>CAMTDV010000020.1:47450114-48875114 GCA_947069175.1 Scalesia atractyloides
GGAAAAAGGTTTTGTGTACGTCTAGTTTAGTCTTCATTCAAGAGGGCTATGCCATTTATCTATTTGTTAGGATTGATGTAGTATCGAATAACCAAGAACCGTAGCAATGAAATACAACCTCAAATTAAAACCTAACAGTTATGATCAAAATTTACAAGTAAACCCTTTAAACGTTTGATCTGTATTTATATTTGTCTATATGTCATTACACTAGCAGAGCACATGTTAGATACATACAAAATCAAACTGATGAATTTCATTAATAAAAACATAGATAAGTACAATATGCAATTAATTAAAGTCTTTACTAAATCCCATATTCGAAACATGTTCTTCGAAAACTTTAGATGAGAAACCTTTAATCATCGGATTCGCAAGCATATTTTTAGTACTTATGTACTCAATACAAAGATTATATTCCTCAACTTGCTCACATACGAGCAAGTACTTTGTATCGAGATATAAACTAACATCGGTCGAACTGTTACTGTTTGAAAAACTAATGGCAGTTGAGTAATCACAGTAAAGCTTTAACGGTCTAGAAATGGAATTAACTATTTTCAGTTTATTGATCAGATTCTTAAGCAACAATCCATGACAGGTTACATTATAAACAACAATGTATTTGCCATTATTGTGAAAGTTGTGGTTAACTGTTGTTTATGACTCTTCCAGATATAGGTCTGCCTTCTACCATAAAGATATAGCCCGAAGTGAGTTATTTCATCTTTGCATTTGGTAAAGGCATAATCGAAATAGCCCACTTCTTCTGTAAGTCAGTTTATAGTCTTTCGTCCCTTGCAAATATCGTTGTACTTTCTTAGCTGCTTTCCAGTGATCTAGGTCAAGATTAGTTTGATAATGGCCTAGCATTCCAGCAATATAAGCCATATCTAGGATAGTACAGACTTAAGCATACATCATGCTCCCGACTAATGACGCATAAGGTATCTGGCTCATTTAAAAATTTATAAGTATCTAATATCTGCATATATTGTACATTTTTAATATGTGTAGCTATTTTTGCCTCATTATTTTCAAAAGATATAAAATACCTAATTATTAACTTAATTTATTTACATATTTATTTATAAATATTATGTGTTGATAAATATAACTATTTACCCACACATATATTACTTTTGTACATATGTGTAGACAATTTACCTATACATAACTAAACTTTATCATATGTGTGGGTAAACTAACATTTAATTGATATTTGATGGGAAATTTTCTCACCACCGGCAAGTAGGTATTTGCCGATACACTTACATGTGCAAGTAAATTATGTGTGTGTAAACATCCCATTTTTTTGTGAATACCTCTGTTGTAAGACATTCGAATGAACTGAAAATATCTCCCTCAACTACCTGAGTGACAAAGGGTTTGCACTGTTGCATGTTGTAGCGCATAAGGACACAATCTAGGTAGGCCCTTTGAGATAATCCTAAGATCCCTTTGTGCTCGTCTCGGTGAATTTCAATACAAATAACGTAAGAAGCATCTCCGAGATCCTTCATGTTGAAGTTATGCGAGAGTAACCACTTCGACTCATGCAACATGTCTAAACTATTACTTGCCAAAAGAATATCATCTACGTAAAGGATAAGTATGGTAAAGTTTTTCCCACTCATCTTGATGTAGGTGCATTGGTCCACTTGATTCTTTGCAAAACCTTATTTCTTCATGACTTCTTCAAACTTGAGATGCCCTTGACGTGATGCTTGTTTTAACCCGTATATGGATTTCTTCAACTTACAGACCAAATGTTCCTTGACCTTCAGGTTTAAGCCTTCAGGTTGTTTCATGTACACATCTTCGTCTAACTCTTTGTTAAGGAAATTGGTTTTAACGTCCATCTGATGTAGATCTAAATCGAAATGAGCTACTATTGCCATGACGATCCTTAATGAATCTTTACAAGAGACAGGTGAAAAGTTCTCTTGATAATTAACACCCACAATCTAAGTGTAGCCCTTTGCAACAAATCTCGCTTTGTAGTGTTCAACGTTTCCATTTGGATCTAGTTTTGTTTTGAATACCAATTTACATCCTACGGGTTTGACATTGTTGGGTAATTCTACCAAATCCCAAACATCTTTTTCTTCATGGATTCAAGCTCATTGTTCATGGCTTTATTCCATTCAGAAGACTAGTCACTGTTAATGGCTTCATTATAAGAGATAGGATCATTGAGCTTTCTGACATCCATTTTAGCTTCAGTATGGTAGGTAACATAATCATCCCATTAATAGGGCTTCTAGACCTACATGACCTCCTGAGTTGATTATCAAGTTTAGAGTTGTCATAGTTTTTAGCGTTGATGTGCCTTCATTATGATGTATAATGGGTTTTGATTGTGGAGGTGGATAAGGAGTTGGTGCAGTGACATTAGGTGCAGTTGTTGCATTAGGTACAAGAGGAGTAAACAGAGTTATGGTCAGCGAGGAGTCCCCCCCCCCAACGTGCCTTGTACTTTTTTCAATTCTTTGTAAGGGTTGGTACTGCCCCACTAACCTTAAAATCCTCAAGGAACATGGCACGGTTGGTTTATACAATACGAGTGGCGTGGGAATGACAATAGAAATGATAACCCTTTGAGTGATCAGGAGTACCGATAAAGAAATAAATAATTGTTTTAAGGTCAAGTTTTCTTAGGAAAGGATTGTAAAGTTTTTCTTCAGCAATGCAGCCCATACCTTCATATATTTAAGACTCAGTTTCCTTCCTGTCCAAAGTTCATAAGGAGTTTTAGGGATGGATTTAGAATGAACTCTATTGATTATATGAACAACTACTTTTAAGGCTTTAGTTAAGAGGAATAAGGGTAAATTAGTGTTGGCTAACATACTACACACCATGTCCATTATGTTACGGTTTCTTCGTTCAGCGACACCGTTTTGCTAAGGAGTATATGGCATGGTATATTGGTTCACGATCTCTTGGCCCTTACAATACTCATAAAATGGACCAGAAGTTGACCCACATTAGTATGTCTTCCATAATATTCACCGTCTCTATCTGATATCACAATTTTAATTTCGATCTACTTGATTTTCAACATCAACTTTATAATCTTAAAAGTTGTAAGTGTAGATTTTTTCTTAATGAAATACAAGTACATATAATGGTAAAAATCCTCAATTAAAATGATAAATGAACTATGTCCAGTTATTCCAATGATGGGGTAAGACCATTATTGTCGCATGAATGAGTTCTAATAAATTAGAACTCCTCATGGCACATTTCTTATTCGCTGATGTCATTTTACGTTTAAGGAATTTCACACATGTTCCATACTCAGTAAAATCAAGAGGTGGTAAGACTTCATCTTTTACGAATCGAGTTAATCCTTCTCATGAGATATGGCCTAAATGTTGATGCCACAACATGGATGAAAGTCTCTAAGTCTCGTTTCTGTTTTATCTTTGTGATTGATTCATTAATATTATATGACAACAAAGATTTGGAAAAGTCATTATATATTTCTAATCTATAGAGACCACCAACCAGAATGTGGTACTATACACTACTGAATCATAAAGAATAGAGAGTTTGTAATGACCATGAGAAGCATCAAAACCGTCTATGTCTAACTTTGGTCCTAATACAAGGTTTCGAGTAACTCAGGAACATATAAAGTGTCATAACATTTAATGCATAAACCATTTTTCATAAATAATTGTAAGGTTCCCACACCCTTCGCTTCTAGTTCCTTATCATTCCCCATTTTTAGTGACCTATGGTTTCTTCCCAGCCTTCGGATTGCAAGGAATCCATGAGTAGAATTGGTCACATGACCCATAGCACTAGAATCAAACCACCAAGGATTAGAAAGAATAATTAAATTATAGGACTCAAGTATCATGAAAAGATTATTACCTTTCTTATCTAGCCACTCCTTAGAGTCAAGGAACTCCTTCTGCTTATGTTCTGACTTTTTACAGAATTTGTATTAAGGCTTACCTAAGGAGTTCTTAGGGCTGGAAGATGCACTTAGAGTAGGCTTTTGGACTTTAGAAGCTTCCTTTCTTGGATAGTTGTTCTTCCTTGTAACATCCGTCAAAAAACGGATTTACCAAACCCGCTCCGTTTATTAACCGAACAATCAGTTAAAAATTTCGTTGCATATTTAATGCCCAAATTAATTTTAAACGATAGATAATTAATAAGTATATTGGGTTATAAAAGTTTTATTTGAAAAAGTATTGAAATTAATGAAATAAAAATAAAATAGTGCTGCCGGGTTTCGAACCCGGGTCAGCTAGCGAGTCAGCAAAGCCTTAACACTCAACCCTCCAACCACTGCGCCACTTATGTTTCTTGTTCAATATTGAAGACAATTAATTCATAACATGAACATCGAATTCAAAACCGACGCGCCTATTTGCAGTCGTCGGAAATCCCGACTAACTCGCCAAGATTGAACGGTTTCTTCAAGTCTTAACGTAAACATTAAACTTACATCAGTTATAACCGACGACTAAACCCGCGACACAAGTTATAACCGCCGGAAAACGTAATGACCGATGAATCAAGACGGAAATCGGACCAAATTCATCGATGTCCCGCCCTATAAATACCTCCTCAAACCTCTGCTAGCTTTTTCGCTCACAATCACACCTTTACCCGACGTATTTCCACTCGCCGGAAAAGTTCTGCAACTCGCCGGAAAAACGAGCCCTTCACTTCTGAGCCTTACTGAACACCCAGAACTTATACCGAAGCCACTCACATCCATCTCAAAATCGCTGAAGACTCTCTGCCGCAAGACACACGTCGCCGGGATAATCTGCTATCACCGGAGTTTCGCCGGAGAAACAGAGGAGTCCAGTTCGGTATACCTTACGCTTAATCTTTCATTCTTTTTACTTATCTCACATGTAATTAATCATAACACATTAAAGAAACTTAATAAAATCGACGAACCAGTCGGACTCCGATTCTGGTTTAGTCTAACGAAGAAGACGAAGTGTCCGTTGTCTATAAGTTTAATTTAAATCAAGATATAACTCGGGTTAGACACACAATCCAGCGGTGGACTGTGTGCAAATAAAACACGCAAACGTCTCGAGTTCGATACATGTCCCACGCATACTCGCCTTAATAAAAATGTTCTTTTTTTAACCGAACCGGAGTCACTGTGTAAGATGTTAAGTTTAATAAAAACCGGAATAATAACCAAGATAGACACACAGTCCAGTGGTGGACTGTGTGCGCGTTTAAAACACAAGTCACGAGTTCGAGTCCGGACTACCGCACCAGTCCGGACAATTATCCAACTTTTTATTTAAGACAGAAATGAAAATATTTAGTTTGTATATAAGTATAATAAAAATCAGAGAATTTAACAAGTTAGACACACAGTCCAGCGGTGGACTGTGTGTTAACTCAACCCACAGGTCCCGGGTTCGAGACCTGTAGAGCGCGCCGGTTCGATGCATTAAAATCATTTTTAAAAATAAATGATTTTCTGTTTAATTCATTTAATATATAAATATAATTAAAAACAGAAATATGTCGGGTTAGACACGTAGCTCAGTTGGTAGAGCTGCGTGCACGCGTACGGGAGGTCTCGGGTTCGAGCCTCACCCAGCGCATACATACACACATACGAACCGGTCAACAGTCAAAGTCAATGGTCAATGGTCAACGGTCAACGGTCAAAAAGTCAACATTTTTTTATTATTTTTATTTATTTATTTTATTTAAAAATCAATTAAAAATACTTAAAAATAACATTTTTAAGGTTAGAAAATAGCCTTAAACTCACAAAAATACACCCAACAATCCTACTAAAATGGATTAATAAAATCCGTTTACTTACCTAACCATTATGTCATTATCTAGGTTAATCTCACTCGTGGTTAAAACCACTTTGTGCGCATTCAACATCATCAACCGAACGCACCCAATGTGAGTGAATCTTACAACTCCCCTTTTTAATTACACGTTTTGGGGTGTGTCATGTGTCACTAAAATTAACTCGTTTATTTAAACTTGTGCCATACCATATTGTGATCTAAACTTAGATTGTATACATTACTTGTAGTTATGTATTTCATTTTGTCAATTTATATGCAATTCATTCATTAGGCCCATCAGTTCCTCGTGAGAGACGAGTTGAGCAACGCGTGCCTCAAAACAAATCCATTGTTGTTCGTGTGTGTATTAATTAGTTTATATTGCTTGTGGTTATGTATTTCATTTTGTCAATTTATATGCAATTCATTCATTAGGCCCATCAGTTCCTCGTGAGAGACGAGTTGAGCAACGCGTGCCTCAAAACGATCCATTATTGTTCATGTGTGCATTATTTAATATTATTTGATTGGTGAATAAGTTTACATCTATTTTTACTCATGTGTGGTTGTGCACTTTATTTTATAATCAATTAAATAAACTTGTTCAAATGTTTTTCATAGGATTCACTCGCCAACTTTTTGTTGATCCAAAAACCATTTTTACACATGATACAGGTGAACAGGATGAAGCAAGGAAATCATAGGAAATACCTTAGAAGAAAACAAAGAAGCTTAGATTGATGTTTAGGTCATGATGTAATTATGATTGTAAATTTTCCCATTTAATTGTATTAATGAATATGAAACGTTATAATAAATGTCATGAGCTTTGATGATAACCCAATCATGCCCCGATCACCTTTTCCGCTGCGGGTCGGGGTGTGACAGATTGGTATCAGAGCCATGACTATAGGGATATAGGATAGGTTATTAGACCCTTAGAGCCTATACTATAGTTTGCCTAAATTTTAATTGTTTAGGTGGTTACATACAAACTTATGATATTTATTTGTTTCATATTTGTCTATACTTACAGTCAAACATACATACTTACATACACATTCATCATACATATTTCAATGTTCATACTTTTGTTATTCAAAGATTTTGTTGCAATTTTCAAATCTCATCAAAGTAAGTTCTGCGACGGGCATGTAGTAACTGGAAGGGTACAAGTACCGGTAGTCGGAACGTCCTGTCTAGGTTGGCATTCGTATAAATCCAATATAACGGACCAGTTTGCCTACCTAGGGACTAACGATGAGAGTACGAAGGACCTATTAGGCCAAAGCATGCCACACCAAACGTCGTTCGAACTAACCCCACTTTGAGGTGTCACCGTGTCTACACCTGGACACATTCCGAATCTCATACGTTATATACATATTTCTCGATTTTCTCCGGGTTTTAGTGTACGTAACCAGGCTAACACATGCGAACCATATGAAAAACCCGATAATCATGGGGGCCCACATGATTACGAAGGTGAAGTATGGCGGCATGTAGGGCCTAATGACGAGCAAAGCCCAAGACATCCTATGGATGTAGTAGATTTTTTTTTCTATATTTATTTTATGAATGTTCATTTCTAAATGCGACCCATGATCCCAAAACATCCAACTCATACTCATGATGCGTATTCCTTGTAGATGTCTTCTAGCCTCGCCCGTAGGAAGATGAGAGCAGGAAAAGCCCGCGAGCTCATGGCTGCCCTAATCGCTCAACAAATGGCTGCCGTAATACCCAACATTGTAATCCAAGTCCAACAAGCACTTACCGCTAATCCTGTCAATCAAGAAGATCAACACATTATCAACCCTCCCCCAAATACCACTAAATGCACCTACAAGCATTTCAAATCATGCGACCTTCAAAAATACGAAGGGACTGAAGGTGTCACCGCTCTCCTCCATTGGTTTGAAGAAATGGAGAACACTTTTCTAAATTGCGATTGCCCCGATGATCGCAAAGTGCGATATGCTACCGGTCGATTATATGGAATAGCACTTACTTGGTGGAATACAGAGAAGGCCAAACGAGGCGTTGACGATGCTATGACTTTAACTTGGGATGAATTGAAGGAATCATGACCAGACGATTTTGTCCAAGGAGCGAAATCAAGAAATTAGAAGTTGAGTTTTATTCGTTGAAGCAAAAAGAAGGAGACCACACCACATACAACAAAAGATTCCACGAGTTACATCAAATGGTTCCCAATTTGTTCACTCCCCTCTACCGTTTGATCGAGCACTACATTCGAGGTCTTCCGTCAAAGATTCAAGACTCTGTAATAAGTACCACGCCTGCAACTTTGGAAGCAGCAATGGAGCTAGCAACAGAGCTCACCGAGAACCGAATCCGGAACAAAGACTTCAAGGAGGAGAAGAAGAAGGATAAAGCATCGACTGAAACTTCAAACTCCCCCCAAACCGAATCCCCTTCTCAACCCATTTCTAAGAGAAAAGAGACGGGCAACTTTTCGCTACTATCCAACGTAATCAACAAATTTCACACGCCATACCCATCCAAGCTATCCCAATCACTCAAGTAGCACCCAACTCAACTTACCCAAATAAGAAACCATACCTTGGACCTCACCCTCGATGTAACACCTGTTTTTATCACCATCCTCTTACCTTACCTTGTCGACTATGTGCAAATTGTGGACGCTATGGTCATTTGAGCAAGGTTTGCCGCACCTTTCAAAACCAAATCTCTCCCCCTACTCAAAACATGATCCAAACCTATTAACAACCCCAATACCCCATGTTCCCATATGTTCGAGCTTGTTTCAATTGTGGCGACCCTACCCACTTTAGAAACACGTGCCCTCGATTGGTTAACATCATAAACGCTCAAGCTCAATCAAACCCAGTTAACCAAGTAAATCAAGAAAACCCAATCACTAGGCCACCAGCAAGGGGAAGAGTTTTCAACATCAACGCCAACCCTGTTGAAGATAATGACGGCCCAAACGAAACCACCCAACTAGTCCTCTTCACCGGAAATCAAGATTCAACACCAATCGTTTAGTCTTATGTTTTTCTTTATGTTTTAGAATTACATAGAACCAATCATAACTTAAGGATAAAGCCAATGAGAATTTGACAAGAATATGGTGGATACGCCGCTGGTACTTCCTATATATAAGTATTCTTGCCAAAGGATCAGAGGCATTATCTGGCGGTTATGAGAGGTTCCATGTATAAATTGTTTGTGTGATTATTGTTTAGATTAAATTTATTATTTTCAGTACATGCAATACGATCGGC
Source organism: Scalesia atractyloides (assembly GCA_947069175.1). Lineage (NCBI taxonomy): Eukaryota > Viridiplantae > Streptophyta > Magnoliopsida > Asterales > Asteraceae > Scalesia > Scalesia atractyloides. Next base: position 47,459,194 of record CAMTDV010000020.1, read on the forward strand.
TCCGTTTGATTGAGCCTTGATCGCACAGACATTTTCATTTTCAGTACATGCAACCGTTTGATTGAGCCTTGATCGCACAGACATTTTCATTTTCAGTACATGTAATACGATCTTGTGGTTGTTGTGTTTGTTGTAGAGTCACATAGAACTAATCATAACTTGCGGATAAAGTCAATGAAAATTTGACGAGAATATGGTGGATACGCCGCTGGTACTTCCTATATATAAGTATTCTTGTCAAAGGATCAGAGGCATTGTCAGGCGGTTACGAGAAGTTCTATGTAGGATTTAGTAGTTTCTTGGTAACTAATCATAACTTGCGGATAAAACCAACGAAAATTTGACAAGAATATGGTGGATACGCCGCTGGTACTTCCTATATATAAGTATTCTTGCCAAAGGATCAGAGGCATTATCAGGCGGTTATGAGAAGTTCCATGTAGGATTTAGTATTGTCTTGGTTGAAATTTGTGTTACATTCATATCATCTCGCCATTTAAAGAAATTGGATTGTGTTCTATTTCTACATAAACTAACCTCTCCATCATAACAAACGAGAGAGGAACTGTCACCATTCAAACATATATGCTATCAGAATGTGGATTCAAATATTGGTTGTTGTGTTATTTATGTTCTAGAGTTACATCATAGGACCAATCATAACTTACTGATAAAACCAATGAAAATTTGACAAGAATATGGTGGATACGCCGCTGGTACTTCCTATATATAAGTATTCTTGTCAAAGGATCAGAGGCATTGTCAGACGGTTATGAGAAAGTTCTATGTAGGATTTAGTAATTTCTTGGTACAATAGTTGTTGTGTTTATTTATGTTCTAGAGTCATATCATAGAACCAATCATAACTTACTGATAAAACCAATGAAAATTTGACAAGAATATGGTGGATACGCCGCTGGTACTTCCTATATATAAGTATTCTTGTCAAAGGATCAGAGGTATTGTTAGACGGTTATGAGAAGTTCCATGTAGGTTGTAGTATTAGAAGTTTTGCTTTAGGATATAACCATATCCTTCCTAACATATCAAAACTCTTACGCATGATATCATATTTAGCGAATCAACTCTGCTTATCAATATTTTACCGTAGGCAACAAAAAAAGCGATTCCTGTAACAGGGTACTTAACCCTTACAAGGGACGTTACCGCCTCAAACAAAATTTAAACTCTTACTCTTCTTCTAAGTATGTAACTGTCAAACTAAACACCATCATTCTTTTTTTTTTAGTCAAATATATCACTACTTAAATTTCGGGACGAAATTTCTAAAAAGCAGGTGATACTGTAACATCCGTCAAAAAACGGATTTACCAAACCCGCTCCGTTTATTAACCGAACAATCAGTTAAAAATTTCGTTGCATATTTAATGCCCAAATTAATTTTAAACGATACATAATTAATAAGTATATTGGGTTATAAAAGTTTTATTTGAAAAAGTATTGAAATTAATGAAATAAAAATAAAATAGTGTTGCCGGGTTTCGAACCCGGGTCAGCCAGTGAGTCAGCAAAGCCTTAACACTCAACCCTCCAACCACTGCGCCACTTATGTTTCTTGTTCAATATTGAAGACAATTAATTCATAACATGAACATCGAATTCAAAACCGACGCGCCTATTTGTAGTCGTCGGAAATCCCGACTAACTCGCCAAGATTGAACGGTTTCTTCAAGTCTTAACGTAAACATTAAACCTACATCGGTTATAACCGACGACTGAATCCGCGACACAAGTTATAACCGCCGGAAAACGTAATGACCGACGAATCAAGACGAAAATCGGACCAAATTCATCGATGTCCCGCCCTATAAATACCTCCTCAAACCTCTGCTAGCTTTTTCGCTCACAATCACACCTTTACCCGACGTATTTCCACTCGCCGGAAAAGTTCTGCAACTCGCCGGAAAACCGAGCCCTTCACTTCTGAGCCTTACTGAACACCCAGAACTTATACCGAAGCCACTCACATCCATCTCAAGCTCGCTGAAGACTCTCTACCGCAAGACACACGTCGCCGGAATAATCTGCTGTCACCGGAGTTTCGCCGGAGAAACAGAGGAGTCCAGTTCGGTATACCTTACGCTTAATCTTTCATTCTTTTTACTTATCTCACCTGTAATTAATCATAACACATTAAAGAAACTTAATAAAATCGACGAACCAGTCGGACTCCGATTCTGGTTTAGTCTAACGAAGAAGACGAAGTGTCCGTTGTCTATAAGTTTAATTTAAACCAAGATATAACTCGGGTTAGACACACAGTCCAGCGGTGGACTGTGTGCAAATAAAACACGCAAACGTCTCGAGTTCGATACATGTCCAACGCATACTCGCCTTAATAAAAATGTTCTTTTTTTAACCGAACTGGAGTCACTGCGTAAGATGTTAAGTTTAATAAAAACCGGAATAATAACCAAGATAGACACACAGTCCAGTGGTGGACTGTGTGCGCGTTTAAAACACAAGTCACGAGTTCGAGTCCGGACTACCGCACCGGTCCGGACAGTTATCCAACTTTTTATTTAAGACAGAAATGAAAATATTTAGTTTGTATATAAGTATAATAAAAATCAGAGAATTTAACAAGTTAGACACACAGTCCAGCGGTGGACTGTGTGTTAACTCAACCCACAGGTCCCGGGTTCGAGACCTGTAGAGCGCGCCGGTTCGATGCATTAAAATCATTTTTAAAAATAAATGATTTTCTGTTTAATTCAATTAATATATAAATATAATTAAAAACAGAAATATGTCGGGTTAGACACGTAGCTCAGTTGGTAGAGCTGCGTGCACGCGTACGGGAGGTCTCGGGTTCGAGCCTCACCCAGCGCATACATACACACATACGAACCGGTCAACAGTCAAAGTCAATGGTCAATGGTCAACGGTCAACGGTCAAAAAGTCAACATTTTTTTATTATTTTTATTTATTTATTTTATTTAAAAATCAATTAAAAATACTTAAAAATAACATTTTTAAGGTTAGAAAATAGCCTTAAACTCACAAAAATACACCCAACAATCCTACTAAAATGGATTAATAAAATCCGTTTACTTACCAAACCATTATGCCATTATCTAGGTTAATCTCACTCGTGGTTAAATCACTTCGTGCGCATTCAACATCATCAACCGAACGCACCCAATGTGAGTGAATCTTACAACTCCCATTTTTAATTACACGTTTTGGGGTGTGTCATGTGTCACTAAAATTAACTCGTTTATTTAAACTTGTGCCATACCATATTGTGATCTAAACTTAGATTGTATACATTACTTGTAGTTATGTATTTCATTTTGTCAATTTATATGCAATTCATTCATTAGGCCCATCAGTTCCTCGTGAGAGACGAGTTGAGCAACGCGTGCCTCAAAACAAATCCATTATTGTTCGTGTGTGTATTAATTAGTTTATATTGCTTGTGGTTATGTATTTCATTTTGTCAATTTATATGCAATTCATTCATTAGGCCCATCAGTTCCTCGTGAGAGACGAGTTGAGCAACGCGTGCCTCAAAACGATCCATTATTGTTCATGTGTGCATTATTTAATATTATTTGATTGGTGAATAAGTTTTCATCTATTTTTACTCATGTGTGGTTGTGCACTTTATTTTATAATCAATTAAATAAACTTGTTCAAATGTTTTTCATAGGATTCACTCGCCAACTTTTTGTTGATCCAAAAACCATCTTTACACATGATACAGGTGAACAGGATGAAGCAAGGAAACCATAGGAAATGCCTTAGAAGAAAACAAAGAAGCTTAGATTGATGTTTAGGTCATGATGTAATTATGATTGTAAATTTTCCCATTTAATTGTATTAATGAATATGAAACGTTATAATAAATGTCATGAGCTTTGATGATAACCCAATCATGCCCCGATCACCTTTTCCGCTGCGGGTCGAGGTGTGACATTCCTCTTCTTGGAATTTAAAGTAGATAGATAAGCAACATCAGTAGTTATGCCCATCTTCATGTGCTCTTCCTGCTACACGTACATGGCGATCGACTCACTCATCATCCATTTGTCCTTCTGAGTGTTGTAGTTGATTCTAAATGCTTCATAGGAAGATGGAAGAGATGTCATGATGAATTGTACAAGAAAACCATCACTCATCTCCATGTCTAATCACTTTAGTTTATTGGCCATGTTGTTCATCATCATGATGTGTTCTCTCGTCATACTTAGTAGTCACCAGCTTGAGAATCAAAGTACTAGCATGTGCCTTAGACGTCCCTGTGAATTGCTCCTCCACAGAAGTCAAGTAGGTTTTAGCATCGTTAGAGTCTGGAATGGCTCCACTAATTGCAGTGCTAATGGATTGTTTCATGAACATGAGAGACATGCGATTGCACCTAGTCCATTTTTCAAAGGAATTTGCTCAGCAAGTATGCTTTCAGGAGTAAGTGTTGCAGGCTCAGGCTCTCTTAAGGCGTAGTCGAAATCCAAGAAAGCAAGAGTTAGCATGAGCGAGTCCTTCTAGGAAGTAAAGTTATCACTAGTCAATGGTAGAATCCCACAATTAGGAGTTGTAGTGGAAATTATATGAGAGAATTTAGATACTAAACTAGAAGTCTTAATGTGATCTAAGGGCATGTTATACTAAGGCATACATAGGTAATTATCATTTTAATTATAAAGTTGTGATATATCTATTACTAACATTAAAATAATAGACTAAGTTAATTTGAAAATTCTACTTAAATGAAGACAAACCATCTTTAGACAGAAGTGAAATCATTTAAGCATGTGTGTAAAGTAATTGTGACAGATCATCTTTTGGCCGAAGTGTGACAATTACCGTTGTTATGCCTAGTTACATATGCAAGACATGAATGAATCAAATTATCTTTGGGCAAAATTGAGACATTCATGTTTGTAAGACATAAATAACATAGTTTATCATTATATTTAAACAATAAGATAGATGTATAAAATCACCTTTGAGTAGAAGTAAGACATCAAACGCTCATTCACGTTAAGCTATTTGGTTTTGTAATTATCTAATTTTATTTAAGTTTTTTACAAAACTATTAAGTTAATAGCAAACCACCTAAATTTTAGTTCACAATAATACTTCATGAGATAATGAGTTTTCAAGAAACAAGGAGTTTTCGACTTCTAATGAGATTTCGAGTTCTCCAATAATTTCGAGTCTAAGTGAGATTTCAAATTCTCTAATGATTTCGAGTTTAAGTGAGAATCCAAGTTCTCTATTGATTTCGAGTTTAAGTGAGAATTTGAGTTCTCTAATGATTTTGACTCTTTATTAAGAATTCGAGTTCTCTGATGATTTCGAGTTCTCTTATGAAAACTCGAATTCTGTTAATGAGATCTCGAAAACTTTGTTAACCAATAAACCTGCTTTCTATCTCTTATTTTGTGATAAGTATGGATGATTTCAAAAACTTATGTATTATTCAGTTTCCAAAATTTATATTTTGATCATCATTATCCTTTGATTTCGAAATCTTTACCGATATACCATATCACTTATTTCAAAAATCTTTTGGATAAAAAAAATAATCAAACTTAGCGAAAACATAATCTTTTAAGTCGATTCCTCCATAATATTAGTATTTCATTGAATTTTATGATAAACATGAAGATTTTTATAAACTTTTCATTGATTCGGATTTTTCATAAAACATAACCCGATTAAAACAATTTCTTTCCAGATTTCTTGCTGAAAAACATGAAAATTATATTTTAAAATTCGTTTTTCATCAAGAGTTTAGTAATCTAGTTTTAATTCCAGATTTAGGGAAAACTAAAAGAACTGATTTCAGCAACATATGCTCTAATACCATATGTTAATCAGTTCTGTTAATATCTAATAGAAAATAAGCAAAGCTAACACATGTTACAACATTAAGGCCAGTAGAAAATCCAAAAACAGATGCAGCCATAGAGTTCGACATGTCAGTCAGCTTGATCTGGTTCCCGTTTAGGATGTATATGATAGATGTAGTTCCGAGTTCGTATGGGTGTAGAACTCATTATTATGGAGAGAGAGAGAGGAGGGGGGGTTGAGATTGTTGGGATGTTATGATTAGTGTCTAACCTAAAACATTCTCTAGCCATCTCATTAAATGCACCCAAGAGGAAACATTTATTAGTTAATAAAGGTAATGCGGTTCATCAACAATTACTAACTAATAAATTACAAGGTATAATTATAACTTGATTAATATAATATAAATGATTATAGTTACTACATGATTAAATTATATATATATTATATATATATAAAATCTTACAAATCTAAAATTGCATTATCACTCTAATTCAACCACCATACATTTCAAAAGCTTCATAACTTTTCAACATTAGCACGCTCCTGCCTTTTGCTACGTTTAGAATGTTTGGTTCTTCTCACCTTAAACTTTCAACACATGTTAGTAATAATGCAACATTGCTAGCTTGCAATACTAGCTTGTTTAACACGTGTTTTACCGATAGAAGATGAGGTAGAAGATCATAAATAATCACTTTAATAAAAGTTTATATCATGTCACAATAGGTTGGTATAAACACTTATTAAAATTATTAATAATAAAGTGTGTACTTCGAAACTTCTCTCTACAACGACTATTTTATTGAAAAAAACATATCCTACAAAGTCTAGCCGTAAGCCGTGCGTTACAACCAAAGATGCATTATTTTGTTAAAACCACATGTAAATTTTCAAGGTGAGAACATCTTGTAGAGATTTTCAGCTGAACAAGGCAAAGATGTTTGAGAGTTACCAATATCTTCGATGTAAAATGATATGTAATGCTCATTGATTTTAACATCCCATAACAATATATTCAATAAATGACTTTATTTGTTATAATCATTAACATTGATAAAGATATATGAACATAAGTTTAAATTATTGGAGATATATATAGGGTAAACTATATACAGATTACAAATCTCATGATGAAATAAATATTTATATATGCATTGTTTGAGTTAATCGGTCATTTCTTTTATAAATATTTATTTTAGACGAAAAAACTAAAAAATATGTGCAAAACCAAAAAAATGTATGCAAAATGTAGAACAAATAATTTATCAACTCCCAACATAAATGAACTATACATAACTCGAACACATCCACTTTTATATAAACTCTTTGCCCTTATATAATTGTAATACGTTTGTTCCATAAAATGCATGTCGCATTTATATGCATAATTGTTTTGTTACATGACTATAGATCCACACAGGAGTAAAATTCTAATTTCTCTAATTTCATTTTTAACCATATTAATATATCAAGGTGATATTATAGTTTGTAACCACGAGTGAGTATGATATGAGTTTCATAGTCAACTAAAATGAGAAAAAAAAATGCAAGCACCTACTGATATTCTATAGGCCACTTGTTTTATATACTTATCTTACAGCAAAGATAAAGGTAAAATAATTTTACTTAATCTCTTTATTTCTAAATAAAATAGTAAAAAATATCAATTAATCATTAACCACAAGTTCTCCCCACATATAGAAAAAAGGCAATATGCACCAACACCCCCATGTGCTGATCATCCCCACCCTTTTGCATCTCCTTTAACAAACTAAAGAATCTCTTATCTCTGTAATCTAAGAGGTGGGATAATGTATAGATGAAAGACAAGAGTTATAGAATTTAAAAACAAATCAATTAAAAAAATGGAAGCTAAATTGCCTGGTTATGGGTGACAACAACACACACAAACAACCTTACTGTCCCCATATCATGTGATATTGTGCCATGCCAAACTCTACATTTAACATCTACCAAAATGGACACTTTTTTGTTACCAAGAAGATCAATATATTAACCAATTCAAAGACTCATTTAATACTATATTGGCAATTTCTGTGCTCAGAAAGTTTAATTTAGCTTCTTTAACTACTCAATTTTCTAATCTTTGTCTGGAATCTTTATTGTAATTGGATGCATGAACCAACGGTTTCCAGCGATGACTAATGAATAACGCCCACAACAAGTTTGTCAGTCACACACTCTAGTTACAAGGAATGGAAAGAGTTCAAACGCGTGAGTAATATTTTTTTTATGTGGTAAAGTAACACTTTCACTATCTACAAGTTAAAGTTATAATGGTATTATTATTAATGGTTTGATCTACCTACCAAATACGCATACCATTTTAGTCGTTAGTGAACTTGATTGTGTTTTGCATGTCAAGAGACTAACAAAGTCAGCAATGCAACAATGGAAGTCATAGAATCAAAAGATTGCCTACAACTGTTACTAGTGGAGGGAAGACTTCTTGGCCTAAAACAAAAGTGACCTCACCAAATAGGAATATGCTCGACCACTGAGAGGAGCATCCATAGAGACCATAAGTGAGTGGGTAAAGAACCTTTTGATTCACTTGTAAGAATAGGATACCTAGAAACCGGGACCATGAAAGCCACTACTAAAAAACCGGACATTTGTGAATGCAGTTCTGATCGTAATTGCCCAATTTTCTAGTAGGAACGTTTAGAACTACTAGTGATGAAATGTTTTAAATACTGTGTTCAATATTTTGTTTTAAAGTGTTGTAATTACGTTGTTATGTCACATTATTGCAACATTTAGTCACAACAATGCTGCCTTCTGTCGAGCTACCCCTCTACCAAGTGAGTAGATGGGGGTCTAGACTCAAGAGGCGTACGTATCATTATTTTCTATTAGGACCATTATTATTAAATAATGTATTTATGGGAAATATATAACACACAAACGGATAAAAAGCTCACGGATAACAGCTCATGTGTATTGTAATTTTATCATAGACTTCAATTTAATGGATATACAAGAAATTTAATAACGGGTTAAAAGTATTTCTTCTACGGATTAAGAGTCTGTTTGATATGGGTAAATAAAATGGATGAGAGAATGAATAGACGGGGTAATAGAATGGATAAAAGAATGAAATGTATCATTACCATTCCATGCTCTTGTTTGGTTTCCATATGTGAATGGAAAGAATCGTTATTTTGTGTTATTTGATAGGCAAGAAAAGGCAAAGAAATAAAATTGGCGGCGTGTGGCGATAATGGGTGGTAGCGGTGGCCGTAGTGGGTGGCGAGTGGCATTGCTGGGTTGTGGCGGTAACGATGGATGGCGATGACGGTAGATTGCGACCATGGTCGGTGACGATGCTTTTTTTTTATTTTCAGAGATACCACCTTATAAACTTTAATAACTTGTTATTTGTGTTCCACCATCTACACCACAAAAAAATAGAAGAAAAAAATCATAAACATATAAAAAATTAAAATAACCTAATATTTTAAAAGAATAACCATAAAAAAGAAAAAGAAGCTAATTTGTGTGATTCAAGACTTCAAGTCGTTTAACTTTCATACCAAAGACTGAATCTACTTGATCAGACTTATTAAAAAAACAGATTTGGGCATGCATATAGTTAATTAAGAACATTAACTATAAATTATATTTCTAAATTTATCTTCTCTCACAAAATTACTATTCATTTTTTTTTCTTTTTTAACTCTTTCACTTTTCAAACTTCTAACGGTTAACCTTTATACTTTTTTTATTCATAACCCTTGTACTTTGCAACCTTTACAAGTTTCTCACACTGTGTCGGTCCTAAGTCAACTTAGTTATTACTTTTTATGTTTCACGTTTCGGTCTAATTTTTGTGAATTAACACGTTGCAACGAACGTGTGCGGTTCAACATCTTTTATTATTCAACTTTTACTTATAACCTCTGTACTTTGTATCTTTCACAAATTTGTCACAAAGCATTTTTTATTTTTAATCCAAACACTTTTCTTCTTTCAATTCTGGTCTCCTATCTTTTCATTTTTAACCCCAACACTAATATGGTGTCATTTGGTCCCATGTTTCAACAAATTCCGTGCTCGGACCGATCCTCGGTCTTAACCCAAGTAATACCGATATCCTAAAGGCGTACCTAATTGTTTTATTATTAAACCAATATTTTACAATACAATGATCAACCAAAAAATAGATTATCAATGTTTTATTAAAATACAGATATTATATGATTAATATGGCATACTTATTGTCTGTTTGTGTAATCACACAGGCCCGAGTTAGCTTTCTCTAAGGTTTGTTTCTGGTTTTTCTATATTACAAGGGTTTCCAACATTGCAATTAAATTTTCATATATATTAATTCCAATCTCTTTTTACATAGTATCAAAGCTAAACTCTCAAGACAAACTCTAGCCGCCTCACTTTTAGTAACTAAAAGCTGTTAGGATCTGAATTTAAAGGTTTGTGATTAATGACAATTAATAAAAAAACAATTTTGTATTGCCAAGTAAAATAATAATCACAAGCGAGGAATTATCATCAACATATGTGTTTCATTGAATCTAAATGATTAAAAGCTTTTTAAAAATGATTGACTGTACAAAATCCCCCACAGCCTGATCACAAACAACTTTGTTCGTACAAAAGAAAAGGTGATGTGTGTAATGAATAGATCTCTAACAGTGAGATCTATTTACAAAAGGTTTGTTTGTGCCTGGCTGACATCACCCTGATAGTGACATATAACATTCCTAACAAAAAGATTCAAACATATGTGAGAATCAAACATCTGATCTATATAAGCTAAACACTATTTAATTAAGCTAATACTTTACATTAGGAAACGTCTGTTCAACATTTGTTTGGCCAAAATAATGTTTGTCTTCTGATCAGACCTTTGCTTTAACAGACTTTTGGACTTGAACAGACCTTTGCTTTAACAGATTTTTGGACTTGAACAGACCTTGCTTCTTCATGAACAGCGATTCCAAGGCGTCAAACAAATGTTAGCAAGTCTTCAACAGATGCTCTGATTTAGGTGTTTAACTATCTTTGGGAGGAGTTTGGTTCAAACTTCTGTTTATTTCTTGATCACTTGATCATGTTTTAGCTTTCGAATATCATTTATTCTTTTGTGGTTTTTCAAGAGTAATCTTTTTACCACTAGGTTCAGTGATCTTGATTTCTTCACCAGTTGAGTTGGTTGGAATGATCTCAACCAATTCTTAGTCAAAGGAAGTGTTGGTAAGTTGTTCTTTATCATGTTTTCCGAACCCAACACCAAATTTTACATTGCTTTTAAGTTGTTTTTTTCTAAAAGCATCTCATAACCATTGCAAGATTCAACCTATTTTTCACAGGTAATTTGAGTGGATTCTAACTCCTTTTTACAATTTTGATATTTTTCTCTCATTGTTTGGAGTTGGTCCTTGGTTATAGTTGTTTCATGCTTGAGTCTGCTTATTTTTAGGTCTTGTTCAACAATTCTTGTTTTAAAATCTCTTTTCGATTTTTCAAGAACTATGTCACTAATTTGAACCTTCTCTCTTAGGTTTTCATTTACCTCTTTAACATTTGCAAATGTTATAATACATCTGTCAGAACATAACTCTTTGAGAGTTTGAAGTGATACCTTAGAGGCAACCATTTGAACTTGATCAGCACTAATGCACTCAGGTGGAACTTTTAGGGTGATTTTCTTCAACCCTCTCTTCGTTCTCTTTGTCACAAACAAATGTTTGACCTGAGCTATCAAGAGTTCCTCAACAAGACTCTCACCAATAGTTGTTTGAACACCTTGATCTTATCCTCCTGAGATATGTTCAATAGCCATGAAACAAAAACATACATGCTCATCACAATCATTTGCCACTAAATCAAAATTTTCATCAGTTAAGTTTTCTGGCAACCTGCTCCAATCCACATAGCCATTGGGTAAAGAAGCTTTTTTAATTAGGCTCTACACGTGTAGGAGTAGGAACAACTTGTGGTGTTTGAACAAGTGCAACTAGAATTTGAACATACTGAACCTGAGGAACATGAGATGCTTCAACATAATGCACAGGCACAAGGTTCATGCTTTTTGCCAAAATGGGTTATGTTTTGTACACTTTGTCCATGGGTAGTTTAGGTATTTTAATAAAACTGTTGTTATGTGTTATATTAAGGTCTTTGGTTAGGATATGTGATAAGTGGTGCAGAGTTGTTTGATTGACTCATTCACTCTATTGCAAAGTGACTAATCTATTACACTCGAAACATTAGATTTTAGACTTATCTAACCCCGCCTTTGACCTCCCACCTAACCCTAAATACGTCCTACCAGTCCTTTTGTAAAAATTATTTGCTCTTAGACTTCGTATGCCACTTGGTGCAATATATCCATTTCCTCAAGGTCAGTTGGGTCTATGTGCTTCAGATCATCAAGGACAAATGACAAACTATCAGGACCATGACTATCATCATTCGCTATGAATGCGCAGTTTGAGGAATGTTGATCAGAGGATATTCATATTGATATATTAATATAGTGATCAAAACTCAGAAGTTGAGGATGATCCTTCATGACTCAGAAGTCTCATGTTTCCGAAAACAAAACTGTTGACACTTTTTTCAGTTTCCTAGAACTTCTTTTTCTGGACAAGCTCCCTTTCAAATGTTAGGAGCTTTCCATGAAGTTGAGTCAGGGTCATGTCCTTGAAGTCAAGGGATGCTCTCATCACTAAAGCAATAGTGTCCCACTTCTTAGGAGAGATCTTAAATTTCGGTTACTTAAAGTTAACTTATACAATTCCTTGTTTACCAACTTTAATTCACTGATTAGACATGAAAATCGTTCAAAATGTTGTGTAAGGGTTTCTCCCTTGACGTGTGTGAAAGTCTTGTATGGTTAAGGATTTCTCGAGTGTTCTCGATTACGTCCTCCGCTCCACCAAACTGCTCTTTCAATGCATCACATAACTCTTTGGCATTGTTACAATGTAATATGCTAGCATAGATCTCATTCGACATAGCAATGGCCACAGTGCTAAAGGCTTTAGCATCTAGCTTTGATTTTTGGAAATCTTGCTCTGAGTCGTTTTCTGGCTTCTTTAGCTCTTGAACACTCGGATTTTTGGCACTAGGTACCATTGGAATGGGGCAGTCCGAATACAATATACTTCCAAAACCAGGTGTTTTGTTGAGCAAGTATGAGCTTCAAGTAGTGAGCCTTCCTAGTTGCCAGACATGAGAGGCTTATTACTCATGCTGGTGTTATGGGGCTATGCCATTTTCTTTTGTTCTTTTGAAGAAGAACAGAGTATGCGTTGGACATTACTGCGTTCTACACGTTACTACTCTGATCTACAAACAAATTTGGATCTTTGTGAGCTGATCTTTGTATGTTAAACTGATTGTGAAATCAAGTTTAACGTGACCAAGCTCTGATACTAATTGTTAGGATCTGAGTTTACAAGGCTTGTGATTAATGACAATTAAGAACATACAGTTTTGTATTGCAAAGCAAAATATAATCATAAGCGAGGAATTATCATCAACATATATTTTTCATTGAATCTAAATGATTAAAAGTTTTATAAAAATGATTGACTCTACAAAATCCCCCTCAGCCTGATCACAAACAACTTTGTTCGTGCAAAAGATATGTGATGTGTATGATGAATAGATCTCTAATAGGTGAGATTTATTTATACTAAGTATAAAAGGCCTGTTTATGATTGGCTGACATCAACCGGATATTGACATCTAACGTTCCTGACAGAAAAGATTCCACATATGTTGCAAACAACTGTGGGAATCGAAACACCTGATCTATATAAGCTAAACACTATTTAATTAAGCTAATACTATTACATTATGAAACGTATGTTTATCTATCCTCTATTGCTTTGTTCCAGACATCTATTTGGCCAAAACAGATGTTTGTCTTCATGATCAGACCTTTGCTTCAACAGACTTTTGGACTTGAACAGACCTTGCTTCTTCATGAACAGCGGTTCCAAGGCTTCAAACAGATGTTAGCAAGTCTTCAATAGATGCTCTTATTTAGGTGTTCAAGCTTTACTATCTTTGGGAGGAGTCTGGTTCAAACTTTTGTTTATTTCTTGATCACTTGATCATATTTTGGCTTTCGAAATCATATGTTCTTTTGTAGGTCCAACAAACTTGTTCCAGATCTTGTCTTTATTCTAGAAACTCTCGATTTGGGTTCCCTACTCCCATATATGTTCAGGTTCTAGATCTCGCTAATTCGAGAATCGGTTTTCGAAGCATCCACATCTCACCATCGTTGTCGTCATCACAACAAGAAATCTATTATTTATAACCCTGCAAAAAAATTGCCAAAACACCACTAGACACACTGCCAAGCATAATTAACCTGGATCTTGCCACTGTTATCTCATGCACTGGAGTGTGAGAGCGAATGCTTGCTGAATTTATGTTGTCTTCATCACCTCTAAAGTGCTATTAAATCCTTGATATTGTCGATTTTGACCTTCGACCGTCGGCCACCGTTTGCCACCTGGATTTCGCAAGTCTGGCTTTTAGAGATGAGGCCTTTTGGTTAAGCCAACCCTCACCAGGCATTGCTAAATGCTCCGCCACAAAATAACCTCTTCTAGACACCGAAGTAGGAAACATTGAAATTTGTCATTGTCCGACGCTGACACCTATTTCTATCCTTAGAAATAGGTATTTCATTTATTAGGAAGTGATATAAAAAATCTGTAACTCATGGAAGCATTTGTATAGGTTTGATCAGCAAGCCTTCGCTCACTGATTAAGCAATTGAATCGCTCAAACTGTTGAGTCAGAGATTCTCCCTAGATTTGAGTGAATGTTTCATACAGTTGGTTCAGAATTTCCCTATTGTTCTTTTATACCTCATGTGTACCACCAAACTGTTCATTCAAAAGCATCCCACAATTCTTTGGCATTCTCACAATAAAGCAATCCAACACAGATTTCATTAGGTAAGATCATGGCCAATATCCCAAATGCCTTAGCATCAAGCTCCAATTTCTAGAAATCCTGCTTAGAATAGTCTATGATGTTATTAGGATCATTTGTCTTTGGTTTTTCAGTATTCAGTACAAAAGGTATATAAGGACCATAAACCACTTACCTCCATCAACTGGTGTTCTACTGGGATAAGTGGTGACACATCCTTTGTTGCCATAGTTTAATTTCATGGCGAACGAGCATCGGAGGCTTATTTGTCAATCCGGTATTATAAAGATCATGAATAATTAACTTTTCTATGAGTTCTATTGAGGCTTTATCAGAAAATAGAGTATCAGAATAATTTAATGTTCTGATTGGTTTAATTCTTCTCAAGCTTGATAAATTCAGTCAGTTATCAATATGAGCTCGGTTTATCTTCTGAATCAACGTTTAAGTCAATTCAGTGTAACCTGCTCTGATACCATTGTTGGATCTGAGAGAGTGTGTTTGCGTGTGCATTTGATAAAACAGTTTTGAAATCAATCAAAACAGTAATAATAAACACATCAATTAATGCACAAGTTGATTTCGGAAATTATTGTTGAATGATTCAATTCTATTCAATTCAAGAACAATCTAAGTACAATTCACTCTCCCTCACTAGTCACACTTTCTCTCTTAGGGTCTGTTTGGTATGAGGTAATGGAATAAACGAGATACTAGAATGAATAGACAACAGAATGAAATGAATTATTCCATTCCATTGTGATGTTTGATTACTCTATGTGAATAGAAAAAATCATTTCTTTGTAAGGTTTGATAAACAAAAAAAGATAAATAACGAAACACAATTGTATAGAATATAATTGTGTCAACAACAACTACAAAAGTATTGATATTAATATACTAATGTAAAAAATTAATATTAAAAGTATTGATTAATTATATTAATACTAATATTAATATAAATATAATAATAATAATAATAATATATTTCTTTTCATTCCTTGAAGGAATGAAAAAAACACCCCCTTACTAAGTAATGAAAATTGTTATATTTGGAAGGAGTTACATTCCTTTGAATGCTCAATTCCATTACCACATAATAACCAAACATTTTTATTTTCATTCTATCAGGATGATCCATTCTATTTCACCTTAACCAAACATGTTTATTTTCATTCTATTAGAATGATCCATTTCATTCCACCTTTTATTCCTTCATACCAAACGCTATTTTAATTCTTCTGCCTCCCTCTCTAAGTACTTTGATAAGAGGATATTCAACTCTAAGAGTTGCCATTACATCATATGTGATGTTCTATTTATAAGAGGAGAGAACTATTAGTGACGCCACCTGAAGTCGACTTTAAACAACCTAATAAATGATGTAACCGTGATGACCTGTTGTTGGGGTCATACAAAAACCAAAATAACATATATAACTAGGGTAAGTCAGGTATCGAATCCACAAGAAGTATGTGGTTAGTATTACATGTCTCGTTCGATTATTTAAACTAAAATTAACTAAATTAATTTAAAAGTGAATTTATATCTAACTAATTTAATAAAATAACTAAACAAATTTGGATTACATTTGAAAACAATATATGAGAAAACAACCTCCTCCGGATTTCAGATTCTAGGTTTCACACAAAACCAGTTAATTAATTGGAAACCACATAACATAATTTTGGAAATTAGTTAAATAGCAATCAAAACAAGTTCTTGTCATCAAACCATGTCAATTACCCAACTTTATAAGTTTAAGTCAAGTGTTAAGTCAACCCTCTTTAGTCACCCAACCTGCTTCTAAGTTTTGTCATCAACCGAACGTATTGTAAAGAAAGAACTCAAAACACACACAAATTGTTTAAACTAACTAATACGTCAATCAAATTTAAATGTTTATAATCACAAATAAAATAAGATCCAATATATAAACCAAATAATATAAAAAATCTATACGAACTATTCACCCGAGAAGATCATAATAAGATTGCCGTGCATGGTTGTTATCTCGTTAATCTTCAAACAAAACAACAAACAGCTTTTTCGTTTGTTTCATCCTCGCCCAATAGCCTAGGGGCGGCTGCCTCTTCTTTGTCCCCTTTAGCTGTAGGAACCCGTATCCCCGTACAACAAAGGCTTGAAGCCTTCTAAATGTTGCAGCCCATTATCGTTGAAGCCCACTAATTTCTATGAGTATTTTGCCCATTTTAATTCTTGTAGTCTTCGTTGAATTAGCCTGCAAAACTCACATTCAACATTAATAATTCAGTTAAAAAGTAATTAAACACATTAATTTCCATGAATTATTTGATACAAAACTTTCGAATCATTATCAAGACAATTTGTTTTCCTTTTTCTTTTTTCTTTATTTATTTTGTATTTTAATTATCATTTATTGTGCCGCTTGGTAAGTTCAGTAGAACCGTTTTAATTCGTTTCCACTTTAAGTATACATCATGATAAAACAAGTTAAAACAATACATTGTATACAAAAGCAATGCATTTTACTAAATAATTAATATCAAATCAGATGAACTTAAAATGCACTGATCAAACATCCCTAATAAACCTTTTTCATCACGAACAAAAAATCACAATAAGATCATAATTGATAGTAATCTTATCTCACTTCATTTCAAATAGGAAAACACCTGACACAGTAATTGTGATTGCAAATGTTTTTTATCCACCTTCAACTCGAACTCGTCTAATCATAGCCAAATGTGTTGTGCTTACTGATACACAAGATTACTAATTGTGGTTTAACCATTCCCATTCCTGACACCTAAAATAAACACCTACCCAACCTCAAGGCTTGTTGAAGATTTCCAAACCACACTTGATGCGACCATATACCAATACCATGACACAATAATTGTTATCTTTTAAACAATTATGTATTTGGCTTTGATAATAAAGATCGGGACTTTTCCCCCTTCATGATTTCATAAACATGCTCGTGACAATGCATATTTTTTGTGTTGCATTTTTCCTTTCTTTTTTTTTGCAACTAATATATTTCTAGGAGTTAATTTTCTTTCACCTCTTTATTCTTTTATAATTTTATTGGCGGAGGTGTTATAAAAAGGAATCATGGTTTGTGATAGACTATATACTTCTCAACCTATTTTTGTCGGGACTTAGTTTTTAACCATAAATACCATGATGAAAAACTAAACACATATTCGTTTTTAAGTTATGGCACAACATTGATGTTCTTAAGTGTGAGTGGAGCCTACTAACATATCACAAATTACCTATGTTTTCCTTCCCAAGAAATCTAGTTCATGTATAAGTATTGACAACCAATTTCCTATCATTTTTCCTAAATGCAAACCTTTTTCCAAGGAACATTTAGCATTCTCCCCCATGATCATCCTCGGTTTTATATAACTAAATGCAAACACAAATACACACATTACCTAGCTAAACTAACTAACATGCAAATAGATAAAATTAATCATTTTTAACATAACACGTAAAAAGAAACGAGTTCACCTGGTTAATCATCGTGGAAAGATCTTCATGTGTGGTGATAATCTTCAAAGTTTATCAAAACAAAAACAAACTGGAAGCTGACAAAAACCATGTAGAAGATAACTTCTAACGTTAACATACAATTTTTTAAATTTTGCAATTTTTATTATAGCTTTTTAAAAACTTTGAAACCACTCGAACCAAATGTATCAACTCCCATCTCCAACTTAAAACGTTGTATTGTCCCCAATGCAACATTTAAGTCAGAAATTAGAATTACTAAAAAATGATTAAGTTTACAAAAACCTAAAACTCACTTTCGTAGGAATCAGATTGTATTTAGCGTATGCAACAAGCCTTTTAAAGCACTTGATATAGTAGAGTGGACGAGTGAAGTCTTGTCACACCCCAACGGATGGCGGAAACATCGGAGTGAGACGAAAACGAGATTGTAAGAGACTTCATAACGCTATTTGTGACAATATTTAATAATTCAAAATTTCATTTCATACTAAAACAAAGTACAATCTTTGGAAGCAAAGTTAGAACACTTGAATCAAGGGACTCCAAACTAGATTTCATTCCTCATCATCATCATCAATTTCCTGCAATACGTATTAAAGTATAGGTCAATACATAAAGTATTTGCGATCATACAAGTTTAAGTACTAGCATACGTATAAAAGTTTAAACGAATTCACATGGTATAATTGTTATCTTAAAACTAACAAACGATACTAGCATGCAACTACAAATGTCAACTCAAAGATTCCCACTAGCGTAATCTCATCGTGGCAACGATAAGACCGTTTTTAACTTAACATGACCTCAAGAATACGGCCGGTGCGTTAATCCTATAGCACTATACATGTTAAGGGAGGCTCGTACAAATTTAATGACAAGTATAAAGCATAAAGAATTCTAGCATATATGAGTTCAGGTATAACTTATTAAGCATGTATGTTGGATTGTTTGTTTGTGATTTAAGCATAAAGTATGTGATTGCGTGATTTTAATAGCATATACGTATTGCACCCAAAAGTGTTAAAAGTAAAAAGAGAGTCATAAATACTTACGGTTTTGCAAAACGTTCCTAGCAACCAAGAGTTTGACGAGCGTTTGAGTTTGGAACACCGAAGTTACCCTACAATAGGAAAACGAAGGCGTGTGAGTAGTTGGATTTGGCAAAGGAGTCGGATTTGGGATTTACGTATAATAAAGTATATGTATTCAAAAAATTTTGTCTTAAACACTCATTTTAACACTAAGTTTTATGTGATTTCAAGGTCCTAACTTGCCCATTAGAATCATAAACGAGGAATTTAGAACGAAGATAGAATAGCCTAAGTTCATAACACTTAACCATAAATCGGTTAGTATCACGAATTCGGCTAGATATATATTTTATATTATAGTAATAATCCATCATATAATATCATAGAATTCATGTAAGTCAAGTATGGAGGTATGAAATACCTCATTGTATGATTCACCAAAGCACAAAGTTTACCAACATACTTGGTAAACCCGGTTGGTCATGAATGATAAGAACATAAATTAATCTACTAACATATAAGTAGCCAAATAAGAACAACCCAGGAGTGTCAATACCCAACATGGCAAATGTTGGAGGCGAGGCGGGTTATCTTACTTTGATTCTTGAAAGCTACTTAGGTATTCTCGCCACTAAAACAAGTGAGGTAGGTGAAATCATGGTTGGAAAGCCAAGGCTTCCATTGTTCACACCTTCACCAAAATACAAGTCTTTCAACTTTGAAGGTTAAAAGCTTGGATGGTTCCAACACTTTGAAGTCACTTGGGACTTTTTAGAGCAGAATTTTATAAAGGTTTTGAGCCTTGTTTCTTGTGGAAATCAACCACTACAGAAACCCACAACTATGAGCTTAGTTGGGAGCATGGTGGGTACAAGATTCCACTAAGTTTCAAAATATACATAAAATAAAAAGATACATTTACGCAGAATTTTTATACTACTTTGGACCTCAAATGTGATGAGGTTCCACCTTAGTTTGCCATGGAAACTTGTGGAAACCTTCCTAGGGGTTGTCCAAGTAGTTTGATAGAAGAATTGAAGAAAAAAGATGAATAAAAGTGAGTGAAAACTCACTTAGAACACTTAGAGTTTTCTTCCTTGCTTGGAAGACTTGAGAGAATTTGGGAGTTTGAGAGAAGATTTTGTAACGCTTCGCATTTCTGAATTTTCCTCATTTAAAAGTGTAGTCGAAATTCTATTTTTAGAAACTTATATCCGTATTCTTTCCCCAAGCTCGTAATCCAAAACTTTGATCATAGAAAAACCTCCTATTTAGAAACACACATTTTACATGCAATCGATCACTAAATACACATTTTCTCACAAACTGATACTTACTTTACGTGCTTTTACCCATACATACACTCACGATACTCGAATTATACTTATATATACGTTTTTACTTAAAAACATGTTAAATTACAAAGTTTATGCTTAAAATGAGAACAAATAAGAAGTTCAGGAGTCATTTTGAAGTTGTGTCAGACAAAGGAGGCGCCGCGTCACGCGAAGCCCTTTTCCTTTTAGCTTCGCGTAACGCAAAGGTCCACGATCCGCAGAATGTTGTTTCCTTTCAGCAGATTGGCCATTTCCTTCCACCTTTCTCTTCTCAATCACCATTCAAGCTTCTTTAACACAAAACCCTACATCCTCTCTATATAAACAAGCCTCCATTCACCCATTTCACTTTCCAAACTCATCAACACTCTCAAATCAGTTGCAAACATCAGAGAAGTCAGATTGTTCTAAATGCCAAAGTGAGCACTTTACTTCATCTTCTTCACTCATTCATCTCATCTTCCATTACAAAAGCTTGGAACACCTTTAAGAGTGTTTCCACATGTTTACCATGGTAAACCAAGGTGGAACATCACAATTTTGAGGTCCAAACTTTCTGTTTTGGAAGATTTTATTATTAACTATTATTAAACTTATGTTTTCTTATACAATATTCTACTTCCTTTGCTACTAACCAAGTCTATGGTTAGAAAGCTTGTCCAAGATTAATTCTTATGAGTTAGAGGTGTAAATTACCCTCTAAACTTTCTGTATTAATAGGGTTTATACAATCCACAAGTAATGAAACCATCTGAGCTTGACATAACTCTTAAGGCAAGACTTGTGTTTTGGTATAGGTGTGAATACTTGGAAGCCTTGGCTATCCTAACTTCATTCCACCACCTCAATTGATGTTTTACTTTGCTATCTCAAGTAGTTTGCTAGACTTAAAGTAACTTAACCCGTCTAGCATCCGACACTTAGTTAATGTAACGCTTCACATTTTCATACTTTCCATATTAGAAAGCATATTCATATTGCTGTTTTTAGAAACTTGTAGTCGTCTTATACTCATATTCGTTACCAACTTTGAAACTCAAGACCTTGATCATAATGAAAATTCCTACTTTATACACACTCGTTATACATACAATAAATCATTCAAATACCTTTTTTCATGCAAGCCAAACATTTATTATACGTGCAAAACTCTTACGTTACAACTTTATGCTTGAAATACTCGAAAACCGACTAAAATGCGCGAAAACAACCCCAAACCAACCCCATTTGTGCGAGTTGAACCCACTTCGCACAAAGTGTACCCACTTTGTACGAAGTGAAGCCACTTTGCACGAAGTGGAGTTGGTAGCCACTCGTTCCTATAAATACCAGCTCATTCTCACCTTCAACCTTTCCGAAACTTCTCACTTCCACTCTCAAACTTACAGATTCTTAACAGATCGACCTCAGATTATTCTAAGTGAGTTTAACTCACTACTACCTTGTGCTTCCATAATTTTTCTTCTACTTTCTTCTTTTTATTTTGTACCAAGTGTGATAGCTGACTTAGTCATCATCCTCAATAAGATTGGACTTAGGTTCAAGCAAGTGTGAGAACGTTGGGAGCTTTGGCTACCCGAATTAAGTTCCACACCTCACTTGAACGTTTTTGTATTTCATATTCTGTACTTTCATGATGAACCAGGTCTATCAACTATGTTGGTAGACTTTGAGCTTTGGTGAAATATATAATGAGGTACTCGTACCCCCTTGCTTGACATCTATGACCTAATTTGATGAACTTGGACATAACGTACATACATCTTAAACTATAAAATGATTACAAGTCACGTTTCTGATACTAACCAAATCATGGTTAAACTATTATGAACTAAGACTAAACTGCCTCGTTCCAAAATTCTCGTTCAAACAGAACTCATTGTCGAAATGGGAGCTAAAACGAGCGACATTTTCTAGAAACAGTCCCTTCATACGAAGTGATCAGTCACTTCGCACAAAGTGGTCACTTTGTATGAAGTGGCATTTTCCCGTTTACTTTTCGTACTTTCTACTTCCGAATCTGAGGCCTTCGCCAAACTTAGAATATTCACACACCTTCGTTTCCCTCATGTAGGTAACTTCTGTGTTCGGCACTTCTAAACTCCGGCTCCTTACACGTCACCATAAGACTGGCGGGTTACTAGGAAAGCTTAGCAAAACTGTGAGTATACTCGACCCCGTTTTACTTTTACACTTTTGGTGCACTACGTATGCTTTACTCAAAATCACATAATCATACTTATACTTAAATCACAAGCAATCCTTATCCATGCTCTATGTGCTAAACTTGAATTCACACATGCTTAAACTTATTATGCTTATACTTAGTCATTAACTTCGATCAAGCCTCCCTTAACATGTATAGCGCTATAGGAGTAACGCACCACCCATATTCTTGAGGTCATGTTAAGTTAAACACATACAGTTTTTTCATTGCTATAATTAGATTATGCTAGCGGTAAACTTTGGGTTGACTCGTATAATGGCATGCTAGTTTAATGTATGTTAGCCTTGAGATTAGACATTTATGCATGAGGAATTGTTCAAACGTTTATACTATACTATTATTGAAACTTGTATACTCGCCAATGCCTTGTGTGTTGAACTATACTTTAATATGTGTGCAGGATGAGGATGACAATTACGATGACGCATGGAATCTAATAGGATGGACTAGATACTCACTTTAAGTTAGAACTCATGTTAGATCGTGTTTCTAGATTATGTTGTTGTATTTTGCTTCCGAACTTTGTACTTGTTTGTTTATTAATGAAATGAAATTTTGAGTTACCTAAATACTTGTCACAATATTAGTGTTATGAAGTCTCGAGCAATCTAATTACGTCCGCCCCGATGATTCCACCATTGGTTGGGGTGTGATAGTTAACTCTTTCCATGTCAAGAATGCTCACCCGGGTTAAAGCTTACTTGGCTACTTGAATAGTAATTAGCTATACATTTCCTTTTCATTCATGACTATTCGAATCATCCTTGTTATGATTTGTGCATTGGTGAATCATACAATGAGGTGTGCATACCTCCATGCTTGACTTCCATGGACTCTATGATTATATATGACGGACTTATTATTAGATATACTATACAGTAAAATGCCATGGTCCCTGTGGTTTTGTAAAATAACACCTTTAGTCCCCAACTTTTGAAAATTACACTTGTGGTCCTGTGGTTTGACAGTTTGTTACTCGGATAGTCCCTGGTGTGGATGGGGGTTAGTTTTCTCCGTTAAGTCCATGTGAATTACAAAATTACCCCTGCTTTTATTAAAATATAAGAAATAATTCACGCCAAACACAACACACACACACACACACATATATATATATATATAAAACACACTCACTCTCTCTAAAATGCATACTCACTCTTTCTACTCTCTCTCTTTCTCAGACAAACCCCCACCATCACCTGCCACAACCAGCGCCACCACCTGCCACCAACACCTGCCACAACCCCTACACAATCACCTGTCACCACCCACCCACCCGCACAACACCACCTGCCACCACCCACCCCCACAACACCACCTGCCACCACCTACCACACCACTACCACCAGCTTCAAATCCAGCAATCACCATCTCCGTCGTAGTCATCACCGCTATCAAAATAAATCTTGCAACCCCGCACCACTAGTTTGTCAAATCTGAAACTAGGTTTGAATATGGGGGTGTTCAGGGCTTCAATGTTGGGTTTATTTGGGGGTTTGATGATTTGGAATTACAACGATCAAAATTACAATGATACGGGTTTGATCGGAATTACTTTGATATGGGTTTGAATTTGGGGGTTTGATACGGTGGTTGTGGTGGTCAAGTGAAGGTGTTGGTTATGGTGGTTGAATGAAGGCGGTGGTGGTGAGGGTGTTTGCAGACGAATGTGGTAGTGGTGAGGTGTTTGTAGAAGAAGATGAGGGAGATACGGAGAAGAACAAGGAGGTGGTTCTGGTGGTCGAGTGAAGGCGATGGTGGATTTAGGTTGGAAGTGGTGCGACAGTGGTGGGTTCAAGTTAGAGGTGGTTGCGACCGTGGTGGGTTCATGGTGGAGGTGGAGGTGGGTAGCTATAGTGGAGGGGGAAGTGGGTTGCTATGGTGGAGGTGAGGTGGGTGGCTATGGTGATGGTGGCCGGAGTGGCGAGTGGCTATAAGGAGGGGTAAATAAGTAATTTCAGATAGACTTAACAGAGTAAATTGACAGACATCCACTTTAGGGACCATCCGAGTAACAAAAAGTTAACCATAGCGACCATCGATGTAATTTTCCAAAAGTTGGGGACTATAGGTGTTACTTTACAAAACCATAGGGTCCATCCGGGCATTTTACTCTATACTATATAAAATATAAATATAAACGCAACCAAACCCTTGATGTTAATTGGAATATGATTACACGTCGTGAATATATGTTATATTATTATATTATCTTTGTTCTTTATTCCTCGTTTGTGATTCTAATGGGCAAGTTAGGACCCATGAAAACACTTAAAGACTTAGTGTCCAAACGAATGTCTAGACGAGATATACTTTTTGCATACATATACTTTTATACTTAATTCCAAATCCAAACATTCCATAAACTCCAAACACCCGAACACCTTCGTTCTTCTATTCTCATCAACTCGTCAATACGCAGATAATTAGAAAGCTTTGTAAAGTTGTGAGTACACTCGAACGCCTTTTTACGTTTTACACCTTTGGGTGCAATATGTTTAACCTATCAAAATTACATATTCACACTTATACTTTATGCAAACACAAACAATCCATACATGCAAGCTTAAAATACATGATACTTGATTTGTATTCTTGGAACATTCTTATGTGATTCACTTGTCATTAACTTCTACAGCCTCCACTCAACATGTATAGCGCTGTAGGAGTAACGCACCGGCTGTAGTCTTGTGGCCATGTTAAGTATTTAAATTCATACGGTAATCAGAGGATTGACTTGTAAAATTGCATGCCCATGATACATTGATCTAGTTAACTATTTTTGTCATGCGGATTCGTTCAAACCTTTTTACATACTTATGTTATATTAAACTTGTGTACTCGTCAATACTTTGTGTGTTGAACTATACTTTCTAAACATATTGCAGGTTGATGATGTTGATATCGACAAAATCTAGTAGGATGACCTAGAAACGCACCAAACTTTAAATTCATGTTTATAGATTTGTCGTACATTACTTGTTGTATTTTGTTTTCCAATTCATGTGAACCGTTAGCAATGAAATGAAATATTATTTATTAAATACTTGTCACATTTAGTGTTACGAATCTCGAGCAATCTACTTACATCCGCCCCGATGATTCTGTCACACCCTTTAAAATCATAGTTTGTGTGATCTGACTGGTATCTTCATTTCATAGCGGAAGTATTTAATGCTAAGACTTCTAGAAAGTGAACGTCCGCTAAGTAACCTGAGAAAGAAACATGCGAAAAATCAACATAAAGTTGGCGAGTTCATAGTTTGTTCAAAAAAAATTTAAAATAAATATTTTTGGTAACTGGTCTAGCTACTGTTGAGAAAACGTAATAAAACCATTTTTCTCGGCATGTCATTGAAAACCTTGTTTTGTAATATTTGAATAACCGTCAATGTCCTCGTACGACAAAGATAACATGCTTGCATGAGTCTATAACCAACCTAAAGCTAGGAAGTGCCTCGCCAAACCGTTTACTCAAGACGGTAGACTAGCAGGCGGTTATAGTTCCGATATGTAGCGAGGACTTCACTGTACAGTTTTAAGCAACCCTACGGCCCTTAATGTTGAGTAGTGGATAATCCAGTCCTTGTGTCTGTAAGTAGGACCAACCAGTCCCCTTATTTGTCTGTAGGAGAAACCAATCCTTGAGTCTGTAAGGAGGACCAACCGGTCCACTTATTTGTATGTAGGACAAACCAGTCCTTGAGTCTGTAAGCAGGACCAACCAGTCCCCTTATTCGTATGTAGGACAAACCAGTCCTTGAGTCTGTAAGCAGGACAAACCAGTCCCCTTATTTGTTTGCAAGACAACCCAGTCCCGTTGTAACTAGGACAATCTC
Organism: Scalesia atractyloides; assembly: GCA_947069175.1. Lineage (NCBI taxonomy): Eukaryota > Viridiplantae > Streptophyta > Magnoliopsida > Asterales > Asteraceae > Scalesia > Scalesia atractyloides. The sequence goes on from CAMTDV010000020.1 coordinate 47,485,908, forward strand.
GTCACTAGTCATGAAACTCATGCATATCTTGGAAATACGTGTATGTTTTGTAAAAACCGGTATGTTGAGCATAAACCGTTCATAAATCATTTGAGTTTATTGAAATCCATTTTGCGACGTTCATCGAAATTGTGTGTACTTTTGCAAAACTTGCATGTCTTTCCACCCTCGAAAACATTTATAAAAATGTAAAACCGTAAAAAGTGGGGGTTTTGAACTCACCTCGAGATCCAGTGCAAAGCTAGCACAATGTGATCCATGATGTTATTTCCAAGATGTAGACTCGCTAGCATGCAATAAGTCTCATGCCGAACCGTTAACTGCGTTGACCGAGTTGACTAGTTTACTGCTTTGACCAAGTTGATCGAGAGTTGACCAGTAGTTGACCCGCTGACCCATACCACGATTCTGACTCGGTTGACTAGTAGTTGACCTGGTTTACTAAGTTTGACCAGCTTTGACTCGGACCCGAAACACCAAATGTCACCCGAAACCGAATGTTGACTAGTTTTGACCTGTCTTGACCGCGTTCACTAGCTTTGACTATGTGGACCGGGTTTGACGCGAACCCAAAACTGAACCGAGGCACCGAAAATGACCCAAAACTGTCCTTTGACCAGTTTTGACCCGTGTTCGACCTGTTGACCACGATGAACCGAGCCCAAGAGTATCCCGAACTTTAATTTTACCCGAGACGAAAGTGTTTTGTATGGACTCTACGGGTTACTAGGAGCCCAAAAATATATTTTTCGTTGAAAACGGATGCCCGAAACCTCGCAAGAACCGTGCTAGAAGTTGGAATCTTGCCGGAGAATAAAATTTCACAAAAACTTGCATAAAGGTCTCTAACCACCCGATCTGAACATGCACGAAGTGAAAAGTCCAAAATGGGTTCACCGGTGTTTGGCCAAATGTCGTTGGAGTTGCTCCTGTGCTCAAACGGCTTTGAATCTTGAAAAACGGTCACCTTCATTGCGTCGAGAAGGCTCGATTTAGTGAGGGTAGAGTGTTGGATCAGGAAAATGTAGCCACAAAAAGTCGCCGGAGAATCGCCGGACCGTGCCACCAACGGTGGCTCTGTCGTCGCACAGCCGTCACTGGCCGGCTCCGGCGTGTTCTTACCGGTTGCCAGCTTCTAGAGAGAGAAAGTGAGAAAGAGTTGGGGTTTTAGAGAGAGAGGTGTGTGTAAATAATGATGTTAGTGTGTGCGAGTGGGTTTATATAGTTAGGGTTTTGGTGGGTTGGGCCCAAGGCCCATAAGCCCAATTCTAGTGTTTTGAGCTGCCTAATCGCATCTATGAGGCCCGTTTTCAAATCCAAACTTCATGAAACGTCGTTTAATATCGTCTTAGGTTCAAAAACATGTAAAATGATGTCGAAAGTTTGCGTTTGACCCGCACGTTTGTTAGTTGCGTTAAAATTGCGTAAAATGCTTCGGTTGTCGTTTCTTGTCTGTTTTTCAATCCGATTTCAACTGCGGATATTAAAATTCGATTACAAAGCTAAATTTATCATTATATTTCAGTTTTTAAGGTAATCCACAAGTCCGATGCTTCTGTTTCGTTGTTAGCGCGTTCCTACAGTCGCGTTTTTGTTCACGTATGCGTTTTGTGACGTTCGAAAGCATGATAATACATCAAAACAATTCATATATTTAAAATACATGTATAAGACTTGTATTTTTTAGTGTTTTCAGTATTTCGTCCGGTGTCAGTTTGTTACCGTTTAAATGCGCGCAAAATTCTCGATAACACCAATCGTGTAACGTACAATACAACTAGAGGTTCCTAGGCATTCAAGAGGCCTAATTAGGTTGATTTGTGTCTTAAAAAACTATTTTTATTCGTCTTAACATTTGTTATTCGCGTAATTGAACACGTAAATTGTCGATTGTCACAGATTCCGCCATCAGTTGGGGTGTGACAAATTTGGTGTGTGGAAAATGTTTAGGAAGTGGTGGAGGTTGTATTTATAAGTGGGGATTAGGTTTGGGAGTTAATGAAGGTGATTAGGAGTTAATGAAGGTGGATTTTCATTTTTAGTCCTTACACTTTTATTGTTGGTTATTTATGTTATAAAGTTGTATGCAAGCGTGTTATAAGTATGATATACATATGAATGTGATTCCGAGAAAATATAATCTCGACGTATGTCTCGGTATTAAATTAAAATATGTATTTCGCGATTGATTACGTATTATGCATGTATAATTGAACAAGGTTGATATAAAAATACTTTTTTTATTATGATCAAAGTCTCGAGATCATAATGATTGAAATGAAATAAGAATACATGTTTCTAAATATAGAAATGCGAATAAAATTTCTAAATATGGATAGTACAGAAAATGCGGAGCGTTACAAGTCTGTGGGGGTTTATAGGGAATACACCCACAACGTTCATTTAAACTAAAAGAAACAATAAATGTAACAATTTGTTAATGCATATGTCTAATGCCTACTTCTAAGTTTTGTGTCTGTTTAGTTAAAGGCAATATTATGTGTGTTTGAATTTGAGATTATAATGTAAAGTGCTCATATGCACGTAGGAGTCCTACGTGCGTATGAGTCACAGAACGTAGGAGTTCTGCGCCCCATATGTTCATGTGTGGCCTATATATAGAGTCATTGGGTGCATGACTTCATAACTCTTGGAACTTGCACATTTGGTCTTGGAGAGAATTTTGTCAAACTTTGTATATCTAAATGTTATGCTGCCCAAATTAGTACAGAAGAGATAGATTATGAAATCCTATGTGTTCTTGTACTTTGAGATGGATTCCACACATTTCCAAGTTGTATAGATATCAAAATATGTGTTTCTACGCACCAAACACGATCCTACAAGTGGTATCAGACAAGAGAGCTGATATCTACAAATAATATAGTTCTGATTTCAAGATTTGGAGCATAAAAAGTTCCTTTTTTACTTTATTTTCTTATTTTATCACAATTCCACGGTTCAATTATACCAATTCCTAGAATCTGCCATCCACATACACATGTCAAAAATTAGAAGTGTTCGTAGCCGTTTTCATCATCGAAATTGCAAAATTCATCAAAAATGGCCTGAAGCGTAGGAGCATAGTTCAGCATAGCAGGGAATTATCAAACGTAGGAGCTAAAGCACAAGAGTGTCTTACTTGCACAGGAGTTAACCGTTGGTAGTCTTTCGCATAGAGGAGGCCTCATATGCTTAAGAAGGGTCATACGCTAAAGAGTTGTTAAGATTAGTACCTATGCTTTCAACTCTCCGTTTTGAAAGTCTTACAGGTATGAATTTCATTATTATTGTTATGATTATGAAGTTTAAATCGTTTAGCAAAATTTTATATGATAGCTATAGAAATGATATTAGATTTAAAGTAATGAATGTATAATATCAAAATTACTCAGATACCTGGGATAAGAGAGGTGTATGTTCTGAGAAAGATATACATTTCTACAAATCAATCAAACAAGGTTTTTGGAACTTTTACGCAATAATGGTTCTTTATACTGCATTACACACGAATCAAGGAAACATTGAATAAAAGAAAATCGTTACATCAAAATATTTGATATCTTTAGGCAATAAATGAGAATTCTTTCTAATTAATCGAATGATTTCTTACCTGGTTGAGAGATAAAATGAATCGGTATTTGAAAGAAAATATCAATTGATTTAAGTTACTATGTTTGAAAGTTTAGGGTACTTAATTTGATTAACTATCAATCCAATATAGCGAACTTAATTTCAAATTATTAAGTTCTCATAGTTGATTTAGAAGAAACATGAATCGATCGCCGGAATTTTTTCTGCAACTCACCGGAAAAACGGGACTCGCATTCTCACGGTAATTCCTTCGACTCTTTTTGTTTAAAACATGTGATTAGTCAATCTCTAACACAACTCCATCATCAGAATCAATCTTAGCCAACAATTATCGGAAATCTCACCTTCGCCGGAAAGTTTCTGAAATTGCGGAATCCCACTGTGAACTGGTAAGATATCCTGCACTTCATTTAAACTTTGTTTAGGTGATTTAATTCTATAAATAATCGATCCACACTGTTAATTGTTTCAACAGTCGGAGTTCATTTCTTGTACCGACAAAACTTTCGCCGGATTTATGTGATTATCTACAATCGGTAAATTCTGTGCTTTAAACTCTCTCCATTCATTACTCTTGAATTACTGTTAGTGTCTAAGATCTTTGTAAGTCGCAAAATCAACTTTTAACCAGTCGAATTACGCTGACAGTGTAATCCGACGAAGAAGATGAATCTATTTTAGAATATAAGAGTAATTAAAATCTGGTTTATAATCGGGTTAGACACACAGTCCAGTGGTGGACTGTGTGCACAGTTCATATACACGTCCGAGTTCGAACCTTACCACGCACACGCTTTACGTAATAACATTTCTTTTTATTCATGAACTAACCGGGTTAGAGCGAGTAGTTGTTAAGTATAATATAAATCAAGAATATAACCGGGTTAGACACACAGTCCAGCGGTGGACTGTGTGCAAGATAAACTTCATAACGCGCGTTCGAACCCTGTCCCAAGCACCGATCAATTGAATTAAAACGTTTTTGTAAATAAGGTATTTTCGGTTAAGTCGAATAAGTATATAAATATAATTAAAACTGAGTTTCTAACGGGTTAGTCACGTAGCTCAGTTGGTAGAGCTACGTGCACGTGAACTGAAGGTCACCGGTTCGAATCCCGCTTGGCGCAAACATTTACCGCTGACCGAACCGGTCAACGGTCAACGGTCAACGGTCAAACAGTAAAAAAAAATAATATTTTTTTTAAATATTTATTTGTTTATTTTAATTTAAAAATCAATTAAAAATACTTAAAAATAACATTTTTAAAGATAGAAAATAGCCATAAACTCACAAAAATATATCTAAAAATCCCATTAAAATCCTTAATAAAATCTATCCATTTATTATATTTTTCCATCATTATTTAGGTTAGTATTCCTCGTCGACTCGCTCGTCGAAATCGTGCGCATCTCACTATCTTCAATTCAACGCACCCAATGTGAGTGAACTTTTCAAATTCCCCGTTTTAATCACGATTTTGGGGTGTATCATGTGTCTTTGTTTTACTTACATGTTATAACTAAATTATTGTGCATACATCATATCATGACATGTGTATTAGTCTATTGCTGTTAAGTAGTTATTATTGGATGCAAATTATTATTTCAGTACATGCAATTGCCGAGGCCGCAGCTCCCCATCCGTCGAGGTTGAGTTTGATCCCCATTTTATTATGCGGTTGATCTTGGCGTGCCCGCACGATCGGCTCCGTTTGATTGAGCCTTGATCGGTCATTTCATTTTACATTTCAATACATGCAATACGCTCGGCTCCGTTTGATTGAGCCTTGAGCGCACAGTTCAATTTACATTTCCAGTTCATGCAATACAATCGGCTCCGTTTGATTGAGCCTTGATCGCACAGTTCATTTATGTTAGTTATCATATAATATTGGTATGTTCACGTATGCTATCAAATGTTAATGTATGTTATAATTGTAACTGATATTTGTCAATGTTTGATTACATACATGTGCCCTTTTTATGATTACGCACAATATTTTATTGATAAACTAACCATAAAATCATTATCAAATGTTTATCTATAAGGTTCACTCGCCAACTTATGTTGACCCAAAAACCTCCTATTTTACACATGATACAGGTGAACCAGCAGCAGCTAGGAACACATAGGACCTGGATTAGAAGAAATAAAACGATTTAGTATTTGGATTATTATGTTTGGTTATTTTCCTTGTAATGAATGAACATGTTTGGATGTTTGAGAAATGTAACTTTGACTTCATTTAATTATGAAACATAATAGTAAATGTCATGTGCTTTGGTGATAACCCAATTATGCCCCGACTCTTATTTCCGCTGCGGGTCGGGGTGTGACAGATTGGTATCAGAGCCATGACTATAGGGATATAGGATAGGTTATTAGACCCTTAGAGTCTATACTATAGTCGATTAGAAACTTATAAGAATTTTGTGTGTTATATGCCAAATTTCATGATGTTTATATGTTTATGTTAAATGTTACATTTGATATTGTTCAAGCATGTTCATAAGTATGTATTATCAAATAATGCCTATCATGAAATCGTATGATCATAACATATCACATCCATGCAAGCACACACCACATCATGATTGATTTTACAATGATTTTCGTGTTTTCAAATCTCATCAAAGTGAGTTCTCATGACGGGCATGTAGTAACTGGAAGGGTACTAGTACCGGTAGTCGGAACGTCCTGTCTAGGCTGGCATTCGTATAAATCCAAAATAAAGGACCAGTTTGCCTACCTGGGGACTAACGATGAGAGTACGAAATACCTATTAGGCCAAAGCATGCTATACCAAACGTCGTGAGAGCTAATCCCACTTTGAGTTGTCATTGTGTCTACACCTGGACACGTTCCGACCAAACATCTCATGAACATATTTTGTGGTTAGCATTTGGGGGATGCGAGTGTTAAATTGCCAATACTAATGTGAATCCTACCAAGCCAATAGCCATGGGGGCCCACATGACTATATAGGTGAAAGTATGGGGGACATTTGAGGCCCAACATGAGCGAACCCAAGACATCCTTTGGATGTAGTTGCATTATTGATATTTATGTTATTTTCATTTTCTTAAAGACACATGACACCTAAAAAGACATCATAAACTCACAATCTTCTCATTTTATGATCCTGTAGATGTCATCTAGACCGCATCCAAGAGGTAGGAAATTGGAAAAGTCTCGGGAACGTTTGGCCACTCATATCGCGAATCAAATGGCCACGATATTGCCGGACATCGTAGTACAAGTACAACAAGCCTTGCTGCAAATCCTACTAACCCTCCTCAACAACAGGACCAGATCATCAACAACCCTTCTACCATCAAATGCTCCTACAAACATTTTAAGTCCTGCGATCCTCCAAAATTCGAAGGGACTGAGGGAGTCACTGCTCTCCTACATTGGTTCGAAGAGATGGAAAACGTGTTCTTAAACTGCGATTGTCCTGAGGATCGCAAAGTTCGTTATGCCACCGGGAGACTACTTGGGGTAGCTCTCACTTGGTGGAATACTGAGAAAGGAAAGAGGGGAACGGAAGATGCGATGGCCTTAACTTGGGAGGAGTTAAGGGAAATCATGACTAGGCGATTCTGTCCTAGAAGTGAAATTAAGAAATTGGAGGATGAATTTCATGCCTTGAAGCAAAAAGATGGTGATCACTCTACTTACAACAAAAGGTTCTTGGAGTTGAACCAAATGGTTCCAAACTTATTCACTCCAACCTACCGTCTGATCGAACATTACATTCGAGGACTTCCCTCGAAAATCCAAGATTCGGTCCTCAGCGTTTCACCGGTAACACTAGAAGCTGCCATGGAGTTGGCAACAGAACTGACCGAAAACCGAATTCGCAATGGGAAGTTCAAGGAGGAAAAGAAGAAAACCCTGCTGAGGGACAAACCTCAAACCACCACACTCCTTCCTCTAAATTTGCTAACAAGAGGAAGCGTAACACCAGGAACTTTGCAGTCACCCAAACCAACACCCCTGTTCCTGCTGCACCCATCACTCAAGCCACTCCTCCACCCGCGCCATACAGAAAACCATACACAGGGCCACTACCAAAATGTAACCGTTGTCAGTATCACCACTCCCTGACTATCCTTGCCAATACTGTACCGGCTGCGGTCGCGCTGGCACACTGTTCAAAACTGCCGCACGCTTCAACGAACAAACCGCCACCAACCTATAATCCAAACCCACCAACAGTTAGTGGGTCAAGCCAACAACAACAACCATATCCACCCACTCAACATTTAGCCTAAACATACTATCAACCAATTACCCTATGGGCCAACCTATGCGGGCTTGTTTCAACTGCGGCGACCCAAGTCATTTCAGGAACACATGTCCAAGGCTGGTTAATATTATTCATGCTCAGGCCCAAGCCAATCCTGTGAATCAAGCGAACCAAGCTCCTCCACCTGCTAGAGGAAGGGCTTTCAATATTAATGCAAACCAGGCCAGAGCTGATGGCAATGTGGTCAACGGTACGTTTCTTATAAATGGTAGATATGCCTCTATGTTATTTGATACTGGTGCGGATAGAAGTTTCGTGTCATTAGAATTTGAACCTATCTTAAGTAAAAATCGGGATAAGCTCGCGGAATCCATAACGGTGGAAGTTGCGGACGGAAAACCAGTTTCATTAGACTCTATTTTACGCAACTGTACGCTCACCCTAAATGACCACGATTTCTCACTCGATCTTATTCCTATGAAGCTGGGAAGTTTCGACATCATAATCGGTATGGATTGGCTCAGTCAACATCATGCGGAAGTTGTATGTCGTGAGAAATTTATTCGTATTCCTCTTTCAAACGGTCAAACTCTTCGAATCATTGGAGAAACCTCGTCGAAAGGGCTAACTTAATGTCTTGTCTTCAAGCTCAAAAATACCTTCGCAAGAATTATGTCGCGTTTTTAGCCCATATCATCAAAAAGGGGACCACAGAGAAGAAACTTGAAGATATTCCTGTTGTAAAAGATTTTCCACAAGTCTTTCCTGACGACATTTCAGGACTTCCTCCAATCAGAGATGTCGAATTCCGTATCGATCTTATACCTGGTGCTACACCAGTGGCAAAATCTCCATATAGGTTAGCCCCCTCTGAAATGCAAGAGCTAGCCAGTCAATTGCAAGAGTTGACTGACAAGGGATTTATACGCCCCAGTTCATCGCCTTGGGGTGCACCTGTACTTTTTGTAAAGAAGAAAGATGGATCTTTTCGCATGTGCATCGACTACAGAGAGCTCAACAAGTTAACTATCAAAAATCGATATCCTTTACCTCGCATAGATGATCTTCTTGACCAACTACAAGGTGCCAGTTGCTTTTCGAAGATCGACCTTCGATCTGGCTATCATCAGCTTAGAGTGCATGAAGAAGACGTCCCTAAAACTGCTTTTCGAACTCGATATGGTCACTATGAATTCATGGTTATGCCGTTTGGATTAACCAATGCACCAGCTGTTTTCATGGACCTAATGAATAGAGTCCGCAAACCTTACCTTGATCGATTTGTTATTGTATTCATCGACGATATTCTCATCTATTCAAAATCTAAAGCTGATCATGAGCGTCATCTGCAACTTGTTCTTGCACTTCTAGAAAAGGAAAAGCTTTATGCCAAGTTCTCTAAATGTGAATTCTGGTTAAAAGAGGTGCAATTTCTCGGGCATGTAGTCAATGACAAAGGAATACATGTGGACCCATCAAAGATCAAAGCAGTTCAAGAATGGCAAGCTCCACGTACACCAACTGAAGTAAGGTCTTTTCTTGGACTAGCTGGCTATTATCGTCGGTTCATTTCAAACTTCTCACGCATTGCGGTGCCACTCACGGCTTTAACCCATAAAGGGAAACCATTTGTATGGGGACCCAAGCAAGAAGAAGCTTTTCAAACTCTCAAGCAAAAACTTTGTGATGCACCAATCCTCACTCTTCCTGAAGGTTGTGATGATTTTGTAGTCTATTGCGACGCGTCAGGGCAAGGATTAGGTTGCGTTCTCATGCAAAGAGGAAAAGTCATAGCTTATGCCTCAAGGCAACTCAAGACACACGAAAAGAACTACACCACTCATGACCTTGAACTTGGAGCCGTTGTATTTGCTCTTAAGATATGGAGACATTAGCTTTATGGTACGAAGTGTGAAATATACACTGATCACAAGAGTCTTCAACATATCTTTAATCAGAAAGAGTTAAATATGAGGCAACGAAGATGGGTCGAACTCCTAAATGATTACGACTGTGAAATCAAATACCACCCTGGTAAAGCAAATGTGGTGGCTGATGCACTTAGTCGAAAGGGTTATGCGAACTCCATTCATCTTCTATGTTCGCAAATTATAACCAATATTAAGGATCAAATTCGAGAAGCTCAACACGTTTCAATAACAGAGGAAGATGTACAAAAAGAGATGTCCTGTGGAGCCGAGCTAAAACTTGAAACTAAATCTGATGGTATTTTGTATTACCTAGATCGTATCTGGGTTCCTAACCACACCAATCTTCGTGAAACACTCATGCATGAAGCTCATAAATCGCGATATTCTATACACCCAGGGGCTGATAAGATGTATCAGGACCTACGGTACACCTATTGGTGGCCTGGAATGAAGAAAGATATTGCCGTTTTTGTTTCCAAGTGTCTCACATGTTCTAAGGTGAAGGCTGAACACCAAAGACCCTCCGGACTTCTAGTTCAACCGGAAATACCTGTATGGAAGTGGGAAAATATAACCATGGATTTCATTACCGGGTTACCTCGCACTTCTAGTGGGTATGACACTATATGGGTGATTATAGACCGACTTACAAAATCAGCTCACTTTATCCCTATTCGAGAAGATTTCAAGAACGAAAAGCTTGCTCGTATTTATATCAACGAAATCATCAGCCGACATGGAGTACCATTAAGTATTATTTCTGATCGTGATGGTCGTTTCACCTCACGAACATGGCAAGCAGTACAATCCGCTATGGGCACTCGACTAGATCTCAGTACCGCCTATCATCCTCAAACTGATGGACAGTCTGAGCGCACCATTCAAACCCTTGAGGACATGCTTAGAGCATGTGTCATAGATTTCAAGGGAAATTGGGACGCCCACCTACCGTTAGTCGAATTTTCGTACAACAACAGCTATCATTCTAGCATCGGCATGGCACCTTTTGAAGCTTTTATTGTCGAAAGTGTCGATCTCCTGTTTGTTGGCACGAAATTGGGGAAGCACAAATTACTGGTCCAGAATTGATCCAAGAAACCACAGATAAGATTCATCAAATCCGAAACAATCTTCTAGCGGCTCAAAGTCGTCAAAAGAGTTACGCAGATAAACGACGGAAGCCCTTGGAGTTTAGCGTTGGTGATCATCTGCTTTTAAAAGTATCACCGTGGAAGGGAGTAGTTCGTTTTGGTCAAAAGTGAAAGCTAGCACCACGTTACGTAGGACCTTTCAAAATACTCGAAAGAGTAGGTCCTGTAGCATACAAGCTTGACCTACCGGAAGAACTTGACAGGATTCACCCCACATTCCACGTGTCGAACTTGAAGAAGTGCCTCGCTGATGAGAATCTTCATATTCCACTGGAGGATATTCAGATTGATGAATCCATGCATTTTATTGAAAGACCAGTGGAGATTATGGACCATGGAGAAAAGCGTCTACGACGAAGTCGCATTCCTATTGTTAGGGTACGCTGGGAGTCGAAACGGGGACCTGAGTTTACTTGGGAATGTGAAGACTCAATGCGTGAAAAATACCCTCATCTTTTCCCTACTACTTCAACTGTTTAAATTTCGAGACGAAATTCCTAAAAGTAGGGGATACTGTAACATTTGTAAAAAATCGGGTCTCCAAAACCCGCTCCGTTTTGTAATCTTGTACCAAGTTATGAAATTACATTAATTATTTATGATTATTTTGAGTTTAAACATTACATAATTAATAATAAACTAAACTATAAAAAGTATATTTGATAAAAAGTTAAAATAAAATAAATAAACAACAATTGCAGCTGCCGGGACTCGAACCCGGGTCAGCTGACGCCAAAGACTTATCATCCTGTCCCCAAACCACTCCGCCACCAAGTGTTTTCTGTTAACCTTAGGAAAACAATTGGATCTTATACGCAAACACGAATCAACCGTTAAAGCCATCTGAATAACGGAAATCGGTAAACCGATCGCCAAATCTTTTGACTTCTTTTGGCCAGCTTATAACCGATGTATTTCGGTTTCTAATTAAGTCCGAATTGAATGAACATAAAGACTTCATCATTTCCGGTATTTGAAACCGAAAACTTATCAAACTCTGATTTAATTCAAGTTCTGATCATTTGCGCGATTCATAACTATCACAACAACACTCAATTTCATTTTCGTCAAGTTTCATGAACCGTAAGATCCTCTGAATCCGATCGCCGGAATTTTTCTGCAACTCACCGGAAAACCGGGACTCGCATTCTCACGGTAATTCCTTCGACTCTTTTTGTTTAAAACATATGATTAGTCAATCTCTAACACAACTCCATCATCAGAATCAATCTTAGCCAACAATTATCGGAAATCTCACCTTCGCCGGAAAGTTTCTGAAATTGCCGGAATCCCACTGTGAACTGGTAAGATATCCTGCACTTCATTTAAACTTTGTTTAGGTGATTTAATTCTATAAATAATCGATCCACACTGTTAATTGTTTCAACAGTCGGAGTTCATTTCTTGTACCGACAAAACTTTCGCCGGATTTCTGTGATTATCTACAATCGGTAAATTCTGTGCTTTAAACTCTCTCCATTCATTACTCTTGAATTACTGTTAGTGTCTAAGATCTTTGTAAGTCGCAAAATCATTTTAACCAGTCGAATTACGCTGACAGTGTAATCCGACGAAGAAGATGAATCTATTTCAGAATATAAGAGTAATTAAAATCCGGTTTATAATCGGGTTAGACACACAGTCCAGCGGTGGACTGTGTGCACAGTTCATATACACGTCCCGAGTTCGAACCTTACCACGCACACGCTTTACGTAATAACATTTCTTTTTATTCATGAACTAACGGGTTAGAGCGAGTAGTTTGTTAAGTATAATATAAATCAAGAATATAACCGGGTTAGACACACAGTCCAGCGGTGGACTGTGTGCAAGATAAACTTCATAACGCGCGTTCGAACCCTGTCCCAAGCACCGATCAATTGAATTAAAACGTTTTTGTAAATAAAGGTATTTTCGGTTAAGTCGAATAAGTATATAAATATAATTAAAACTGAGTTTCTAACGGGTTAGTCACGTAGCTCAGTTGGTAGAGCTACGTGCACGTGAACTGAAGGTCACCGGTTCGAATCCCGCTTGGCGCAAACATTTACCGCTGACCGAACCGGTCAACGGTCAACGGTCAACGGTCAAACAGTAAAAAAAAAATAATATTTTTTTTAAATATTTATTTGTTTATTTTAATTTAAAAATCAATTAAAAATACTTAAAAATAACATTTTTAAAGATAGAAAATAGCCATAAACTCACAAAAATATATCTAAAAATCCCATTAAAATCCTTAATAAAATCTATCCATTTATTATATTTTTCCATCATTATTTAGGTTAGTATTCCTCGTCGACTCGCTCGTCGAAATCGTGCGCATCTCACTATCTTCAATTCAACGCACCAATGTGAGTGAACTTTTCAAATTCCCCGTTTTAATCACGATTTTGGGGTGTATCATGTGTCTTTGTTTTACTTACATGTTATAACTAAATTATTGTGCATACATCATATCATGACATGTGTATTAGTCTATTGCTGTTAAGTAGTTATTATTGGATGCAAATTATTATTTCAGTACATGCAATTGCCGAGGCCGCAGCTCCCATCCGTCGAGGTTGAGTTTGATCCCCATTTTATTATGCGGTTGATCTTGGCGTGCCCGCACGATCGGCTCCGTTTGATTGAGCCTTGATCGGTCATTTCATTTTACATTTCAATACATGCAATACGCTCGGCTCCGTTTGATTGAGCCTTGAGCGCACAGTTCAATTTACATTTCCAGTTCATGCAATACAATCGGCTCCGTTTGATTGAGCCTTGATTGCACAGTTCATTTATGTTAGTTATCATATAATATTGGTATGTTCACGTATGCTATCAAATGTTAATGTATGTTATAATTGTAACTGATATTTGTCAATGTTTGATTACATACATGTGCCATTTTTATGATTACGCACAATATTTTATTGATAAACTAACCATAAAATCATTATCAAATTGTTATCTATAAGGTTCACTCGCCAACTTATGTTGACCCAAAAACCTCCTATTTTACACATGATACAGGTGAACCAGCAGCAGCTAGGAACACATAGGACCTGGATTAGAAGAAATAAAACGATTTAGTATTTGGATTATTATGTTTGGTTATTTTCCTTGTAATGAATGAACATGTTGGGATGTTTGAGAAATGTAACTTTGACTTCATTTAATTATGAAACATAATAGTAAATGTCATGTGCTTTGGTGATAACCCAATTATGCCCCGACTCTTATTTCCGCTGCGGGTCGGGGGTGTGACAAGAGTCATCCGTTGAAGATTAGTCCTATGCTTGATCAACTCATCCGTTTGAAGGAGTCCTACGTGAGAAGTGTTCATATGTGTGATTGTTCATCCGAGGTGGGTAGGAAAGTTTGAGAATTCGTTTAGGCAAACAATTTTGATGCATGGATGGCTATAGAGGATGAATATTTGATTTAGAAGAATGGGAATGGTCATAATATCAAAATTACTCAGATACCTGAGAATAAGAGAGATAAGTATGTTCCTGAGAAAAAGATGATGACATTACTACAACAGTCAATCAAACAAGAGATTTTGGAACTTTTACAGCATAATGGTTCTTGTCAATCGAACTGGTGGGCATTACACAACAAGAATCAAGGAAACAATGAAATAAGGAAAAGCAAAAGTCGTTACTCAAAAAGTAGTTTGATATCTTTACGGCAATAAAGGAGAAACTCTATAACAATTAATCGAAAGATTTCTCTACCTGGTTGCTGAGATGAATAGAATTGGTATCGAGAAAGAAGATTCAGAGTTGATGTGTAAGTTAGCTGATGCTTTACCGAATAGTTTAGGGTACTTATATGTTGATCTTACAATCAAATCCAATTGAATATGCGAGATTGAATTTGGCAAAATTGATTGAAAGCTTGAGGCTCATGAGTTAGAATTTAGAAAGAAAGCCAAGATGAAGTCAGTTGTTATTCCACGGATATTGGTTTATATTACAAAGGGACGGATCAGGTGATTGCAGCGGGTCAAAAGATTTAGACGGCGTTTAGTGCTGAGTCAGCAGGTGGACATGCATTAATTAGCAGTAGTTCTTGATATTCACAGTCTCCACAATCAATGTATAGTAGTGTTGGATCTTGTTCTACTCCTCAACAGACATTTCAACAGTCTTCAAACCAAAGCAGCCATAGTCCAAACCATACAGCTGATGTTCTCCAATGCAACATAGTTGTTAATCTTCAGACGACTATCTGCTGCAAAGGCCAAAGAGCACATGTCTTTTCTAGCTTCTATTCTTGAATTTTACGAAAGTCTGGTAGCAAGCCGTATTGGAAACGACAACATGACCAAAAAAGATTATGATCAAATAGACCTAGAAGAACTAGAATTTGGGTTGACATCAGATGGTGTATGACAAGTTTTATTCGGAGAGCTCAGAGATTCATGGACATAACTGAGAGAAATTATTTGGGAGGACTAGAGACAAAGCTTGGTTTTGACAAGTCGAATTTGAGATGTTTCAAGTGCAAAGAAAAATCAGTACTTGTGTTAAGTGGTTGTTTTCTTAGCTTTTAATAGTCTCTTAATGGTTCAGACCTCTTACTGGTTTAACACTTAATGATTCAGACCTCTTTTACTGGCTAAACACTTAACCATTCAAAAGTTGTCAAAGACACCTAATTCGGTGTACTTGTGTGAAACGCTAGTTCATACGTGGGAGAGAAACACTATAAAACCACTTTAGGGCTACTTTTGCAATAACCGAAAGGGTTTAGTAGCTAGATATAAATCGAACAATATCTGCAATCTACTCCTTTCCCAAAACCCTGGGTTTAACCATCACCTCCCTCCGCCGTTCACCGCTACCGGAAAAACCCACACACACACAACACCCACTTTATGTTCCTCTAAATCACTTCACCACCGAATCATGTCTCAAGCAATAGCAAAAGCATCTCAAACCGCTAAATCTCTGAGTCATCTTTACAAGGTATGCAGTAGTTTTAATGGGTCTCAAAGATATTATTCGTATATGAAAAATTACACAACTTTGAGCCCTGCAGCCACCAATGAAACCTTTGATTATAGAAACGTTGAATCTAATGATTTTGGTAGTAACAATAATTCGTATTTTAGGGGAAATAATGATCGATTTGAGCAAAACCCTAATGGGGTTTCTAGCGAAAATTATGTTTATCAGAATACTTCAAATAGGTTGTATGAAGAAGGTAGAAATGTGCAGAATACATACATGATGGGTAATCCACAGAGTGTTTGGGGTAGCTTACAGAGTAATGGGATGAATTGTGCTCATCCGGATGAAGACGGGCGATTACGTGGGACGATTGAGGAGTTTGATGTATTCTGCAAGGAGGGGAAGTTAAAGGAAGCCGTGGAGGTTTTGGGTTTGCTTGAGCGAAATAATGTTTCGGTTGATATGAATAGGTATTTGTTTTTGATGAATGAGTGTGGTGAGGCGCAGGCGCTTGAAGAAGCTAAACGTGTTCATGAGCATGTTGTGAGCTTGAAATCGTGTCTTGATGTTAGAGTTTGGAATAAAGTGTTGGAGATGTATGCGAAATGTGGGTCTATGGAAGATGCGTACAAGGTGTTTGATAAAATGTTGCAGAGAAATTTGACTTCGTGGGATACGATGATAACGTGGCTTGCTAAAAATGGTCATGGGGAAGATGCGATTGATATGTTTGCTGAGTTTAAAAAGATTGGGTTGAAGCCGGATAATCAGATGTTTTTTGGTGTGTTTATTGCTTGTAGTGTGTTAGGAGATGTTAGGGAGGGGTTGTTACACTTTGAGTCGATGAGCAAGATTTACAACATTAATCCATCCATGGATCATTACAGGAGTGTCGTTGATATGCTCGGGAGTGCGGGATATTTAAATGAAGCACTGGAGTTTATTGAAAATATGCCTATAGAGCCAAGTGTAGAAGTTTGGGGAACTATGATGAATCAATGTCTGATTCACGGGGATACAGAGCTTGGAGATCGTTGTCTTGAGCTTATCGAGCTTCTAGATCCTTCTCGTATGGATGAACAATCTAAAGCAGGGCTTATACCAGTAAAGGCTTCAGACATCGCGAAGGAAAAAGAAAAAAAGAGGATGTCGGGCTTTAATCCACTAGAGATTAAAACCAAAGTCTACGAGTATAGAGCAGGAGATACTTCTCACCCCGAGCACGAGAAACTATATAGTCAGCTTAGGTGTTTAAAACAACCTATGAAAGAGGCCGGGTATATTCCTGAGACTAAATTTGTTCTTCACGACATAGACCAAGAAAGCAAGGAGGAAGCGCTTTTATCACATAGTGAAAGGCTTGCTTTATCTCAGGCCCTTTTGACCAGCCCGGCCCGTTCACCGATACGAATAATAAAAAACCTTCGTGTTTGTGGTGATTGCCATAATGCACTAAAGATTATTTCTAAGCTCGTTGGAAGACTAATCGTTGCACGTGATGCCAAGAGGTTTCACCATTTTGAAAATGGAGTATGTTCTTGTGGAGATTATTGGTGACAATTCACTTTTTACCATCAACCCGCTTTTTTTTTCTTCTTTTTTTTTTCGGTTCATCATGTATGATTAACTTATTTATATGATATATTCTGAAAAAAAATCTTGGGGAATGTTACTGGTTCACATTTTCTCATTATATATGCATCATTTTTCTGAGTAAGTCAAGTTTCGTTAGCTCTAAGAATCATATAACAAGACCTTCATGCTTCATATATTTTATATACTTTCTTACAACATACTTATGTAAAATCAAAGGCTGTTAATGTTAGTTTTGAATATCGAAAGATAGTGATCCTTTATTAATTAAAGACATCATTGATGAGAACCTACAGTCGTGGAGAACTTGATATGCTTTCGTTTTTGTTGCTGGAAGCTTGATGGAGTGTGCTCATCTTATCAAGCAGGCAAATTTACAATGGTAAAGCTATCTTTATGGTTTTTTTCTGAACTTATAGAAATATATTTCAAATTTGTGATTAAATTTTTTATGTTGTACACTTATCAGATATATTTTTGGTATGATGACACTAGAATGTTTTTAGATAATCAGATCTTTTGTCTTGTACTCTAGTTATGAGTCATCGCTATGTGTTCATTTAGTTATATATGATCCATAACATGCACTGGAATGTTTTAGATCTTTTTATCTAGTTATGAGTTATGGCTGTGTTTGTGTAGGTATATATTGTTAATCAAATTACTACTGAAATGGTAAATTTTGAAACAGAAATAAATGAAACAAAGAAACAGTGAATCGGGCTTGTGTTTGACACAATCCTTTTAAACAGATTCGCCGTCTGTTCCCAGGGTACGCTGGTTTGAAGCAGCAATAGCGCACTGCCAGACCTGAACACTTGCCTGAAATGGACCAGGAGATGTTGCAGAGAAACTGAGAGAGAAAGAGAGTTGTGATGGTGTGTCTCAACTGATCAGCATGATCTTGTTTTATACTGGCAGAACCATAACCGAATTTTGGTCATCATTGCAGCTAATTAAAGACCAAATAATGGTCATTAGTTTCAAAACTGATAATAATAGCCAAAATAACAACTGTTTAAAAATTGAAAACTGAATAATGATCATCAATAACAATAAGTTTTTCAAAACTCATTAAACAAAACAACGGTTACGGTTATGAGTGCAAAAACCGCCCCACGCGGGCCCGGGTTCTCAGAACTGCATTCGTGTCCGCAGGACGTCTGGGCGCACATGAGTTCGACTAAATTCCGCTATTCACAAAGTTATATTAGTTAGGTAAAACTTTACCTTATAAATAAACTTCCATTTTGTTCCCACATCTATATGGGACAAAGTTTGAGACTTCATTCACACACACCCAAATTTCCAACAATTCCAACATGAATGGAGGTCGATCTCAAACAACATTATTCCAATTAGATTTCAGCAGTTGAGTTTTGCATAGGATATGTAGGTGTTACCCTTTGAACCTTCGCTCATGAAATGCACTTAGCCCACTAGCTCTGAGTAGACATTGATGTCTTAGAACTCGTCTGCCGTTTATGTAGACGACAATACACTTCACACAAGACTCTCCTTGACAAAGTCAAGTCTTCATAGCTATGTTCGTTATGGTTATGAATATGATGCCTGGTTCCGCGAAAGCCATTAAGTATTGTGCCTCAACAATACCCTTCGAAGCGACCTCACTTCTCTCTCACATAGGTGATTCACTATGTATGGTTACTTTAGTCGAATCATTAAAAGCCATAAGCTCAGCCTCACACTTGTCACTTTTAGCAATGGACTAGGAGGTCTACTAAACTTTATAATAAACTCCCTTTTATATCCGTAGGGTTAACCCCCCATAGTGACTTTACTAATTCATACAATTAGGTTTTCCTATTGAACTCAATTCTTGGGATCTCAGTCTATTAAGTTAGGTTTCCATCATATGAACTTCATTTTTCAAGGGCTTTAGTCCCATTCCCATGGACGACTTCTGAACTAATTCTCTACTTAGGCCTTTTGTTAGCGGATCCGTGATATTATCCTTTGACCTCACGTAGTCAACAGTGATAATTCCTGTAGAGATTAGTTGTCGTATCGTATTATGTCTATGCCTGATATGTCTGTTTCTACCATTATACATTGTGCTACGAGCTCTGCCAAGTGCCGATTGGCTATCACAATGTATACAAATGGCCGTTTCCGGCTTAGGCCATCTTGGTATATCCTCAACAAATTGACATAGCCATTCTGCTTCTTCACCTGCTTTATCTAAAGCGATGAATTCTGATTCTATCGTGGATCTAGCGATAACCGTTTCTTTCGAAGATTTCCACGGCACCTCCACGTGTGAATACATACCCACTTGTTGCTCTGGAATCATTCATGTCAGATATCCAATTTGCATTGCAATGTCCTTCTATAACTGCTGGATATCTGTTATAATGCAACCCGTACTCCCGAGTGTATCTTATGTATCGAAACAACCGAGTGATACAGTTCCAATGCACTGAACTTCGGTTGCTTGTGTATCTACTTAGCTTGCTCACAACATATGCTATGTCTGGTCTAGTACAAGTCATAAGATACATCAAGCTACCAATAATTCTTGAGTATTCCAACTGGTTTACATGTTCACCTCTATTCTTGGCTAGATATTGACTTGTGTCAAGTGGAGTTCTAGCTACGTTGGAGTCATTTGCATTGAACTTCTGAAGAATTTTATCCACATAGTGGATTGACTTAAAACAAGTCCACTTTGGGTTCGTGTGATTTTAACTCCCAAATCACATCCACAAAATCCATGTCTTTCATGTCAAATCTTGCTTTTAGCATGTTCTTTGTAGATTTTATGATTTTGTCATCACTTCCAGCAATGAGCATATCATCTACATATAGACACAAAATGACGTATCCATCAGATGTGTCCTTCACATATACACACTTGTCACATTCATTGATTTTGAACCTAGCATCAAGCATGACATGATCAAATTTTTGGTGCCATTGTTTTGGAGCTTGTTTCAATCCATACAACGATTTTACAAGTTTATACACTTTCTTTTCTTGCCTAATGGCTGTGAAGCCTTCGGGTTGCTCCATGTAAATTTCTTCCTCTAGATTTTCATTTAGGAAAGTTGTTTTCACATCCATTTAGTGAACTTCCAAATTTCTAAAGGCGGCAATGGCCAGCACCAACCTGATGGATGTTATTCGCGTAACTGGCGAATATGTATTAAAGTAATCTAAACCTTCTTGTTGTTTATATCCTTTGATCACCAACCTTGCTTTGTACTTATCGATGGTTCCATCAGGTTTCATCTTCTTCTTGAAGATCCATCGATATCCTAGTGATTTACATCCTTAAGGAAGATCCACTAGTTCCCAAGTATGGTTTTGTAACATAGAGTCTATCTCACTTTTGATGGGCTCCCTCCACTGAGGTCCTTCTGAGGAATGCATCAATTGTTGGTACGTTTGAGGTTCCTCTTCTACCATATAGGTAAGAAACTCAGGACCAAAGGATATTTTAGTCCTTTTCCGTTTACTTTTCCTGATTTCCACTTCTCTAGTCTTAGATTGTTCTCGAGGTTAATTGTTTTCAACCTCACTCGCAGGAACAATTTCCTCAACCGGTCTAGAAAAACTTAGTTCATTTTTATTTAAGTGTGGGAACACATGTTCAAATCATGATGCATCCTTAGATTCTATTATGGTGCGTTTGCATATTCCAGGGTTTTTAGAATCATGCACAAGAAAATGATAAGGACCATAAGGACGGGTGTATCCAATAGATACACAATCTACTGTTTTGGGTCCTATTAGTAGCTGCTTTGGTGGTGTAACCACCACCTTAGCTAGACACCCCACACTTTCAAGTATTTATACGGGGGTTTCTTTCCCGTCCACAATTCATATGGCGTTACATGTTTTTCTTATTGGGTATCATGTTCAACACATAATTTGCCGATAAGATTGCTTCCCCCCCACGTTTTGGTTTATACAAGAACTTATCATCATGGCATTAATCATTTCTTTCAAGGTGCGATTTTTCCATTCCGTTATGCCATTCGATTGATGGCAGTAAGGAGTCGTGAGTTCATGTATGATTCCATTTCTCGCACACACATCAATAAAAGGTGAAACATATTCACCTCCTCAGTCGCTCCTTACAATTTCGATTTTTCGATTTAGTTGATTTTCAACTTCGGTTTTGAACAAGATAAACTTATTAAGACCTTGTCCTTACTCTTAAGTAAGTACACATAGCAATACCTTGTACTATCATCAATGAACATGATGAAGTACTTGTTCCTACCACAAGTTAGAATTGCTTTTAGATCACACACATCCCTGTGGATCATCTCGAGGGGTTCGGTGATTCATTCGACCTTTTTGAAAGATGATTTCGTTTGTTTTGCTTCTACGCAAGTTTCACATTTATTATTTGAGTCGATACTGAACGTTGGTATGCAATTAAGTTTACTTAAACGACGAATGGAATTAAAATTAACATGACCTAGTCTACCATGCCAAAGATTAAAAGACTCAATCAAGTAAGTAGAACTAGTAGTGTTTTCTTTCATTGCATTCACAACCACTACATTGAGTTTAAACATTCCATTGAGGGCATAGCGCAACATACACACCATTTTTGGTCAACACGACCTTGTCCGACTCAATCACCATTTTGAACCCAAACTTGTTCAATTGCCACCCCGACACCAGGTTTTTACGAATTTCTAGAACATACAACACGTTGGACAAAGTGAGTTCCTTTCCAGAAGTCATTTTCAAAACCACGTTCCCCTCGCCTTTGATTTCGGCCGTGGCTGAGTTTCCCATAAAAATCTTTTCGCCATTAGTCACCTCTTTGAAAGTGCTAAAAAGACTTTTGTCGGAGCACACATGACGAGTAGCCCCCGTATCAACCCACCAATTTTTGTTATTTTGCCCAACGAAATTAACTTCGGTGACCAGAATCGAGAGGTCCGTGACCATGACAATAACGTTATCGACTTCATGAACCATGTTCACTTGTCGAGCACTTTCCTTCTTTGGAAGCTTGCATTCGTTGGCCTTGTGGCCTTGCTTTTGACAATTGTAGCAAGTTCCTTGGAACTTCTTTTTCCCAACACCTCCTTCGGACCAAGGTTGGAGCGTTTCCCATGACCTTTCTTTCCACCCTTTCCACTATTTTTTCCCTTTGAAGATTGGCCATGTTCAACAAGATTGGCCTTTACTGTTTCAGGACCATCAATCCTTTTCAAAGCCAATTTGTTATCTTCTTCAATGCGAAGACGAACAACAAGATCTTCAATGGTCATCTCCTTTCGCTTATGCTTGAGATAGTTCTTGAAATCAACCCAACTTGGTGGTAGCTTCTCAATCATTGCAACAACTTGGAATGTCCCGCTGAGGACCATTCCTTCCGCATGAATATCATGAAGAATAACTTGCAATTCTTGGACTTGGCTCATGATAGTTTTAGAATCTATCATTTTAAAGTCCAAGAACTTAGCCACCACGAATTTCTTAGGGCCCGCATCTTCTGTTTTGTTTTTGCGATCCAACGACTCCCACAATTCTTTGGCAGTCTTGGATTTGCAATACACATTGTATAGTGTATCCACTAATCCGTTCAGAATAAAGTTCCAACACAAGAAATCCGAATGATTCCAAGCATGAACCACGCTCATAGATTGAGCATCCATATCCCCTTCATCAACATGGGGATTGGATTCAGTCAAGAACCTTGCTAGGTTTAGCGCGGTCAGATAAAAGAACATCTTTGCTGCTACTGTTTGAAATTCACATCGTTGAATTTCTCAGGTTTCTCAGCATGCGAGATTGTGTTAGGCAATGGTGCAACCAGACCGGTTGTGACAACAACAACAGACGTCATGACTGCAGAGAGAACACTAGTCATGACTGTAGAAACAACAGTAGTCATGGCTGGATTTGTATTCTGAAATGAAACAGGACAGTAACAATTAGTAAAAAATCTGTTTAATTTTGCTAATCAAAGTACTACTGAAATGGTAACTTTTGAAACAGAAATAAATGAAACAAAGAAACAGTGAACCGGGCTTGTGTTTGACACAATCCTCTTAAACAGATTCGCCGCTGTTCCCAGGGTACGCCGATTCGAAGCAGCAATAGCGCACTGCCGGACCTGAAACACTTGCCTGAAATGAACCAGGAGATGTTGCAGAGAAACTGAGAGAGAAAGAGAGTTGTGATGGTGTTTCTCAACTGATCAGCATGATCTAGTTTTATACTGGCAGAACCATAACCGAATTTTGGTCATCATTGCAGCTAATTAAAGACCAAATAATGGTCATTAGTTTCAAAACTGATAATAATAGCCAAAATAATAACTGTTTAAAAATTGAAAACTGAATAATGATCATCATAACAATAAGTTTTTCAAAACTCATTAAACAAAACAACGGTTACGGTTATGAGTGCAAAAACCGCCCCACGCGGGCCCGGGTTCTCGGAACTGCATTTGTGTCCGCAGGACATGCGGGCGCACATGAGTTCGACTAAATTCCGGTATTCACAAAGTTATATTAGTTAGGTAAAACTTTACCTTATAAATAAACTTCCATTTTGTTCCCACATCTATATGGGACAAAGTTTGAGACTTCATTCACACACACCCAAATTTCCAACAATCCCAACATGAATGGAGGTCGATCTCAAACAACATTATTCCAATTAGATTTCAGCAGTTGAGTTTTGTATAGGATAGGTAGGTGTTACCCTTTGAACCTTCGCTCATGAAATGCACTTAGCCCACTAGCTCTGAGTAGACATTGAAGTCTTAGAACTCGTCTGCCGTTTATGTAGACGACAATACACTT
Organism: Scalesia atractyloides; assembly: GCA_947069175.1. Lineage (NCBI taxonomy): Eukaryota > Viridiplantae > Streptophyta > Magnoliopsida > Asterales > Asteraceae > Scalesia > Scalesia atractyloides. The sequence goes on from CAMTDV010000020.1 coordinate 47,510,176, forward strand.
CACACAAGACTCACCCTGACAAAGTCAAGTCCTCATAGCTATGTTCGTTATGGTTATGAATATGATGCCTGGTTCCGCGAAAGCCATTAAGTATTGTGCCCAAACAATACCCTTCGAAGCGACCTCACTTCTCTCTCACATAGGTGATTCACTATGTATGGTTACCTTAGTCGAATCATTAAAAGCCATAAGCTCAGCCTCACACTTGTCACTTTTATGAATGGACTAGGAGGTTTACTAAACTTTATAATAAACTCCCTTTTATATGCGTAGGGTTAACCCCCCATAGTGACCTTACTAATTCATACTGGCAGAACCATAACCGAATTCTGGTCATCCTTGCAGCGAATTAAAGACCAAATAATGGTCATCAGTTATCAGTTTCAAAAGTTATAATAATAGCCAAAATAATAACTGTTTATAAATTGAAAACTAAATAATGATCATCAATAACAATCAGTTTTTCAAAACTCATTAAACAAAACAACGGTTACGGTTATGAGTGCAACAACCGCCCCACGCGGGCCTGGGTTCTCGGAACTGCATTCGTGTCCGAAGGACGTGCGGGCGCACATGAGTTTGACTAAATTCCGGTTCCAACTTTTGCACCCCCTGTGCATGCGCATTGGAGTTGTGGTTAAACACGTACAAAGTTATATTAGTTAGGTAAAACTTTACCTTATAAATAAACTTCCACTTTGTTCCCACATCTATGTGGGACAAAGTTTGAGACTTCATTCACAGACACCCAAATTTCCAACATACATGGCCCATAAGCTGTCTATTTTTTATTATTAAGATCTTTTTCGACTTGGTCATTGGGCATATTAATTTCTTGGTCAAGGTTATGTGACATGAGAATAATCAGATATGATTGTCTCCGGCTAAATTTATGTGAGGAAATTGTAGGTGAGTCCCAACTCCTAAGAAGGAAGACCAAAGAACAGGGGAACAGTGACATAAAAGAATGGATCCTACATATTTCCATTTTGTATATTCCTCAAGAAGTGTGTGTTCGTTATGAGAATCGGACTCGAAAACCCCGAAATTCGATTCGAACTGAATTCAAATAACGAATTCGTACTCGGTTTTAAATATTCGAATCGGGTCATTATCTGTACCAAATTTTGAATTGATTTCAAATCTATAAATTTTGATGCGAACCGACCCGATTATTCGAATTATATATATATATATATATGGTGAGGATTTAGGGAAAACGCCTAAAAGTGTGAAAACGGTGAGAATGCCCCTCATTCGTTGGATCAAAACAATCTATGGATTAAAATGGAGCGGTGGCGTTTTCGTAAATAACATCAACTTTATTACTTGGACGCGCTTCATTAAGGGTAAACGGGTCTTTTTACTGCTCTAATACAAACTGACACACTAATTAGCGAAACGCCATTCCCAGCGTTAACATACATTCCCAAATGAAACGACATATTTATCTAAAACGCCTTTGATACAGAATGCCAAAACTTAATGTAAAACACTGTTGCAAATTTAACAAATAGATGTGAACAAACCGTAACCGAAAGTTAGTTATTAACATTTATTACAAAGAATTCCCTCCTAAACTACACGCCAAAACATCATTATATAAACGACCTTCCCATGCCTTCCATATATAATACTAAAAAACGCCATATTTACACAAAACCCCAAAATTCAAAAAAAAAAAAAACCACTGAAAAAGGCACAAATGGCAAACATTGTATCGTGGAGATACACCCTCGGAATCAGAAGATTCGTAATCCGTTTTGAAAACAGAAGAAGAATCTTTGTTAAAACAATCAAAGCCATATTGAACTTGGAAGAAGAAGTACAGAGGGGGATCCAAGCACTTGACGTCCCTCTTGATAACCATGTGATAAAACACATACGGTTTTAAGAAGATTAACCAGAAAATTTGGATCGAACAATGCAAATAGAAATGTGGACCTAGTAATCCAATCATGGCGTTATGATGAAGTCACTGACATAGTGACTGTTATAGTGACAACGGGGAGCAGGAAGACTACACGGTTGATAACATCATGACCAAACAGAGTCTAGGGTTCTTAGAGAAGTTAAAGAATACAACATGTTTGAACATGAACATGACCCTACATTTGGCGTTGTTGCATGAAAAATTCATATGGAGGTTTCAAAATCTTCAAAGAGAACATACCGATGAAAGTGAAAGTTTGGATGAGAAATTGGATGAAGAATCCGAAGATGATGATGGAAGCAAATTGATACTTCTCAGACAAAACCCTTCGGACAAGGAGATCTAAATTTTTTTTTGTGTCGTTTCCTTTTCTTTGTTATGTTTTTGGTCTTTTGCCCTAATAAATACTACATCTAAAACGCCAAAATACCATCAATGCCAAAACACCAACAATTAGTTATCTAAAACGCCATTCATACAAAACGCCATTTTAAAAGATGTGACTCCTTACAGCTTTAACAGATAAAGCTGACCAGACGGTAACCACGAACAGTAACTGAAACGACTGATACTTATTACTAACATTCATTAAAATAAAATCGCGCCTAAACTACGGCCAAAAACATCTTATATAAACAAACATCTCATGAAACTCAATTGATAACACCCAAAAACAAAGCCAAGTTTTCCTTAATACCATTCACTTTAAAAGGCCAAAAAAATTTAAAAAAAACTACATATGGCAAACGTCGTTTCTTGGAGATTTAGTATTGTTCTCCATGAGGTTTCACTGAATGGATTCTTAGCTGAGGGGGATAACTCAATAAGCTTTTGCTGAATGAGACAGACAAATCTTCAAGAAAAAGATGACAGTGATATGTCATTTTTTGTGCTTTGTTCTTGAGGAAGGTTTGGATGAGAAGAAGAAACCGATGCTAGTGTAAATGCTATTTTGGATTCCATTATTAAGTGATGAAGAATGGGATGAGCATGAAGATGTAGCTAAGTAAATTGGGTAAGCATTTTTTTTGTTGTCAATCGGTATCTAATTTTTCACTAATAAAATACATTATTTCTCTAATTACTTATAAAATGCCACAAACGCCAAACACCAAAAATATAATAAAATTCCTTTAATCACGTATTATTAAAAACTCCAAATAATTACTGAAATGTATAAAACAAAAGGTGCAAGAGAATAGAACAAAAAGGGTGCCTTACAAAAGTTTTATTTTACCATGTTTATCTAAAAAATGCCATTAATATAAAACGGCAAACGTATTAACTGCACATATTACAACCTTAACAGAAAAAGCTGAACAAACAGTAACGACAAACAGTAACTGAAACGATGGAAACTTTATTACTAACATTTATTATATTAACAACCACACCATAGTAATTGATTTTTTTATATTTTCAAAACGGCATAATTACCTGTCACATTATAGGTCTGCATCCGACATCACACGATAAAAGATACAAAAAATACAGATCAAAAACATTTATAGGTCCTGTATCCTACTATTGTTTTTTGGCGCAAAAAACATATATCTAACTCGCGTAAAAAAAGGTCATTATATAAGTAGAACAACTAAAACAAACTTAACACTCCACAAATTCTCTAAACACGCCACAAATTGTTTAAAACGCCATACAACGTAAAATAATGGCTCAAGTTATTGCATGAGGTTTGAGAGGTCGGAGAGACGTTTCGTCCTAAGTTCTCTGACAGGAGAATGGTGAAGGTCAAAACCATCAACGCCATACTTAGTATGGATGAGGCCGTTCAAAGAGATATTCTAGCCCTTGGGGTTCCAATGGCCAACGATTGTGAAAGGACTCAAACGGTAAGATGATTGAAAAGAAAATTTCCAGCTAGATGATGATGATGACGACATTACTGATCTACCAACAATTAATAGTTGGAGTTTAGATGAACCATCAAGAACGGTGAAAGTGACTTATCAAGACAGGGTGGATTATTCATTGATGATGGACGAAGTGCTGAACACAGATAAACTACACCTTCTTGAACAACTCTGTGATTTAGCACCTTCGAACGATGCAACATCCAGGGTTTTGATGATATTTAAATATAGGATGTGAGAAAGGCTAAACGAGATTATGGCATTATACGCCAATGAAATAGATAATGATGATAAGTCTAAAGAGAGTGATGACCTGGGTACATCTCTGATGTAATACCATCCACAGAAGACTATTAGGTTAGTTTGATTTCGTCTTGGTTGTAATGTTTTGAATTATTAATGAAATATAATGAATTTAGTAATGCCATGAACGCCAAAAAAATTACCTTCATAAGAGATAAGAGATTAATCAACTTGACAGATCTACAAAATGAAGTGGCTGCTGAGACGGAAGAAGGTGAAAACGTCATAATGAACAAACCATTGGGTGAATAATAAACAATTAGAATAACAGATTTAGCGTTAAACCGAAAAACATTTTAATGAAAACGCCGTAATTCAGATATGCGTAACATGGTGTAAAACGCCATTGATAAGAGATATATATATATATATATTTATCAGTTCTTTGATGGTATACTTTTCCTAATTTTTTAGTTGTAGCTTTGGCGTGATTGATATACAAGAAGAGTACAAAACAAGGAAGTAGATGTAATTAAAAACAAGAAGAGTACAATACAAGAAAGTAGTTGGACAAAACACCAAAAACAAAATACAAGGAGTCTCTTTTATCTCTTCCTGTTTTAACAATACATCTGTTCGCTCATAATTTTCTTGTATCTTCTCCTCTACTGTACCAGATTTCAACACATAAAAAAATAATGTAAGACGCTTACAGGTGTTTCAAAAAGAATTAAAAAAGTAATGTCTGGAAGCAATTATGGCACAAAATCTACTAACTTACTTTCGTTTTGATACGAATGCGGTTCATTAATCACGCAACACTTCCTAGTAGATAAAACATTTGATGTGTAAACTCCGCGTTGTTTAAAATCTTTGGCGAGATGTACCAACGCCTTTGTATTTTGTCTTGAAATCCTTCTTGATAACGCCACATAAAGTTGTCCATGTGAAAATACAGAATCCGGTAAATAAACACCAACGCGCGGAATTGTTTGACCTTGAGCTTTGTTAATCGTCATGGAAAAGCTTAGTCGAATTGGAAATTTTTTTCTTTTCAGCTTGAATGGGAACAAGTCATCTTCAGAAAGGGTTAGAGGAATTTCTGCATCAATAACATTTCGCATGAAGCCTTTACATATCAACCACGTGACATTACACAGACCATGTGATGGATCGATATTCCGTAACAATATTATTGGGCATCCGTTTTTAAACGAAGCTTATGAGGCGGCAAACCACTATCATTTAGCGAGTTTAAGAACTTGATCGGATGGTTTTCTTGGGAGTAGGGTTATTTGTGATAAGTTTGGTGAAGTAGGTCTGCGTACAAGTGTTCAGAGTAAGGCTCTAAGTTTGTCACTTGCAGCATCTATGTGAAACCAAATTTGGTTCTTTATTCCCTCTTTTCTTAATTCTTCGTTCATTATTTGATCTTCTTCTTCTTCAACCTACTTTAGCCTCTTTGCTTGATACAAGGTAATGATGGATAAGCTTGTGGTTGAAGTTAATCTTTTAGGAGCAAGGGTCTGTTTAAGAGCAAAAGTTGTTTGATCATAGATTGGCTTTCTTGGAATAGAAGGATCCTTTTTTCTTAATTCTTCCAACCTTCTGTAGGTATCTACCACTTTAGATTCTAACCATCTAGCAATATGCCTTATTGTTCCATATAAAGCATCAACAAGCTCGGCTTTCATTCTTTTAATGTTGAGAGCATGGTCTTGGCTTTCAATTTTGGCCTTTTTCCAAATAGGAGGAGTAGGCTTCTTTGAAGGATCTTTGAGCATAGAATGAATTCTTTCAATTTCTTCTTTAAGCTCATTAGCCGACTAGCCTTTAAATTGTGCCCTTGTTGCTTTCTAAGGCTTATGCTTCATGACATGATCAAGATAATCTTCTTTCAGTTCTGGATCATCAGTGGTTGGCTGTTCAGATATAGACTTACTCAGCTCCTTAGCAAATTCTTCAATGCTTCTGACTTTGCTCAGTTGGTATTGCAAGGAGATTTGTAAAGCCCTGTCATCTTTATCTTTTGATTTTTCTTTTGCAATGTATTCAGACTGTCTAGCCTTCAGCTTAAGATATTCATCCAAGTTCCTAGGCTTTCTATACCCCAGCAAGGAAGGAAATTCTCTTTTTGTTGGATCTTCTATTTTGTAGAAAGCTTCAATCACACCTTTAACTGCAAAAATTTCCAATGGGTATAATACACCCATAGGAAGGAATGAGGAGGATAGGTGCATGATTGGAAATGGGGGAAATGGAGTTTCAGAGTATGGAGGTGATAAGGATGGTTGTGATATGGATTGTGATGAGGTGGGAAGTGGTGATTGGTTGTCTTCATCATCATCAATAACAAAAGTTTTTCTTTTGCGTTGGAATTTAATTTTAGGATAAGGTGGATGTGTGGGAATTCGGAATGGTGTAGGCAGTGGTTCAGTTGTGGTTGGGAAGGTGATCATGGCAGTGGTTTGAACAACATCTGCTGGAACATCTGTTGTTCCAGCATCAGCTGTTACAACATCTGTTCTAACAGCTGTTGTGGTGAGAGTGACAGAGGATACCTGAGTAGTGGTTTTAGCAGTGGTTATAGTAGAGATGGGAGTTGGTTGTCTAGCTTTTCTAGCATACCTTCTTTGTCTTGAAGTACCAATATCTTCCTTTTCCACCTGCTTAGCTTTTTCTTCTTCAATAAGCATTAAAGCTTTGGCTTCAAGTGTATCTTGTCGTTTCTGCTTTTCGATAGCAATCCTTTCAACTTCTTGGTTGAATGTCTCATAAATTTCTTTGCCCAAATCTACTAACTTACCTTTGTTTTGATATGAATACGGTTCATTAATCACGCAACACTTCCTAGTAGACAACATTTGATGTGTAAACTCCGCGTTGTTTAAAATCTTTGGCGAGATGTACCAATGCCTTTGTATTTTGTCTTGAAATCCCTCTTGATAACGCCACATAAAGTTGTCCATGTGAAAATACAGAGTCCGGTAAATAAACACCAACGCGCGGAATTGTTTGACCTTGAGCTTTGTTACTCGTCATGGAAAAGCTTAGTCGAATTGGAAATTTTTTTCTTTTCAGCTTGAATGGGAACATGTCATCTTCAGAAAGTGTTAGAAGGATTCTTGGCAAAAATACTTGTTTACCGGCATGTTGACCGACTACAATTTCTGCATCAATTACATTTCGCATGAAGCCTTTACATATCAACCGCGTGCCATTACACTGGCCATGTGATGGATCGATATTCTGTAACAATATTATTGGGCATCCATTTTTAAACGAAGCTTATGAGGCGGCAAACCACTATCATTAGTGAGTTTAAGAACTCGATCGGATGGTTTTCATGGGAGTAGGGTTATTTGTGATGAGTTTGGTGAAGTAGGTTTGCGTACAAGTGTTAAGAGTAAGGCTCTAAGTTTGTCACTTGCAACATCTGTGTGAAACCAAATTTGGTTCTTTATTCCCTCTTTTCTTAATTCTTTGTTCATTATTTGATCTTCTTCTTCAACCTACTTTAGCCTCTTTGCTTGATACAAGGTAATGGTGGATAAGCTTGTGGTTGAAGTTAATCTTTTAGGAGCAAGGGTCTGTTTAAAAGCAGAAGTTGTTTGATCATAGATTGGCTTTCTTGGAATAGAAGGATCCTTTTCATTAATTCTTCCAACCTTCTGTAGGTATCTACCACTTTAGATTCTAACCATCTAGCAATCTGCCTATTGTTCCATATAAAGCATCAACAAGCTCGGCTTTCATTCTTTTAATGTTGAGAGCATGGTCTTGGCTTTCAATAGGAGGAGTAGGCTTCTTTGAAGGATCTTTGAGCATAGAATGAATTCTTTCAATTTCTTCTTTAAGCTCATTAGCCGACTAGCCTTTAAATTGTGCCCTTGTTGCTTTCTAAGGCTTATACTTCATGACATGATCAAGATAATCTTCTTTCAGTTCTGGATCATCAGTGGTTGGCTGTTCAGATATAGACTTACTCAGCTCCTTAGCAAATTCTTCAATGCTTCTGACTTTGCTCAGTTGGTATTGCAAGGAGATTTGTAAAGCCCTGTCATCTTTATCTTTTGATTTTTCTTTTGCAATGTATTCAGACTGTCTAGTCTTCAGCTTAAGATATTCATCCAAGTTCCTAGGCTTTCTATACCCCAGCAAAGGAAGGAAATTCTCTTTTTGTTGGATCTTCTATTTTGTAGAAAGCTTCAATCACACCTTTAACTGCAAAAATTTTCAATGTGTATAATACACCCATAGGAAGGAATGAGGAGGATAGGTGCATGATTGGAAATGGGGGAAATGGAGTTTCAGAGTATGGAGGTGATAAGGATGGTTGTGATATGGATTGTGATGAGGTGGGAAGTGGTGATTGGTTGTCTTCATCATCATCAACAACAAAAGTTTTTCTTTTGCGTTGGAATTTAATTTTAGGATAAGGTGGATGTGTGGGAATTCGGAATGGTGTAGGCAGTGGTTCAGTTGTGGTTGGGAAGGTGATCATGGCAGTGGTTTGAACATCTGCTGGAACATCTGTTGTTCCAGCATCAGCTGTTACAACATCTGTTCTAACAGCTGTTGTGGTGAGAGTAACAGAGGATACCTGAGTAGTGGTTTTAGCAGTGGTTATAGTAGAGATGGGAGTTGGTTGTCTAGCTTTTCTAGCACACCTTCTTTGTCTTGAAGTACCAATATCTTCCTTTTCCACCTGCTTAGCTTTTTCTTCTTCAATAAGCATTAAAGATTTGGCTTCAAGTGTATCTTGTCGTTTCTGCTTTTCGATAGCAATCCTTTCAACTTCTTGGTTGAATGTCTCATCAACTTCTTTGCCCAAAATCTACTAACTTACCTTCGTTTTGATATGAATGCGGTTCATTAATCACGCAACACTTACTAGTAGACAACATTTGATGTGTAAACTCCGCGTTGTTTAAAATCTTTGGCGAGATGTACAAACGCCTTTGTATTTTGTCTTGAAATCCCTCTTGATAACGCCACATAAAGTTGTCCATGTGAAAATACAGAATCCGGTAAATAAACACCAACGCGCGGAATTGTTTGACCTTGAGCTTTGTTACTCGTCATGGAAAAGCTTAGTCGAATTGGAAATTTTTTTCTTTTCAGCTTGAATGGGAACATGTCATCTTCAGAAAGTGTTAGAGGGATTCTTGGCAAAAATACTCATTTACCGGCATGTTGACCGACTGCAATTTCTGCATCAATTACATTTCGCATGAAGCCTTTACATATCAACCGCGTGCCATTACACTGGCCATGTGATGGATCGATATTCTGTAACAATATTATTGGGCATCCATTTTTAAACGAAGCTTATGAGGCGGCAAACCACTATCATTAGTGAGTTTAAGAACTCGATCGGATGGTTTTCATGGGAGTAGGGTTATTTGTGATGAGTTTGGTGAAGTAGGTTTGCGTACAAGTGTTAAGAGTAAGGCTCTAAGTTTGTCACTTGCAACATCTGTGTGAAACAAAATTTGGTTCTTTATTCCCTCTTTTCTTAATTCTTCGTGCATTATTTGATCTTCTTCTTCAACCTACTTTTGCCTCTTTGCTTGATACAAGGTAATGGTGGATAAGCTTGTGGTTGAAGTTAATCTTTTAGGAGCACGGGTCTGTTTAAGAGAAGAAGTTGTTTGATCATAGATTGGCTTTCTTGGAATAGAAGGATCCTTTTTTCTTAATTCTTCCAACCTTCTGTAGGTATCTACCACTTTAGATTCTAAACATCTAGCAATCTCCCTTATTGTTCCATATAAAGCATCAACAAGCTCGGCTTTCATTCTTTTAATGTTGAGAGCATGGTCTTGGCTTTCAATTTTGGCCTTTTTCCAAATAGGAGGAGTAGGCTTCTTTGAAGGATCTTTGAGCATATAATGAATTCTTTCAATTTCTTCTTTAAGCTCATTAGCCGACTAGCCTTTAAATTGTGCCCTTGTTGCTTTCTAAGGCTTATGCTTCATGACATGATCAAGATAATCTTCTTTCAGTTCTGGATCATCAGTGGTTGGCTGTTCAGACATAGACTTAATCAGCTCCTTAACAAATTCTTCAATGCTTCTGACTTTGCTCAGTTGGTATTGCAAGGAGATTTGTAAAGCCCTGTCATCTTTATCTTTTGATTTTTCTTTTGCAATGTATTCAGACTGTCTAGTCTTCAGCTTAAGATATTCATCCAAGTTCCTAGGCTTTCTATACCCCAGCAAAGGAAGGAAATTCTCTTTTTGTTGGATCTTCTATTTTGTAGAAAGCTTCAATCACACCTTTAACTGCAAAAATTTTCAATGGGTATAATACACCCATAGGAAGGAATGAGGAGGATAGGTGCATGATTGGAAATGGGGGAAATGGAGTTTCAGAGTATGGAGGTGATAAGGATGGTTGTGATATGGATTGTGATGAGGTGGGAAGTGGTGATTGGTTGTCTTCATCATCATCAACAACAAAAGTTTTTCTTTTGCGTTGGAATTTAATTTTAGGATAAGGTGGATGTGTGGGAATTCGGAATGGTGTAGGCAGTGGTTCAGTTGTGGTTGGGAAGGTGATCATGGCAGTGGTTTGAACAACATCTGCTGGAACATCTGTTGTTCCAGCATCAGCTGTTACAACATCTGTTCTAACAGCTGTTGTGGTGAGAGTAACAGAGGATACCTGAGTAGTGTAGAAGTGGTTATAGTAGAGATGGGAGTTGGTTGTCTAGCTTTTCTAGCACACCTTCTTTGTCTTGAAGTACCAATATCTTCCTTTTCCACCTACTTAGCTTTTTCTTCTTCAATAAGCGTTAAAGCTTTGGCTTCAAGTGTATCTTGTCGTTTCTGCTTTTCGATAGCAATCCTTTCAACGTCACTTGAACTACCACCAAGAGTTACATGTAACTCCTGGGGTGTAACCTCCTCAATTGCTTGTGGGCTAGCAGTTAGAGTTGTCTCAGACGCAGTCAAGTGTGGAAGTTGACTCTCTTTAATGGGTGAGTGAGATGGACTGCTAAGTGTCTGAGTTTTCACTATTGCTTCAAGCAAAGGTATGAAAGTGGGTGGTATTGGAGAAGTGGGTAAGGGAGTAGAAAGAGACATAGCCCTGGGAGAGGGGCTGGAGAACATATGTTTAATTGAATCATCTGCCTGATATTGTGGTGCTCCTGTGTTTACAACTTGTTCCTTTTGTTAGGAAACAAGAGGAGCTTGTGCTGGTGGAGATCTTTGAACCAACTGCTTTGAAGAAGTAGCAGCAGTGGTTGTTAGTGACTGTATTGCTGTCACAGGTAAGACATCTGTGATCTCATCTTCCAGAGCTACCTTTTTGGGGCGTTTGGTGGGCTTGGTGGATTTTGCGGGTTTCTTTTTGGTTTTGGCTGGTGTGGGTTGCACAACACTGGTTATAGTGCTGTGGTCACCAGGAGTAGTGGGCTCAGCAACAGATGAAGGAGCACTGGTTTTAAAAGTAGTCAAAATTTGCTCAGTCATTGTTGCTTTAGTTTTCAACACCTTAGATTTTTGTGTTGAGAGTCTAGTAAAAGTTTCGTGTTTAAGGCTGCAAACTTTAGAGATGACACCTTGTTTAAAATCAGACTCAGAAAGTTATTTTTGTAAATAGAAACTCAACAACCTAGGGTGTATCAAAAATAATACCTGAGAAAAATTAAATCTGTAATTGGTTAAAATAGCATAACCCAGGTATTGCATATTTAAAGGTATTTCGTTGAAAGCAGTTGTTTAGGCTGACAAACAAGTAAAAGGGTGTGGAAAAAGAATTTCATGTGAGCGGAAAATTCAGGTTTAAAAATAGTGATACCAGGTTACTGACCTTCACAACTTCGCTCAATGAATTCTGCATGTAAATCTTTCTTTGAGAAAGAAGTAGGGTCATCAATGTCATTAAGACCTAAGACCGAACGTGGTGGAGATGGTAGATGGAGAAATTTGAACAAGTGACTGTCCAATTTTGGAAGTGATGGCAAAGGGCTTTTTGTTCAGAACTTGTAGTTCAGCATTTGCCCAAAATTGGTGGAGGGTGTTGATGTAGGTCGGTGCTTTGCCACACATCTTTATATGATGATGTTTGTAGAACATCAATCATTGAGTGAAACGTAGTATTATTGTTGGTTTTTTCGAATATTGGAAGGCAGTTATGGGGAGTTTGATGATGAGATTCATGGTGAAGAAGTGAGTGATTAGGGTTTTGAGAAGAAGGAGAGTAATGGAGAAATTTATGAGAGATTTTTGTTTTCAAATTGAAACAGCAAGTGGATACTTTGTTTGGATGAAACAGGGTTTATAAAGGGAAAAAGTGAATGCTGACGTGGCAGCTGTTTCCAAAAGATTTGATGGCTATCATCTATGCATGTGTAAACTCTGATGGATAATGGATGACAGTTTTTTGGAAACCTCTGCTGGGGACCAGCAGTGGTTCTGAACAGATGAATGATCAGAGGTGATTTTACACTATCAGATGATAGATTATCAGTGGATTGAGAAAACAGTGGTTTCACCAACAGTGGAAGTAGGAATAAAGGATACACTTTCAGCAACAGATAGATTTTCATGCCAAGCAGAGGTTTTGAGAAACAGTGATTGTGAACAGACTTTAGAGATTTATTGAAAAATTCAAATTTTAGCTATTTTTAAGGATCAAAGATGATTTTTCTGAACACATTTTAATACTTTTTACACATGGAACCCAAAAATTTGTTTTTATTCCATGTTTAGCATACCAAGCCTAGAGATCAAACTTTCAAAGGTAGATGTATCTAATGCTTTTGGTAGAACATCTGCCAGTTGATCTTTAGTTGGAACATGATAAAGAGAAATAAACCTTTTTCATTGCAATCTCTCACAAAGTGATGTCTGATATCAATGTGCTTGGTGGTGGAATGAGCATCTTATTATGATGTCTGCATGAAAGTGACATTTAACAAAAATAACAAACTAACAACATTTGCTAAGCTAACCACTAGTATACACTACACATTACAAGGACTGATAGAAATCACTGATGATACATCTTCTATTGGTCTTCAGCAGAGCATTGCCTTGACAGACCTTTAGCTTTGATCTTTAGCAGAGCTTTGTCTTTAACAGAGTTTAGCTATGGCAGACCTTGGACATTTAGTATTCAGCAGAGCTTGACTTGGGCAGATGTTACATTATTGTTTGGATAAGAGGTTGTAGTATATTTGGCTTTCTATCATCTATTCTTTTGTAGGGTTCAATTCCAACATACTTTTATTCATTTTTTAGCTATTAGTTTATTAATCTTTATATCAAATCAATCATAAATACATAATGCTTAAACTATAATTTATTAATCGATACAAATACGAAATGCAATATGCTGAACATTATAAATTTTCTAACAAAATTACAAAGATAAACATTAATCGATAAAAAATAAACATTATAAATTTGAAACAATAATTACAACGATTTGTTTATGAGGATCTGTCATGATAATGTTTTTTTATAATTTTTCTTTGCTTTGTAGGAGGAAGATGAGTGCTTCTCTCCATAGGGCATACAAGACTGTGAGTCTCAAAACAGATTCGGATCACAATGGTTTGGTTTTTATCACCCAAACAACTAAAGATTAGTTGTTTGAATGTGTAAGAGTTAAGAAAAACCAAAAGATGAAGATTCTTGTATGGATCAAGCAACAAATGTTGTATATGGAATCCTAAAGGGTATAATCACTGAATGCACCTAGATCTTCGGATTAAGCACAAGAACAACAATCACAACACAAAGAAATCACCAAAACTTGTCCAAGAACCTTGGACTAGGGTTTTCATTGATCAACGTATATTGATGTATTGAATAATACATGCATTTATCATGCAGAGTTTGTAAAGTTTTAACTTGTTTTCGTTTTGGTTTGTCAAGAATTTATCTACTTTTAATCCAAATGCATTTTGCAGGTTTTGGTTCATGAAAACGGTTGGAAGGATGGAAAAAACGAGCTTAAATGATAATTAGAACCAAGCCGGAGCGTAATTGGAGCGCGGAAGAGGAAACGAATCGAAAATGGAGGGTTTTTAGGCCTCTAGCGGGCCGCAACCGCATTATCAAACACCTCTCGCGCCCGACGAGAAGTCATAATAACTTTCTAGAGACTTTACATGGTCGCGGGGCGCGACTGAGTCCGAATACCGCTCTCGCGGCTGGCGAGAAGAGGGTTTATCCAGAAAGTTTCGAAATTGATCTGTTGAAGAGTTGTTGGGTTATTGTTTTGAGTTATAATATGATACAAACACTCTTGGATCATCTTAGATAATCTTGGACGAATCCAGAACTTGGAGAGCAGTTTTTTCTGGAGTAATTGAGCAGAAGGAGAGTGATCTAGGCTACGGGAATCATCTAGGCAAGCATGGAATTTCGAGGCAGGAGCAAATACGGTTCTATTGCACAATTTCGATCCTTTTAGTTCTTTGTTTTAACTTTATGATGAATTCTTGTTTAAACTGTTTATTTGGTTTTCATAACTATGATACTTGGCAAGATTTCTTTGTGTTGCCTAGGTTTGGATTGTTTATGAAAGTTTGGGTTTTATTTTAGTTTAATTATGGTTTGAATGATTGTTTGGTAAAGTTCATGACTCTAATTTTCTAGTTTAGTGTATTTGCATGATCTAAGTTGATTTGTGATTGTTTTCTTGTTTACATGAATCTTGGTGCATGTCTTCCATAGAATAGGTTTGTGTTGCTTTTTCGAGTCTTTAGGGGTTCGGGAAACAACGGTAAATTGGCCAATAAAACCGGGAAAACAACTAAATAAAATATAAAATCAATTTAATCATTATACCTAAATTAATTGTTGAGAAACAATATTTAGTTGGCTGAATTGGTTAGATGAATTGTTAGGTTTAGGTTTTTGAGAAAATATCGGATCTAATTTCCTTATCATAATCGAATCAGTTAAGCTAAACTAGAAGTTAAGGTTGGTCTAGGTTAATTATTGAGAAATAATCAACTAATTAGACACTTTACTAAATTATAAGGTAACTGAAAAGAAGTCTTCAAAACCGGTGAACATAAGATAATATTAGGGTATCATAGGCGTCTTTCCAAGAAAGGTCGGGGGTCCTGTTCGGTAAATCTAGAATTTAATATTTTAAGATCCTGGTTAATCAGTCAACCTAATTAACTTATTACAAAACCAAGTGAGTAGTAATATAAAATCCAACCTAGGTAACCAGTTCATTAATCTTGAATTAATTTCCAATTTCTAAAAGTCCAAGGATTAATTCGTTTTAGTTAGTTAATTTTAGTTTACTTCAATAATTTAGAATTGGTAGAACCCCCCCCCCCCCTAAAGTATACATAATTGTTTTAATTGAGTCTAAATTAAGTAGTCATTGTAATTAGAGAGTCTCGTGGGTTCGATAATCCGGACTTACTTAAACTATTCTACAATTGATCTGTACTTGCCGGTTAGTAGTTTAGTATAATTTAGGAGTCTAGAGTTTAATTTGAGTCTAGAAATAGGGTAATTTTATTCATTTTTAATTAACTACTTTTAGGACATCAAGTTTTTGGCGCCGTTGCCGGGTACTCTCTCGTTGGCAATTGCGTTGATTACTCGATTTAGGCTTCATTATTGCACTTGTGTTTAATTTTTATTGTCCGGTTGTGTCGTAGGAGTCTAAATTATTTAATTAGTTTAATACTTATTTCTGTTAATATTTATTTTAATTGTTTTTGCTGAATTATTTTATTTGTCTCGTTTCGGTTTAGTGGATGCCCCATCACCCCGCGTAGTTCATAGAAATGTAAGCCCACCACCGCCACCACATAATTTCCACATGGCCAATAACCAAACCGTCTACCAATAGGCCACCACCGGTTTCACCGGTGTGAACTCGCCATCACCCTCCCGCCGATGAATAATGATAAAGCCTAGCAAATCCCTTCCTATATCATGACTGCTATCACCAATTCTTGCCAATTCCACGGTCGTGATGACGAGGATGCGTCTGCCCATATCAACCGCCTCACCTGTCTCTGTCACACTTTCAATATGGAAGGTGCGGGAACGATGCCCATTTCCTTCAAGTCTTTCCATTCTCACTTGGGGGTCGTGTCGCCATCTGGCTTGACTCTCAATCCGCCGGTACTTTTACAACTTAGGCCGCTCTACGAGATGCTTTCCTAAAGAAATACTTCCCACCCACAAAAGCATCTCGCCTTCGTGATCAGATCCATTCATTCCGAATGGAGCATGACGAGCCCTATCATCTAGCTTGGGAGCGTTTCCAAACCCTAGTGTCCCGCTGCTCTCAACACGGCTTGTCGGATTGGGCACTTGTAGAGAAATTCTACAACGGTCTCACCCCCGAGACTTGCGCTCGATTCGATTCATCTGCTGGTGAACATCTAATGGGAATGAAAATGGTCACCGAGTGTAACGACCTTTTTGAAAGCTTCGCGCATTCCGACGTAGACTACAACACCGCCGGCAGGAATTCAATTCTTGTTTATCGTAACACCCCGGTTAACGGGGTGTACACCAAGTTAGCTTGGAAACTACGGTGGCTGCTGCACTAGATAGCTTTAAGAGAAAGGTCACTAAAGAGATTCAGGAGCAGAGAAAGAAAGTAGATAGGTGTGAGGTTTGTCGAGGGGGTCATGAACGACAGAGTGTCCAACACTCACCGTTGAGCAAGTTGAGTTCATTACTGGTCAAAGTAGAGGTCCTATGAACCCTTTCACTAATAATAATTCAAATTATAACCCGAACTGGCATAGTAATAATAATAACTTTCGATCTTCCAGTAACCCCTCTGGTTTCCAATCAGGTTCATATCAAAATAGGGAGTAGGGTCACTACTCTAGTGGAGGGTCAGGTCATTCTAGTCGTTTAGTGGTGGGGTTCGAATCAGGAGGGTCAGACTAGGAGTGGAGGTTCAGGGGGCAGTCTAGATAGGATTGAGAGTTGTTATCTTAATTAGTTGTTAAGGATCAATCTACCCAGAAAACTCTGGCGGAACACAATCTTCTTTTGAAAAATCAACATTCCGCACTCTTAGATCTGCAGAGGTCGGTAGGTAGTATCGCTAAGTAGCTGCAAGAGCAGCCACACGACCAGTTTGCGGGTAATACCCAGCCTAATCCGGCGAACCAACACGCGAAGCGATCACTATACGTAGTGGTAGGAGTTTGAAAGAAGTGGTAGAGAGCGGGTAGAGGTAGAGATAGAGGAGCAGGATTAGGAGTGGATGAGGAGATAGAAATGGAGGCTCCACCTGGGTGCACACTAGGCTAGACCCAGCAATTACCGCACCAACCAGTGGACGTTCAGTAGAGCATAAGGGAGAGAAGAAACCGGTAGAGGTTAGGCCATCACCACATGTAGATTCTTCACGCCTACCTTACCTAGCATGTCTTAAACAACAAAAATATGTCAAGGAATATGGGAATTTCCTTGATATGTTTACTCAATTGAAAATCAATCTCCCGTTCATCGAGGCCCTCCAGCATATGCCTAAATATGCTAAGGTTTTGAAGGATCTTCTAAAACGAAAAGATAGGCTGGGGGAGCTTTCTAATGTTCCGTTGACTGGAGGGTGCTCCGCCGTAGTTCTGAACAAGTTACCTATAAAAACTGACTGATCCGGGTATCTTTACGATTCCATGCTTATTCAGCGGGTCCATTTCTCCAGCTCACGCCTTAGCAGATCTAGGGGCAAGCATCAATCTTATGCCTTTCTCACTCTACGAGAGATTAGGTTTAGGGGAGCTCACTCCCACTCGTATGTCATTGTCTCTATCTGATAGGTCTGTTAAATATCCGCGGGGAATTGTAGAGAACTTATTAGTTAAGGTTGACAAATTTGTTTTCCCCGTGGATTTCGTCATCTTAGATATGGAGGCCGACGAGAAGGTGCCCATCATCCTAGGTCGAGAAAGTGAAGTTCTCATCCCTGACGTGAAGTGTGATTTTCCCATCATGAACATCAATGATCATGATGGGAAAATCACACTTCGCCTCGGGGATGAGAACGTCACTTTCGAAATCGCAAGGTCGATGCAACACCCAAGCGGTGGCGACAGCGATAGTGGCCCTTGTCACTCTGTCTACTTTCTAAATTCATTCATGTCGTGCGTTGATCAGTGTCTAGAGTACATTAGCGGAGCCGACCTAGTGAATGAGAGTGTAGTAACCAAGGAGAGTGACAGCGAGGATATAGAGGATGACCCCCTATGGGTTCCCGAGACCTTAGATTTCTGTGAGGTTAGTGCAGCTAGTGAGAGTACACCTTTAGAGACCCCAGCAGCCGTAGAGCTTAAGGTCCTCCCATCTCATTTGGAGTATGCGTTCCTAGGAGACAATTCGAGCTTACCCGTTATAATTACTTCGAAATTGTCGACGGAGGAGAAGGAGCATTGATAGAGGTGCTTAAAGCCAATAAGGAGGCCATCGCCTGGAAACTGTCTGATATCAAGGGAATTAGCCCTACCTTCTATACTCATAGGATCCTTACGGAGGACGTCTTTAAACCGGTAGTGCAGCCTCAGCGCCGTCTAAATCCGAATATGCAAGAAGTTGTGAAGAAAGAGGTGCTCAAGCTGATGGAAGCCGGTCTCATCTACCCGATCTCCGATTGGGCATGGGTAAGTCCTACTCAGGTTGTTCCCAAAAAAGAGGGGAATGATAGTGGTCATGAATGAGAAAAAGGAGCTTATCCCATCGCGAATAGCCACTGGCTGGCGGGTGTGCATTGATTATCGAAAATTAAATGACACCACCCGCAAGGACCACTTCCCGCTCCCATTTATCGATTCAGATGTTGAAGCGACTCGCTCGACAATAATTTTATTGTTTTCTTGACGGGTTCTCAGGTTACTTCTAGATCCCCATTGCTCCTGAGGATCAAGAGAAGACAACCTTCACATGTCCGTACGGTACTTATGCATATCGCCGCATGCCGTTCGGGTTATGTAACGCTCCGGCTACTTTTCAGCGATGCATGGTCGCTGTTTTTCAGGACATGATCGTGACCTCGATGGAAGTTTTCATGGACTATCTCTCTGTCTATGGAAACACTTTTGGTCAATGTGTTAATCATCTTGATTTGATGATGAAACGGTGTGTCAAGAAAAGATTAATGCTGAACTGGGATAAATGTCACTTTATGGTGACAGAGGGGATAGTGCTAAGGCACAAGATATCTCGTGAGGGTATAGAGGTCGATAAGGCTAAGATAGATACTATCAGCCGACTCCCTCCACCGACTAGCGTCAAATCTATCCGTAGTTTTCTCGGTCATGCGGGCTTCTACAGACGGTTCATTAGAGATTTCTCTAAAATTACACGCCCCATGACACGACTCCTCAAAAAGGATGTACCCTTTGTCTTTGATGACGACTGCTTGAAAGCCTTCACGATCCTTAAAGAGAAGCTGGTGAGTGCTCCTATCCTCGTCTCACCTGACCGGAGCTTGCCCTTCGAGCTCATGTGTGATGCGAGCGACTATGCAGTCGACGCCGTTTTGGGTCAGCGACGAGATAAACGTTTTCATCCTATCTACTACGCTAGTAAAACCCTTAATGACGCTCAGGAGAACTACACCACTACAAAGAAGGAGCTTCTTAGCAGTAGCTTCAATCTTGTCCTTAACAAAACCATCGTCTTTACTGATCATGCGGATCTGCGCTTCCTCTTCTAAAAGAAGGACGCAAAGCCTTGTCTCATTCGGTGGATTCTTTTTCTTTCTGAGTTCGACATAGAGATTAGAGATAAGAAGGGAGCTGAGAATGTGGCTGCCGACCATCAATCTCGTTAGAGGATCCAAGTAGAGAAGAAATCAGAGAGGAAGATATCGGTGATAGATTCCCCCATGAGTTAGTGAAGTTTGTGGTAGCGGAAAAGGAGGCGTTGCCGTGGTTCTCAGATTTTGCGAATTACCTCGCAAATGGAGTGGTACTGACGGGTAGGACAACTCAGTAGAAGAAGAAATTCTTCCACGATGTGAGGCGATACATCTGGGATGACTCGTTTCTATTTCGGGTCGGGGGAGATAAGATTCTTAGGCGCTGCATGAGTAGAGAAAGGGGGCAGAGATTTTGAGGCACGTGCATGAGGGGCTGATAGGAGGTCATCATGGTCCGCACGTTGCCGCACAGAAGGTCTTTGATTGCGGTTTTTATTGGCCCTCAGTAGTTAAGGATGCTCTAGATTTCTTTAAGACTTGTGATCATTGCCTGCGCACCGGCAACATCTCATCCAAGGACCAGATGCCCCAACACCCGATCCAAATTCTTGAAGTCTTTGATGTATGGGGGATCGACTTCATCGGACTGTCTCCCATCTCTAGTGGGAATCAGTACATCCTCATGGATATTGATTACGTTTCCAAGTGGATTGAAGCTCAAGCTTTACCCACAAATGATGCCCGAGTGGTGGTGAGATTTTTGAAGAAGCTATTCACCCGCTTCGGTACCCCACGAGCTATTATTAGTGACCGTGGCACACATTTCTGCAATGCCGTCATGGAGAAGGCATTGGTGCGCCATGGTGTCACTCATCGCCTCCCCACCGCTTATCATCCTCAGATGGGCGGCCAAGTGGAGAATGCGAACAGAGTGGTGAAGCGGATGCTCAGAAAGACGGTAGTCAAGAGTTGGAAGGACTAGGCCGATAAATTAGATGATGCTTTATGGGCGTTTCGAACCGCCTATAAGACACCGCTAGGCACCACGTCCTTCATGATCGTTTATGGTAAAGCCTTCCATCTCCCGGTTGAACTTGAGCATAGGGAGATGTGGGCCTTGGAAACCGTGAATTTGGACCTTACTGAAGCTGCCAAGAGACGATACTTCCAAATTCACGAGTTGGAGGCCCTTCGAGATGCGGCGTGCAAGCGTTCATGGAGCATTAAGGAGAAAACTAAGGCGCTGCATGGCAGGAATTGAGAGATGTGAAAGACTTCCAGATCGGCGATAGGGTGCTCATATATAATTCAAGGTTGAAACTATTCGCTGGGAAGTTGAAGTCTAAGTGGTCAGGCCCATATGTAGTCAGGCCCATACGTTCATCGATTGAAGCACTATTTAGGAGGACCTCTAGATCCCACCGAGAAGGAGGTAACTCCTCTCTATGTTCCACCTCATACCGCATAGGTTCTTGAGTATCGGCTAAAGTGTCGAGTTTGTACATTTTGATATTTATTTGTATTTTCTGTCTGTTCTAGTCTTAATTCTTGTTTTGTCGTAGTTTGTGTTTTTGTTTGTTTGTGGGTCGTTTTAGCTGTTTTTGTAGGTTATATCACGCCACCATCGATGAGGAGCTTGGATTTGCAGGTACGTTCTGTTAGTAGCCGGATGCAAGTGGGGTTTTCACTAATGTTTAAACAAGTTCTTAATACTTTCAAATTTTTCTAAGGCACAAAACAGGACAAATTACAAAACTTTCTGCGAAAACATCCCCCTCGCGGGGCGCGAGAGGCACAAGCCACCTCGGTTGCGGCCCTCGAGAGACTTGCAAACTCCGGAATATATCCGTCGGTCGCGGGGTGCGAGAGGAATCACTTACTCTCTCGCGGCCCGCGAGAGACCTTATCTGCAGAATCAAAACCCTAAAAGCCACTTTCCTCCTTTTCAACCCCATTTTCCTCCACTCTCCCTCACGGCTCCTCCATTATTTTTTCACCAAAATCAACCATTTTTAACCCACATTCACCCGAATCTTCATCCATTTCTTTCCTACATCCACCATAACCAAGTTTTCAAGTGCATATCTCTGTTTTTCCCTTCAACTAAGCTTTTTATCAGATTTTGCAACTTCTCCATTATTTGTTTAATATTTCTTACGGATCGGCAACATGGTATGTTTCTCGCAACCTTATTGCTCTTATTTTTATTTTTTCTTCAGTTGCTGAATGTATTTTATTGCTTGGTCTATTGTTAGTTGCATGTTAGTTTATCTTGAGGGTTGGGGTGCACTTGGGTTGGTTTGAGTTTGATTGTGGTGGATGCTCAATTTTGAGGGCAGATTGGGTGTAAACATGGTATTTCTTGGTGGGTGGTTTGGTATGGTGAGGTTCAACATTGAGAGTGGGGATACGGGTTGGTAAGCATTGGTCTAAAAATCAGATTTTTAATAGAGCTTTAACCCCGTTTTTCTCCTATGTTCATAAAGTTTCCATCTTTAGATTTAAACTGAATGTTGGATGATTTTTGGCACATAGGTTTTAATTGTGGGCAATTAAAGTGCTGGAAGGGGTGGTTGTAATCTTTGAGATATATTTTAGGGGTTGATAACATTTGGGCGTTCATGCTTATAAGATCCATCTCGCCCGTACTCAATCTCCATTCGGGCGAGATTGGTTCTAATTAATTAATGATGTTGCACACACCTAATAACATATATCTAGTCACATTTGGTAAAGTGTTTATTTTTCAAACCACGACCGCGAATGGAATGCTATACGGTCATTGTTCATAAATGGTTGCCTTTTTCTAATGTTTTACTTGTCTTACTTGTCTTTTTATGCAGATGTCTGGTGAAGGTAGTTCAAGCCAAGTAGGACGAAAGAGGAGAGGGCCCACACCTCGACAGAGGGGTGACCCGGCTGAGACGCAACCATTATTCTCTGAATTTCGGAGTACGCCGCAGAGTCAGGTACAGGGGGGACGGTATCCCCCATGGGGACAGCATGCAGATAGTAGACAGCCCCTTCTTCAGTTCTATTTAGATTCTCACGAGTGGGAATGGCTTTCCAACCTGATCACTTGTGATCTACTGCCGTACAGACGGATTGACTGGGAAATGATAGACCATCTGGGTCAAAGGGGCAGAATCGAGCAGTTGTTGGGGATAAATCAGACGGGTATTGGATTGTGGAGCAAGGCAGTATAAAGAAATTACCCTTGAATTTCACTCCATGTTTGAGTACCAGTACCCTCGAATTTCACTCCACGTTTGTGTTTTTGTTTGTTTGTGGGTCGGTTTACCTATTTTTGCATGTTTTATCATGTCACACCCCGACCCGCAGCGTAATAAGAGTCGGGGCATAATTGGGTTATCACCAAAGCTCATGATATTACTGTTATGTTTCATATTTATTTAAATCAAAATTACATTCTCAATAATCCAAACATGTCCATACAAATACAAAGAAATAACCACTACATTCAAGCTCTAAACCATTATTCTCTAGGCAATCATGTTTCTGCTGCAAGCGTTCACCTGTATCATGTGTAAAAATGGGTTTTTTTGGTACATAATTTGGCGAGGAACCTTGTAATAACATCTATAATGATTTTCTTGTTCTTTATCATGGAAATTTGCAATAACATAGTGAGCAATTACAATCAAAAGTAGCAATAAAATCACGTAACTTCATATCAACATACAACGCTTACCATAACATATCAACTTGCATAAAATATATAACATGAATGAAATCTGTGCTTTCAGCTCAATCAACGGAAGCAAATCGTAATTCATGTACTGACAAATGAAAAATGTCTAGTGCGATCAAGCCAATCAAACGAGATCGTATTGGCACGCATTCACGTATAATAATGGGAACATGCTCCAGCTAAATGTAATGGGGAACGCCCTATGAAATTGCATGTATGAAAATAATGAATTACAAATCTAACATCAAACGACCACTATCAATTGAATCAAACTGAATAAATTTGTTCATAAGTAATATATGCACAATGATCGTACACGTCAATCATAATGTAAGTGGCAAGACACATGCTCAACCCAATAAACCAAAATTTACAAAAAAAACACATTAACAAAAATTTAAAAAAAACACAAAAAAAAAAAAAATAGCAATACACCAAACGGTAAGGAATTTGTTAAGATTCACTCACATTGGGTGCGTTTGGTTGGAGATGATGAGATGCGCACGAGTTGAAAAGATTGAGCAACGAGATTTAACTAACCTAAATAATAACGGAAAATATAGTAAATGAATGGATTTTATTAATGATTTTAATAGAATTTTTTAGATATATTTTTGTGAGTTTAAGGTTATTTCCTATCTTTAAAAACATTATTTTTAAGTATTTTTAATTGATTTTTAAATTAAATTAAATAATTAAAAATATAAAAATATGTTGACTTTTTGGGTTGACCGTTGACCGTTTGACTTGTTGACCGGTTTTATTATGTAATGGTATGCGCCGGGTGAGGCTCGAACCCGAGACCTCCCGTTCGCGTGCACGCAGCTCTACCAACTGAGCTACGTGTCTAACCTGAAATAATTCTGTTTTTAATTATACTTATATATTAACTCAGCTTATTCAAAATTCTTTTATTTTCAAAAACATTTTAAATCATCGAACTGGTGTTACTAACAGGTCTCGAACCCGGGACCTGTGCTTTAACGTTACACACAGTCCACCGCTAGACTGTGTGTCTAACTTGGTTAATATACAAATTTTTATTATAGTTAACAACTAACGTAAGTTAACCCGGTTCAGTTAGAAAAATAAAACGTTTTTATTACCGAGAGGGCGTGTGTAACAGGGATCGAACTCGCGGCGTGTGATATGTATATGCACACAGTCCACCGCTGGACTGTGTGTCTAACCTGAGATAATATCCAGATTTTATTAAACTTATAATCAAACTATCATCGTCTTCTTCATTTCAAAATTACAGACTGCGATTACACCATTATATCTTGTTTAATTCGATTGATAAACATTGTACAGACTAATATGAAATGGCAGAGACGATATTTAGAAGTAAACATACCGGTGAACGATTTATTTCGGAATTCCGGCAAGGCGTCGGCTCTGTTTTTATGAACTTCAACTGAGCAAGCAAATTAACCGTTTTGATTAGCTAATCATGGAATTGAAGTGCTAAACAAACGTTTACAGAGTGTTTGAATGTCCTTACCGTTTCACAGATGAAAATAAGGATTTCTAGAAGTTTTCCGGCGAACTGGAATTATCCGATAACAACGTCTGAATTTGATTTCAATTGAAAGGTTTTGAGTCAGAAATAGCTTAACAATTGATAGACCACGAATGTATTGAAAGACTTACTGTTTTGATGAAGAATACGGTTTTCCGGCGACTTGCAGAATTTTTTCCGGCGAGTTAAAAAAAAGTTTTCTGACGAACTGAATGAATAGCCAAGTGAAATTAAAGGTCTGTAGAATGTTTCTAAGTCGCGAGAGAGATCTTTGATTGAAGTAATTCAGAAATTGAATACCTTCGGTTATAAAAACCAATCATCATCAAAATTTAAGTTAATTCAAGTCTGAATTGATTAGAATCGTCGGTGCATCGGTTATAAACTAGTATCTGCGAACACTCAACCGTTTTGGACGGTTGAAAGCCGATTACGGTTTCAGTTTGGCGCAACAGGTTGCTTCATGATTGTCTATAAAGTTTATTTGTTTCCTAGAGTTGACAGAAAACAACAAGTGGCGGAGTGGTTATGTGTGTGGGTGTTAAGTCTTTGAAGTTCAACCCGGCTGACCCGGGTTCGAGTCCCGGCAGCCTCATTTTATTTTATTTATTTTATTTATTTATTTTACTTTTTATCAATTATAATTTTATAGTTTAGTTTGTTTATTAATTATGTATCATTAAAAATCAAAATAGCCATAAATACGCAACGTGACATTTATAACTTGATATTCGATTACAAAACGGAGCGGGTTTGGAAACCCGTTTTTGACAAATGTTACAGTATCCCCTACTTTTAGGAATTTCGTCCCAAAATTTAAGTAGTAGTAGTAGGAAAAAGGTGTTGGTATTTTTCGCGCATTGAGTCTTCACGTTCCCAAGTAAAGTCAGGTCCCCGTTTCGACGCCCAACGTACCCTAACAATTGGAATGCGACTTCGTCGAAGACGTTTTTCTCCGAAGTCCATGATCTCTACAGGTTTTTCAATAAAATGCATAGACTCATCAATCTGAATATCTTCCAGAGGAATGTGGAGGTTTTCATCAGCGAGGCACTTCTTCAAGTTTGACACGTGGAATGTGGGATGAATCCTGTTGAGTTCTTCTGGTAGATCAAGCTTGTATGCTACAGGTCCTACTCTTTCGAGTATCTTGAAAGGTCCTACGTAGCATGGTGCTAGCTTGCCTTTTTGACCAAAACGAACTACTCCCTTCCACGGTGATACTTTTAGAAGTACATGATCACCAATGTTAAACTCTAAAGGCTTCCGTCGTTTATCTGCATAACTCTTTTGACGACTTTGAGCCGCTAGAAAATTGTTTCGGATTTGATGGATTTTATATGTGGTTTCTTGGATCAATTATGGACCAGTGATTTGGGCTTCCCCAATTTCGTGCCAACATACTGGAGATCGGCACTTACGACCATATAAGGCTTCAAAAGGTGCCATGCCGATACTTGAATGATAGCTGTTGTTGTAGAAAATTCAACTAATGGTAGATGAGCGTCCCAATTTCCCTTGAAGTCTATGACACATGCTCGAAGCATATCTTCAAGAGTTTGAATGGTGCGTTCAGATTGTCCATCAGTTTGAGGATGATAAGCGGTACTGAGATCTAATCGCGTACCCAAAGCGGCTTGTACTGCTTGCCATGTTCGTGAAGTGAAACGACCATCACGATCTGAAATAATGCTTAACGGTACACCATGTCGGCTTACGATTTCGTTGATATAAATACGAGCTAGCTTTTCGTTCTTGAAATCTTCGCGGATAGGAATAAAGTGAGCTGATTTTGTAAGTCGATCAATGATTACCCATATAGTGTCGTACCCACCAGAAGTGCGAGGTAACCCGGTAATGAAGTCCATGGTTATGTTTTCCCACTTCCATACAGGTATTTCAGGTTGGACCAGAAGTCCTAAGGGTCTTTGGTGTTCAGCTTTCACCTTGGAACATGTAAGGCACTTAGAAACAAATACAGCAATATCCTTTTTCATTCCAGGCCACCATAGGTGTATCGAAGGTCTTGATACATCTTATCGGCTCCTGGGTGTATAGAATATCGTGTTTTGTGAGCCTCATTCATAAGAATTTCACGAAGATTGTTGTGGTCAGGAATCCATATGCGATCTAGATAGTACAGAATACCGTCAGATTTAGTTTCAATTTTAAGTTCAGCTCCACAGGACAGCTCCTTTCGTACATCATCTTCCGTTACTGAAACATGTTGGGCTTCTCGAATTTGATCTTTAATGTCAGTTATGATTTGCGAACATAGAAGAAGAATGGAGTTCGCATAACCCTTTCGACTGAGTGCATCAGCCACCACATTTGCTTTGCCAGGGTGGTACCGAATTTCACAGTCATAGTCATATAGAAGTTCGACCCATCTTCGTTGCCTCATGTTTAACTCCTTTTGATTGAAGATATGTTGAAGACTCTTGTGGTCAGTGTATATTTCACACTTAGTGCCGTAGAGATAATGTCTCCATATCTTAAGAGCGAACACAATGCTCCAGTTCTAGGTCATGGGTGGTGCAATTCTTCTCATGAATCTTGAGTTGTCTCGAAGCATAAGCTATAACCTTTCCTCTTTGCATTAGAACACAGCCTAGTCCTTGCCCTGACGCGTTGCAATAAACCACGAAGTCATCACAACCTTCAGGCAGAGTGAGGATTGGTGCGTCACAGAGTTTTTGTTTAAGGGTTTGGAAGGCTTCTTCTTGTTTGGGTCTCCATATGAAAGGTTTTCCCTTATGAGTTAAAGCCGTGAGTGGTACAGCAATGCGTGAGAAGTTTGAAATGAAACGACGATAATAACCAGCCAAACCAAGAAAAGATCTTACTTCAGTTGGTGTACATGGCGCTTGCCATTCTTGTACCGCTTTGATCTTTGAGGGGTCGACATGTATTCCCTTGTCATTGACTACACGTCCGAGGAATTGCACCTCTTTTAACCAGAATTCACATTTGGAGAATTTGGCGTAAAGCTTTTCTTTCTCTAGAAGTGTAAGGATGAGTTGAAGATGTCGCTCATGATCAGACTTAGACTTTGAATAAGTAAGGATGTCGTCGATGAAGACTATAACAAAATGATCGAGATAAGGTTTGCAGACTCTATTCATTAGATCCATGAAGACAGCTGGAGCGTTGGTTAAACCAAATGGCATGACCATGAATTCATAATGACCATAACGAGTTCGAAAAGCGGTCTTTGGGACGTCTTCTTCATGCAATCTAAGTTGATGATAACCAGATCGAAGGTCGATTTTTGAAAAGCAGCTGGCACCTTGAAGTTGGTCAAGAAGGTCATCAATGCGAGGTAATGGATAGCGATTCTTGATTGTTAATTTGTTGAGTTCTCTGTAGTCGATGCACATGCGAAACGATCCATCTTTCTTCTTTACAAAAAGGACAGGTGCACCCCAAGGCGAGGAGTTAGGACGTATGAATCCCTTGTCAGTTAACTCTTGCAATTGACTAGCTAGCTCTTGCATTTCAGAGGGGGCTAACCTATAAGGAGAATTTGCAACTGGTGTAGCACCAGGTACGAGATCGATTCGAAATTCAACTTCTCTTACTGGGGGAAGTCCTGAAATGTCGTCTGGAAAACCTGCCGGAAATCTTTTACTACTGGGATGTCTTCAAGTTTCTTCTCCATGGTTCCCTTTTTGACGACATGAGCTAAAAACGCGACATAATTCTTGCGAAGATATTTTTGAGTTTGAAGACAGGACATTAATCTGAGCCCTGTCGACGAGGTTTCTCCAAAGATTCGTAGAGTCTGACCGTTTGAAAGAGGAATGCGTATAAACTTTTCGCGGCATACAACTTCTGCCTGATGTTGACTAAGCCAGTCCATACGATTATGATATCAAAACTTCCCAACTTCATAGGAATAAGGTCAACTAGAAAATTATGGTCGTTTAGAGTAAGAGTGCAATTACGTATAATAGAGTTCAATGAGACCGGTTTCCCGTCAGCAACTTCTACTGTTATGGATTCCATGAGCTTATCACGATTTTGGTTTAAGATAGGTTCAAACTCTAAGGACACAAAACTTTTATCCGCGCCAGTATCAAACAACATGGATGCATATCTACCATTTATAAGGAACGTACCGTTAACCACATTGCCGTCAGCTCTAGCCTGATTAGCGTTAATGTTGAAAGCTCTTCCTCTTGCAGGTGGAGGAGCTTGGTTCGCTTGATTCACCGGATTGGCTTGGGCTTGAGCATGAATAATGTTCACCAACCTTGGACAAGTGTTTCTAAAATGGCTTGGGTCACCACAATTGTAGCAAGCCCGCATAGGTTGAACCATAGGATAGTTGGGTTGGTAGTATGTTTGGGCTAAATGTTGGGTAGGTGGTAATAGTAGGGGTTGTTGGGCTTGACCCATTATTTGTTGGTGGGTTTGGGTTGAAGGCTGGTGGCGGTTCGTTCGCTGAGGTATGCGGCAGGTTTTAACAGTATGACCTGCGCGACCACAGCCGGTGCAATATTGGCAAGGATGATCAGGAGAATGGTGGTATAGGCAACGGTTGCATTTTGGTAACGGGCCAGAGTATGGCCTTTTGTATGGTGCAGGTGAAGGGGCAACTTGGGTAATGGGTGCAGCAGGGATAAGGTAATTGGTTTGTGTGAGGGCGAAGTTTCTGGTGTTAGCTTCCTCTTGTTAGCAAACTTAGAGGAGGAGGTGGAATGGTTTGAAGTTTGACCCTCAACAGGGGCTTTCTTTTTCTCTTCTTTAAACTTACCGTTGCGAATTCGATTCTCGGTCAGTTCAGTGGCTAGTTCCATAGCAGCTTCAAGTGTTGCTGGTGAAGTGCTGAGAACTGAATCTTGAATTTTCGAGGGAAGTCCTCGAATATAATGCTCGATTAAAGATAAGTTGGGGTGAACAAGTTAGGAACCATTTGGTTCAACTCTAAGAACCTCTTGTTGTAGGAAGCACGATCTCCCTCCTTCTGCTTCAAAGAATGAAATTCGTCCTCCAACTTTTTAATCTCACTCCTAGGACAGAACCGCCTAGTCATAATTTCCCTTAACTCCTCCCACGTTAAGGCCATTGCATCATCAATTCCCCTCTTCCCCTTTCAGTATTCCACCAGGTAAAAACTACCCCAAATAGTCTTCCGGTGGCGTATCGAACCTTACGATCCTCAGGACAATCGCAGTTGAGGAAGGTGTTTTCCATTTCCTCAAACCAGTGGAGGAGAGCAGTGACACCTTCAGTCCCTTCAAATTTAGGAGGATCACAAGACTTGAAATGTTTATATGAGCACTTGCTGGTAGGAGGTTGCCGATGTTCTGGTCGTCTTGCTGGGGAGGGTTAGTAGGATTTGTAGCGAGGGCTTGTTGTACTTGAACCACAATGTCAGGAAGCACCGTGGCCATTTGTTTCGCGATTTGTGCGGCCAAGCGTTCGTGAGATCTTCCTGATCTTTTACCCCTCGTTGTTGTTTAGCCGACATCTACAGGAACATACATAAGAAGATTGTGAGTTTATGGAGTCTTTTTAGGTGTCATGTGTCTTTAAGAAAATGAAAATAACATAAATATCAATAATGCAACTACATCCATAGGATGTCTTGGTTTGCTCATGTTGGGCCTCAAATGTCCCCCATACCTTCACCTGTATAGTCATGTGGGCCCCCATGGCTATTGGCTTGGTAGGATTCACATTAGTATTGGCGATTTAACACTCGCATCACCCGAATGCAAACCACAAAATATGTTTACGAGATGTATGGTCGGAATGTGTCCAGGTGTAGACACAATGACAACTCAAAGTGGGGTTAGCTCACACAACGTTTGGTATAGCATGCTTTGGCCTAATAGGTACTTCGTACTCTCATCGTTAGTCCCAGGTAGGCAAACTGGTCCTTTATTTCGGATTTATACGAATGCCAGCCTAGACAGGACGTTCCGACTACCGGTACTGGTACCCTTCCAGTTACTACATGCCCGTCATGAGAACTCACTTTGATGAGATTTGAAAATACAAAAATCGTTGTAAAAACAATCATGATAATGATGTGATGTGTGCTTTCATTGGTATGATATGTTATGAGAATATGATTCATGATAGGCATTATATACTAATATGTACTTATGAACATGCTTGTATAATACTGAATGTAACATTTAACATAAAACATATAAACATCATGAATTTTGCATGTAATACACAAAAATCTAAAAATTTCTAATCAACTATAGTATAGGCTCTAAGGGTTAATAACCTATCCTATATCCCTATAGTCATGGTCTGATACCAATCTGTCACACCCCGACCCGCAACGGAATAAGAGTCGGGGCATAATTGGGTTATCACCAAAGCTCATGATATTACTATTATGTTTCATATTTATTTAAATCAAAATTACATTCTCAATAATCCAAACATGTCCATACAAATACAAAGAAAAATAACCAACTAAACAATTCCAAGCTCTAAACCATTTTATTCTTCTAGGCCAATCCTATGTGTTTCTGGCTGCAGCTGGTTCACCTGTATCATGTGTAAAAATGGGGGTTTTTTTGGGTCAACATAAGTTGGCGAGTGAACCTTGTTAGATAAACATTTATAATTGATTTTCTTGTTATTTTATCAAGGAAAAATTGTGCAATAATCATAAGTGAGCAAATGTACAAAATCAAACAGCAGCAATAACAACCACAAACTATAACATACAATAACATACCAACAGCATACCATAACATTCAACTTGCATAAATATATAACATGAATGAAACTGTGCGATCAAGGCTCAATCAAACGGAGCCGATCGTATTGCATGTACTGAAAATAATGTCTGTGCGATCAAGGCTCAATCAAACGGAGCCGATCGTATGTTGGCACGCCAGGTTCACGCTCATAATGTAATGGGGAACATGCTCAACGCTCATAATGTAATGGGGAGCGGCGGCCTATGAAATTGCATGTACTGAAAATAATGAATTAAATCTAACATTAACCACACAAACAATTGAATCAAACTGAATACACATTTGTTTATGATATGATATATGCACAATGATTTAAGTATAATAAGTGGCAAGACACATGATACACCCCAAAAACGTGATTAAAACGGGGAATTTGTTAAGATTCACTCACATTGGGTGCGTTGGTGGGAGATGATAAGTGCGCACGAGTTGAAAAGATTGAGCAACGAGATTTAACTAACCTAAATAATAACGGAAAATATAGTAAATGAATGGATTTTATTAATGGTTTTAATAGAATTTTTTAGATATATTTTTGTGAGTTTAAGGCTATTTCCTATCTTTAAAAACATTATTTTTAAGTATTTTTAATTGATTTTTAAATTAAATTAAATAATTAAAAATATAAAAATATGTTGACTTTTTGGGTTGACCGTTGACCGTTGACCGGTTTTATTGTGTAATGGTATGCGCCGGGTGAGGCTCGAACCCGAGACCTCCCATTCGCGTGCACGCAGCTCTACCAACTGAGCTACGTGTCTAACCTGAAATAATTCTGTTTTTGATTATACTTATATATTAACTCAGCTTATTCAAAATTCTTTTATTTTCAAAAACATTTTAAATCATCGAACCGGTGTTACTAACAGGTCTCGAACCCGGGACCTGTGCTTTAACGTTACACACAGTCCACCGCTGGACTGTGTGTCTAACGTGGTTAATATACAAATTTTTATTATACTTAACAACTAATGTAAGTTAACCCGATTCAGTTAGAAAAATAAAACGTTTTTATTACCGAGAGGGCGTGTGTAACAGGGATCGAACTCGCGGCGTGTGATATGTATATGCACACAGTCCACCGCTGGACTGTGTGTCTAACCCGAGATAATATCCAAATTTTATTAAACTTATAATCAAACTATCATCGTCTTCTTCATTTCAAAATTACAGACTGCGATTACACCATTATATCTTGTTTAATTCGATTGATAAACATTGTACAGACTAATATGAAATGGCAGAGACGATATTTAGAAGTAAACATACCGGTGAACGATTTATTTCGGAATTCCGGCAAGGCGTCGGCTCTGTTTTTATGAACTTCAACTGAGCAAGCAAATTAACCGTTTTGATTAGCTAATCGTGGAATTGAAGTGCTAAACAAACGTTTACAGAGTGTTTGAATGTCCTTACCGTTTCACAGATGAAAATAAGGATTTCCAGAAGTTTTCCGGCGAACTGGAATTATCCGATAACAGCGTCTGAATTTGATTTCAATTGAAAGGTTTTGAGTCAGAAATAGTTTAACAATTGATAGACCACGAAGGTATTGAAAGACTTACTGTTTTGATGAAGAATACGGTTTTCCGGCGACTTGCTGAATTTTTCCGGCGAGTTAAAAAAAAGTTTTCTGACGAACTGAATGAATAGCGAAGTGAAATTGAAGGTCTGTAGAATGTTTCTAAGTCGCGAGAGAGATCTTTGATTGAAGTAATTCAGAAATTGAATACCTTCGGTTATAAAAACCAATCATCATCAAAATTTAAGTTAATTCAAGTCTGAATTGATTAGAATCGTCGGTGCATCGGTTATAAACTAGTATCTGCGAACACTCAACCGTTTTGGACGGTTGAAAGCCGATTACGGTTTCAGTTTGGCGCAACAGGTTGCTTCATGATTGTCTATAAAGTTTTATTTGTTTCCTAGAGTTGACAGAAAACAACAAGTGGCGGAGTGGTTATGTGTGTGGGTGTTAAGTCTTTGAAGTTCAACCCGGCTAACCCGGGTTCGAGTCCCCGGCAGCCTCATTTTATTTTTATTTATTTTATTTTTACTTTTTATCAATTATAATTTTTATAGTTTAGTTTGTTTATTAATTATGTATCATTAAAAATCAAAATAGCCATAAATACGCAACGTGACATTTATAACTTGATATTCGATTACAAAACGGAGCGGTTTGGAAACCCGTTTTTGACAAATGTTACATATCACGCCACCATCGATGAGGAGCTTGGATTTGCAGGTACGTTCTGTTAGTAGCCGGATGCAAGTGGGGTTTTCACTAATGTTTAAACAAGTTATTAATACTTTCAAATTTTTCTAAGGCACAAAACAGGCCAAATTACAAAACTTTCTATGAAAACATCCCTCTCGCGGGGCGCGAGAGGCACAAGCCACCTCGGTTGTGGCCCGCGAAAGACTTGCAATCTCCGGAATATATCCGTCGGTCGCGGGCGTGAAAGGAATCACTTACTCTCTCGCGGCCCGCGAGAGACCTTATCTGAAGAATCCAAACCCTAAAAGCCACTTTCTTCCTTTTCAACCCCATTTTCCTCCACTCTCCCTCACGACTCCTCCATTATTTTTCATCAAAATCCACCATTTTTAACCCACATTCACCCGAATCTTCATCCGTTTCTTTCCTACATCCACCATAACCAAGTTTTCAAGTGCATATCTCTGTTTTCCCTTCAACTGAGCTTTTTATCAGATTTTGCAACTTCTCCATTGTTTGTTTAATATTTCTTACAGATCGGCAGCATGGTATGTTTCTCGCAACCTTTATGCTCTTATTTTTATATTTTCTTCGGTTCTGAATCTATTTTACTGCTTGGTCTATTGTAAGTTGCATGTTAGTTTATCTTGAGGGTTGGGGTGCACTTGGGTTGGTTTGAGTTTGATTGTGGTGGCTGCTCAATTTTGAGGGCAGATTGGGTGTAAACAGGGTATTCTTGGTGGGTGGTTTGGTATGGTGAGGTTCAACATTGAGTGTGGGAATACGGGTTGGTAAGCATTGGTCTAAAAATCAGATTTTTAATAGAGATTTAACCACGTTTTTCTACTATGTTCATAAAGTTTCCATCTTTAGATTTAAACTGAATGTTGGATTATTTCGGCACATAGGTTTTAATTGTGGGCAATTAAAGTGACGGAATAGGGTGGTTGTAATGTTTGAGATATATTTTGGGGGTTGATAACATTTGGGCGTTCATGCTTATAAGATCCATCTCGCCCGTACTCAATCTCCATTCAAGAGAGATTGGTTCTAATTAATTAATGATGTTGCACACACCTAATAACATATATCTAGTCACATTTGGTAAAGTGTTTATTTTTCAGACCATGACCACAAATGGAATGCTATACAGTCAATGTTCATAGATGGTTGCCTTTTTCTAATGTTTTACTTGTCTTACTCATTTTTTATGCAGATGTCTGGTGAAGGTAGTTCAAGCCGAGCAGGACGAAGGAGGAGAGGGCCCACACCTCGACAGAGGGGTGACCCGGCCGAGACGCAACCATTACCTCCGAATTTCAGAGTACGCCGCAGAGTGAGGTACAGGGGGGACGGTATCCCCCATGGGGAGAGCATGCAGATAACGACAGCCCCCTGCTTCAGTTCGATTTAGATTCTCACGAGTGGGATAGGCTTTCCAACCTGATCACCTGTGATCTACTGCCGTATAGACGGATTGACTGGGAAATGATAGACCATCTGGGTCAAAGGGGCAGAATCGAGCAGTTGTTGGGGGATAAATTCAGACGGGTATTGGATTGTGGAGCAAGGCAGTATAAAGAAATTACCCTCGAATTTCACTCCACGTTTGAGTACCAGCAGGGAAAATTTTCTAAGATTGACGCTATTTCGTTTGCCTTGGGGAGGCACGTGTATGAAATGACGGTTCTGCAGTTTGCCGTGGCCACGCAAATGTACACACTTGAGGAGGTTCAAGCAGTGGATTTTTCCACCCGTTTACAGGGGGTTTCAAGAGAAGGCACCCCCACAGCGTTCAGACACATGAACTAGCCAGGTTCTGGGGTACTATCTCTTCTGCACCATATTCTAACAATATGGTAGTAAGCGACATCATCGATCCGATCTACCGGTTTATTCACAAGATTCTTGCTGCTACACTTGTTGGGCGAGGGAAGGGGGATAACAAGGTAAATCATGTGAGTTTATTCTATTTGATGTGCATGGTGGAAGGAAGGCCGTCAAATTTGGCGACTATACTTGCGTGGTCGATGAAGCGGCTGTGGAGGGGAGGCCCAGGGGCAAGGATATATTATGGGCCCCTGATTACGTGCTTAGCATAGAGTCTTGGGGTATTTGATAGATATCCAGGACAGGATGAGAGAGGGCCCAACCCCGTGCTTCATGAGAATTCGTGACCTCCAGGCTTCCGGGATTTTGACTACACAGGTGGCTTGTGCCTCTCGCGCCCAGGATCTGAAGCTGCATCATATATGCAGGCCGGTGTTCCTACTAGATATCAGCGACCGGTCACACGTCAAGAGCTGCCAGGAAGGCAGTATCCTCTCTGTCAGCCTCGCCCAGACCCACTTGCTTTGGACTCTTTATATGACAAGATGGAGACTGGGTTTGGGGATCTGCTGGGTATAGAGATCAGCAGTTCGGCGGTGTTCATCAGGTCATGATGGAGAGCAGGCGTATGCACGAGGCTAGCCAGCGAAGGCTGGAAGACGGGATGAGGTACATGATGCAAAATTTGAACATGGGGGTTCCATCCAACTTTCAGCATCAAGGTGGTCAGGTGGGGTCGAGTCAATTTGCCGGTATGGAGGACGTCCAGCCTACCAAGTATTCGAGGTGTTAGAAGAATCGGAGGAGGATGATTGAAGCAGCAGCAGTGGAGCTTTATCTTTTTTTATTTTTTCTTTTATGCTGTTTTAATCTCCTAATGGTCTGTATTTTAAACAATTTACTTTGTGGGAATGGTGGATGGTTTGGGTATGATGATGAACACGTTTCAAGACACTTTATTTATTTGCTTTATTATATTATGTTTTTTGAAGTGTTATGATGATAGGTCGATGTGATGCTGTTTCCGTTCGTATATGAGTTTTGAGAGTGGTATGCTTAGCGCGTTCAGAATTGGAAGGCATGAGTGGACTGACTAGCACATTGACAGTCTTGCATTACCATCTAAGTCGCTTCACTTGTATATTCTGTTTTTATTTATTATCTTGAGTAGTAGGTTTTCTCATCTTTGCATTAGGGACAATGCAAAATTCAAGTGTGGGGATGAGATATTAGAGTAAAGTAGTTGTTTTAATTTGAAAAAAATGAAAAAAAAAAAAAAATTCAGAAAATGTCTTTTGAAAAAAAGAGTTTGCATAAAATATAAACAAAAAATGATAAAAAATTGAATTTTTATTCGGTTTCAAATAACAATATGGGAAATAAAAGGGTGAGTTTGTGTCTAACTTGGGATATGTGAGTAGGCTTAATTCGGTTCTTATGTTCTTTGAGATTAATATACCTTAATTGTCGGTCTACTAGTGGGTGCTCATCTAGGAAAATGGGAAACTAAACCGCCAAAAATAGTATAAGGAATTCCGTTATAAGCTAAAATCTTTAGAAGTTTTAATCATGTAAAAGAAAAAGAAATGAAAATGGAAAAATGAGCTTGAATGAAAAATAGACGAGGCCTATGGAATCCCCCTTGGGGATGGTGATTCTGATCGAGAATCCCTCTAGGATTAGTTGAATTTTTAAGTATCGAAGCCCATGTTGTCGCTTTTGGGGATGGTGACTCTTGGTGAGACAACATCTAGGTTAAATATGCAAAAAGAAATCAAATGCTCAAAAGAAGAAAAAAAATTACTTAGTTTTAAATTCTTTATATATTTGTATAAAACGGTTAGGAAATGGGTTAAATAATTCGTTCCTTTTGTTTCATAAGCTTGAGGTGGGATTAAGTGTACTGAGGATTCTAGTGTGAGACCTTAGGTAGATTGACCGCACTTCAACTAAATTCACATGATAAGAATTCTGAACCGAATTTTGAGTTTAAGTGGATACAAATACTTGCAATCGCGGTTAACATAAATTTTATTCATTAATAAAAATAACCTTAATCTTTAAAATCGAATAATTATATGGTTATGATTCCGTTTGTGCACAATTCTTTTTTGAGGGCGAAAAAGAGCAAGTGTTGGATATTTGATGTACTGAATAATACATGCATTTATCATGTACAGTTTGTAAAGTTTTAACTTTTTTTCGTTTCGGTTTGTCAAGAATTTATCTACTTTTAATCCAAATGCGTTTTGCAGGTTTTGGTTCATGAAAACGTTGGAAGGATGGGAAAAACGAGCTTAAATGATAACTAGAACTAAGCCGGAGCGTAATTGGAGCGCGAAAGAGGAAACGGATCGAAAATGGAGGGTTTTTAGGCTCTGGCAGGCCACGATCGCATTATCAAACACTCTCACGCCGGCGAGAGGTCATAATAACTTTCCGGAGACTTTACTCGGTCGCGGGGCGCGACCGAGTCCCCGTACCCCTCTGGCGGCCGGCGAGAGGAGGGTTTATCCAGAAAGTTTCGAAATTGATCTGTTGAAGAGTTGTTAGGTTATTTGTTTGAGTTATAATATGATACAAACACTCTTGGCTCATCTGAGATCATCTAGGATGAATTCAGAGCTTGGAGAGCAGTTTTTTCTGGAGTAATTGAGCTGAAGGAGAGTGATCTAGGCAACGGGAATCATCTAGGCAAGCAAGGTATTTCGAGGTAGGAGCAAATATGGTTGTATTGCACAATTTCGATCCTTTTAGTTCTTTGTTTTAACTTTATGATTAATTCTTGTTTAAACCTTGTTTATTGGTTTTAAAACTATGATACTTGGCTAGATTTCTTTGTGTTGCCTAGGTTTGGACTGTTTATGAAAGTTTGGGTTTATTTTAGTTTAATTATAGTTTGAATGATTGTTTGGTAAAGTTCATGACTTTAATTTTCTAGTTTAGTGTATTTGCATGATCTAAGTTGATTTGTGATTGTTTGCTTGTTTTACATGAATCTTGGTGGATGTCTACCATAGAATAGGTTTGTGTTGCTTTTCGAGTCTTTAGGGTGTTCCGGAAACAATCGGTAAATTGGCCAATAAAAGCGGGAAAACAACTAAATAAAATATAAAATCAGTTTAATCATTATACCTAAATTAATTGTTGAGAAACAATATTTAGTTAGCTGAATTGGTTAGATGAATTGTTAGGTTTAGGTTTTTGAGAAAATACCAGATCTAATTTCCTTATCATAATCGAATCAGTTAAGCTAAACTAGAATCTAAGGTTGGTCTAGGTTAATTATTGAGAAATAATCAACTAATTAGACACTTTGCTAAATTATAAGGTAACTGAAAAGAAGTCTTCAAAACCGGTGAACATAAGATAATTTTAGGGTGTCATAGGCGTCTTCCCGGGAAGTGTCGGGGGTCCTGTTCGATAAATCTAGAATTTAATATTTTAAGATTCCGGTTAATCATTCAACCTAATTAACTTATTATAAAACCAAGTGAGTAGTAATACAAAATCCAACCTAGGTAACGAGTTCATTAATCTTGAATTAATTTCCAATTTCAAAAAGTCCACGGTCCAATACGTTTTAGTTAGTTAATTTTAGTTTACTTCAATAATTTTGAATTGGTAGAAACCCCCCCCCCCCCCTTAAAGTATACATAATTGTTTTAATTGAGTCTAAAGCAAGTAGTCATTGTAATTAAAGAGTCTCGTGGGTTCGATAATCCGGACTTACTTAAACTACTCTACAATTGATCGATACTTGCCGGTTAGTAGTTTAGTATAATTTAGGAGTCTAGAGTTTAATTTGAGTCTAGAAATAGGGTAATTTTATTTGTTTTTAATTAACTACTTTTAGAACATCAAGCTTTTGGCGCCATTGCGGGGACTCTCTCGTTGGCAATTGCGTTGATTACTCGATTTAAGCTTCATTATTGCACTTGTGTTTAATGTTTATTGTCTGGTTGTGTCGTAGGAATCTAAATTATTTAATTAGTTTAATACTTATTTCTGTTAATATTTATTTTAATTGTTTTTGCTGAATTATTTTATTTGTCTCGTTTCCGGTTTAGTGGATGCCCATACGCGTTCGCAAGGACCTCCGCCTAAGCCGCCAACGGATACACCTTTTTCTCCCGCACCAAAGGTTAGTGCTTCTTCCTCCACTTTTTCCAGTTCATCCCGCCTTTTCATACCACCTGATTTTGATTTCACACCAAAGCCTTCACCACCCGGTTCCCTATCACCCCGCGTAGTTCATAGAAACGTAAGCCCACCACCGCCACCACATAATTTCCAGATGGCCAATAACCAAACCGTCTACCAACAGGCCCCCACCGGTTTCACCAGTGCGAACTCGCCCATCACCCTCCCGCCGATGAATAACGATACAGCCTAGCAAATCCCTTCCTATATCATGACCGCTATCACCAATTCTTGCCAATTCCACGTCGTGATGACGAGGATGCGCCTGCCCAAATCAACCGCCTCACCTGTCTCTGTCACACTTTCAATATGGAAGGTGCAGGCAAGATGCCCGTTTCCTTCAAGTCTTTCCATTCTCACTTGGGTGTCGAGCCGCCATCTGGCTTGACTCTCAAACTGCCGGTACTTTTACCACTTGGGCCGCTCTACGAGATGCTTTCCTAAAGAAATACTTCCTACCCGCAAAAGCATCTCGCCTTCGTGATCAGATCCATTCGTTCCGAATGGAGCTTGACGAGCCCTATCATCTAGCTTGGGAGTGTTTCCAAACCCTAGTGTCCCGCTGCTCTCAACACGGCTTGTCGGATTGGGCACTTGTAGAGAAATTCTACAACGGTCTCACCCTGAGACCCGCACTCAATTTGATACATCTGCTGGTGGACATCTAATGGGAATGAAAACGGTCACCGAGTGTAACGACCTTTTTGAAAGCTTGCGCATTCCGACGTAGACAACAGCACCGCTGGCAGGAATTCAATTCTTGTTTTTCGTACCACCCCGGTTAACCAGGGTGTACACCAAGTTAGCTTGGAAACTATGGTGGCTGCTGCACTATATAGCTTTAAGAGAAAGGTCACTAAAGAGATTCAAGCTGAGAAAGAAAGTAGATAGGTGTGAGGTTTGTCGAGGGGGTCACCATACGATAGAGAGTGTCCAACACTCACCGTTGAGCAGGTTGAGTGCATTACTGCTCAAAGTAGAGGTCCTATGAACCCTTTCACTAATCATAATTCAAATTATAACCCGAACTGGCGTAGTAATAATAATAACTTTCGATCTTCGGTAACCCCCTGGTTTCCAATCAGGTTCATATCAAAACAGGGAGCAGGGTCACTACTCTAGAGGAGGGTCAGGTCATTCTAGTCAGTTTAGTGGTGGGGGTTCGAATCAGGAGGGTCAGACTAGGAGTGGAGGTTCAGGGGGCAGTCTAGATAGGATTAAGGAGTTGTTGTCTTAATTAGTTGTTAAGGATCAAGCTACCCAGAAAACTCTAGCGGAACACGATCTTCTTTTGAAAAATCAACAGTCTGCACTCTTAGATTTGCAGAGGTCGGTAGGTAGTATAGCTAAGCAGCTGCAAGAGCAGCCACACGGGTAATACCCAGCCTAACCCGGCGAACCAACACGTGAAGCGATCACTACACATAGTGGTAGGAGTTTGAAAGAAGTGGGTAGAGAGGGGGTAGAGGTAGAGATAGAGGAGCAGGATGAGAAAGTGGATGAGGAGATAGAAATTGAGGCTCCATCTAGGGTGCACACTAGGCTAGACCCAACAATTACCGCACCAACCAGTGGACCTTCAGTAGAGCGCAAGGGAGAGAAGAGACCAGTAGAGGTTAGGCCATCACCACATGTAGATTCTTCACAACTACCTTACCCAGCACGTCTTAAACAGCAAAAATATGTCAATGAGTACGATTATTTTCTTGATATGTTTACTTAATTGAAAATCAATCTCCGTTCATCGAGGCCCTCCGACATATGCCTAAATATGATAAGTTTTTGAAGGATCTTCTAAAACGAAAAGATAGGCTGGGGGAGCTTTCTAATGTTTCGTTGACTGGTTCATTAGAGATGTACCCTCGAAAAGGATGTACACTTTTCCTTTGATGACGACTGCTTGAAAGCCTTCACGATCCTTAAAGAGAAGCTGGTGAGTGCTCCTATCCTTGTCTCACCTGACTGGAGCTTGCCCTTCGAGCTCATGTGTGATGCGAGCAACTATGCAGTCAGCGCCGTTTTGGGTCAGCGACGAGCTAACCATTTTCATCCTATCTACTACGCTAGTAAAACCCTTAATGACGCTTAGGAGAACTACACCACTACAGAGAAGTAGCTTCTAGTAGTAGTGTTCGCATTTGATAAATTCCGCTCCTATCTTGTCCTTTCCAAAACCATCGTCTTTACCAATCATGCGGCTCTGCGCTTCGTCTTCCAAAAGAAGGACGCAAAGACTCGTCTCATTCGGTGGATTCTTTTGCTTTTTGAGTTCGACATAGATATTAGAGATAAGAAGGGAGCAGAGAATATGGCCGCCGACCATCAATCCCGATTAGAGGATCCAAGTAGAGAAGAAATCAGAGAGGAGGATATCGGTGATAGATTCCCCCATGAGTCAGTGGAGTTTGTGGGAGCGAAAAAGGAGGGGATGCTGTGGTTCTCAGATTTTGCAAATTACCTCGCAAATGGAGTGGTACTGACGGGTAGGACCACTCAGCAGAAGAAGAAATTCTTCCGCGATGGGAGGCGATACATCTGGGATGACCGTTTCTATTTCGGGTAGGGGGAGATAAGATTCTTAGGCGCTGCGTGAGTAGATAAGAGGGGGCAGAGATTTTGCAGCACGTGCATGAGGGGCTGATAGGAGGTCATCATGGTCCGCACGTTACCGCACATAAGGTCTTTGATTGCGGTTTTTATTGGCCCTCAGTAGTTAAGGATGCTCTAGATTTCGTTAAGACTTGTGATCGCTGCCAGCGCACCAGTAACATCTCATCCAAGGACGATATGCCCCAACACACGATCCAAATTCTTGAAGTCTTTGATGTATGGGGGATCGACTTCATGGGACCGTCTCCAGTCTCTAGCAGGAATCAGTACATCCTCATG
Source organism: Scalesia atractyloides (assembly GCA_947069175.1). Taxonomy (NCBI): domain Eukaryota; kingdom Viridiplantae; phylum Streptophyta; class Magnoliopsida; order Asterales; family Asteraceae; genus Scalesia; species Scalesia atractyloides. The sequence goes on from CAMTDV010000020.1 coordinate 47,552,994, forward strand.
GCTATTGATTATGATTCCAAGTGGATTGAAGCTCAGGCTTTACCCACAAATGACGCCCGAGTGGTGGTGAGATTTTTGAAGAAGCTATTCACCCGCTTCGGTACCCGACGAGCTATTATTAGTGGCCGTGGCACACATTTCTGCAATGCCGTCATGGAGAAGGCATTGGCGCACTACGGTGTCACTCATCGCCTCTCCACCGCTTATCATCCTCAGATGAGCGACCAAGTGGAGAATGCGAACAGAGGGGTGAAGCGGATCCTCAGAAAGACGATAGGCAAGAGTCGGAAGGACTAGTCCGAGAAATTAGATAATGCTTTATGGGCATTTCGAACCGCCTATAAGACACCACTAGGCACCACGCCCTTCATGATCTTTTATGGTAAAGCCTTCCATCTCCCAGTTGAACTGGAGCATAGGGCGTTGTGGGCCTTGAAAACCGTGAATTTGGACCTTACTGAAGCTGCCAAGAGACGATACTTCCAAATTCACGAGTTGGAGGCGCTTCGAGATGCGGCGTGCGAGCGTTCATGCAGCATTAAGGAGAAAACTAAGGCGTTGCATGGCAGGAGATTGAGAGGTGTGAAAGACTTTCAGATCGGCGATAGGGTGTTGATATATAATTCAAGGTTGAAACTATTCGCTGGGAAGTTGAAGTCTAAGTGGTCAGGCCCATAGTAGTCAGGCCCATACGTTCATCGATTGAAGCACTATTTAGGAGGACCACTCGATCCCACCAAGAAGGAGGAAACTCCTCTCTAAGTTCCACCTCATACCACATAAGTTCTTTAGTATTGGTTAAACTGTAGAGTTTGTACATTTTGATATCTATTTGCAATTCGTGTCTGTTCTAGTCATAATTCTTGTTTTGTCGTAGTTTGTGTTTTTGTTTGTTTGTGGGTCGTTTTAGCTGTTTTTGAAGGTTATATCACGCCACCATCGATGAGGAGCTTAGATTTGCAGGTACGTTCTGTTAGTAGCCGGATGCAAGTGTGGTTTTCACTAATGTTTAAACAAGTTCTTAATACTTTCAAATTTTTCTAAGCACAAAACAGGCCAAATTAAAAGGCTTTCTGTGAAAACATCCCTCTCGCAGGGCGCGAGAGGCACAAGCCACCTCGGTCGTGGCCCGCGAGAGACTTGCAATCTCCAGAATATATCCCTCGGTCGCGGGGCGCGAGTGCAATTACTTACTCTCACGCGGCCCGCGAGAGACCATATCTGCAGAATCAAAACCCTAAAAGCCACTTTCATCCTTTTCAATTCCATTTTCCTCCACTCTCCCACACGTCTCCTCCATTATTTTTCACCAAAATCCACCATTTTTAACACAAATTCACCCGAATCTTAATCCATTTCTTCCCTACATCTACCATAACCAAGTTTTCAAGTGCATATCTCTGTTTTCCCTTCAACCGAGCTTTTTATCAGATTTTGCAACTTCTCCATTATTTGTTTAATATTTCTTACCGATCGGCAGCACGGTATGTTTCTCGCAACCTTTATGCTCTTATTTTTATATTTTCTTCAGTTGCTGAATGTATTTTACTGCTTGGTCTATTGTAAGTTGCATGTTAGTTTATCTTGAGGTTGGGGTGCACTTGGATTGGTTTGAGTTTGATTGTGGTGGCTGCTCAATTTTGAGGGCATATTGGGTCTAAACAGGGTATTTCTTGGTGGGTGGTTTGGTATGGTGAGGTTCAACATTGAGTGTGGGGATACGGGTTGGTAAGCATTGGTCGAAAAATCAGATTTTTAATAGAGCTTTAACCCCGTTTTTCTGCTATGTTCATAAAGTTTCCATCTTTAGATTTAAACTAAATGTTTGATGATTTTCAGCACATAGGTTTTATTTGTGGGCAATTAAAGTGCCGGAAGGGGGTGGTTGTAATGTTTGAGATATATTTTGGGGGTTGATAACATTTGGGCATTCATGCTTATAAGATCCATCTCGCCCGTACTCAATCTCCATTCGGGCGAGATTGGTTCTAATTAATTAATGATGTTGCACACACCTAATAACATATATCTAGTCATATTTGGTAAAGTGTTTATTTTTCAGACCACGACCGCAAATGGAATGCTATACGGTCATTGTTCATAAATGGTTGCCTTTTACTAATGTTTTACTTGTCTTACTGGTGTTTTATGCAGATGCCTGGTGAAGGTAGTTCAAGCCGAGCAGGACGAAAGAGGAGAGGGCCCACACCTTGACAGAGGGGGTGACCCGGCCGAGACGCAACCATTACCTCCGAATTTTGGAGTACGCCGCAGAGTCAGGTACAGGGCCGACGGTATCCCTGATGGGGAGAGCATGCGGATAGTAGACAGCCCCCTTCTTCAGTTCGATTTAGATTCTCATGAGTAGGAAAGGCTTTCCAACCTGATCACTTAATTCTCATGAGTAGGAAAGGCTTTCCAACCTGATCACTTATAATCTACTGCCGTACAGATGGATTGACTGGGAAATGATAGACCATCTGGTCAAAGGGGGAGAATTGCGCAGTTGTTGTGGGATAAATCCAGATGGGTATTAGATTGTGGAGCAAGGCATTATAAAGAAATTACCCTCGAATTTCACTCCACGTTTGAGTACCAGCAGGGAAAATTTTCGGAGAGTGACACTATTTGTTTGCCTTGAATTTCACTCCACGTTTGTGTTCTTGTTTGTTTGTGGATCGGTTTAGATGTTTTGGCAGGTTATATCACCCCACCATCGATGAGGAGCTTGGATTTGCAAGTACGTTCTGTAGTAGCCGGATGCAAGTGGGGTTTTCACTAATGTTTAAACAAGTTCTTAATGCTTTCAAATTTTTCTAAGGCACAAAACAGGCCAAATTATAAAACTTTCTGTGAAAACATCCCTCTCGCAGGGCGCGAGAGGCGCAAGCCACCTCGGTCGTGGCCCGCGAGAGACTTGCAATCTCCGGAATATATCCCTCGGTTGCGGGGCGCGAGAGGAATAACTTACTCTCACGCGGCCCGCGAGAGACCATATCTGCAGAATCAAAACCCTAAAAGCCACTTTCCTCCTTTTCAACCCCATTTTCCTCCACTCTCCCACCCGGCTCCTCCATTTTTTTCACCAAAATCCACCATTTTTAATCCACATTCACCCGAATCTTCATCCATTTCTTCCCTACATCCACCATAACCAAGTTTTCAAGTGCATATCTCAGTTCTTCCCGTCAACCAAGCTTTTTATCAGATTTTGCAACTTCTCCATTATTTGTTTAATATTTCTTACATATCGGCATCACGGTATGTTTCTCCCAACCTTTATGCTCTTATTTTTATATTGTGACATCCCGGCTTTTCAGGTATCTTAAACGCGCTACTTTATGGTTATTCACTCCTACGCTGATTAAATTCGGAGAATTAAATTACACGCTCGCAATAACTATGCTAACTTTGAGAATCTATAGGGTGAATTACGTGCTATGTGTTATTAGACGGGTTGTATCTGAATTACGTGCTATGTGTTATTAGACGTTTGTGAATCTATTGCGTCTCACTCCAAATACGTGATTTAATATTTTATAAACTCCGTGTCGCGAATAATATTTTAGTAACTTCTATTTATAAACCGAACCAAGCTTGTGAAACATTTCGACTTCACGACCAAGCAAACCCAACCCGCCACCCACACCCCCTTGCGACCCACACCTCCTTGCGGCCCAAGGAAATAACCCAAACTTGAGGCCCAAGGCACTAACCCAAACCGCCCCCCTATCGCGACCGCCCCCTTGTTATATTTACATGCATGTTGTGGGTAGCTTTCAAAAAAAATAAACAAAACCCTAATACCCTAGTGACGTCGACGGCAGCCCCCCCTCACGGTCGCGCAAACTACACCTCTCGGATCGATTCCAAGCTTGTCCCGGTTCGCTAATCATCATCGTTTCAAGGTTAGGGTTTTGTATTGCGATTCACACTAGGTTTTATTGCGATTCACACTAGGTTTTGTAATCTTGATCATGATTATATGCTTGTATGATTATTAGTATGAAAAAAATGTTGTGGTGTATGATTAGTTCGGATGAATATGCGAATCTTTGTGGGTGTGATGATATGTTGAATACTAAAATCGTAGGCTGCGTTATATCGATAAAGATCATGATATATAATTAGGGTTTGCATGAATATTGATATATATGATGATATTTGAGAAGTTAACCTGTTGTAAATCAATACAACTAAGCGTCATGACCGTTTAAACATGTTCTAATGCGATAAAGTCAAAAAACAGTAAGCTGATTGACATTTACAGCCAACTTCGCTGTAACCGGATCATTATTTATCGAAAAGTGGATTTTCTAAATCCTAAATCGTGTATTTTTAAAAACGCTTCAAATGGCGCCGGATTCATATTTTTCTGAGGTCAGGTTTCTATTTTTAAATGGTCATTTAGTGCAGCAGCTGAAGCTGCGTAAATTATGCAGAATTTGCAGGTTGTTTATCGAGTCGGAGCTCATAGTCTGTAGGGGTTTAGGTCACGAAATTTGTACAGTAACTGGAGACGGGAATTTTCGAAAATCTCCCACTAGAATTTTGTTAATTGGATGAACGATGATTTTTAAATAATGTTTCTCGTGGACTGCAGTCAGAAAGCGACGAATCTGACTGCAGCCTAGTTATAAATGTTTATAAATAATTGGTAAAGATTTAGAATTTGTAAATTTTACACAACATTCTGCAGTCTAATTGACACCTCCTGTAAAACAATTGGAATTTTTGGAACGTTGGAACTATTTTATAAAAATCCTCAAAAACAGCCCAGTTATGAGCGTACAAGCTGAAACATGATAACTTGCGTTGTGTGTACCTAAGTGTTGTATGAGTTATCCTGTGTTTATGACAAGTTGGTTTGATTATTATTTTGTATGGTGATACTTTGCATGCATGATTATGGTTTCAAATTAGTTATTACGTGTGCCGTACTGTGTGTTAGTTATGCGTAGGGTTTTGTGTCAGTGTGTTCACACAATAACTTTAAATCGGTTGACATGTTAGGACGCGATTAGCGGTTCCATCATTTGCTTCTTTTGCGTTATTCTAACCGAGCAATTTAAGGTGAGTTCACGACCCCTATTTTATCCGGTTTTAAACAACAGGGGGAGAAACATGTACACGCTCTACAACTCTATCTTTTTACGTTATGCGAAATTAACGCCGTTAACTATTCGGTAACTAAGTTAATGTTAATATACGTTATGGTCACTAAGTAGCTTTATACGGAAGTCCTCAACCAACTCTCGGATCGTTAGTATTGGGTTAGATAGCGGGGTAATTATGGTAGTACACTGGGCCCGACAAGCCCCACCGAGCTAGTCGCGCTAGCCGACCGGGAATGGTCAACGGGTGATTAATTTGGCCTAACTTTCGCCATGGTCAGTGATAGACCTGGCAACACTGAGGCAACAACGGTCAGCTTCGATCGTGAACTCTTATGTGACATCACTTTAAGCTCGCTACCTACTTGTTAACATTGAACTTATTTACGAACCAACATTATTATTCCGGGTTAGGAATAATGGAACTATGTCGATATCCCGGGTTAGGGATAACGGGGAAAAATAATCTTTTAAACCGAACTTGTGAACTTATAAAAACCTATGAACTCACTCTTCTTTAATGTTGACGCTTGTTTCTTTACATGTTTCTCAGGACGCTAGGAGCGCTAGGTGCACTCACTTGCATTTGATCAAGACATTTTTATCGAGTCTTTATTTACGAATAATTTTTGGGATTCTGGTTTTGGCATTATGTTGGCGCCCGTTACTTTACTTGAATGCTTCCGCTAAACTTTGAAACTATAATATTTTGAAAATGACTATGAAAGTTTACAACAAATGTTTTTGGAAAACGTTTAAATAAATCATATAGAGTCGTTCGATATTGCTAGTGTCTGAGATTCTGGTTTGATCACACACCTCGCGGTAATACTCCGCAAGTGGAAATTGAAGGTGTGACAGATTGGTATCAGAGCCTCTAGCTATAGAGAACAGGTTTGCATTAAAAGTAGACCTAAACTATAGCTGTTACACGACACTAGACTTGGTTGGCACCGAACTGTGATATCTTGTTATGTGTTATACTACAATTGTTCTATGTGAGATATATATGTATATTGTGATATACGCAGCTCGTAACTAACTACACCAACCCAGCAAGCTATGTCGTCATCATCATCCGACAGATCTGGCCAATCTCAAGGGCGCCGGTGAAGGCACCCATGGTCGGACCCTCACCACCTTTTGGCGTGGAGACACGCTCAGCTGCTAGGAAAAGACTCGCTCTAGGAGGGGAGTCGTCCTCCCGTCCGACCACCGCTATACCGGTCGAACCGGTCAACTCTTCAGGAGGGGGGACGATCTACTTAGAGCTATGTTAAGGAAACAACAGGAACAGTTGGAGAGAATGCAGGAGACTATCGAAGCACAGGGATGGCTGATACGTCAGCTGACGGGTAAAACTGGAGAGCTCGAGGAAGAGCAATATGAGAATAAGAGAATTCGAAACATTTTAGCTAAGGACTTTCGTGCTGAGCGGCTGAGGGCTGACTAGCTCGAAGACAGAGTTCTTGAGTCCAGTTGGAGGATTCACGAACTGGAGCAGAACCAAGCACCACCTATCCCAGTACCCGCACCAGCACCGGCCCCTCCAGCGCCGGTAGAGGACGAAGAGGAGGATCCAGAGGAAGACCCGGAGGAGGATCCGGAGGAAGAAGAGCCGGAACAGGACCCGACTGTTGAAGCTGAAAACGCTGAAGAGGATGACGGCAGTGATAGCGACTTGGGAGATGGAGACATAGATGACTAACTCGTCTCGCCAATCTCCGTTTTGTTTCCTTTAGTTTGTTTGTTTCCACTTATGTTTGAACTTGAAAATTTTATAATTAAACTGAGATGTTTGGTTGGTATTTTGTGAGACATTGCAATTTATTTAATCGAATGTTCCTTTTAATTGTTTAATTTGTTGGGTTGACATAAATTGTGTGATCATTTAAGTGTGGAATATGATGACTATATTGGATATATACTTATCGGTGTGTGTTTGTGTTGTCTTGCGAAGATCTGAAATGGCATCCGGTCGCCACGAAAATCTCAACATGTCAACTGAAGAATTGGCCGCACTAATCTAACAACACGTGAATGCTGCTGTGGCAGGTGTTCCTAACCCACCAGCAGGTAACCATTATTAAATTTTCATGGGAAAATCTAATAGTTGGGCTAGTAGACTTTCTCGCTGACTACCTATCCTCTATCCTCAGGAGGGGGTCTTAACCCCTACAAGATGTTCCTAGATGCAAAATCGAGCAAGTTCGTTGGATTGAAAGGTCTGAATCGGTTTTCGAAATGTGCAATTGCCTTGAAGCTAATAAAGTCAAGTATGCTGCCTCGACGTTGGAAGATGGGGCATTAACCTGGTGGAACGCACAAGTCCAAACGCGTGGACTTGTTGCGGCGAACGCAATAGCCTGGACCGAATTCAAGGCTCTAATCAAGGAGGAATACTGTCCGCGGGACAGAGTTCAGCAATTGGAACAAGCGTTATGGAACCACAAAATGGTCGGGTCAGAAATTGAAGCGTACACAGCAAGACATCATGATCTGGTGTTCCTTTGTCCCGATTTGGCTAACATCGTCGATAAATGACTTGAGTTTTATCTTGGGGGTCTGGTCCCTGAGATCCAGGGCATGGTAATGTCTAGCAACCCTACGACGAAGCATCAAGCGATTAGGCTGGCGCATAAACTCACCGATAAGGCGGTGGAGAAAAGGAAGTTGCCACCTAGGGGTGCAACTGAAGTTGTCCCTGACAACAAAAGAAAATTTGAAGACTCACCTGCTCGACAGTCTTCATCAACCCAGCCACAACAAGGAAACCAGAAGCGGTCCAACAACTTCAACAACAATCGGGGTCACAACAATCAGTCTGCCAACAACACCCAGAACTCGAGCGGCTATGCGGGTCGAAAGCCGCAAGGTAATCGTTGTAATCTCCATCATCACGGCCCGTGCGCCGGAAATCGCTGCCAACGATGTGCAAAGCAGGACACGCGGCAAAGGATTGTCGCGGGGAAATCATGTCACGACAAAATCAGAACCAGCACTAGGGTCAACAGCAAGGTAATAACCGGGGATGCTATCAGTGCGGTAGCACTGCCCATTTCAAGCGAGACTGCCCGCAACTTCGCAACAACAACAATGGTGGGAATAACAACAACAACTACAACAAACAACAACAACAACAACAATAACAACAATGGCAAAAATGGAAATGGTTGCACAGGAGGTGCCAAAGGACGTGCATTCACGCTAGGCCATGGAGAGGCCAGAAACGACTCGAATGTGGTCACCGGTAAGTTTCCACTTAACGATCATTTTGCTTCTTTACTTTTTGATATGGGTGCGGATAAGAGTTTTATATCTGAGTCTTTTAGAAAGAACCTAAATCTCACACCTAAACCCCTAGAGACCCCTTACGTCATAGAACTAGCCGATGGTAAATTTGTAGATGTGACCCATCTAGTGACCGGCTGTCAACTTAAACTCGCGGGTCACACCTTTACCATTGATCTGATGACAACTACTCTGGGTAGTTTTGATGTTGTAGCCGGAATGGACTGGCTATCCGAACGTCCGAGCTGAAGTTCTCTGTTTCGAGAAGCTATCCATATTCCGCTCTCTAACGACGAAGTCTTGATGGTGCAAGGCGAGAAGGCAGGCGTCGTCAGGAACATCATCTTTACATGCAAGCACAGAAGTATCTTCGGAAGAAGAACTCTTTTGCTTTGCTCGCACTAGTCACCGAGCAGTCTAAGGACGAGAACGGATTGAAGATATCCCCATTGTCCGTGACTTTCCCGATGTGTTCATAGAGGAGTTACCCGGTCTTCCACCACATCGACAAGTGGAGTTTGAAATCGAATTGGCGAACCATGCGACTCCTATCGCCAAGGACCCGTACCGCTTAGCTCCAGCAGAGTTGCAAGAGCTGTCTACCCAAGTTCAGGAATTGTTGGAAAAAGGTTTATCCGACCCAGTATTTCGCCATGGGGAGCTCCGGTCCTTTTTGTCAAGAAGAAGGACGGGACCTTCTGCATGTGCATCGACTACAGGGAACTCAATAAGGTTACCGTCAAAAAACCGATACCCATACCTCGCATCGACGATCTTTTCGACCAGCTTCAGGGGTCAAGCTACTCTCCAGATTGATCTACGGTCCGGTTATCACTAGCTACGCGTCAGGGAGGAGGATATCTCCAAGACGGCATTTCGCACTCGGTATGGCCATTATGAGTTCTTGGTCATGCCCTTCGGTCTCACCAATGCACCCGCGGTGTTCATGGACCTCATGAACTGCGTGTGTAAGCCGTATCTCGACAAGTTTGACATCGTGTTCATCGATGATATATTCATCTACTCTAAGGGTGAAGAAGAACATGCTGAGCATCAGCGATTATTGCTGGAACTACTTCAACAGGAGAAACTATATGCCAAGTTTTCGAAGTGTGATTTCTGGATTCGGGAAGTTCAGTTTCTCAGGCATATCGTGAATGAAAGGGGTATACACGTTGATCCCGCCAAGATCGATGCTATCAAGAACTAGGAAGCACCCAGGACACCGACAGAGATCCGCCAATTTTTGGGTTTGGCTGGTTACTACAGACGTTTCATCGAGGGATTTTCCAAGATTGCGCAACCGCTTACCACTCTCACTCAGAAGGGTACCAAGTATACTTGGGGTGACAAACAGGAAGCAGCCTTTCAACTACTGAAGCAGAAGCTTTGCAGTGCACCCATTTTGTCCTTGCTAGAGGGGACAATGATTTTGTGGTATATTGTGATGCTTCCATTCAGGGATTGGGATGTGTGCTCATGCAACGTGATAAGGTCATCGCGTATGCGTCCCGACAGTTGAAGGTCCACGAGAAGAACTACACGACACATGACCTGGAATTGGGAGCAGTTGTGTTTGCACTTAAGATTTGGAGACACTATCTATATGGAACAAGGTGCACAATCTACACGGATCACAAGAGCCTCCAACATATTTTTGACCAGAAGGAGTTGAACATGCGACAGCGTCGCTGGGTCGAACTCCTGAACGAATGTGCCATTCGGTATCACCCGGGTAAAGCTAACGTGGTAGCTGATGCCTCAATCGGAAGGAGCACTTGAAACCTCGTCTGGTACGAGCACTACAGTTCACAATTCATTCTGGGTTACCCAAACAGATACGCGACGCACAGCTAGAAGAAGTTAAGGAAGAGAACATCAAGGCCGAATCTGTGGGAAAGATGGAACGCGATTGGGAAGTGAAACCCAATGGTACCCGGTATTTCATGAATCGTATATGGGTACCTCTCTACGGAAACCTCAGGAAGCTAGTTATGGACGAAGCTCACAAATCTCGATACTCTGTCCATCCTGGTTCGGATAAGATGTATCAAGACCTTAAAGCCGCGTACTGGTGGCCCAACATGAAAGCGGATATAGCAACCTACGTGAGCAAGTGTTTGACTTGTGCGAAAGTCAAGGTGGAATACCAGAAGCCATCAGGGCTACTTCAACAACCTGAGATCCCAGTGTGGAAATGGGATCAGATCTCGATGGACTTTATCACTAAACTCCCTCGAACTCCGGGTGGTTGCGATACCATCTGGGTAATCGTGGATCGTCTAACTAAGTCTGCACACTTCCTAGCAACCAAAGAAACATATAAGATGGATAAGTTGACCCGCATCTACATAAAGGAAGTAGTTTCTCGGCACGGAGTGCCAACGTCCATCATTTTAGACAGAGATGCTCGTTTCACGTCCAACTTTTGGCAGTCACTTTAGAAAGCGTTGGGTACACGCTTAGATATGAGCACAGCATACCACCCTCAGACGGATGGTCAAAGTGAAAGGACCATTCAGACCTTGGAGGACATGCTTAGGGCATGCGTGGTAGACTTCGGGGACAGTTGGGAAATCCATCTGCCTTTAGTGGAATTCTCGTATAACAACAGTTATCATACGAGTATTCAGGCAGCACCGTTTGAAGCATTGTACGGTCGCAAATGTAGATCATCGGTCTGTTGGGCAGAAGTTGGTGACAGTCAACTCACAGGTCCTGAGTTGATAGTTGAGGCTACTGAAAAGACTGTGCAAATCAGAAACCGCATGGCAGCGGCACGAGATCGACAGAAAAGTTACGCTGATCAACGACGCAAACCACTCGAATTTCAAGTAGGTGACCGCGTCCTACTGAAAGTGTCACCCTAGAAGGGCGTAATTCGTTTTGGAAAGCGAGGCAAACTAAATCCACGGTACGTAGGCCAATTTGTGATTTCGAAGCGTATCGGGCCCGTAGCTTATCAGTTAGACCTTCCTGTCGAACTCAGTGGAGTTCACAACGTTTTTCACGTGTCCAATCTGAAGAAGTGCCTATCAGATGAGACCTTAGTCATTCCATTGGATGAGATTCAAGTGGATGAGCAACTGCATTTTGTGGAACAACCTATCGAGATCATGGACCGTGAGATTAAGACTCGAAGGCACGGCAAAATACCGATGGTCAAGGTTTGTTGGAACTCTAAGCGTTGACCGGAGTTCACGTGGGAAAGAGAGGACCAAATGAAAAGCAAATATCTACACCTTTTTGCAGCTGAGCAGCAATCTGACTTTACCGCCAACTGAATTTCGGACGAAATCCTTTCAACATGGGGATGATGTGACAGCCTGGGATTTACTTATACCATTCTAACAAACTGAATCTTTGTGTGTTGCATTATAAACCGCGTTTACTCAATATTCGGGACGAAAATTCTTTCAACATGGGGATAATGTTACATCCTGACTTTTCAGGCATCTTAAACGCGCTACTTTATGGTTATTCACTCCTACGCTGATTTAATTCGGAGAATTAAATTACACGCTCGAAATAACTACGCTAACTTTGTGAATCTATAGGTGAATTACGTGCTATGTGTTATTAGATGGGTTGTATCTGAATTACGTGCTATGTGTTATTAGACGTTTGTGAATCTATTGCGTCTCACTCCAAATACGTGATTTAATATTTTATAAACTCCGTGTCACGAATAATGTTTTAGTAACTTCTATTTATAAACAAAACCAAGCCTGTGAAACGTTTCGACTTCGCGACCAAGCAAACCCAACCCGCCACCCACACCCCCTTGCGACCCACACCTCCTTGCGGCCCAAGGAAATAACCCAAACTTGAGGCCCAAGGCACTAACCCAAACCGCCCCCCCTATCGCGACCGCCCCCTTGTTATATTTACATGCATGTTGTGGGTAGCTTTCAAAAAAATAAACAAAACCCTAATACCCTAGTGAGGTCGACGGCAGCCCCCCCCTCTCACGGTCGCGCAAACTACACCTCTCGAATCGATTCCAAGCTTGTCCCAGTTCGCTAATCATCATCGTTTCAAGGTTAGGGTTTAATTGTATTGCGATTCACACTAGGTTTTGTAATCTTGATCATGATTATGTGCTTGTGTGATTTTTAGTATGAAAAAAATGTTGTGGTGTATGATTAGTTCGGATGAATATGCGAATCTTTGCGGTTGTGATGATATGTTGAATACTAAAATCGTAGGTTGCGTTATATCGATAAAGATCATGATATATAATTAGGGTTTGCATGAATATTGATATATATGATGATATTTGACAAGTTAACCTGCTGTAAATAAATACAACTAAGCGTCATCACCGTTTAAACATGTTCTAATGCGATAAAGTCGAAAACAGTAAGCTGATTAACATTTACAGCCAACTTTAGTTGGCTGTAACCTGATCATCATTTATCGAAACGTGGATTTTCTGAAGCCTAAAACGTGTATTTTTGAAAAACGCTTCAAATGGCTCTAGATTCATATTTTTCTAAGGTCGTTTGCTATTTTTAAATGGTCATTTAGTGCAGCAGCTGAAGCTGCGTAAATTCTGCAGAATTTGCAGGTTGTTTATCGAGTCGGAGCTCATAGTTTGTATGAGGTTAGGTCACGAAATTTGTACAGTAACTGGAGACGGGAATTCCCGAAAATCTCCCATTGAATTTTGTTAATTGGATGAACGATGATTTTTAAATAATTTTTCTCATGGACTACAGTCAGAAAGCGACGAATCTGACTGCAGCCTAGTATATAAATGATTATAAATAATTGGTAAAGGTTTAGGATTTGAAAATTTTACACAGAATTCTACAGTCTAATTGACACCTCCTGTAAAACAATTGGAATTTTTAGAATGTTGGAACTATTATATAAAAATCCTCGAAAACAGCCCAGTTATGAGCGTACAAGCTGAAACATGATAACTTGCGTTGTATGTACCTAAGTGTTGTATGAGTTATCCTGTGTTTATGACAAGTTGGTTTGATCATTATTTTGTATGGTGATACTTTGCATGCATGATTATGGTTTCAAATTACTTATTACGTGTGCCGTACTGTGTGTTAATTATGCGTAGGGTTTTGTGTCAGTGTGTTCAAACAAACTTTAAATCGGTTGACATGTTAGGACGCGATTAGCGGTTCCATCATTTGCTTCTTTTGCGTTATTCTAACCGAGCAATTTAAGGTGAGTTCACAGCTCCTATTTTATCCGGTTTTAAACAACAGGGGGAGAAAACATGTACACGCTCTACAACTCTATCTTTTTACGTTATGCGAAATTAACGCCGTTAACTATTCGGTAACTAAGTTAATGTTAATATACGTTATGGTCACTAAGTAGCTTTATCACGGAAGTCCTCAACCAACTCTCGGATCGTTAGTATTGGGTTAGATAGCGGGGAAATTATGGTAGTACTACTGGGCCTGACAAGCCCCACCTGAGCTAGTCGCGCTAGCCGACCGGGAATGGTCAACGGGTGATTAATTTGGCCTAACTTTCGCCTTGGTCAGTGACAGACCTGCAACACTGAGGCAACAACAGTGAACTTCGAAATCAAATTCTTATGTGACGTAACTTTAGGCTCGCTACCTACTTGTTAACGTTGAACTTATTTACGAACCAACATTATTATTCCGGGTTAGGAATAATGGAACTATGTCGTTATCCCGGGTTAGGGATAACGGGGAAAAATAATCTTTTAAACCGAACTTATGAACTTATAAAAACCTGTGAACTCACTCTTGTTTAATGTTGACACTTGTTTCTTTACATGTTTCTCAGGACGCTAGGAGCGCTAGGTGCACTCACTTGCATTTGATCAAGACATTTTTATCGAGTCTTTATTTACGAATAATTTTTGGGATTTTGGTTTTGGCGTTTATGTTGGCGCCCATTACTTTACTTTAATGCTTCCGCTAAACTTTGAAACTATGATATTTTGAAAATGACTATGAAAGTTTACAACAAATGTTTTGGAAAATGTTTAAATAAATCATATAGAGTCGTTCGATATTGCTAGTGTCTGAGATTCTGGTTTGATCACACGCCTCGCGGTAATAATCCGCAAGTGGAAATTGAGGGTGTGACATATATTTTCTTCGATTCTGAATCTATTTTACTGCTTGGTCTATTGTAAGTTGCATGTTAGTTTATCTTGAGGGTTGGGGTGTACTTGGGTCGGTTTGAGTTTGATTGTGGTGGCTGCTCAAATTTGAGGGCAGATTGGGTGTAAACAGGGTATTTCTTGGTAGGTGGTTTGGTATGGTGAGGTTCAACATTGAGTGTGGGAATACGGGTTGGTAAGCATTGGTCTAAAAATCAGATTTTAAATAGAGATTTAACCACATTTTTCTGCTATGTTCATAAAGTTTCCATCTTTAGATTTAAACTCAATGTTGGATTATTTTCGGCACATAGGTTTTAATTGTGGGCAATTAAAGTGCCGCAATGGGGTCGTTGTAATGTTTGAGATATATTTTGGGGGTTGATAACATTTGGGCATTCATTCTTATAAGATCCATCTCGCCTGTACTCAATCTTCATTCGGGCGAGATTGGTTCTAATTAATTAATGATGTTGCACACACCTAATAACATATATCTAGTCACATTTGGTAAAGTGTTTATTTTTCAGACCATGACCACAAATGGAATGCTATACGGTCAATGTTCATAGATGGTTGCCTTTTTCTAATGTTTTACTTGTCTTACTCGTGTTTTATGCAGATGTCTGGTGAAGGCAGTTCAAGCCGAGCAGGACAAAAGAGGAGAGGGCCCACACCTCGACAGAGGGGTGACCTGGCCGAGACGCAACCATTACCTCGAATTTTAGAGTACGCCGTAGAGTGAGGTACAGGGGGACGGTATCCCCCATGGGGAGAGCATGCGGATAGCAGACAGCCCCCCTTCTTCAGTTCGATTTAGATTCTCACGAGTGGGAAAGGCTTTCCAACCTGATCACCTGTGATCTACTGCTGTACAGACGGATTGACTGGGAAATGATAGACCATCTGGGTCAAAGGGGCAGAATCGAGTAGTTGTTGGGGGGATAAATTCAGATAGGTATTGGAATGTGGAGCAAGGCAGTATAAAGAAATTACCCTCGAATTTCATTCCACGTTTGAGTACCAGTAGGGAAAATTTTCGGAGAGTGACGCTATATCGTTTTCCTTGGGGAGGCACGTGTACGAAATGATGGTTCTGCAGTTTGCCGTGGCCACACAAATGTACACACTAGAGGAGGTTCAGGCAGTGGATTTCTCCACCCGTTTACAGGGGGTTTCAAGAGAAGGCACCCCCACAGCGTTCAGACACATGAACTAGCCAGGTTCTGGGTACTATCTCTTTTGCACCATATACCAACAATATGGTAGCAAGCGACATCATCGATCCAGTCTACCGGTTTATTCACAAGATTCTTGCTGCTACACTTGTTGGGCGAGGGCAGGGGGATAACAAGGTAAATCAGGTGAGTTTATTCTATTTGATGTGCATGGTGGAAGGAAGGCCGACAAATTTGGCGACTATATTTGCGTGGTCGATGAAGCGACTATGGAGGGGAGGCCTAGGGGCAAGGATATATTGTGGGCCCCTGATTACGTGCTTAGCAGAGAGTCTTGGGGTATTTGATAGATATCCCAGGACAGGATGAGAGAGGGCCTAGCCCCGTGCTTCATGAGTATTCGTGACCTCCAGGCTTCCGAGATTTTGACTACATATGAGCCTGTGAGCTGGGAGCCAGTTCGCTAGGCACCTCAGGTGCAGCCGCCTCCAGGATCTGAAGCTGCATCATATATGCAGGCAGGTGTTCCTACTAGATATCAGCAACCGGTCACACGTCAAAAGCTGCCAGGAAGGCAGTATCCTCTCCGTCAGCCTTGCCCAGACCCACTTACTTTGGACTCTTTATATGACAGGATGGAGACTGAGTATGGGGATCTGCGTGGGTATGTAGATCAGCAGTTCGGCGGTGTTCATCAGGTCATGATGGAGAGCAGGCGTATGCACGAGGCTAGCCAGCGAAGGCTGGAAGACGGGATGAGGTACATAAAATTTGAACATGGGGGTTCCATCCAACTTCCAGCATCAAGGTGGTCAGGTGGGGTCGAGACAATTTGCCGGTATGGAGGACGTCCAGCCGTACAAAGTATTCAAGGCATCGGAAGAATCGGAGGATGATGATTGAAGCAGCATCAGTGGAGCTTTATCTTTTTTTTTATTTTTTCTTTGATGCTGTTTTAATCTCATAATGGTCTGTATTTTAAACAATTTACTTTGTGGGAACGGTGGATGGTTTGGGTATGATGGTGAACACGTTTCAAGACACTTTATTTAGTTGCGTTATTATATTATGTTTTTGGAAGTGCAATGTTGATAGGTCGATGTGATGTTGTTCCGTTCGTATATGAGTTTTGAGAGTGGTATGCTTAGCGCGTTCGGAATTGGAAGGCATGAGTGGACTGACTGGCACATTGACAGTCTTGCATAACCAACTAAGTCGCTTCACTTGTATATTATGTTTTTATTTATTATCTTGAGTAGTAGGTTTTCTCATCTTTGCATTAGGGACAATGCAAAATTCAAGTGTGGGGATGAGATATTAGAGTAAAGCAGTTGTTTTAATTTGAAAAAAAATGAAAAAACCAAAAAAAAATAAAAAATCAGAAAATGTCTTTTGAAAAAAAGAGTTTGCATAAAATATAAATGAAAGTGATAGAAATTTAATTTTTATTCGGTTTCAAATAATAGTAATATGAGAAATAAAAGGGTGAGTTTGTGTCTAACTTGGGATATGTGAATAGGCTCAATTTTGTTCTTATGTTCTTTGAGATTAATATACCTTAATTGTCGGTCTACTAGTGGGTGCTCATCTAGGAAAAATGGGAAACTGAAACCGCCGAAAATAGAATAAGGAATGCCGTATAAGCTAAAATCTTTAGAAGTTTTAATCATGTAAAAGAAAAAGAAATGAAAAAAAAATTTGAGCTTGATTGAAAAGTAGACGAGGCCTATGGAATCTCCCTTGGGGATGGTGACTCTGATCGAGAATCCCTCTAGGATTAGTTGAAATTTGAAGTATCGAAGCCATGTTGTCGTTCTCGGGGATGGTGACTCTGGGTGAGACTGCCTCTAGGTTAGATATGCAAAAAGAAATCAAATGCTCAAAAGAAGAAAAAAGAAAAAAATACTTGGTTTTAAATTCTTTATATTTTGGTATAAAACGGTTAGGAAATGGGTTAAATAATTCGTTCATTTTGTTCCACAAGCTAGAGGTGGGATTAAGTCCCTCTGGATTCTAGTGTGAGACCTTAGGTAGATTGACCGCACTTCAACTAAATTCACATGATAAGAATTCTGAACCGAAGTTTGAGTTTAAGTGGATATGAATACTTGCAATCTCGGTTAACATAAATTTTATTCATTAATAAAAATAACCTTAATCTTTGAAATCGAATAATTATTTGGTTATGATTCCGTTTGTGCACAATTCTTTTTTAGGGCGAAAAAAGAGCAAGTGTGGGATTTTTGATGTATTGAATAATACATGCATTTATCATGTACAGTTTGTAAAGTTTTAACTTGTTTTCATTTCGGTTTGTCAAGAATTTATCTACTTTTAATCCAAATGCGTTTTGCAGGTTTTGGTTCGTGAAAACGGTTGGAAGGATAAAAAAATGAGCTTAAATGATAACTAGAACCAAGCTGGAGCGTAATTGGAGCGCGGAAGAGGAAACATATCGAAAATGGAGGGTTTTTAGGCCTCTAGCGGGCCATGACCACATTATCTAACACCTCTCGCACCCGGCGAGAGGTCATAATAACTTTCCGGAGAGTTTACTCAGTTGCAGGGGGCGACCGAGTCCCCATACCCCTCTCGCGGCCGGTGTGAGGAGGGTATATCCAGAAAGTTTCGAAATTGATCTGTTGAAGAGTTGTTGGGTTTTTTTTTTGAGTTATAATATGATACAAACACTCTTGGATCATCTTAGTTCATCTTGGACGAATTCAGAGCTAGGAGAGCAGTTTTTTCTGGAGTAATTGAGCTGAAGGAGAGTGATCTAGGCTACGGGAATCATCTAGGCAAGCAAGGAATTTCGAGGTAGGAGTAAATACGGTTCTATTGCACAATTTCGATCCTTTTAGTTCTTTGTTTTAACTTTATGATGAATTCTTGTTTAAACCTTGTTTATTTGGTTTTCATAACTATGATACTTGGCTAGATTTCTTTGTGTTGCCTAGGTTTGGATTGTTTATGAAAGTTTGGGTTTATTTTAGTTTAATTATGGTTTGAATGATTGTTTGGTAAAGTTCATGACTTTAATTTTCTAGTTTAGTTTATTTGCATGATCTAAGTTGATTTGTGATTGTTTGCTTGTTTTACATGAATCTTGGTGGATGTCTTCCATAGAATAGTTTGTGTTGCTTTTCGAGTCTCTAGGGGTTCGGGAAACAATCGGTAAATTGGCCAATAAAAGCGGGAAAAAAACTAAATAAAATATAAAATCAATTAAATCATTATACCTAAATTAATTGTTGAGAAACAATATTTAGTTGGCTGAATTGGTTAGATGAATTGTTAGGTTTAGGTTTTTTAGAAATACCGGATCTAATTTCGTTTTCATAATCGAATCAGTTAAGCTATACTAGAAGTTAAGGTTGGTCTAGGTTAATTATTGAGAAATAATCAACTAATTAGACACTTTGCTAAATTATAAGGTAACTAAAAAAATAGTCTTCAAAACCGGTGAACATAAGATAATTTTAAGGTGTCATAGGCGTCTTCCCGAGAAGGGTCGGGGGTCTTGTTCGGCAAATCTAGAATTTAATATTTTAAGATCCCGGTTAATCATTCAACCTAATTAACTTATTATAAAACCAAGTGAGTAATAATATAAAATCCAACCTAGGTAACGAGTTCGTTAATCTTGAATTAATTTCCAATTTCTAAAAGTCCAAGGTTCAATTCGTTTAGTTAGTTAATTTTAGTTTACTTCAATAATTTTGAATTTGTAGAACCCCCCCCCCCCCTTAAATTATACATAATTGTTTTAGTTGAGTCTAAATTAAGTAGTCATTATAATTAGAGAGTCTCGTGGGTTCGATAATCCGGACTTACTTAAACTACTCTACAATTGATCGGTACTTGCCGGTTAGTAGTTTAGTATAATTTAGGCGTCTAGAGTTTAATTTGAGTCTAGAAATAGGGTAATTTTATTTGTTTCTAATTAACTACTTTTAGAACATCAAGTTTTTGGCGCCATTGCCAGGGACTCTCTCGTTGGCAATTGCGTTGATTACTCGATTTAAGCTTCATTATTGCACTTGTGTTTAATTTTTATTGTCCGGTTGTGTCGTAGGAGTCTAAATTATTTAATTAGTTTAATACTTATTTCTGTTAATTTATTTTAATTGTTTTTGCTGAATTATTTTATTTAGCTCGTTTCCGGTTTAGTGGATGCCCCATACGCGTTCGCAAGGACCTCTGCCTAAGCCGCCAACGGATACACTTTTTCTCCCGTACTAAAGGTTAGTGCTTCTTCCTCCACTTTTTCCAGTTCATCCCGCCTTTTGATACCACCTGATTTTGATTTCACACCAAAGCCTTCACCACCCGGTTCCCCATCACGCCGCGTAGTTCATAGAAACGTAAGCCCACCACCGCCACCATATAATTTCCAGATGGCCAATAACCAAACCGTCTACCAACAGGCCACCACCGGTTTCACCGGTGCGAACTCGCCCATCACCCTCCCGCCGATGAATAACGATAAAGCCTAGCAAATCCCTTCCTATATCATGACCGCTATCACCAATTCTTGCCAATTCCACGTCGTGATAACGAGGATACGCCTGCCCATATCAACCGCCTCACCTGTCTCTATCACACTTTCAATATGGAAGGTGCAGGCAACGATGCTCGTTTCCTTCAAGTCTTTCCATTCTCACTTGGGTACCGAGCCGCCATCTGGCTTGACTCTCAACCCGCCGGTACTTTTACCACTTGGGCCGCTCTACGAGATGCTTTCCTAAAGAAATACTTCCTATCATCTAGCTTGGGAGTGTTTCCAAACCCTAGTGTCCCGCTGCTCTTAACACGGCTTGTCGGATTGGGAACTTGTAGAGAAATTCTACAACGGTCTCACCCCGAGACCCGCGCTCGATTCGATACATCTGCTGGTGGACATCTAATGGGAATGAAAACAGTCACCGAGTGTAATGACCTTTTTGAAAGCTTCGCGCATTCCGACGTAGACTACAGCACCGCCGGCAGGAATTCAGTTCCTGTTTATCGTACCACCGTTGAGCAGGTTGAGTTCATAGGTGTGAGGTTTGTCGAGGGGTCACGATACGATAGAGTGTCCAACACTCACCGTTGAGCAGGTTGAGTTCATTACTGGTCAAAGTAGAGGTCCTATGAACCCTTTTACTAATAATAATTGAAATTATAACCCGAACTAGCGTAGTAATTATAATAACTTTCGATCTTCCGGTAACCCCCTGGTTTCCAATCAGGTTCATATCAAAACAGGGAGCAGGGTCACTACTCTAGTGGAGGGTCATGTCATTTTAGTCAGTTTAGTGGTGGGGGTAAGACTAGGAGTGGAGGTTCAGGGGCAGTCTAGATAGGATTGAGGAGTTGTTGTCTCAATTAGTTGTTAAAGATCAAGCTACCCAGAAAACTCTAGCGGAACACGGTCTTCTTTTGAATAATCAACAGTCCGCACTCTTAGATCTGCAGAGGTTGGTAGGTAATATCGCTAAGCAGCTGCAAGAGCAGCCACACGGGTAATATCCAGCCTAACCCGACGAACCAACACGCGAAGCGATCACTACACATAGTGGTAGGAGTTTGAAAGAAGTGGGTAGAGAGGGGGTAGAGGTAGAGATAGAGGAGTAGGATGAGGAAGTGGATGAGGAGATAGAAATGGAGGCTCCACCTAGGGTGCACACTAGGCTAGACCCAGCAATTACCGCACCAACCAGTGGACCTTCAGTAGAGTATAAGGGAGAGAAGAGACCGGTAGAGGTTATGCCATCACCACATGTAGATTCTTCACGCCTACCTTACCCAACACGTCTTAAACAGCAAAAATATGTCAAGGAATACGGTAATTTCCTTGATATGTTTACTCAATTGAAAATCAATCTCCTGTTCATCGAGGCCCTCCGGCATATGCCTAAATATTCTAAGTTTTTGAAGGATCTTCTAAAACGAAAAGATAGGCTGGGGGAGCTTTCTAATGCTCCGTTGACTGGTTCATTAGAGATTTCTCTAAAACTACACGCCCCATAACACGACTCCTCGAAAAGGATGTACCCTTTGTCTTTGATGATGACTGCTTGAAAGCCTTCACGATCCTAAAAGAGAAGCTGGTGAGTGCTCCTATGTGATGCGAGCGACTATGCAGTCAGCACCGTTTTGGGTCAGCGACGAGCTAAACATTTTCATCCTATCTCCTAAGCTAGTAAAACCCTTAATGACGCTCAGGAGAACTACACCACTACAGAGAAGGAGCTTCTAGCAGTAGTGTTCGCATTTGATAAATTCCGCTCCTATCTTGTCTTTCTAAAACCATCGTCTTTGCCGATCATGCGGCTCTGCGCTTCGTCTTCCAAAAGAAGGACGCAAAGCCTCGTCTCATTCGGTGGATTCTTTTGCTTTCTGAGTTCGACATAGAGATTAGAGATAAGAAGGGAGCAGAGAATGTGGTCGCCGACCATCTATCCCGATTAGAGGATCCAAGTAGAGAAGAAATTAGAAGGAGGATATCGGTGATAGATTCCCCCATGAGTCAGTGGAGTTTGTGGCAGCGGAAAAGGAGGCGTTGCCATGGTTCTCAGATTTTGCGAATTTCCTCGCAATGGAGTGGTACTGACGGGTAGGACCACGCAGCAGAAGAAGAAATTCTTCCGCAATGTGAGGCGATACATCTGGGATGACCCGTTTCTATTTCGGGTAGGGGGAGATAAGATTCTTAGGCGCTGCGTGAGTAGAGAAGAGGGGGCAGAGATTTTGAGGCACGTACATGAGGGGCTGATAGGAGGTCATCATGGTCTGCACGTTACCGCCAGAAGGTCTTTGATTGCGATTTTTATTGGCCCTCAGTAGTTAAGGATGCTCTAGATTTCGTTAAGACTTGTGATCGTTGCCAGCACACCGGCAACATCTCATCCAAGGACGAGATGCCCCAGCACCGATCCAAATTCTTGAAGTCTTTGATGTATGGGGGATCGACTTCATGGGAACGTCTCCCATCTCTAGCGGGAATTAGTACATCCTCATGGCTATTGATTACGTTTCCAAGTGGATTGAAGCTCAGGCTTTACCCATAAATGATGCCCGAGTTGTGGTGAGATTTTTGAAGAAGCTATTCACCCGCTTCGGTACCCCACAAGCTATTATTAGTGACTGTGGCACACATTTCTACAATGCCGTCATGGAGAAGGCATTGGCACGCTACGGTGTCACTCATCACCTCTCCACCGCTTATCATCCTCAGATGAGCGACCAAGTGGAGAATGTGAACAAGGGGTGAAGCGGATCCTCAGAAAGACGGTAGGCAAGATTCGGAAGGACTAGTCCGAAAAATTAGATGATGCTTTATGGGCATTTCGAACCACCTATAAGACACTGCTAGGCACCATGCCCTTCATGATCGTTTATGGTAAAGCCTGCCATCTCCCGGTTGAACTTGAGCATAGGGTGTTGTGGGCCTTGAAAACCTTTGGACCTTACTGAAGCTGCCAAGAGACGATACTTCCAAATTCACGAGTTGGAGGCGCTTCCAGATGCGGCGTGTGTGAGCGTTCATGGAGCATTAAGGAGAAAACTAAGGCGCTGCATGGCAGGAGATTGAGAGGTGTGAAAGATTTTCAGATTGGCGATAGGGTGCTCTTATATAATTAAAGTTTGAAACTATTCGCTGGGAAGTTGAAGTCTAAGTGGTCAGGCCCATATGTAGTCAGACCCATACGTTCATCGATTGAAGCACTATTTAGGAGGACCACTTGATCCCACCGAGAAGGAGGAAACTCCTCTCTAAGTTCCACCTCATACCGCATAGGTTCTTGAGTATCGGCTAAAGTGTAGAGTTTGTACATTTTGATATTTATTTGCATTTCGTGTCTGTTCTAGGGG
The DNA here is from genome assembly GCA_947069175.1 of Scalesia atractyloides. Lineage (NCBI taxonomy): Eukaryota > Viridiplantae > Streptophyta > Magnoliopsida > Asterales > Asteraceae > Scalesia > Scalesia atractyloides. The sequence goes on from CAMTDV010000020.1 coordinate 47,576,543, forward strand.
TCTTGATTCTTATTTTGTCGTAATTTGTGTTTTTGTTTGTTTGTGGATCGTTTTAGCTGTTTTTGCAGGTTATATCACGCCACCATCGATGAGGAGCTTGGATTTGCAGGTACGTTCTGTAGTAGCCGGATGCAAGTGGGGTTTTCACTATTGTTTAAACAAGTTCTTAATACTTTCAAATTTTTCTAAGGCACAAAACAGGCCAAATTACAAAACTTTCTGTGAAAACATCCCTCTCGCAGGGTGCGAGAGGCAAAAGCCACCTCGGTAGCGGCCCGCGAGGGACTTGCAATCTCCGGAATAATCCATCGGTTGCGGGGCTCGAGAGGAATCACTTACTCTCTCGCGGCCCGTGAGAGACCTTATCTGCAGAATCAAAACCCTAAAAGCCACTTTCCTCCTTTTCAACCCCACTTTTCTCCACTCTCCCTCATGGCTCCTCCATTATTTTTCACCAAAATCCACCATTTTTAACCCACATTCACCCGAATCTTCATCCATTTCTTCTCTATATCCGCCATAACTAAGTTTTCAAGCGCATATCTTTGTTTTTCCCTTCAACCGAGCTTTTTATCAGATATTGCAATTTCTCAATTATTTGTTTAATATTTCTTACAGATCGGCAGCACGGTATGTTTCTCGCAACCTTTATGCTCTTATTTTTATATTTTCTTCAGTTGCTTTTTACTGCTTGGTCTATTGTAAGTTGCATGTTAGTTTATCTTGAGGGTTGGTGTGCACTTGGGTTGGTTTGAGTTTGATTGTGGTGGCTGCTCAATTTTGAGGGCAGATAGGGTCTAAACAGGGTATATCTTGGTGGGTGGTTTGGTATGGTGAGGTTCAACATTGAGTGTGGGGATACGGGTTGGTAAGCATTGGTCGAAAAATCAGATTTTTAATAGAGCTTTAACCCCGTTTTTCTGCTATGTTCATAAAGTTTCCTTCTTTAGATTTAAACTCAATGTTGGATGATTTTCGGCACATAGGTTTTAATTTTGGGCAATTAAAGTGTCGGAAGGGGGTGGTTTTAATGTTTGAGATATATTTTGGAGGTTGATAACAATTGGGGGTTCATGCTTATAAGATCCATCTCGCCCGTACTCAATCTCCATTCGGGCGAGATTGGTTCTAATTAATGAATGATGTTGCACACACCTAATAACATATATCTAGTCAGAATTGGTAAAGTGTTTATTTTTCAAACCAGAATGCTATACGGTCATTGTTCATAAATTGTTGCCTTTTTCTAATGTTTTACTTGTCTTACTCGTGTTTTAGGCAGATGTCTGGTGAAGGTAGTTCAAGCCGAGCTGGACGAAAGAGGAGAGGGCCCACACCTCGACAGAGGGGTAACCCGGCCGAGACGCAACCATTACCTCCAAATTTCGGAGTACGCCACAGAGTCAGGTACAGGGGGGATGGTATCCCCAATGGGGAGACCATGCGGATAGTAGACAACCCCTTCTTTAGTTCGATTAAGATTCTCACGAGTGGGAAAGGCTTTCCAACCTGATCACTTGTGATCTACTGCCATACAGACAGATTGACTGGGAAATGATAGACCATCTAGGTCAAAGGGGAAGAATCACGCAGTTGTTGGGGATAAGTTCACACGGGTAGTGGATTGTGGAGCAAGGCAGTATAAAGAAATTACCCTCGAATTTCACTCCACGTTTGAGTACTAGTAGGGAAAATTTTCACAGAGTGACGCTATTTCGTTTGACTCGAATTTCACTCCACGCTTGTGTTTTTGTTTGTTTGTGGGTCGTTTTAGCTATTTTGCAGGTTATATCATGCCACCATCGAGAGGAGCTTGGATTTGCTGGTACATTCTGTAGTAGCCGGATGCAAGGGTTTTCACTAATGTTAAAACAAGTTCTTAATACTTGCAAATTTTTCTTAGGCACAAAACAGGCCAAATTACAAATTTCTATGAAAACATCCCTCTCGCGGGGCGCGAGAGGCACAAGCCACCTCCGTCGCGGCCCGCGAGGGACTTGCAATCTCCGGAATATATCCATCGGCCGTGGGGCTCGAGAGGAATCACTTACTCTCTCGCGGCCCACGAGAGACCTTATCTGCAGAATCAAAACACTAAAAGCCACTTTCCTCCTTTTCAACCCCATTTTCCTCCACTCTCCCTCATGGCTACTCCATTAGTTTTCACCAAAATCCACCATTTTTAACCCACATTCACCCGAATCTTCATCCATTTCTTCCCTACATCCACCAAAACCAAGTTTTCAAGTGCATATCTTTGTTTTTCCCTTCAACTGAGCCTTTTATCAGATTTTGCAATTTCTCCATTATTTGTTTAATATTTCTTACAGATTGGCAGCACGGTATGTTTCTCGCAACCTTTATGCTCTTATTTTTATATATTCTTCACTTCTGAATGCATTTTACTGCTTGGTCTATTATAAGTTGCATGATAGTTTATCAGGGTTGGGGTGCACTTGGGTTGGCTTGAGTTTGATTGTGGTGGCTGCTCAATTTTGAGGGTACATTGGGTGCAAACAGGGTATTTCTTGTGGGTGGTTTGGTATGGTGAGGTTCAACATTGAGTGTGGGGATAAGGGTTGGTAAGCATTGGTCTAAAAATCAGATTTTCAATAGAGCTTTAACCACGTTTTTCTGCTATGTTCATAAAATTTCCATCTTTAGGTTTAAACTCAATGTTGGATGATTTTCGGCACATAGGTTTTATTTGTGGGCAATTAAAGTACCGGAAGGGGATGGTTGTAATGTTTAAGATATATTTTGGGGATTGATAACATTTGGGCGTTCATGCTTATAAGATCCATCTCGCCCGTACTCAATCGCTATTCGGGCGAGATTGGTTCTAATTAATTAATGATGTTGCACACACCTAATAACATATATCTAGTCACATTTGGTAAAGTGTTTATTTTTAGACCACGACTGCAAATGGAATGTTATACGGTCATTGTTCATAAATGGTTGCCTTTTCCGAATGTTTTACTTGTCTTACTCGTGTTTTATGCAGATGTCTGGTGAAGGTAGTTCAAGCCGATCAGGACGAAATAGGAGAGGGCCCACACCTCGACAGAGGGGTGACCCTGCCAAGACGTAACCATTACCTCAGAATTTCAGAGTGCGCCGCAGAGTCAGGTACAGGGGGGACGGTATCCACAATGGGGAGAGCACGCGGATAGTAGACAGCCCCCTTCTTCAGTTCGATTTAGATTCTCATGAGTGGGAAAGGCTTTCCAACCTGATCACTTGTGATCTACTGCCGTACAGACGGATTGACGGGGAAATGATAGACCATCTGGGTCAAAGGGGCAGAATCGCGGTTGTTGGGAGATAAATTCACACTGGTATTGGATTGTGGAGTAAGGCAATATAAAGAAATTACCCTCGAATTTCACTCCACGTTTGAGTACCAGCAGGGAAAATTTTCGGAGAGTGACGCTATTTCGTTTGCCTTGGGGAGGCACATGTACGAAATGACGGTTCCGCAGTTTGCCGTGGCCACGCAAATGTACACACTAGAGGAGGTTAAGGCACCGGATTTCTCCACCCGTTTACAGGGGGTTTCAAGAGAAGGCACCCCCACAACGTTCAAACACATGAACTAGCCAGGTTCTGGGGTACTATCTCTTTTGCACCACATTCCAACAATATGGTAGCAAGCGATATCATCGATCCGGTCTACCGGTTTATTCACAAGGTTCATGCTGCTACACTGGTTGGGTGAGGGAAGGGGGATAACAAGGTAAATCAGGTGAGTTTATTCTATTTGATGTGCATGGTGGAAGGAAGGCCGACAAATTTGGCGACTATATTTGCGTGGTCGATGAAGCGGCTGTGGAGGGGAGTCCCAGGGGCAAGGATATATTGTGGGCCCCTGATTACATGCTTAGCAGAGAGTCTTGGGGTATTTGATAGATATCCCAGGAATAGATGAGAAAGGACCTAGCCCCGTGCTTCATGAGTATACGTGACCTCCAGGCTTCCAGGATTTTGACTACACACGAGCCTGTGAGCTGGGAGCCAGTGAGCTAGGCACCTCAGGTGCCGCCGCCTCCAGGATCTGAAGCTGCATCATCTATGCAGGCCGGTGTTCCTACTAGATATCAGCGACCGGTCACACGTCAAGAGTTGCCAGGAAGGAAATATCCTCTCCGTCAGCCTCGCCTAGACCCACTTACTTTGGACTCTTTATATGACAGAATGGAGACTGGGTTTGGGGATTTGGGTGGGTATGTAGATCAGCAGTTTGGCGGTGTTCATCAGGTCATGATGGAGAGCAGGCGTATGCACAAGGCTAGCCAGCGAAGGCTGTAAGACGGGATGAGGTACATAAAATTTGAACATGGGGGTTCCATCCAACTTTCAGCATCAAGGTGGTCAGGTGGAGTCGAGTCAATTTGCCGGTATGGAGGACGTCCAGCCGTACCAAGTATTCAAGGCGTCGGAAGAATCGGAGGATGATGATTGAAGCAGCAGTAGTTGAGCTTTATCTTTATTATTTTTTCTTTTATGCTGTTTTAATCTCATAATGGTCTGTATTTTAAACAATTTACTTTGTAGGAATGGTGGATGGTTTGGGTATGATGGTGAACACGTTTCAAGACACTTTATTTATTTGCTTTATTATATTATGTTTTTGGAAGTGTTATGTTGATAGGTCGATGTGATGTTGTTTCCGTTCGTATATGAGTTTTGAGAGTGGTATGCTTAGCGCGCTCGGAATTGGAAGGCATGAGTGGACTGACTGGCACATGACAGTCTTGCATAACCAGCTAAGTCGCTTCACTTGTATATTCTGTTTTTATTTATTATCTTGAGTAGTAGGTTTTCTCATCTTTGCATTAAGGACAATGCAAAATTCAAGTGTGGGATGAGATATTAGAGTAAAGCAGTTGTTTTAATTTGAAAAAAATAAAAAAACCAAAAAAATTAAAAAATCTGAAAATGTCTTTTGAAAAAAAGAGTTTGCATAAAATATAAACGGAAAATGATAGAAAAATTTTATTTTATTTCGGTTTCAAATAATAATAATAATATGAGAAATAAAAGGGTGAGTTTGTGTCTAACTTGGGATATGTGAGTAGGCTCAATTCGGTCCTTATGTTCTTTGAGATTAATATACCTTAATTGTCGGTCTACTAGTGGGTGCTCATCTAGGAAAAGTGGGAAACTGAAACTGCCAAAAATAGTATAAGAATTGCCGTTATAGGCTAAAATCTTTAGAAGTTTTAATCATGTAAAAGAAAAAGAAATGAAAATGGAAAAATGAGCTTGATTGAAAAGTAGACGAGGCCTATGGAATCTCCCTTGGGGATGGTGACTCTGATCGAGAATCCCTCTAGGATTAGTTAAAATTTTAAGTATCGAAGCCCATGTTGTCGCTCTCGGGGATGGTGACTCTGGGTGAGACAGCCTCTAGGTTAGATATGCAAAAAGAAATCAAATGCTCAAAAGAAGAAAAAAGAAAAAAAATTACTTGGTTTTAAATTCCTTATATTTTGGTATAAAACGGTTAGGAAATTGGTTAAATAATTCGTTCCTTTTGCTCCATAAGCTTGAGGTGGGATTAAGTCACTGTGGATTCTAGTGTGAGACCTTAGGTAGATTGACCGCACTTCAACTAAATTCACATGATAAGAATTCTGAACCGAATTTTGAGTTTAAGTGGATACGAATACTTGCAATCGCGGTTAACATAAATATTATTCATTAATAAAAATAACCTTAATCTTTGAAATCGAATAATTATTTGGTGTTCGGTTTGTGCACAATTCTTTTTTGAGGGCGAAAAAACAGCAAGTGTGGGATTTTTGATGTATTGAATAATACATGCATTTATCATGTACAGTTAAGTTTTAACTTGTTTTCATTTCGGTTTGTCAAGAATTTTATCTACTTTTAATCCAAATGCGTTTTGCAGGTTTTGGTTCGTGAAAACGGTTGGAAGGATGGGAAAAATGAGCTTAAATGATAACTAGAACCAAGCCGGAGCGTAATTGGAGTGCGGAAGAGGAAACGGATCGAAAATGGAGGGTTTTTAGGCCTCTGGCGGGCCACGACCGCATTATCAAACACCTCTCACGCCCGGCGAGAGGTCATAATAACTTTCTAGAGACTTTACTCGGTCGCGGGGCACGACCGAGTCCCCATACCCCTCTCTCGGCAGGTGACAGGAGGGTTTATCCAGAAAGTTTTGAAATTGATCTGCTGAAGAGTTGTTGGGTTATTTTTTTGAGTTATAATATGATACAAACACTCTTGGATCATCTTGGACGAATTCAAAGCTTGGAGAGCAGTTTTTTCTGGAGTAATTGAGCTGAAGGAGAGTGATCTAGGCTACGGGAATCATCTAGGCAAGCAAGGAATTTCGAGGTAGGAGTAAATACGGTTCTATTGCACAATTTCGATACTTTTAGTTCTTTGTTTTAACTTTATGATGAATTCTTGTTTAAACCTTGTTTATTTGGTTTTCATAACTATGATACTTGGCTAGATTTCTTTGTGTTGCCTAGGTTTGGATTGTTTATGAAAGTTTGGGTTTATTTTAGTTTAATTATGGTTTGAATGATTGTTTGGTAAAGTTCATGACTTTAATTTTCTAATTTAGTGTATTTGCATGATCTAAGTTGATTTGTGATTGTTTGCTTGTTTTACATGAATCTTGGTGGATGTCTTCCATAGAATAGGTTTGTGTTGCTTTTTGAGTCTCTAGGGGTTCGGGAAACAATCGGTAAATTGGCCATTAAAAGCGGGAAAACAACTAAATAAAACATAAAATCAATTTAATCATTATACCTAAATTAATTGTTGAGAAACAATATTTAGTTGGTTGAATTGGTTAGATAAATTGTTAGGTTTAGGTTTTTGAGAAAATACCGGATCTAATTTCCTTATCATAATCGAATCAGTTAAGGTTGGTCTATGTTAATTATTGAGAAATAATTAACTAATTAGACACTTTGCTAAATTATAAAGTAACTGAAAAGAAGTCTTCAAAACTGGTGAAAATAAGATAATTTTAGGGTGTCATAGGCGTCTTCCCGAGAAGGTCCGGGGGTCCTGTTCGGTAAATCTAGAATTTAATATTTTAAGATCCCGGTTAATCATTCAACCTAATTAACTTATTATAAAACCAAGTGAGTAGTATTATAAAATAAAATCCAACCTAGGTAACGAGTTCATTAATCTTGAATTAGTTTCCAATTTCTAAAAGTCCAAGGTTCAATTCGTTTTAGTTAGTTAATTTTAGTTTACTTCAATAATTTTGAATTGGTAGAACCCCCCCCCCCCCTCTTAAAGTATAAATAATTTTTTTAGTTGAGTCTAAATTAAGTAGTCATTGTAATTAGAGAGTTTCGTGGGTTCGATAATCCGGACTTACTTAAACTACTCTACAATTGATCGGTACTTGCCATAGTAGTTTAGTATAATTTAGGAGTCTAGAGTTTAATTTGAGTCTAGAAATAGGGTAATTTTATTTGTTTTTAATTAACTACTTTTAGATTATCAAGTTTTTGGCGCCGTTGCCGGGGACTCTCTCATTGGCAATTGCATTGATTACTCGATTTAGGCTTCATTATTGCACTTGTGTTTAATTTTTATTGTCCTGTTGTGTCGTTGATTATTTGTTGAGCCATTCTGGAACATGAAAACGAGCCTAGTTAGATAGACTATTTACAACATAAATTAAAAACAAAAACAACTAAATAAAAGAAAGTTAAAATAGAATAAAATATACATATATACATAATTACGTAGGTAAAAACGCTGACTTTGAGATTAAATATGCAACTACTATAGATATTTACGCTAATATATCCACTGCTAAAAGCGCCGGTACGATGAAGTATATACAACGGACATATGACACAAATATGCTAAGCAAAATGATTAAAACACTGGTTAAAAACTTATTTATGACGATCGCAAGTCACGATTTGATAGTGTTTCGAGATAACAGTCAGCGTAGATATTTATCTACACTGGTTTGACCGACGTATTTGTCAAATACGCTTGTTGCTCGAACTCGCGTTCAAGACTTAAATCTGCGATCCATTGATCGGTGAGAATTACGTTGTCTTTAAACATAAATACGACATATTCAAGTAAAATGCGTTGAATTCAAAAGTTTCTTGATAAACCCATAAACCCACTTTGATTCAATCAAATTCATTGATTGTATCGGCTTTGAACATGGTTTCCGATGATTAAACAATAGATAACCAATATACAAACAAAGAAATTATACCGAAATTGATCAACAGAAAGTCGGCTCTTATGTTTTTTAAATGATTTTGAATACGAGTGTTTTTGAAAGTGAGTTTTGTGGAGAAGATGACCAAAGACGAAGCATGTTCAGATCTAATCTTTATATTGAATATCTACCAACGTAATTAATAAATACGCCAGAATGATGATTACGCCGCGTAGGTTATTTATGAGGTTTCTTCAAAGCTAAGAAGTTCAAAACAAATACCCTCGAAAATCTTAAACTTTCTCGAAATTGTGCCCTTTTTAGCTAATAATAGTGCAAAAGTTGAAAATAGGTTTAAGGAAAACAGAAATTTGCAATTTGGTCCCTGGAAATCATTTTCAGAGCCGAAAGCTTCCTTTTTCACATATTTCTTTTGATCAAGATCCTGTGACTTTCCTGCAAAAGATCATACTTGCAACACTTGTCAATTTGTAAAATAATAGAAAACATTGAATAATCAAGGCACAAGAAAAAACTGTCAGTATGTTTGTCCCCTTAAATCCATGCACCCTTCTTTCAACTTGTTTTCGGAGAGCGTTTTATCATGTTGTGGTAATAATGAAAAGAATTGCAATGGACCCCACTCATATAAGACAAATGTTGAGCCTGTGAGTCCCACATCAGGACATACTCCCACGATCAAGGTATGCACAAAGATTTCTCATAGCGGGTGAGTATATAGACTTCATTCGTTAAGAATTTCAACGATATACGATTGATCATCAGGTCAGTACTTTTGTACAGCAAAGAGACCAATGTCTAACGGAGGCCAAGACAAATACCATTAACGGTACAATTTAAGCACATGAATGATTTCAATGAGAACTTCATCTGTGTAGGGTTTTGGCCACATTAGCTCTTTTGTAAAGATATCATAATTGTGTCTAGGTCAGCATATATCTGGATGCAGCAGAAGAGAAATTATGATATCCCCGAATGATTAGCCCATATAAAGACCTGAAATCTCAGACTTTGGCAATCTATCAACGCAAGATTTAAGACCATCAAGCCATTTGCCGCGACGTGTTACTCGCAAGTTGCACAACATTGTGGGTATATAGAATTCTTGTGTAAGCATTAACTTTTGTCGCCTACTCGCAGTTTACTCGATGGTGTTGCTGAATCTACTGACACGTTGTTGCTTGGCACCTCAATCGATTTTCTTTGTTTAACATCTTGATTTTCCATTCTATTGTTGTTTTAAGAACAAATAAAGTGTCAGCAGTTTTTCTGTCATTTCTTAAGCAGGTGTCAATCGAAAGATCACATCTTCAAAAAAATATGCTTATTTTCTGGAAAACTTCCCCCCTTAAAATTTGAGTTTCGAAAGTCTAGTGCTTGAAAATGAAATTTTAAAGTTGCAGAAAATCTTTTTGTTGGCATATTTTTAAGATATTTAAGATATTTATTATGAAAGGGCAGTTTTTTTTAAAAAAAAAGTTATGAAGACTCAAATCATTTCCACTCAAGGAAATTGACCATTTCCAACCAGGTTACCAGCTAGCTAAAACGGGTTTTATTGAAGGCTTCCGTGAAAATATCAGCTTTCTGTTGCATAGTATCCACATGCACCACTTGAATGTATCCTTTCTCGTATGCATCTCTGATCGCATGAATGCGAATTTCGATGTGCTTTGTTCTTGAGTGGTGGATAGGATTCTTCACAATTCCTAGACATGCCTCGTTGTAGATGAATATTGGAGTCTTCATGATGTTGATTCCGTAATCCAACAACTGATTTTGTATCCAAAGAACTTGTGAGCAACAACTGTAAGCTGCCATATATTCGGCTTGAGCAGTAGATGTGGAAACTGTTGTGCTTCTTGCTTTGCCACGATATGAGACGATGTCCTAAGAATTGATAACCTCCGGAGACGGACATTTTTTCAGCCTTGCAACCTGCATGATCCCTGTCAGAATAAGCAATTAAATCAAAATTACTATCTTTAGGATACCACAGTCCGAGCTTGGGTGTTCCTTTCAGATAGCGAAAAATTCGTTTGACAGCAGCTTCATGAGATTCTTTTGGATTCGTCTGAAATCGTGCACAGAGGCAAACAACCCACATAATGTCAGGCCTACTTGCAATCAGATACATCAATGAACCTATCATCGAGCGATATAAGGACTTGTTCACTGGTTTTCCTTGAAGATCAGATGTGAGTTCTGTTTGAGATGCAAATGGTGTGTTGGCGGTTTGCAGTCGTTCATGCTGTACTTTGCGAGAATATCCCTGATGTATTTTGCTTGATGAATGAGGATACTGTCTTCTCTCTGTTTCATCTCTAATCCCAAGAAAAACGTGAGTTCTCCAATCATGCTCATTTCAAACTTTGCCTTCATAACCTTCTCGAACTCCTTGCATAGGGTCTCATCAGTTGACCCAAAAATAATGTCGTCTACATAGATCTGCACCAACATCACATTATCTCCGATCCTTTTCGTGAAGAGGGCATATCGATTTTACCTCTTGTGTACCCACATTCCAAAAGATATGTCGACAAAGTCTCATACCAGGCTCGAGGAGCTTGATGAAGACCGTAGAGAGCTTTGTCAAGCTTATAGTATCGTGTAGGAAAATGTGGATCTTCAAATCCCAGAGGCTGGAAAACATAGACTTCTTCCTTCCCCTTCCCATATAGAAACGCGCTCTTTACATCCATCTAAAACACCTTGAAGTTTTTGTATGAAGCATATGCTGAGAATATTCTAATAGCTTCCAAACGTGCTATCGGAGCAAAAGCTTCCTCATAATCAATGCCTTCCTTCTGTCGGAAGCCTTGAACTACCAATCTTACCTTATTCTTGATGACTACACCCCGATCATCCATTTTGTTACGAAATACCCACTTGGTGCCAATGGGATACTTTCCATCTGGTAGATCAACGAGTTCCCAGACTTTGAGCTTACGAAACTAAGATAACTCTTCCTGCATAGCCTCCACCCAGCTAGTCTTGAATGGCTTCTTCAATGTCACTTGGTACGGACTGCGAAAGAAAAGTTGCATATAATCCAGTGTTGATGGAATGTGTTTTCGATTTGTCTTATAAGTTGCGTTGGTGTGGGTCTCAGTTTGTTGAGGTAGATTGGTGAAGTGTTCGTCGACATAGATAATTGGAGGCTCATCTTCTTTAGTTGGTTCATCCACAATCGGCTGTGAAGAAGAAGCATCACATGCAGATGCATTCTCAGCCGAAGTGTCGCCATTAACTTCATCAATAGGAAGGATTAGATCGGTTGAGACTGGGGTGAATCGAGTTGTGAAAGGAGTGAAGCCAATGTCTGAAGGATCAAACAATGGTTCTATTGGGGTTGTTTCTGCAGGTTCGGTTTCAGTGAGTGGTTCATCAATGTCGAAAGTGTTGAATACAACATCTACATCATAAAACCAGTTTGGAGAACTTCCAGTGTTGGTGGAGTTTCCTTCTTGAAAGTCATCATAGTATGATTCAATCACCATCTTGGTTCGTTTGTTGTAGACTCGATACACCTTTTGAGAAGATGAGAAATCCATGAAGTAGCACACATCACCAATTACTTCAAACTTGATAAAAATGTCTTCAGTGTTGAGGAGTGTACAAGAACATCTGAATGGTCTAAAGAAATATGTCATAGGCTTCCTTTTGAAAAGAAGTTCATAGGCTATTTTTCCATGAGGTTTAACAATGAGAACTCGATTCAAAACATAGTATGCTGTGTTGACTGCTTCTACCCAAAAGATAATAGGAAGCTTGGAGTCTACGAGCATAGTTCGAGCAGCTTTTTCTGCTGAGGAGTTCTGGCTGCACTGTACTGAAGGCGTATTCCCTTTTCTTCGCAGAAGGAGATAAACGTTTGATTTTTGAATTCTGATCCGTTGTCACTTCTGATTGATTTGACCTTCAGCTTGATCACATTTTCAATCATGGGAATGAAGCTCTGGAGCGTGGAGGCGGTCTCGCTTTTAGCTTCAAGAAAATATACCATGAAAAACGGGAGAAATCATCTGTAATCACCAAGCAATAGGATCTTTTAGCTAAACTTTTAACACTATCCATATGTAGTAATTGCAATGGAACGAATATCGTATTCACTGCTTTGGATTTGTGTGGCTTTTTGTGTTGCTTGCCTTGGGCGCATGCGATACATTTTTCTGAAAATAGAAATTATTTTAAAGGCAATCCTCTTACTAAATTTAATTTGGAAAGTTTATTCATATCTTGAAGTTCACATGCCCCAACCCCCTATGCCAAAGCAGTGATCCGACTCTGACGCTTTTGAGATTAGACACGTCATATTCTCATTGGATTTAGCATTTTTCATATTGAGAACGTAGGTGTTGTTTTGACGAGGAGCTGTGAGTATAATCATTTCGGCAGGAGCGGAGTATTCTGGCTTGAGGAATAAGCATTCCACGTCGTTGAACAGCATTGAAATTCCTTTGTCGCAGACTTGTGATACGCTCATGAGATTGTAACATAATTCTGGAACATAATTTACGTTTTCCAATGTAAGTGCTTAGATACGATGTCACCCATTCCAACAATTTTCCCTCCATTTTCATCTCTAGCAAAAGATATGAAATGCTATCGATAACTCGAAAGTTTTTCAAGAGTTCCTTCAAACCGGTCATATGCCTCGAGCATCCACTGTCAACATGCCAAATATATTCCATGAGCATTCAAAGCCATTTTTTTTGCAGTTTATTCTGTTATACAACAACAAACACAAATATGTACACGTTATTTAGTTTTCGGAACCCAGACTTGCTTCAAGTTTAATCTATCATGATTTTGAACAAGAGTATTTTCTTTTCTTTTCCAAAAACAAGTTGAATTCACTATGCATTTTACTGATTTCTTAAGATTATCAAATTGATCAGTGAAACTTTTGATAAGATCTTGTTTAGGTTTAGAAAATTTCTTGCTCTTGCAACGTTTCGCAGTAAAATGACCACAGCGAAAGCATCGCTTGCAATTTGATCTTTTCTTTCTGGTGGACATCTGTGTGAAGATGATGTATGTGATGACAGTCTAGAGCTACTTGAAGCATTATCTGATGATGCAGCATAGCTTGAACTTTTAACTTTCTTCACTTTCATGTCACGACGATTTTCATCCTCAACGCCGTCTTCACTGATCTCACTATCCGATGACGAGATTGATTCTTGATTTTCACTTGATGTTCTTCATCACTTTCTGAAGTTGTTGTACTCGAGTCATCACTATTGCTGACTTAAGTTGAATCTTTATCAGACTCTGATGTACCTGTACATGATGGAACAAACTCGGGAATTTTCTCTGTAAGGAACTTTCCAAATCTGTTTTTCTTAATTCTGGGACAAATACAGGAGATTCAAGCACAACACATAATTAAAATCAGAATTTAGGTCATGACTTTCAACCATGACATGCACTAGGTTGTGTGTCTTAAATGTAGGCACATGGCCATTATAGTCATCCTGAATATTAAATTTAGGCATACAGCCATTACAGTCATCCATCCTAGTCAAACTATTATAGTTATCCCGAATAGAAGTACTGTTCTTCTTGTTAAAGTTCCAGGCAAACCAGTTAACTGTAGAATAACTGTCACCTGAGTAACCAATTCCTATTTTCGATCCTCCACATTCATCATCCTCATCGCATACATCTTCTTTACGCTTACACATATCTGCATCACTTTTAGAAATGTTAGTATTATTTTAATTTTTGTAAAAGACATTTTGAGCCAACAGATCATGTTTATCAATTAAGTCATTTTTAGGATAAGGAGATGGCATAGGTACATAGTTTTTGTTGTGCGGAGGAGGAAAGATTTTTCTTTCATTTCCTAGCTTATCCTTGTACCCAATTACATCCTTCACCAATGTCAATCGTTGGCAATTTTCAATATCAACCAGTGCCTTTTGACTAACTTTCCATTTATCAATTGTAATTTGCAGTTTGTTATTTTCATTTTGAGTTTTTTCTAATCTTTCAGTTAAATCATTTATGATAAAATTTTTTATAAAAAAGAATTCTTTTAATGTCTGCATCTCAGCCAAAGTTGAGTTCAACTTTCTCTAATATGCAGCTTCGTTTTCTTTCAATTCTTGGTTAAATTTCAAAATCTTTTCTTTTTCTCTAATTAGGTCACGATTGAGTGATTTGTAATGTGCCACGACGTTCAAACATGGTTGGGAGCATAGTCTTGCTTTAAATTCATACGGTATGCTATTTACCAAATCCTTATCCTCTTTGTCTATTGCAGACTCTACTTTCATGGCGGCTGCAGAAGTTCCAGCTTTCTCACTCTTGTTGTCGCTTGTTACTCCTTGGACTGTCTTTTTCGATTCAGTCTTCTCACCTCTTCTTTCCCCTTTCTGAAGTTGGTTCAGTAGGAGTGACTATGCTTTTTAAACCTTTATCAACGCATGCTTCTCAACGCAGTTTAATGAAGACGAGACAGGTGCGGTAGAGATTTTTGCCATGAGTGCTTTGTTGACTTCTTCTTTTACCTTAGCTATTTCTTCTGCCCAGTCATAATCTTCCACCACCAATGCTTTTGGGTTGTTATCAACAACGTTTTCACTCCCCTCGATAGCTATTGGCCTTCTTTTGGGAACAACTTAAGTATTTTCGTTTTCAACAGTGGGAATTCTCTCTTGAAGTGACCCAGATTCTTGAAGTTGTAACATCTTAGCTTTGACTTGTCGAAACCGGCTTTTCTAGTGCCAGTCTCTTTACTGTTTTGTCTTGAAACTTCTTTAATTGCAGGGTAATCATTGCCATTTGCCACTTCAAGTCCATTTCCTCCATATCATCCGGATCTACCTGATACATATCTTCAGCAGTGAGAAAATCCCTTTTTAGCTCACCTAACATGAGAGCTTCTAAATACTCAGGAAAGTGTTAAACAATTAAACATGTTTAGTGGATATCTTGAGTGCTTGAGCATCACCGGCCACAGTAGTCTTCTCGTTAGATTATGGGGCCTTTGCAGAGCTTGCGGAAGCGTTAGGGTAAGATACGGTAGTACTTTGAGGATTTGAACCACAAGAGGTTATGGGGGCAAAGAATGCCATGTTTTGGGAACAGAAGTAGCAGCAGCAGATTGAGTAAATTTCTGAGAGTATCCTGCTTGATTCATTTCTATTTTGAGTACATCCATTTCAAAGGCCTTCAGAGTATTGATCAGTTCTGAAAGAGTGACAGGAGTAGTGCTGGTCAAGAAGGTACTTTTGATCATCATGCATTGCAGACTCCATTCTTTTGGGAGAGAGTCCAAAAGTTTCTTGATGGAGGCATAGTTCGCAACAGGATTGCCAACTTTCTTCATTTTTGTTAGCACGCCCAAAAATCGACTAATATGATCTGACAAGCTTTCACCACGAACACTCCCGAACATATCATATTCTTTCTGAACCATATCTCTCTTGTTATCCATCAACTCTTCGTTCCCTTCATAGTGATCAATAAGGGCCAACCACAGTTCGTGAGCTGAAGTGTATTCTTCGAACAGATTGTTGTCATCCTTGGACAGAGCCATTGTTAGAGCAACATGAGCCCTACGATCGCGTTGAATGAGAGTTCTGTCCTCTTTAGTGAATGTTGAAGGATCTTCGTTGATTGTTCGAACATCGTCGTGAATTATCGTAGGAACATGCGGTCCTACGGTGACAGACATCCATTGAGTATAGTCAGTCTACTTAAAGAACGCTTTGATTCGATTCTTCCAACTACTGAAGTCTTCAGATCCTTTCAACTTGGGAGGTCTCGTAGCTGTTCATGTCTCTAGTTCGGCTTGGCTATTGGATTAAGCTGATTGAGTGACATTTTGGTTGATTTCGAGTTTGAAAACTTGATCTAGGATTAAATACGCTGGAATCAGAGTGACCAGAGAGTAAATACGCTACAAGGAGCAAGTAAGCTGGTGAAGCTTGGCTGCGAGATCCGGCAACAACAGCTAAATCCGCTGGACCCCACAAAACAAACGTGTGTTTGGCTAGATGCACCGATCACCGTGATAAAATCGCTGAGGATCTTTATCACTGGCGTCGAAGTCGCCTTCGATTAATTACCATGACACTATTTCGCTGGAAATCAACAAATCCGCTGGTGTAATGCCAGCGTCTTTGTTAATTACGCGATCTTCAAGTTAAAAATGTTATATTCAAGTTTATCTACGTTGAGTTCAAGGATAAATACGCCAGCAGGGTTTAAGTATGAACAAAAGCCCTCTAATCACCCAAAAACAACTCTAAATCGATGATTCTTTGTACCAAAATGACCCAAATGTTTATCAAAGCACTGATTAACAACAACCAAATGATTAAACACACTAGATCAAGCCATTTTAAGTCCAAAAATTTGAAAACTTGAAACTTTGAGAACTTTTGAAACACCATCAAAACTTGAAGAATCTTAACAAAAAATCAAACAATCAAGAGCACAAAGGCTCTGATACCAAATTGTGAGTCCCAAAACAGATTCAGATCATATTGGTTTCACTGTTATCACCCAAACAACTAAAGATTAGTTGTTTGAATGCGCAAAAGTTAAGAAAAACCAAAAGATGAAGATTCTTGTATGGATCAAGAAACAAGTGTTGTATATGGAATCCTAAAGGATATAATCACTGAATGCACCTGAATCTTCGGATTAAGAACAAGAACAACAATCACAACACAAAGGAATCACCAAAACTTGTCCAAGAACCTTGGACTAGGGTTATTATTGATCAACATATATATACACCCTGACTACCCAGCGTATTTATTAAATACGCTGGGACATTAAATATGCCGCCACTGGTACAAGTATCAGAAATTACACTTTTAGCCTTGCTAGTTTTACTGACTATTACAAACAAGCTATAAACTATGAAACTCAAGTATCAACGGTCTCAAACAGCTCTAACAAAGACACAGGTTATTGGCGGGAGCCTGCCATATTTAACATATAAAGTTTTTTTATACGTTAAATATGGCGAGCTGCCGCCAATCTTGTATGCCCTAGGAGAGAAGCACCTATCTTCCCCATACAAAGACGAAATGTGTGGCCTGTAGAGGGTTACTTGCGGGTTTCTTAAGTCATCTACTATAGTATACTGCTCTACGGGCTTCCCCCTCAAGATGATTTTGAAGTTTTTGAACTTTCTAAGGTACAACATAGAAGCGTATGCCTGAAAAGAATCGTTATATATTGTGACCAAATTAAAAACATATTGAAAACATGTAAGTTTTGAGAAAAAAAATCACCTTTAACGAATGAAGAAGGCGGTTTGAAGAAGGCCTTCGTCATTGAGCCATAAGTTGTATATGATTATCTTTGTCCCGTGTGAACCGATGTCTTCAAACTGAAAATAAAACTAAACAAGTGTTGCATAGCAAGTTGATATAGTATACGTCATCGAACAAATTCAGTATAGAACGGAAACAAACCTGTTGGATCAGGTCATCTAGTGACCATTCAAGAATTGTCTTTAAGTTAGACAACCAGTCCTCTTGAGCGCCGTATGTTATAGAATCTGGCCGGTTCTTCGAGATATTGAAATCAATCTACAATAAGGATTCCACATAAGAATAAAAAAAGATATAAATTAATGTATAAAATGGATAAAAATAAACAAAAACATAAGGAAAAAATCACGTTTTTACCATTAGGATGATAACATCATCCAGTCTGGTTCTGCGTCGAAGAATCAAACAGCATTGAAACAGCACCCATTCCGAGATGAACGGCTGAAAACCATCGATGCGTTGCGCTCGTTTTCAGCCGTTCATCTCGGAATGGGTGTTGTTTTAATGTTGTCCTGTTCTTCTATGCAGAGGTCGGACAGGATGATGTTATTTTTTATTATTATCTTGCGGCTGCACTCGCTATGGCTCTAAGAGTACCAGCACTTCCACCATGATAAGCGTTTCTCAAAGCAACCATCGTAAGATTACCACTGTACAGTCGTGCCATCAGCACAGCCAGCTCATTTGCTTCAGTTCCAGAATTAACAAAATACACCACCTGCTATATAAATCTTACATTATTATAATATAAATTTTAAAATATTAAGCAGTAGGTTATTGTAACATAGAACTTAATGACACTTCTAGATCTTAGCTTTTAATGGTGTTTTAATTTGTTTATAAAGTAATCATGTAATAGAATAATCAAAATCAGCTAATCATTAAAAAACTAAATGCAAAATGACCACTAATAATCAGAACCACTTTTGTTGCAAATACCCCTAAACTAATTATTAGGTCAAACTAATCTTGCAGAAATAATAAAGTTACATCATTTAATTTAGTCACCTGTTCAGCAAGAAGTATGACATTGGAGTACACATTCCGAGATGAACGGGTGAAAACAATCGCTACGGCTACGCTCACTGCGGCTGCCCCGTAGAGCAGTATAATATAGCATATGACTTAAGAAACCTGCAAGTAACCCTCTACAGGCCACACGTTTCATCTATGAAGGAGGTAACACTGAGCATCCATTCCTAAAAACAGATTAAATAATAATTCTATTTAAATATATACTATGTATTAATCCCCAAAGCGAATAAAATAAAATACCTATGCTAAAATAATTATAGAACACTCCTTTATAGCATGAAACTTTCTTAGCTAACATCCCTTGAATATCTACATCCTGCTAAAAGAAAAAAAAAACGTATAGATAACGGTTAATTAACACAAACCCTGAAAAATTTTATAACTAATCAAGAAAATTATATTTTACAAACCTGATCAAGAACAACCTACTCTGTTTGCTTCAAAGAATGAGGTGTATCCAAATTTTCACCCGATGGCATTGATATCAAAATTTTCCAACTTCACAAAATAATAAATATGTTACAACGTTTTCACCCAATGGTATTGATATCAAAAGTTTACAACTTCACAAAATAACAAATATGTTACAACAATAAATAAACTTCAGGCCGGAACAGTCGTCAATTATGACCACTAAAACAATATTATTAAACCCAAGTAAGATCAACCTGCGAATGTAAAATTATACCTTAAATACCTTGACGGGCTTAACATTTGACCGGAATGTCGTTATTAATATCTCACAAGCATAGAGCACGACTGGGAAAGCTTTTTGCCTTATACCATATTGTAATCTACAACATGACATGATACAATTAATTAAAACAAAAAGGTTGGAAAATACAATTTGAAATTGTTAAATATAATAAACCTGGTGGAATTGGTGGTTACACGACAAAAATCATCTACAGTAGAAGAAGGTGAGGGCAGAACCCTAAATCCATAAACCATTGAACCTTCTTACGTCACTAAAACAACGCTTATTCTCCAAATCAGCTCTCCGCGGTGACCACACGATGATGTAATAACCAAATCAGCTATCACTTGATATATAGGAGAAACCAGTTCCTTCAAGAAAGCTTCCTCGTCACCTCCGTATGCTGGTTTCACATCCTCACCAATTTCCCCCAAAATGAAAACCCTAATACATTTTCACACTAATTGCACAGATTAAGACCAAACAATATGAAATACAAAAGCATAATAAGTTATGAAGAACATATACCTGTGATGGTAACCAAAGATCTGGCCAGATGCGCATCTTAAAAAACCCTAAAATCGAATTCAAACTTCAAAGCATCTGCATGTTTTCAAGATTTGCAAACCCCTAAACGTTGGTGGTTGGGGACGACTTGAAAGTGGATCCAAAGATGAGAAGGTTCCAGGGATAGATAAGAATTAAAATCACCAGAGAGAGAGAAAGAGAGAGCATATGGAGGTGGATAAGAATGAGAAAGTTCAAACCCTAATGCTAGTTGTGTCCATGTGTTTTGAAAATTGAAATCCGGCCTAATGTCCTTTCATTTTCATGTGCTTTAAAGACTTGTACGACATGCATTAAAGGTGGTGTTTTAAGTAAATTGGCAAATTACCTTAAGTTGCCCTTTGTATATGCTTATTATATATATATATATATATATATATATATATATATATATATATATATATATATATATATATGTCACACCCCCGGATTTCCTATCCAAATCCATACACCGGTGGGCCCGTGTGGGGAGTATCGTGACGTAAGTTGATAACATCATTGTCAATTAAACACGACACAGCGGAAGTCTCGGAGTAAAATTACTATTACAAACCGAAAGTTCGAAATAAAATAATATACAGGCTCGTAACAGAAGATCCACATGCGTTCATAAAATGTACAAAGAAAGAATATAAAGCAGGCTTTAGGTCAGATCTAAGGATTTGCAAGATCCACTTATTTCACTACCGAGCAGCTTTCGACCTATTTCGTATTATACCTGAAGCTTAGTCTTTTGAAAATACGTCAGCTTTCGTGGTAAATACACCAGATTGACTCATTTTGAAAACATTTTAGAAATTAGATTTAAGTGCACAGGGCACAAATCTTTTGTAACTTGGGAAAGTTACTTTGTAACCTTGTTAACAGAATCACATGTTTGTCCATACATACAGGGCCCAGTACAGAGACCGAGACATGATTAAATACACACACTTAGAACTACACAGAGGAGTTATCCCCAACGTCTTGGATAATTTACATTTGAGCGTCTGTCAGGTGTATGCCTACACCCCTCGCTAAGGTCGTGGCCATTATCTAATGTAATGAGCCGAGGATATCCAAGACACAGTAATTTAACCCCCGATGTTTAAGTTATCAACAAAACTGATTAAAACGGAATATGCGGATTTTCTAGCCACAATCTGACATTTGATTGATCCCATTTCCGACCAAGCGGTAATAATTTACCGTATCCCAAGCCCGTATAGGAAAATAAGTCAAGAGTATTTACCTAAGCTAGTCTTGATTTAAAATGCAAGATTTAATATCTCAGCCGTATCCAAAATGAATTAAGTGCAGATAGCATTTACCAGAAGGCTCTAGTCTGGATTATGGCATAAGCTAACCAATTAAATACTAACGGTCTTATTTAAGTCATAAACTTAGACCGAGTAGTGTACAGGATCAAAACGTATAACGCTTGATTAAATAATGCTCGGATAGAATGTAGTTTAAACCCAACAAGTACTTTGACTTGGATAAAATGGTAAACAATTAACATTCTGGATTTTGAGTTTAAAATGATAAGGTTAAAGCCCGTTTTGGTTAAATTCCGTAAACTAATTACGTATAATCAACCGTACGCTATGAGCGATAATGGGTAACTGGATAAGTCATGGACAAGTTCTATATGCCATTATATTTTAATAAAGTTGTAATATCAGTAGAATATCAACTTATATGCCCGTTAAGGTTTTAAAATGAAATTATGCCTTATAAGGGCATTTTTGTAATTTCATATTGTATAAAAGGAACTTGAATATAATTTATGTTATAACTATAAGTATTCTAGAAAAATAACGTATTTATGATATATATCAGTAGGATGTTAATTATATGTGTAATTTATCTTTTATGACCAAACAATGCACCGAAGGGGCATTTTGGTCATTTTACACATAGTTTATAAATTATTTGGGATTCTGAGTTTATAACATGTACCTACTATAAATATGTTTAAAATAAGTTTTAAAATCAGTAGGTAACAAGTCTTGGTCAATTAATATGGTTTAAAACCATACTATGCGCCGAAACGACGTTTATGTCGTAAAATGACGATTTATGCGATGTTTAACGAAAACTGATGTTAAGGTCAGATTAAAATGTCTTAGATATGTTAATTAATATAAAATATCAGTAGTAGTACCTTGAAAAGATTTGGTTAAAACCATTTTATGAGCCACAA
This sequence comes from Scalesia atractyloides, assembly GCA_947069175.1. Taxonomy (NCBI): domain Eukaryota; kingdom Viridiplantae; phylum Streptophyta; class Magnoliopsida; order Asterales; family Asteraceae; genus Scalesia; species Scalesia atractyloides. The sequence continues at coordinate 47,598,541 of CAMTDV010000020.1, forward strand.
GGGCTTTATCGTCATTAATCGACATAATACAAGGACCTGCTTGTAAACTCAGTTTACAATCTGGTTTGACATCCCAAATAATCATACTTATAATAACATTACATCAGTAGTAAACTTATTTTCATTCTCATTATTAATTAAACCTTGTTTTATGCAAAAAGGGCATTTTAGCAAAAATGACATAATTATTAACTTGCGCATAAACTCAGATTCTGATTTTGATCATGTAATATAACCTCAGAGGGTTATGCCACATTATATTACGATCATAATGCAACTTTAAATCAGTAGGCAACTAATCTACATCAGGTCAGAATCAAAAGTCAAAGCAGAAGTCAAACTTCGCGACTTTCGATTGCGAACCGACCCTAGAACTAAAATTATACTTTCAGTAGAATATCAACTTATATGCCCGTTAAGGTTTTAAAATGAAATTATGCCTCATAAGGGCATTTTGGTAATTTCATATTGGTAAAAGATTTAGTTCTATATGCCATTATACTTTAATAAAGTTGTAATATCAGTAGAATATCAACTTATATGCCCGTTAAGATTTTAAAATGAAATTATGCCTCATAAGGGCATTTTGGTAATTTCATATTGTATAAAAGGAACTTGAATATAATTTAATGTAATAACTATAAGTATTCTGGAAAAATAACTTATTTATGATATATATCAGTAGGATATTAATTATATGTGTAATTTATTTTTTATGACCAAACAATGCACCGAAGGGGCATTTTGGTCATTTTACACATAGTTTATAAATTATTTGGGATTCTGAGTTTATAACATGTACCTACTGTAAATATGTTTAAAATAATTTTTAAAATCAGTAGGTAACAAGTCTTGGTCAATTAATATGGTTTAAAACCATACTATGCGCCGAAACGACGTTTATGTCGTAAAATGACGATTTATGCGATGTTTAACGAAAACTGATGTTAAGGTTGTCACACCCCGACCCGCAGCGGAAAAGGTGATCGGGGCATGAATTGGGTTATCATCAAAGCTCATGACATTTATTTTAACGTTTCATATTCATTAATACAATTTAATGGAAATTTACAATCATAATTACATCATGACCTAAACATCAATCTAAGCTTCTTTGTTTTCTTCTAAGCATTTCCTATGTTTTCCTTGCTTCATCCTGTTCACCTGTATCATGTGTAAAAAGGGTTTTTGGATCAACAAAAAGTTGGCGAGTGAATCCTATGGAAAACATTTGAACAAGTTTATTTAATTGATTATGAAATAAAGTGCACAACCACACATGAGTAAAAATAGATGTAAACTTATTCACCAATCAATTTAATATTAAACAATACACACATGAACAAAAATGGATCGTTTAGAGGCACGCGTTGCTCAACTCGTCTCTCACGAGGAACTGATGGGCCTAATGAATGAATTGCATAAACTTGACAATATGAAATACATACTACAAACAATATAAACTCAATAATAGCACATGAACAATAATGGGATTTGTTTTGAGGCACGCGTTGCTCAACTCGTCTCTCACGAGGAACTAATGGGCTTAATGAATGACTTTCATATAAGTTGACAAAATGAAATACATAACCACAACAATATAAACAATCTAAGTTTAGATCACAATATGGTATGGAACAAGTTTAAATAAACGAGTTAATTACTTTTGTGACACATGACACACCCTAAAACGTGTAATTAAAAAGGGGAGTTGTAAGATTCACTCACAGTGGGTGCGTTCGGTTGATGATGTTGAATGCACGCGAAATGGTTTTAACCACGAGTGAAATTAACCTAGATATGGCATAATGTTTTGATAAGTAAACGGGTTTTATTAATCCATTTAGTAGGATTGTTGGGTGTATTTTTGTGAGTTTAAGGCTATTTTCTAACCTTAAAAATGTTATTTTTAAGTATTTTTAATTGATTTTTAATTAAAATAAATAAATAAAAATAATAAAAAAAGTTGACTTTTTTGACCGTTGACCGTTGACCGTTATGACGACTTCGTTGACTGTTGTGCGAGGCTCGAACCCGAGACCTCCCGTACGCGTGCACGCAGCTCTACCAACTGAGCTACGTGTCTAACCCGAAATATTTCTGTTTTTAATTATATTTATATATTAATTAGATTAATCCAAAAATCAACTTGTTTCTAAAAAGATTTTAATCAGTGACTCGGTGCCTCCACAGGTCTCGAACCCGGGACCTGTGGTTTATGTTAACACACAGTCCACCGCTGGACTGTGTGTTTAACTTGTTATATAAACCTGATTTTTATTATACTTATATACAAACTAAACATTTCCATTTCTGTCTTAAATAAATAGTTTAATAAGTATCCGGACCGGTGCGGTAGCCCGGACTCGAACTCGTGTCCTGTGATTAAAACATACACACAGTCCACCACTGGACTGTGTGTCTAACTTGGTTATTATTCCGATTATTATTAAACTTAACATGTAACAGCGGTGACTCCGGTTCGGTTAACAAAAAAAAGACATTTTTATTAAGGCAAGCATGCTGGGACAAGATTCGAACTCGAGACGTTTGTGTGTTTAATGTGCACACAGTCCACCGCTGGACTGTGTGTCTAACCCGAGTTATAACTTGAATTAAATTAAACTTATAGACAACGGACACTTCGTCTTCTTTGTTAGACTTTTAACCAGAATCGGAAGTCCGACTGGTTCGAAGATTAAATCATGCTCGTTAGTGTCTGATGGTTAATTACATGTGAGATTATATAAAAAGAATGAAAGATTTAAGCGTAAGGTATACCGACTGGACTCCTCTGTTTCTCCGGCAGAACTCCGGCGACAGCAAAAGATTCCGGCGTCGTGTGTCTTGTAGCAGAGAGTCTTCAGCAAGCTTGAAAAGGATGTGGGTGACTTCGGTATAAGCTCAGGGGGTTCAGTAAGGCTCAGAAGTGAAGGGTTCGGTTTTCCGGCGAGGTAAAGAAATTTTCCGGCGAATGGAATTACGTCGGGTAAAGGTGCGGTTTTGAGCGAAAAAGCTTGCAGAGGTTCGAGGAGGTATTTATAAGGCAGGTTATCGATGAATTTGGTCCAATTTCCGACTTGATTCAAAGTCATTACGTTTTCCTGGCGGTTATAGCTTGTGTCGCGGGTTCAGGCGTCGGTTATAACCGATGTCCTAGTAAATGTTTACGTTAAGAACAAAAGAAACCGTTAAATCTCGCGAGATCGCCGGGATTTCCGACGACTGCAATTGGGCGCCGGTTTTGAATTCGAGAATCATGATATGAATTAATTGATTCTAATAATTAACAAGGAACACTAGTGGCGCAGTGGTTGAGTGTGTGTGCGATAAGACTTTGCTGAACCGGTTGACTGACCCGGGTTCGAAACCCGGCAGAACCATTTTATTTTTATTTCATTATTTTTAACAATTTTTCAAAAACAAATTATATATTCCAATATACTTATTAATTATGTATCGTTAAAATTATTTTGGGCATTAAATGCGCCACGAAATTTTAAACTGATTGTTCGGTTAATAAACGGAGCGGGTTTGGTAAAATCCGTTTTTGACGGATGTTACAAAGGTCAGATTAAAATTCTTAAATATGTTACTTAATATAACATATCAGTAGGTAAAAGATTTACCTTGAAAAGATTTGGTTAAAACCATTTTATAGCCACAAGGGCTTTATCGTCATTAATCGACATAATACAAGGACATGCTTGTAAACTCAGTTTACAATCTGATTCGACATCCCAAATAATCATACTTATAATAACATTACATCAGTAGGAAACTTATTTTCATTCTCATTATTATTTAAACCTTGTTTTATGCAAAAAGAGCATTTTAGTCAAAAATGGTATAATTATTGAACTTGCGCATAAACTCAGATTCTGATTTTGATCATGTAATATAACCTCAGAGGGTTATGCTACATTATATTACGATCATAATGTAACTTTAGATCAGTAGGTAACTAATCTATATCGGGTCAGAATCAAAAGTCAAAGAAGAGTCAAACTTCGCGACTTTCGGTTGCGAACCGACCCTAGAACTGAAATTGACGAGCTGAACATGTTCTTACATGTTCTAATAATTATTACCAACTTGTTTAAGTGTCAAAACAGGCTTCATAACTTATATAAGATCAATTTATGATTTTTACGAAAAATGGCATGTTTAACTTTTTACTATCATAACTTTGACCCGTCAATTGGTCTAGCAAACATGATATTCAGGAGGTGCCCTTTATAGGGATTAACACCTACCTTATTACGATCACTTAGCCATGTTCGTTACGAATAATGGCTGGACCATAATGGTCTTAATCGAAAAGTCAAAGCGTTTTCCGGAAAACGCTTGATTTTTTGCTATAATAGCCTATAAACAAAAATGCAAGAGCAAGGAACACTTACAAGAGGTTCCTAGAATGTAATAGAACTAAGTTGGATGCTCCTTTCAGTTAGGAATATCCAGAGGAGGGAGATAGAGTTGAAAATGATAAAGGTGCAAGTTCAAAGGTTGAACATTTTCACTGTTTATAGTTGGAGAGCTTGAAGGAGGTGATGCCAGGTGCTAAGGGGTGTAAGAGGGAGCTTACAAGTGTCCTAAAACGTGGCATAGCAGTTTGGGAAGCCATGGTTTCGAGAAAATGGTTTTTGGCACCTTTGTGTTGTGGCCAAGGAATTTTTCTACAGATGCAGTCCTCTAGCGGGCCGCGAGAGGTACATGCCTTGCCTCCCGCGCCCCGCGAGCACCCTAAGTCAGTTTCAAAGTTTGACACTTTTAGCCCCTAAACTTATAAAACCTCTTTAAACCTTCTAAAACACCTTTTTAGCACTTTTAGCCTTTCGTAGCCAATATTTGGCGTACTCGGGATTATGCCCGGACATTGTCAAGCTCTCGGTTCGTTAAAAGGTCACTCAGAGGTATAAATTAACATGTTGACACTTTTAGTCCCTCCAAATGTCCAACTTTTATATAATCACGGATTTAATCCCTCTCGTCTAACAAATGGAACATATGAGAGTTAGGATTTCGTAAAAGGCCACTCAGAGGTTCGTTATAAGCATGTTGACTCCGATGTCACTCAGGGGTGGGCATGTTAACACAACGGTCACTCAGAGGCCATGTTTTAAGCATGTTGACACTAACGGTCACTCAAAGGCTATGTTTTATGCATCTTGACATCAGAAGATCACTCATAGACTTAGTTTGAGCATGTTGACACTTTTAGTCCTTGTTATCTTTAATAGACTAACTTAAAATATAACACGTGTCGCTCTATTATTGGACACGATTTTACAGGGGTTACAATTTATTAATATATATATATATATATATATATATATAAATATATATATATACATATATATATATATGTAGAGGTTCATGTGAGAAAATTTAAAAGTGTGAGAAGGATAAGAAAGATTATGGAGGTGACATGTGTCCCGTTTTTATTTTGGTAGTTTAAGGGTATAAGTGTAATTTAACTAATAAAATCTAATTATGGAATGAATATATGCAACCGATTTTTGGCAGTTATTGTAGGGATTTTCGAATTTGAAATAACACTCTAGCTCATAAAAACACCACAACATGTATATTAAGACATGCATCTTATAAAGAACAAAAATATAATAAAAATAACACCATAACTCATAAAAACACCACAACAATTATATTGAAGGCACACATCTTATAATGAACATCTTAACATTGAATATAACAGAAATAACACCCTAATATAACACCGGTCTACACTTTAATCAGAATCAAAACAGAAATAACAAACTAAATATATAAAAACAGAAATAACTCTACATAAGTATATCAATATGGCACTCATATTAAAGATAAAAAAACACTCGTTATTATGGTGTAATTTAAAAAAAAAGTTACGTATAAAAAGTTATTATGTTTAAAAAAGAAGAGGGGGAACTTTGCATGTGTATTATAGTTTCTTAATTTAAAAATATTAAATTTACCTTTATACCATTAATCTAGAAAATTAGTTAGTTTAATAGTCAACATTATTTACAGAATTGCCACTATGATCTCAACCATTAGATTAAATATCTAATGTTTTAGATTCTTTCTTATCCTTCTCACACTTTTAAATTTTCTCATAATAGCCTCACCCTATATATATATATAATATATATATATATATATGGTAGGGTTCATGCGAGAACCACCTTTATTGCTAGAACCAATGTGAACACAAAAAATACCTAAAAAATTCTAAAAAAACACAATTCTTTTAATATTTTTTTAAAAAAAATCGGTATATTTCGTTTCCAAAAAAATTATTCGAGTAACAATTATCGATACACATGTGCATATGTATCATTTTTTGGACAAATTCCGTAATACATTACCAGTACTAGACAATTGCACGTTCATTTATACTACCATCCGTAAAACACTACTTTTTACATCACCAATATTAAAAATGCACATGTGCATCATTATGGATAACCATGATATAACGTGTTTGGTATAAAAAGTTTGTGATTTTGAATGATGAAGTAGGCCCATATACATGTTTTTGGTTAGTTATATTTAATGGTTGATGGTTTGGTTATATTTGTCACTTTATGATATAATATGTTGTTTTGGATGGTATAAAGGGTGTTGATGTACATGTAATAAAGTGAAATATTGGTAATGGTATTGTATTATTGATGGTAGGAGGTAATGTTATTGTATTATACATGGTAGGAGATAATGGTAGTGTATCGTGGATGGTATGATATAGATGAAAGAGAAAGTGTATTCAAAGTATTGTATCAAAACACTTTATATCATATTCATACATATAAATGCACATGTGCATTTTTAATATTGTTAATGTAAAAAGTTGTGTACTATGGATGATAGTGTAAATGAAAGTGAATTTTCTAATATTAGTAATGTATCACGGAATTTGTCAAAGAAATGATACATATGCACATGTGTATGCATAATTGTTACTCGAATTTTTTTTGGTTTTTTAGTGACAAAATATAGCGATTTTAAAAAAAAATATTAAAAATTTTTTTGTGTGTTTTTTTAATTTTTTAGGTATTTTTGGTTGTGTTCATATTAGTTCTCGCAATAAAGGGGGGTTCCTAACGTATCCTTCTCCTATATAGAGGCCGATTATTGTACTAAATGTCTTAACGTATGAAGTGTACGAGATTCAGTATCAACATGCGAAAATTGGTTTATAACATGCGATTTTGATATTTTTTTACATCATGCGAATTTTTTTATAACATGCGGAAATTTGTTTTTTTATAAACATGCGATTTTCATCTTTTTTAACATGCGATCTTCTGTTTTTACTACATACGACTTTTTGTTATAACGTGTGAATTTAACATTACGTACGCTCGTACTTTAAGGTAAAATGTACGATACATTTTCACTATATATATATACATAATTTATATTTATTATATACGTATGTCTATAAATAAATTGTTTGTTTTTTATTTAATTCTTTCGAATTTGAATAGGTTTTGAGGCATTCAAATGCAGTTTCAGAAATGCCTAATTCAATTTGAATAACCTGAATATTTCTAAACCCGATTCGATGAAACTGGCAATTGGGTTGGGTGGGGTTGCGAAATGTGTCAAAACCAGCGATTTTTGATACAGGCAGAGCATGTCGGCTTTGGTTGTTTCGAAACACTTCCTGTCGAATTTGCGTAAAAAATCATATAAATATGAATACATTTGTTTATAAGTAAGTTGGTTGAAATTGCTTATGCTTAAGCTGCTCTTGTGTGTTTTCTAATGGGTAGCATTGATTCTGTGGCGCAACACATTAAGTTGGGGTTTATTTTTGCAGCGGATGGGGTTTATTTTTGCTGCGGTTCCGCTGCAAGAGACCAGAAGTGGTGCAACATACATTTCTTAGAGCTTGGCTGTTGGTATATTTCACAGCCTCAGGCGTGTAACTATTGTCTTCACAGCAGTTATTAATGATGCTAACCTTGAGGTTGAAGCTGCTACTCTCTTTTCTATTACAATCTTACTCAAATTTGTACCGTTTTCTATTTATATCTCGTGTTTTACTTTAAGTTGTTTCAGTATGATTTATTGTTTGCCATCTTGACATCAATTTTCATCTTTCAAATCATGTAATGATGTGTGATCAATGTGGGAAAAGTCTTGATGTGGTGGGCACTATATGTTCTGGTAGGGTAACTGGTCAAAACGGGTGCAGCTAGCTCACAATATATCTGGTACAGTCTTATATTTTAATTTTGAATCATATAATTGTCTCATTGTTTTCAATATAATGACGTAGGAGTTGAATATAGACCGAATGACTTTTTAGATGTTCTACCAATATGACCCGTTTTTTTTCTTCTTCTGTTCTTTTTGTTTTTTATCAGGAATAATCCATTTGACATGTAACAGAAAACATTATACTCATTTAGTTAGTGATTGAAATTCTGCTTTTGGTGGCCTTTCAGGTTCATAACATTGGCTAAGTAGCTCAGGTTAGAGGTGGCGAAATGGATAGATTGATTCGGTAGAGTAACATGTGTCGAAATGGGTAAATTTCTTGGGTGAATTGAAAATTGAAACGATAAAATGATAAAGCATAACCTTAATGGATCCGCCCAATTATAAGTAAACTGGTCAATATCGTCAAAATCACGCAACATATACCACTGTGGCAGTGGCGGACCCAGAAAATATTTTCAAATGGTGCGAACGATAGGTTTAACCAAATTTTCAAGGGGTGCAATCAGGATTCTGCCTATAAAATACACTAAAAACTTTTTTTCAAGGGTGCGTCCGCTCACCCAGGGCTCTATCTAGGTCCACCCCTGCACTGTGGTGGAGTGTTCATCGAATTGGTCTATGGGTTAGTGTTCAAATTGGTAATAAACAGTTATTATGATGAAAGATGATTTTGTAACTTGATAATAATAATAATAATAATAATAATAATAATAATAATAATAAAAATAATAATAATAATAATAATAATAATAATAATAATAATAATAATAATATACTCTTTAGTAAAGGTTTTAATAACACGATTGTGATTACTCGTTTGGCTTCTTTGTTTAACCTATGTTTTTAAAATGAATAGATTAATCATTTCATCCGGTAGAAATAAATTATTATTTAAATAGATCCACAAATGAGACATAGATGCGATGACTTATTGCGCTATTTTAAATTTAAATTATTAGAACAATACAATTAGTCTCTATGGTTTTGTTTAGTCAAACCTTTGAGATTTATGTTTATAAGGTTGTTTATTTAAGTTCGGTATTCATTTTGTAAAAGTTTATGATATGTGAAATGATTAAAATACCCTTATTAAATAAATATATAGTTAAAAGAAAATAAAAAATCTGACAACCTTTTTTTTTTCATCCTTTATCACTTACCACCATCGTCTAATGGGAAAGAGAGGAGGTAGTGTTATCGTTCTAGAGTGTTTGGGTTTCTAAATCTCCATAGCTTGAAGATTCAACAAAATCGACAGAAAAACCAAATTAACTTCATAGTTCCATGGATTATGTCGATCTAGTTTAATATTTAGGCAAACAGTTAGGTATTTGGTCGTTGGTTTGCGTGAGGGGGGAAGCAAGTGTTTTTCTGATTTTTTTTTTCTTTCGGTTATAAACTATACCTTGCTTATGAGAAATGAAATCAGTAGATGACAATGCATGTAATATATATAGAGGCTAATCCCTAACGTTTCCATTTGTAGAATTTTAAGAATATTATATAGAGGCTAATCCTCAACATGTACATTTTTGGAATTTTGAGGATATAAGTCGATATATTAATATAATTTTTTTTTGACACAAGTATACACCATGTAGATGTAAATAGGTAAAAACACAATGTAATGTATAATCAAAACATATAACAAACCTGAACAAACACCCCACCATGTAAATAGTCTAAAACACTGTTTTTCACATATTGAATTGCACCTTCCTAAAAAAACTATGATTTCAAAGAATATAGTAACTATATTAATGAAAATAAAATTCATAATTTATGATAGAATTATTTGAAGTAAATAAAGTATATAATTCACTAGTAGCTTTCAATTAATATTACCGCGTCAATGTCACCCAATATCTATAAGCTTTTTCTTAATAAACTTTATATTCTCTCTCTACATGTGTGTATATAAATTAAGCAAATACCAATAAGTCATATCGTTTTCTGACGGTCAATAAGAGATCCCAAAATTTAGAAGGTCAAATGTATTTGACTTGAATCATTTATGAGACAAGCGGTGGTTATGGCCTCTCATATCATATGTTCCATAATCAAATTAATATTATTAGTCATGTGGTATACCGTATACGCTATCCAATTAACATAAGCATGAAATACTTATATCTTTTTCTAACCGGTTCTAATTTTTTTTTTAAAAGATAAACTTCCTTAAAATCATAACTTGTAGAAAGATATGATACAATTTAAAATAAACCCAAGCCCTCTTTTCTTTAATTGTTTTCCCACAAAACTAAAGTTATATAGCTAATACAATGATATATGCCTAAGCATATAAGTAGTATGTCAGTTTAATACTTTAAAGTATCCTAATTCTTTCGGTACATTACTTTTAATCCTTCTTATTTTTTAATTAATTATTGCTATTATTATTACTTTAACTAGTAGTAATTAAACTAATAACATTTTCACCAACGTGCTAACATCTTACATCATCATGTCAAGTCATCAACACCTTTCACGACTAATGTCAATCTCCCACCACTACACAACCATCAACCATCATTCTCCCATTCATTTCTCCTCTATTGACCACACCACCATATCAACCTCCAATTCAATCATCTTCTTAGATCAAAACCCACAACCAAACCCACGTCCAAAAATCATTATCTATTGTATTCTCTCAATATCAACTACAGAAAGCCAACCTAAATGACATATGAACCAAAATACACAACCACCCTTCATCTAACCCCCCCCCCCCCCCCAAACCAAAATAGAAAAAAAATCAAAATCCAAACACAAACATAGGAGTATAAATCGATTCAGAAACCAAATGCACACAATTTTACCTAAATATGCAAAAAAAAAAAACAAAAAAAAAAACTTTAACCCGTATATCAAGTACTAATAGATGAAAATTAAATTGAATCCTTGAACAAACACGCACCTTTAAACACACATGTACTGATTGCACCATTAGTGTGACCAGAAGTAATGATGATGATGATGGCGACGATGAAGATGATGATGACAAGGATGTCACTGCCACCGTCGATGATAAGTATTCTTTGTCAATTGAGATAAATCTGTAATACCTATAGCTCATGTTCACAGTAAAACGGTTAAGATGGATCATTAATTAATAACTACAGCTAATTGCTAGACTGCTCCTGATAAGATGCAAATTGTCATTTATAGCATGGGGCATGCCATTCTTCATTTTGTTGCACTTATCAGATTAAGACCAATTGATAATCATAAATTTACTTTATTACAAATAGTCTTTAGAAAATAATCAAGTCAATTTAGTGAGATAGTGTTTCTAGTCTTACATGAAGCTTAGTATAAAAAAATTAATAACACAAGAAATACCATGTAGTGCACCATCACTAATAAGGTTCAAATCCCTACCGTGGTTAATGTGAATCAAAGGTTAAATATCATACATTTTTTAATTATAACAAATGAATTACAAGATATATTCACATATACAAACATGGAGGCATAGTCACATATACCAACATCTAATGCATCGATTCAAATTGAAACAATCGGAAGCATTTACCATAAAGAAATGTGGGAGACATATCGGTTCCAAACACAATAACCCAAAAAATAGAAAGGGTAGAACAACGTAGTTGGTAAAATCTCATAAGAGGTCATAAAAGAAACCCGAGTAAATGTGATAGAATAGACTATTGTGATTTAAAAAATAATGCCTTAGAAGAGGAAATTGAAGCTACAGAAGAAACACCGTATCAAATGAACATGATATCTATATAAATTTTTACAATATAGTACGATATAGCACTATGATAAACATGTGTCAATACAATATTTACGTGAGATATACCAACTAATGTAATTAATGATGTAGAGTACTTACCCAAAACTCTAGAAGAGTGCATACACAAAAATGATTAGCCAATATGATAAAATGTCTTAATGGCGGAAACTAGATTCAATCAACAAGTGATAAATATTTGGACTTATCAACGAGTATGTTATAAATAGTGTCTTGCAATAAAAAGAACAGAAATGAATGGGATTGTTTAATGCTAGGATCTGGGTTTTAACTTGTGTGTTTTAGTGTATGAATAAATTACATGTTTGATGAAATAAATGAAATATATATGAAAATGGAAAGGTGAAATGAGCGGAATTATATAAACACACAAGAATGGAAAGTTATCGAAACTGTTTTCTATTGATAATCCAAATATTACAATTACAGAAATGATTCTACAACCCCCCCTCAGCCTGATCACTCACTTAGACAGTTCGTACAAAGGAATGTGTGTGATGTGATAAAATAGACCTCTAATAGGTGAGATCTATTTATACAAAGTAAAAACATCTGCTGGCAATCAGGGCTGACATCACCCTGATAACGACATCTAACATTCCTTACATAAAAGATTCCATAGATGTTTCCTCCACAGATGTTAGAAACATCTGATGGAATGTAACAACTGTCCTAAGACAACTAACATATGTTTGGACATACACTATTACAATTAAAGGATTGTTATTTAAACCTCTGTTTGCTTGATCCAAACATCTGTTCTGGTTGAAACAGATGTTTGGTCTTCTTTATCAGTGCTTTGTCTTCAACAGGGCTTTGGCCATGAACATACTTTTCTTATTCTTCAAACAGATCTTTGAAATCTTCAAATAAATGCTCTGTTAGTGTTCAAGATTCACTATCTTTGGGAGGAGATGCATATCATAATTTATTTATTTTCTTGATCAAAGTAGCATGTTTTAGATTTTGCAATCATCAGTTCTTTTGTAAGTGTAACATTTAATATAAGGCATGATCTGTAGTACGACATATTTACTTAAATACTAACAGTTGATTATTAGGAAATATATTCCTTTATAGTGGATGCGATAACCTGTAGATTGTTAATCAACCTTACAACCTTATAAAGACTTAGGATGAAACTTTGGTTGTCACTACATACTTGAACAAGACACTTGAAAATGTCCTCTACATTCAAAAACCCTAAAAGGTTAACAATGCCTAAAAAACTAAGGTAGTGTTTTATATGTAGAATGGGTGTCAGAATGGAATGGGTCATTGTGAGGGAATGAGAACAAAGAGTATTTAGTTGCTAAGTGGAACGGAACCACCTATTACATAAGGTATCTCATTCCCTCTAAGCACTCCAAGTTCATTCCATCCACCCCCTTGTTTATTTCTATTCCTTTCCTTCTTCCACCCTTCATCACCGCACTCCCACCACCACTCACCACCTATGCCCACTGCTGACGCAACCTATCCCCACCGATAACCTGCCGCCACCCACGCTCCCACCACCGCCGTCACCGCTACCACCACCCCACTGTCACTACCACCACCCCACTTTCACTACCACCACCCACCACCTTATGTGCGTCTTTTAGTGTGTTGGTCTAGTTAAAATAATAACTCTTAGCACGATTAGGTGGGTTAAGTTAACAACTTTTAAGGCATGTTTATCTAGTTTTAAATTTATAAGAAATAATTATTACTTAGACTAGACACACACAATAGGCAAGCGTACCTAGCGTTTGTAGTAGAGTTTATGTGAGAGCCAAGTATCGAACGCAAAGGAAACGATTTTGATCAACCGACACAGATAAGGCACATTTGGTCTATATGGCTTTGGAGCATCATTTTTTGGTTAAACATTAGGACTTTCCCCTTGGTTTTTAATCAGACCATTATTATCATTTTGGTAGCATGCTTATATTGGCCAAAAAGTCAACTTCTTGGTTGGTGTCTTGCATAGGTTCAACAACGGGTATTCGCCTATTATCCGCCGGTGGTGGATCCGAGTTGAGATTTGTGGTGGGATAAGGAGGATCCAAATAGACTTTGTTGTTCCTTACAATTATAGTCATTATAGTTTCCTTGGGGTTTCTTTCCATGTTGCTTGGAAGCCTTCCTTCTTGCGTTTTGGAAACAATCTTTGCAAACTGATGAAGTTGAGTTTTAATCATTTGAAGTGAAGCTTTATGGTTAGGGGTGGAAATGGGTTGGGTTTGGGGCGGGTTTAAGTAATCCCAACCCCAAACCTGGTTACATAAGCTTGTCCCACACCTGTCCCAAAACCCATCGGGTATTGGTATACCGGGGTTTTGGGTAAACAAATTACCCATTGAGTATACTAAAATCAAAACCCATCGGGTAACTACTAATTAGTTACGTTTAGTATTATTAATATAAAAATATATCAATAAAATACAATGTATACGAAATAAAATACCTATATGTATAAAAAGTGGATGTATTATACATATACATATTTTAAAACATAACAGAAATTATATTGGATATATAATCGGGTAAATGGGTACACTTTATCAGGTAATCGAGTCTAGTAAATGGGCATATCACCAAATCCCAAACCCGTGAAAAAAATAAAAACTAATCCCAAACCCGATTATTGAGAGTCCAGGATCCGACGGTTCTAGACGGAAGTTTGGGTAGAAATAGAATTAATTCGATAGAATGTTATTAAGAAATAAGTAGAAGCAGCGGAATTCTAAGTTTCATTCATACCGAAAGAGTATACATCTTGCCAAGCTGGCGAAATCCTAGAGAAGTTTCACCACCGTTTCCTCTCTGGGAACTCCAAAACTTACAAAACAATGAACACACAACACCAATATATAGATATGACTCACCTTGTGTGAAGTGAGTAATTGACTTTGTACGAAGTGAGCTTCTCTTCGTACGAAGTAACCACTTCGTACAAAGTGAACTTTAAACACCTCTCACGTTCGCACTTAGGTCGTGTGTTCGTAAATACTCTATACTATATTCAACACATGCTCTATCTAGCCTATTCGTACAGTGACGACATAAAATGCACCAACAAGTTCCTCCTTGGACGTCACTGTCAAAGCTTGATCTTGATCTTGAAATATGAGAGCCGTGTTTGAATATTCTACAACTTTAATCAGGTATCTGTCGATGTCGTAGAACGCGTCAATAAATTCCCCCTTGATTGATGATTCAGGTTTGCATTATCTTCATAAAACACAAATTCCCCCTGAAAATAATTCCTCCAGAAATTAGTCTTCATGTATTTGTTTGCATGGTTCCTGACCTCCTCTGATTTGCTTAATCGACAAATTTTCTCGAATAATCACTAACTCGAAACTAATCAATGCAGCATCTCCTTTTCAACTTTAACCACATCCACGTTCGGTTCTAGCGCATTCTCCTATGCTCGATCCTCTGATCTTCAAAAACCCAACCGACAATTGAAAGAAACCGGTACACTTCAAGTTTGTGAATACCCGTGAAAATCTGAAATCCTGATTTCTGTAATCATGTTTAAGAATACTCCTGATGCTTGATGAGCAAATCGATAATCTGTTCAATCAGCAAATCTTCATCGGAATCAACTCATTTGGTAACACATCATATCTGAGAAACATTCTTTCGCGATCAAAATTTCATTCTTCCTCTTCAGTCACAATAATAGATATATAGCTATCTCCGCTAGACAGGAGCAACTTAATCACAAACATCACCATTCAACGGCGGCTAGTCCAAGAAGAACAATTCATCTGCTTGATGACTAAAAATACTGGCACCTAAGACCATCATTGAGCATTCGTGTATGCAATATAACTTGAATGACCTCAGTTCTCCTCGGAATTTTTGAGATAGTCTTGTTAACACCTAAGACCATCACCGAACATTCGTGTATGCAATATAACTTGAACATCTTCAGATCCTCTGAACATCAACAAAACTACTAATCATGCTAACCCATCGCACAACAAGATCAGGACTCTAACCCTTAAGCATCAATCTGTATCACCATCTGCAAATTCTGAACCTCCTATGATCAAGAACTAATGAAACTAGATCTTCAGCATCTCTAGACAATCTGAAGTCGGAACCACCCGAATACTGTTGCATAGTCATGAATTTCAAAAATGCCAGAATTTCAATTTATACACATGAAATTTTTATTCCCCCACATTTTTGCAAATTTTGACCGTACCACTGAATTTCCCCATCAAATCTTTAAATTCAGTTTTTCATCAATGCGGATTTTACGTTAAGGCCCATTTGTAGTCACTATACCAAACGATCATCATTCTGCACATGTATCCGTTACTATCCCATTTTCTTCAACCCTCTGTGATCGTGTCATCAAATTTGTTCTCTGAAGCCCTTGACGATGTCCCTGAACAACTTGTATTTAGACGTTAAAATCTCGAAAAAAATTTCCTATCACCAAATTTTTTCTGGACACTCGTCTCCACGATCAAAAAATGCATTTTTTTAGGCATTTTGGTTACACTTTGTACGAGGTGGATCTTCACTTTGTGCGAAGTGAGTACCTTTTCACAATTTTCGATCCAAAATCTTTATTTATGTGAATTTCAAGATGATTCTTGCACAGATCTGGTCGATTATCAATTCTAAACAATCCTATGATTTCAATTTAATTTTTTGTCCGTGGATTGTCCGTTTATTTGATGATTTACATCTAAAACCCTCCTAACTCCATAATTCATGAGCGTAGGTGATTTAATCAACTGTTAGATCGATTGAATAGGTACCATAGCTCTGATACCAATTGAGAGTCCAGGATCCGGCGGTTCTAAATAGAAGTTTGGGTAGAAATAGAACTAATTTGCTAGAATGTTATTAAGAAATGAGTTAAAGCAGCGGAAGTCATAAGTTTTATTCATACCAAAGAGTATACATCTTGTCAAGCTGGCGAAATCCTGGAGAAATTTCGTTAGCGTTTCCCCTCTAGGAACTCCAACACTTACAAAATAATGAACACACAATACATATATATAGACATGACTCAACTCGTGTGAAGTGAATAATTGACTTCGTACAAAGTGAGCTTCTCTTCGTACGTAGTGACCACTTCGTACGAAGTGAACTTTACACACCTATCACGTTCGCAAATAGGTCGTGTGTTCGTAACTAATTTATACAATATTCAACACACGCTCTATCTAGCCTATTCGTACAGTGACGGACATAAAATGCACCAACAATTAACCAACCCAAACCAGTCCCATATATGATAGATTTCGGGTTTACCTTTTAGGTTCAGGTTTGATTGCCATCCCTATTTATGGTTCTTCAAATTCGCTTCTTGCATGCGCATTTTTTCTTCATATTGCTTATAGCGGGTTCGGATTCGGCTATAAATGTTTTTAAATATTTCTTCCAAGGAGGACCATTTTGGCTTGGGTCCTTGGTTTTGGCCTTGGTATCTTTGTTGAGGTTGCCTTTGTTGTTGCTCAAAGCCGGGAGGTTGGGCATTTACCTTGGTTCGCCAATTGAAGTTAGGATGGTTTAACCAACCGGATTGTAAGTGTTGCTATAGGGGTTATTTTGTTGACGGATGGTGTGCACAAAGTCAACTTGCTCGACTTCCAAAGGTGGAACTTAGCCATCTTGAGGAGATTTGTTAAAGTCGGCAGTGACAACATTAACTTGTGCTTTGCTCAACTGGTTGAGGTGAGTTGTTAAGGCTTCAACTTGAGTGGTGAGTGAAGTAACCAAATCTACTTGATATAAATATTGTCTTCTTCCTCGGTTTGCCCTTGGATTATGCCATTGATAGCTATTCATGGCAATTTCTTCAATGAGATCATAAGCTTCTTGTGGCCTCGTGTTTCCAAATATTTCTCCTGCGATTTCATCAAGAGTTTTTCTTGATAGGTTTTCAACCCATTGTAGATGGATGAGATGTGAAGCCAAATTTCAAGTCCATGGTGAGGATATTTTCGAAGCATGTCCTTGAAACGCTCATATGCTTCATAAAGTGATTCACCGTCTTCTTGGGTAAAAGTGGCTATGTCATTTCTTAATTTATGGTTTTGGCAGGTGGGAAATATTTTAAAAGAAATTTTTGGGCAAGGTCATTCCAAGTGGAGTTGGAACCCGTTTGTTGTTAATTTAACCATGCCTTAGCATGGTCCTTTAGTGAAAAAGGAAACATGTGAAGAGGAATGGCGTCGGGTGTGACATTATGAAGCTTAAGGTATCACAATTTTGAAGGAAATTTTCGATATGAGCATGAGGATCTTCAACGGGAAGTCCATGAAAACTGCATGATGATTGTATCATGTGAATGACATAAGACTTGATTTCAAAGTGTTTAGCATCGATGTTTGGTCTAGCTATACTAGATCCCAAAGCATCAATGGATGGTTTTGCAAACTCATAAATGTTATGATTAGGTGGGTTAAGTATTGCCATCTTTGGTTGAGATTATTCACTAAGTCTTTGATTTACAAATCTTTCAGGTTTGGCAAGTGGTTTAGATATACCAGAGCTAGAAACACAGAACATACACTACCGACAAAAGAAAAGAAAGATTGAAACCAAAGACGAAAAATAAATTTGTAAGTAGTCCTAAGTCTTTTTTAAAAACATCGTATCCCTAGAAATAGTGGCAAAAACTTGATATGCGTGTTTTAGTGTGTTGGTCTATTTAACTTAATAATTCTTAGCACGATTAGGTGGGTAACTTAATAACTTTTAAAACACGTTTATGTAGTTTTAAATTTATAAGAAATGATTATTAGATATACTAAACACACACAATAGGCAAACGTACCTATCGTTTATAGTAGAGTTTATGTAAGAACTAAGTATCGAACCCAAAGGATGCATTTTTACAGCTTAACTTTAGATTACCAATTAATTAATTATCTTTTGTTATTTTTATATTAAAACCAGAAAATAAAAGCATGTAACAGAGAATTAGTAGAGAACATCAAGAGCACGAAGAGTGTTGTTTTGGATCTTCGAATCCACTTGGGATGAATTATAGTTAAGTAATTGGCAAGTGTGAGGTTAATAATTTAAAAGCCTGCACGTAGCTTAGGTTATAGATGAGTTTTTATTAGACTTCTAAACTGTGCCTTTAATGTTAAAATAGAACTAGAGCCGATTAAAGATAATTCATTATCCAACCTTAGAAGAAGACTCTTTTTTAAGGAGCAATCCCCTAACTTTGGGTTAGTGACATCCAACTCATCTTCTTTCTTCTACAAATTCCCATGGTTTGCGATCCTCTAAAGGGCATATCTTCGTCTCCCTTCAAAGATCGCCAAAGATTTATCAAAGTGCTCTCCATGGGTAGCTAATGACACTTGTGATTAATTGAGGTGATTGATCTTTATTTAATGGGAGAGGCATTATAATAATATAATATATAAAGACGTATAGTATTTTAACACGGGTTCACAAACTCTTGGTTTGCACCAAGTCTAACATATAGACTATGTTAGACAAGTTGTATAACCAAGCTTTGGTTAATCATTGATGCCTAGCATATAGACCATTCATGCCAACAATGATATACTTAATAAACGAGGTTTGAGTATTTTCACAAATGGGTCAACCAGTTCTCCAACTTTGTATTTCCCTTATCAGTATATAGGTTGTTACATACCATGAGTGTACTAATAAGCTTCACCTCCCAAGGTTATCAAGAATACCCACCAGATCAAAGACCAAAAACCGATCCCTAGCTCATTTTGGAAGAAGAAGAAGAAGAAGAAGAAGAAGAGAAAGAAAAAGAAGAAGAGTGGAAGGCATTTTTAAAGATATAACACACCACTTTGCCAAAAGTTAAACATTTATGCATACCAAGCTTCATCTACAATACAAGCAACACAAAGAGTTTAGCCAAGAATGGCCATGTTAACTTATCCACAAAGAATGATCATAGTGTGGATCATGATGGATCAAGTGTAAGAGATCAAGCAACTTGAAAAGGTTGTTGATTAAAAGTTCTCTCTCTCAAACTAACGTATTACAAATGTTTTCTTGGAGTGATCCCAAACTCCTATCTGACTCTCAAGAGTAGAGGAGTATGTGTGTGAAACATGAAAGATGGGTGGGTGAATTGGGCTGGTGAAAATGGGCAGGAAAGGGTCTCTATTTATTGGTTGGGGTTGTGTAGGTAAGCACTAGCATGCTTGAGGTGGCACAACCATGCCTAGTACTGTCAAACCCTGGTCGTAGCGGAAGCGCAAGCGAGTGACTATGAGGTAATTATTGCAACCAATTGTGTAAACAAAAATAAATCAACAACGCTGCCATATATGTTAAGTTGCAACCTTTTTTACAAGTTCCCAAAACAAGTTACAAGGTTCAGACAAGTTCACAATGTTATCCAAAGTATAGTTTTTGAGTTGCATTACACTTTAAACCGAAAGATTATTTTCATCATAAAATCATGTTGAGTTTTTGACCCTTTATACCCATATGATGTTGGGATATAAGAGACAAATCCTCCAAAAAGGCATTCGTTGTCATGTTCATTCCCACTTCTCTAGTCTTTCACCAGCTCAAGTTTTGCGTCCTGAAATACATGTAAATTTGAAAAGTCAACATGAAGTTGGCGACGGTTCATGTAGTTATTGTTTTCGTATGAGATGTCTTGTTTGTAATCCAGTAATGAAATCTTAGTATGTTTTTAGAATTCATGGAGTTTAAGGATCTATAGGGTGTAGCTAGCACCCTGACATATGTGCCATAAGTAAGTAACCAGACCAAGACAACTCTTGACCATCAATTGGGATCACAAAAACACTCCTAAAGGGTTAACAAACCAGGAGTGGAGCGCGCCTCAAACTCGATAGATCTATACTTTTGCACCTTGGTCACTAAGTGATTAATGGTTACTCTTGTAATCATCCTACTTACACACATTGATCGTGTTTATCATCTAACCCCATAGCTAACATACTGTTTGTTATGACATGTATTTCCCCTCGACAGTTTTAAAACAAAACTTTGATATAATTGAAAGGAGGGACATGAACTCACAGTTTTGTGTTTTGTAAGTTGTACTTATCAAATTCAGGTGTCCGTACACGTGTGTAACCTACATGTGTATTAACTTCATTAGACACATGGGTCTGTTGGAGCTCGTACCAGTTGTTCAACTTGAATTCTTGTTGTGTATATATTTATCACATTAGAACAACTTTAATGTTATTATAGTGTTGGTAGTTCGTTTGTTCGATTAATATTTTTATACATATATTTCTCAAATATATATATATATATAACATACTATATATATATATATATATATACATATATATGGGTGTGGTCAGGGCTCGCCCTTCACATGTCCTCGGGCCTTGCACGCATGTCATTGGGCCTAGCCCATGTCTTTATGTGATTGGGCCTATCCCATGTAATTTATGTCATTGGGCCTGGCCCATGTCTTTTTGTGATTGGGCCTAGCCCATGTAAATTTATGTCATTGGGCCTAGCCCATGTCTTTATGTTATTGGGCCTACCCATGTAATTTATGTCATTGGGCCTAGCCATGTCTTTATGTGATTGGGCCTAGCTAGTTAATTTATGTGTTTAGGCCTAGCCCATGAAATTATATGTTTGGGCCTAGCCCATGTATTGTATGTCTTTGGGCTCTAGCCCATGTTCTCATGTGATTTGTGTATTTGGGCCTTGTCCATGTCTTTTATATAATGGGCTTAGCCCAACTTATTCGATGAGTCCATAATATTTATAATCTTACACTTGGAAATTTTTACTAAGGATAGACTTTTAAGTATCTTCATATACTTTTATAAAATCACTTGGTAATGTTTATACATCTTAAATTTCCGGATTTTGTTATGGTTAATATATATTCGCTAAGCGTCTAAAATATATTATTTTTAGACATGTTGTCGTTGTCGTTTAATATATATGTTGTCGTTGTCGTTTAATATATATATTATTTTTATACATGTTGTCGTTGTCGTTTAATATATATATAGTATGTATGTATATATGTATGATTCTATATATAAGTCCATGGAAAATGAAGATGAATATGTAGGATACATGCATGCAAGATGGTATTTTGAAACTTCATTGTGATTGATGATGATTAGTGGGTTAAACATGCTTAATAATAGTTTAATAAACGTGGAAAACGCCATAGTTTAGGGGAAACTATGGCTAAATTTTCTAAAAATCTAATCCGATTATGAGTAATTAAAAGGTGATTAAAATGGTTAATCGTGATTAGTAATCTTAATCGTGATTAAACAAGTCTTAATTGTAAGGTTTAAGTCTTAATCATCTAAGGATTTTATAAACACTTACAAATTATTTTCATAAGTTAAGGTGAACTATATTTATATATATTTTTAGGGGCAATATATAAACACACACACACTTAGAAAACCTACCTTATGAAGTATGTATAATACATTTGTATTTGTGTATGTATAGAGTTAGGAAAATATTAACCAAGTACAAAATACATCATACATGAAGACCTTATTAATACGTAAATGTGAAAATACAGACATGAACCTTAATGTATACAAACTTGGGAAATATATCCATAAACGGATAACCGGACAACGAAAGAACGGAAAAATGACACGCGAACATCGGACAAACCGTCATGTAACTTTATATATTGAGAAGATAATATATGTCCAAAACTAACGCGAAATATAAAATAAGCACTCTAACGAATAAATGTGTCGTCATCACAACGAGCGCCATATCGCCGACAAGGGATGGCTACATTCACAGACGTTTGGTCATTCTCGACAAGAAAAATTATATTTATATTGTATGGCTTAGCTCAACTATAAGAAAATGGAAATGAGAAATCACTAAGTTTACATATATAAAAGTATACACGTATACAAATACATAAGAAATACGTACTAAAATACACTTGGTGGGATTGCAAGAATACAAGGGATATACATGTACACGAATACGTATAAATATGACATAAACACCAATAATAAAATATACAAGTACAAGTATATATACGGTATATATACGTATACAATACGCAAGTACATGGTAATGTACTCAAATACACTTGTTTGAAGTGTACACTCACAATGAATACCGTACATGTATTTACGATGTTAAAAATAAATATTTTAAACAATTATATATATAAAGGACATACATATATTTATGAAACAAATATACATACTGAAACCGAACGTATTTATACATGTGAACAAGGTTCACTAAACTCAAAAATATATATTGGAAGAATATATATATCACACATAACGAACGTATGCCGTGCGTGGCAAGGAGACGCTAATGGGCTAGGCCCACTCACACCATGTGGATCACGGGGATGTAAATGGGCTAGGCCCATTCCCAGTTGTGCAAGGCACAAAAACTCTTATGGGCTAGGCCCACTTACACTCGTGCGAGGCATGAAGACTCACGAAGGGCGAGGCCCGTTCATACACACCATGAACACAATATATATATACTAGCACATCAACATACAAACAAATGCCAACATATTATTAATAAAATAGGGGTCCAATCACATAACAATACAACCTTAATAACGTTCAAGATGAACAACACGTACACGGTCTAGTAGAGACCTAAGTGTCTAACGAGTTAGAGCACTTGTAGGTTGTTACGTGCATTTGGACACCCCTCTCGCTAGCACGTACTTTCTTTGGAATGCAATATTGTGAGTTCATGTCCCCCTTCTTTTAAACATTTTCGGTTTTATAACTCTCAGGGGGAAATACATGTTTCGATGGTATGGTTTAGCTATGGAATGAAATATTAGATCATGCACAAATAGGATATCTCTTAAGCGCCATAATCTTTTATAAGACCACAGAATAAGAGTGGTAGATCTATCGGGTACGGTCGAGCCCCACTCATGGGTTCTTGTGTGGCTGCATGGAGTGATTTTGTTGTCCCCGCCGGGTGGACCAGTATTAAATCGTCTAACGTTGAGTGCTTCCTATGTCGTCACACATATTAATGTCCTTAATGTCCTTGCAAAACATTAATGATCATCAAGTTCATTGACGCTTTACATACCACATTCTTATATACGAACTCTCAAATGTTTTTAAGATCATTTGTTATGAACTCAAAACGCATGAACTCGCCAACTTTTGTTGGTCTTTTAAACTTACATGTATTTCAGGCAATTAAAGTGGATCTTGGTGCGGTCAGTTACGAGGTTTTCAAGGTTATCAAGAAGTCGATTACATCCATATTTTGAAGGGTTTGGTCAATATGTTTTGTCCTCGAGTTGAATATAGGATGCAAAGCCTTGATGTTTAAAATGTTTAATTCGACAAGACTATTTTGTAAAACTTATTAACTTATGTTGTCTTTTATTATCAAACAACTTATGACTTGTAATCTTTATTATGGCAATGGATGAACATCGTGCATGTTTTGTTTTATATAGTTGTTTACTTGTGTTGTATATGATGATGAAAAATAATCAAGTTCACACCACGTGCTTCCGCCTTCAAACAGGTGTGACAATAAACCCCACACTTAAACATTGTTTGTCCTCAAGCAATCTAGCAAGTTCTTAGTTGAAAAATAGTCAGCGATCCTAATGTCCTTGGACATTGCCTATGTCACACCCCGACCCGCAGCGGAAAAGGTGATCGGGGCATGATTGGGTTATCATCAAAGCTCATGACATTTATTAAGTGTTTCATATTTATTAATACAAATTAAATGGAAATTTACAATGATTGCTACAACATGATCTAACTAACAATCTAAACTTCTTTGTTCTCTTCTAAGGCATATCCTATGTTTTCCTTGCTTCAACCTGTTCACCTGTATCATGCGTAAAAAGGTTTTTGGATCAACATAATGTTGGCGAGTGAATCCTATGGAAAACATTTGAACAATTTATTTAAATTGATTATGAATATGTGCACAACCAAACATGAGTAAAATTAGATGTAACTTGATCAACAATCATAAGATGTTAAATGAAACACTCATGAATAATAATGGAACAATTAAAGACACGGGATGCTCAACTCGTCTCTCACGAGGAACTGAGGGGCCTGATGAATGAGTTGCATAAACATGATGATATGAATGACACAACTACAAACAAAATAAACTCAATGAAACACACATGAACAATAATGAATTTGAATTGAAGCACGCGATGTTCTAATCGTCTCCCACGAGGAACTGATGGGCTTAATGTATGAGTTTCATATAATTTGACAAAAGGAATATAAGTAAATCACAACAATAAAACAATCTAAGTTTAAGTCATGATGTGGTATGGCACAAGTTTAAATAAATAAATTAATTAATTTCATAACACATGACACACCCCAAAACGTGTAATTTAAAAGGGGAATTGTAAGATTCACTCACAGTGGGTGCGTTCGGTTGATGACGTTGAATGCACGCGAAGTGGTTTTAACCACGAGTGAGATTTAACCTAGATAAATCGCATTATGGTTTGGTAAGTAAACGGATTTTATTAAACTATTTTAGTAGAATTTTTGGGTGTATTTTTGTGAGTTTGAGGCTATTTTCTAACCTTAAAAAATGTTATTTTTAAGTATTTATAATTGATTTTTAATTAAAATAATTAAATAAAAATAATAAAAAATATTTTATTTTTTTCTGCTACAGTGACCTTGACCGGTTGACTTTGACTGGCGTTGACCGGTTCGGAAGGCATATTATTGTGCGCTGGGTGAGGCTCGAACCCGAGACCTCTCGTACGCGTGCACACAGCTCTACCAACTGAGCTACGTGTCTAACCCGTTATATATCCGATTTTAATTACATATATACATTAATTAGAATTAAACAGAAATCCTTTTTATTTTAAAAACAGTTTAAACGACACGGTCATGCACTCCACAGGTCTCGAACCCGGGACCTGTGGTTTAATCCAACACACAGTCCACCGCTGGACTGTGTGTTCAACATGTTATATCATTCGGTTTTTATTATACTTAAGTACTAATTATTTATTTCCTTTTCTGCCTTAATTAAAAAGAAGAGATAATGGTCCGAGTCGGTGCTGAAGACCGGACTCGAACTCGTGACCTGTGATATAAACAAACACACAGTCCACCGCTGGACTGTGTGTCTAACTTGGTTATTATTCCGGTTATCAATATACTTAACATATACTAGTGACGACTCCGGTTCAGTTAAACAAAAAATTGGTTTTTATTAAAGGCAGCGTGTGTGAGACGGGAATCGAACTCGAGAACTTTGCATGTTTAACGTTTTATGTGCACACAGTCCACCACTGGACTGTGTGTCTAACCCGATTAATTTCATGATTTTAATTATACTTATAATATAACGAGTACATCGTCTTCTTCATCAAAGTTGAACCAGAATTCGGAAATCGACTGGTTCAAAGTTTTTATCGGTTTAATAGTGTGCTACAGTCGATTAAGGTAAGATAAAAGTGAAACGGAAAAGAAACTGGGCGGAGAGGTATACCGACTGGATCCTCTGTTTTCCGGCAGAACTCCGGCGACAGGATTCAACTCCGGCGTCAGGTGTCTTGCAGCAGCAAGTCTCCGAAAAGCTTGGAAAGAGTATGGGTATCTCCGGGATAAGCTTCAGGGGCTCAGTGAGGTTCAGAAATAAGAAAGTCGGTTTTCCGGCGATGAGCAGGGAAATTTCCGGCGAGTGGAATTACGCCGAGAAAAGCTGTGATTTTGAGCGAAAGTGTTTGTCGTGAGTTGTGGGTGAACTTATAGTGCAAATCGTTGAAGAATCTGGTCTGAATTCCGACTGTATTCGTTTATTAAAATTTCCGGCGGTTTTGAAAAGTGTCGCGGACTTCAAACATCGGTTATAACCGATGTCTGGTTAATGGTTTACGTTATAACGTAAATCGTAGTTAAGACTCGCGAGTTTGCCGGGATTCCGACGACTGAACTGATTGGGCGCCGGTTTTGAATTCGTAACGACACTTTATCAATTAAATGATTCTATTATATCACAAACAAAGTCCGCGGCGCAGTGGTTTGTGTGTTGAGAGATAAGTTGTTGAACTGACTCGGTACAGACCCGGGTTCGAAACCCGGCAGATGCAAATCATTTTCATTTTGCGATTTTTGACAGTTTTTCAAAAACTAAATATATATTCCCGTATAATAATTGATTACGGATCGTTTAAAAATATTTTGGGCATTTAATTCGCAACGAAAATTTTGACTGACTGTTCGGTTGATAAACGGAGCGGGTTTGGTAAATCCGTTTTTTGACGGATGTTACAGCCTACCTCAAATGAGTTACAATTTATTAGTTCTTTTGGGAAAACGATTAATCATGACATGCCTACTAAAACATTAGTTATACTTAGTCTTACACACCTCACAGTGTTCACTCACCTTGCGGCTATGTTTGGGGGTGAGTTTAAATGGGTGTAACACTCAAGTCAAACCGAATGCATGCATGAGTCATAGACTTGTATAGAAATCATATCTACACCAATTCACTTAGAAAATTTGATGAATCAAGAGGGCTTCTTTGGGTGATATGATAAGGTGTATGTTGGTAAGGTTTAGATGGATGGTAGATGAGTGGGATATGGTCAATGCTTTCATAGAAACACTAGGTGATGGTCCTTCTAAAGTAGTTGAAATGATGCTAGTGACTCTTTTTAGGTCAATTTGTCAAGACCATTCCACAACTCTTATTGCCTAATTCTCTTCCAATGGTAAATACTTCGACTATCCTTTCTCTTTGAACCTTTCGGCGAGTTTTAGCCTAAAAGCGTCCAATAGGACTAACTTCTCATCTACTTCTTGTCGGAGTCGTTTCTTCTTGGTGACATTCTTTGTGGAATTGCGGCTTTTGATGTATTCCACTTCCTTTCTTATCAACCGCTTCATAACGTGCGGTTTTTGATACTTAAGAATTTGTTGTTGTCTTTAAGGTATTGGCGCCAAAGGCTTGATGTGTGCACCAAAACTTTTGGGATAGGTGTTCCCAAAAACTTATTCTTCTTTTTTTTTTTTGAAGTTTTGATTCCATGGCTTTCTTGGATTTTTCTTCATGGCTTTTGATGATTCAACTTAGATGGATAATTGGCAAAAACTTGGTGTTGTAGCCTTAAACTTTGATTCCAAAAACTTTTGTTAATGCTAAAAACTTGATGATTGGTTCCTCTCTTGTAATCCTTGATGGTTAAAAGACTTCTTCATGAAATAGCACTTCTTTCAAACCCTTCTTTCTAGACCATTCATTGATAATTTTCATGAAAGCATGGCTCTTGGGTGGATTTGGGTGATAGAAGCGATAAGGTTGTGGCTCAAAGGATTATCAAGGTGGATAAATTATGGTTGGTGACTTTATGTCCGTCACTGTGCGAATAGGCTAGATAGAGCATGTTTTGAATATTGTATAGGTTATATACGAACACACAGCCCAAGTGCGAATGAGAACGGAGTTTTAGTGTCACTTCATACGAAGCCAATCTCTCACTTCGCACGAGTTGGTCAATGCCTATATGTAGGTTTTGTGTGTTCATTGTTTTGTAAGTTTTGGAGTTCCTAGAGCGGAAACCTTGGCAAAATCTCTCTAGATTTTGCCAGCTTGACAAGATATATACTCTTTCGATATGAATGAATGAATGCTTCCGCTTATTCTGCTTCTACTCCTTTCTTAACAACATTCTAGCGGATTAGTACTATTAGTACTATGGTGCCAATTCATTCAATCTAACAGTTGATGAATCACCTACGCTCATGAATTTTGAAGATTTATGTACGTTTGAGGGGTTTTGGATGTAAAACATCAAACAAACGGACAATCCACGGAAAAAAAAGTAAAATTGAACCTATAGGATTGTTAGAAAATGATTTTCGACCAAATTTGTGCCCGAGTCATCTCGAAATTCAAAGAAATAAAGATTTTGAATCGAAAAATGTAATCAGGCTCGTTTGTACGAAGTGAGTCACTTTGCACGAAGTGAGGATCCACTTCGTACGAAGTTGATAATTTTTAACGTCTAATTCGGGTTGTTCAGAGACACCGTCTAGAGCTTCAAAGTACAAATTTGATGATACGATTACAGTAGGTTGAAGATTTTGGGGTAGTCACTAATACCCATCTGAATGATGATTATTTGGTATAGTGATTATCAATGGGCCTTAACGTAAAATCCGCATTTGTTGAAAACTGAATTTTCAAGATTTGAGGGGGAATTTCTGTGAAAAATTTGGTATGGTCAGAATTTGCAAAAATGAGAGGGAATAAAATTTCGCGTATATATTAAGATTGGCATTTTTGAAATTCATGACTCTGTAACAATATTCTGGTGGTTCTGACTCCAGATTATCTGGGGAATGCAGAAGATCTAGTTTCGTTAGTTCGTGATCACAGGAGATTAAGAATTTTCAGAAAGTGATACAGATTGATGCTTAAAGGTTAGAGTCCTGCTCTTCGATGGGGATCAAGTTAGCAGGTTGAGCAGTTTTTATTGATGCCAGCGAGGACCTGAGCCTATTCAAGTTATGTTGCATACATGAATGGTCGATGATAGTGTTAGGTGTTAAAAGGACTAGCTCAGGGTTTCAAAACTACCGAGAAGATCTGAGGTCATTCAAGATATGTTTTATACACAAATGATTGAGGATAGTCTTAGGTGCCATTCTTCAAGTAGATGAATTGTTCTTCTTGGACTAACGGCCGTTGAATGACGATGCTTGCTGATTAGGTTGCAACCAATTCAGCGGAGATAACTATATATATGTTATTATGACTGAAGAGGAAGAATGTGATTTTGATCGCGAAAGAATATTTTCTCAAGATTGATGTGTTACAAGATGATTTGATTCTGATGATAATTTGCTGATTGAGAAGATTACTGATTTACTGATCTATTTTTCAAGAGTATGCTTATATATGATTACAGAAATTGGGATTTCAGATTTTCACGGGTATTCATTGATTTGAAGTTTACCAATGTGGTAATTCGAAGTTTCTTTCAATTGTTGGTAGGGTTTATGAAGATCAGAGGATCGAGCATAGGAGGAGTACGCAAAAACCGAACACGGATGTGGTTAAAGTTGAAACGGAGATGCTGCATTGATTAATTTCAAATTCGTGGTTATTCAAGAAAAATTGTCGATTAAGCAAATATAAGGTGGTTAGGAACCGTGCAAACAAAGACATGAAGTTTAATTACTGGAGGAATTATTTTCAGGAGGAATTTGTGCTTTAATGTTGATAATGCAAACCCGAATCATCAATCAATGGGGAATTTGTTGAGGCGTTCTACGACATTGACAAATACCTGATTGAAGTTGCAGAATATTCAAGCACAGCTATCATATTTCAAGATCAAGCTTTGACAATGACATCCAAGGGGGAAATTGTTGGTACACTTTATGTCCGTCACTGTGCGAATGGGCTAGATAGAGTGTGTGTTGAATATTGAATAGGCTAGGACATACGACCCAAGTGCGAATGAGAACAGAGTTTTAGTGTCAGTTCGTACGACTTCGTATGAAGCTAACTCACTTCGTATGAAGTGAAGCCACTTCGTACGAAGTTAATCTATCACTTCACAGGAGTTGGTCAATGTCTATATATAGGTGTTGTGTGTTCATTGTTTGGAAAGTTTTAGAGTTCCCAGAGGGGAAACGCTGGAGAAATATCTCCAGGATTTTGCCGGCTTGATAAGATGTTATACTCTTTTGGTATGAATGAATGAATGCTTCTGCTTACTCTGCTTCTACTCCTTTCTTAATAACATTCTACTGGATTAGTACTATTATGCCCAAATTCCTGTCAAGAACCGCTAGATCCTGGACCTACAGATTTTGATGGATATTGGGTGATAATCCTAAGTGCCTCAATTTTTTTCATTTTATATTTACCTTCATTATGGCATTGGAAATGTATAGGTCACACAAATTCTAAGAATGCAATGGATGAATTTACTCTCTATTTCAAATGAATGAGCATGTGATTAAGTATGTATGATTTATGCTCTATTAAGGCTAAAAATTCTCATATGTAAATCAATAGAATAGGGTAAAGTGTAAAATCTATGCATAACTTATGTTCTTTCTACATGCCATGACCTCACAATCCTCTTTGATTGGTTTATTGAACTCAAAGGGTTTGAAAAGTTTTTAAATTAAGGAGGATTTTAGGCCCTTATGTTATTTGGTGAAGATATGTTTTAGCATATAGGTGAGCACTCACGCCGAGGATTCACACGAAAGTGTGACAGGTCCAATTATGTGGATTTGTACAAAACACTCTTTCCTTAGACAAAAAGAACTCGATGGATTGCACGTGTTCTATCATTAGGACTTCCAATCCTTTAAAAATTAGTTTAAAATAAAGCTAGATTTGATGAGATAGCCAAGGAATTGTTATTGATTTGAGAAATGATTAGAAAATGTAAATAATAGGTTTCGGGAGGCCAGGCACGTGTAATCTTTAGACTTCGATCATAATGGAAATCATGTTTTGTTTCAATTTTGTTTATGTGACAACCAACAGTTAAATGGTAAAAACCGTACAACTTAACAATAAATTAAACATTAAAATTGCGTTCATTTTTTACTTAATTTGTGCATGATTAGGTCATACAAAGGCTAGCAATCGTAGGACATGTTTAAGTTATGTAAATGATAATCTCACATTTGTCGCATCGCGAGAAAACAAGAAACTATATCCGAACGAGCAACGAATGGCACGAAAGCATTTTATAGTTGAAATACAAATAAAAATCCCTAATTTGGGGACACCAAATACCAAAACAATTTAACTTTCCTGAAAAGGCACATATTTACAATTCGTCTGATCCGCGCTAAAACTGTAAAAATATAAATTGTCCGAAACGCCAAAATTCAACATTTTAATGTTCATAGGATTTGTATATAATGTTATACATCATAAATAAACTTGAGGATATCAAAGGGATGTCCGAAACATAAACTTCTGGTATTACGTCACAACTTGTATAACTTGTCCAGTTTTGATCCGACGAACTAGTAAAGGGCATTTTTACCATCCTAACACCTAAACAAATCAACTAGTGAACTAGTTAGCCATCGTTTGGTGTCATGGACATTGTCATAACACTAATCCTACAAGAATTCCCCTAATTCCCCTTAACATTAACAAGTTATCCACATGTATAACTTTTATAAAAAATAAGTAAAACCATAACCCCCCATTCGGTTTTGAGTGGGCCCCATGGGCACCCCATTTGCTAGAATTTGGTGAAGATATTTGAAGAAGGCATGGCTTGTAAGATTTCAAATTTGACTATAAGAGATTATGACATCACCTCACATCATCATCCTACCATATTCTAACATTCAAAAACAAATACCAAACACTCCCTTTGTCTCCCTCGCCTCACGGCACCACCTCCACCACCATACACCACCATTTGCCACCCTTAAACACATCCTTTTAATCACTTTTAAACCATTACAAGATCATCTAAGAACATTGTGTTGATACACTTTTGTGTCTGTCTCTTCTTCTTAGTTATGTCTGAAATTGTACGGTCTTTGTTTATTGTGTCTGTATAGTTTGGTCGTGTCGACCAAATCAAGATATCCTCCTATCTTGGTTTAGTACGACGATTAGTTTATCTATGTAAAACAGTTGCATGTGAGCACACTGTTAAGTCTTGTGTACGTCATATCTGTTGGCACGTTCTCCAAAGAACACATCCAAGTACGATTGAGAGATGCTTCGTACGATCAAGATGTTGCTCGTACGAGTCACATTCCATTCGTACGAGTGGCTCATATAACAAGCATCTTGTTTAAGTCATACGAGCTAGTTCATGTTCGTACGAGCCATTGGACATTCGTGCGAGCATCTTTTGGACAAGGTTCTTCGTGTCTTATGGTGCTTCGTATGACCAGCAACATTCTTCGTACTGTTACTAGGTGTGGGCACTATATAAACTGACATGCACTTCTCAGTGTAAAACAAGAGAGTTGAGACATCAGTGAACAAGCTAAAGAGAGAGAGAGAACTGAAGCACAAGAACACAGAGAGTATTTCATGAGTCTGTATGAACATTGTTTGTATGTGTTTGTACTAGTTCTCTTTTGTTAATCAAGAAATTGAATCTTGGGTTATCCTGTATTTCCTACTTTGCTTTGGTTTGTATACTTACGAGGATTCTCCACTCGTATTTATGTTGTATAAACAGGGAAGTAGGTTAATCTTGATCCTCCAAGTGGACCTACAACTAGTATCAGAGCTTTGGCTCTCTTCCTTGTTTGAAACCAAGCTTAGTGTTGTGTCTGAGCTAGTTGTGAGGGTTTCTGGAAGTGTTCTTGAACATTCAACAGGAAACTTAAGTTTTCAAAAGATAACCAACTTAAAACTTAGTTAAAACTTGTTGTATTCAGAAAATTTTCATAAAAACCTTGTTAGAATACATGGAGACATGTTAGCATCTAGTTTTTCTTAATTTTCTGTCAAAGTTCAGTTGGACATATCTTCAGGTGAAGCACTGCCGAAAAACTCACCGGAATATTCTTGTAGGGTTGACCAAATCTCTAGACATTCTGACTTAACTTGATTGTTTTGACTAAAAAGCTGATATGGAATGTTTATCTTTTTAACCAAAACTGTGTAGACAACTGACCACTTTCGAAAACAAGTCTGTCTTAGAAAAGGAAATTTTCACCAACCAACCCTGAAAAAGATTCCTGTTTGTGAAAAACATCCGAGCGAATAACCCATCCGCACGAAGTACAAGACTGTTCGTGGAAAGACCAAGTCATCCGCGCGAAGAACCTTGTTCGCACGAAGCACAAGTTTGTCCGCACGAAAGAGTGTCTCTCGTACGAAGCACCTGGTTCGTACGAAGGACAGTCATCCCTACAAATCATTGATTCGTACGAAGAACAAGCTTGATTTGTTTTTCGTGTTTCAGTTCTTCAAAACTTTGAGGTTTTTAAAATTGTGAACTTTAAAAGGAGACTGTTATTTTCGAAAATTACATTTTAAACCTTTTAATATTCATAACCAAGAAAACATAATGAGTACTAATCCTTGGGATTGGGGGAGTAGTTCAAGCACTAATCAAGACTATCACAAGCTTCCGCAACCTCATGGGTTATCATTATTGCCTCAACATACCATGATTACTTCAAATCAATGGGCATGTGTCGCAAATCAAAATCAAAGCATACAGACTCTTCTTATAAGCGAGAGTGAAACTTGTAGTAATAACCGTCCACCAAAACTGAACCATATGAACGCTTATCCTTCATGGAAAAGTCGTTTCATACATATGTTCTCGGACAAATACAGAATTATGGACATGTTTACTACACCATATAAGGAATCTCTCGAAGAAGTAGGATCAAATCCAACTTCCTTAGCCAATCTAGATGAAAGCATAAAAAGGCTTATGATTTAGAGAAAAAGGCGTTTGGTATCCTTACACAAGCACTTTATAAGGATATTTATCATTAGTTTGTGTATTGTACCACCACCAAGAATCTGTGGGATACTTTGGAAGCAAGAGGAGAAGGAAATGCTGCAACCAGAAAAATACGACATGATCTGCTGAAAGGAGTTTGAAGGTTTCATATTCATGGAAAATAAAACATTGAGCAACATGACAACACGTTTCTACCATCTGCTGAGTGAAATGCATTCCTACAAAGTGTTAGCATCTCCACAGGAAATTGTGATGGGTTTTGCTAACGCCTTACCACCAAGTGGATTCAATTTATTGACTTACTGAGGCATACAGGGTTTCGATGTAATCAGTATCTATGAATTTTTCAGAAGCTGGAGAACAAAAAAGAAGAAGAGATCCGGAAAGCAAAAATGGTTTCTGTTCCACAAACCCCTGAGATGTACTTTGGAGGTATTAACACAGGTGTCAATACAATTCAGCAACCAAAACTTCAAACCGCGTTTGTGTCAAATGTTAACCCCTTTCTACCACCACCAGTTCAAACGGATCAATCTACCGGCTCAAGTACTCAAATCCTATGGTCAAGTATTTGATCCTAAATCCTTTCTACCACAATCTCAAGTTGTTACACCTCAAGCTCCACAACAAGCTTCTCAAAAGCTTTCTAGGGTAACAACTTTCAACCTGCAAACCCAATACAGTCAGACTTGACACGTCACATCTTTACAAGATCAGTGTAGAAGTTGCTCAGAACATATGGAACTTCTAAACATCATGGTTAGTGCTTATTGTGGATTTGTCCTTTGGTCAAATTTGAAAATCAATTTGACTAATGAGGACTACCAACAAGTAGACAGAGATGAGATGGAGCTAATGGATATTAAATGGGCGTTTACAAGTGCGATCAGAAGAGCTAAGGATTACATGAGCAGAACTGGAAGAACAAGTTTGGAGAGCAAGAGAGATATGAAATATGGTTTTGATAAAGATGCTGTTAGTTTCTTCAACTGTGGTGAAAAAGGTCATTTCAAACGTGAGTGCACTAGACCCAGCAAACAAGGAAATCAAAACCCTTTCCAAATCAATCACAACCATCCAACACAGCTCAAGTCAACAATGAATGGAGAATAGTAGTGTTAACAACCCAAACAACACCAACCAGTCTGGACCTTCAAACAACATCAACAGAGCTCTAATAGTTCAAGCAGATGAAGGTGCGATTGGTCAGTACAATTAGGAAACTAGAATCAAGGAGGAATTGCATGTTATGCCAAGATTATCAATTGAATCAAACATGTTCACAGCATTGATGTCACACCCCAACCGATGGCAGAAACATTGAGTGAGACGAACTAGATTGCTCGAGACATCATAACGTCTCATTTCATTTCAAGCATCAAATTGTTAAATTACAACATTCTTCAAATACAAAAGAATAACAACGAAACAAATTCAACAAAAACAAATGATTAACTAGGCATTCGAAGCGTGTTTCTATGCCGATCCTACTAAGTTGCATCATACCAACTTCATCAACCTGCAATACGTTAAAAAGTATAGTTAATAACAAGTATGCGAGTACACATTGATTCAAACATAAGTATTAAAATCGATTAAACAATCCACATAATACTAACATACGAGATAATGTAAACAAGTTGAACTACAAGTCAATCCTCTAGTGTATCGCATAATAGATTAAAACTTAACATTGACCACAAGAATACGGGTGGTGCGTTACTCCTATAGCTCTATACATGTTAAGGGAGGCTTGATCGAAGTTAAATGACATTTAGTTTCACATAAGAATATACCAAGTAACAATTCAAGTATCACATAACTAAAGCATGTTTGATGGATTGTTTGTGTGATTTCAAATAATAAAAGTGTGATTTAGTGTAGTTTGGTAAATTAACATATTGCACCCAAAAGTCTAAAACACAAAAAATAGTGTCGAGTGTACTCATGGTTTTGCAATGTAAATTCGATTAGGGGAACGAACACCAAGTTATCCTACACAAGGAAACATAGGTGTGTGAGTATTGGTTTGACGATGGAGTTTAATAATCTTAGGAATTAAAGTATGCAAAAAGTATATATAGTCAAAGTATTTAGCTAGACGTTAACGTTCGTATTTGACAGTTAAGCCCCGAAGGGTGTTTGTGTTTTTATGGGTCAAGCCCAATAGGATCGTAACAATATTAGGACAAGTAACTATACGTC
Organism: Scalesia atractyloides; assembly: GCA_947069175.1. Classification (NCBI taxonomy): domain Eukaryota; kingdom Viridiplantae; phylum Streptophyta; class Magnoliopsida; order Asterales; family Asteraceae; genus Scalesia; species Scalesia atractyloides. Next base: position 47,635,173 of record CAMTDV010000020.1, read on the forward strand.
ATTGTCAAAGGTTCGGTTATATTATTTGTTTACATATAGTTAATATAATATTACAAGTTCATCATAGAATTAATATAGTTCATGGATATCATATAAGTCATATAAGTCATGCAAGGAGGTAGGAGGATAACCGTCCTAAACCTCTTTCGTAAGATTCATAATACACAAAATTGTCACAAGGACAATCCAGATGGTCAAGAAATAGGAATCATCAAGTGAGGGGTGGATTGAAAGTTGGATAGCCAAGGCCTCCATGTAATCACACCTACAGCAACACAAGCTTGTAAGCTTGATGGCTCATGTTAAAACCCAAACCCACGGAATAGAGTGATCGGTGCTTTTGATTTGGGTATCATCTAGAGCTCATGACATTAAATTGTTAAGATAGTTCATAATTTTATACATTTAATGAAATTGACAATAATTTACTACATGTTCTAACTATCAAATCAAGTTCTTGTGTCCTACTAAAGGCATTTCCTTGTTTTCCTGGTCAAACCTATGGTACTTATCCATGGGCTAATAGGTATTTTGGAATCAACAAAAATTGCGAGTGAATCCTATGGAAAACATTTGAACAAGTTTATTTAATTGATTAGGAAATGAGTGCACAACCATACATGAGTAAAAATAGATGTAAACTTATTCAACAATCATTAGACATTAAATAAAGCACACATGAACAATAATGGAACGTTTAGAGGCACGCGTTGCTCTACTCGTCTCTCACGAGGAACTGATGGGCCTAATGAATGAATTGCATAAACATGATAATATGAAAGACATAACTACAAACAATATAAACTCAATGATACACACATGAACAATAATGGAACGTTTAGAGGCACGCGTTGCTCTACTCGTCTCTCACGAGGAACTGATGGGCCTAATGAATGAATTTCATATAATTTGACAAAATGAAATAAGTAATCACAACAATATAAACAATCTAAGTTTAGGTCACGATATGGTATGGCACAATTTTAAATAAACGAGTTAATTATTTTGTGACACATGACACACCCCAAAACGTGTAATTAAAAAGGGGGAGTTGTAAGATTCACTCACCGTGGGTGCGTTCGGTTGATGATGTTGAATGCACGCGAAGTGGTTTTAACCACGAGTGAAATTAACCTAGATAAATAGCATTATGGTTCGGTAAGTAAACGGATTTTATTAATCCATTTTAGTAGGATTGTTGGGTGTATTTTTGTGAGTTTGAGGCTATTTTCTAACCTTAAAAATGTTATTTTTAAATATTTTTAATTGATTTTCAATTAAAATAAATAAATAAAAATAATAAAAAAATTGATTTTTTTGCTACAGTTGACCGTTGACTTTGACTTTGACTTTGACCGGTTCGCTTGTATAATTGTGCGCTGAGTAAGGCTCGAACCCGAGACCTCCCGTACACGTGCACGCAGCTCTACCAACTGAGCTACGTGTCTAACCCGAAATATTTCTGTTTTTAATTACATTTATATATTAATTAGGTTAAACAGAAAATCCTTTATTTTTAAAAACGATTTTAAATCAAAGAATCGGTGCGCTCCACAGGTCTCGAACCCGGGACCTGTGGCTTATGCAAACACACAGTCCACCGCTGGACTGTGTGTCCAACTTGTTAACTAAACTTGTTTTTATTATTCTTAAATACAAACTAATCATTTTCATTTATGCCATATTAAAAAGTTTGAATAATTGTCCGGGTCGATGTAGTAGACCGGACTCGAACTCGTGCGCTTTGATTAAACATACACACAGTCCACCACTGGACTGTGTGTCTAACTTGGTTATTATTCCGATTATTAATATACTTAACATATAACAGTGGTGCTTCCGGTTCGGTTAACAAAAAAAAAGGCATTTTATTAAGGCAGCGTGTGTGGAACAAGATTCGAACTCGAGACCTTTGTGTGTTTAATGTGCACACAGTCCACCGCTGGACTGTGTGTCTAACCCGAGTAATAACTTGATTTTAATTATACTTATATGTTTACCGAACTTCATCTTCTTCGTCAGTTTTAACCAGCATCGGAAATCCGACTGGTTCAAAGTTTTAATCGGTTTCTTTAGTGTCTGATGATTAAATACAAGTGATATTAAATAAAAAGAATGAAGAAATAGGCGTGAGGTTTTACCGACTGGATTCCTCTGTTTCTCCGGCGTAACCCCGGCGACAGCAATCACTTCCGGCGACGAGTGTCTTGCAGCAGAGAGTCTTCAGAAAGCTTACAAAGTATGTGGGTGACTTCGGTATAAGTTCAGAGGGTTTAGTAAGGCTTAGAAGTTAAGGACTCGGTTTTCCGCGATGAGCAGAAGAATTCCAGCGAGTGAGTTTTCGCCGAGAAAGGGTGCGGTTTTGAGCGAAAATGTTTGCAGAGGTTCGAGGGGGTATTTATAAGGCAAATCGTCGATGAATTTGGTCCGGTTTTCGACTTGATTCGTCGGTTAGAAAAACTCCGGCGGTTATAATTTGTGTCGCGGACTCAGACGTCGGTTATAACTGATGTGTAGTTAAAGTTTACCTTATAACGGAAAGAATCGTTAAGTTTCGCGAGATTGCCGGGATTTCCGACGACTGCAACTTTGGGCGCCGGTTTTGAATTCGGAAAGACACGTTATCAATTAAATGATCCTAACATTTAACAAAGAACATCAGTGGCGCAGTGGTTTATGTATTGAGTGTTAAGTCTGTTGTTGAACCGTGACTGACCCGGGTTCGAAACCCGGCAGGAACAAAACATTTTTATTTTCATATTTTTAACATTTTTCAAAAACTAATTATATATTCCCATATAATAATTGATTATGTATCGTTTAAAATTATTTTAGGCATTTAATTCGCAACGAAATTTTTAATTGACTGTTCGGTTAATAAACGGAGCGGGTTTGGTAAAATCCGTTTTTGACGGATGTTACAGTATCCCCTGCTTTTTAGAAATTTCATCCCGAAATTTAAATAGTGATATATTTGACTAAAAGAATGATGGTGTTTAGTTTTGACAGTTACATACTTAGAAAAACTAAGAGTTTTTAATTTTTTTGTTTGAGGCGGTAGCGTCCCTTGTAAGGGTTAAGTACCCTATTATAGGAATCGCTTTTTGTTGCCTACTGTAAAAGAATTGATAAGCAGAATTGTTTCGCTAACTATGATATCATGCATAAGAGTTTGGATATGTTTGGAAGGGTATGGTTATATCCTAAGGCAAAACTTCTAATACTATAACCTACATGGAACATAAATAAAACACAACAGCTAATATTGAACATAAATAAACACAACAACTAATATTTGAATCCACATTCTGATAGCATATATGTTTGGATGGTGACAGTTCCACTCTCGTTTGTTATGATGGAGAGGTTAGTTTATGTAGAAATGGAACACAATCAAATCTCTTTAAATAGCAAGATGATATAAATGTAACACAAAATTCAACCAAGGCAATACTAAATCCTATATGGAACTTCTCAATAACCGCCTGATAATGCCTCTGATCCTTTGGCAAGTAATACTTAATATAGGAAGTACTAGCGGCGTATCCACCATATTCTTGCCAAATTTTCATTGGTTTTATCCACAAGTTATGATTAGCTACCAAGAAACTACTAAATCCTACATAGAACTTCTCATAACCGTCTGACAATGCCTCTGATCCTTTGACAAGAATACTTATATATAGGAAGTACCAGCGGCGTATCCACCATATTCTTGTCAAGTTTTCATTGGTTTTATCAGTGAATTATGATTAGTCCTATATGACTCTACAACCAATACAACAAACATAAAATACGGAAATGAAAAATGTCTGTGCGATCAAGGCTCAATCAAACGGAGCCGATCGTATTGCATGTACTGAAAATGAAATTGTCTGTGCGATCAAAGCTCAATCAGCGGAGCCGATCATATTGCATGTACTGAAAATAATAAACTTAATCTAAACAACAATCACACAAACAGCCATACATGGAACCTCTCATAACCGCCTGATAATGCCTCCGATCATTTGACAAGAATACTTATATATAGGAAGTACCAGCGGCGTATCCACTATATTCTTGTCAAATTTTCATTGACTTTATCCGCAAGTTATGATTAGTTCTATGCGACTCTACTACAAACACAACAACCATAAAATACTGATAATGAAAATGTCTGTGCGATCAAGGCTCAATCAAACGGAGCCGATCGTATTGTATGTACTGAAAATGAAAATGTCTGTGAGATCAAGGCTCAATCAAACGGAGCCGATCGTATTGCATGTACTGAAAATGAATAACTTAATCTAAACAACAATCACACAAACAGCCTATGCATGGAACCTCTCATAATCGCCTGATAATGCCTCTGATCATTTGACAAGAATACTTATATATAGGATGTACCAGCGGCGTATCCACCATATTCTTGTCAAATTCTCATTGACTTTATCTGCAAGTTATGATTAGTTCTATGCGACTCTACTACAAACACAACAACCATAAAATACTGATAATGAAATGCCTGTGCGATCAAGGCTCAATCAACGGAGCCGATCGTATTGCATGTAATCAAAATGAAAAATGTCTGTGCGATCAAGGCTCAATCAAGCGGAGCCGATCGTATGCGGGGACGCCAGGTTCAACCGCATAATAAAATGGGGAACAGGCTCAACACTCATAAATGGGGAGCGGCGGCCTCGGCAATTGCATATACTGAAAATAATAAACAATAATTACTCTAACAGTCTACACATGGAACCTCTCATAACCGCCAGATAATGCTTCTGATCCTTTGACAAGAATACTTATATATAGGAAGTACCAGCGGCGTATCCACCGTATTCTCGTCAAAGTTCTCATTGACTTTATCCTTAAGTTATGTTTGGTTCTATGTGATAAAGAAAAAACATAAAACTAAACGATAGGAGTTGAATCTGGATCTTCGGTGAAGAGGACTAGTTGGGTATCTTCGTTTGGGCCGTCATTATCTTCGACAGGATGGCGTTGATATTGAAGACTCTTCCTCTTGCTGGTGGCCTAGTGGTTGGGTTTTCTTGGTTAACTGGATTTGATTGGGCTTGAGTGTTGATGACGTTAACCAATTGAGCGCATGTGTTTCTAAAGTGGGTAGGTCGCCACAATTGAAACAAGCTTGAACATATGGGAACACGGGGTATTGGGGTTGTTGATAGTTTTGGGCCATGTTTTGAGTAGGGGAAGAGGTTTGGTTTTGAAAGGTGCGGCAAACCTTGCTCAAATGACCATAGCGTCCACAAGTTGCACATAGTCGATAAGGTAAGGTAAGGGGATGGTGATAAAGACAGTTGTTGCATTGAGGGTGAGGTCCAAGATATGGTTTCTTATTTGGGTAGGTTGAGTTGGGTGCCACTTGAGTGATTGGATAACTTGGATTGGTATGGCTTGTAAAATTGGTTGATTACGTTGGGTAGCAGCGAAAAGTTGCCCGTCTCTTTTTCTCTTAGAAGTGGGTTGGGAAGGGGATTCGGTTTGGGTGGAGTCGGAGGTTTCAGTCGATTCTTTATCCTTCTTCTCCTCCTCCTTGAAGTCTTTGTTCCGGATTCGGTTCTCGGTGAGCTCTGTTGCTAGCTCCATTGCTGCTTCCAAAGTTGCAGGCTTGGTACTTATTACAGGTCTTGAATCTTTGACGGAAGACCACGAATGTAATGCTCGATCAAACGGTAGAGGGGAGTGAACATGTTGGGAACCATTTGATGTAATTCGAGGAATCTTTGTTGTATGTGGTGTGGTCTCCTTCCTCTTGCTTCAACGAATAAAATTCATCTTCTAATTTCTTGATTTCGCTCCTTGGGCAAATCGTCTGGTCATGATTTCCTTCAATTCGTTCCAAGTTAAGGTCATAGCATCTTCCACACCTCGTTTGGCCTTCTCTGTATTCCACCAAGTAAGTGCTATCCCATATAATCGACCGGTAGCATATCGCACCTTGCGATCGTCAGGGCAATCGCAATTTAGAAAAGTGTTCTCCATTTCTTCAAACCAATGGAGGAGAGCGGTGATGCCTTCAGTCCCTTTGTATTTCGGAGGGTCGCATGATTTGAAATGCTTGTAGGTGCATTTAGTGATCTTGAGGGAGAGTTGATAATGTTTTGGTTTTCTTGATTGACAAGATTAGCGGTAAGTGCTTGTTGAACTTGGATTACAATGTTGGGTATTACGGCAGCCATTTGTTGAGCGATTAGGGCAGCCATGCGCTCGCGGGCTTTTCCTGCTTTCATCTTCCTACGAGCGAGGTTAGAAGACATCTACAAGGAATACATGTCAAGAGTATGAGTTGGATGCTTTTGGGATCATGGGTCACATTCAGGAATGAACAACCATAAAATAATTATAGAAAAATAAATCTACTACATCCATAGGATGTCTTGGGCTTTGCTCGCCATTAGGCCCTACATGCCGCCATACTTTACCTTTGTAATCATGTGGGCCCCCATGAATACCGGTTTTTCATATGGTTCGTACGGGTTTGCCTGGTTGCGTACACTAAAACCCGGAGAAAATCGAGAAATATGTATACAACGTGTGATATTCGGAATGTGTCTAGGTGTAGACACGGTGACACCTCAAAGTGGGGTTAGTTCGAACGACGTTTGGTGTGGCATGCTTTGGCCTAATAGGTCCTTCGTACTCTCATCGTTGGTCCCTAGGTAGGCAAACTGGTCCGTTATATTGGATTTATACGAATGCCAACCTAGACAGGACGTTCCGACTACCGGTAGTTGTACCCTTCCAGTTACTACATGCCCGTCGCAGAACTTACTTTGATGAGATTTGAAAATTGCAACAAAATCTTTGAATAATGAGAGTATGAAAATGAATTGAATATATGAACATTGATATATGTATAATGAATATGTATATAAGCATTTATGTTTGACTGTAAATGTAAACAAATTAAAACAAATAAATATCACAAGTTTGTATGTAACCACCTAATCAATTAAAAATTTAGGCAGACTATAGTATAGGCTCTAAGGGTCTAATAACCTATCCTATATCCCTATAGTCATGGCTCTGATAACAATCTGTCACACCCCGACCCGCAGCGGAAAAGGTGATCGGGGCATGATTGGGTTATCATCAAAGCTTATGACATTTATTATACGTTTCATACTCATTAATACAATTTAATGGAAATTTACAATAAATATTACAACATGTTCTAACTATCAATCTAAGCTTCTTTGTTCTCTTCTAAGGCATTTCCTATGTTTTCCTTGCTTCAACCTGTTCACCTGTATCATGTGTAAAAGGGTTTTTGGATCAACAAAAAGTTGGCGAGTGAAATCCTATGGAAAATATTTGAACAAGTTTATTTAATTGATTATGAAATGAGTGCACAACCACACATGAGTAAAAATAGATGTAAACTTATTCAACAATCATTAGACATTAAATAAAGCACACATGAACAATAATGGAACGTTTAGAGGCACGCGTTGCTCTACTCGTCTCTCACGAGGAACTGATGGGCCTAATGAATGAATTGCATAAACATGATAATATGAAAGACATAACTACAAAACAATATAAACTCAATGATACACACATGAACAATAATGGAACGTTTAGAGGCACGTGTTGCTCTACTCGTCTCTCACGAGGAACTGATGGGCCTAATGAATGAATTTCATATAATTTGACAAAATGAAATAAGTAATCACAACAATATAAACAATCTAAGTTTAGGTCACGATATGGTATTGGCACAATTTTAAATAAACGAGTTAATTATTTGTGACACATGACACACCCCAAAACGTGTAATTAAAAAGGGGGAGTTGTAAGATTCACTCACCGTGGGTGCGTTCGGTTGATGATGTTGAATGCACGCGAAGTGGTTTTAACCACGAGTGAAATTAACCTAGATAAATAGCATTATGGTTCGGTAAGTAAACGGATTTTATTAATCCATTTTAGTAGGATTGTTGGGTGTATTTTTGTGAGTTTGAGGCTATTTCTAACCTTAAAAATGTTATTTTTAAATATTTTTAATTGATTTTCAATTAAAATAAATAAATAAAAATAATAAAAAAATTGATTTTTTTGCTACAGTTGACCGTTGACTTTGACTTTGACTTTGACCGGTTCGCTTGTATAATTGTGCGCTGAGTAAGGCTCGAACCCGAGACCTCCCGTACACGTGCACGCAGCTCTACCAACTGAGCTACGTGTCTAACCCGAAATATTTCTGTTTTTAATTACATTTATATATTAATTAGGTTAAACAGAAAATCCTTTATTTTTAAAAACGATTTTAAATCAAAGAATCGGTGCGCTCCACAGGTCTCGAACCCGGGACCTGTGGCTTATGCAAACACACAGTCCACCGCTGGACTGTGTGTCCAACTTGTTAACTAAACTTATTTTTATTATTCTTAAATACAAACTAATCATTTTCATTTATGCCATATTAAAAAGTTTGAATAATTGTCCGGGTCGATGTAGTAGACCGGACTCGAACTCGTGCGCTTTGATTAAACATACACACAGTCCACCACTGGACTGTGTGTCTAACTTGGTTATTATTCCGATTATTAATATACTTAACATATAACAGTGGTGCTTCCGGTTCGGTTAACAAAAAAAAAGGCATTTTTATTAAGGCAGCGTGTGTGGAACAAGATTCGAACTCGAGACCTTTGTGTGTTTAATGTGCACACAGTCCACCGCTGGACTGTGTGTCTAACCGAGTAATAACTTGATTTTAATTATACTTATATGTTTACCGAACTTCATCTTCTTCGTCAGTTTTAACCAGCATCGGAAATCCGACTGGTTCAAAGTTTTAATCGGTTTCTTTAGTGTCTGATGATTAAATACAAGTGATATTAAATAAAAAGAATGAAGAAATAGGCGTGAGGTATACCGACTGGATTCCTCTGTTTCTCCGGCGTAACCCCGGCGACAGCAATCACTTCCGGCGACGAGTGTCTTGCAGCAGAGAGTCTTCAGAAAGCTTACAAAGTATGTGGGTGACTTCGGTATAAGTTCAGAGGGTTTAGTAAGGCTTAGAAGTTAAGGACTCGGTTTTCCGGCGATGAGCAGAAGAATTCCAGCGAGTGAGTTTTCGCCGAGAAAGGGTGCGGTTTTGAGCGAAAATGTTTGCAGAGGTTCGAGGGGGTATTTATAAGGCAAATCGTCGATGAATTTGGTCCGGTTTTCGACTTGATTCGTCGGTTAGAAAAACTCCGGCGGTTATAATTTGTGTCGCGGACTCAGACGTCGGTTATAACTGATGTGTAGTTAAAGTTTACCTTATAACGGAAAGAATCGTTAAGTTTCGCGAGATTGCCGGGATTTCCGACGACTGCAACTTTGGGCGCCGGTTTTGAATTCGGAAAGACACGTTATCAATTAAATGATCCTAACATTTAACAAAGAACATCAGTGGCGCAGTGGTTTATGTATTGAGTGTTAAGTCTGTTGTTGAACCGTGACTGACCCGGGTTCGAAACCCGGCAGGAACAAAACATTTTTATTTTCATATTTTTAACATTTTTCAAAAACTAATTATATATTCCCATATAATAATTGATTATGTATCGTTTAAAATTATTTTAGGCATTTAATTCGCAACGAAATTTTTAATTGACTGTTCGGTTAATAAACGGAGCGGGTTTGGTAAAATCCGTTTTTGACGGATGTTACAGTATCCCCTGCTTTTTAGAAATTTCATCCCGAAATTTAAATAGTGATATATTTGACTAAAAGAATGATGGTGTTTAGTTTTGACAGTTACATACTTAGAAAAACTAAGAGTTTTTAATTTTTTTGTTTGAGGCGGTAGCGTCCCTTGTAAGGGTTAAGTACCCTATTATAGGAATCGCTTTTTGTTGCCTACTGTAAAAGAATTGATAAGCAGAATTGTTTCGCTAACTATGATATCATGCATAAGAGTTTGGATATGTTTGGAAGGGTATGGTTATATCCTAAGGCAAAACTTCTAATACTATAACCTACATGGAACATAAATAAAACACAACAGCTAATATTTGAACATAAATAAACACAACAACTAATATTTGAATCCACATTCTGATAGCATATATGTTTGGATGGTGACAGTTCCACTCTCGTTTGTTATGATGGAGAGGTTAGTTTATGTAGAAATGGAACACAATCAAATCTCTTTAAATAGCAAGATGATATAAATGTAACACAAAATTCAACCAAGGCAATACTAAATCCTATATGGAACTTCTCATAACCGCCTGATAATGCCTCTGATCCTTTGGCAAGAATACTTATATATAGGAAGTACTAGCGGCGTATCCACCATATTCTTGCCAAATTTTCATTGGTTTTATCCACAAGTTATGATTAGCTACCAAGAAACTACTAAATCCTACATAGAACTTCTCATAACCGTCTGACAATGCCTCTGATCCTTTGACAAGAATACTTATATATAGGAAGTACCAGCGGCGTATCCACCATATTCTTGTCAAGTTTTCATTGGTTTTATCAGTGAATTATGATTAGTCCTATATGACTCTACAACCAATACAACAAACATAAAATACGGAAATGAAAAATGTCTGTGCGATCAAGGCTCAATCAAACGGAGCCGATCGTATTGCATGTACTGAAAATGAAATTGTCTGTGCGATCAAAGCTCAATCAAGCGGAGCCGATCATATTGCATGTACTGAAAATAATAAACTTAATCTAAACAACAATCACACAAACAGCCTATACATGGAACCTCTCATAACCGCCTGATAATGCCTCCGATCATTTGACAAGAATACTTATATATAGGAAGTACCAGCGGCGTATCCACTATATTCTTGTCAAATTTTCATTGACTTTATCCGCAAGTTATGATTAGTTCTATGCGACTCTACTACAAACACAACAACCATAAAATACTGATAATGAAAATGTCTGTGCGATCAAGGCTCAATCAAACGGAGCCGATCGTATTGTATGTACTGAAAATGAAAATGTCTGTGAGATCAAGGCTCAATCAAACGGAGCCGATCGTATTGCATGTACTGAAAATGAATAACTTAATCTAAACAACAATCACACAAACAGCCTATGCATGGAACCTCTCATAATCGCCTGATAATGCCTCTGATCATTTGACAAGAATACTTATATATAGGATGTACCAGCGGCGTATCCACCATATTCTTGTCAAATTCTCATTGACTTTATCTGCAAGTTATGATTAGTTCTATGCGACTCTACTACAAACACAACAACCATAAAATACTGATAATGAAAATGCCTGTGCGATCAAGGCTCAATCAAACGGAGCCGATCGTATTGCATGTAATCAAAATGAAAAATGTCTGTGCGATCAAGGCTCAATCAAGCGGAGCCGATCGTATGCGGGGACGCCAGGTTCAACCGCATAATAAAATGGGGAACAGGCTCAACACTCATAAATGGGGAGCGGCGGCCTCGGCAATTGCATATACTGAAAATAATAAACAATAATTACTCTAACAGTCTACACATGGAACCTCTCATAACCGCCAGATAATGCTTCTGATCCTTTGACAAGAATACTTATATATAGGAAGTACCAGCGGCGTATCCACCGTATTCTCGTCAAAGTTCTCATTGACTTTATCCTTAAGTTATGTTTGGTTCTATGTGATAAAGAAAAAACATAAAACTAAACGATAGGAGTTGAATCTGGATCTTCGGTGAAGAGGACTAGTTGGGTATCTTCGTTTGGGCCGTCATTATCTTCGACAGGATGGGCGTTGATATTGAAGACTCTTCCTCTTGCTGGTGGCCTAGTGGTTGGGTTTTCTTGGTTAACTGGATTTGATTGGGCTTGAGTGTTGATGACGTTAACCAATTGAGCGCATGTGTTTCTAAAGTGGGTAGGGTCGCCACAATTGAAACAAGCTTGAACATATGGGAACACGGGGTATTGGGGTTGTTGATAGTTTTGGGCCATGTTTTGAGTAGGGGAAGAGGTTTGGTTTTGAAAGGTGCGGCAAACCTTGCTCAAATGACCATAGCGTCCACAAGTTGCACATAGTCGATAAGGTAAGGTAAGGGGATGGTGATAAAGACAGTTGTTGCATTGAGGGTGAGGTCCAAGATATGGTTTCTTATTTGGGTAGGTTGAGTTGGGTGCCACTTGAGTGATTGGGATAACTTGGATTGGTATGGCTTGTAAAATTGGTTGATTACGTTGGGTAGCAGCGAAAAGTTGCCCGTCTCTTTTTCTCTTAGAAGTGGGTTGGGAAGGGGATTCGGTTTGGGTGGAGTCGGAGGTTTCAGTCGATTCTTTATCCTTCTTCTCCTCCTCCTTGAAGTCTTTGTTCCGGATTCGGTTCTCGGTGAGCTCTGTTGCTAGCTCCATTGCTGCTTCCAAAGTTGCAGGCTTGGTACTTATTACAGGGTCTTGAATCTTTGACGGAAGACCACGAATGTAATGCTCGATCAAACGGTAGAGGGGAGTGAACATGTTGGGAACCATTTGATGTAATTCGAGGAATCTTTTGTTGTATGTGGTGTGGTCTCCTTCCTCTTGCTTCAACGAATAAAATTCATCTTCTAATTTCTTGATTTCGCTCCTTGGGCAAAATCGTCTGGTCATGATTTCCTTCAATTCGTTCCAAGTTAAGGTCATAGCATCTTCCACACCTCGTTTGGCCTTCTCTGTATTCCACCAAGTAAGTGCTATCCCATATAATCGACCGGTAGCATATCGCACCTTGCGATCGTCAGGGCAATCGCAATTTAGAAAAGTGTTCTCCATTTCTTCAAACCAATGGAGGAGAGCGGTGATGCCTTCAGTCCCTTTGTATTTCGGAGGGTCGCATGATTTGAAATGCTTGTAGGTGCATTTAGTGATCTTTGAGGGAGAGTTGATAATGTTTTGGTTTTCTTGATTGACAAGATTAGCGGTAAGTGCTTGTTGAACTTGGATTACAATGTTGGGTATTACGGCAGCCATTTGTTGAGCGATTAGGGCAGCCATGCGCTCGCGGGCTTTTCCTGCTTTCATCTTCCTACGAGCGAGGTTAGAAGACATCTACAAGGAATACATGTCAAGAGTATGAGTTGGATGCTTTTGGGATCATGGGTCACATTCAGGAATGAACAACCATAAAATAATTATAGAAAAATAAATCTACTACATCCATAGGATGTCTTGGGCTTTGCTCGCCATTAGGCCCTACATGCCGCCATACTTTACCTTTGTAATCATGTGGGCCCCCATGAATACCGGTTTTTCATATGGTTCGTACGGGTTTGCCTGGTTGCGTACACTAAAACCCGGAGAAAATCGAGAAATATGTATACAACGTGTGATATTCGGAATGTGTCTAGGTGTAGACACGGTGACACCTCAAAGTGGGGTTAGTTCGAACGACGTTTGGTGTGGCATGCTTTGGCCTAATAGGTCCTTCGTACTCTCATCGTTGGTCCCTAGGTAGGCAAACTGGTCCGTTATATTGGATTTATACGAATGCCAACCTAGACAGGACGTTCCGACTACCGGTAGTTGTACCCTTCCAGTTACTACATGCCCGTCGCAGAACTTACTTTGATGAGATTTGAAAATTGCAACAAAATCTTTGAATAATGAGAGTATGAAAATGAATTGAATATATGAACATTGATATATGTATAATGAATATGTATATAAGCATTTATGTTTGACTGTAAATGTAAACAAATATGAAACAAATAAATATCACAAGTTTGTATGTAACCACCTAATCAATTAAAATTTAGGCAGACTATAGTATAGGCTCTAAGGGTCTAATAACCTATCCTATATCCCTATAGTCATGGCTCTGATAACAATCTGTCACACCCCGACCCGCAGCGGAAAAGGTGATCGGGGCATGATTGGGTTATCATCAAAGCTTATGACATTTATTATACGTTTCATACTCATTAATACAATTTAATGGAAATTTACAATAAATATTACAACATGTTCTAACTATCAATCTAAGCTTCTTTGTTCTCTTCTAAGGCATTTCCTATGTTTTCCTTGCTTCAACCTGTTCACCTGTATCATGTGTAAAAGGGTTTTTGGATCAACAAAAAGTTGGCGAGTGAATCCTATGGAAAATATTTGAACAAGTTTATTTAATTGATTATGAAATGAGTGCACAACCACACATGAGTAAAAATAGATGTAAACTTATTCAACAATCATTAGACATTAAATAAAGCACACATGAACAATAATGGAACGTTTAGAGGCACGCGTTGCTCTACTCGTCTCTCACGAGGAACTGATGGGCCTAATGAATGAATTGCATAAACATGATAATATGAAAGACATAACTACAAACAATATAAACTCAATGATACACACATGAACAATAATGGAACGTTTAGAGGCACGTGTTGCTCTACTCGTCTCTCACGAGGAACTGATGGGCCTAATGAATGAATTTCATATAATTTGACAAAATGAAATAAGTAATCACAACAATATAAACAATCTAAGTTTAGGTCACGATATGGTATGGCACAATTTTAAATAAACGAGTTAATTATTTTGTGACACATGACACACCCCAAAACGTGTAATTAAAAAGGGGGAGTTGTAAGATTCACTCACCGTGGGTGCGTTCGGTTGATGATGTTGAATGCACGCGAAGTGGTTTTAACCACGAGTGAAATTAACCTAGATAAATAGCATTATGGTTCGGTAAGTAAACGGATTTTATTAATCCATTTTAGTAGGATTGTTGGGTGTATTTTTGTGAGTTTGAGGCTATTTTCTAACCTTAAAAATGTTATTTTTAAATATTTTTAATTGATTTTCAATTAAAATAAATAAATAAAAATAATAAAAAAATTGATTTTTTTGCTACAGTTGACCGTTGACTTTGACTTTGACTTTGACCGGTTCGCTTGTATAATTGTGCGCTGAGTAAGGCTCGAACCCGAGACCTCCCGTACACGTGCACGCAGCTCTACCAACTGAGCTACGTGTCTAACCCGAAATATTTCTGTTTTTAATTACATTTATATATTAATTAGGTTAAACAGAAAATCCTTTATTTTTAAAAACGATTTTAAATCAAAGAATCGGTGCGCTCCACAGGTCTCGAACCCGGGACCTGTGGCTTATGCAAACACACAGTCCACCGCTGGACTGTGTGTCCAACTTGTTAACTAAACTTATTTTTATTATTCTTAAATACAAACTAATCATTTTCATTTATGCCATATTAAAAAGTTTGAATAATTGTCCGGGTCGATGTAGTAGACCGGACTCGAACTCGTGCGCTTTGATTAAACATACACACAGTCCACCACTGGACTGTGTGTCTAACTTGGTTATTATTCCGATTATTAATATACTTAACATATAACAGTGGTGCTTCCGGTTCGGTTAACAAAAAAAAAGGCATTTTTATTAAGGCAGCGTGTGTGGAACAAGATTCGAACTCGAGACCTTTGTGTGTTTAATGTGCACACAGTCCACCGCTGGACTGTGTGTCTAACCCAAGTAATAACTTGATTTTAATTATACTTATATGTTTACCGAACTTCATCTTCTTCGTCAGTTTTAACCAGCATCGGAAATCCGACTAGTTCAAAGTTTTAATCGGTTTCTTTAGTGTCTGATGATTAAATACAAGTGATATTAAATAAAAAGAATGAAGAAATAGGCGTGAGGTATACCGACTGGATTCCTCTGTTTCTCCGGCGTAACCCCGGCGACAGCAATCACTACCGGCGACGAGTGTCTTGCAGTAGAGAGTCTTCAGAAAGCTTACAAAGTATGTGGGTGACTTCGGTATAAGTTCAGAGGGTTTAGTAAGGCTTAGAAGTTAAGGACTCGGTTTTCCGGCGATGAGCAGAAGAATTCCAGCGAGTGAGTTTTCGCCGAGAAAGGGTGCGGTTTTGAGCGAAAATGTTTGCAGAGGTTCGAGGGGGTATTTATAAGGCAAATCGTCGATGAATTTGGTCCGGTTTTCGACTTGATTCGTCGGTTAAAAAACTCCGGCGGTTATAACTTGTGTCGCGGACTCAGACGTCGGTTATAACCGATGTGTAGTTAAAGTTTACGTTATAACGGAAAGAATCGTTAAGTTTCGCGAGATTGCCGGGATTTCCGACGACTGCAACTTTGGGCGCCGGTTTTGAATTCGGAAAGACACGTTATCAATTAAATGATCCTAACATTTAACAAAGAACATCAGTGGCGCAGTGGTTTAAGTATTGAGTGTTAAGTCTGTTGTTGAACCGTGACTGACCCGGGTTCGAAACCCGGCAGGAACAAAACATTTTTATTTTCATATTTTTAACAGTTTTTCAAAAACTAATTATATATTCCCATATAATAATTGATTATGTATCGTTTAAAATTATTTTAGGCATTTAATTCGCAACGAAATTTTTAACTGACTGTTCGGTTAATAAAGGGAGCGGGTTTGGTAAAATCTGTTTTTGACGGATGTTATAGCTCAACACTTGTGGGTTTAAAACCCTAGTAAAAACCACAAGTTTAGAGGCATGTTATACCTTTTGATTTTGTTTGAACAAGTCTAGCTAGCTCACTAACCATAAACTTGGTTAGAGGCATAAGTAGCATAGAGTTGTTATGTTTAAAAACAAGTTCGAATAAGTTTATAAGTTTAACTTCCAAAACAGAAAGTTTGGCCCTAAAAATGGTATTGTTCCACTTTGGTTTTCCATGGAAAACCTATGGTAACATCCCATAGGGCTTAGCAAACAATGTTAAGGAACAAAACATGAAGAAAACTTCAAAAATCTCAAAGTTTAAAAAGATAAAAATGGGCAGAAACTTAACACACTTTTGGACCTCAAAATGGTGGGATTTCACCTTAGTTTGCCCAAGCAAACTTGTGAGTACCTTCCTAGAGGTTATCCAAGGGTGTTAGAAAGAAAAACAAGGCTTGAAGAAGAAGAGAAGTGAGTTGAAACTCACTTGCAAATGTTTTGTTTCTAAAGAAAGTTTCTAAAGTTAGGGAGGTTGTTTGGAGTGTTTGGAGGCTTGTTAAAGTGAGAAACGGGTGGGGGAAGGCTTGCTTTAATAGGGAAAGGATCAGGGTTAGGATTAGGGTTGTAATTAATGAAGTTTAGTGGGATTTTTGAATCAAAAAAGAAGTGCGAACTCCTTAACAGCTTGCGGCCGCAAGGTGTTAGGTTCTTTTATTTATTTATTTTTTTGTTCTTTCATTATTTATAAATCTATATGTTGATGTTTAAACAAAACACATTATATATGACATAAGTAGGGGTCTCATGGTAGGTTAAAGTCAAGTGTAAGGGTATTTTTAAACCCTAAAAAAAGACTTACTAGATGTAAATGATTAACATAATTGTGCCAAGATTTTTATGATACCGGAAGCTTGAATTTCACTAATTGTCTTGCTTGGCTTTGGCATTAAGATTTATAACGTACAATTGGCATTTACGTGTCATCTTGATTTGATTTATCGAGCAACAAAGTAACATATGTTCATATATTTAAGCATGTGCAAGGTTGTGAAATTCGCATAATTAATCAGTTGGATTACAATCAAAGCCTTAGATTTACAATGATTTGGAAATAGAAATACGATTACAAGGTTTGGACTTTCCAATTATAGATACACGAAGTGAACTTACTAAAAACAGAAAGTTACAAAAGCGAAGCGTTAAAATTGACAGTTCTGATGATGATGATAGTTCGGGGTATAATGGTAGTTCTGTTGAGGAATGCTCGAGTTCAGGTGGTTATGGATCTGATTCAGATATTAGGGAAAGAAGTGATACTGAGGTCAGTGAGTTGCTAAAAGAAGTAGAGAAGCTGAAAAGTCAAAAGGTTGGTTTGATGAAGAAATCAGAAGTTGCATCGAAGGAAATGGAGAAAATCTTTACAAATAGTGCATCCTTCCCTTATCATACTACCTTCATGGCTAATGTTGCTGGTTCGACAAGTCAGGTAAACTCCGACTCTCCTAAAATATGCAGTGACAGTGCTGAATTAAAAATAAAATTTGAAACAATAAATAGTCACAATTAAAACCTAGTTGTTGAACTGTCAAAATGCAAAGAGGCAAATCTGGCTTTAACTCGAAACAAAAAAGAATTCAAATATGTAATAAAAACTCTTAAGAAAAGCATTTCTGAATTAACAAAGACAGTTTTGAACATGCAAATAGGAATTAATAACTACATTAATATCCTTGAAGAAACAAAGAAGGAGTTAGCCATTGCCAAATGCGAACATGATGCGATCAAGCTAAAATTGGAGAGTTACTCTAACTCCTGATATGTGCTTGATCATATTATTGACGTTCAAAAACTGAAAGGAGATGTCAAATGCCTTGGGTATAAAGCGTGTCCACCTCTTAATCCTGAAGAGTTTGTAGTAGGATTAGGGTGTAAGCTAGACAATTCCTTGGTTGAATCAAGAAAATCAGAGAACTCATCATCTGTAGCTGATTAGAGCCCTTCTAGAATAGAGGAGAATGATTCATCAGATGATGAGTCCGAGAAAATTGACCAGGATCAATCTCTTGATGAAGAAAAAGGATAGAGATTTATGCTATTCCTAATGAGAAAAATGTTGAGAATCAAGAGAATGATCCAATGAAATCTATCAAGACAAATGCGTGATAAAAATGATAATGTGTTGTATACTTTGATTGGGGACAAGAAAATTTATTCAAACAAAGACTTTCCGATCAAAAATATAAATCCAACCTCTATTGATCAAGTTTTTGAAAATTCAACAACCAAGTTTTTGGAAAAGAAAAATCCAATCAAGTCACAACCATTATTCATTTCAAAAGAAAAACAACAAGAAAGCGAGCTGCAAAATCTAAGGTATCACAACCAAAGGATGAAGCTAAAGGCGCTCGCTACAAGAAGAAATTGAAGAATGTTAAATTTGTGGGTTCAACTGGTACAGATAAAATCGAGACTTTTGAAAGCATGTCGAATGTTGATTTTGTAAAACAAGTCAAGATTTTAAAGCGTAATAGTTAAAACAATTACACTCAACATACAAATGGGTGTGAAGAAAAACCAAGCACCTCCAGACCCACAAGTTCAACATCAAGTAATAAAACAGGATCTCCTAAATTTGTTGAAAGGAGAACATGTTATAAATGTGGAGAGTTTGGCCACATAATCAAAAATTGCACCAACCCATCAAAACCCAGATTTGTTGAGAAAGCCCTTCCTGAACCAACTTGCCAACGTTGACCTGTATCACCAAAGCAAGGCAAACGTATTGTTAAAGAACAAGAAGAAAAGCAGAGACGTAAACAAGTAAAAATAATTGAAAAAGCATTAAAACCGGATGTTTTAAAGAAGAAACCAAGTTCTTCAAGTTTGATATAACCAGAAATAGTTAAAAATGTAAATAATAGTCATTCTAGTAACAACAATCTTGGAAACCTAAGACCGGTAATGATTCAGGGGGAGGCACAAAGTTTCCAAATCATCAAGAAATAGAAATGATAAGGGTCGACCCAAGACCACTAAGGCTTGGGTCCCCATCTCAAACTAATCGGGTATTGAAATGTGTAGGGTGTTCCAGGAGGAACTGTGAATAGTCATTGGATTGTTGACAGTGGAGCATCGAGGCACATGACAGGCGACTTAAGGCTCCTTTATGATGTAAAAAGCATTTAAGGAGGCTATGTTGCTTTTGCTGGTGACAAGGGCGGATACATCACTAGAGAAGGAATGGTATCCAATGGTGTTGTTAGCTTTGATAAGACTAATTATGTTCGTCAAATTGATTACAATCTTCTAAGTGTTTCTCAAATCTGCGACAAGAAGTTCATGGTTCATTTTGATGATACCGGATGTTATGTTTTGAAACATGGTTTCAAGATTCCCAAAGAATGGATTCTCCTATCGGCTCCAAGAATTAATGACCTGTATATTCTTGACATGAGCCAAGCTATTACCACGTCTGCACAAGTCACATGTTTTGTCTCAAAAGCCACCGAAAAGGAATCAATCTCTTGGCATAGGCGAATGGGACACATTCACTTGAGGAAAATGAACTATTTAGTGAAAAACAATCTTGTGAGTGGTGTACCAGTGAAGAACTTGTATTTACAAGACGTCTGTGTATCGTGCCAAAAGGGAATAAAAGCTAGAAAATCTCATCCTGTGAAGAAGATCAACACGGTGAATATTCCTCTGGAACGTCTTCATATGGACCTCCTTGGACCTATGAAACACAAGACTACCTTTGGTGATTCATATTGCTTAGTATTTATTGATGACTTCTCAAGATTTTCATCGGTAAACATGCTGGCACACAAGAGTGAAGTTCCTGAAATCCTCAAGAATCTCCTGACGCTACTTGAAAATTTGTACAATTTGAAGATAAGGAGAATCAGAAGGGACAATGGCACCAAATTCAAGAACCATGTTATGGATGAGTTTTGTTCTTTTGAATGCATTTTGCATGAATCTAGTTCTCGTTACACTCCACAACAAAATGGTGTTTTTTCGCTGAGAGGAAAAATAGAACTCTGATTGAAACTGCAAGAACTATGTTAGTAGAATGAGAACTTCCTGTTCAATTCTGGGGGGAGGCTGTGGCTACTGCATGTTACACGATGAATAGAGCTCTTACGTTGAAGAGGCATGGGAAAACATGTTTCGAGCTACTCCATAAAAGGAAACCGCATGTGTTTTTCTTAGAACCTTTTGGAGATCCTTGCACTATGATTGATCCACATGGAAAGTTTGGACCAAAGGCTATCGAAGGTTTCTTTCTTGGATATGCTACTCCTAATTTCAGAGTATGGAATTTGTCATCTAAAAAGATTGAAGAATGGGGTGAAGTTAAGGTTCAAAGGTACACTGAATCAGTAAGAGCTCTGGGTGCTCCTTGGATGTTTGACTACGATGGATTGTTTGACTCCTTTAATATGACAAATTTTGATGATGCATCTACTCAAATGTTACTGGAAAGTGATACTGCAGTTGACTCGTCATTAGTACGACCAATTATTGTTAACCCTCAAGTGTCTACTTCGGTTAACAATCTTGTTCAGAATGAGGAATTCGAAGATGCTGCTGATTATAATGTTTCGTTAGAGGACGATGAGTTCCATGATGCAAATGAAGTTACTTCTGGTCCAGTTCCTAGAATTTCAGATGTCACGTCAAATGTGCAAAATCAAGGGGCGGAGGTCATGCTTCTACATCTTCGTCAAATCCAGCAAACAAATTAGTTGTTGATCTAAATATCAACAACTTGGGTATAAATTCTCGAGTTCCTAATGTTTCTAAAACTCGAATTCATGATACCCATCCTCAGCAGAATATTATGGGAGATGTTCTGAGTGATGTGCAGACTCGTAATCAGCTAAGGAATAATCAGAATGCTAATTTGTATTTGGTTATTAGGGAGTCTAGGGAATAAAATGATTGGTCTTTCGCTTGCTATGTCTACCAAGTTGAACCGAAATGTCACACCCCGGATTTCCGACCCCGAAATCCAAACACCGGTGGGCCCTAATGGGGAGTATCGTGACAACAGTTGATAACATCATTGTCAATTAAACATGGCATAGTGGAAGTCTTGGAGTAAAATTACTATTACAAACCAAATGTTCGAAAATACAAAATAATATACAAGCTTGTAATAGAAGATCCACATGCGGATCATAAATTATACATGGAAAGAATATAAAACAGACTTTGGGAGATTTAGGATTCGCAAGATCCTCTATCACTACCGAGCGCTTCTAACCTATTTTCGTATTGTACCTGCAGATTAGTCTTTTGAAATTACGTCAGCTTTTGCTGGTAAATACACCCAACTTACTCATTTTGAAAACATTTCGAAAATGTTTTAAGTGCGTATCAGCACAAAAATTCTTTTTCTAACTTGGGTTAATTGACGGTCTAACCTTGTTAACAGATTTACATGTTTGTCATACATACGGGGCTCGACACGAAAACCGAGACACAATTAACGTACACACCACTTTAGACTCACGAAGGAGTCAATTCCTCCCAACCTTGTGGGAATGCATAATTGAGCGTCTATCGGGTGTATGCCTACCCCCGCGCTAAGGTCGTGGCCATTTCGATTGTAATGAGCCGAGGATATCCAGGACACGGTAGTTAACCGCTGATGTTTAAATTATCAAACAAAACTGATTAAAACAGAATATGTGGATTTCTATCCCGAACCGGCATTCGATTAATCCCATTTCCAACCAAACGGTAATAATTTACCGCAACCCAAGCCCGTATAGGAGAAATAAGTCGAGAGTATTTACCTAAGCTAGGCTTCTTTTAATTTTTAATAACTCATCCGTACACAAAAGGATTAAGTGCAGATAGCATTTACCGGCAAGTCTCTAGTCTGGATTATGAGATAAACTAACCAATTAAATACTAACGGTCTTTATTTAAGTCATAGACTTAGACCGACTAGCGTATTTGATCAAAACGTATGACGCTAGATTAAACGATGATTGGATAGAATGTGGTTTAATCCCAACAAGTACCTTGACTTGTTTAATATGGGTAAACTATTAACATTCTTGATTTTGAGACTTAAATGACAAGGTTAAACCCGTTTCGGCTAATTTCCGAAAAATAGTTACATATACGTAACCGTGCGCATATTAGCGATATTGGGTAACCGGATAAGTTACGGAAAAGTTCTATATGACATTATACTTTAAAAAGTTAAGATATCAGTAGGATATCAACTTGTATGCCTGTTAAGGTTTCAAAACGAAATTATGCCTCATAAGGGCATTTTGGTAATTTTATACCGTAATAAAGGAACTTGAATATAATTTTAATGTTATAGTCATAAGTATTCTGGAAAATACTATATTTATGATATAATATCAGTAGGATGTCAATGATATGTGTAAATTATCCTTTATGACCAAACTATGCATTGAAGGGGTATTTTGGTCATTTTACCCATACTTTATAATATATTTGGGATTCTGAATTTATAACATGTACCTACTGTAAATATGTTTAAAATAAGTTTTAAAATTAGTAGGTAACAAGTCTTGGTCAATAATATGGTTTAAAACCATACTATGCGCCGAAACGACGCTTATGTCGTAAATGACGTTTTTAAGTGATGTTTACGAAAACTGACATTAAGGTCAAATTAAAATGTTTAAAACATGTTATTTAACATAACATATCAGTAGGTAAATGATTTACCTTGAAAAGATTTGATTAAAAGCATTTTATAAGCCACAAGGGCAAACCGTCATTTATCGACATAATTTAAGGACTTGTTTGAAAACTCAGTTTATAACTTGGTTTAACATTCCAAATAATCCTACTTATAATGTTACATCAGTAGGAAACTCATTTTCAAGTTTATTATCATTAAAACCTTGATTTATGTAAAAAGGGCATTTTGGTCAAAGATGGCATAATATGGAACTTACGCATAAACTTGGATTCTGATTATGATCATGTAATATAATCTCAGAGGGTTATGCTACATTATATTACGATCATAATTCAACTTTAGATCAGTAAGTAACTAATCTAAATCGGGTCAGAATTGAAAGTCAAAGCAGAAGTCAAACTTCGCGACTTTCGGTTGCGAACCGACCCTAGAACTGAAATTGACGAGCCGAACATGTCTTACATGTTCTAATAATTATTAACAACTTGTTTAAGTGTCAAAACAGGTTTCAAAACATATATAAGATCAATTTATGATTTTTCCGAAAAAATGGCATGTTTGACTTTTTAATATGATAACTTTGACCCGTCAATTGGTCTAGCAAACGTGATCTTCAGGAGGAGCCTTTTATAGGGATTAACACCACCTTATTACGATCACTTAGCCATGTTCATTTCGAACAATGGCTGGACCATAATGGTCTTAACCGAAAGTCAAAGCGTTTTACGAAAATGCTTGACTTTTGACTATAAAAGCCTATAAACAAAAATGCAAGAGGAAGGAACACTTACAAGAGGTTTCTACAATGCAAGAGAACTA
Source organism: Scalesia atractyloides (assembly GCA_947069175.1). NCBI lineage: Eukaryota > Viridiplantae > Streptophyta > Magnoliopsida > Asterales > Asteraceae > Scalesia > Scalesia atractyloides. The sequence continues at coordinate 47,659,132 of CAMTDV010000020.1, forward strand.
AGTTGGATGCTCCTTTCAGTTAGGAACTTCCAGAGGAGGGAGAAGAGTGATTTAATGAGAAAGGTGCAAGTTGAAATGGTGAACTTAAGCACCAATTTATAGTTGGAGAGCTCAAAGGAGGTGAAGCCAGGTGTTTAGGGGTGTAAGAGGAAGCTTACAAGTTTCCTAAAACGTGGCATAGCTGATTACAAGCCAGGTGTTTAGGGGTGTAAGAGGTGAAGCCTGGTCTCTCGCGGCCCGCGACCGCCCCACGGCCAGTTTCAAAGTTTGACACTTTAGCCCCTAAACTTTAAAAAAGCTTCTAAAAACCTTTTTAAACACCTTTTTGGCACTTTTAGCCCTCCGTAGCCAATTCTTGGCATACCCGGATTATGCCCGGACATCGTCGAGCTCTCGGTTCGTTAAAAGGTCATTCAGAGGTATAAATTAACATGTTGACACTTTTAATCCGTCCATTATCCAACTTTCACATATTTAAAAAATTGAACTCTCTGGTCCAACAAATGGCACGTATGAGAGTTTAGGACTTCACAAAGGATCACTCAGAGGCTTATGATAAGCATGTTGATCCCGATGTCACTCAGAGGCCAAATTTCAAGCATGTTGACATATCAGTCACTCAGAGGATGTTATTTATGCATGTTGACATCGGATCGTCACTCACAGGCTCAGATTGAGCATGTTAATGCCTTTAGTCCTTATTGGTCTTTAACAGACTATATTTAAAAATACAACACGTGTCACTATACTATTGGACATGATTTTACAGGGTGTTACATCCTCACCCCCTTAGAAGAAATCTCGACCTCGAGATTTTATTCAAAAAGATGGGGGTACTTTTGTCGCATAGTGGACTCAACCTCCCATGTATACTCGGGACCTCTAAAGGCGTCCCACTTAACCTTTACTATAGGTATCATTTTTCTTCAGAGCTTCTTAACATATCGATCCTCAATCAAAATTGGTTTCTCAATGAACCTCAGGTTTTCATTTATTTGCACATCTTCGTGCGACATTGCTAGTGACTCATCGGCTAGACATTTCTAAAGGTTAGATATGTGGAATGCATCATGAATTCCACTAAGCTCCTCTGGCAACCTGAGATTATAAGCTACAGTGCCGACACATTCGATTATTTCGAAGGGTCCTATATATCTTGGGCTCAACTTGCCTTTCTTTCCAAAACGCATCACATCTTTCCACGATGATACTTTCAGCATGACCTTATCCCCTATTTGGAACTGAAGAGGTTTACGCCTCTTGTCAGCATAACTTTTCTGTCTATCCCTGGCAGCTTTGAGACGATCACGGATTTGCATAATCTTTTCCGTGGTCTCCAGGACAGTCTCTGGTCCTGATTGTTAGGCCTTCCCAACTTCTGCCCAGCATACGGGCGTTCTACATTTTCTCCCATACAAGGCCTCAAAAGGAGCAGCCTTGATGCTAGTATGATAGCTATTATTGTAGGAGAATTCTATTAGGGGTAAGTGGTCATCCCAGCTTCCGCCTAAATCAATTACACATGCCCGAAGCATGTCTTCCAAAGTTTGAATAGTACGCTCACTTGACCATCAGTCTGCGGATGGTAAGCCGTACTAAAATTTAATTGTGTGCCTAACGATTGTTGGAAACTTTTTCAAAAGTGAGATGTGTATCTAGTATCTCTGTCAGATACGATAGATACCGACACACCGTGTAGGGACATAATTTTGTCCACATACAATTTAGCCAATTTATCTGAATTATACGTCTCTTTAATTGGCAAGAAATGAGCTAACTTAGTCAGCCTATCCACTATGACCCAAATAGTGTCATTATAACATTTGGTCTTAGGTAACTTGGTAATCAAATCCATAGTTACCATTTCCTATTTCCAAGTGGGAATCTCTTATTATTGTAGTAGTCCTGACTGTTTCTGATGTTCAGCCTTAACTTGCGAACACGTCAGACACTTAGCTACATAAGTGGCTATGGATTTCTTCAAACCCATCCACCAATAATTTTTCTTCAAATCTTGATACATCTTGTCACCACCCGGGTAAACAGAGTATCTTGAACTATGCGCTTCTTGGAGGATTAGACCTCTAAGTCCTCAAAAGATTGGAACCCAAATTCTATCATCAAATCTTAGGATTCCATCCTTTCCAGGCACTAACTGATCCACAGTTCCGCCTAATCCCTCATTAGGGATATTAGCCTCTAATAAGGCTTGCTTTTGCGCATCTAGTAGCTTCTCATTAAGTTATTTCTGAGCTCAATGCTCTTAGCGGTAATCCTAATAGCTTTAACCTTTTCCTTACGACTTAAGGCATCAGCAACTACATTTGCCTTGCCTGGATGGTAGCGAATCTCGCAATCATAATCGTTAAGCATTTCCATCCACCGGCGTTGTCTCATGTTCAATTCCTTCTGACTGAACATATGTTGGAGACTTTTATGGTCTGTGTATATAACATACTTTGTGCCATACAAGTAACGTCTCCATAGTTTTAGTGCAAATACAACGACACCCAATTCCAAATCATGGGTGGTGTAATTCTTTTCATGCACTTTTAATTGTCGTGATGCATAGGAAATTACCTTGACATTTTGCATTAGCACACAGCCCATACCGGAGTGTGATGCATCACAATAAACAACAAAATTCTCAATACCCTTAGGTAGAGATAACACAGGAGCGTTGCTCAACTTGTGTTTAAGAATCTCAAAAGATTCTTGTTGATTTGGACCCCAATTATACTTAATATTCTTACGGGTCAAGGAAGTTAAAGGAGTGGCTATCCTTGAAAAGTTCTCAATGAACCTCCTATAACCAGCCCATCCTAAGAAACTACGAACCTCCATGGGGTCGTGGGCACTTCGCAATTCATTATGGCCTCAATTTTGGCGGGATCCACTTGGATACCACGCTCACTTACCATGTGTCCAAGAAATTAGACTTCTCTAAGCCAAAATTTGCATTTAGAGAACTTTGCATAAAGTTTCTCCTGCCTTAATAATTCTAGAAATGCACCGAAGATGTTTCTCGTGATCATCTTGATTACGAGAATAGATAAGTATGTCGTCTATGAAGACAATAACAAACTTATCTAAATATTGTTTGCAGACTCTATTCATGAGATCCATGAATGCTGCCGGTGCATTTGTGAGCCCAAAAGGCATCACTAAGAATTCAAAATGACCATAGCGGGTCTTGAAGGCTGTTTTAGAAACATCTTCACTTCTATCCTTTAGTTGATGATACCCTGATCTCAAATCTATCTTAGAAAAATAACTAGCCCCTTGAAGTTGGTCGAATAAATCATTGATCCTGGGCAGAGGATATCTATTCTTAATTGTTAGTTTGTTTAGCTCCCAGTAGTCGATGCACATTCGCATCGAACTGTCTTTCTTCTTTACAAACAGAATAGGAGCTCCCTCAAGGTGAGGAACAGGCTGGATAAAGCCCTTCTCCAAGAGTTCATCCAATTGAAATCTTAACTCATTCATTTCGGTTGGAGCTAGCCTATATGGAGCTCTAGCTACGGGTGCTGATCCTGGTATGATATCTATTCTGAACTCCACTTGCCTATCTGGAGGTGGGCCTGGTAATTCTTCAGGGAAAACATCGGGATACTCCGAGATAACTGGTTGATCTTCAAGGTTTGGCTTTGGGTTCATTTATGGTAACTTGCGCCATATAGATGGCACAACCTCTTCTCAAACACTTGGATGCCTTAAATAATGACCCTTGTCCGGAAATCCATAGTGTGAGTCTCTAGGGATGGCGATCATTTCACCAGATGGGGTTTTGATTTCGATGAGCTTTTTATCACAGGCAATGCAGGCTTGGTTATGAGATAACCAATCCATGCCTAAGACAACATCGAACCCCGCCAATTTCATTGGCAAAAGAGAGATAGGGATGGAATGAGTCTTAACGAATATAGAGCATCCATCAAGAATGAAAGAAGCAATTTCTAAGGTTCCATCGGCGAGTTCTATATCATAATTTTGTCTATAGTTCTTATGGGTAAGTTTAATAGTTTACTAAACTTATGGTCAACAAATGATTTATCTGCACCCAATCAAAAAGAACTCTAGCATAAATATCATTAATGGGGAAAGTACCTGTTATGATGTTGTTGTCATTAGCGGCCTCTTCTGGCATTCATTTGAAAGGCATGGGCATTTCCCTTTTTGGCCTCTCCAGGATTTGCCTCATTACTTTTGGGTTTCTTGGGGGCAATGTGTACGTTATATGCCCTTTTTCGTTGCAGTTATAGCAAACTGCATCCTTGAGATCCTTGCAATCTAAGGTCTTATGCCCTTTCTCTTGCAAATACCACAGGGTTTGGTTTGTGGATTTATACTACACTGTCCCAGTGCCTATATTTACAATTCTTGCACAGAGGTTTGTTACTAGACACGCGCTGGTTCTTCTTGAACCCGAAATTCCTTCTTCTTAAATCCTTGGGAGTTATTATCCTCCCGTTTCTTTTTCCGTCAGTTTCAGTCCTAATTGACTTTTGTCTTACCGGATCTAGGGTGAGGGAAAGAGATAGGTCTACAGCAGACCTATAGGTATTAGGCTGTGTAGCCTTTACCATGCCCTTTATCTCAGGCGCCATCCCATTTATAAAACACGCAATGCGTTTGGATTCAGGGGTGATCAAATAGGAAACTAACTAGATAGGGAGTTGAAATCGGAGACATACTTCCGACAGTCTAGGTTTTTAATTGATAGAGACAAGAAGTCTGTCTCTAGCTTCTCTACCTCATGGGTTAGGCAGTAAGTTTCCTTTACCAAATCAACAAACATGGACCATCCCAAGTTGTACAGGTGTACCTTAGCTGTTGATTAATCATGGCTTTCCACCATATTAAGGCATCGCCCTTGAAGGATTGTGATACGTACTTGACCACATCCTTATCAGCACAATTGTTGATATCTACAATCTTTCCATCTTATCTAGCCACTTTAGGGCTTCTACCGCTCTTTTCTCCCCGTTAAAGTCTTGGGGCTTACATGTGATGAAATACTTATATGTACATCCGTCCTTAACAGAACGAGACTTTTCAGTAAGATCTATTTTCTTTGTTCACTCTTCACATTTGACGAGTGAACAAGCTCTTCCTATGAGCTGAAGATGGTGGAATAGATAGGGGTCTAGAGCGAGTCGCACTCGGTTCTCTTAGCTTTTCTATGGCCTTACTCATGGCCCTTTCCACAACCGCATCAATGCGAGCTTGAAAATTTTCATCATCTATATTTTTGTTTTCAGCTTTATTAGATTCAGCATTCATGTGGCTACTTTGTGCTTCATTTGAGTTAGCCATCTTTTAGTCTTGGTTTCTATATACCAATAAAACTTTATTTAGCCATGACGCATTAACCATATCGGCTTTCAAATTGGATATAACAATCCATTGCCTATACTAGTGTGAATAACATCACAACTCTTAGGCTTAACATATCTATATTTGGCCTAGGTCTTAATAGGACCATCATAGGCAAATTACAATTTGGACGTAGTCCATATGTCATTGGACAGTGGATATCAAGGTCACAACTGTCATTGTCATCATTGACAATTATATAGCTCATAGGCTTTTCCCTAATGGACATAATAATTGGGCGCATTGGCCGGTCATATTGGTCATAATATATATATGGCATATCAGCCTGTCACTTAAGACATAATACATATGGCATGTCAGCCTGTCACATTGGACAATTATTGGGCACCTTGGCCTACATCATATCAGATGTATATGGCATATCAGCCTGTCCCGTTGGACAATTAATTGGGCACATTAGCCTACATCATATCAGATGTACATGGCATATCAGCCTGTCTCGTTGGACAATTAATTAGGCACATTGGCCTACATCATATCAGATGTACATGGCATATCAGCCTGTCCCGTTGGATAATTAATTAGGCACTATTGGCCTACATCATATCAGATGTACATGGCATATCAGCCTGTCCCGTTAGACAATTTATTTGGCACCTTGGCCTACATCGTATCAATGTACATGGCATATCAGTCTGTCCCGATTGGACAATTAATTGGGCACATTGGCCTACATCATATCAATATACATGGCATACCAGCCTGTCTCGTTGGACAATTAATTTGGCACATTGGCCTACATCATATCAGATGTATATGGCATATCAGCCTGTCCCGTTGGACAATTAATTGGGCACATTGGCCTACATCAAAATCAGATGTACATGGCATATCAGCCTTCCCGTTAGGACAATTAATTTGGCACATTGCTAATCATCAAGTATGGCTATGACTGCCCGTTGGACAATTAATTGGGCACATTGGCCTACATCATATCAGATGTATATGGCATATCAGCCTGTACCGTTGGACAATTAATTGGGCACATTGGCCTGACAGCTGTGTGGTTCCTCAGCCACACTACCAAGAGTATGAACATTTCTTAATTTACATAAGAGTGCCTTAATAATTGATTAATGGTCCCGGTCACCTTGACCTTAAAGTACCTTGGAGGTTTGAACTAGTCCCTTACTCCTGGATAGAAGGATAACTTCCCTTAACTATCCTGATAGAAGACCCCTTCGTACTTAACTATCACTTCTTGGCCAATGTGTGGTCTGCGCCACTTGGCATAATCAATCTATTAAGGTCTTTTGGAATTATATAGCAGAGCATAAATTTCGAGTAAAATCGAGACGCTCGTTCTCAAGAGGATGATTTACATATATATAATTCCAAAAGTACTTCATTAAATATTTGATTAGAAATTACAATACTAGAAAATGAAATAAACTTGTCCATGCAAGGACTTAAAGGAAATAAACATGTCCACACAGGGACTAAAAGAAATAACAATGTCCTCACATGGACTACATATAATTAAAAGAGACTTCAATCGTCCTTCTTTCCCTTGACTAATTTGGAGAGTTTCTTGAAGAACTTATTCGTCTTCTTCTCTGTTTTCTCCGCCTGTTGCTGCATTTCTTTCATCCTTTCTAAGGCCTCATTAATGGCCTCAAGTGATGGCGGAGGTTGTGGCATAACCGGATACTGGTACCCATAAGTTGGATATCCAGTTGGTGGATAAGTAGGTGGGAAAGGAGACGGGTAAAGTGCATTGTGCATAACCGCCTGCATGTATGGGTCTTGTGACCACGCTTGATAATCTACCGGCGTAGACGGGTTAAAAGGATCATATCCAGACGTGTCTGGGTAGTGGGAATAGGGTTAGTATAACCCGTTGGTGGTGGTTGAACAACAGGTGTTGGTGTTGGTTCCACTATACGTGGAACATTAGAGGGTCCAGCCCATTTGTGGGTCCTCTTGAATGGTGGGGTAGGAGTTGGGCAAAGGTGTAGTGATCCCGACCTTTGTCTTGTATGTACCGACATACGTGCTCCACTCTTCCTTCTTGGTGGTTCAGGTGGTGGTTGAGGTTGGTCCACGGGTTCCATGTGGACATCTTCTTGATCAGAGGTGGTTAGAGTGGTGAGAAGGAGTTTGGGCGAATATGAATTGGTTCCAGTATTGATCCTATCTCAATAGGATGTATGTCGATCCGCGAAGATTTGATCCTTGTATATATAGGATGTATGTTTGATCACGACGGCGGTTTAAGTAGGTCAGGTCTCTTTGTGCATAGGAGTGGTGGAACTGAATTTTGATCAGTGGAGGAGTGGTAGTAATGGTAAGGAAAATTTTTCGTGTAGGAGTGTCATGAGAAGAATGGTTGGATGGTTGCAGTGGGAGGAACGAATCTCCTGTTCATGAGCGATCTCCTTCTTGGTATGCATCTGCTTATGAGGTTGAGGAGGAATACGTCACTGATGGTCCTCCTCTCATTGGACCTTTCCTCGTCCACTTTTCCTCTCACACGTGGCGGCATTTTCGTAAAAATTCAATTCAAAACAATATTAATAACTTAATAATAAAATGAGTAATCCTAGGTCAAAGCCTAGACTCGAAAGTCTAAGGAATGTGCTCGTGTAAGTTTGAGACTAAACACAAAAAAGGCTAGTGTTTAATTCTCTCAAAGTTGGCTCTGATACCAATCCGTGTCACACCCGGATTTCCAACCCCGAAATCCAAACACCGGTGGGCCCGGGTGGGGAGTATCGTGACAACAGTTGATAACATCATTGTCAATAAACACGGCACAACGGAAGTCTTGGAGTAAAATTACTATTACAAACCAAATGTTCGAAAATACAAAATAATATACAAGCTTGTAATAGAAGATCCACAGGCGGATCATAAATTGTACATGGAAAGAATACAAAAAAGACTTTGGGCAGATTTAGGATTTGCAAGATTCTCTATCACTACCGAGCACTTCCGGTCTATTTTCGTATTGTACCTGCAGATTAGTCTTTTGAAAATACGTCAGCTTTCGCTGGTAAATACACCCAACTGACTCATTTGAAAACATTTCGAAAATGTTTTAAGTGCATATCAGCACAAAAGTTCTTTTTATAACCTGGGTTAATTGACGTCCAACCTTGTTAACAGATTTACACGTTTATCATACATATGGGGCTTGGACGAAACCAAGACAAATTAACGTACACACCACTTTGGACTCACGAAGGAGTCAATCTCCCAACCTTGTGGGAATGCATAATTGAGCGTCTATCGGGTGTATGCCTACACCAGCGCTAAGGTCGTGGCCATTTCGATTGTAATGAGCCGAGGATATCCAGGCACGGTAGTTAACCCCCGATGTTTAAATTATCAAACAAAACTGACTAAAACAGAATATGCGGATTTCTATCCCGAACCGGCGTTCGATTAATCCCATTTCCGACCAAGCGGTAATAATTTACCGTAACCCAAGCCCGTATAGGGGAAATAAGTCGAGAGTATTTACCTGAGCTAGTTTTTTTAATTTTTAATAACTCAGCCGTACACAAAAGGATTAAGTAAGATAGCATTTACCGGCAAGTCTCTAGTCTGGATTATGCATAAACTAACCAATTAAATACTAACGGTCTTTATTTAAGTCAGAGACTTAGACCGACTAGCGTATTTGATCAAAACGTATGACGCTAGATTAAACGATGATTAGATAGAATGTTTAATCCCAACAAGTACCTTGACTTGTTTAATATGGGTAAACACATTCTGGATTTTGAGACTTAAATGACAAGGTTAAACCGTTTCGGTTAATTTCCGTAAAATAGTTACATATACGTAACCGTCAACATATTAGCGATATCGGGTAACCGGATAAGTCATGGACAAGTTCTATATGCCTTTATACTTTAAATAAGTTAAGATATCAGTAGGATATCAACTTGTATGCATGTAAGGTTTTAAAACGAAATTATGCTCATAAGGGCATTTTGGTAATTTTATACCATAATAAAGGAACTTGAATATAATTTTAATGTTATAGTCATAAGAATTCTGGAAAAATACTTTATTTATAATATAATATCAGTATAATGTCAATTAATGTGTAATTTATCCTTTATGACAAACTATGCACTAAAGGGCATTTTGGTCATTTTACACATAGTTTATAATTTATTTGGGATTCTTGAATTTATAACATGTACCTACTGTAAATATGTTTAAACTAAGTTTTAAAATCAGTAGGTAACAAGTCTTGCTCAATAATATGGTTTAAAACCATACTATGCGCCGAAACGGCGCTTTTGTCGTAAAATGACGTTTTTAAGTGATGTTTACGAAAACTGACATTAAAGTCAGATTAAAATGTTTAAAACATGTTATTTAATATAACATATCAGTAGGTAAATGATTTACCTTGAAAAGATTTGATTAAAAGCATTTTATAAGCGACAAGGGCTAAAACCGTCATTTATCGACATAGTTTAAGGACTTGTTTGAAAACTCAGTTTATAACTTGGTTTAACATTCCAAATAAATCCTACTTATAATATTACATCAGTAGGAAACTCATTTTCAAGTTTATTATCATTAAAACCTTGATTTATGTAAAAAAGGGGCATTTTGGTCAAAGATGGCATAATTATGGAACTTGCACATAAACTTGGATTCTGATTATGATCATGTAATATAACCTCAGAGGGTTATGCTACATTATATTACGATCATAATTCAACTTTAGATCAGTAAGTAACTAATCTAAATCGGGTCAGAATTGAAAGTCAAAGCAGAAGTCAAACTTCGCGACTTTCGGTTGCGAACCGACCCTAGAACTGAAACTGACGAGCCGAACATGTTCTTACATGTTCTAATAATTATTAACAACTTGTTTAAGTGTTAAAACGGGTTTCATAACATATATAAGATCAATTTATGATTTTTCCGAAAAAATGGCATGTTTGACTTTTTAATATGATAACTTTGACCCGTCAATTGGTCTAGCAAACGTGATCTTCAGGAGGAGCCTTTTATAGGGATTAACACCTACCTTATTACGATCACTTAGCCATGTTCATTTCAAACAATGGCTGGACCATAATGGTCTTAACCGAAAGTCAAAGCGTTTTACGAAAATGCTTGACTTTTGGCTATAAAAGCCTATGAACAAAAATGCAAGAGGAAGGAACACTTACAAGAGGTTTCTACAATGCAAGAGAACTAAGTTGGATGCTCCTTTCAGTTAGGAACTTCTAGAGGAGGGAGAAGAGTGATTTAATGAGAAAGGTGCAAGTTGAAATGGTGAACTTAAGCACCTATTTATAGTTGGAGAGCTCAAAGGAGGTGAAGCCAGGTGTTTAAGGGTGCAAGAGGAAGACTTACAAGTTTCCTAAAACATGGCAATTTTGAGCTGCCAAACAAATTTTCTACAACAATGGCCTTCTCGCGCCCAGTGAGAGACCCAGGCCTGGTCTCTCGCGGCCCGCGACCGCCCCACGGCCGTTTCAAAGTTTGACACTTTAGCCCTAAACTTTAAAAAAGCTTCTAAAAACCTTTTTAAACACCTTTTTGGCACTTTTAGCCCTCCGTAGCCAATACTTGGCATACCCGGGATTATGCCCGAATCGTCGAGCTCTCGGTCGTTAAAAGGTCATTCAGAGGTATAAATTAACATGTTGACACTTTTAATCCCTCATTATCCAACTTTCACATATTTAAAAAATTGAACTCTCTGGTCCAACAAATGGCATGTATGAGAGTTTAGGACTTCACAAAGGATCACTCAGAGGCTTATGATAAGCATGTTGATGCCGATGTCACTCAGAGGCTGGGCATGTTGACATGTCAGTCACTCAGAGGCCAAATTTCAAGCATGTTGACATATCATCACTCAGAAGCTGTTATTTATGCATGTTGACATCGGATCGTCACTCAGAGGCTCAGATAGAGCATTTTAATGCCTTTAGTCCTTATTGGTCTTTAACAGACTATATTTAAAAATACAACACGTGTCACTATACTATTGGACACGATTTTACAGGGTGTTACACGAAATCTTGAAGGAGGCAATGAAAGAAGACTCATGGGTTGAGGCAATGAAAGAAGACTCATGGGTTGACGCAATGCAAGAAGAACTTACACCAGTTTCAGAAGTTAGGCGTGTAGAAATTGGTTGAAGGCTACAAGAAGATTGGTACAAGAATGGTTTACAAGTGTAAGAAGGATGGCCGAGGTGTGTGAGAACAAGCAGATTGGTTGTCAGGCTTTAATTAGGTGAAGGCATTGATACAATGAATTTATGCAATGGTAGACGTCTTGGCCATAACAATCTTTTGGTATACGTCCAACAAGAAGTTTACCGTTTATCAAATGGATGTGAAGAGTGCATTTCTTCATGGTATGGTTGAAGAAGAAGTATATGTTGAAAAACTGCATGGTTTTGAAGATCCAATCCATCCTGATAAGGTTTGGCTTCTGAATAAGGCGTTATATGGTCTTCATCAGGCTCATCGGGCTTGGTATGAAACGTTGTCTTCCAATCATCTAAAGAATGGTTTTCGACGTAGATTGATCGACTGTACTCTCTTCATCAGGGAAGAAAATGAAGACTTATTGATGGTACAAGTGTATGTTGATGATCTTATTTTTGGGTCTACAAACGAGATAATGTGCAAAGAATTCGAGCAGGTGATGCAAAAGAAGTTCGAGATGAGCGCATTGGGAGAAATGAATTTTTTTTAGGTTTGCAGGTTCATCAATCTAAGGAAGGGATTTTCATCCATCAAACCAAGTACGTCGGTGATATTCTCAAACGATTTCAGATGGAAGACCAGAGCCTTTGGGAACTCCATTAGCTTAGAATATGGGATTACTCCTGATGGAATGGGTGAACATGTGGAACCATCTCTTTATCGTGCTATGATCGGATCTCTTATGTATCTTACTACTTCAAGGACCGATATAATGTACCCAACATGTCTTCTAGCTCGCTACCAGTCAAGTCCAAAGGTTTCTTATTTGATGGCTGTGAAAAGAATCTTTCGTTATTTGGAGGGTCGCCCGGACACTGGTCTCTGGTACCCTAAGGATGACATGTTTGATTTGACAGCATTCAGTGATTCTGATCATGGTGGCTGCAAGATCGATGCAAAATCAACAACAACAGGATGTTAGTTCTCGGGAAATCGCCTAGTCACGTGGCAGTGCAAAAAGCAGACTTGTGTAGCTACATCAACCTGTGAGGCTGACCATATTTTAGCTTCTAGTTGCTGCTCTCAGGTTCTATGGATCCAACAGCAAATGCGCGACTACGGTTTTAATTTCTAACTACTCCAATTTTGTTGATAACGAATTGCTTTACAGATCACTCGTAATCCTGTACAGCACTCAAAAACCAAACACATTGAGATTAAGTTCATTTCATACAAAATTGTTATGAAAAGAAAGCTATCAATGTTGTTAAAATCCACACCGATCACCAACATGCCGACCTATTTACAAAAGCTTTTGATAAATCTCGTTTTGATTATCTACTTTTGGTCAATGGCATCAAGGTGAAACCCGAGTAAATCAACCTTGGCTAATCACTTTTCGTAAATATTTTCTTTAAAAAAATCTAAAAGACAAAAAGATTTCTATTTCTCTTAGTTTTATATTTTAGGGGGAGAATATTTCAAGAAAATAAAAAACATAAGAAAATACAAAACAAAATATGTCTTTTATTTATTTAAGTTTTCATTTATTTACCTTCTTTATTTAAGGGGAGAAAAATTTAGAAAAATACAAAAAAATAAAAAACCCAAAAATCCAAAATGAGTTTCTTGGAAAAATAAGAGAAGATGATAATACACACCGGTGATCTGTCAAAACAGTCAAAAGCATAAAACGAGAATTGATAAGTAGCTTTACTAATGATGTATCAGTAGGCTGACAATCAAATTAAAATGTGCAGGTTGATATAAACATAATGGACGGAAAGCCAGGTGGGAACCATTCATTGGCATATGGTCTTGGTACTAAAATTTCTTTTTATAGTATGCAGAGGTTCTGAGATATGTCGTCTTTATGCTTGCTTATCATCTGGGTATCATGGTTTAATCTTTTACCAAAAAAATAATACGTGACACATGTCTAGAACTTCCATGATACCATACATACGTGTAAATACTGCATACGACCATCAATAAGTGATAAAAATATCACATCCACCCAAAAATAAGTGATAATATATCACAACTTTATGCGGGAGCTAAGTCGTTTTCTTTGTCGGTACGATGGTACTAACCGTTCACAGACTTACTCCCATGCCCTGCATGCATATGAAAATCAAGTTCCTAACTATAAGTGATTTAATCACTAGGGCTGTTTTCAATCAAAATAAGTGAGTATCTCACATCATATACGTCAAAACAGATGATAAGCAGTATACTCACCGGTAAGATTTTCTCTGTGCATATCTTGATAAGGGAATGTGTCGTGAAGTGGTTGAACACCGGCTAGTAATTATAAATCATACATCAATCATATCTTCTAATCATAATCACATCTGATAAGTTGAGCTTACGTGGACAACAAACCGATAATCATAGTAGAATGCTTATTTATTTAATTTGATTTTTAAACAAAACTCGTTTTTGGCAAGATTAAAAATTGGTAGATTCTCTTACCTTGAAACTCTGAAAAAGAATTGTCAAGTAAATATACAGTTTATTCTTACATTTTAGTAGTTATTTTATTTCAGTTTACTATGTTTTAAATTAAAGTATTTTTGATTTAGCCAAAGATGGAAACTCAAAAGTTTTCTACCAAGATACGCCTTAAAAATCATTTGTTTTGATATCATAACTTCATAAAGTACTTTCTTACAATGGGTAAACTCATTTCAAAGAACAAAATCTTTTAACAAGCACTTTTCCTAACTTAATTTTTATTAGTGTGGATATGTGCAAAGTTCAAAACAGGTCAACGAAAAACCTAAGGTCCTCGAAGAACTGAAAGTCCAGTTTTTGAAAAACTTGGACTCGTACAAATCAGAGATCACTCGTACGAGCCTTGTACCTCGTACGAATGACAACAAGGGTCTTGTACGAATGGAGTTCTTCATATGAGCTAAGGTTGTTTGCACGAGTATCTTGATGTGGTATAAAGGTGATGAAGTGCTTTGGTGAGACTTTACTTTCACCTTGCTCACGTCATTCTTTCACCTCTCCTTAAGTTGTTTTTTGATATTTTTAAGGTATACTTGACAATGTTGGCATACTTTGAAGATGAACAACTTGAATATTATCTGACCACGTGACTTTGACTGACATGAACCACAAACTTTAAGCAAAGAATCTTTAACAAAAAACAAGTTCCTCATGAATAATCTTCTCTTGAAGTTGTTTGTGCGAACAATATCAGTACGAGTGAAATACCACTCGCACGAGTAACATGTCGCTCGTATGAGCCAGTTAATCGTACGAGTAAATCACTTGTTTAACAAAATTTAGTGTTCGTAAAATTAGTTGTTCTTCGTACGAATAAATTGTTATTCATAGGAGTCAGTAGTTCATCGTCCAAGGAATACATACATATAGAAAGTTTAAATAAAACTTTTTGTGTATAATTCCTAATGAATTTATGTTCTTATTCTTGTTGTCTTATGTGTACAGAATGGAACAAAAGGAACATAAAAGAAAACCCGCAATGAAGAGAACTGACAAGTCAGAAGTGGAAATTATGTCAGAACCAAGACATAACATGGTGGCCTACTTAGATCCTGAAGACAAATTTGCTGAGTAGAATGGTATAATGAAGTTTTTGCATGACTCAAGGATACATTAGGCTATCACGCACAAGACTGCAGTATACAAGACGTTGATCAAGGAATTTTGGGATCAGGCTAAAGTTGATGAAATGAATGGGCAGGAACTTATCCGCGGGAGAGTAAATGACTTGATCGTAGATGTCTCTGTTGAAATCATTAACTCAGTATTACAACTTGGCAATGATTCTGAAGCTCCTTTCTCAGTACCGTTGAAGTGTCAACATGGATGTTTGCATCGAATGAAATGTGTTGGAGATTTTCTCGTAGGACAACTAAACAAAGCATGGTTACCACTCCAATACAAGTTCTTTCTACATGTTTTAATTCAGTGTTTGAGCAATAGACGAAGTGGTTATGACATGGAGAATAACGACTTGGTTGGAATGATGATAGCTTTGACATTGAACAAACCGTTTAGTGTTTCAAAGTATATTTTTTGCAAACCTGAAGGAGAACTTGAGAAGAATCGGATATGGTGGAAACAAGTTTTGGATGTATCCTCGTATTCTCCAAATAAGCTTGAATGTGCAACATCGAATCTTCCGAAAAACGACAACGATGTTCTAAAAGTTGAGATTATGATGGAACATTCGTTGAAGATTTTTAGAGGTGTGGCAGCGAAACGTTACAAGGAAAGCACACCTCCTCGCAAATTGATGGTATTGTGGTAAATGATGAATATGTTGAACCAGAAAACGATAAGTGGCGCCATGATGACAGTGAGTCAGATAATGAAGAACCAACTTTAAAGAAGATGATCAAAGATAAGTTCGGTCGTCAAAAGGAAAAAGGTAATGACGATGATGGTGATAATAATGGTAAGGGTGGTGCAAGTGATGTAGGTGCTACAGGTGGTGATAAGGGAAGAAAGAAACAAAACAAAAAGACTATGGGAACATCGTCAGCACAACCTGAAATCACACAACCTACAACCTCATATCAAGAAACTGTACTGGAATAAGTTGCACAATTCCAGTCTACCTTTACAATAGAGGAGACTGAACCTGTAATGATGGAACCCACTACAACCTCTGAACCACAACCTTCAAATACCACAGCAGCTGAAACACCTTCGGCTGAAGATAATCCAGTTCAATCAGAACCTACTACTTCATCAGTTCAACAATCTCAGTCCATAACTCATCAACAAAAGACAAAACGAAGTAGTCTTTTATTTTCTGAAATGGAAAAGGATGAGACAGTGGATTTTCTGTTCTCTTATTTGCAAGCTGCAGCCATTCAGATTAACAAGCATTAGGAGTTTATGTCTTCAAACCGGAACACAATTGTCAAACAACAGTTGGAGATAAATTCTTTGAAAGAGACTGTTAGAAAACAGGATTCTGAAATTGCTCAGTTAAGAAAATAAAATGAGTGACTGAAGGCTGTAGATGCTGAAAGGGCAACACAGCTACAACAGATGAGAGCAGCTGATAATCTCGGGGAATTGAGTTGAATAGACTGAAAGAATGTAGTGCAGTTGTACAACGATCTGCCGAAACATTACCTGCTAAACATAATGACTTGAGAGAATGGTATCATTCTCGTAATGCTACACTGGTTGAAGGCTTTAATGGTATTAAAGACGTCTTTGAAATGAGCAGAAAGTGAGTGAACATTCTGT
The DNA here is from genome assembly GCA_947069175.1 of Scalesia atractyloides. NCBI lineage: Eukaryota > Viridiplantae > Streptophyta > Magnoliopsida > Asterales > Asteraceae > Scalesia > Scalesia atractyloides. The sequence continues at coordinate 47,675,913 of CAMTDV010000020.1, forward strand.
GGAATGAAAGATGCAGAGCATAGGAGATCAAACGTAAACGTGATCAAGATAGTGAAGACCCTGGCAATTTGATGATTCAGCCTCATCCTCGCAACCAAAGGTTTCTGCTTAAACTCCAGTGGTAGAGTCTAATGTACAACAGATCATGACCGATTCAATTACCTCCAATGACACTAAGAGGAAACATGAAATGTTTGAAGTTTCTGGAAAAGTTTTGAAGACCTGATTATCAATCAACATTGGATTGAAGATTTTCAGGGGAGTTTGTTGATACAACAGGCATTTTGAAATGAAGACCGAAGACCAAGCAATAGCCAAGGGGGAGTTTGTTGATACACTTTTGTGTCTTCGCTTGTTCTTAGTAATGTTTGAAATTGTACGGTCTTTGTTTATTGTGTCTGTATAGTTTGGTCGTGTTCGACCAAATCAAGATATCCTCCTATCTTGGTTTAGTACGACGATAAGTTTATCTGTGTAAAACAGTTGCATGTGAGCACACTGTTAAGTCTTGTGTACGTCATATCTGTTGGCACGTTTCTCGACGAGCAAGATGTTCGTACAAGCAAGATGTTGCTCGTACAAGTCACATTCCATTCGTACGAGTGGCTCATATAACAAGCATCTTGTTTAATTCGTACGAGCTAGTTCATGTTCATACGAGCCATGGGACATTCGTGCGAGCATCTTTTGGAGAAGGTTCTTCGTGTATTATGGTGTTTCGTATGACCAGCAACATTCTTTGTACTGTTACTAGGTGTGGGCACTATATAAACAGACATGCACTTCTTAGTGTAAAATAAGGAGTTGTGTGAGACATCAGTGAACAAGCTAGAGAGAGAGACACTGAAGCACAAGAACACAAAGAGTATTTCATGGGTCTGTATGAACATTGTTTTGTGTTTGTACTAGTTCTCTTTTGTTAATCAAGATATTGAATCTTTGGTTATCCTGTGTTTCTTACTTTGCTTTGGTTTGCATACTTACGAGGATTCTGCACTCGTATTTGTGTTGTATAAACAAGGAAGTAGGTTAATCTTTGAGCTTCCCATTATCTGCACATTGCAAGCTTGGAGGACCATTAGGGCTTTCTTTGGAGCTTCATTATCTTCTTATCTTCACTTTAAGCTTGTGCAAATTTGTGAGATCGACTTTTACTATTTTTAAGCTTGTTATAATATGAAATTTAGTAAAGTACTTGTTGATTATCTTGAACACAAAGAAAAACCAAACTTAAAAACCCTAATCTCACCTTAATAATCTACTAAATATGATGTATTATATGTTGATTATGTGTATTAGTGTTAACTAGTTAGTATGATTATGTTGATTTGTTAAAAGAAAGTTGTTTAAGTGTATGATCTTGTATAAGTTAGATTATAATGATGATTTAAAATCTTGATGTAAATCTAAACAAGATCACTAACCACATGATCCATGAACTTTACTACAACTTAAAAATAATTTATAACATTTACATGACTTTTATATAGATTAAACACCATGGTTTTCACTAGATCATCTTAAAAGTGTAATAAACAAAGTGGTTTAAAATTTAGATCTTAACTAGAAAGTATAATAAAATGATGGCTTTAATGAGCTAGAAAATGTGTGAAGATTTGTTGTTTTTAAAGAAGTTGTTAAAAATATACCTACAAAAAGGTTCATGGAAATGAGGATTAATATGCATGGCTCATGCATGCAAAGTTAGTATGTTGAAACTTTATTTGAAGTTGATTGTGATTATGGGCCTTAAACGTGTTTAAAATACGTTTTAAAATGTGGAAAACGCCAAAGTTTAGGGGAAACTATGGCGAAATTTTCTAAAATCTTAACCTCGACTAAAGTATGATTAACAGGGTGATTAACAAGGCTAAACGTGATTAGCAACCCGAATCGTAATTAAGAGAGTTTTAATGAAAGAAAGTTTTAATGAAAAGGTTTAAGCCCGAAACTATAAGAGTTTAATAAACACTTATATGTATATATATATATATATAATATATATATATATATTATATTATAAGTTAAAATGGATGGAATTAATGTATATAGTTAAAAATATAATTTTTGGGAAAAATTATATATATTTTAAATGCCTCACTTGATGTAAACACTTGTGTATTGTGTGTATGTATTAGTGCTAGGAAAATACAAGCCAAATACAAAATACATTACACATGGATAATACATAAATACATAGAAGTATAAAAATAGACATGAACCTTCATGTGATTTATACTTGGGAAATTATACACTAAATATGTATACATGAAAAGCACTTATGTTATATACGTGAACGAATAATCGGACAATGGATAAGTGAACAAACGGACATCAGACGAATCAATTTATAACCATATATATTAACGAGACAATATATATTCGAAACGTACAAGAATTATATAATAACCGCTCTAACGAATTAAATGTGTTGCCATCAGCAACGATCGCCCTAGCATCACGACATGGAGCGTGCACATATCGCGAATGACGTTATGTCACTCCCGATACAAAAAATATATATATTCGGTTAATATGACCAAACTCTACAAATAATATATTTTTTGACATCGGAAATATAAATATATTTCAATACCAATAATCCTGGAAAGCATAAAGAAATTAATCACTAAGTGTAAAAAGATAATTATTCACGTATATGGATACGTTTGAAATACGTACCGCAATACACTTGGTGGTATTGCAAGAATACAAGGAATGTACATCTACATGAATACGTATAAATACGACATAAAAACCAATAATAAAATATACAAATACGGTATATACGTATAAAATACGCAAGTACATGGTGATGTACTCAAATACACTTGTTGAAGTGTAGCTCACAAAGAATACCGTACATGTACATCAACGTATATACGATGTTAAATATAAATATTTTTAACACTTATATTTATAAAAGGTATACATATATATATTTGTGAAACACATATACATTCTCGAACCGAACGTATTATTACGTGTGAACGAGGTTCACTAAATTCAAAAATATATATTGGAAGAATATATATATATATATATCACACATAACGAACATATGCGGTGCGTGGCACGGAGACGCTAATGGGCTAGGCCCACTCACACCGTGTGGATCACGGAGACTCGGATGGGCTAGGCCCACTCTCACTTATACAAGGCACAAAGACTCTCATGGACTAGGCCCACTTATACTCGTGCGAGGCACGAAGACTCACGAAGGGCGAGGCCCGTTCGTACACATTATAAATGCAAATATATATATATATAAGAGGTGTATATATATATATATATAAAGCAAACACATGAAACAAATGCAAACATATTAAAATACACAAGGGTTCCAAATATATAAAGAATACGAATACAATAATGTTCAAGATGAACAATGCATACAAGGTCTAGAGGAGACCCAAGTGTCTAATGGGTTAGAGCACTTGTAGGTCGACTCGTGTATTTGGATTTCCCAGTTCGCTAGTACTTACATTGATACAGACACAATCTTATGAGTTTATGTCCCCCTTTTCTTTTAAATGTTTTCGTTTTATAACTCTCAGGGGGAAATACATGTCTTGAGGGTATGGTATAGCTATGGAATGAAGTGCGAATAGGGTATCTCTTAAGCGCCATTAATCTTTTCTAAGACCACGGAACAAGAGTGATGGATCTATTAGGTGTAGGCGAGCCCCACTCATGGGTCCTTGTGTGGCCTCATGTAGTGCTTTTGTTGTCCCAACCAGGTGGACCAGTGTAAATCATCTAGGGTTGAGTGCTTCCTATGTCGTCACACATATTAATGTCCTTGCAAAACATTAATGATCATCAAGTTCATTGACGCTTTACATACCACATTTTCACAAAACGAAATTTCAAATGTTTTTAAGATCATTTGATGCGCATTTAAAACACATGAACTCGCTAACTTTTGTTGATGTTTTAAACTTACATGTATTTCAAGCAATTAAAGTGGGTCTTGGTGTGGTCGGTTACAAGGCTTTCAAGGTTATCAAGAAGAAGATGTCATCCATATTTTTAAGGGTTTGGTCTATATATTCCGTTTTCAAACGGAATATAGGATTCAAAGCCTTGATGTTTAAAAACTATATTTTGAACAAGTCTTTTGTAAAATATTATAACTTGTGCTGTCTTTTGTTGTTAAATACTTATGATTTGTAACATTTAAATTTGGAAATGGATGAACATCGTGCATTTTTATTTCATATAGATGTTTACTTATATCGTAGGCGATGAAAACTACTCAAGTTCACACAGGGCACTTTCGCCTATGAACGGGTGTGACAGTTTAATCATGCATACATAACATATAATCAATCACTCAATACGTATAAGTTATACAAAAAAAACTGACGTACACATTATGTTATTATGATGTTCAGATTATAATCATACTTCTATCATACCTTACACATACTCTTTCATGCCCTAAAACGGTCTGCAAGGCATGTCTGGTGGGCAGAATAATGCCAAGCTCGCGGATTGGACCTCTTTTCCACCTCCCTTCTTCTCCAATCACATTTCAACCTTCTTTAAAACCAAACCCTAATCCCCCACTATAAATACATGTCTTCCACAACTCCTCCACCCTTTGCACACCTCAAAATAACTCTTGAATCCTCTCAATCTTCTCCATTTCTCTAAGTTCTTGGCAGATTGCGCTTGTGTTCAAAACACTGAGTTTGAACACCTTTTCTCCTACTTTAATTCTTGTTTTCTTGTATCCAACTACTTGGATAACCTCCAAGGATCTTACCCAAAGTTCACCAAGGTGTAAAAAGGTGGTACATCACTTATATGAGGCTCCAAAGTGAGTTCGAAATTCTGCTTTGTTTAAACTTTGCAACCTTATTCTTATTTACATTCATCTTATGAAATCTTGTACCAAGATTTGTCCCAAACCAAACTCATGTGTGGAGTTTATGTTATGGTTTATTGCCAGAATGTAGAGGTTCAAAAACCTTAAATACTTGTTGCCCCAAAGGTCCCAAGTGACCTACAAAGTGTTGAAACCAACCAAGCCTTCAATCTAAGTAGTTTCCAAGAAATCAAAATAAGCCAACCCCACCTCGTCTCTAACATTTGCCATGTTGGGTATGTACATGTTCGGGTTTTCTTATTTGGCTACTTAGCAATTTTGATGTTTTTACATACTTACACATTCTTGACCAACCGAAATCATCAACTGATGATTCCTTTGGTGAATCCATATAATGAGTTAAATTTATGGAATTCATCATACCTCCTTAGATGATCATTACATGGTACCTTATGACAAATATGACTATTATACATAATATATAACTGTAATACATGTATCCAAAAACCAAATCTTAACACTAACCAAACTCATGGTTGAATGTTATATATTATGGTGAATATTATCTTAGATTATGATTCCTCGTACATGGACTTCTAATGGGTGACATAGTGCCCATGAAAAACACATACACATGGTGTCCAATATGAGTGTTTTAACAAAAATAACTTTTATGTTATTTCATACTAAGTTACAATTCTTATAAGTCCAGTTATCGGATCTAACAGGTATCATAAACCTAATCGATTGCGGAAGTAAAGATTAGGATGAAGAACAACTCTTGAATCAAAAACAACTTGCATACACCAGAATAGTGTCTGATACAATTTTTTTCCATAATAACTCTCTAACCTTGAAACATTAACCTAATACATATATTTATACTAACCATCTAGCCCATTAGTTACAACCCTAGGCCCATGAGGCACTAGGAAGCCCAAAACCCTTCAAAAAGCCCAAATGTAGCACTAATGTGTAAACCTCCGATAATATAAGCCGAACAATCTCCCCCTAGGTTTACAACATTAGGCCTTTTAATACTTAGGTTGCGCATCCACTCCCAATCTCCCAGCAATTATTCTAGCCACAACAGCTGTCAATTCTTTAGCACAAACTTCATATAACTTTGCCGTTAGAATCTGATTTGAAGCAAGAACCTGCAGATCTTCATTGTGAAAGCTCAAAAGATCGACCACATCATTAACCCAAAAAGCCTTCTCTTTTGTCATGATTGCTACACTCCACACTTCTTTAGCGGTCTTGCAATTTCTGACTGCTATAGAAATGTCAGGTCCAAGTGCCATTATTAACGCAATTGAAGCCTTTTCATCTTCTTCAATAATTTTCACATCTTCCGGAGTCCACAAGTGACTTGGCTTTGGAATCTTTGTATCTGGATCTTGATCGGTGCTGTAAACAATCGTTCGATGACCGTTCATAATACATCTCCAAACCCCAGGCTCTTTGGCCTTGCAGTACTGCTCGAATCCGAACTTCCACTCATAATATTCATCTTCGTATAACATACGGGGCACCTTAGTTGAAGTGCCAATAACATGATCTAATTCCTGATGAAGGGCTAGAGTCTGTGATTGCAGTGCAGCAAAAGTGGCATTGATCAAATCTTGAGCGGTCATATAACTGTTTATCATGGTTAACTTTATTAAAATGACCAAGTTAAGTTAAATTTAATTTTTGAATTCTTATAATGAACAATGATCTGAATATGTGTCCAAGATAAATGGGTCCAAAATGAGTCCGAGATAGATTATTTCGAGATAGACAGATCTGAAATCAGACAATTCCGAGATAGGCAGATCCAAAATCAGCCCGAGATAGACAATTCCGAGATAGGCAAATCCGAAATCAGTCCGAGATAGACAATTCTGAAATAAGTCCGAGATGATAATATGGAAAGCAATTAATATCCGAAATAAAGAAATCCGGAATGAGACTTGATCCCGAACGAGAATTAATCTGGAATGAAACTTGGTCTGGAATGAGAATGAATCCGGAATAAGACATGATCAGGAATAAACTTGAACCGGAATGAAATTTAATCCGGTATGAAGATTAACCGGGAATGTAGTCCTTATCCGAATGTAACAGTAGTCCGAATTCTCTGCAACAGATAAACACCAACAGTGATCCGTATCCGAAATAAGAGCAATCCGGATTAGGTTGTTGAAAATGTTCCAGGAACAGTAGACCGGGATCAATTCGAGATGGATGATCTCCTTCGTGTTCTTCTGGATCTTCAACAGTGGCCAATCCGAAATCTTTGAAACTTCTTCGTTTTCTTCAGAATCCACAACAGTATCGAATCCGAAATCCTCAAGACTTCTTCGGGTTCTTCGGAACAGTAGCAATTACGATAAAATAACAGTGATCTTCAACTTTGAACAGTAATCCGGGTTGAACAGCAACAACTTTCAATTCTGAACAGTTCTTCGATCTGCGATAACTGGAGCCTGTATTGTACAGCAGGCTCTGACAGCAAATGTAAGTCCAGTTATCGGATCTAACAGGTATCGTAAACCTAATCGATTGCGGAAGTAAAGATTAGGATGAAGAACAACTCTTGAATCAAAAATAACTTGCATACACCAGAATTGTGTCTGATACAAGTTTTTTTAATAATAACTCTCTAACCTTGAAACATTAACCTAATACATATATTTATACTAACCATCTAGCCCATTATTTACAACCCTAGGCCCATGAGGCACTAGGAAGCCCAAAACCCTTCAATAAGCCCAAATGTAGCACTAATGTGTAAACCTCAAATAATATAAGCCCAACAATTCCACATATAAATCCTGAATCAAATTCATCATACTTATACGCCTTGTTTATCCTTGCAGGATATTCGGCATTCCCAAGCCCTCAAACAATTTTAACTCACTTACGTGCAACATCTATCCAAACCGTGAGTTTACATGATCCTATTTTACATTTTATACATTTTTGGTGCAATATGTACAACATTATCAAAATCACAAGCACAATATCATCACATTAATCAAATCAATCAATCCATTATTACATGCTTAATCGTTATGCTTAGGATATATACAGGCTAGAAGCCTTACTTGCACAATTTGTCATTAACATCATGAGCCAACCTTAACATGTATAGTGGTATAGGAGTAGCACACTGCCCTTAGGAAGGGTCTATGTTAAGTTATTCAATCAACAATCTTGTTTGCTTCCGTGATAAGATACGCAACTTTGTGGACACAATTGGTTTGACATATGATTGTTGCATGCTAGTTATGTTATGTTCCATGTCTTAGTATACTTTTATGCCATGTAGGATTGATGACAACTTTTGTATTTATGCTAGTAGCCAAAACTTGTATGCTTACCAATGATTTATGTGTTAACCATTAGTTTAATATATATTGTAGGAGATTGATGCTATGACGTTTCAAGAATCTAGTAGGATGGATTTTAGAAACACATTCTTAAGTCTGTGTACTTTTCATTTTGTCGTATATGAACTTTTTTTGTTATATTTCCATTCAAACAATGTACCACTTAGTTTATCAGTGAAAAAATAGAATTTTATTTAAATATTGTCATATTTAGCAAGTTCTGATGTCTCGAACAATCTATTTCATCCTGCCCCGATGTTTCCGCCATCGACAGGGGAGTGACAGCACGAGCGTTCATGGGTGTGCACGGTCGTGCTCCTCTGTTTGTACTACTGATCAGTTTTCAAATTCGTATTCCAAGTCGTTTTCCTACACAACACATAGATTTATACATTGTCCCCAATGTACTAATGCATGAATATGATGAGTGTTAAGGGTAAACAAACTAGTACTCCCTTAGCCGAGTCCTTGTTTAATGCGTGAAGTCAATTCTCGTAGCTGCCTTTCTATTCTTGTAATAGAGTTAACTTTCGGTAGATAGAAACACTTGGTATGACTTAGATGGATAATTAAAAAAACTAGAACGATAAAAATAAACCAGAAAGAAAAAGCTACTTATCCTAGTATCGAGAAGGCTACCTTGGTGGTGTGAATTGACTCAAGAGTAATAATGAAATGGAAACATTAACTCCTTGATTTAGCTCAACCGTATGCACCAATTTCTCAATTTATTCATAATTCGGGTTGTTTCCATAGTAGCTCCACGTTTTTAGGGTCTTTGGATGGACCAATAGTTGCAAACTTTTACTCTTCCATTGGGTGAGCATACTTGAAATCCCCATGGTATTTTCTCCTCTCTTGCGATAGGGTTTCTACTTTGTCCCCTACGGGTCAGTGTCCCAATAACAGTCAATATGCTTAGTATCCTTTAGGACTCCTCCTACATGACTCTCACATGTAGGTGCAACTTGAATTCCTTTAGCCTTTTTTAGTTGATAGTTTAGATGAGTATCAATAAACTTAGCTACATCGAATGGATCGTTTAACATGTATTCTTTGCATCCAGCGATGCAATTGATTTTTTCATTTCCGACATGAAGTTTGAGGATCCCTTCGCTCATGTCTATCATGGCTCTAGCGGTGGCTAGGAAGAGTCGTCCCAAAGTCATAGGTATCGTTATGTCTCTTCCCATGTTTAACATGACAAAGTCGGCAAGAAAAACAAACTTACCAAATTTACCAACAAATTTTCAGTGACTCCATCAGGGGTCTTCATGGATCTTTATGCTAGCTCTATAGTAGCTTGATGTGTTTTGGGTACGCCAAAATTTAGCTTGTTATAAATTTGAGTCGGCATAAAATTTATGCTTGCACCAAGATCGGCTAGAGCATAAGTGATTATCATTTGGCAATGGTGCATAGTAGAGAGAATCGTCCTGGGTTGGTCATCCTTTGTGGTATACTTCTTTGAATAACTGGGACACATTGTTTAGTTAATCCCTTGATAGCTTGGTCAAGATTTCTTTTGCTACTAAAAAATCTTTTAGGAATTTTGAGTACTTGAGCATTTGTTGGACCATTTCAATGAACAGTAGGTTCACATGAATTTGGCTAAGGAGGTCGATGAACCTTCAGTTTTGCACATACATCTTTTGCTTTATCAATCGACCCAGATAAGGCACATTTGGTCTATATGCCATGCAAGCACCATTTTTGGGCTGGACATGGGGACTTTCACCTTGGTTTTCAACCGGGCCATTATTATCATTTTGGTAGCATGCTTATAATGATCGAAGAATCAACTTCTTGGTTGGTGTCTTGCATAGGTCAACCCTGGGCATTCGCGTATTATCCACCAGTGGTGAATCCGAGTTGAGATTTGTGGTTGGATAAGGAGGATCCAGATAGACTTTCTTCTTCCTTAGAGTTATAGCACTTACATGTTCCTTGAGGTTTGTTTTCGTGTTGCTTGGAAGCCTTCCTTGTTGTTTTTTGGAAACAATATTTTCAACTTAACCAAGTTGAGTTCAATTGTTTGAAGTGAAGCTTTTTTGTTCTTCAAATCGGCTTCTTGCATGCAATTTTTTTCTTCATATTGCTTGTAGCGGGTTCCGGATTCGGCTATAGATTTTGAAAACATTTCTTCCAATGGAGGGCCATTTGGCTTGGGTCCTTAGTATTGGCCTGGTATCTTTGTTGAGGTTGCCTTTGTTGTTGCTCAAAACCGGGAGGTTGGGCATTTCCCCCATCTCGCCAATTGAAGTTTGGATGGTTTCGCCAACCTGGATTGTAAGTGTTGCTATAAGGGTTATTTTGTTGATGGTTGGTGTTGACGAAGTTAACTTGCTCGACTTCTAAAGGTGGAGCTTGGCCATCTTGAGGAGATTTGTTGAATCGGCGGTAACCACAATAACTCGTGTTATGATCAGTTGGTTGTAGGGATCTGTTAAGGCTTCAACTTGAGCAGTTAGTGAAGTAACCAAATCTACTTGATATAAACATTGTCTTCTTCCTCAGTTTGTCCTTGGATTATGCCATGGATAACTATCCATGGCAAGTTCTTCAATGAGATCATAAGCTTCTTCTGGCCTGTTGTTTCCAAATATTCATCCCGTGGTTGAATCAAGAGTTTGTCTTGATTGATTTTTCATTCCATTGGAGAAGCATGAGATTTAAAGCCAAACATCAAGTCCGTGGTGAGGACACTTTCTAAGCATGTCCTTGAAACGCTCACATGCTTCATATAGTAAATCACCATCTACTTGAGTAAAAGTGGTCATATCGTTTCTCAATTTTGTGGTTTTGGTGGTGGAAAGTACTTTAAAAGAAATTTTTGGGCCAACTCATTCCATGTAGAGATGGAACCCGTTTGTTGTGAATTTAACCATGCTTTAACACGGTCCTTTAGTGAAAAAGGAAACATGTGTAGATGAATGGCATCGGGTGTGACATTATGAAGCTTAAAGGTGTGATATGAGTATAAGGATCTTCATCGGGAAGGCCAGAAAAAGTGCATAACGATTATAATATGTGAATGACATAAGACTTGATTTCAAAGTGTTTGGCATCAATGTTTGGTCTAGCTATACTAGATCCCAAAGCATAAATGGATGGTTTTGCTAACTCGGAAATGGTACCATCATGTGGATTAGGTGTCGCCATCTTTGGACGAGATTTTTCTCTAAGTCATTTATTGAGAAATCTTTCGAGTTTGGCAAGTGGTTAGTTATACCAATCGTGTCACACCACAGCCGATGGCGGAAACATCGGGGATAGATGAAAAGGAGATTACAAGAGATTTCATAACAGTAAATGTGACAAGTATTTAATAAATAATATTTCATTTCATTTCATTTCATTTCTATGATCAACTACATCGTTTGAAACAAAAATACAACAAGGTTGAAACAAAGCAAAATACAACAAGGTATTAAAATGTAAATGGGTTTCTAGTCTTCCAACTAGATTTCATTCATCATCATCATTAGCATCATCAAATTCCTGCAATAAATGTTAAGGTACATATCAATACAAAATTATTGGCGAGCATACAAGTTTAGGTTATAACATACGTATAAAAGTTTAAACAAATCCACATGGCAAAATTCGAATACTAAGAACTTAACATGGCAATACTATCATGCAACTATATTTGTCAACCCAAAGTTTCATGCTAGTGTCATCTAACCATAGCAATGAAAAGACCGTTTTGTTTACTTAACATGACCTGGAGAATATGGGCGGTACGTTAATTCTATAGCGCTATGCATGTTAAGGGAGACTCGTACGAAGTTAATGACAAGTATAAAGGATCAAGTATCATGTATATCTTTAAGCATATCGTATCAAGCATGTATATTGGATTGTTTGTTTGTAAGCATGTTTATTAGTGTAAGTGTGCATTTTTTGATAAGTTACACGTATTGCACCCAAAAGTGTGAAAATAGAAAGGGGTCAAGTATACTCATGGTTTTGCAAGCTTTCCAAGTTAAACTGAGAGTTGATAAGCATTTGAGAGTTGGAACACCGAGGTTATCCGACATGAGAAAACGTAGGTGTGTGAGTATTTGGATTTAACAAAAGACTTGGATTCGGCATTTAAGTATAAATAAAGTGTCACACCCTGCAAAATCAGAGTTGGTGTGATCTGACTAGTATCTTCATTGCACAGCGGAAGTGTAAAATGCTAAGACTTCTAGAAAGTGAATGCACGCTAAGTACTCGAATCACCATGGGTTCTCCTATTCAAACCGTGCAATAAATTGAATATGTAACTTGAGAAAGAACATGCGAAAAATCAAATAATGTTGGCGAGTTCATAATTTATTTGAAAAGGATTTGAAATAAATCTTTCTAGTAGCCGGTTTAGATAGTGTGAGATATCATAATATAAACATTTTTCCTTGGCATGTCATTTGAAAACCTTGTGTTTGTAAAACTAATATAACCGTCAATCTCCACCCATGACAAAGACAACATGCCTGCATGAGCCTGTAACCAGCCCTGTGCTAGAAAGTGCCTCGCCGAGCCGCTTACTCAAGATGGTAGACTAGCAGGCGGTGATAGTTCCGCTATGTAGCGGGGACTTCAATGTACAGTTTTAAGCGACCCTACGACCCTTAGTGTTGAGTAGTAGACAATCCAGTCCTTGAGACTTCGTGCCTCACACGAGCATATGTGGGCCTAGCCCACTATAGTCTTTGTGCCTTGCACAAGTGAGAATGGGCCTAGCCCATTTGAATCTATAAGGAAGACCAACTAGTCCCCTTATTTGTATGTAGGACAACCCAGTACCATTGTATCTAGGACCTTTCCATCACTAGTCATGAAACTCATGCATGTTTTGAACCGGTATGTTTAGCATAATCTTTTCGTAAACCATTTGAGTTTGTTGGAATTCATTCGTATCATGGTTTAGAAACATATAGTTTGGTTCTTCAAAATTTTATGTACTTTTGCAAAACTTGCATGTCTTTCCACCCCCGAAAACATTTATAAAAATGTAAAACCGTCAAAAGTGGGGGTTATGAACTCACTCGATATCTAGTGCAAAGCTTAGCATAATACGATCCAAAATGTTGTTTCCTAAACGTAAACTCGCTAGCATGCAATCTGTCATTTTGAGAATATCCAAGCTCATGACATTTACTATAATTAAGTATCATATTTATTAGTTCAAATTTAAAAGAGAATATCCAAACACATAAAAACAAACAAACACAAGATAAATGTTCTAAACAAGAAATGTTTTAAAGTTCTTCTATGTGTTCCTCTCCTCAGCATGTCCACCTGTACCATGTGTAAAATAAAGGTTTGGGTCAACGAAATTTGGCGAATGAATCTAAATTAAACAGTTAAACGAATTAGTTATATTGATTAATTTAATAAAAGTTGCATGGACCAAATATGAGCATATGCATATATAATCTAACCACAAACCACATAACATCAATAATGTACACATGAGCATGATAAATGATGAACTGTGAGATCAAGGCTCCATCAAACGGAGCCCATCTAATGAGGCACACGATGCTCAACTCGTATCCAACGAGGAACTGATGGGCCTTATGTGAATGATTGCACTGAAATGATAAAATGTAGCCACATATAACAACAACAAAAATTACATACACATTAAATCATATAATGGCGTTAGCACAAGTGTTTGAATAAATAAAATATGTAAACGACACATGATACACCCCAAAACATGAATTAAAAGGGGGAATTTGTAAGGATTCACTCACAGTGGGTGCGTTTCTTGGAATTGATAACGATGGCGCACGATTTAGGATTTAACAGATGAGAGAAACTAACCTAAATCATCACGTAATAATTCGATAAATAAATAAATTTTTATTTGAAATTAATATTTTTAATTAATGCTTTTTATTAGATTTTTAGGTTTATTTTTGTGGTTTATTACAATTTTTAAACTTTAAAAACCTTGTTTTTAAGTATTTTAAATGATTTTTAATTAATAATAATAATAAAGAATATTTGGAATAAATAATAATAAAATAAATAAAATAATAAAAATATGTTTGACCTTGTTAGGTCTGACCGGTTGGATCGTGTTTAATTTTGGCAGCGTCTCAGGTTCGAACTCGTGACTTCCCGTATACGTGCACGCAACTCTACCAACTGAGCTTCGTGTCTAACCCGAAATAATCTCTATTTTAATTATATATATATATACTAGTTAAGTTAATTCAGAATTTATTTATTTAAAAAGGTTTTAAATGTAAACGAACCGCTGCATAGTCCCTGACTCGAACCCGCGACCTTCGATCTGTGTTGCACCCAACCCTACCAACTGTGCTGGGTGTCTAACCTGGTATAATCTGAAATTATATTACGTTTATATACTTATTGAAAGTTGATCTGAATAAGTTTTAAAAAAAGTGGTTTTATTTCAGAAAGTCGGACGCTCATAAGACTCGAACCCGGACATATGTGTTGTGTTTGCACATAGTCCACCACTGGACTGTGTGTCTAACCTGATTAAAAACCCGTTTTTAATTATACTTATGATATACACAAACGTCATATTCTTCCTTTTGAAAACCCAGAATTAAATCCCCGACTGTTAACCAAATCACGCCTGTTTGATTAACTGTTTTTGAACATCAACGTAATAAATAACATATATCAAAGAAAGTTAAGATAATTATACCGATTTGAAGAAAAGTTTCAGATCTCTGGTCGAACTTCCGGCGTTGCACGGTTTTTGGAAAAGTTTAAAAATTGAGTAGATAGTTGAGCAGAGAGTTTGATTTGTAAGTGAGCGAGTTTAAACGTATGAAGGATCGATATATATAGTGTAGAGAGCCAGTCAAAGGTTTGGGTTTGATATTTAAAATCAATGATTGATTTCGGTTTCAAGTCAAATTGATTCCAAATTTTAAATTGTAACTGATAGTTGAGATCAATTACAAATGATTAATCCAAAGAAAAACCTTCAATCATATTTGATTTCCCGAGTTATTGTTTTCGGCCGTTTCAGAATTTCTGCAAAATTGGTTTGCAGCTTAAGTAGAAAAATTTAATTGTTTTGAATTATAAACAACTGGTGTGTGCATCTTAGTGGTGTAAACGGTGTGTGTGTTTGATGGAGACCCGGGTTCGAAACCTGGCTGGCCCTTTTATTTATTTTCTTATTTTTACTTTGTAGCATTCTTATTATTTATTTGTTTATTATCTTTATTATACAGTTTATTTATAAATATTAACAAAACAGATTTGAACAATTAATAAACGCGAAAATATAACTTGAATAAGATACTTGATTTATTTAAACGGAGCAGGTTTTGGAACCCGTTTTACATGAATGTTACAGTATCCCCTACTTTTAGAAATTTTGTCCCGAAATTTAAGTAGTAGGTGTAACTGGAAAGAGATGCGAGTATTTTTCACGCATTGAGTCTTCGCATTCCCAAGTAAACTCGGGTCCTCGTTTTGACTCCCAACGCACCTTGACTATTGGAATGCGACTTCGTCTTAAACGCTTCTCACCGAAGTCCATGATTTCTACAGGTCTTTCAACAAAATGCATTGATTCATCGATCTGAATATCTTCAAACGGTATATGGAGATTTTCGTCGGCGAGACACTTTTTCAAGTTTGATACATGGAACGTGGGATGAATTCTTTTGAGTTCTTCTGGCAAGTCAAGCTTTTAACCTACAGGACAACCCTTTCGAGTATTTTGAATAGTCCCACATAACGTGGTGCTAGCTTGCCTTTTTGACCAAAACGAACCACTCCCTTCCACGGTGATACTTTCAAAAGTACTTGATCGCCAACACAAAACTCAATTGGGTTTCGTCGTTTATCAGCGTAACTCTTTTGACGACTTCGAGCCGCTAGAAGACTATTGCGGATCTGAAGAATTTTATCAATCATTTCTTGAATCAACTCAGGTCCAGTGATTTGCACTTCACCGATTTTGTGCCAACATACAGGAGATTGGCACTTACGACCATATAAGGCTTCAAAAGGAGCCATGCCGATGCTTGAATGATAGCTATTGTTGTACGAAAATTCAACTAACGGTAGATGAGTATCCCAATTGCCCTTGAAGTCTATGACACATGCTCGCAACATGTCTTCAAGAGTTTGTATGGTGTGCTCAGATTGACCATCAGTTTGAGGGTGAAAGGTAGTGCTGAGATGTAATCGTGTACCCAATGCTGATTGTACGGCTCGCCATGTTCGTGAGGTAAAATGGTCGTCTCGATCCGAAATGATACTTAACGGCACACCATGACGACTTACATTTCATCAATATACATACAAGCTAACTTTTCGTTCTTGTAATCTTCGCGGATTGAGCTGATTTAGTGAGACGATCAATGATAACCCAAATTGTGTCATACCCACTGGAGGTTCGAAGTAACCCGGTTATGAAGTCCATGGTTATGTTTCTTCATACCAGGCCACCAGTATGAGTATCGTAGGTCTTGATACATCCTATCAGCACATGGATGTATAGAGTATCGTGTTTTGTGAGCCTTGATCATAAGAAAACACGAAGATCGTCACGATCAGGTACCCATATACAATTTAAGTAGTAAAGGATACCATTAGATTTGGATTCTAATTTGGTTTTAGCTCCATAAGACAATTCATCTCGTCCGTCATTTGCCGTGACAGAAATATGTTGAGCTGCTTGAATTCGGTTTTGGAGATCAGTTACAATTTGAGAACACAGGAGATGGATGGAGTTCGCATACTCTTTTCGACCAAAAGGCATCAGCCATGACATTAGCTTTGCCAGGATGATAATGGATTTAACAATCATAGTCATTTAGAAGTTCGACCCATCGCCGCCTCATTTCAACTCTTTTTTATTAAAGATATGTTGAAGGCTTTTGTGGTCAGTGTGAATTTCACACTTGGTACCATAGAGATAGTGTCTCTATATCTTTAGAGTGAACAATACTGCTCCAAGTTCTAGGTCGTGAGTGGTATAGTTCTTTTCATGTACTTTGAGTTGCCTTGAGGCGTAAGCTATCACCTTTCCTCTTTGCATTAGGACACAACCTAGTCCTTGCCCTGACGCGTCATGATAAACCACAAAGTCTTCGCAACCATCAGGAAGAGTAAGGATAGGTGCATCACAAAGTTTTTGCTTCAAAGTTTAGAAAGCTTCTTCTTACTTGGGCACCCAAATGAAGGGTTTGCCCTTGTGAGTCAAGGTTGTGAGTGGTACGGCGATACAAGAAAAATTCGCGATGAAACGTTGATAATAACCAGCTAGACCAAGAAATGACCTAACTTCGGTAGGAGTGCGTGGCGCTTGCCATTCTTGCACTGCTTTGATCATTACAGGGTTTACATGTATCCCTTTGTCGTTGACAATCTGACCAAGAAATTGTACCTCTTTTAACCAAAACTCACATTTCGAGAACTTAGCACAAAGCTTTTTGGTTCCCAAAAGTGTTAGGATGAGTCGAAGATCTCGTTCATGATCGGATTTGGTCTTAGAATAAATAAGAATGTCATCAATGAAGACTATGACAAAACGATCGAGGTAGGGTTTACACACCCTATTCATCAAATCCATGAAACCAGCAGGAGCATTGGTCAAACAATTGGTAAGGTATACTCACCTAAAGAATAGTGTACAATTACATCAACGTACTTACGATGTTAAAAATAAATATTTTTAACACTTATAATTATAAAAGGGCATACAAAATGAAGATCAAATGCTCATACTTAAGCCGAACATGTCATTACGAATGAACGAGGTTCATTAAACTCAAAGTATATATATATATATATTCGGAGAACATATATATATAACAAACATAATGAACGTAAGCCATGCGAGGCACGGAGACTCTCATGGGCTAGGCCCACTCATACGTGTGGATCACAGAGACTCAAATGGGTTAGGCCCATTCTCACTTGTGCTAGGCACGAAGACTCATGAAGGACAAGGCTCGTTCGTACACTTGATGGATACAAAATATATATAAAAGAAGTGTATATATATTAAAACACAAATGCCAACATATTTAAAATACGCAAGGGATCCAAATACTTAACTTAAACAATAACGTTCAAGATGAACAACGTGTACATATTTAATGGTAACTCAAGTGTCTAATGGGTTAGAGCACTTGCAGGTTGATACGCTCTTTGGGATACCCGAATTGCTAGCATATATTCACGGACGCAAATTAGTGAGTTCATGTCCCCCCTTTTCTCTTAAATTTTTTCGGTTTATAACTCTCGGGGGGAAATACATGTTTTCGATGGTATGGTTTAGCTATGGAATGAAATATTAGATCATGTGAATAGGGTCTCTCTTAAGTGCCATTAATCTTTTATAAGACCGAGGAACAAGAGTGGTAGATCTATCGGGTGTAGCGAGCCCCACTCATGGGTCCTTGTGTGGCCGCATGTAGTGCTTTTGTTGTCCCAGCCGGGTGGACCGGAAGAAATCGTCTAGGGTTGAGTACTTCCTATGTCGTCACACATATTAATGTCCTTGCAAAACATTAATGATCATCAAGTTCATTGACGCTTTACATACCACATATTTTATATATGAACTCTCAAATGTTTTTAAGATTCATTTGGAGCCACACAAAACGCATGAACTCGCCAACTTTTGTTGATGTTTTCAAACTTACATGTATTTCAGGAAATTGAAGTGGATCTTGGTGCAGTCGTTGTGAAACTTTCAAGGGTAACAAGTAGTCGATGTCATCCGTATTTTGGAAGGGTTTGGTCTATATATTTCATCTTCGAATGGAATATAGGATGCAAAGACTTAATGTTTAAAAGTTATTTTGAACAAGTCTTTTGTAAACTTTAAATTACTTATGACGTCTTTTATTTCCAAACAACTTGTGACTTGTAATGTTTATATATGATAAATGGATGAACATCGTGCATGCTTTTAAATTCATATAGTTGTTTACTTATGTCGTATGCGATGAAAACTAATCAAGTTCACACTGCGCGCTTCCGCCTCTCAACGGGTGTGACAACACTTAGGTTTTGACAAGCATATATTTTCCAAGTTCTATTAACAAAAATCACACACTGCCACTCAACCAAAGAATTAATTTCTAGAAAACATTCATGTGGCTCAAAAATTTACCAAGAAAGGATAAAAAAGGATAACAATGTGTCATGTGGATTAAGGTAAAATATTCAAATCTGACAATTGTTTGGCTTGGTTTAAAAATTTTCAGAATCCCAAAAATTTCCCCCATCCCCACACTTAAGATACATTGACCCCAATGTATGGTTTTAAGGAAACGATCACTACAGCTACTTCAACCTCACCCTTAGCTCCACTCTCAAATCCCAACTTTTTTTATAAACACATATAACACCACCAATATACCACCAACCCATAACATGAATACCAATCAAAATACACCCCCTTCCTCCCAACCATAAATGAAACAAAACACAATAATGTTTACAATAATGTACAAGGAAAGAACACCACCTGACTAATAGTAGTGCGGCTGAGGAGGTCCAAACATGGAGGTCATCATCTTTGAAAACTCACCAAATGCAAACGCGCCACTTCCAGTACCACTTCTCCTCCTTTCTTACTGACTGGTACCCTGTTGATGATGACCAAAATGGGATCCACCCACTGTAAATGATGCATCGGTGGCGTGGGGTAAGAAACACTACCATCATAGGGTGGTAAAGTCGAGTCGTTCAGTGGCGGTGGGTCACAACCACCGGTTTCCCTGCATGCCAATCAGCGTGCATGCACCGGATTTGATCATCAAGGTACCGATTATTTATTTCATGCTCAAAAGCATAAGCATGGGTGCGGTTCCATGATTCTTGGTGGTCGAAATTGTGCCTTAAAGTATGCTCCATACTTGCACCCATCCACGTCTGATGATTAAAGAATGTCCTTTCGGACCCACTCCAACTATCAAATACCGGAGGACGTTGACTTTCAATCACTTCCTGCATCGTTCCTTCATGAGCCCAGTTTGGCTCATAAGGATACCTTGAAAAGTCAAAGAAACCCCCAGTAGGACAACTACTTGACCCCCCCCCCCCTGATCCACATTCATAGGGGCCACATATGGATCATCCATATAGTCTTCATCACCACTTGGGCCCTCTTCTTCACTTTCGGGCTCATCCTCCTCCCCCGGTCTTAACAGCCGGCATCGGCTTTCAACACTCTCCATCTCTGACCTTCACTCTTCAGCTTGTGATATCTCTCAGATTCGGTGTATTTCCACCTAGCCCCAACTGCTTGATATTAAATGGCTTAAACTTCTTATAAGACCCCTTGTCGTCCGCACCAATCACCCCATACATTTTCAAAAGCATTGTGATGAGTCGACAATGCGGAATAATCTTCCGTTGATCGCTGTTTCTGCTAATCCACACATTATTTAGTACCAAAAAGCGAAACGGAAACAATGGGGCCCCGGTCAACAACGTGTATAACACCGGCACTTCCGGGCGCCGAACCTCAGCTTTGTCACCGCGCCTTGGAATGACATTCTTTAGACAAATCGCTAACATCAGCTTCCCTTTAATTCTCAATTTTTTTTCGATAAAGCTTCGCGCATGAGTGGTACCTGGTAAAAACAGATAATCTAACATCGTGTTCCAATGAGGATGCTTTTCGGGCTCAAAATATAAATCCTCCAACCTTGGGAGCGTATATTGATTTATCGGTTTGCTGTCAAACTTTGCCACCCTCCGCAATGAGCCGAATAACAAATCCACGTCAATGCCATTCACGGTTCAGATCAACCTCATCTTTGACGCGCCTTTAAATGAAGGGCACCTTAGAGTGGCCATCCACTCTTGAATTTCAGCATCATACATATTTGTCCCTTCATAATCATAGCACTTCAACGCCGCTTCCCAACCTAACGCTCGAAACTTTCCAATAACCCCAAATGGACCAAAATCTACTTCTCTAACCTCTTTCTTGCATATAAAGGCTTCCTTTCGTTGGGCTAATTTATTGATTTGATCGTTGAATAATTCAGCTTGCCATTCCTCCGACTGATCGTGTAAAGGACTAGATGTCCACCTTGGTTTAGGACCCTATCCGGCACTTCTTCCTCATGCTCTTCTTCTATGTCACTTTGCAATACTAACCACCCTTTTCTTTGCGTTGGATTACTCGAAGATCCAACCTTTTCTTTTCCTTTACGTCCCATGATAGTCCTTTGCTTTGTAGAAGAGAAGATCACTAAAAACTTTAAGATCAACTAAAACCTACCAAGAACCCTAGAATTTTTGGACCAAAATGTTCAAAATCAATCACCCAAACATTGGATTCTTCCAAATGCAAGCACAAATTCAGAATCCTTGCGAAATTTTAGTCAAGATTGACCCAAAAATCACTCGATTTGGTGAGAAATTGTAGAATTGATGTAGGTTTAAAGGTGGGTTCTTGAGAGGAAATATGGAAGAAGAAGAATGAAGATGTGGCTGAAATGTGTACAAAAATTGGTTGGTTTAGGTTAAATCCCGTGTTATACTTTCCTTACGGCGGACCCACATGCCCCAGTGGCCACCGTAAGCTGCGGTGGTCACCGTAAGCTACGATGGCCAAGAGACTTTTCAAGGACCGTAAGACAGAGGTATATCAACGTTAGGGTTTTGAAGGCCACCGTAAGCTACGGCGGGGCCGTAAGCTACGGTGGCATTTGGGTATTTTTATTTTGAAATTTTTTACGATATTTTTAAACATAAACATTATATTATCATCCCCCCTCAAAAAAGCCGTGTTTCAAACACAAATCACAACAAGTTTGGATAATTACTTGAAATAAACTAACTAAACAACTAAACTAAATATTTACACTACCAAACTTGGGCCTCTTCTGCTTAATCCGCATCCAATGGGCGTAGAAGGTAGCCCACTTTTTCAAGCTCAGGATGTTTGATGACGTTCGTTCCAAATACGGTTTGAGCTGATGCCCATTCCACCGTTTGCTTCATGTTAGTATGAACGTCTATAATATCTACATCTCCAAACCTGCCCACTCTTGTAATAACATAAGGACCCATCCATTTACTCTTCAACTTACCCGTAAACATCTTTAGTCTTGAGTTGTACAACCAAACCTTTTGACCCACTTCGAAAGTTCGTTTCGGATTTTTGCATCGTGAACCTTTTTAAGCTTATCTTTATATGCCGCCGCAAACTCATACGCTTCATCCCAATTTCTTCGATCTCACTCAACTGTAGCTTCCGGATTTTACCCCTTCGTCATAACCCGCATTTACTATTTTAATTGCCCAATGTGCCCTATGCGCTAACTCCATCGGTAAATGACGTCCTTTCCCATACACCAACCGGTAAGGAGTTGTACCAATGGGAGTTTTGTAAGTCGTTCGGTATGTCCACAACGCATCATCTAACTTGCTTGACCAATCTTTTCTATCTGTTCTTACCGTCTTCATTAGAATATTCATTGATTTGACGGTTGGACACTTCAACTTGTCCACTAGTTTGCGGATGATACGCATGGCAACTCGGTGATTTACATTACACCGCATCGACAATTTTCCAAAATTAAAAATTTTGAATGCGAATATCCATCGCTGATTATAATCCACGGAATCCCAAAACGAGCAAAGATATTTGATTGCACAAACTTACCACCAACCGAATGATCATTAGTTCTTGTTGGTATGGCTTCAATCCATTTCGAAACATAATCCACCGCCACCAAAATGTACAAGAACCCATTCGAACTCGGGCAAGGCCCCATAAAATCTATCCCCCATACATCAAAAATCTCCACCACCAAAATGGGTTGCATTGGTATCTCATCCCTTTTTGAAACACTCCCAACCTTTTGGCAGTTAAGACAATTCCGGGCAAACTCACATGCATCCTTGAAAATTGTCGGCCAATAAAATTCGCTTGTGAGCACCCGATATCCCGTCTTGTGACCACTAAGTTGCCCCCCACAAGCAGATGAATGAACATGAGTTAAGATTTCTACCACTTCCGTTTCCGGCACACATCTCTAATCACTTGAATCGGGCCTGATTTTGAAAAGATCCGGTTCATTCCATATGTATTGCTTGACTTGGACCATAAACTATTGTCTTCTTCTCTTCGTCCAATGATTGTGAATAATACCCGTAGCCAAATAATTAACATAATGAGCATACCACAGTGCAACAGAAGTAGAACAGCTAACAATTGTTCATTGGGAAACTGTTCATTAATTTCACTAGAATCGTCGACCCCCTCCATTGGAATTCGGATAATGACTGCCACTACATTTTCCCTTCCTTTCTTATCCCGAATTTCCAAATCAAATTCTTGTAATAAGAGCACCCACCGAATCAATCGGGGCTTCGCATCCTTCTTCTCCATCAAATAACGAACCGCATTATGGTCCGAATACACCACCACCTTGCTTCCGCATATATATAACCAAAACTTGTCCAAAGCATACACCACTGCTAATAATTCTTTTTCAGTAGTGGTGTAATTCAGTTGCGCCTCGGACAATGTTTTGCTTGCATAATAAATTGCTATCGGTTTTTTGTCAACTCTTTGACCCAAGACCGCTCCAGTAGTCGTATCACTAGCATCACACATAATCTCGAACGGCTTTAACCAATCCGGCGGGTTTAATGCTTCGCATTCGTCACTTTCTGTTTTTAGTAATATGCTTCTTGTATCTATTTTTGGAAAGCCCAAACCTTGTAAACGTATTTCTATTTCCGATTCATGTAAATCTAAGGCTTTGATTATAATCTAGATGTTCAATTTTGCGAATTGCACAAACTTTATACATGTTTAAACTTATGAGCATACGTTACATTGTTGTTCTATAAATCAATTCCAAGCAACTCGTAAATGCATATTGCATGTTTATAAATCCTAATACCAAAGTCAAGCACGACAATTAGTGGCTTTAATAGAAAAATTCAAGCTTCTGGCATCATAGAAATCTTGTCGCATTATGTTAAACGAATATTTACTAGTAAGTCCTTATTTTCGGGTTTCAAAACACCTTACACATGACAATAGACCACCTTATGACCCATACTTGTGTCACATATAATGTACCATGTTTAAAGACCAAAATATATCAATTTATAAATGAGAGAATATATATTATATATATATATATATATATAATAATAAGCTTGCGGCCGCAAGCTGTTAAAGAATGTTTCCTTTTCTTTTTTATTCAAAAACCCACCTAACTTCGTTAATGGCAACCGTAATCCTAACCCTAATCCCTCCTCTATATACACAAGTGTTCCCCCATCCCTTTCCCACTTTTACAAGCCTCCACACAGCTCAAACAACCTCCCAAAGTGTGCAATCTTTCTGCTGAAACCAAACAGATTGCAAGTGAGTTTCAACTCACTTCTCTTCTTCTTCAAGCCTTATTTTTCTTTCTAACACTCTTGGATAACCTCTAGGAAGGTTCTCGCAAGTTTGCTTGGGCAAACCAAGGTGAAACGCCACCATTTTGAGGTCCAAAAGTGTGCAAACTTTCTGCCCACTTTTTATCTTTTTAAACTTTAAGATTTTCCATGTTTTCTTCGTGTTTTCTTCCTCAACATTGTTTGCTAAGCCCTATGGGATGTTACCTGCAAACTTTTTGCGCACTTTTTATCTTTTTAAACTTTAATATTTTCCATGTTTTCTTCGTTTTTTCTTCCTCAACATTGTTTGCTAAGCCCTATGGGATGTTACCATAGGTTTTCCATGGAAAACCAAGGTGGAACAATACCATTTTTGAGGCCGAACTTTCTGTTTTGGAAGGTAAACTTATAAACTTTTTCGAGCTTGTTTTTAAACATAACAACTCTATGCTACTTATGCCTCTAACCAAGTTTATGGTTAGTGAGCTAGCTAGACTTGTTCATACGAAATCAAGAGGCATAACATGCCTCTAAACTTGTGGTTTTTAATTGGGTTTCAAACCCACAAGTGTTGAGCCATCCAAGCTTACAAGCTTGTGTTGGTATAGGTGTGATTACATGGAGGCCTTGGCTATCCAACTTTTCAATCCACCCCTCACTTGATGATTTCTATATTCTTGACCATCCGAATTGTCCTTGTGACAATTTTATGTATTGGTGAATCTTACGAAAGAGGTTTAGGATGGACATCCTCCTACCTCCATGCATGACTTATATGATATCCATGAACTATATGAATTCTATGATGAACTTGTACTATTATATGTAAACCATATCTATAAATAAATAATATAACCGAACCTTTGACAATGACCATATGGTTAACTTGTCCTAATATTATGTTATTTTATCTAAGACCTAACCATCGTTACGATTCTATTGGGCATGACCCATAAAAACACAAACACCCTTCGGGGCTTTTATTGTCAAAGATTAGCGTTAACGTCTAGATAAATATTTTGACTATACATACTTTTTGCATACTTTAATTCCTAAAAATTGTCAAACTCCATCGTCAATCTAATACTCACACACCTATGTTTCCTTGTGTAGGATAACTTGGTGTTCATCCCCATAAACCATCTAAACGCTTTCACAAAATTTACTTTACAAAAACCATGAGTACACTCGATACCCTTTTTGTGTTTTACACTTTTGGGTGCAGTGTGTTAATTTACCAAACTACACTAAATCGCACTTTTATTCTATGAAATCACACAAATAATCCATCAAACATGATTTAGTTATGTGATACTTGAATTATTACTTGGTATATTCTTATGTGAAACCAAATGTCATTAACTTTGATCAAGCCTCCTTTAATATGTATAGCGCTATAGGAGTAACGCACCGCCTGTATTCTTGTGGTCAATGTTAAGTTTTAATCTATTATGCGGTACACTAGAGGATTGACTTGTAGTTCGCATGCCTTGTTTACATTTATCTCGTATGCTAGCTATTCATGTGGATTTGTTTAAACTGTTTTAATACTTCTGGTATGATATCAAACTTGTGTACTCGCCAATACTTTGTTACTGAACTATACTTTTTAACATATTGCAGGTTGATAAAGTTGGTATGATGAAACTTAGTAGGATCGGCATAGAAACAGGCTAGATTGCTAGGTTAATCATTATATTTTTTTAGGGTCGATTAGAGCCAAAATCTTATTCTGATAAGAGACCAAGATGAACACACACACACAATATAGAACTTTAAAAACCCTTGAGTGATTTGCAAATGATAATACAAGTTAGCCCCCAAATCTCTCTAGAAAGTGTGTTGCTAAACCCTAAACATCTCATTCTATTTATAGCCTAAACCACCTATGCTAATTACATTTTGGTCCCTAGAGATAATAACTTACCAAAAGTAGCACTAAACATGAAAAACTAATTAGCTAAGATAATAAATATATTTTGTCTTAAACAAAATATATATCATTAACTAAAGCACTATAACTATCAGATCTTGATCTTCCACACGCCATATCTTTCTTCGATCTTCTCGTGTCGACTTGCGTGTTGACTTTGACTTGTTGGCGTTGAGTTTGTTGACTTGACTCATTGATAACATTAGACTACACGTTTTAGACCCAACAATCTCCCCCTTAGGCTAATGTTATAAAACTCTTGTATCATCTTCAGAACCGTGAACTTCATGCGTGTTGTGATCTTTAATTTGGCAAGCTTCAGTCTCAATTTTAGACCCAACAATCTCCTCCTAGACTGATGCTTTCCAAATTTCTTTACTGAAGATCTTCTTTTAACACTTTGCTCTTTGAGTGCTTTATCTAGATAAGCTCCCCCCTTTTTGCATGCATCATCTTTAACAAGCCCGAACAAACTTTTCTACCTCTCATTTTCTTGAGTGAATCAGAAGACGTAGGAGGAAGATTCCTAACTTAGTATCTTCTACAATCTTCAGGAAACATGTGCTCTATTCTGGTATCTTGCTCAACTGATGATCGACCATCATTGCAGCAAATAGTCGAAGTAGTCTGTTCACAATCACAAACACAACTCCAAGTTTCCTTTTAGATAAATTCAACATACAAACAAAACTGTATTCATCTGTAGTGTGCAATCAAATGAGTATCTCAAACGGTTTTGAGACACAATTGATATGATATGGAAGACTTAGAAAAACAACTACACATGAATCAAAATATTCTTGAATTTTAGATTATTTTAACTCCCAACCTTTGAGATATATAACGGATCGGATACGAGATCATACCAACTTGAAAAGCCTAGGCACACTTCAACTTTCTTTAGGATAGCTACAACTCAAGAACGATTGCAGGTATGTTTGTCCGTTTAAATCCTTGCACCATTCTTTCGACATACATTCCGGTGATTAATTATCATGTTTTGGGTAAATTTAGGATGAAGCTAGTGGACCCCACACATGTTTGGTTAAACTTTTCTGTCCTCATGGTCTTTTGAGATGACTACTGTAACAACTTAGAAATAGTGTATACTAGGTGATGAGAGCTCCAGATCTATGTTTCCATAAGCAGAGGAGATGATCACCTTATATCAGATGATGAGAGCTTCAGGTCTATGTTTCCATAAGCAGAGAAGATGATCATCTGATTAGAGAGCATAGCTAATATAATATATTTACTTTATATATGTACGCGCTTTGGCGTATTTTTTATTCCTATTGCACGACATTAACATTGCGTGTCTTTTTGCTCTTTTTGGGTTGCACACATTGGTGTCTTTTCAATAAGTATATATATATATATATATATATGCACAACATTGTGTGTCTTTTTGAGCGCTTAAATCTAATCTCGCAACCCCTTTTGGACATAATCGGTTCGTGCAATCCTACAACAAGGCGGGTATCCACATTATCATACAATCTTTATCTTTATCACCAAGATGCAGTTTACTTGTCTGAAATGCTGAATCTACCGACATATCGTTAACTTGGAGCCGCATCTTCCATCAGATCCTATTCATGTGAAGACATAATCAAGTTAGTTCCTATCATTTCTCATATAAGATCATAATTATGTTGAAATAATTGCATCCCTTGGTTAAGAAAGTATTTTAATACTTCCCCTGAAGATTTATTTTTGTACGACTTACTGAAAAATGAAAAATTATAAAACATGTATTTACAAAATAAAGTCTTCCACATCAAGCACATAAAACGTATGTCAGCAAGAGAATGAGCGTGTTACTGCGGTGTTGATTGCGGGACCAGGTTAGATACCATGACCAAACCTGTGAATTTCCTTTTCAAACTTGTATCTGAACAACCACTGATAATAACCGGTGTTACTAACAGTTCTCCTTGGATGTTCCTACACTCATAAGCAATTCAATTAGAAAGTGGAACCCAAGCCATCGTAGTCTTGGGTTGTCCTCTTTCATCAAAATAAGAAACCTCCCGATATGCCAAATTTTTTCCCTCATTGATTTCTTTTACAACCATTGGTTTGACTCGCCAAACCTGTGTTGGTTTAAAAAAGTTGTTTGTGAAAGATTTAAAGTTTGAAATAATTTTATGTATAAGACCCGGAGGGAAAGATTGAGGTTTTGATGTGTTGGTCCTTTTCATCTTTGAATCATGTGAAACCGACTTCACATGTGGAGAACTGGATGAAAAGTTTTTCATCTGTTCCTTCAAAGATGTGTGCTTTTTACCGTTTGATCTAGAGAAGCAATACCTGTTTCCTTTATAATCTAGATCGTGTCATTCTGGGCATTGCTTGAGCACATGACCTTCTTTTCCACACTTAAAACAAGCCTTGAATGGCTTTTGATGCTTTAAAGTCTCGTGTAATGCAACTAGGGGTGGGGATTTCTTTGAGCTTAACTCAGCATGTTAACAAACGTGAGGTTTGACAACTTCAGATGATCTTTTGATCTTTGACTGCCCATGACTTTCATTTGTCTTTGATTCATCATCTGAACTCAGGAAATCTTCTATATGCAAGTCTTCCTTAAGTGAAACTTCTTTTACTAGACTTGCAGAGTCATTTGGGGCTGTTGGTTCTTGAACACCCGATGGTTTAAGGTTATCAACATTTTTACCAGCATCTGTTACTGAAGTTTTCAAGTCATTTGAGCTTTCCTATTCTTGGTATGACTGAAAATCCGAATCGCTTTGAGAATTATTGCTGCATGATGGAGTAAACTCTGGAATTTCTTAAGTTAAGAACTTTCCAAACCTGTTCTTTTCAAAAGCGGGCACAAAAACAGGTGGTACATATATAGATTTGTCATTACCAAAAGCATATTTTAAGTCAGCACATTCAACACTCATGTTACAAGCATCAAGTTTAGGTCTACCCCTATTACAGTTTATCCATCTTAGTTAAAGACTTATTACATTCATCCCGAATACAAGTTTTGTTTGTTTTACTACAGTTCCTGGCGAAGCAGTTAACAGTAGTATAACTGTCGCCTGAATACCCTATTCCTATTTTCGTGCCACCACATTCATCATCGCACACACCCTCCTCACGCTCAGTTGGATCTGTATTGCTTTCAGAAACGTTAGTATTTTTGTCATTTTCACAATCGACACTTTGAGCAATTAAATCATTTTTATCAATTAGATCGTTTTCTTGATGAGGAGTTGGCATGGGTATACAGTTTTTGCTGTGAGGAGGTGGAAAGATTCTTCTTTCATTTCCAAGCTTATCTTTGTACGCAATGCCATCTTTCACGTATGTCGGTCGTTGCATTTTTTAATATCAACCAGTGCCTTCTT
Organism: Scalesia atractyloides; assembly: GCA_947069175.1. Classification (NCBI taxonomy): domain Eukaryota; kingdom Viridiplantae; phylum Streptophyta; class Magnoliopsida; order Asterales; family Asteraceae; genus Scalesia; species Scalesia atractyloides. Next base: position 47,705,793 of record CAMTDV010000020.1, read on the forward strand.
GCTTACATTCCATTTGTCGATGGCGATTTGCAATTTATTGTTTTCATTTTTATATTTCTTGAGTTTTTCAGTTAAATCATTTATAAGGAAATCTTTTCTGAAAACAAATTCTTTTAAAGTTTGCATTTCAGCTAAAGTTGAGTTCAACTTTCTCTGATATGCAGCTTCATTCTGTTTTAGTTTTTTTGTTAAATTGCAAAACTCTTTCTTTTTCTCTGATTAGGTCACGGTGAGGGATTTATAGTAAGCCACGACGTTAACACACGGTTGTGAGCACAATTTCACTTTGAATTCGTAGAGTATGTTGTTTACCAAGTCTTTTTCTTCTTTCTCTTTGGCGGACTCGACGTTCATTGCTGCTGCAGGAGTTTTGATCTTTTTCCTTCTTGACATTGCTACTAGCTTCCTCCTTCATAGCTTGAGCATCACCGACTATAGTAGTCTTTTCGTTAGACTGTGGAGCCTTTGCAGAGCTTGCGGAAGCATTAAAGTAAGATGCGTTAGCACTTTGAGAACTTGAACTACCAGAGGTTATGGGAGCAAGGAATGCCATGTTTTTGGGAACATAAGCAACAGTAGATTGAGTAGATTTCTGAGAGTATCCTGCTTGATTCATTTCTCTCTTGAGCACATCCATTTTAAAGGCCTTTAGTGTGTTGATCAGATCCGAGAGAGTGATTGGAGTTATACTGGTCAATAAGGTTCTTTTGATCATCATGCACTGTAAGCTCCATTCTTTTGAATGAGATTCCAAAAGCTTCTTAATTGAAGCATAGTTGGTAATGGGATTGGGTAGCCTTCTTCATTTTGTCAACATGTTAAGAAAACCAATGATGTGATCTGACAGACTTTCTCCGGAATACTTCCAAACATGTCTTATTCTTTCTGAACAAGATCTTGGATTTCAGTGTTGGTTTCAAGTTCAACTTGTGCAATACGGGTTAACTGATTTAGAAACATTTTTTATAACTTTAGATCAGAAAAAAAATGTTTGTATCAACTTGACACCCGGTTCAAATTACTTTGAGAATATACCTGTATCAACTCCAAATTTTAATAACACTTAACCCCTCAGAAAAAAAACTTGAAACACCTGGCCCGATTAAATTTTGCATGCATAAGTTAATTTTAAAAGGCCTAAAATTAAACTATTAATACCGGCCCAAAAAAATAATAAACTGATAGTTGTAATTGTCCACATGATTAAAATTTGGATACCAAGGATTCAATGAAATTGGACTCAGTAAAATGGGTTCAATAAATTTTCACGATCAATCTCATTAAAGTTTTTTTCTTTTTTTTTAAATGACTTTTTTTTAATGTAAGTTCAAAAAATAATTCAAAAATGGATTTTGAAATGATTTTTCAATTTGCTGAACTCAACAAAACAATTTTTTTAAATAATTTTGAAAAAAAAATTCGTTGGCACTAAAGATGTCAAATAAAAAAACTTCAAATGAGTTTAATCCTTTGTCATTTCCTAAAATGAGCTGTATATCACTTTTATATGACTCTCCCCTTTCTTTTTGAAAACTAACGACAACAGGCTGTCAAGAGGGATCCCTAAATATTCAAAACATCCAGTCGTCCAATTTTGTCTCTCTCTACCTTATCCAAACCAACCTTTAGTAACCCTAAAATTTCAAAACTTGCAGCCGCCAACCTTCTATTTCACCTCTTCTCTCTAATCAAAACAACAGCAACAACTTTCTCTCTCTACGAATATTGTAATAACAGCACAATGTTTTCCTACTCTTTTCTTATTGATTTTGGATTTACCAGATGGTGATGGACGGAGTGAAGACTGGATATGTGGTCGGAGTTGTGAATGGTTGAAGGTGGTGGACGGGGTTGGGAGGTTGTGTGTGTTTGAGCGGATTAGGTGCTTGATGACGAAGATAGGTGTACGGTGCTCTGCTGGGTTGCGTTGATGGTGAAACCGGAATGATGGTGGGTCAGTTATGATGTCAGAGTAACGACACCGGAAAAAAATGTTGTCTTAACAGCGTATTTACCAAATACGCCATGCATAAATACGCCGGGCAACTTGAACTCACGTTCAAGATTTAAACTCGCCGGAAAAGTGCAAAATACACCGGAAAATTTCACCGGAAAGATAAAAACGTTGTATATTCAAAATAACGCCCAATTCTTGAATAAAACTTTAAAATTCGTCAAAAGCTATCCGATCTTAACCGAAATTCCTCTAAATGATATGAAAACTCACTCTAAATCTATCTAAACACACTAGTATCTACTCTCAATCAACAAACAAACGATTTAAACCTTTTATAAATAAGATTTTGAAGAAAGAATGAATAAAATCAAAAACCTCAAAAATTTCAAAACTTTTTTTTAAATAAAAATCCGATTTTTTATGATGAATTTGAAGATTGTTGAATCTCAAATTCGAGTGCCAAAGCTCTGATACCAAATTGTAGGGTCGGTTAGAGCCAAAATCTGATTTTGATAAGAGACCAAGATGAACACACACAAAAATATAGAACTTTAAAAACCCTTAATTGATTTGCAAATGATAATACAAGTTAACCCCCAAATCTCTCTAGAAAGTGTGTTGCTAAACCCTAAACATCTCATTCTATTTATAGCTTAACCACTTAGGCTAATTACATTTTGGCCCCTAGAGATAATAACTTACCAAAAGTAGCACTAAACATGAAAAACTAATTAGCTAAGATAATAAATATATTTTGTCTTAAACAAAATATATTAAATTAACTAAAGAACTATAACTATCAGACCTTGACCTTCCACACGCCATATCTTTCTTCGATCTTCTGGTGTCGACTTGCACGTTAACTTTGACTTGTTGGCATTGAGTTTGTTGACTTAACTCGTTGATAACATTAGACTACATGTTTTAGACCCAACAATTTTGTTGAACTTATTTTTGTTGTTTTTACCTTGTATTTGAAGAATGTTGTAATTTGACAATTTGATGCTTTGAAATGAAATGAGTTGTTTAATTAAATATTGTCACAAATAGTGTTATGATGTCTCGAGCAATCTAGTTCGTCTCACTCCAATGTTTCCGCTATCGGTTGGGGTGTGAGAGATTGGTATCAGTGCCATAACTATAGGGAATTAGGTAGAATTGCCATGTTCGACCTAGTCTATAGTTTAAGTGACCAACTTGACCTTTCTTGCTTCATGATTAAAATGTTAATTCTTCCTATTTGCTTCTCCCTATTTCTTTTGTCTTAATGTATATGTAATGTGTTTTTCCTAAGACACTTACACAACTTACACACTTCAAGACTTGAAGACACTCAAATTATAAATGAGACGACCTCACCAAAATAGGGGTGAAACCCGCACTTTGGTGATCACTCTCAATCCGCGTAATTCGATTTTGCACAAAATTACACCATAAAGTTAGGAGTGAAATCCACATCTTGATGGGAATTTCCATTTCATACTCTAGTGGACCCTTACCAACGAGTCAAAATTTGCTCCTCGTTTGGTAAGTACCAACCACACATAGGGTACGATGTTGTCAAGTTAGGGGTGAAACCCGCACCTTGTCAACTAATCCCATTCCTCGATTTTCAATCTCGCCAAAGTTTCGATTTTTTGATCGGTTAGAGACGTGTAGTAACTGGAAGGGTAAAGTGTCGTTAATCACTTCTCGACGAGAGCACTTTACCTATAGGCCAAAGCACGTTCCTCTAATTTGAAAGGAACTCGATTCACTTTGGAATAGTCAACGTTTCTCAACCCGAAACACTCCAATGTTTTATTAAGACTATCTTTTATGCTATCTCAATTTCTATGTGTTTTAATACTTGTTATCTCGTTCATTTCGAACCCGATGCACAATTCGCACATCTTTCGTAACCAAAAACAATAATAATAATCCTCGTGAACCCACTAAATTTATACTCCTTACACAAATCATACATGTTTATGCTTTTGAATGCTTATATGCTTACGCTATCTATGTGAAATCATACGTGTTACATGATACTTATATGCTTAAAAACAAATTCTTTTCTTCATAAAAACGCATTACGATCAAATCCTAAATTTATCTTCTATTGTCGAATCCTTTAGATGTCTTTCTCTCAAAGCGTTATGGGTAAGAGGAAGTCAAAGTCCAAGTCAAGGTCCCAATCCGATTCCATGTCAAAGAAGGATTGCATGAAGTTCATGGCCGAACATATTGCCAAGGTCATACCCGAAATCGTCAGCAAAATCCAACCTCCACCCAATGCCGAATCACCTCACACCTCTGTAGACTCCAAGGATGAAACACCAAAAACCACCTTCACTCACAAGCAATTTTGTTCTTGCAATCCCTTACCTTTCACGCCACCAAGTTACTACAATGGTTCGACACCATTGGGGTCACTTTTATTCAAAGTGGTTGTCCCGACCACCTGCGTACCATGAACGCTACAGGGGTGTTCCGATCAAGGGCTCTTGATTGGTGGACTTCCGATCGTAACGCTCGTGGTAACGAAGCCGCTCACGCTCTCCCTTGGACCGAGGTTAAGAAGCTAATGGAAAGCGAATTCTGCCCTCCCCACGAACGCCAATGACTCAAAAATGAGTTTTGGAACCTCAAGCAGGTGGGGAATGACAACGCTGGCCTCACAGCTCGTTTTAAGCAGCTGGGTGCGATTTGCCCAAGCCAAGTCGACACGGCCAAAAGGTCGTTGCTAAATACATACGTTGCCTTCCTCCTCACCTCGCGGACCTGGTCGATACCACCTCAACCAAGACCCTCGAGGAAGCTTTTCGTTTGGCTACCCGATTGAACAATAGCCATGTCCTTCGTGAAGCCGCCTAGGCTCCACTAAGGAAAGCCCACCAAGCCACCACCGAAGCCCTCACCGAGCCTACCTCACCCAAACCCCCAAGGAGCAACACCAAAGGCAAGAAGCAGAAGGCTTCGAGCCCGAACTGCGCAGTAGTCACTCCGTCAAACCACCAACGTCTAGCCTTAGCCGCACCCGAACCCATCATAAAGCATACATCGGGCCGCATCCTAAGTGCAACACCTATCCTTTCCACCATCCTATTACCGCCCCGTGCCGCCTATGCACTATCTACAATAGGTATGGGCACTTCGCCCATCAGTGCCGAAATGCTCCTTAAGCCCCCATCAACCAAGCCCGAGTTTAAGAAGGTAGGCATGGATTGGCTTAGGCGGGTCCGTGCTAAAGTTGTTTGTTCATAAAAATACATTCGCCTTCCCTTTCCCAATAATGATTCCTTACACGTCTATGACGAGAAACCTTCCAAAGGTTTCAAACTTATGTCGTGTATCCAAGCGAACAAGTACTTGGGTAAGGAATACTTCGCCTTTCTTGTCCGCATTGTGGAGAAAAAGGATAAGGGTCCAAGCATGAGTGAAGTTCCTGTTGTGCGTGATTTCCCTGACGTCTTCCCCGAGGATCTTCCTGTTCCTCCTCCCGTTCTGTTGACTTTCGCATCGACCTCATTCCTGGCGCAACACCGGTCGCAAAATCCCCCTATCGTCTAGCACCCTCGAAGATGCAAGAGTTGTCTAGCCAACTTCAAGAGCTTCTTGATAAAGGCTTCATACGTCCTAGCACATCTCCTTGGGGCGCTCCTGTTCTATTCATCAAAAAGAAAGACGGATCCTTTCATATGTGCATTGACTATCGTGAGCTCAATAAGCTTACAATCAAGAACCGTTATCATCTCCCTCGAATCGACGACCTTTTTGATCAGCTTCAAGGCGCAACTTGTTTCTCAAAAATCATCCTTCGCTCTAGTTATCATCAACTTTGTGTCCTCGAAGAAGATATACCCAAAACCGCGTTTCGCACACTTTATGGGCACTACGAGTTTGTGGTCATGCCATTTGGTTTGACCAATGCACCCGTCGTGTTTATGGATTTGATGAATCGCGTGTGTAAGCCTTATCTCGACCGATTCGTGATCGTCTTCATTGATGATATCCTAATCTATTACAAGAGGCGAGAAGAACACGAGCGACACTTGCGTCTTATCCTTCAGCTTTTGCGTACTCAACGTCTCTACGCCAAGTTCTCCAAGTGTGAATTTTGGTTAAAAGAGGTTCAATTCCTTGGTCATGTCGTCAACAAGCTTGGTATTCACGTTGATCCTACGAAAATCGAGGCGGTGAAAAATTGGATTGCCCCTAAGACTCCGTCTGAAATCCGTTGTTTCTCGGCTTAGCCGGTTATTACCGTCGTTTTTCTCTCAAATGTTTCAAAAATCGCCGTACCTCTCACTTCCTTGACTTAAAAGGATAAACCTTTTGTTTGGGGTTCCGAATAAGAGGAGTCTTTTCAAACACTCAAGGACTTGCTTTCCAATGCTCCTATCCTAACCCTTCCCGATGGTACTGACGAATTTGTCATGTATTGCGATGCCTCAAGACAAGGTCTCGGTTGTTTTCTTATGCAATGAGACAAGGTTATCTCTTACGTGTCATGACAGCTCAAAATCCATGCGAAGAATTATACTACACACGACCTTGAACTTGGTGCAGTTGTTTTTGTATTGAAGATATGGCGACACTACCTTTATGGTACAAAGTGTACGGTCTTCACCGACCACAAGAGCCTCATCACATCTTTAATCAAAAAGAACTCAACATGCGTCAGCGTCATTGGGTGGAATTACTAAACAACTACGACTGCGCTATCCGCTACCACCCTGGTAAAGCGAATGTTGTGGCCGATGCTTTTTAGTCGAAAACTCATGTTAAGAGTGTATGTTGCTACCAAACCTTGGGAAAGCTTCAAGAGATGATTCTGAGGCACAATACTCGACCATTAATGAGGGTAACCTCAATAATGAGTTGAAGTGCGGTGCTGAAAATGAACTCGTGACCAAACCCAATGGCATTATGTGCTACCTTGACCGTATTTGGATTCCAAACCGTGATAATCTACGTGACCTATTAATGAGCGGAGCTCATAAATCTCGGTACTCTATACATCCTGGCGACGATAAGATGTATCATGACCTTCGAGCGTCGTATTGGTGGCCTGGTATGAAGAAAGATATCGCCCTTTACGTATCGAAGTGCCTTACTTGTTCCAAGGTAAAGGTCGAGCATCAACGACCCTCTGGTTTACTCGAACAACCGGAAATTCTTGTTTGGAAATGGGAGAGTATTGCCATGGATTTCATAACCAAACTCCCTCGTACATCGTCTTGTCATGATAGTATTTGGGTGACCACCGACGTCTGACCAAGTCTACTTATTTCCTTCCCATACATGAAGACTACCGAGTCGAGAAATTGGCTCGTATCTACACGGATGAAGTCATTTGTCATCACGGTGTCCCCGTTGACATTATCTCGGACCGTGATGGTCGTTTCACTTCTCGTCTTTGGCAAACGTTTCAAAAAGCGCTTAGTACTCAACTCAATCTCAGTACTGCCTTCCATCCTCAGTCTGATTGGCAAACCGAGCGTACTATCCAAACTCCAGAGGACATGCTTCGTTCTTGCGTAATTTGTAGGTCCTCTAGTCCGTATGGATCTTCACAGGATCGTCTATCTAATCTAGGGTGCGGAATCCCCTAGATCAGATTTCACAGAAATCAACAAGAACACAAACTCGAACAATTCCTTCAAACAGTCTTCTATTGAGTATCTAACACAATGTGTTTACAACCAATTCAAGACTCTCTAGAAATCTCTCAGCCACTCTCTATAGATTTCTCACACTCCTCTCCTTCCAACTGACTTACCCCAAAACCCTAATGCAAACATGTATATATACTACATGTCTGCATACTACGCTTTAGACTGGGCTAGGCCATTCTCCAAGACCATTACAACTCTAAGCAAGCTAAACATAAATGTTAAGCCCAATACAAAATATCCAAAGACTAAACTATTAAACTATTAAGCTGTTGTCACAAATATGCACCAACAGACTCCCCCTTGACAATAGCTTCATAGTATAATTTTGTCTTCAAACATCTTGTGATCTTTTGGTCTTTGGATAGCTTCCGCTACACACAAATTCTGACATTAACATAATTATTTTGGTGGCAACTGGGACATGCACTTGTCTTTGGTCGAATTCCTGTACAATAACAGTTACCACGCGAGTATTCAAATGGCACCATTCGAGGCATTGTATGGACGCAAGTGCCGATCGCCTATTTGTTGGCACGAGATCGGGAAGCTCAAATCACCGGTCCTGACTTATACAATAGACGACGGACTAGATTTTGCAGATTCGGGACAACTTGTTAAAAGCTAGAAGCCGACAAAAGAGCTATGCAGATAAAAGACGCAAGACTTTAGAATTCAACGTTGGTGACTTTGTACTTCTCAGGTATCCCCTTGGAAGGGTGTGGTTCGTTCTGGGAAAAAGGAAAGCTCGCTCCTCGCTACGTGGGTCCTTTCAAGATCCTCGAAAGGATTGGTAAGGTAGCTTACCGACTGGACCTACCAAAAGAGTGAACAACGTTCATCCTACATTCCATGTCTCAAACTTGAAGAGATGTCTCACCGAAGAAGGACTCCAAGTTCCACTTGAAGATCTTCAAATCAATGAGACCTTACACTTCGTGGAGAAACCAGTCGAAATCATAGATCGAGGTACGAAGCAACTAAGGCGCAATCGAATTCCTATCGTGAAGGTTCGGTGGAAGGAAAACGTGGCGCCGAGTTTACTTGGGAACTTGAAAGCGACATGAAGACTAAATATCTGCATTTGTTCGTTGCATCTTACAAAATTTCGGGACGAAATTCCCAAAAGGAGGGGAGACTGTAACGCTTCGCATTGGTAACTTTCTGCTTTTAGTAAGAATGCTTCTTATTTCTATTTTTGGAAAGCCAACACCTTGTAAACGTATTTCTATTTCCGATTCATTGTAAATCTAATGCTTTGATTGTAATCAAGATGATCAATTTTGCGAATTTTTATACATGTTTAAACTTATGAGCATACGTTACATTGTTGTTCGATAAATCAATTCCAAGCAACTCGTAAATGCCTATTGCACTTTTATAAATCCTAATACCAAAGTCAAGCAAGACAATTAGTGGCTTTAATAGAAAAATTCAAGCTTCTGGCATCATAGAAATCTTGTCGCATTATGTTAAACGAATACTTTCTAGTAAGCCCTTATTTCTCGGTTTCAAAACACCCTTACACATGACAATAGACTACCTTATGACCCATACTTGTGTCACATATAATGTACCATGTTTAAAGACCAAAATATATCAATTATATAAATGAAAGAACAATACATATATATATATATATATGTTCAAAAACCCACCTAACTTCATTAATGGCAACCCTAGTCCCTCCTCTATATAAACAAGTGTTCCCCCATCTCTTACCCACTTTTACAAGCCTCCACACACCTCAAACAACCTCCCAAAGTGTGCAAACTTTCTACTGAAACCAAACAGATTGCAAGTGAGTGTCAACTTACTTCTCTTCTTCTTCAAGCCTTGTTTTTCTTTCTAACACTCTTGGATAACCTCTAAAGTTCGCTTGGGCAAACCAAGGTGAAACCCCACCATTTTGAGGTCCAAAGGGTGTAAACTTTTGCCCACTTTTTATCTTTTTAAACTTTAAGATTTTCCATGTTTTCTTCCTCAACATTGTTTGCTAAGCCCTATGGGATGTTACCATAGGTTTTCCATGGAAAACCAAGGTGGAGCAATACCATTTTTGGGGCCAAACTTTCTGTTTTGGAAGGTAAACTTATAAATTTTTTCGAGTTTGTTTTTAAACATAACAACTCTATGCTACTTATGCCTCTAACCAAGTTTATGGTTAGTGAGCTAGCTAGACTTGTTCATACGAAATCAAGAGGCATAACATGGCTCTAAACTTGTGGTTTTTACTAGGGTTTCAAACCTACAAGTGTTGAGCCATCCAAGCTTACAAGCTTGTGTTGGTGTAGGTGTGATTACATGGAGGCCTTGGCTATCCAACTTTTCAATCCACCCCTCACTTGATGATTTCTATATTCTTGACCATCCGAATTGTCACAATGACAATTTTTTGTATTGGTTTATCTTACGAAAGAGGTTTAGGACAATTATCCTCCTACCTCCATGCATGACTTATGTGACTTATAGGATATCCATGAACTATATGAATTCTATGATGAACTTGTACTATTATATGTAACCTTATCTATAAATAAATAATATAACCGAACCTTTGACAATGACCATATGGTTAACTTGTCCTAATATTAGGTTATTTTATCTAAGACCTAACCATCGTTACGATTCTATTGGGCATGACCCATAAAAACACAAACACCATTCGGGGCTTATAGTGTCAAAAACGAACGTTAACGTCTAGATAAATATTTGACTATACATACTTTTTGCATACTTTAATTCCTAAAAATTGTCAAACTCCATCGTCAATCTAATACTCACACACATATGTTTCCTTGTGTAGGATAACTTGGTGTTTATCCCCCTAAACCATCTAAACGCTTTCATGAAATTTACTTTGCAAAAACCGTGAGTACACTCGACATCCTTTTTGTGTTTTACACTTTTGGGTGCAATATGTTACTTTACCAAACTACACTAAATCACACTTTTATTCTATGAAATCACAAAAATAATCCATCAAACATGAGTTAGTTATGTGATACTTGAATTGTTACTTGGTATATTCTTATGTGAAACTAAATGTCATTAACTTCTATCAAGCCTCCCTTAACATGTATAGCGTTATAGGAGTAACGCACCGCCCGTATTCTTGTGTCAATGTTAAGTTTAATCTATTATGCGGTACACTAGAGGATTGATTTGTAGTTCACTTGCCTTATTTACATTTATCTCGTATGCTAGCTATTCATGTGGATTTGTTTAAACGGTTTTAATACTTATGCTATGATATCAAACTTGTGTACTCGCTAATACTTTGTTAATGAACTATACTTTTTAATATATTGCAGGTTGATGAAGTTGGTATGATGAAACTTAGTAGGATCGGCATAGAAACACGCTTAGATTGCTAGGTTAATCATTATATTTGTTGAACTTATTTCATTGTTTTTACCTTGTATTTGAAGAATGTTGTAATTTGACAATTTGATGCTTTGAAATGAAATGAGTTAATTAATTAAATATTGTCACAAATAGTGTTATGATGTCTCGAGCAATCTAGTTCGTCTCACTCTGATGTTTTCCGCCATCGGTAGGAGCGTGACACTTTCACCAATTGTTCCTTCAAAATAGTAAAAGCTTGCAAACATTCATTAGTAAAGTCATAGGGTACATCTTTAACAACAAGTTACATAAAGGTTTAGTAATAACACTAAAGCCTTTAATAAATCTCCGATAAAATCCGCATTTCCCAAAAACGAATTTACTCCTTTTACATTTTTTGGTGGAGGCAAGGATGATATTGCCCGAATTTTCACCTTATCCACCTCCATCCCCTTTTCAGAAACAACATGACCCAACACAATACACTCTTGGACCATGAAATGACTTTTCTCCCAACTAAGCACCAAGTTTTTCTCGACACATCTTTTTAAAACTTTTTCCAACTCGTAGAGACAAGACTTAAAACTTGTGCAAAAAGTGGAGAAATCATCCATGAATACCTCAAGTGACTCCCCAACCATGTCCGAGAAAATACTCATCATACATCGTTGGAAAGTCACTGGGGCATTACACAAACCAAATGGCATTCGCCTAAAAGCAAAAGTGCCATACAGACATGTGAAAGGGGTCTTGTGTTTGTCACCGGGTGAATAGCAATAGTATTTTTGACCCGATAATTTTTCAATGATTTGGTCAATGAAGGGTAATGGAAAATGGTCCTTAGAGGTTGCGACATTCAATTTCTGATAATCAATACAAACACGCCACTCGGTGACCGGTCGGGTGGCGATTTCTTCAGCATTTTCATCTTTTATTACTTGAATACCGGCCTTTTTAGGCACCACTTGGGTAGGACATACCCAAGCACTATCAGAAATAGGATAGATTATACCTGCATCCAACCATTTAATTACCTCCTTCTTTACCACTTCTCCAGGTTCGGGTTTAACCTTCTTGGAGCTTCTCTAGGCGGCTTTGCATCATCCATTGTAATGATTTTGTGCATGACAATGGATGGACTAATTCCTTTCAAATCCGCGATCGTCCATCCAATAGCTGCCCTATTCGCTTTTAGCACCTTCAATAGTTCATGCTCTTGGGCCATCTCCAATGACCGGTAAAGTGTCATTATCCCCTAAAAATACATATTTCAAATGGCCCGACAAGTCTTTCAACTCTAACTTTGGTGGCTCCTCTAATGATGGCTTCGTGCCTGAACTGATTTCCTCCGGCAAACTCTCAAACTGATGAGTCCATGGCGGTCGACCCTCTTTAACAGCCATCGCATCTTGCTCTTTTTCTCCATCCTTAATGCATAAGCATGTACCTGTTTAGAAAAATCATAAACACAAACATCTACACACTCTTCCTCATACTCATGCGGTTCACATCCATCGACCAGATATGCCATAAAACACTCATCAACACCAATAGCATTAGACCTGTTAGTAAAAACATTTAATCTCATTTTTTTATTACCGAACGTCATGTCAACCGTACCAAGTCGACAATCAATCACGGCATGAGCGGTGCTAAAAATGGCCGACTCAAAATAACGTTTTGTTGTTGTTTCGGGTCCGCAGATGAGTAGTCTAGACCAAAAAGTCTGACAGGTAATAAAACTCATCAACCTTCACTATGACATCTTGAACCATCCCTCGGGTAACTTATGAGACAAATCGGCTAAAACCACCGTTGTCTCAACCCGAGCTAACAGACCAAAGTCATATTGATCATATAAACCCCCCGGTAAAATACTTACTCCGACTCCAAGATCTAATAACGCCTTTGACATTGGAAAGTTTCCAACTTGAATATTTATAAGTGGCGTTCCTGGATCTTGGAGCTTGGGAGGAAGCACCCCTTTTAGTGCCGCACTTACTTGTCCGGTCAAATCTACCAGCTTAGGCAATTTTTTCTTTTGTTGTCTCTTTTGTGTGCATTCTTTTAAATTTTTTGCATAAGTGGTTATTTGTTTAATTGCATCGAGTAAAGGAAGATTCACCTTGACTTGTTTGAAAACGTCAAACAATTCCTCTTTTTGAGGACCCCTTGTTGAAATGAGATTTTTCTTACCCGAGTCAACTAAAGCAGATGGAAACGGGGTTTGACTTGGTCCCCGTTCCTCATTAGTAGCGTTAAAATTTCACCCAACCCCGGTTTTTGAATATCCTTTCCAACAATAGGATCCTTAGACACAATTGGTGAAACTTCATCCTTATCACTCTGAACTCCCGTAATATCTTCAACCACCCCATCAACCAAACCCGGTGACAAATTTGCCTTAAATTCTTTACCGCTTCTTAAAACACTCACATGGTTAATAGGAATATTACGTGAAGAACTATGAGAGGGATTTACCTTAGTGTCACTAGGAAGTTGGCCTTTACCTTTTCAATTCCGCTACCTCGGTTGCAAGTTGCCCCATTTGAGTGGTTAGCGTTGGGGTGCTTTATCACGAACCTCATCTTTTGCATTCGAGCTTCATCAAGTTGATTTCTCCTTTGTATGTCTTGTTGCATCCTTCGGAGCATATACATAACCTCATTGCCGCTTGATGAAGTTTGACCCGTATTACCACTTTGGTCACTGTTTGTTGAAATTTCCCTTGGTAGCCTTGACCATTTCCACCCTTAAAATTTCCTTGATTGTATTGTTGGCGAGGAACAAAATTCCGTTGAGCTTCTTGGAAATTAGGGTTGGCTTGGTTCGTCAGGTTCCCATAGCGGAAATTGGATGATTTCGTAACCCGAGGTGGTATGTGTTGGAGTTCATATTGAAATTTCGACCACCCCCCGCAATAGCATTTCCCTCTTCAACTTGATTTTCACCCACACCCACCAAACATACCTCCGAACTCAAGTCACGAGCATCTTCCGAACTCAACCCCTCGTGAAAAGCATTCAACAATTCCCAAAGTGCAATGCCATGATGAGGAAACATTTCTAACATCATGTTAAACCTTTCAAATGCTTCATGGAACATCTCACCCGGCTGTTGTTGAAAGCTTCTTAAGCTCTGCCTAGCTTCATTAGTCTTTTGGGCCGTGAAGAACTCTTCTAAAAATCTTTGTTGCATTGCGGCCCATGTGTAGATTGATGCGGAGGGTAGAGTATGAAACCACCTCTTTGCCTTATCTTCCAAAGAGAATTGGAAAAGTACTAACTTCACATCATCCGACGAAAAACCTTGCCCTCCAATAGTTTTGCAAATGGATTCATATGTTTCAAAGTGGAAGTACGGTTCCTCCGTTGCTAGCCCTTTGTACTTCGGCAAACTTTAAAGTGTGGTTGTTCTAACCTCAAATGTCCTTCCATCCGAGTGATGAGGTGTCACCACCGGAGAAGGGTTATTAGTGATGACCGGCCTAAAATGTGCTTCAATCCCCCTTACTACCTCTCGATGATGTCTTCGCGGAAGACCCAATGGTACTCTTGGTCGACCCGCTTGACCTTGCCTTAGCCCTTGAGGTGCATATTGTTGTTGGTATTGAGGTTGTTGATGTTGAACTTGAACTTGCTGTAAAGGCATTGGTCATTGAAACGGTGGCCCTTGAGGACGAATTTGTTGTACCCCCGTGGGTTGCCTTTATTGATAACCTATTCCCCCTTGAGGTCCCAAATTACCTCCATCTCCTCCATAATAATAATCCTATTATTCGTAACCTCCAAATTCTTCTTCATACCCATCATCAAACCCATCTCCACCTACACCCGAAGATTGTACAAACTGAGAGGAAGGATAATGGGAACCCGGTTGGGTTGGTGGTTGAAATGTAGGGGAGGTATGAACAATGGTTAAACTTGGTGGACATTGACTTGGTAATGGTTGTTGGGTAGAGGATGATTGACCAGAAGTTGGGAAAAAGGATGAGAATGGTGGAACCATTGGTGTGGTGTTAGTTGGGTTGACTTCATGTGTTGAAGTAGGATGGGTGGTAGGAATTGGTGGAGGTGTGGATGGTGATGTTTGGCTTGTAATGGTAGGTAGTTGAGCCATGGTGTTAATTGCTGAAATTGGTGTTGTAGGTGTTGTTGGTGAACCACTGATTTTGTTTTCGCGTAGTAAAACCCTGTTTCGTCGCAAAGTTCGTTTGATCTCCGGATCAAATTCCAATGATGATAGCCTGTGAGAGCCCCTAGTATGCATGCACCTGTAAATACCTGCACACTAACACAACCAGCGTAAACCCGGAAAAATAACAAACTAAACTATATCAAAGATAACACACGTTGCGCACTACTCCCCGGAAACGGCGCCAAAATTTGACGTGATGTTGTAGTCTCACGTAAATTTAATCCAAATACTGCTAATAGCTAGCGGTAAGTGGGTATCGAACACAGGAGTTTGTGGAATATGTGCTATCTAACGTTTATAATAAGTTAACTAATTTATCTAAGATGCAAGAAATTAAATTCAAGATTTTTAGTGTTTTGGTTTTAGATTTAAACTAATTGCAATTCAAATATTGGTTGTTTAAACAAATTAGAAGCAAGTAACCATCCTAAGTTTCCGGTTTCAATTAACGTTCGTGTTTCAAATTCAACAAGCAAGAGTCACATAGACATGACTCGTGTTTGACTAATTGTTCCCGATAAAAGGGAACTAAGTACTCGGATTACTACAATGCGAGGTTGTTACCCGATGACCAATTAACTAATATCCAACCCTTAAACCTTTCCGTGATATCTCGATTATCAATGACACCAAGAAGAACGATTAAGGCAATGATCAAAACATCAATCAATAATTTACCAACAACTATCCAAACACCATAACAAACTACAAATATTGCAAGTCTATTTTCTAGAAATTAGGAATCAAAACACAATTGTTTCAAGCAAACCTTCCACCTAGGATGATCACAATGAGTTTAGCTACTCATGGTCTTGCAAATCATCACACCTTCAATTATTATGTTCATATGAATCAATAACATAAAAGCAAATGTTTTGAAATTGTTTGGAACCCACAAGAACACCAAAATTTGCCTCCAAGCTCTACCAAAACGTTCCCATGATTGATATGCCAAAAGACTCTTCAAAACCGAGTTAAAATGGGTAGACACACTTTTCTCGCAGGTCGCCGCCGTAAGCTATGGCGCCCACCGTATCTTATGGTGGGCAAAATTCCCTTACGGCTCCAAGGGGCTGTCTTATAGTGTATATGAAGTTTCAGACATCACCGTAAGCTACGGTGCCCACCGTAGCTTACGGTGGTCAACAGATTTTCGCTTTTTGTTCCTTTATCAATTCTCCAAGTCTTCATCTTCAATTAGCCAAGTACAAGCTCCCGACAAAGCACGTTAAACTCGCTTGTTCATGCTCTTCGGTACCTGCAAAGCCGTATACACCGTAGATATCAAATCATAACAATTAACCCAATTAAGTGTGGAATATTGATCATTTTAAGGCACTTGAGGGTTGTCCAATGGACCAACCGTCACTTATTTATTCCAAGAGCGAAGAGAATCATGCTAAACACATACATGCACTCTTAACACTACTGAGAAAAGCGAAGCTTTATGCTTCTAAGTGTGAATTCTGGTTGCAAGAAGTGCAATTCTTAGGACATCTAATTAATCATGAAGGAATTCATGTGGATCCCTTAAAGATCGAGGCAATTACCAAATGGAAAGTCCGTAAGTCAGCTACCGAAGTCAGAAGTTTCCTAGGATTAGCAGGATACTATGATGCTTTATCCAAGACTTTTCACGGATAGCCGTCCTGTTAACCAAGTTAACGTGTAAATTCGGTTAAGTTTGAATGGGGACACACGAAAGAAGAAGCCTTTACGACCTAAAGCAAAGATCAACAAATGCACCGTACTTGCATTACAGAAGGAACTGAGGATTTTGTAGTCATTTGCGATTCTTAAGATTAGGATTAGGATGTGTTTTGATGCAATGTGAGAAGGTGATTGCTTATGCGTCTAGGCAATTGAAAAAGCATGAAGAAAATTATACAACTCATGATTTAGAACTAGGAGCAATAATTTTTTCCCTCAAAATTTGGAGACATTATATGTATAGAAGTAAGTTTACAATCTTCACAGATCATAAGAGCTTAAGGTATATTTTTGGGAAAAAAGAGTTAAACATGAGACAAAGACGATGGATGGAGATTTTAAGTGACTACGACTGTGATATCCAATATCACCAATGAAAAGTTTATATAGTATCAGATGGTTTAAGTCCTAAGTATCATGAAAAGCCAAAACGAGTACGTGCTCTCAGATTAATTCTCTAGATAGATTTAATGTAACAATTAAAGAGTACCTAAGAAGCAGCAATCAAGGATGATGTTGAAGGATTAAAATGAATGATAAAGGAATTAGAACAAGGAACAATGGAAGTTGGAGATTCCATAAGAAAAGAATTTTGGTACCTATCCAAGGGAAATTAAGACATAGAATTTAAGAGGAAGCTCATTAGTCTAAGTATACAATGTATCCTGGTAGCAACAAGATGTATCAAGATTTGAGAAAGAATTTTTGGTGGATAGGAATGAAAAAGGATATAGCTAGTTATATTACTAAGTGTTTAACTTATTCGCAAGTTAAAGATGAGCACAAGAAACCTTTAGGATTACTTTAACCGTTAGAATACCAGTATGGAAATGGGAATTAATAACATTGGACTTTGTTACTAAGTTACCCAAAACAAGAAAAGGTAATGACACAATCGGGGTGATTGTGGATCGACTAACCAAGTTAGCTCATTTTCTACCAATGAAGGAAACCTTTAGTATGGAAAGACTATCTAAGCTATATGTAGATGAAATAGTTTCATTGCATGGAATTCTGTTATCCATAGTATCGGATAGAGATAGTCGTTTTACTTCTCATTTTTGGACAGTTTCCAAAAAGCTATGGGAACACCGACTAAATTAAAGTACAGCCTACCATCCTTAAACTGATGGACAAAGTGAGAGGACAATTCAAACATTGGAAGACATGCTAAGGGCATGTGTAATCGATTTTGGAGGTAGTTGGGATGATCATTTAGCATTAATGGAATTCTCCTCACACAAGCATTAATGTTACTCCACTTGAAGCACTTTATGGACGAAAGTGCCGAACTCCAATCTGTTGGGCAAAAATAGGAGAAAAGCAATTATAAGGTCCTGAAATTGTACAAGAAACAACTGATGAGATAATATAAGTCAAGGAAAGACTGAAAATAGCACGAGACCATCAAAAGAGCTATGCAGATAATAGACGCAAGCCATTGGAATTCCTAAGTCAGAGACAAAGTACTTTTAAAAGTTTCTCCTTGGAAAGGAGTCTTCCAATTTGGTAAGAAAGGAAGTTAAGCCCAAGGTATGTTGGACCATTTAAAGTTATCAAACGAATTAGTCTAGTAGCTTATCAGCTACAGTTACCTAAAGAAATGGCCGGTATACATGATGTATTTCATGTATTGTAAGTCCCAAAACTACAATCGGATATCACAGACACCTATTGAAGTTGCGGAAAAACAAGAAAGATGTAGAAGAATGAAGATCAAAGTCGATTGTATTAATATCAAAGTGTACATGATGTCTAAGGATCATCTGGTACACGTCTGTTTACAAGAAAATCAACTAACAACTAAAACAAGAACTAGGTGCATCCTATTTATAACATACAGAATAACCTAATACAACTAGGCCAAGCCCAAACCCTAATGCGCAACCACATAACATCAACATAGCCTAAAACCCACTAATCCAACCCAAACTAGTATATATAAGACAAATGTAAACCTACAAATACATGCCCTTACAATATCCCCTTAGTTTATGTTGTCTTGGCAAATCAAGCTTTACTTGCGTTTTGCTTCTTCTTCTTATTCTTCTTCAAGTCAATTTAGTATCTTCTTACCGACATATGGACCAAACTACTACTTTTCAACCCTTCCTCTGATCCCTGACCACAACTTCATGTGGATAATTTGAGCAACCCCTCCTGTAAACACCTTAGCACATACTTCATACTTAGGGTCACTCTGAAGTTGAGATCTTCCTAGTAAGTGAATATCTTTGAAAATCTAGGATCCGGAGGTTCTAGACGGAAGTTCAGGCATAATATCACTAATTCGGTTGAATGTTATTAAGAAAGGAGTAGAAACAAAAACAGCGGAAGCTTCATTCATTCATACTGAAAGAGTACACATCTTGTCAAGTTGGCGAAATTTAGGAAAATTTCGCCAGCGTTTACCCTTTGGGAACTTCAAAACTTTCATCACAATGAACACACGACACTATTGATAGACACTTTTACCCTTGTGTGAAGTGAGGAAATTACCTTCGTGCGATGGTAGCTTACCTACATACGAAGATAACAATTACCTTCGTACGAAGTGAGCTATCATTTTGTACGAAGTGACACTACAAAACCGTTCTCATTCGCACTTGAGTCATGTGTTCGTATCTATTCTACACAATACTCAACACATACTCTATCTAGCCTATTTGTACAATGATGGACACAAAGTGCATCAACAATTTCCCCCTTGGACGTCACTGTCGAAGCTTGATCTTGATCTTGAAGCATTAGAGCCATGTTTAAATATTCTGCAACTTCAATCAAGGTATCTGCCAATGTCGTAGAACAGGTCAACAAGTCCCCCTTGATTGATGATTTGGGTTTGCAAGTTCTTCAATACATTCCCCCTGAAATAATTTCTTCAGTTCAGGTCTTTGTTTGCACGATTTCCAACCTCCTCTAATTTTCTTGATCAACAAATTTTCTTGAATAATCACTAACTCAAAATTAATCAATTCAGCTTCTCCGTTTCAACTTTAATCACATCAGCATTTGGTTTAGCGCACTCCTCCTATGATGATCCTCTGATCTTCAAAACCCAATCGACAATTGATAGAAACTTCCAATTACCACAACGATAACTTCAAATCAATGAATATCCGCGAAACTATGAAATCCTAATTTCCATTATCAGATTTAAGTATACTCCTAAAAGATTGATTAGCAAATCGGCAATCTTCTCAATCAGTAAATCTTCATCAGAATCAAATCATTTGATAACACACAATAATCTTCTCTTCTTCGTTCAAGATCAAAACATGTAATCTTCGTCTTTGATAACAATCTCAAATGTATAGTCTATTTCGTGAGCAACTGGTACACTTCTTTGTCCAAAAGGTCCATTATATCATCTTCTTTAGTCATGAATTGCAAGTATATAGTCTTCCTTGTTAGTCCCGGCACAACTGAAACCACAAAACATCCTCATTTCCTGGCGGTTAGTCCGGAAATAGTTCATTTGCCTTGAAGAGTTAAATTGGATACTTTGTACCACTAAGAAGTCGTGTGTGCAACCGGCTTTTACGAAGACTCAAGCATCAACGTGATCACAACTACAGAATCCGATAAACAACTCCTCCAAGACTCAGTTATGCAACCCCACTTTTACAAAAAGTAGATATCAACTTAATCTCATCACTAATGAACTCAGAGACACTTTGTTCTCGTACAGAAAAATTGAAGACACATTGTATCAACAAATAATCTTCAGTTGTAACCACCATAATACAGTTGCACGGTCATGAATTTCAAAAAAGCCGGAATCTTCATATATACTTGAAATTTTATTCCCCCTTATTTTTGCAAATTCTGATCATACCAAATTTTTCACTAAAATTCCCCCTCAAATCTAGAAAAATCAGTTTTTATCAAAAGCGGATTTAAGGTTAAGGCCCATTGATAGTCACTATACCAAATGATCATCATTCTACACAGGTATCAGTGACTACCTTGTTATCTTCAACATACTGTGATCGTATCATCAAATTTGTACTCTGAAGCTCCAAACGGTGTCCACCATCAACCCGAATCAGTCATTAAATCTTGAAAAAAATCCTATCACCAAATGTTTCTTGGACACTCGTCTTATTAATACGATCAACAAAATTTTTCAATGCCTTCCAGGTAACCTTCGTACGAGGGTAACTACATTCGTGCGAAGGTCATCTATCTTCGTGCAAAGTGGCGCCTATCTTCATGCGAAGATAATCCATGATGAACACATTTCGATTCCAAAATCTCTATTTCTGAGAATTTCAAGATGATTCTTGCATAGATCTGGTAAAAATTAATTTTCTAACAATCCTATAAGTTCAATTTTATTTTTTGTCCGTGGATTGTCCGTTTATTTTATGTTTTACGTCTAAAACCTTCCTAATTCCATAATTCATGAGTGATACCAATTGAAAGTCCAGGATTCGAGGGTTCTAGACGGAAGTTTGGGCATGATATCACTACTTCGGTAGATGTTATTAAGAAAGGAGTAGAAACAGAATCAGCGGAAGCTTCATTCATTCATACCGTAAGAGTATACATCTTATCAAGCTGGCAAAATTCTAGAGAAATCCGCGAGTGTTTTCCATTTGGGAACTCCAAAACTTTCATCACAATGAACACACGACACTATTTATGGACACGTTTTACCCTCGTGCGAAATAAGGAAATTACCTTCGTGTGAAGGTAGCTTACCTTCGTACAAAGAGAACGATTACCTTCGTACGAAGTGATAGCTCACTTCGTATGAAGTGAGACTACGAAACTGTTCTCGTTCGCACTTGGGTCGTGTGTTAGTATCTATTCAATACAATATTTAACACACACTCTATCTAGCCTATTCGTATAGTGACAGACACAACGTGCATCAACATCCTTTTCTCCAAACCTCATCAAATCACGAACATCATTGATCCGATACTCTTCGTGTTCACAAACTATGCAGCTTGCCCAGTGACAGATCATACATCCAGAATTTGAATTCAATTAAACTGTCATCAGGAAGATCTTTCAGCAATGGAATAGTCTTGGGTTGCTTGGTCGGAGGCTACATCACCGTCTTTAGAGGTTCATTCGTTTTTGGATCAAGCACTTGTTTATGAACTTTGACGAAAGATTGTTGCAAATTCATACCCCTAAAATTCACCAACACTTGTTGTTGCAGCTTGTTATAAAAATTCCATCCACTCTTGCTATTTGGATTTCTGCATTGATCATGATATGGAGCTTGACTCAATTCACGAATATCAACTGCAGTCCAGGATTTGAATGAGCTCGACGAATTGTAATATATGCCCAACTCTTTATTCCAGATCTATTCCCATATCGATCAAATCTATCTCTCCTAGTAATTTCCATGTATCGATCAGGCATATCTTTAAATCCGTAATTCTTTTCTGCACCCACATTCCTCATAACCACCTCCTTCTGTTTTCTCTTCTGACTCACACCACGAGCAGGATCTTGAAGATACTTGTTCAATGTTTCCTCATGTTCTTTATCCATTTGTTCTTTCTCAAATGTAGTGTATTCTTTAAGAGGCTCAACAAACTCCTTTGGAAACTTTCCTTCTAATTTATGCTTGAGATCCATAAACATTGCTGTAAGCAATCCTAGATTTGTCTCAAGGTCATGAATATGCTGATTCTTGTGGGTTATCTCTTCCATCAAACACATTCTCGGGTTCAGCAGATATAGACTCACCAACTTTAGTATGAGGACGATTCACACTCAAAGGTTGATCTTCAATAGGCATGTCTGCTGTGAGGCTTACTGTGTTAGTCTCTGTTCCAATTTCACCCATTGTAGCATTAAACTCCGCGTCATCTATCAACATCTCCTCAAACACATTCTCTTCATCGCTTTCAACCCCAGTTAAATCCACATTCTTAATCAGCTCACGCGATCCAGGAGGAGCATCAATAATCTGTACATCATATTCATCGGCCACAACAGCATTGACCCGTGCTAGTATCTGCGTAACTGCTTCGACAAACGCACCAAACTTCACTAAAGGCTTCTTGTCTTGATACATCACTTGCACATCTTGTCTCTTCTGATTTAGCATTAAAATACCATATGGTTCATAATCTTTGTCATAAATGCTCACTGTTTGTTGTAGTTGAGGATACTTAGCTTCAAAAATCATTTGTAAGAACCTTAGAAACTTGAACCAATACTTCTTGTTCAACGTCTTAACATTTGCCATCATATCGTCGAACAAGCACTTTGAATAGTTAAACTTCCAATCCTCAACAAAAGACACCACTCTAGAAGTTTGTCTAATAGTTAGGACATCTATACCACCCTTGTTTCCACTTATGCATACTAGATACACGTGAACCAAGAATCTCTAGTATGGATGTAATAGCTTCTTTGTAGTCGGAGGATACGATCCTTCATAACTCATTTTGTTGAGAACTTGAATCACCCTTTTCTTTTCATATTCTACTGGATGGTCAGCAGCATCTCCAAACAATAACATCTCTCTAATCATCTGTTCCGTGATTAGGATCTCCTTGTTTTGAATAGTATCTCTAATCACAGTGTCTTCTTTATTTGTGGTAGAGTAGTTCTAGAAGTCACGTATGGATAATTGGATTTTCGAGAAATGCGTAAGAAAGTCAACATATGTTAGTCCCGCTATCATAGACTTGTATACTTCGTGTCCCTTAGAAGGTTCCCCCAAATAACATGGAACATTCATGCTTTTCTCGAATCCAGGAACGTGCATGGATTTGTTAACTGGCTTCTTTCCTGTATCTGCACCAAACAGTTTAAATTAGATGAGCTTTATACACATCGAAACAAGAAGTTCTTGAGTTTGACCGTAAACTTGGTCAAGCCTTTTGTCCTTGATCAAGAATTCTAAAAATCAACTTTGAGTTAAAAAAATATTTAACTGATTAAATCAGTTATATAAAAACAATCTCAAGATTGACTTTTAGAAATGCTTTGGGCCCAAAGATTTGATAAACATGCCTAAAATTTATAGCCGCCCAAATATATGATGGTGCGCGGTCTACACTTGAGTGTGCAGACTAGATACTAATGTATGGGTGCAAAAGATTCTTTCACACCATTTACGAGGGGCAATTTAGTGAAAAGAGCAGGTCGCACACTTCTTCTAGTCAACAAGTTGACCGTACACGCAAATGGTCAACCATTCAACCGCATACCCATTGGTCAAAAAGTTAACTCACACACCCTGAGTGGCACACTGGTAATATACCAGTGTACGGAGGGCAAAACCATGCTTTTTTTAGGTGTGCGAGGGGTAGTTAAGTCAATCCTGGTCAGACTAATTACCCCGCACACTCTCTTGGGTTAAAAATGTCCATTAACAGAGTATGCGGGGGAATTTTAGTCATTTAACCTAGTGTGCGACCCCTTTCCGCCGCATGATGCCCACGCGCTGCCTTCAACCACCATCTTCTCCAATTTATTCTTCGAAATCTATCAAGATTCTGGTGACCTGCAACTCGAACAAAATCCTTTTCAATTCTATCACACAACCCCATTCAAAATATCATCATTTATCCTTTTTGTTCTCACAATTATCCAAGAATCCCAATCAATCGGTTTATCAAATCACCATAGTAGTAATATATCTTTAATACCAACCTTTACTCTTTGCTTTTGATCCAGACATTTTACTACACTTGAAAAACCGAGGCATTTGTTCTTTGAAGATAACAGAGATGATTTGAGAAGATGAGTATGTGTGTGCGATTCAAGTTTTGAAAATAGAGTGATAGGTGACATGAACAACTATCAAGTAACTTTATCAATAAGACCCTGGGCCATCAAGTTTGCGGTGGGCCTTCAAGTGTGCGGTGGGCCTTGCATTCATTAATTTCCTTGTTGAGATTTAGTGGGTCCCGCCAAGTGTGCGGTGGGCCCAGCTCTAATCCTGAGACCCCAAAAAATCCATTTTTAAGCAAACGAATTTTGAAGTAAAAACGGTGTTTTCCAATTCTTGAACGAGGTCACATTTTTAATAAAAATTTCTAATAACAACGTAATAAAAACAATCACACTCACACAAATTGTTTGCAAACCTTTTCCTCACGGGATCAAATCATGAAACTTCAGACTAGACTACACTTATCAATACTAATTTACTCTGGGTGATCCGAGCAATTGCTAGTATATTTATCCTCTTAAGCTTATCTCCTGAGACCTTTTTCCATTTAATGTCTGCCACTGATTTATCATGTTTTAGTTTATTAATATGAACACCCAAACAAATCACGACCTGGAATTTTAATCAGATCACTCTATCATGCATGTAGTTTCCCTACCATATATTTTCATAAGCTTGTTCTGATATTCTGAAATCTTGACTAGGATTTGATTTAGAGAACAGAATACATCATATGTAGAGATATGGATATAATATACAAATCAAATGAATTTTTCCATTTGTTATAGGTTTTTCAGGTTTCTTTTGGGCACTAGAGGGCCTCTTTCGAGTGTAATTGATCTATAGTGCGACAACATACAACTAGGTCAGCATGTATCTGGATGTAACAGAAGCTAACGTTGCCTAGTACGTCCAGGTCTTTGCTCATACAAAACAGAGAGATACACGAGTTGGTCAAAAAAGATTTCAGAACTAGAACAAAATTGTATGTATCGGGACATTACACAGACATTCAAATAGAAGTGTCCTAATTCCAAGTGATGTTCTTTTCTGGGTTCATAATGTAATTTTATATTCTGCACAGAACCAGTCAAAGTTTCCAGCCATCAGGATAAAGCTTACCAACATATCGCTATAGAGTCAGACCATTTCATTATTAGTCTTACATGAGTCAGCCTTAATCCACATAGTGAAAATTCATTTCATTTCCCATGTTATATCAAAAGGCTTAGCAAAAACTATTTTAATTTTCTGAGTTTTTAAATATTTTTTTTGTATTTTTCTACATTTTTCAATGTTTTTGTAATTTTCTGAGAAACAGACTACATCCCCCTAAATTTTTGCATAAAATTGAAAACAAAAAGAACAAACGAAAAACAATTTTAAGAAAGAAATTTATATACAAACGAACAAAAATGTTTTTGTGTAACCAAGTTAAGTCCTCGAATTGGACCATTTTAGCAGTTCAAGAAGAGTAGTTAATCGTGCTCAATCAACCGGTTTTGTAAACAAATCACCACATTATCGTTAGTATGAATCTGTTTCATCGAAATGAATCCCTGGCGAATGAGTCATGAATAAAATGAATTTTGATGGCAATGTGCTTAGTTAAAAAAATACACCAGATTTTTCACTATTTGAATGGCTGCATCATTGTCACAAAAAATCAGAGTTTGAGAGAAATTCAAACCATAGTTCACCAGTTTGGTGTTGGATCCATATCACATGGGAGCAATAAGCTGAAGTTGCTACATACTCAGCCTCTGCAGTTGAAAGTGATATTGTCTGCTGCTTTTGGCATTGCCAGGAGATGAGTCTATCTCCCAAGAACTGGCATCCAGCGGATGTGCACTTCATATCCCTACCTGCACCTCCAAAATTTCTGTCAGAGAAAGCACATAAATCAAATGGGGAATCTCTTCGATATAAAAGGCTAAGCCTAGGCTTGCCCTTAAGATATCGAATGATTCTCTTGACAGCATTTAGATGAGAAAGTTTAGGAGTGGCCTGATAGCGTGCACACTAACACACAACAAACATAATGTCTGGTCTACTGGCAGTCAAATACATCAATGAGCCAATCATGGACCGGTATAATGTCTCATCAATAGCTTCTCTTTCCAGGTCTTCGGTCAGAACTATTATTTTTGCCATAGGAGTGTTTGCAGGCTTCGCATCCCGAAGTTTGAATTTTGCAATGATATCGTCACGTACTTTCCCTGATGAATCAGCATACCCATTGAGTCTTGACAAACTTACAAACCTAGAAAGAAATTCATTTCTCCCAAAGCACTCATTTCAAACTTCTTTTTCATGACTTCTTTAAACTCTTTGCACAGTGCATCACTAGTGGACCCGAAGATGATGTCCACATAGATTTGCACTAGGATTTGGTCTTCTCCCACCTTACGAATAAACATGGTCTGATTGATGAATTCATGAATATATCTATTTGCAAGCAGATTGTCAGTCAGAGTAGCATACCATGGATGAGGTGCCTGATGCAACCCATACAGTGCTTTGTCAAGCTTATACACATGAGCTGGATACCATGGATCAACAAAACCGGGCGGCTGAGATACGTAAATCTCTTCTTTCACTTTGCCATACAGGATCACCGTCTTAACATCCATCTGATAGACCCTGAACTGCTTAAGCGATGCATAGGCCTAAAAAAATTGAATTACTTCCAATCTAGCCACAGGAGCATACACTTCATTGTAGTCAAGGCCTTCTATCTGTCTGAACCCCTACACCACCAGTCTTGCCTTATTCCTTACAATCACTCCACTATCATCTCGTTTGTTTCGGTAAACCCGTCGAGTTCTGAGCGATTTCTTTCCAGCAGGCAATCGAACCAACTTCCATACTTGTAGTTTTTCAAACTGATTCATTTCCTCCTACATAGCTTCTACCCAACTAGGTTCTTGAAGAGCCATAGAGATTGTTTTAGGCTCAATTTGAGAGATGAAACACGAGTACAGACATGTGTTGATGACTCAAGTCTGACTTCTGGTTAAGACCCCAACTCCTATAGGTCCAATCACATTCTCAATAGGATGATCCCTTTAGACGCTAGTAGGAATAACGGTTTCTAGAACAGTTTCTGTTGGTGGCAGATTCGTCAAGTTTTTAGTTGCTGTCGGTTCTAGATGTTCAATTACAGGTTCCTCCACTGATTTGTCCACAACGTACTTGTCTTGAATAGGATCATTTGAAAATAGATCATTCTGATCGCAAATGAATTTGAAGCTTCCTCTTTCGCATTGAGAGAATCTGTATAATCCAGAACTACTTGTATTTTAGGAGCAATATTTGAAGATGAGGTTGTAGGTGTGCTATCCCCCACAACTATGGTATCCCGTCAACTTCAACATCCCCCTCAACATCAGCATCGTTCATAACAATTGAGGGGCGTGGAGCAACAGTTGAAGTACTTGTGTTATCTGGAGAAACAAAAGGAGGTGAGTCATCAAGAATATCAAATGATTTAAACAAATGAGTACAATTATAGAGAATGAATGGCCCGTTTCTAGTATCTGTTTGGTCTTCATCAAGCCATTGTACATCAAACAACTCGACAATCTGCCTTGTCTTCTTATTGTACACTCTATATGCTGTCTTGTTCTCGTGTGTAGCTTTGCCAGCATAACCGATAAAGTAACACTCATCCCCCTAGCATCAAACTTCACAATTGCATCTAAGTGCAACAAGGTACATGGACAACCGAATGCTCTAAAGTGCCCAACAAATGGTTTTTCACCAAACAGTACTTCGTGAGGAGGTTTCATGTGTGCTTTGTTGATTACCACCTTGTTTTGAACATAGCACGTTGTATTTATCACCTCATCCCAGAAAAATACTAGGAGTTTAGGTCACAGAGCATAGTGTGAGTCGCTTCAATCAGGGTTCTATTTCTTCATTCTGCTACCCCATTCTACTGTGGAGCTCTAGCAGCACTGTATTGTCTAGCTATTCCCCTTTGAGCACAAAAGAAATTCGGCTCAGCATTCCTGAACTCGGTGCCATTATTGCTTCGAATTCCTTTCACCTTCTTGTTAGTCTGATTTTCCATAAAGATGATAAAACGTTTAACGAGCTCTGCAGTCTCACTCTTGTTAGCTAAGAAGAAGACCCAAGTAGAACGTGAGTAATCATCAGTAATCACCAAACAGTAAGACTTGCTTGAGATATTGAGCATGTTCATATGACCAAAGAGATCCATGTGAAGGAGTTGCATCACACTGTTAATTGTGTTTACAGACTTAGGAAAGTGTGGTTTTCTATGTAGTTTACCCTTAGCACAAGAGACATATTTTTCAAAAGTAATGAAGTCTTTTACGGGTAGATCCTTACCAACCCCAATTTAGCAAGACGATTCAGGTTTTTAAAATTTGAATGTCCCAAACGACGGTGCCACAACATGGTATTACGTTCAGAAATTTTTGAAAACAAACAGGTAACGCTTTTAGTAGGTGGTTTGTTCATGTCAATTATGTAAGCGTTTCTTTTTCTGTCATATTTTAGTAAAATCCAGTCCTCAGTAATAACGATTCCTGGTTTTAATATTAGACAGTGTTTGTCGGCGAAATAAGTTGAGTAGTATCACAAATTTGAGAGACACTTAGCAGGCTATGCTTCAACTCAGAAACGTAGTTTACTTCCTTGAAACAGAAATCACCATTCCTTACAGTGCCTTTGGGGTGATTTTTCCTTTCTCGCCTCCTGCAAAAGCAACAAATCCACCGTTGAATTCTTCAAGATCACTTAGTTGGGATAAGTCGCAGTCATATGCCTAGAACAGCCACTATCAATGACCCAAAGTCTAATGACAACCCTCCATAGTTGTTCCTACACGTTATGTCGGATGGGTTAGATTTGGGTACCCCGGCCATAGTGGCGGTGGGAAAACCCTTCTCATTCACATAAGTGACTTGCATCTAGACCAAGTTTTTTTTAGAATAGATAGGTTCATTTGTAGAATAAGACAGGTTGGAAGGAGCGATTTGAACAGGGCTTTTGTCACACCTCGATTTTCATTGTTGCGGAAGCGTGTGCGAGGTGTGGCCAGAGCGGCAATCGTTGCATTCAACCAAGTAATCGACAATTGTAAAACATAATAAGATGTCCACCCATACATTTTATTTGAACCAAATTTATAATAAACTACTTGTTTCAAAAACTTAGTACATATTCAACGACATTGTTCAAACTTTAAAACAAAAGTTTTACAAACATGATAACCAAAAACTGGATGACATCAAACTGCTTGACTTCAAAACACACGAACATATGTTTCCAAAGTTGTCCACTAGTTACCTGTGATACATGTTAGTTTTGAAAAACGTCAACAAAAGCTGGTGAATTCATGTATTTAGTTTGCATCAAATAATTCTTGAAAATATTTGAAGTATTGAATCTGGTATGTAAATAAATGAAACTTGTAAGATCATTAGTGTTTTGAAAAGACACCAATCTGTATGCCGAATAGGAGGCGAGCAAACCTTGACGATTAGTTGTATCTGAGACACTCGTTTTAGACACAAAAGCACTCTATAATGATATGTTTTTATTGCCGTTCAGAGTGGGGTCCGCCAAAACCCAATAGATCTATCACTTTTGTTCCTCGGTGCTTGTTTATTCATTAATGGCCCCTTCCTTTAATTCTATCCGCATGTGATCTAAATATTTTAATTCTTTAAAACAGTCATACCAATTGAAACATGTATTCTCCCCGAATGTTTAAAACCTTAAAACGATTAAATAAAAAGGGGAAACATGAACTCACAGATTCGCGTTCCGTGCAAATCTCTATGTATTGTTTGATTCTTAGTTC
Source organism: Scalesia atractyloides (assembly GCA_947069175.1). Classification (NCBI taxonomy): domain Eukaryota; kingdom Viridiplantae; phylum Streptophyta; class Magnoliopsida; order Asterales; family Asteraceae; genus Scalesia; species Scalesia atractyloides. The sequence continues at coordinate 47,736,155 of CAMTDV010000020.1, forward strand.
GTTTTTCTCAACCTACAAGTGTTCTAATCCCATTAGACACTTAGGTTTATGATCGTTTTCGTACAAGTATTCATCTTGAATTCATAATTATACTTGTATTTTTTCTTTGTTTTGTGTGTGTATATATATATATATATATATATATTCCATATCGTTCATGTTTGAATAGGCCTAGCCCAAGTGTTAAGTGTAAGAATTCAATTCCTATGTTTTTGTATGTGTGGGCCTAGCTCAATTGGTTTCATATGTGTGGGCCTAGCCTAACTTGATTTAAATGTGTGGACTAGCCCAACTTGTTTTAGATGTATGGCCAAGCCCAAATGATTTATTTAAAATGGGTCAAGCTCAAATGAGTTTGTAAAAGTGGGCCTAGCCCAAGTTAAACATGTAAGAGTGGGCCTAGCCCAAATAGTTTATAGAAGTGGGTTTAGCCAAATTAATTTATAAAAGTAGGTTCTAGCCCAATTCAGTTTATAAAGTGGGCTCTTGCCTGATTTCATTTATAAAAGTGGGCTTAGCCCAATTTAGTTTATAAAAGCGGGCTCGAGCCCAATCTAGTTTATAAGAGTGGGCTCTAGCCCAAGTCAGTTTATAAAAGTGGGCTTTAGCCCAATTCAGTTTATAAAAGTGGGCTAGCCCATATAGTTTACTTAATTAGACTTAATCCATGTTTTAAATACTTACTAGTAATAATTATAAAAATTAGTTTATAAAACTACTAATATTTTATATAAGTTATTTTTATAAATTCTCGTATGTATACTTTTTGTATAGTGTGTGACGGTTTGTTTATTTGTTTTGATCGTTTCGTTTGTGTCGCCTGCTTCGTTTGCGTTATTCGTTTCGTCGTGTCGTTTGCTTCGTCCGTGTCTTTATTTGTTTGATATGTTCTAAATTGTCCGTTTTTGTCCGAATTTTCTTATTGTCCGATTTGTTAATTTATGTCCATGTTTGGGACAAAAATATTTATACTTGTCATGTTTCAAGTATATATATGTTCTTGTACATTTTGTGAAATTTTGTATTTTTGTATCTATTCCTACTTGGTCTAAATACATAATATTTATACACCAAAATACACACACATACTTGATCATAACTAAATATATATTTCATCTGAAAATATATATTTATCCATTTTTAGTTTGAGAAAAACTCTTGAAATTTTATTTAAACTTTTTCATCCAAATTTTTGTTTATTTGTGATAAAAATCCTTAGTCATTCAAAATCTTTAGTTTAACCATTCTTTAATCATAATAATTTTATAAAAATTTTGCCATAGTTTCCTCTAAACTATAGACTTTCCCATGTTTTAATAACACCATTTTAACTCAAAAACTGATCAAGTATAATGACTAATCTTCTAGATCATAAATCCTTAACAAGAAATATTATAAACTTGTAGTAACTCTAAACTTTCCAGAAATAGAAACTTTATTAACACTTTTTAACAAAACTCTTAGATTATTTATTATATATAAAAACCCATACTTTATGTAATACATGAAATCTTTTTAAGTGTGCAGACATGTTCATATCACTTCCAAAAATGAGTACATGTTCATGATCTTCCCAAAAATAGATCATGAGTTTTAAATAACAATCTTTATTTGTATAATGCATATGACCATTTTAAGTGCATAAATCATGTTCATAACATTTTTTGTTCGTAAATCTTGCTAGATCTAAATATGCATTGTTTAGATCTTCATTTTTAACCATAAAAATGCAAGATTACTTCTACTACAAAAAGACAATTTCAAGATCATCAAAATCATCAAGAAAGTTATATAATCATATTAGTATGTTATTCTTGTTAATGCTTTTAAATGAGTTTTTTATGTAAGATTTCAAAATGATATTGTACTTTTTATATTAAATCATAATATAAGAATGAAATAATAAAGTACGAAGCTTACTACTAGCTTGGTGAGCAAGATGAAGGTGATGATAATAGAAGAAAATATGATAATCCAAGAGCTTCAAGTCTTGAGAAAATGCTCCAAGTCGGTCTTCAAGTCTTGCAAAACCTTTGAATCATTCATGCACCTCCATATTTGCTAGTAATCTTTGAGTTTGAATTTGAAAAAGATGAATACGTTGGCCAATTTTGGAGAGAGAAAGGAGGAGATTAAAGGTTTTGGTTATGTTGGAAATGAGAAATGTGGTGGAGTGTTAGGATCTTGTTTTGATTATGTTTCTACACATCACTAGCACTAATCATCTCCTAGTTAATCCAACACATCAAGAAAAATAAAATGAGTGGGCATGGGGACCCACATAGCCGTGACAAGGGGGTTTGGTTTTAATTTTTTTATAAAATCTTGTTATATTTTATAAACTTTATAGTCTTGGATGTTTATATGTATTAGTTTTTATAAAGTTTAATGGCTCAACACACTAAAGTGATGTTATAATATGTCAAACTAACTCACCAGGTTAATTGTTTCGTTGTTCGGTTGATAAATTCAGTTCAGGTCTCGTATCAGATTAAATACTAACATTTTATGTTACTTATGAAATTTTATCTACACAATTGTCTTTTACAAATTTTATCGTCCAATTTATTAATCCAACTCTCCGGACTAATAAATTTGTTATTTTGGACTCAGTTCCTGTACCGGATTTGTTGTCGGGTATTTACTGAACTATCCGTATAGCTCTAAAACCTAAAGTTTAGATAAGGGTTTTTCTTTGTTTTTAATACCCTATATATTATTTAGGATAAATAATATTTATTTTTTAATTTCGGACATTTGCTGTTATGTTCTACAGAGTGTTGTACACATTGCAAAATTGCTGTATTTTCTACGGACTGGACAATTTGATGTTTAATAGAATTTTTCTAAAAGTATTGTTCGTACATTATTTTCAACTAATGTTTCTATATAATATTTATCATGGACATACTTTATTTCTCGTTTTTGTCATGTCAGAGTGTACGGCGACTAGTCATGACATGTACAGTGTGTTCGCGTTTCTGCCGCTAGTCTAGGATATAATTTTTATATGTTTCTAATTGTGGTGGGTTTGTTATCACACTTAAGCTATAATTTTGTAATTCCTACACCTTTAAGACTCAAATAAATAAAATTAAGTCGAAAATTACTAATGTAATAGTTGTTTAAGCTGTACGTATTTACCGGTACTTTGTCGTATGTCACAGCTTTTAGGTCTCCAAATTTGCTTGTTATTTTTCAAAACTTTTGTATTTTGTGATGTTGAATTTGAAGACTTTAAATTACTTTTATGGTTCAATTGCTTAGCCTTGTTCCAATCTTCATCAGAAGGCTTCACTTTGGAATCCAAACTCTTAGCAGGTTTAGATTCTTCAATCTTCCCCGTTTAGTTCGTTTGTTGTTCCCTTTTGGAGCCTTCTAATGCTCACTTTCATTGAGATTATTAGGACGATGCTGACAATTCTTGCAATGTGACCAGTGATGCCACATGGGTAACATATTTGACGTTTCACATGAGGCTTAGCTGGAGATCTATCAGCCTTTTCAGAACTAGAAGACATGTGTGGATCTTGAGATCTTGACGAAACGGACTTACTTTGATTTCTACATTGCTTATTTACCTCTTGTGTTTTCAAAAGTTTAGTATCTAGATGATCATCACACACATTTTTCAATCTTGATTTAGGTGGGATATACTTTGTTTCTCCAACCTGTTTAGTTTGTTTTACAATAAATTCTTCGATACATCAAATTTATTTGGCAAAACAACTAAATTCCAGCAATCAGAAACTAAATCAAATCAAGTATTTAAACATTCATCGCTCTTAAAAACAGAGCCCACACAATTCAAAGCATCTTGAGAATTTGAAATATTGTTTGACTTTTCAGAAGCTAAATGATTGTTTTTCTGAGCTTTTATTTTTAAATCAAGCAGTTCAACACCATCGTCCTCATTATCATCTACCCAATCTTCAATAATCACTTTATCTGCATGTGAAGTAACCGGGTTAGGAACGTTCATTCTCTCACAAATAGTGTCAATTGAATCTGGAAGCATACTCTTAGTTTCGAGTGACATCATTTGCTCAGCAGTTTCAGAATCAACAATATTCTATGGCGGAACAGAGGCTTCTATTGATGATTCATCACTGGACTCAACAGGAGCTTCAGTTATCGATTTTGATTCTCCTTTTGTCTGATTTGATTCAACTTCTTCAAATGATTCATCACTAGACTTGGCAGGTTCAACTAATTCTAAGTTTTCACAATTAGTTGTTCTGGAGGAGTCACATGAAGAGTCAAACAAAGTAGTTGATTCAGTTTGTTTGCTAGACATAAACTCTTTGATGAATTTAGCTAAACCATTCATCATAGCAGACTCAAAACATGTTGATTTGTTTTGAGACTCTTCCTGTTGATGAAGTTTATGTTTCTCACTTGCGAATAGGCTAGATAGAGCGTGTGTTAATATTGTATAGATTAGATAGGAACACACGACCCAAGTACGAACATGAAAGGAGCAAAAGTGTCTCTTCGTACGAAGCTAACTCGCCTCATAAGAGGTGGTCACCACTTCATACGAGGTGCTCATGTCTATATATATGTGTTGTGTGTTCATTGTTTTGTAAGGTTTGGAAGTTCCCAAAAGGAAAACGCAGAGGAATCTCTCAAGGAATTCCGCTAGCCAGACAAGATGTATATTCTTTTGATATGAATGAATGCTTCCGCTGATTCTGTTTCTACTCCTTTCTTAATAAGTTCTACCGAAGCAGTACTATCATACGCCCAAACTTCTATCTAGAACCGTCGTCACTGGGACCTACAACTGGTATCAGAGCTACAGTACCGATTCAATTGATCTAATAGTCGATTGAATCACCTACGCTCATGAATTATGGAGGTTTGGAGGTTTTAGATGTAAATCATCAAATAAAGGGACAATCCGTGGACAAAACATAAAATTGAAACCATAGGATTGTTAGAAAATGATTTTCAACCAAATCCGTGGAAGAATCATCTTGAAATTCAAGAAATATAGATTCTAGATCGAGAAAAAGGTGATCAGACTCGCTTGTACGAAGTGTGTTACCTCATACAAAGTGATGACCCACCTCATACGAAGTGCATAGCAACTCGTACGAAGTGTGACGTGCCTAAAAAAATTGAAAGAAAAATTGGTACGGTCAGAATTTGCAAAAATGAGGGGGAATAAAAATTTTCACATATATGTTAAGATTTCAGTATTTTTGAAATTCGTGAAACTTCAACAGTATTCAGGTGGTTCAGACTGCATATTATCTTGAGAATGCAAAGAGTTTTGGATTTTTCTGTACGAGATCAAAGTGTAGTCTGAATTCATTAGTGATGAGATCAAGTTGATGTCTACTTTTTCGTAAAAGTGGGGTTGCATAACTGACTCTTGGAGGAGTTGTTTATAGGATTCTGTAGTCATGGTAACGTTGATGCCTGAGTCCTCGTATAAGCCGTTTAGCACACATAGCTGCTAAGTGGTATGAGTAGTTATCAGAGAGTGTTTATGGGACTAGCTCTATGATATACCAAAGTATCCAATTTAAATCTGCAACGCAAATGAATTGTTTTCCGGACTAACCGCTATGAAATGATGATATTTTGTTGATTTAGTTGCGTTGGGACTGACGAGGAAGGCTATATACTTACAATTCATGACTAAAGAAGATGATATACGGGTTTTTCAGACAAAGCAATGTACCGGTTGCTCACGAAATAGACTATACATTTAAGATTTTTATGAAAGACGAAGATTACATTATTGATCTTGAACGGAGAAGAAAAGGTTACTGCGTATTGATAGATAGTTTTTCCGATGAAGATTTGCTAATTGGTAATTCCAAGTTTCTATCAATTGCATGTTGGGTTTTTGAAGATCAGAGGTTCGAGCATAGGAGGAGTACGATAAAACCAAACACGGATATGGTTAAAGTTAAAACAAAGAAGTTGTATTGATGAGTTTCAAGTTGGTGGTTATTCGAGAAAATTTGTGATTAATCAAATCTAAGGAAGTCGGGAACCGAGCAACCAAGGAACTGAAGATTAATTACTGGAGGGATTAATATAAGGGGGATTGGTGCTTTAGTGTTTTTAATGCAAGCCCGAATTATCAATCAAGGGGGAACTTTTTGACCGTTCTACGACATCGACAGATACTGTTGGAAATTGAACCTTACAAAATAACAGATGATAGGAAGCCAAAACATTCTACAACCTTTGATCCTATAATAATTGAACATCTGCTGAAGCAAAGCTCTACTAAAGACTAAAGCAAAGGTCTGCCAAGGCAAACCTCTGTTGAAGACTCAAAGGTCTGCCAAGGCAAAGCTCTGCTGAAGACTAAATCTAAGGTCTGCTAAGGCAAAGCACTGTTGAAGACTAATGCTAAGGTCTGCCAAGGCAAAGCTCTGTTGAAGACTCAAAGGTCTGCCAAGATAAAGCTCTGCTGAAGCCCAACATAGGATGTCTCATTAGTGTTTTCTATTAGACTTGGTATTATATAGTTTATAGAAGTGTTTAGCTTAGCAGATGTTGTAGTTTGTTTTAATTTGTTACATGTCACTTTCAATGTGACGTCAGCATAAGATGCTCGGCGGTTTGCTCTGTACTATAAATAGAACAGTGCGTGTACTGTTCTATTCATCTATCACTTCATCTTGACATTTTGTGTACAAGCAAATCAGAGTGATCTTAGGCTGAGGGGGAGTTTGTAATCTTTCATGCACGTAAACAACTGATTATAAAAGCATGTTAGTGAGAGCAATCTTCCTATTGTTGTGAATACAAAGTTTACTATTTCTGCTGCACTATTCATACATGTTTATCCGCTTCCATTGATTTCATCTTAAACATTCACAACAATATCAAACTCAGATCCTAACAATTGGTATCAGAGCTTGGTCAATCTAATATTATTTAACAATCAATTTGATTTGAACAGATCAGCTCTCACTGCTAATTCATTTGGCCGTTGGATTGAAAAAAGAGTAAAAGTTTATTTACGTTCAAAGTAGTTTAAACAAAAACCAATTTTACAAACAATCGAAAATGTCTCAAAATTCACAAGATCCTCACAACACCGGCAACATGTTTAAACCACCGATTCTCGTTAGATCAGAGTACAATATCTGGCAGAGACGGATGGGTCATGTTCTTGCTCAGCAAAACACCAGTTGCTGGAAGTCGGTTATCTTTGGAGCTCATGTTCCAATGATACCGAGTACTGAGGACCCTAAAGTCAAAGTACCAAAGAATCCTAAAAATTACTCCGAGCAATATTTTCAAAAGATCGAGCTAGATGCAAAGGAATTTAGCATCGTGGCCTCTGCATTGCCAAACGATATCTATGCTGGCTTGTTGCATTGCAACAGTGCAAAGGAGTTATGGGATGCTTTGAAAGAGCAATTCGGTGGGACTGAGGAAGTAAGTAAAAACAACAGAGAGGTTTTGAATCAACAATATGAAACGTTTTGTCATGTGAAAGGAGAGTCATTAACCCAACAGTTTGAAAGATTTAGTTGTCTCATTTGTGAGCTTAAACTGGTTAATGTTGAGTTTGCAAATTCGACTTTAAATAGTTGTTTTCTTAGATCATTACCAGACAAGTGGGACACTATAGCTTTTGTAACTAGAAATTCGGTTGGGTTCAAAGAGATGAGTCTAACTTAGCTTCACGGTAGGCTCCTCACTTATGAGAGAGAGATGAACCAGAAAAGAAACTACAAGAGTTTGGCAAAGTGGCTGATGACTATGCATTCGGTAGTACAACATTTTTTGACCAAGAAGAAGCCTATGGCAGCTGTAAGGATCAGAGTTATGATCATTTCATTGATGTAACTTCTGGTGGTAGTTTCAGATCTGATTCTTACACACCCAAGTATGCTTTTATTGCTAATGGGGAAAGCCAAGCTTCCGACAACTTATCCTTTGAGTCGAATGACCTTCAACATTTAGACCCTATATATTTGATATAAATGGAAATTTTGCACCAGCTTGCTTTGTTGAGTGTTAGGGCTAGCTAGTATGATAAGAGAACTCGTAAAAAGTTTCCATGGGGGCTGAAAGTTGGGTTGGATAAGTCCAAACTTAAATGTTACAAGTGTAATAAGCTAGGTCACTTTGCTAGAGAATGTAGGTCTCAAACATCTGGACAAATTATCACACATCCTAGCCCTAGACCTCAAAACACTCAAAACATTGTCCATTATTCCCAATATACCCCTGCTCCTCATATGCAAAACACTACTCATTTTCACACCATGCTACCACTGTTCCTGTGCAATATGTTCAAACCATTGTTCCTCAAATTCAATACGTTCAAGCACTAGCTCCTCAGGTTCAAATGCAACCTGCACAACAAGATACTCAAACCACTGCTCCAGCAAAGGTTAATCAACAGAGCTTCTTTACTCAGGCTTTGTTGATTGGAGTAGTTTGCCTAAGGATCTGACTGATAAAACTTTACTGTAGTTGCTTACACTGAAAAGAAACAAAATGACTTTGCTTTATGGCACTAGAGACAATAGTTGAGGGTGTTGAATTTGAGGAAGCGGAGTCTACATCTGTTGTGTCTGATTTTCATGATGAAGCAGTTGTTACAAAAGAAAATTTTGATGAAGAATTGAAATCTCTGTCTGACGATGGGATGCCAATGTATGTGAAGGTGAATGTGACTATGCCATGATGGCTTCTACTAAGGTATCTCCACAGGTCTTAAAAGATATATGTTCAGATAAATGCATCATAGCTTTTGCTAACATAAAAGAGGTGAATGAAAACCTTAGGAATAAGATTTTGGATGATGAATTGCAGTTTGAAAAGATTTTAAAAGAGCTAATAACTAAACTGTTTGAAAAAGAATCTGAAATCAGCAGCTTAAAACATGAAGCCAACATAACCAAGGACCAACTCCAAGATATAATAGAAAAATATCAGGTTTGCAAAAAGGAGTTGGAATCCACCCAAATCACTTGTGAAAAATGGGTGGAATCTTGTAAAGTTTACAAGATTTGCTAGAAAACCTGGTCAAAAGTAACATAAAATTTGGCATAGGATTCAAGAAAAGTGACCAAGTTTCTTAAAATGTTACTGGAAATGATTCTGGCATGGTTGAAATTGTTCCAAAAAATCTATCTGGTCAAGAAATCAAGGTCACTAACAAAAATGGAAACAAAATTGTTTTAGAAAGACATGAGGGATCCTCAACTTTTGAGGAAGTTGAGAATTATCAATTGAAACCCACATGGTCTGATGAATGTGAATTCATTGAGAATTTCAAACCAAAGGATTTTTCAACCACTGATGGCGTTAAAGCACCAAAAGCAAGAATCATTCCCATAACAGATTTACCAGCAGATGTTGTTACAACATCTACTGACAAAAAGTCTGAAAAAGAGAAAAAGAAAGAAAAGAGCAAAAACTTGCTTTGTGATTTCTGTGAAAAGAAGAACCATGTTACCAAAAACTGTTTTCTTCTAAATCTTATGACATTAACAAAACAAGTGTGATCTTGATTCTCCAAAATGCACAATTTGTGATAAAACAAATCGTAAAGCTCAAGAGTGTGTTTATCTCAGAAACTTTGATGTGAAAAAGAATGAGTTTAAATCCAAAACACTTGAGAGTTCATAGACTAGTACTTCAAAAGGAAAGTCTAAACAGACCTTTGTGCCTGTTCAAACATCTGTTACCAAAGAGGTGAAGGTAACAGATGCACCACCTGCCAACTAGTACCAAGAGGATATGGCCAACCAATTTACCAAAAGGTATCTCTTAGTTATGAGGGTTAAAAAAGGCTCTCAAAACCAAGACTAAATAGGCATCCTCATGGTTACTATCATCTGATAGGAGAAAGGTCTCAATAGATGTTACAAAGATCTGTTCAAACCACTAACCATTCTTCTAAATTTGAGACTAACATGTCTGTGACCCCTTCCAAAGCCATTTTGGCTTTGGAAACCCACCTAAACTAATTAATTACCACTGTGCAGGGAGCTTCTACTTGCCTTGATAGTTTATGGCATGTAGATAGTGGAGGCTCCAGTCACATGACATGATCTAGAGCCCTTCTCAAAGACTTCATGGCTCATGGAGGGGGTGATATATCTTTTGGTATTAATTCAAAGGGGAAGGTGCTTGGGTCAGGGACTGTTCAGGCTGGAAAACTCAAATTTGAAAATGTCAATCTTATTGACAATCTGAAATTTAATCATCTTAGTGTTTCATAAATGAGTGACAAGGGCTATGGGTCATTCTTCACTAAGAAAATTGTCAGATTGTTGGGCCAGAAGTGGTTAAAAAGATTGATCAATCATAGCTGAGAGCAAAGCACAACTTGTTGCTCATAGGAGTGGCAATGTGTATGTGGTTGATATGTTGAAGGATAACCTAATGACTGATGCATGTCTGTTTTCAGCTGCCTCTAACAAAGAGACAGAACTATGGCACAGAAGACTTGGGCACACAAATCTGTCAACTATCACCACACTCTCTAGACAAGGCCTTGTAAGAGGTCTACCACAAAAATTTTTCACAAGAAATGAACATTGTGTTTCCTGTTTCAAAGGTAAACAACATAAAAGTTCATACAAGCCTATTAGTGAGTCCAAAACAAGTCGATGCTTACAATTGTTACATATGGATTTGTTTGGCCCTATAAAAATCATGAGCATTAAACAAAAAAGATATTGTCTTGTTGTTGTTGTTGATGATTTTTCTAGGTTTACTTAGACTTACTTTTTGCACTCAAAGGATGAGACTGCAGGCATCTTGCAGGGATTTGTTAAACAAGTTTAAAAGCAAATTGACTTGCCAGTAAAAGTCTTCAAGAGTGACAATGGCACAGAGTTCAAAAATAAAGATTTAGATTATTTCTGTGGGTCAAAAGGAATTGTAAGGCAATACAACATTCCAAGAACACCAGAACAAAATGGGGTGGTTGAAAGGAAAACAAAACTTTGATTGAAGCTGCCAGAACAATGCTTGGAGAGTCAGGTTTACCCTTAACCTTTTGGGCAGAGGCTGTAAACATTGCTTGCTATGTGCAGAACAAAATCTTGATAAACCCCATGCATCAAACAACTACTTATGAAATTCTATATAAGACCAGACCACTGATCTCATACTTCAAAATATTTGGCTGCCCATGTTTTATTTTGAACTTAAAAGATTCAATTTCAAAATTTGCAGCCAAAGTATATTGTGCTTATTTTCTAGGATACTCAACCACTGCTAAAGCCGATAGAGTCTTTAATTCAAGGACTAGGTGTCTGGAAGAGACCTTGAATGTAAAGTTCAATGAACTTTCTTCATTAAAAATCCCAGCAAACCCTGCAGAGTTATATGATCTAGATAAATTTACATTTTATGATCTGTCTGTCAAGACGAACCCTACAGGTACACCACAATCTTCATCACAAGACTATGGATATGACATTGTGATTCCACAATATAAAGTCGCTTTAACCATCAGAGGAACAGATGTTACAAACAACTGTGATAACTCTACCACTGCTGGATCAACCACTGTTGATCCTCAATCCTCTGCCAGCTCATCAAATATAACCTCTGTTGATAAAAGTCCAACCACTGTGGATAAAAGTCAATATGTTTTCACATCTCTCCCACCTATACTCCACCTCTATTCCAAACAGATGTTGGCTCTTCAAAATTGCCAATCGATATTAGCTCAGATGATTCACATCTGCAGCCTTCACCTCAAAATGCCATTATTCCATATAAAGGAGATCTGATCTACCTTAAAAGTCATCCATCTGATCAAATCATTGGCAACATCAATGAAGGGGTGCTCACTAGAAGTCAATCCCAAAACATTTGTCTTTTTACTGTTTTGTATCTCTCACACAACCTAAGTACCAAGAGGCACTAAAAGACAACAGTTGGGTAGAAGCCATGCAAGAGAGCTCATTCAGTTTAAAAGATAACAAGTATGGGAACTTGTGCCATTGCCAAAGGAAGTAAGTCCAATCGGCACAAAATGGGTCTTCTAAAACAAAACTTATGAAAGGGGTATTGTTGTCATGAATAAAGCTAGGCTTGTGGTTCAGGGTTACAGACAAGAAGAAGGCATTGGCTATGATGAAACCTTTGCTCCTGTAGAAAGATTAGAAGCCATCAGACTGTTCTTAGCCTTTGTTGCCAACCACAACATCAAGGTGTTTCAAATGGATATCAAAAGTGTATTCTTGTATGGAAAGATCAAAGAAGAGGTATATGTTTGTCAACCTCCTAGTTTTGAAGATGTATTTTATCCTGATCATGTTTATAAGCTTAATAAAGCTTCGTATTGCTTGAAACAAGCACCAAGAGCCTGGTATGAAACTCTTTCCACATTTCTCCTATCCATTGGTTTTATAAGGGGTAAAAGTGACAAAAAATTATTTTTGAAATGGAGAGGAAATGATTTGATGCTTGTCCATATTTATGTGGATGACATAATTTTTGGATCCACATGCACTGCCATGGGTGAAGAGTTTAGACAACTCATGGTAGTAGAGTTTGAAATGAATGCTATGGGTGAGCTCCAATGTTTTCTTTGTCTTCAAGTAAAGCAATTGCAAAATGGTACTTTCATTCATCAAAGTAAGTATGTCAAAGAACTCCTTACAAAATATGATATGAATGATTGTAAACCATTTAGCACACTCATGGCAACCACAAAGCTTGTCACTGTTGATGACAAAGATGACTTGGTTGATCAAACTCTATATAGAGTACCTAACTGCATCAAAGCCAGAGATCATGTTTGCAACATGTGTTTGTGCTAGATCCCAGTTAGCACCTAGGAAGTCCAATCTCATTCTTGTAAAAAGGATATTCAGATACATAAAAGGTGCTCCCACACTTGGTATCTAGCATTCAACTAATGTAAATATTGAGCTTTCAGGTTATTTAGACAGTGATTTTGCTGGATGCCACATCACAAACTTCAGGAGGATGTCAATTCCTAGGCAATTGCTTAGTGTCTTGGCAAAACAAAAAACCAAGCTGCAGTATCAACATCCACAACGGAGGTTAAGTATATTGCTGCTGCAAGCTGGACTACTCAACTCCTATGGCTTCAAAATCAATTGCTGGATTTTGGTGTAACTGTGCTAAAGACTCCTCTCATGTTGGGCAGTCAAGCAGCTGAAAACATCATAAAAAATCCAGTATCCCACTCAACCACAAAGCACATTGACATCAAACATCACTTTGTGAGAGATTTCTATGAAAAAGGTTTGATTTATCTGCATCATGTTCCAACTAAAGATCAACTGGCAGATGTTCTAACAAAAGCATTAGATACATCTACCTTTGAAAGTCTGATCTCTAGGATTGGTATGCTAAACATGGAATAAAACCAAAATTTTGTTTCCCATGTGTAAATAGAATCAAAATCTTTTTAGAAAGTCAAAAATCCATACTTAAAAATAGCTAAAATTGAAATTTTTCAATAAATCTCTAAAGTCTGCTCATAACCACTGTCTCTCAAAACCTCTGCTTAGCTTGAAAATCTATCCATTGCAAAAAGTGTATCCCATGTTCTACATCCACTATTGGTGAAATCATTGTTTTCCCAATCCACTGATCATCTATCCTCTGATAGTATAAATTCACCACTGTTCATTCCACTGTTCAGAACCGCTGCTGGTATCCAATAGAGTTTACACGTGGACAAATGTTAGCCATCAAATCTTTTGAAAACCGCTACCACGTCAGCGTTCACTTATCATATATAAACCCTGCTTTATCCAAACAGAGTTTTTCACTGCTGTATTGAATTCAAAACTTCTCAAAAGCGGTTATCTTCTTCACAAACCCTCATTCACTCTTCAATCATGACTCTGAACATCAAAAATCCCCACAACTACCTTCCTATCCTTGAGAAAACCGATAATAATGCTGCATATCATGCAATGATTAATATTCTACAAGCATCATCATAAAAGGATATTTTACTTGCAAAGGCTCCAATCTATGTGGACACACTTCGACAATTTTGGGCAAATGCTAAAGTGGAGATTCAAAACAAAAAGCCATTTGCTATTATGTCAAAGATTGGGCAATCTCTTGTCTAAATTTCTCCATCCACCATTTCCACCACATTTGGTATAAATGACCTAAATGACCCCACTTCTTTCCCAAAGAAAGATTTACACAATGACAGGTCGAATGACAGGTGTTACCATCTTTGAACCTGAATTTCCTGCTGATATGAAATTCTTTTTCTATACCCTCTTGTTGTGTTTGTCAGCCAAGACAACTGCTTTTAATGAAATACCTTTAAACATTTAGTATCTGGGTTATGCTATTTTAACAAAATAAAAATTTAACTTTTCCCAGGTATTGTTTTCTGATTTGGTTGAAAACTATAACAACATTTCAAAAAAAAAATAAAGGTTTTCTTATACACCCTAGGCTATTAAGTTTTTATCTTCAAAAAACAAGTTTCTAAAATCGATTTTCAACAAGGTGTCATTTGTAAAATTGGCAGCCTTAAACTTAAAACTTTTACAAGCCTCTCAAACCAAAAGCCAAAGGTTCTGAAAACACAAGCTAAGGAGAATGAGACAATTTTAGATGCTAACACATCCACTACTCAAACCTCTGCTGTTGAGCCCACTGCTCCTAGTGAGCATGACACCACAACCGGTGTTGTACAACCCCCACCAGAATCTACCAAAAGAAAACCTTCCAAATCCAAAAAGCCCTCCAAAAAGAAAACCAAAAAGGTAACTCTTGAATATGAGATCTTAGAGGTTATACTTGTGACAACACAAATGTCACTTGAAACCACAGCTGGTACTTCCTCACAGTAGTTGGAACAAAGATCTCCACCTAGCCAAACTCCTCTTGATTCCTCACAAAAGGAACAAGTTGTATCAATAGGGAGACCACATTAGAAGCTCTTGAATCACTTGATTCATTCTTCCACAGCGCCTCTCCTAGGGCAATGTCTCTTTCTACAACACAACCCACTCCCACTTCTCCAATACCATCCACATTTATACCTTTGCTTGATGCAATAGAGAAAACTCAGACAGAAATCAATCCCTCTCACTCACCCATTAAAGAGAGTCAACTTCTACATTTGACTGAGTCTGATAAAACTCTATCTGCTAGCCCACAAGCAATTGAGGAGGCTACACCCCTTGAATTACAGGTAACTCTTGGTGGTATTTCAGGTGAAGCAGCCACTAAACCTGATGACACAATAGTGTTTCAGTTGGACAATAGTTACATTAATAAGACTTACTTGAAGGAAACAACTGCTGAGACTACAACAGTAACCTCTGTCCCATTGGAAGTCCCTAGTACCAAGAACAAGCGAAATTTGGTTCTGAAAACATTGAGATTCCTCATGTTGATGATCCAAATACAACTACCTCTGGTAGGAATTTAGATAATCATATTAACTTAGGTGATAAATTAAAATACCAAGAATTGATGGAGAAGATGTCTTCCATGCAATTATCATTTGATGAACTAAAAACCATGATGAAGCAAGTCCTACAAAACTCCCAAAGTCAACCATCACAACCACAAAATGCTGATGAGCTATGGAAAGTTGTGCAACCAATTATCTTAGCTCAGAGACAATTGGCAGACATTCAGCATGAAAATCATATGAAGTTGATCAGGAACATGGTTGAGGCTAGATACAAAGACACTCAAGCTAACATTAAAGCCATCAAAGACCATTTACTGAAAAGAACTGGCTCTGCCCCAGCTACAATTCTTGTTGAAGAAAAAGAATATGATGCCAAAAAGTGTGGGTCCACTTGGAGGATCAAGATTAACCTACTTTCCTATTTATGTAACACACATACGAGTGCAGAATCCACATAAGTATGCAAACCAAAGTGAAGTAAGAAACACAAGATAACTAAAGATTCACTGTCTTGATTAATAGAAGAGAACTAGTACAAACATATACAAACAATGTTCATACAGACTCAGGATATACTCTCTATGCTCTCTCTCTCTTGTGCTCTCAATATCTTACTTCTTATCGACAACTACACTTGAGGTGCATGTCTGTTTAGATAGTGCCCACACCTAGCAACAGTACGGAGAATGTTGCTGGTCACACGAACCACTATAAGTCACGAACAATCCACGGCTCGTATGAACAAGCAAGGTGCTTGGTTGAAATGGCCTACTCGTACAACTAGTGAATTACTCATACGAATGGCAAATGACTCGTACGAGTAATTAACTTGCTCATACGAAGCTCTTTTCACTCGCACTTGGAAGTGTTCTTCGGAGATTGTGCTAACAGACATGCCGTACACAAGACTTAACAGTATGCACACATGCAACTGTTTTTCAACAAAGACAAACTAAATGTCGTACTAAATCAAGATAGGAGGATATCTTTATTTGGTCGACATGACCAAACTATACAGACATATTAAACAAAGACCGTACAATTACAAATGTAACTAAGAACAAGTTGACAAACTCAAAAGTGCATCAACAAACTCCCCCTTGGTTGTTGCTTGGTCTTCGGTCTTCATTTCTGATTGCCTGCTGCTTCCATGTTCACTGATCATTTTCAATCCAACGTTGATTGAGAATCCAGGTCTTCAACATTCTCTAAAAACATCAAACCTTTCCTGTTTCCTCTTGAGTGCCACCTGAGGTAACTTGATCGGTCACAATCTGCTGTACATTAGATTCTACCACTGGAGTTAAAGATGAAACTTTTGGTTGCGAGGATGAGGCTAAAGCATCAGGATTACAAGGGTCTTCACTATGCTGATCATGTTTTCATTTGATCTCCTGTGCTTTGCATCTTTCATTCCACAGAATGTTTACTTGCTTTCTGCTCATTTCAAATACGTCCTTAATACCATTAAAGCTTTCAACCAGTGTAGAATTTCAAGAATGATACCATTCTCTCAAGTCGTTATGATTAGCAGTTAATGTTTCAGTAGATCGTTGTACAGCCGCACTACGTTCTTTCAGCCTATTCAATTCAATCCCACGAGTGTTATCAGCTACTCTCATATGTTGTAGCTGAGTTGTCTTTTCAGCATCTGCAGCCTTCAACCGCTCATTTTCTTTTCTTAACTGCGCAATCTCAGAATCCTGTTTTCTAGCAGTCTCTTTCAAAGAATTTATCTCCAACTTTTGTTTGACAACTATGTTCTGATTTGAAGACATAAACTCCGAGTGCTTGTTAATCTGGATTGTCGCAGCTTGCAGCTGAGAGAACAGAAAATCCACTTTCTCATCATGTTCCATTTCAGAGAATAAATGACTACTTCGTTTTGAATTTTGTTGATGAGTTGTGGACTGGGATTGTTGAACTGAAGAAGTAGTACTGGAGTAGCTTCAGCCGAAAGTGTTTCAGCTGTTGTGGTATTTGAAGGTTGTGGTTCAGAGATTGTAGTGGGTTCCGTCATTACAGGTTCAGTCTCCTCCGTTGTAAAGGTAGACTGGACTTCTACAACTGGTTCCAGTACACTTTCTTGATGTGAGGTTGTAGGTTGTGTGATTTCAGGTTGTGCTGACAATGTTCCAATAGACTTTTTGCTTTGTTTCTTTCTTCCCTTATCACCACATGTAGTGCCTACATCACTTGTACCACCATTAAAATCATTATCACTATCAATATCATTACCTTTTCCCTTTAGATGACCAAACTTATCTTCGATCATCTTCTTCAAAGTTGGTTCTTCATTATCTGACTCACTGTCATCATGGCGCCACTTACCATTTTCTTGTGCAACATAATCATCATTTGCCAGAAAACCAATCAACTTTCGAGGAGGTGTGCTTTCCTTGTAACATTTTGCTGCTACACCTCTAAAAATCTTCAATGAATGTTCCATCAACCTCAACTTTTAGAACATCGTTGTCATTCTTTGGAAGATTCGGATGTTGCACATTCAAGATCATCTAGAGAAACGAGGATACATCCAAACTTGTTTCCACCATATCCGGTTCTTCTCAGGTTTTCCTTCATGTTTGAAAAAATATACTTTGAAACACTGAATGGTTTGTTCAATGTTAAAGCTATCATCATTCCAACTAAGTCGTTATTAGCCATGTCATAACCACTTCGTCTGTTGCTTAGACACCGAATTAAAACATGTAGAAAGAACTTGTATCGGAGTGGCAACCATGCTTTGTTTAGTTGTCCTACGAGAAAATCTCCAACACATTTCATTCGAAGCAAACATCCACGTTGACACCTCAACAGAACTGAGAATGGAGCTTCAGGATCATCGCCAAGTTGTAATACTGAATTAATGATTTCAACAGAGATATCTACATCCAAGTCATTTACTCTTCCATAGATAAAATCCTGCCCATTCACTTCAACAACTTTAGCTGAATCCCAAAATTCCTTGATCAACGTCTTGTATACTGTAGTCTTATGCGTGATAGCATAATGTATACTCAAGTCGCGCAAAAACTTCATTATACCGTTGCACTCAGCAAATTTGTCTTCCGAATCTAAGTAGGCCACCATGTTGTGTCTTGGTTCTGACATAATTTCCACTTCTGACTTGTCAGTTCTCTTCGTTGTGGGCTTTCTTTTCAGTTCTTTTGCTGCAACCTGTACACAAAAGATAATCAGAATAAGAAAAAATGTAAAACATTAGTGAACATACTCAAAAGTTTCGTTGTGAACTTGTAAGTATGCCACCCTTAATGAAGAACTACCGACTAATACGAATAACACTTTATTTGTATGAAGAACAACTGATTTGCACGAACAACAACTGACTTGCTGAAACAAGTGACTGACTCATATGAGTAACTGGTTCATACGAATGACAGGTTATTCGTGCGAGTAATATTTCACTCGTACGGATCAAAAACAGCTTGTTCGCACAAACAACTTCAAGAGAAGATTATTCATGAAGAACTGGTTTTTCGTTAAAAGTTTCTTCGCTTAAGGTTCGTTGTTCATGTCATGCAATGTCATTCAGTCAGATAATGTTCAAACCATTCATCTTCAAGGTATGCCAACATTGTCAGACATACCTTAAAGATATCAGAAACAACTTAAAAGGGGTGAAAGAATGACATGAGCAAGGTGAAAATAAGGTTGTACCAAAGAATTACATCACCCTTTACACCATATTCTTATACTTGTACAAAGAACACTTAGGTCATACAAAGTACTGCCGCTCGTAAAAGACACTAGTGGTTCATTCATACAAGGCATAATCACTCATACGAGTGAACTCTGATTCGCACAAATACAAGTTTTTCAAAACTGGAGTTTCAGTTCTTCGTGGACCTTAGGTTTTTCGTTGACCTGTTTAGATCTTTGCACACATCCGCGCAGATTCACAAGTTATGTTAGGAAAAGTGCTCATTAAACAGATTTTGTTCTTTGAGATGAGTTTACCCATTGTAAGAAAGTACTTTATGAAGTTATGATATCAAAGCAAATGGTGTCAAGGCGTATCTTGGTGGAAAACATTTGAGCTTTAACTTTGGCAAATCAAAAGTAACTTAATTTAAAAACAGAATAAACTAAAATAACTATAAAAGATAACAGCACAATGTACATTAACTTAGCAATCTTTTTCTGAGTTTCAAGGAATCATACCAGCTTTTAATCTTGTCAAAAATGAGTTTTTGTTTGAAACATCAAATTAATTAAATAAGTATTCTACTATGATTATCGGTATTGTTGTTCACGTAAGCTCAGCTTATCAGATGTAATCATAATTAGGAGATATGATTAATGTATGAATTATACTTACTAGCCGGTGTTCAACCACTTCACGACACATTCCCGTATTAAGACATGCACGAGAGAAAATCTTACCGGTGAGTATACTGCTTATCATCTGTTTTGACGTATATGATGTGAGATACTCACTTATTTTTTATTGAAAACAAGCCCTGTGTGATTAAATCACTTATTGATGAGGAACTTGAATTTCAAATGCATCCAGGGCACAGGAGTAAGTCCGTGAACAAGTTAGTACCATCTACCGACAAAGAGAAGAACTTAGCTCCCGCATAAAGCTGTGATATATTATCCCTTATTTTTGGGTGAATGTGATATTTTTATCACTTATTGATGGTCGTATGCAGTATTTACACGTATGTATGGTATCATGGAAGTTCTAGACTTGCGTCATCATTATTTTTTGGTAAAAGATTCAACCATGATGCCCAGATGATAATCAAGCACAAAGAACGCATATCTTAGAACCTCGGCATACTATCAAACGAAATTTCAGTACAAGACCATATGCCAATGAATGGTTCCCACCTGGCTTTCACTCCGTTATGTTTATATCAACCTACACATTTTATCTAATTGTGAGCCTACCGATACATCATTAGCAAAGCTACTTATCAATTTCTATTTTATGCTTTTGACCGATTTTGACAGATCACCTGGATCTTCTCTTATCTTTCCAAGAAACTCTTTTTTTTTTTTTGATTTTCTATTGTTTTTGTATTTTTCTAAATTTTTCTCCCCCTTAAATATAGAAGGTAAATAAATAAATAAAAACTTAACTAAATAAAAGACATATTTTTGTATTTTCTCATGTTTTTGTATTTTTCTTGAAATTTTCTCCCCCTAAAATATAAAACTAAGAGAAAATGGAAAATCTTTTTGTATTTTGACTTTTAAGAAAATATTTATGACAAAGATTAGCCAAGGATGATTTACCCGGGTTTCACCTTGATGCCATTGACCAAAAGAAGATAATCAAAACGTGATTTATCAAAAGCTTTTGTAAACAGGTCGGCATGTTGGTGATTGTTGTGGATTTTAACAACATTGATAAGTTTCTTTTCATAACAATCTCGTATGAAATGATACTTAATCTCAATGTGTTTGGTTTTTGAGTGCTGTAAATGATTATGAGTTATCTGTAAAGCAGCTTCGTTACCAACATAAATAGGAGTAGTTAGAAATTCAAAATCGTAGTCACGCATTTGCTGTTGGATCCATAGAACCTGAGAGCAACAACTAGAAGCCGAAATATATTCAACCTCTGAAGTAGCTACACAAGTCTGCTTTTTTGCATTTCCACGTGACTAGGCGATTTCCCAAGAACTGACATCCTGCTGATGTTGATTTTGCATCGATCTTGCAGCCACTATGATCAGAATCACTGAATGTTGTCATATCAAACTTATCATCCTTAGGGTACCAAAGACCAGTGTCCGGGCGACCCTTCAGATAACGAAAGATTCTTTTCACAGCCATCAATGAGAAACTTTTGGACTTGACTGGTAACGAGCCAGAAGACATGTTGGTTACATTATATCGGGTCTTGAAGCAGTAAGATACATAAGAGATCCAATCATAGTACGATAAGAGACGGTTCCACATGTTCACCCATTCCATCACGAGTTTTCCCTTGATTTTGAGCTAATGGAGTTCCCAAGGGCTTTGAGTCTTCCATTTGTAATCGTTTGAGAATATCCCCGACGTACTTGGTTTGATGGATGAAAATCCCTTCCTCAGATTGATGAACCTGCAAACCTAAATAGAAAGTCATTTCTCCCATGGCGCTCATCTCGAACTTCTCTTGCATCACCTGCTCGAATTCTTTGCACATTTTCTCGTTTGTAGACCCAAAAATAATATCATCAACATATACTTGTACCAGCAATAAATTATCATTCTTTTCTTGATGAAGAGAGTACAGTCGATCAATCCTCGTCGAAAACCATTCTTGAGAAGATAGGAAGATAATGTTTCATACCAAGCTCGTGGAGCTTGATGAAGACCATACAACGCCTTATTGAGAAGCCAAACCATGTCAGGATGGATTGGATCTTCAAAACCAGGTGATTGCTCAACATATACTTCTTCTTCAACCACACCGTGAAGAAATGCACTCTTCACATCCATTTTATAAACTGTAAAGTTCTTGTAGGACGCATAAGCCAGGAAAATTCTTATAGCCTCAAGACGTGCTACCGGTGCATAAACCTCATTATAATCAATGCCTTCTACCTGATTAAAGCCCTGGACAACCAATCTTGCTTTGTTTCTCACAACAACCCCTCGGTCATCCTTCTTACACTTGTAAACCATCTAGTACCAATCTTCTTGTAGTTGTCAGGCCTGTCAACCAATTTCCACACGCCCAACTTCTGAAACTGCTAAAGTTCTTCTTGCATTGCTTCAAGCCATGAGTCTTCTTTCATTGCCTCCTTCCAAGATTTCGGTTCAACTTGGCAAACATAGCAGGCGAAAGACCAATCATTATGTTCCCCAGATTCCCTAATAGCCGAATACAAACTAGCATTCTGGTTGTTCCTTAGCTGATTACGGTTCTGCACACCACTATAGACATCTCCTATAATATTCTGCTGAGGATGGGTATTATGGATTCGAGTTTCAGGAACATCAGGAACTCAAGAATTTATACCCAAATTGTTGATATTCAAATCAACAGTTAAGTCGATTGCTGGATTTGACGAAGATGTAGATGCATGTCCTTCAGTTGTTCCTAGATTTTGTACATTTAATGTGACATCAAAAATTCCAGGAACAGGAGTAGAAGTAGCTTCATGTGCATCATGCAACTCGTCATCTTCTGACAAAACATTATAATCAGTAGCATCTTCAAATTCCTCATTTTGAACAAGATTGTTAAGTGAAGTAGACACTTGAGGGTTATCAATAATTGGTCGTACTAATGACGAATCAACTGCAGTATCACTTTCAAGTAGCATTTGAGCAGCTGCAGATGCATCATCAAAAGTTGGCTGATTGAAGGAGTCAAACAGTCCATCATAGTCAAACATCCTAGGAGCACCCGGAGCTCTTACTGATTCAGTGTATCTTTGAACCTTAACTTCACCACATTCCTCAATCATTTTTGTTGACAAATTCCACACTCTGAAATTAGGAGTAGCATATCCAAGAAAGAAACCTTCGATAGCCTTTGGTCCAAACTTACCATGTGGATCAATCATAGTGCATGGAGCTCCAAAAGGTTCTAAGAAAGACACATCTGGTTTCCTTTTATGTAACAGCTCGAAACATGTTTTCCCATGCCTCTTCACCGTAAGAACTCTATTCATCGTATAACATGCAGTAGCCTCTCCCCAAAATTGAACAGGAAGTTCTGATTCTGCTAACATAGTTTTTGCAGTCTCGATCAGAGTTCTATTTTCCTCTCAGTGACAACATTTTCTTGTGGAGTGTAATGAGAACCGTACTCATGTAAAATTCCTTTAGAAGAACAGAACTCATCCATAACAAGGTTGTTGAATTCGGTGCCATTGTCGCTTCTGATTCTCCTTATCTTCAAATTGTACAAATTTTCAAGTAGCATGAGGAGATTCTTGAGGATTTCAGGAACTTCACTCTTGTGTGCCAAAACATTCAACCATGAAAATCTTGAATAGTCATTAGTAACAACTAAACAATATGAATCACCAAAGGTAGTCTTGTGTTTCATACATCCAAAGAGGTCCATATGAAGACGTTCCAGAGGCATATTCACCGTGTTAATCTTCTTCATAGGATGAGATTTTCGAGTTTGCTTTCCCTTTTGGCACGATACACAGACGCCTTGTAAATGAAAGTTTTTCACCGGTACACCACTCACAAGATTATTTTTCACCAAATAGTTCATTTTCCTCAAGTGAATGTGTCCCATTTTTCTATGCCAAGGATTGATTCCTTTTCGGTGGCTTTTGAGGCAAAACATGTAACTTTTGCTGACGTAGTAATGGCTTGGCTCATGTCAAGAATATATAAGTCATTTATTCTTGGAGCCGATAGGAGAATCCATTCTTTCGGAATCTTGAAACCAAGTTTCAGCACATATGGCATCATCAAAATGAGTCGTGAACTTCTTGTCGCAGATTTTAGAAACACTCAGAAGATTGTGATCAATTTGACGAACATAATTAATCTTGTAAAAACTAACAACAACATTGGAGACCATTCCTTCTCCAGTGATGTATCCGCCCTTATCTCCAGCAAAGGCAACATAACCTCCCCTAATGCTTTTCACATCATAAAGGAACCTTAAGTCACCTGTCATGTGCCGTGATGCTCCACTGTCAACCATCCAATGACTATTCACGGTTCCTCTTGGAACACCCTGCACATTACATTACCCGGTTAGTTTGAGATGGGGACCCAAGCCTTAGTAGTCTTGGGTTGACCCTTATCATCAAGAAGTGTAATTTCTATTTCTTGATGATTTGGAAACTTGGTGCCTCCCCTGAAACTTTACCGGTTTTAGGTTTCCAAGATTGTTGATATTTACTAAATTGACTATTATTTACAGATTTAAATACTTTCGGTTTTATCAAACTTGATGAACTTGGTTTCCTTTCTGAAATATCCGGTTTTAATGCCTTCTCAATTATTTTAACTTGTTTACGTCTCTGTTTTCCTTCTTGTTCCTTAACAATTCGTTTGTCTTGTTTAGGTGACACAGATCGACATTGGTAATTTTTCAGAAGGGGCTTTTTCAACAAACTTCGGTTTTGCTGGATTGGTACAATTTTTAGTTATGTGGCCAAACTCCCCACATTTAAACATGTTCTCCTTTCAACAAACTTAAGAGATCCTGTTTGATGACTTGATGTTGAACTTGTGGGTCTAGAGGTACTTGGTCCATCTTCACACCCAAACTCCCCACATTTGTTTTGACTGTTCCGTTTTAAAATCTTGACTTGATTAACAAAATCAATATTAGACATTCTTTAAAAAGTCTCGATTTTATCAGTACCGGTTGATCCTACAAATTTAACATTCTTCAATTTCTTCTTGTAGCGAGCTCCTTTAGCTTCAACCTTTTGTTGTGATACCTTAGGTTTTTCAGCTTGCTTTTCTTGTTGTTTTTCTTTTGAAACGAATAATGGTTGCGACTTGATTGGATTCTTCTTTTCCAAAAAATTGGTTGTGTTGAACTTTCAAAAACTTGATCAATTGAAGTTGGATTTACATTTTTCATCGGAAAGTCTTTGTTTGAGTAAATTTTCTTATCTCCAATCACGGTATACAACACATTATCATTTTCAAGGTATCCAGATTTCATAGGATCATTCACTTGATTTCCAATAGATTTTACATCAGGAGTAGCAGAAATTTCTACCCCTTTTTCTTCATCAAGAGATTGATCCTGATCGATTTTCTCTAACTCATCATCTGATGAATCATCTTCCTCTATTATAGATGGATTTTGATCAACAACAGATGATGAGTTCTCTATTTTTCTAGATTCATTTGAGGAATTGTCTAGCTTAAACCCTAATCCTGCTGCAAACTCTTCAGGATTAAGAGGTACAGATGGTTCAAAGCGCGGCATTTCCTCTTCATCGGGTAATTTGGTATAATTGTGTTTCAAAGGAGGTGGACACAATTTATGCCCAATGCATTTGACATCTCCCTTAAGTTTTTGAACGTCAACGATATATCAAGCACATATCGGGAGTTAGAATAACTCTCCAATTTTAGCTTGATTGCATCATGTTCGCATTTGGAAATGGCTAGCAACTTTTTCGTTTCTTCAAGGATATTAATGTAGTTATTAATTCATGTTTGCTTGTTCAAAACTGTTTTTATTAATTCAGAAATGCTTTTCTTAAGAGTCTTGATTAAAGATTTGAATTCTTTTTCATTTCGAGTTAAAGCATGATTTGCCTCTTTGCATTTTGACAGTTCAACTACTAGGCTTTGATTGTGACTATTTATAGTTTCAAATTTCGTTTTTAATTCAGCACAGTCACTGCATATCTTAGGAGAGTCGGATTTTACCTGACTTGTTGAACCTGCAACGTTAGCCATGAAAGCAGTATGATGAGAAAAGGACGCATTGTTGGCAAAGATTTTCTCCATTTCCTTTTATGCAACTTCTGCTTTCCTTATCAAACCAGCCTTTTGACTTTTCAACTTTTCTGCTTCTTTTAGCAACTCAT
Source organism: Scalesia atractyloides (assembly GCA_947069175.1). Lineage (NCBI taxonomy): Eukaryota > Viridiplantae > Streptophyta > Magnoliopsida > Asterales > Asteraceae > Scalesia > Scalesia atractyloides. The sequence continues at coordinate 47,762,036 of CAMTDV010000020.1, forward strand.
TAACCTCAGTATCAATCCTTTCCCTAACATCTGAATCAGATCCATAACCACCTAAACTCAAGCTTTCCTCGTCAGAACTCCCATTATACCCAGAACTATCATCATCATCAGAGGTGTCAATATTGTGAACATGTTTGATTTGATTGATTATCTTAGCATAACATGCAGTTCCTCCTTGATTCTCGTTTCCCAACTGTATTGACCAATCGCATCCTTCATCTGCTTGAACTACTAATGCTCTGTTTGTGTTGTTTGAAGGCCTAGACTGGTTAGAGTTGTTTGGGTTGTTAACAGCTACTATACTTTGTTCATTGTAAACTTGAGGTGTGTTGGATGGTCGTGATAGATTTCGGAAAGGGTTGTGATTTCCTTGTTTGCTGGGACGAGTACATTCACGCTTGAAGTGACCTTTTTCTCCCCAGTTGAAGCAAGTAACAACATCTTTATCAAAACCATACTTTGTATCTTTCTTGCTTTCCAAACTTGTTCTTCCAGTTCTGCTCATGTAGTCTTTAGCTCTTCTGACCGCACTTGCGAATGCCCATTTAATATCCATCAATTCCATCTCATCTCTTTCTATTTGTTGATAGTCTTCATTAGTCAAATTGATGTTTCCAATTTGACCAGCGACTAGTCCACAGTAAGCACTAACCATGGTGTTCAGAAGTTCCATGTGTTCCCGAGCAACTTCTACACTGACCTTGGAAAGATGTGATGTATCAAGTCTGACGGTATTAGGATTTGCAGGTTGAAAGTTGTTACCATATAAAGCTTGTTGAGAAGCTTGTTTTGGAACTTAAGGTGTAACAACTTGAGGTTGTGGTAGAAAGGCTTTAGGATCAAATACTTGGCCATAGGTTTGAGTACTTGACCCAGCAGATTGATCTGTTTGAACTTGTGGTGGTAGAAAGGGATTAACATTTGACACAAATGCGGTTTGAGTTTCGGTTGCTGAGTTGTACTAACACCTGTGTTAATACCTCCAAAGTACATTTCAGGGTTTTGTGCAACAAAAACTCTTTTTGCTTTCCAGATTTCTTCTTCATTTTTGTTCTCCAGCTTCTAAACAAATTCATAAATACTAATCACATCCAAAATGCCTGTATGCTTTAGTAAGTCAATAAATTGACTCCATTTTGGCAGCAAGGCGTCAGCAAAACACATCACGATTTCTTGTGGAGATGCTAACACTTTGTATGAGTACATTTCAGTAAGTAAATGGTAAAAACGGGTTGTCATGTCACTCAGTGTTTCATTCTCCATGAACATGAAACCTTCAAACTCTTTCTTCAGCAGATCATGTCGTATTTTTCTTTTTGCAACATTTCCTTCTCCTCTTGCTTCCAAAGTATCCCACAAATTTTTGGTGGTGGTACAATACACAAACTAATGGTAAATATCCTTATGAAGTGCTTGTGTAAGGATAGCAAACGCCTTTTTCTCTAGATCATAGGCCTTTTTATCATTTACATCTAAGTTGGCTAAGGAAGATGGATTTGATCCTACTTCTTCTAGGGATTCCTTATATGGTGTAGTAAAACATGTCCATAATTTTGTATTTTGACCGAGAACGTATGTATGGAAACGAGTTTCCATGAAGGATAATCAATCATATGGTTCAATTTTGGTGAACGGTTATTACTTCCTGTTTCACTCTCGCTTATAAGAAGAGTCTGAATGCTCTGATTTTGATTTGCCACACACGCCCATTGATTAGAGGTAATCATGGCTGTGTGCTGAGGCGTCAGTGATTTAACCCATGAGGTTGCGGAGCATTGTGATGAGTCTTGGTTTGAGCTTGAACTACTCCCCCAATCCCATGGATTAGTACCCGTTTTGTTTTCTTGTTTATGAAAGTAAACTTAAAAATTTTAAAGATTAATTTTTAAAATAACAGCCTACTTATAAAGTTCACAATTTTAAAAACCACAAAGTTTTGAAAAACTGGAACACGAAAAACAGATCAAAGAAGCTTGGTTCTTCGTAAGAATCAATGATTCGTACGAGTCACAATTCTTCGTACAAACCAGGTTGTTCGTACGAAAAGCAGTCTTTCGTGCGAGCAACCTAAGCTTCGTGCGAACAAGGTTGTTCTTCGTGCTGATGGGTTATTCGCACGGATGTTTTTCGTTGAAGTTTGGTTTTTCACAGGGAGGAATCTTTTTGCAGGGTTGGTTAGTGAAATTTCCTTTTCTAACAGAGACTTGTTTCTGAGTTTGTTCGAAAGTGGTCAGTTGTCTACACAATTTCGGTTAAAAAGACAAACATTCCAATATCAGCTTTTTCAGTCAAAACAGTCAAGTCCAAAATTTTGGTCAACCCTAAAAGAATATCTCGGTGAGTTTTTTGGCAAATGTTTCACCTGAAAATATATCCAACTGAACTCTGATAGAAAATTTTAAGAAAAACCATATCCTAACATGTCTCCATGTATTCTAACAAGGTTTTTATGAAAATTTTCTGGATACAACAAGTTTTACCAAAGTTTTAAGCTAGTTATCTTTTAAAAACTTAAGTTTCTTGTTAAGAGTTCAAGAACACTTCCAGAAACCCTCACAACTAGCTCAGACACAACACTAAGCTTGGTTTTTAAACAAGGAAGAGAGCCAAAGCTCTGATACCACTTGTAGGTCCACTTGGAGGATCAAGATTAACCTACTTCTCTGTTTATCTCCATGTAAGTATGCAAACCAAAGCGAAGTAAGAAACACAAGATAACCAAAGAATCACTATCTTGATTAATAGAAGAGAACTTGTACAAACATATACAAACAATGTTCATACAGACTCAGATATACTCTTTGTGCTCTCTCTCTCTTGTGCTCTCAATGTCTTATTACTTATCGACAACTACACTTGAGGTGCATGTCTATTTATATAGGGCCCACACCTAGAAACAGTACAAAGAATGTTGCTAGTCATACGAACCACTATAAGTCACGAAGAACATTTAGCATTGGATGCTCGTACCAACAATCCACGGCTCGTAAGGTGCTTGGTTGAAATGGCCCACTCGTACGACTAGTGAATTACTCCTACAAACGGCAAATGACTCGTACGAGCAATCAACTTGCTCGTACGAAGCTCTTTTCACTCGCACTTGGAAAGTGTTCTTCGGAGATTGTCCTAACAGACATGCCGTACCCAAGACTTAACAGTATGCACACATGCAACTGTTTTTCAACACATACAAACTAAACGTCGTACTAAATCAAGATAGGAGGATATCTTGATTTGGTCAACATGACCAAACTATACAGACATAATAAACAAAGGCCGTACAATTACAAATGTAACTAATAACAAGCGACAGACATAAAAGTGGATCAACAAAAAGGCGGAGAAAGATTCACTGAGAAAGTTGAAGCCTGATTCAAGTGCTAAACCGAAGGTGCAACAACAGCTAGAAACCACTGCTACCGCATCTGATGCAACTTTTGGAAAAGGGATTGATGAGACCCTAAACAAAGAAGCTGAAAAGATTGATGATGATAAGTAGAAAAGACAAGATACAATGGAAGCTAAAGCCAGCCAAACATATGAAAAAAGAAGATATTGGTACTTCAAGAAAAGAAAGTCTACAAGAAAAGTTAGATAACCAACTGTCACCACTTCTAAAACTATTGTTGAGGCCAATATTGTTATATCTTCTGTCGAAACACCACAAAATAACCCAACAGATGTTAGGGTAGATGTTGTGACATTAGATGCTGGAACAACAGATGTTCCCCAAACCACTGCTCCTATCACATTTCCCACTTTAACCCAACCATTAACCCCTCCACCAAGAATTCCTTCACATCCACCATCACCAAATATTAAATTCCAACGCAAAAGAAAAACTTTTGTTGTTGATGAAGGAGATAAAGAGATTCCATCACCAATCTCTTTGTCATCACAACCTTCTTCCACTCTACCCTCATCATCTCCACATACAGACACTTCACTTCCACCCATGCATCTATCATCATCATTCCTACCAATGGGTTCCTTATACCCTTTGGAACTTTTTGCTGTGAAAGGTGAGATAAACTCTTTCTACAAGATAGAAGATCCTAAACAAAGAAACTTTCCATCTCTTCTTGTGTATCGAAAGCCTAGAAACCTTAATGAGTATTTGATACTAAAGGCTAGACAAGCTGAGACTATTGCAAAGGAGTTGTCAAAGGATAAGGATGACAAGGCTCTACAAAGATCCATGCAATTTCAATTGAATAAAGTGAGAAACATTGAAGATTTTTCTAATAATTTGAGTAAGTCCATGTCAGAAAAGCCCACCAATGACAATCCTGATTTGAAGCAAGACTATCTTGATCACATCATGAAGCACAAACCTTATAAAGCAACCAGAGCACAGTTCAAGGATTGAAAGAAGGAGATTGAAAGAATTACATTTATGGCCAAAGATTCTTCATTAAAGCATACTCCTCCTAATTTGAAAAGGTACAAAAAGATTTATCAAAACCATGCTTTAAAGCTCAAAAGAATGAAGGAAGAACTTGTTGCTGCTAACTATGGCTGTGCTAGGTCTGTTGTAAGATGGTCTGAGTCTAAGGTTGTTGAAACCTACAAAAGACTTGAAGATCTCAGAAAGAAAGATCCACAAGTTCCAAGAAAGCTAGTTTACCCACCAATAATAGTTGTGCCTCATCAAACCTAAATCTCCAAAAACTTGCTTTAACCACTGCCTTATCCACAGTTGCCTTAACTCATGTAAAAAGGCAAAAGACAATGGTTGAAGAAGATGAGCAGAGGTTTGAAGAACAGAGAAAAGAGGCTATCAAATGTCAACTCCTTTACCATACTGATACTACAAGAGATAAGCTTATGGAAACACTTTCAACACTTGTCAGCAGACCCATTTCACCAAACTCGTCTCAAATAAATCTATTCCCAAGAAAACCATATGACTCAAAAATTCTAAAATGGAAGTCATCCATAGACACCCATGAATTGACTTTGCTCAGGTCAGATGGTAGAGCTCAAAAGATAAGAATGGCGGATGCATATGGTCTGGATGCAGTTGACCTCCAAGATCTGATGAATCTTGAGCTTGAAAAGGATGTAAATGACATGATCGCCCTAGACTTTGAACTTCAATTCAAAGGACATATAAGGGAATTATTGATGAGGAATAAAGATCAAGAATAAAGAAAAATTTTGGCATCATCTGTTCTAGAGGGAGATTGTTGGAAATCGAACCTTACAAAAGAACATATGATAGAAAGCCAAACATTCTACAACCTCTGATCCTTATAATAATTGAACATCTGCTGGACTAAAGCTAAGGTCTGCCATGGCAAAGCTCTGTTCAAGAGTCAAAGGTCTTCCAAGGGCAAAGCTCTGCTGAAGACTAAAACTAAGGTCTGCCAAGGAAAAGATATGTTGAAGACTCAAAGGTCTGCCAAGGCAAAGCTCTGCTAAAGCCCAATAGAGTCTCATCAGTGTTTTCTATCAGACTTTGTATTGTATAATTTATAACAGTGTCTAGCTTAGGAAATGTTGTAGTTTGTTTTAGTTTGTTACATGTCACTTTCACTGTGATGTCAGCATAAGATGCTCAGCGGTTTGCTCTATACTATAAATAGAACAATTCGTGTACTGTTCTATTCATCACTATCACTTCATATTGACATTTTGTGTACGAGCAAATCAGATTGATCTTAGGCTGAGGGGGAGTTTGTAATCTTTCATGCACGTAAACAATTGATTTATAAAAGCATGTTAGTGAAAGTAATCTTCCTATTGTTGTTAATACAAAGTTAACTATTTTTGCTGCACTATTCATACATGTTTATCCACTTCCATTGATTGCATCTTAAACCTTCACAACAATATCAAACTTAGATCCGAACAGATACCTAATTGAAGTTGCAAAATATTCAAACAGAGCTACCATATTTCAAGACAAGCTTCGACAGTGACGTCCAAGGAGGAAATTCTTGATGCACTTTATGTTTGTCATTGTGCGAATAGGCTAGATAGAGCATGTGTTGAATATTGTATAGATTAGATACGAACACACGACCCAAGTACGAACGTGAGAGGAGCAAAAATGTCACTTCGTACGAAGCAGTATGCTCACTTCATACGAGGTGCTCATGTCTATATATATTTGTTGTGTGTTCATTGTTTTGTAAGTTTTAGAAGTTTATAGAGGGGAATCGCTGGCGGGATCTCTCCAGGAATTCTGCTAGCCAGACAAAATGTATACTCTACTGGTATGAATGAATGAATGCTTCCGCTGATTCTGTTTCTACTCCTTTCTTAATTACGTTCGACCGAATAGGTGGTATCATACGCCCAAACTTCCGTCTAGAACCGCCATCACCGGGACCTACAATTACTTTTTATTTTACAATTAAGATGTTTTTTGAGAAATTATTGACTCAAAATTTATCAACAATGGCATTTTCTCAAAACTTAAAGCCTCAGGATGTTTCGAAGCATTAGCTGGTTTTATGAATGTTTTATTAAAAGCATGTTTTTCTAACTTAATTTCAGTTTTATTAGGCCTCGCGATTTTGACTTTCTTGGGCTTGACTGATTCAACCTTCCCATCACTCGGTCTCCCGTATTCCATGTCAGGCATGTTGGAACTCACGTCACGGACTCGATATACGTGGGAATGTGAAGATCAAATCAAGACAAAGTACCCCAGCTGTTCAAGGAGACTCCTTCAGAAGATGCCTCAAGGTGAATTTCGGGATGAAATTCTTTTTAACAGGGGGAGTATGTGACAAACGACAAATAACCGGTAATTGCGTACAAACTAATCACTATTTTTAGTACACCTAAATATCTTACTTTTCAACACATGTTATAAATAACACTTACACTTAACCCCCCCCCCTTCTGCCTCATGAAGGTGATTTCAAGTGGGCGCCCACCCACTTGATTTGTGTTGAAAAATTAGAGATATGGGCATGGTAGAAAGAGGTGATTTTGACTTGAAAATTTATATAAATCATCATCATGCTTCATTATATCATATCACCTAAAAAAATAAAACAAGAACCTCCTTGCTCTCCCTCCCTCACGGCTATATACTACCACCACCATCCACCCTTTTTCCACCATTAAACACCACAGTTTATCCACTTTCAAGCCCTCACAAGATCATATAAGGAGTTTGAAAGCATGGGGGAGCATTAGAGCTTTCTTTGTAGCTTCATCTTCTTCACTTAATCTTTTGCAAACTTGTAAGCTAATCTTTCACCATGTTTAAGCTCCTTATGATGTATGGTTTATGAAAGTACTTGTTGATCATCTTGAAAATAAAGAAAAATCCAACATAAAAACCCTAATCTCACCTTAATAATCTACTAAATATAGTTTATTATGTTTTAGTTGTGTGTATTAGTGTTAACTAGTTAGCATGATTATGTTAAAGTAAGTTGTTTAAAGTGGATGATATTGTATGAATAAGAATATAAATGATGTTTTAAACATGGTGATGTTTAAATCTAAACAAGATCATCAACCTCATGACTCATGAACTTTACTACAACTTAAAAATGATTTATTACATATATGTGACTTTTATAAAGAATAAACACCATGATTTATGTTATGATCATCTTAAAAAGTATAGTAAACAAAGTGGTTTAAAGTGGAAATCTTGATTTGAAGATATAACAAAAATGGTGTCTTAAATGTTCTAATAAATATGTGAAGATCTCATTAATTTTAAGTAAAGTAGTTAAAATATATATTTACAAAAGATCATGGAAATGAGGATGAAAAAGAGTATAAATTGTCACACCCTGGTCATAGCGGAAGCGCAAGTGTGTGATTATTAGGTAATCATTGCATCCAATATAGTAAACATTATAAATTAACAACGATGCATGCCATTCATAAGTTTCGTTTCATATTTACAATCATCAAAAGTAAAGTCATATTGTTATCAGTTTCAAATCACCCGTACAAACATAGTTTAAAAGACATTTTCCAAAATAGGATAGTGTTTTCATCACAATTTCATGTTGAGGCTTTGACCTCTATATACCCAAACGAAGTTGGGATATAAAAGGAAAACCCTCAAAAAGATAATACATCGTTGTCTTGACAGTTACCAAACCCGGATCCCATCACCAGCTCAAGTCCTGCGTCCTGAAACACATGTAATTTTAAAAAGTCAACATAAAGTTGGTGAGTTCATGTAGTTTAATGTTTTCATATCCAAATATCATCTTTGAAAACCTGTATTGAAATCCAAGTATGTTATTAGCATCAATGAGTTAATTTAGGATCTATCAGTGTGTCGCGAACACCCTGACATACTAGTGCCATAAGTAAGTAACCAAACCGAGACTTCTTTGACATGTTGGGATCACAAAAGCACTCCAATGGGTATACCAACCAGGAGTGGAGTGGGTCTCAAACTCAGTAGATCTACCTTTTTTGCACCTTGGTCACTAAGTGATTAATGGTTACTACTGTTATTTCCTACTTACGCACAGTGATCTGTTATCTGCTAACTCATAGCTAACATACTGTTTTGACATGACATGTTTTTCCCCTCGATAGTTTAAAATAGAACTTAAATAAATGAAAGGAGGGACATGAACTCACAGTTTTTGCATTCCTTTTAAGTTGTAATATAACTTTCGGTGTCCGCAACGTATTTAACCTAGATGCGTATTGGTTTCATTAGACACCTAGGTCTCAATGGACCTTGTACACGTTGTTCATCTTGAATCCTTGTTATTTATTTACTTGTTATGATTGAACAACTTAGAATGTTATTATAGTGTTGGTAGTTTGTTTGTTCGATGAATATTGTATATATATTTCTTAAAATATACATATTATTGTTTTCAAACAATGTGTGAACTGGGCCTTGCCCTTCACATGTCATTGGGCCTAGCCCATGTTTTTTGTCACCGGGCCTAGCCCATGTAATTCTTGACTTTGGGCCTAGCCCATGTTTTCTTGTCATTGGGCCTAGCCCATGTCTTTTTGTCTTTGGGACTAGCCCATGTCTTTTTATCCTTGGGCCTAGCCCATGTCTTTTTGTCCTTGGGCCTAGCCCATGTCTTTTTGTCTTTGGGCCTAGCCCATGTCTTTTTATATCATTGGGCCTAGCCCATGTATTTTTGTATCCTTGGGCCTAGCCCATGTCTTTTTATATCCTTGGGCCTAGCCCATGTATATTTGTATCCTTAGGCGTAGCCCATGTCTTTTTATATCCTTGGGCCTAGCCCATGTATTTTTGTATCCTTGGTCCTAGCCCATGTATTTTTATATTCTTGGGCTTTTATTAGTTTTTGGGCCACCTCCATAACATTATGGAATTTGGGCCTAACACATTATTTTCACAATTTTGGGCCTAGCCCGAATGTATATATATGTAAGCCCATTTTTATTATAAGTGTTTACTTATAATTTTTCTAACTTTTTATATACTTAACTTTCCGGATTTTTCATTTAGATAATATATAAACATGTTAAACGTCTAAATATATATTTAGACTCGGTGTCGGCGTTGTTTATTACATGTTTGTTTTCGTCGAGAATCGTTCGTTGTCGTCGACGTGAAAGTGTAATCTTGAATGTCCGCCTATTGTTCGCCTTGTTTCATTTCTCCGATTATTGTTCGATGCTTAACAAAATATATTTATCATGTTACCAATACTTGGTGTGGTATTTCAAGTGTTTGTAATTTGTATATGGTGGTGTATTTTTATTATGAAAACCCTAATTTTCTAATACATACATATACAATACCCACATGTATACATAATATTTATTAGCACAATTATGCATACAACACTTTGTATTATTTTCCTATAAGAACATATATATTCGTAAAAGTATTTATTTTTCTTGTAAATATATTTGTGTGACTTTATTTTAAACACTTGGTTATTTAGGAATAAGCTTTGTCATTAAAGTCCACTTAATGACGTTTTAAGTTACTAATCACGTTTAGTTCCACTAATCACCCCATTAATCATGCTTTAATTGCGATTAGATTTTTAGAAAATTTCGCCATAGTTTCCCCTAAACTATGTGTTTTCCACGTTTTAAAAACGTATCTAAAACGTGTTTAAACTCATAATCATCATCAACAAATCGTCTACTATTTATTTAACATAATCTACATATCATCATCCATGACTTTTGTTATTAAAAACCCTAGTAAATCAAGGGGGTTTTTAGTGTTTATTATTCTTTTCAAAACAATACTTTAGTATGTTATTTAAACAAGTTCATGCATGTAACCCTTTGATTGCTACACATTTTTGATGTGATTACAACTTAAATACATATGTTTATTTCTTATAAAAATCATTCTTATGTATAAAAATTATGTTTAAGTTGTAGTATTTTACATGGGTGATGTAAGTGATGATCTTGGTTAGATTTAAACCTTATCATGTTTAAATCCTTATTTTTATACTAAATCACACAAGATCACCTTACTTTTATCTCATAATATCAACATAAACAACTTCAATATACAATCTAACCATCATATAAGATGAAATCAACATAAAATAATAAATATTTATTGCTAATATTGTGTTGTATTTTAGGGTTTTTGATGTATCTTTTCTTGATTTTCAAGATGATCAACTTGTACACTAATAATCTAAGCATAAAAATAAGTTAGATTATGGAGGAGATTAGCTCACAATGGGTGCACAAGATTCTTGAATATTTAGAAAAAAAGTAAGCTCCTTAGAAGGCCCTAATGAGCTCCATCCATGCAAGCTTCCTTGAGGGTCTTGATTAAGCTTCAAAGTATATGAAAAGTGGTGGTTTGTGGTGGCTTAATGGTGGCTTAAAGTAGAGGTGGTGGAGCCATGGGGTAGGGGGAAAGAACAAGGGAAAATGTTGCAACTTATGAAGAAGGAAATGATGAGATTTAGTTTATGATTTCACATATATTTCCATCATTTATCATGTCCATCAACACCTAAACACCATACCTCTTAGGCTTTGATTTTCGATTACCACAACTAATATGGTGTCAAATTAGTACATTTCGGGTCCAAAAATATTAACGACTAGTTTGCTAGATGAATACACGATGAATTAGGGTTGCCGATATGTCTTCCGTTCGACCGTTCGATCGATATCGGCACTTTTATGATCCGCCGTCGAAATTTTCCGAAAGTTGTGTTTCCGTGACCTCATGTTAGTTGAATAGTTTCGAGTTCCAAATAATGCTTAACTAGTTCACGTGATGCTCGGATGAGGCTATCGGCCACCAAAATATTTGTCGTTTCGACGATCGGCGGCTTTCCGGTCGAGTTGTGCACTGTTTGACGGATGACCGGAAACGATGTGTTTTGCGCATTTTTGCTATTCTCACCTTATTTTAGGATGTTTAATTTCGTTTTATTCTTATCTTGACATCTGGAATCTCCGAATCGGTCTTGCAGACAAATCGCCATTTGTCGCCTTTTCGGTCGAAACGGACAATTTTGCAATTTAGGCGTTATACCGGAAAGTTATGTATTATTGTAATAGTTGTTCTCAAATATGTGTTTTCATTTGTATGGACTCAGGTATGGCATTAACATGCCACCATTTCTTGTTCGGATTCGTTTCAGCGGGTTTTCCGACACGATTAGTGTCACCGCATTTAGTGCATTCTGCACTTTCTACCAACACTTTTAGGGCATTGTTTTGGTCTGTTTCTCGTTGTAACGGAAACCAGTATATGTTATGGTCAGATTTACTTGCCCTAATAACGTACGACTCAGTTTTGAATTTAAATTACAATAATCATGCATGAGATTATAATACGAAATTAGTGATTACATTGTACGGAATTTCCAGTTATTTACCAGTTGTCGCATACTCCCCCTGTTAAAAAGAATTTCGTCCTGAAATTCAGCTTGAACCATCCACTGAAGGAGTCTTCTCAAACAGGTGGGGGTATTTTGACTTGATTTGATCTTCACGCTCCCACGTATACTCGGGAGCGTGACGCGAATTCCAGCGAACCTTCACCAGTTTGATTTGGCTTTTTCTTGTCTTTTGGACTTTCCAGTCCATGACTTCAACTGGTTCTTTGATGAATTGTAATTTGTCATCAACATGAATTTCATCTGCTGGAATGATAACGGTGTCATTTGTTGGACTTTTCTTCAGATTGGACACATGAAAGGTGTCATGTACATTATTGAGTTCCTCTGGCAGTTTTAACTTATAGGCCACTGTACTAATCTTTGCCAGAATTTCAAAAGGTCCAATATATCTCGGGTTGAGCTTCTCGCGCTTCTTGAACCTAGCTACGCCTTTCCAAGGTGAGACCTTTAACAATACTTTGTCTCCCACCTCGAAGGATAATGGTTTGCGTCTTTGATCCACGTAGCTCTTTTGTCTATCTCGGGCTGCTTTAATACGCTCACGTATCTTATATCTTGTCTGTGGTCTCTTGTACTAGTTCGGGACCAATAAGTTGTCTGTCATCGACTTTCGCCCAACATAGCGGTGATCGGCACTTTCGTCCATATAGTGCTTCGAATGGCGTGGCCTTGATACTGGTGTGATAACTATTATTGTAGGAAAACTCTACCAACGGTAAATGAGTATCCCAGTTTCCGCCTAAATCCATCACACAGGCCTGAAGTATGTCTTCTAATGTTTGAGTGGTTCTCTCGCTCTTACCATCGGTCTGCGGGTGAAAGGCTGTGCTTAAATCCAAGTGAGAACCAAATGAATTTGAAATGATTGCCAGATACGTGACACAAAGCGACCATCTCTATCAGAGATTATCGAGATTGGCACGCCATGACGTGCCACAATCTCCTACAGATACAGTTCCACTAGTTTCTCCGTGCTGTCTTTCTCACGGATGGGTAGGAAGTGAGCTGAGTTGGTTAGCCGGTCGATGATAACCCAGATCATGTCATGACCTCGAGAGGTCCGTGGTAGCTTTGTAATGAAATCCATTGATATCTACACCCACTTCCAAACCGGGATCTCTGGTTGTTGTAATAACCCAGATGGCTTTTGGTATTCGGCCTTGACCTTTGCACAAGTTAGGCATTTCCCAACATAGGTCGCAACATCTCTCTTGAGATTAGGCCACCAATAATATTCTCTCAGATCCTGGTACATTTTGTCTGATCCTGGGTGTATCGAATACTTGGACTTGTGCGCTTTGTCCAGCACCAAGTCTCGCAACTCGCCATAATAGGGAATCCAAGTCCTTCCCATGAAATATAGAGTTCCATCCTTGTTCGGTTCCAATTGGTTTTCCATTCCCTTTAATGATTCAGCTGGAATGTTTTCCGGTTTCAATGCTTCTTGTTGTGCTTCACGCACTCGTGTTGTGAAGTTCGTCTGGATTGTCATCTCCAAAGCTCGCACCTGTAATGTTTTGACTCGTTCCTTTCTACTCAAGGCATCTGCTACGACATTTGCTTTGCCCGGGTGATACTTGATCTCACAGTCATAATCATTCAACAGTTCCACCCAACATCGTTGGCGCATATTCAGTTCTTTTTGTTTGAATATATGTTGAAGACTTTTATGATCAGTGAATATGGTACACTTAGTGCCATATAGATAATGACGCCAGATCTTCAAAGCAAATACCACGGCACCTAGCTCCAGGTCATGCGTGGTATAATTCCTTTCATGAACTTTCAACTGTCGAGACGCGTACACGATGACTTTTTCTTGTTGCATTAGCACGCAACCCAAACATTGATGTGATGCATCACAGTACACCACAAAGTCATCGGTACCGTCCGGGAGGGATAGTATTGGTGCCTTGCATAGCTTTTCTTTCAATACTTGGAACGTTGATTCTTGCTTTTCTCCCCAATCAAACTTTCTATCCTTCTGGGTAATCGAGGTTAGCGGCTGAGCAACCTTGGAGAAGTTCTCAATAAATCTCCTGTAATATCCCGCTAAGCCTAGGAATTGTCGTATTTCCGTGGGGGTTCTTGGTGTGGTCCAATTCTTTATTGCCTTGATCTTTGAAGGGTCAACATGTATTCCATTCTTGTTCACCACATGACCGAGAAATTGTACCTCGCGAATCCAAAATTCGCATTTCAAGAACTTGGCGTATAACTTTTCTTTCTTCAGCAATTCCAAAATGGTTCTTAGGTGTTGTTCGTGCTCTTTCTCAGTGCGTGAGTATATCAGTATATCATCTATGAAGACGATCACAAATTTGTCAAGGTATGGCTTACATACTCGGTTCATCAAGTCCATGAATACTGCAGGGGCGTTCATAAGGCCAAAAGGCATAACGAGGAACTCGTAATGACCGTAACGAGTCCTAAATGTCGTCTTAGGAATACTTTCCTCCTGGATTCTCAACTTATGATATCCGGATCTTAAATCAATCTTTGCATAAAAACTCGATCCCTGTAACTGATCGAACAGATCATCCATCTGTGGTAATGGGTACCGGTTCTTGATAGTCAACTTGTTTAACTCCCGGGTAGTCGATGCACATGCGAATAGTTCCGTCCTTTTTCTTCACGAATAGCACCAGAGCTCCCCAAGGCGAGAAACTCGGCCTTATGAAACCTTTGTCGAGCAGCTCTTGCATTTCCGAGGGCGCTAGACGATATGGAGCTTTTGCCACATGTGCAGCTCCTGGCACTAGATCAATACGGAACTCGACATGTCTCTGAGGAGGTAGTCCTGGCAAGTCTTCAAGAAAGACCTCGGGATATTCCCTCACTACAGGTATGTCCTCAATCTTGCACTCCTCAGCCTTCTTATCCACCACGTGCAAGAAAGGCGATGCATCCTTTCCTCAAGCATTTTTGTGCCTTCATGCAGTTTATGATTCGAAGAGGTGTGCTTCTCCCCGTGAATCAACAAATGTTCTCCGTTGAGTAAGCGGATGCGAATGATCTTCTCATGACATATAACCTCGGCTCGATTATTGGATATCCAATCCATTCCAATGACAACATCAAAACTACCCAGTTGGACTGGTAATAGATCTATATCAAACTTTCGCTCACCCAACTCTAACGTACATTTCTTTATTATTTCTTTCGACTCTACTAATATTCCGTTAGCTAGCTCAATCGAGTAGGGAACATCTATTTTACTCGACTTTACCCCAAGCATATCTCTAAACTCTTTTGAAATAAAATTGAAATCTGCCCCGGCATCAAAAAGAATAGATGCAAAGTGATTATTGATAGGGAACGTACCGGTGACCACGTTTGGATCCTGACGAGCATCCTTAGCTCCAATTACAAACGCTCTTCCCCGTGCTTGATTCGCTTTAGGACAGTCTTTCTTGAAATGTCCTTTGTCTCTGCAACCGTAGCAAACTTGATCTCTAGTGTTGGCTCGGCACACGTCGGTGCGATGTCCAATTTTTCCACATTTTCCACACTTGGGTCCTCGACATTCCCCGTGGTGGTGGAAAGGACATTCGGTACATTTTGGTGTGTCCCTAGTATAAGCTTTCTTAACCGTAGTGTTCATAGTTGTGGTAACATATGCTTTGGTTTCCTTAACTACCCTTGCGGCTTGTCTCTTGTTGTTGTTGTGGTTACCATGAGAATCTTTCTTGAAATGAGAAAATTTCCGTTTGTTGGAATAAGTGGTCTCCTTAGTAGGTTCTTTCTTGTTTCCACCATTCTTAGGCAACTTTCCCTGACGTACAACCTCTTCGGTCAGACTGACAGCTAGCTCAATAGCTTCCCCAATCTCTTGTGGTTTCAAAGAGGTAACCAAGCTCAGAATTTCGGGGGCAAGTCCCCTAATGTACCTCTCAATACGTTTAAATTCTAGTTCCACTAGATATGGCACCACTCGGGATAAATCATGGAATCGCTGTGTATACAAAGAAACCTATGAACCAACCATTTTCAGATTCTAGAATTCTGTCTCCAACTTTTGAATTTCCGATCTGGAACAATATTTCTTCTTCATCATCTCCTTTAGTTCCTCCCAAGTCAGGGCATATGCAGCATCATCGCCCTTGGTTTGGACCTAAGGGTTCCACCATGATAGAGCTCCATCCACAAAGAGTCCGGTAACATAGGTGACTCTTAATTCAGCTGGGCACTTACTCATTTGGATGACTGAGTCTGTCTTCTCAGTCCAGCGTACGAATGCTACAGCGTCTGTGGTACCATCGAAGTTCAGAGGTTTACAGTCAAGAAACTGCTTATATGTGCAACCTGAAATCATTGGATACACCATTTAAGCATGGGTAAGTAGCACGAATAAGATGGATGAGAGTGTATCGAGGTTTTATCAGAAACCGTGCATTACCAGTGGGAGGATTTACTCCTGTAGAACCTCCTGTACCGCCGCTATGCTCAGAGCGGTTTGCCTCGTATTGTGCAATGGCTTGGGAGATACGTTCGTTCAGCTCCTCTTGTGTGGTGGGTAAGGTGTTATTGTTTGAACTTCTTCTGCGGGGCGTCATTGTTTTCTAACACAATATGTCGCTCAATTAGTCGAATAATACTTTCATGTGTATTATTACAATTCATTTATTTATTTATTATATTTTTTATTAAATATATATATATATATATATATATTCTTTTTAAATATGCAACAGTACATCAGTACATGATAAATAAATAAATGAATATATGCCAACCCCACATGCACACCCATCGTCATCATACACATAGCTTGTCACATCATAAAGTATAAATCATAATCACCACGGTGCAATCATCAATCATAAAATCACCACATCATGACACAATCAACCATAACATAAAAGAAATACAATGTAACATAAAGAAAATACACTTTTATACAATGACAACTTGTTACAATTTGTTCGCGAAGAGCCAAAAAGGACTTAGGGGTACATAACCCTAGTCAATACAAGTCTTTACATTACAAAAGTACCATTTTCTACTACATTGCTCCTTCACGTCAATAAGTTGTCTTCCAAAAGCTGAGATCTTCAAGGCTGAGTCTTCATGAGCCAAAACAACAAAAGTACAGTTGATCCCCAAAAGATATCTACAAACCTGCTACTGGGGTGGAGGGGTGGTGGAAATGGCGATCGTGGGAACATGCTGTGATAGTAGGCCATCTCCTCCTCGAGGCTAGAAATGCGCCTAGTAGCATCAATCTGAAACTGCTCTAGCTCCTGCACTCATGCCTCGGACGGGCATGACGAGTGGTGGAATGGGCAGTAGAATGGTGGAGTCAGTGGTGGTGATAGGGGTAGTGGTGGTGGTGATGGAGGTGGGTATGATAGTGGGGGTGGTATCGGTGATGACAGTGGTGGGGGTGTCACTGTGGTAGTGGTGTGAGCAGTACGCTGCGACTCTATCTCCCAAATCCTACGAAAGATCAGAAAGAGCTGTAGGTCATGTGAACTCACCCTTTCCTCCACAGGGATCGGAGGAAAGTGTGAGGGATGATAAAGGTCTGAAGGGCTCATGCCCGGTGGAGCTGTCGGGGTAAACATACCTGCTGGAGGTGGTGAGGGTCGTGGGTCATACATGGGGGCACTCTATCAAAGAATGAAGGTCCTGGCATATGAGAAGGTCCGGCTG
The DNA here is from genome assembly GCA_947069175.1 of Scalesia atractyloides. Classification (NCBI taxonomy): domain Eukaryota; kingdom Viridiplantae; phylum Streptophyta; class Magnoliopsida; order Asterales; family Asteraceae; genus Scalesia; species Scalesia atractyloides. The sequence goes on from CAMTDV010000020.1 coordinate 47,779,519, forward strand.
CAGATGGGTTGAAAACAGGGTGGTACGTGGACCTCTCAGAAAAGTAGGATGGTGGTTGCTCGGGGGCACGTGGAGTGCCGCTCAGAGAGTAGTAACGAGCAGGTCTTGTATAATGAATAGGTCCAGGGGTCGGGACTCTGACAGGGAACGGACTGATGCGAGCCGGTGAGGCCACAGGGGGTGAATACATGGATGCAGGGGTGCTTGGGACAGCGGATGAAGCATCGTCCGCCTCATGCTCACTTGGAGCAGCATCAGTAGATGACGAGATGTCCACGACTGGAATATCTGGGGGTGGGATCTCGAGTATAGCGATATCGTCGAAGACCTCGCCATCTCCAGGTCGTCCTCCATGTGCTCCACGTGGAACACTGGTATCTCGTCGTCGTCATCATCCAAATCAATCATGGGAGGGACCACAGCAAGGGGCACGGCCAGATGTACAATAGCGTGTTCACCCTCTGGGTGACCATACACTATGATGTCATGCGGTGGCTAAGGGACGGCCAATACGTCGTCTGCTGGAGGTGCATCTACCTCCATAGGATCGATCAGTGCTAGTGGTTGGAAGTCCCCACCCAAAAGGTTGGGCCTCGGTAGCAGGATCATATCCATCATCGGATATATACTGCTCTGGGTCTTCCATATAACTCGATGCTGAAGACATAGTCCTGGCAAATAATCCGTAATACATATATATACATGTCAGTAATTTATGATATATTTTAAATTAATCACCATTTCTCATGCAAAGCTTGTTCTCTTTTGTATTCCATGCAATCTTACTATTTTATGTCTATCCATTATTGACTACTCATGTATTGACTCTGCTCATTACTTATAGTTGAGCTTGTGTGATAGATCCTTGTGTTATAGTGACACAATGAAAACCTTTTTGTTATTTTGTTTTAATTCCAAAACATTTCTATCATGTTTTAAACCTTGTTATCATGTGTGAGCCCCTTGTGATTGTAGACCACACTTTTAATAAAAGTTTTCCCCGGTTCACTATAATCGGAGCTCTGATACCAGCATCTCACACCCTGGTCGTAGCGGAAGCACAAGTGTGTGACTATTAGGTAATCATTGCATCCAATATAGTAAACATTATAAATTAACAACGATGCATGCCATTCATAAGTTTCGTTTCATATTTACAATCATCAAAAGTAAAGTCATATTGTTATCAGTTTCAAATCACCCGTACAAACATAGTTTAAAAGACATATTTCCAAAATAGGATAGTGTTTTCATCAAAATTTCATGCTGAGGCTTTGACCTCTATATACCCAAACGAAGTTGGGACATAAAAGGCAAACCCTCCAAAAGATAATACATTGCTGTCTTGACAGTTCCTAAACCCGGATCCCATCACCAGCTCAAGTCCTGCGTCCTGAAACACATGTAATTTTAAAAAGTCAACATAAAGTTGGCGAGTTCATGTAGTTTAATGTTTTCGTATCCAAATATCATCTTTGAAAACCTGTATTGAAATCCAAGTATGTTATTAGCATCAATGAGTTAATTTAGGATCTATCAGTGTGTCGCGAACACCCTGACATACTAGTGCCATAAGTAAGTAGCCAAACCGAGACTTATTTGACATGTTGGGATCACAAAAGCACTCCAATGGGTATACCAACCAGGAGTGGAGCGGGTCTCAAACTCAATAGATCTACCTCTTTTGCACCTTGGTCACTAAGTGATTAAGGGTTACTACTGTTATTTCCTACTTACGCACAGTGATCTGTTATCTGCAAACTCATAGCTAACATACTGTTTTGACATGACATGTTTTTCCCTCGATAGTTTAAACAAAACTTAAAATAAATGAAAGGAGGGACATGAACTCACAGTTTTTGCGTTCCTTTTAAGTTGTAGTATAACTTTCGGTGTCCGCAACGTATTTAACCTAGATGCGTATTGGTTTCATTAGACACCTAGGTCTCAATGGACCTTGTACACGTTGTTCATCTTGAATCCTTGTTATTTATTTACTTGTTATGATTGAACAACTTAGAATTTTATTATAGTGTTGGTAGTTTGTTTGTTCGATGAATATTGTATATATATTTCTTAAAATATACATATTATTGTTTTCAAACAATGTGTGAACTGGGCCTTGCCCTTCACATGTCATTGGGCCTAGCCCATGTTTTCTTGTCACCGGGCCTAGCCCATGTAATTTATGACTTTGGGCCTAGCCCATGTTTTCTTGTCATTGGGCCTAGCCCATGTCTTTTTGTCTTTGGGCCTAGCCCATGTCTTTTTGTCCTTGGGCCTAGCCCATGTCTTTTTGTCCTTGGGCCTAGCCCATGCCTTTTTGTCTTTGGGCCTAGCCCATGTCTTTTTATATCCTTGGGCCTAGCCCATGTATTTTTGTATCCTTGGGCCTAACCCATGTATTTTTGTATCCTTGGTACTAGCCCATGTATTTTTATATTCTTGGGCTTTTATTAGTTTTTGGGCCACCTCCATAACATTATGGAATTTGGGCCTAACACATTATTTTCACAATTTTGGGCCTAGCCTGAATGCATATATATGTAAGCCCATTTTTATTATAAGTGTTTACTTATAATTTTTCTAATTTTTTATATACTTAACTTTCCGGATTTTTCATTTCGATAATATATAAACATGTTAAACGTCTAAATATATATTTAGACTCGGTGTCGGCGTTGTTTATTACATGTTTGTTTTCGTCGAGAATCGTTCGTTGTCGTCGACGTGAAAGTGTAATCTTGAATGTCCGCCTATTGTTCGCCTGGTTTCATTTGTCCGATTTATTGTTTCGACGCTTAACAAAATATATTTATCATGTTACCAATACTTGGTGTGGTATTTCAAGTGTTTGTATTTTGTATATGGTGGGGTATTTTTATTGTGAATACCCTAAGATTCTAATACATAATATACAATACACACATGTATACATATTATTTTTGCACAATTATGCATACAACACTTTGTATTATTTTCCTCACAAGAACATATATATTTGTAAAAGTATTTATTTTTCTTGTAAATATATATGTGTGACTTTATTTTAAACACTTGGTTATTTAGGAATAACCTTTGTCAATAAAGTCCACTTAATGACGTTTTAAGTTACTAATCACGTTTAGTTCCACTAATCACCCAACTAATCATGCCTTAATCGCGATTAGATTTTTAGAAAATTTCGCCATAGTTTCCCCTAAACTATGGTGTTTTCCACGTTTTAAAAACATATTTAAAACATGTTTAAACTAATGATCATCATCAACAAATCATCTACTATTTATTTAACATAATCTACATATCATCATCCCTTACTTTTGTTGTTAAAAACCCTAGTAAATCAAGGGGGTTTTTAGTGTTTATTATTATTTTCAAAACAATACTTTAGTATGTTATTAAACACGTTCATGCATGTAACCATTTGATTGCTACATATTTTTGATGTGATTACAACTTAAATACATATGTTTACTTCTTATAAAAATCATTCTTATGTATAAAAATTATGTTTAAGTTGTAGTATTTTACATGGATGATGTAAGTGATGATCTTGGTTAGATTTAAACCTTATCATGTTTAAATCCTTATTTTTATACTAAATCACACAAGATCACTTTACTTTTATCTCATAATATCAACATAAACAACTTCAATATACAATCTAACCATCATATAAGCATGAAATCAACACAAAATAATCATTATTTATTGTTAATATTATGTTGTATTTTAGGGTTTTTGATGTATCTTTTCTTGATTTTCAAGATGATCAACTTGTACACTAATAATCTAAGCATAAAAATAAGTTAGATTATGGAGGAGATTAGCTCACAATGGGTGCACAAGATTCTTGAAGATTTAGAAGAAAAGTAAGCTCCTTAGAAGGCCCTAATGAGCTCCATCCATGCAAGCTTCCTTGAGGGTCTTGATTAAGCTTCAAAGTATATGAAAAGTGGTGGTTTGTGGTGGCTTAATGGTGGCTTAAAGTGGAGGTGGTGGAGCCATGGGGTAGGGGGAAAGAACAAGGGAAAATGTTGCAACTTATGAAGAAGGAAATGATGAGATTTAGTTTATGATTTCACATATATTTCCATCATTTATCATGTCCATCAACACCTAAAAACCATACCTCTTAGGCTTTGATTTTCAACACAAACAAGTGGGCATGGGGCCCACTTATGACCGTCAAAATGAGGGGGTAAAGTGTAAATTATTTTTTACCACATGTTGAAATTAGGAGATATTTAGCTACTTATGTTAATTATAGCAATTAGGGTTAATCTTCTAGCATCTTAAGCATAAGGCTTGTGTTTAGGGTGTAATTATATGGAATTTAATCCATATGATCCTCCAAAATAAGTTTCGCATGACGGATATGTCGCTAGATCGTTTATCATCGAAGTATTCGCTAATAAACGAAACTATATATTTATTACCGGAAGCGTTTGATTTCGATTACCACAACTAATATGGTGTCAAATTAGTGCATTTTTGGTCCAAAAATATTCACGACTAGTTCCCTAGATGAATACATGATGAATTAGGGTTGCTGATATGTCTTCCGTTCGACCGTTCGATCGATATCGGCACTTTTATGATCCGCCGTCGAACTTTTCCAAAAGTTGTGTTTCCGTGACCTCATGTTAGTTGAATGGATTCTGAGTTCCAAATAATGCTAAACAAGTTCACTAGACGCTCGGATGAGGCTATCGGCCACAAAAATATTCGTCGTTTCGACGATTGGCCGCTTTCCGGTCGAGTTGTGCATTGTTTGACGGATGACTGGAAACGATGTGTTTTGTGCATTTTTGCTATTCTAACCTTATTTTAGGATGTTTAGTTTTGTTTTATTCTTATCTTGACATCCGGAATTCTCCGAATCGATCTTGCGGACAAATCGTCATTTGTCGCCTTTTCGGTCGAAACTGACAATTTTGCAATTTAGGCGTTATACCAGAAAGTTATGTATTATTGTAATAGTTGTTCTCAAATATGTGTTTTCATTTGTATATGGACTCAGGTATGGCATTAACATGCCGTCATTTCTTGTTCGGATTCGTTTCAGCGGGTTTTCCGACACGGTTAGTGTCACCGCATTTAGTGCATTCAGCACTTTCTACCAACACTTTTAGGGCATTGTTTTGGTATGTTTCTCGTCGTAACAGAAACCAGTATATGTTATGATTAGATTTACTTGCCCTAATAACGTACGACTCAGTTTTGTATTTAAATTACGATAATCATGCATCAGATTATGATACGAAATTAGTGATTACATTGTACGGAATTTCCAGTTATTTGCCAATTGTCACATAAATGATGCATACAAAGGTGGTATGTAAACTTGAGTTGATGATTGATTGTGATTATGGGTTTAAACATGATTTAAATACATTTGTGAAACGTGGAAAACGCCATAGTTTAGGGGAAACTATGGCGAAATTTTCTAAAAATCTAATCGCGATTAAAGTGTAATTAACAGGGTGATTAACGGGACTAAACGCTATTAGTGATCTAAACCGTCATTAAGGAAGTTTTAATGACAAGGGTTAAACCCTAACCTTCCAAAGATTTAACAAATATATATATATATTTACAAGTTAAAAATGAGTATTTATTACATATATATATATATATATATATATTATATATATATATATATATATATATATATATATATATATATATATATATATATATATATATATATATATATATTCTTTTGGGAATAAAAATATATACATATATCTTGTCACCATAATTAATGTGTAAAAATACATGTGTATGTATGTGTATATATCTAGAAATTCTAGGGTATACAACACAAAATACCCAACTAATACAACACACCAAATACTTGAGGATTACCAAGTTTAAATAACATGAACACATACACTTTTACACAATCCTTGAAGCAAAAATCGGACGAGCGAACTAGGCGGACAATGGTCGAAATTATACAATACACCGTCGCACCGTCGATCAACGAACATATCGCCAATATGAAGAGTTACTACGACACTTGGACGATTTCAACGCCGAAATATATATTAAACGACAACAACGACATGTCGAAAAATAATATATTTTAGACACTTAACGAATATATATTTTAACAATAACAAAATTCGGAAAATTAGGATGTATAAAAATTATTAAGTGATTTTATAAAAGTATATCTAAACATACTTAAAAGTCTATACTTAGTAAAAATTAACAAGTGTAAGATTATAAAATTTTGGACTCATGAAAATTAAGTTGGGCTAGGCCCAATATATAAAAGACATGCCAAGGCCCAAATACACAAACATATAATTTCATGGGCTAGGCCCAAACATACAATTTCGTGGGCTAGGCCCAGACACATAAAGACATGGGCTAGTCCCAATGACATAAATTACATGAGCTAGGCCCAATCACATAAAGACATGTGCTAGGCCCAATGACATAAATTACATGGGCTAGGCCCAATCGCATAAACACATGGGCTAGGCCCAATGACATAAATTACATGGGCTAGGCCCAATCACATAAAGACATGGGCTAGTCCCAATGACATGAATTACATAGGCTAGGCCCAATGACACGCGTGCAAGGCACGAGGACATGTGAAGGGCGAGGCCCATTCACACACGATCTAAGAATGACAATATATATATATATATACATTTGAGAAATATATGTATAAAAAATATTAATCGAACCAACGAACTACCAACACTATAATAAAGTTAAAGTTGTTCTAATGTGATAAATATATACACAACAAGAATTCAAGATGAACAACTGGTACGGTGTCTAATAAAGTTAATACACATGTAGGTTACACACATGTACGGACACCCGAATTCGATAAGTACGACTTACAGAACGCAAAACAATGAGTTCATGTCCCTACTTTCAATTATTTCAAAGTTTTGTTTTAAAACCATCGAGGGGAAATACATGTCATAACAAACAGTATGTTAGCTATGGGTTTATATGATAACACGATCAAATGTGCGTAAAGGATGATGACAATAGTAACCATTAATCACTTAGTGACCAAGGTGCAAAAGATATAGATCTATTGAGTTTGAGGAGCACTCCACACCTGGTTGGTAAACCTTTAGGAGTGCTTTTGTGATCCCAATGATGTCAAAGTTGTTTCGGTTTGGTTGCTTACTTATGGCACATATGTCAGGGTGCTGGCGACACACTGATAGATCCTTAAACTCCATGAATGCTAATAACATACTCAGATTACATTACTGGATTACAAGCATGACATTTTACAAGAAAACATTAACTACATGAACTCGCCAACTTTTGTTGACTTTTTAAAATTAAATGTATTTCAGGACGCGAGACTTGAGCCAGTGAAACACTTTGGGAAACGGGAATAACATGACAACGTATGCCACCTTTTGGAGGATTTGCCTCTTATATCCCAACCTTGTATGGGTATATAGAAGTCAGAACCTCATCATGCTTTTACTATGAAAACATTCTTTTATTGTGTTGTAATGTATTTCAAACTATATTTTTGAGGACGATGTGAAACCATTGAAAACTATGATTACACTTTTGAAATCTTGTAAACATTGGTTACAGATTAATTTCAGTATGGTATTTACATATGTTTACATGATTGGATGCAATGATTACCTCATAGTCACACGATTGTGCTTCCTCTACAACCATGGTGTGACAAAATCATATTTGGATAATTGCGGTTGCATAATGAGTGAGTTGGCTTGTTCTTTGTAGCCACTTACCTTATCTCTACAAGCATCAGTACAACAAATATTATCTACACATACCTCGGTGCAGAGGGAGTGAAGTCGTTCATCTGTGCCATGAGAGCATGAAACACATTATCTTTAGTGATTCACATGTCAGCCATCTGATTTGACAAATCAAATCCTCCCGCTTCCTGAGCCACTAAATTATTTCCTGATTTGCAGCAGGAGTTGATCTAGAGATAGTGTTTTGGTTTCTAGCAAATATGTTTGAAGTAGAGCTGTTTGCTGGGCGAGTGACGGTCACATTTGAAGTAGAGACAGCATTAGGTGTTGGCCTTAATGTTGAGCTAACTATGATAGTTACATTTGAGTCTGATCTCTCTCTTCTTGGTTGTCTTCGTTCACAAGCAAAATGCCCTGGCTCATGGCAGTTGAAACATCTAAGCTTAGATTTGTTCCATCCAAGTTCTTTATTTGCCGCTTCCTAACTGTTTCTGCCAGTTCTCTTGACGAAATTCTTGGCGTGAAACACAGCCATGGCCAATTGCCATGTGATGTCCATTTCTTCGATGTCATCAGGATGGACTTCATGTAGCTCATCTGCCTCTATGTGATTGGTTGTCAGCTTTCCAGCAACGAAAGCATTATAGCAATTCATAACCCCTACCATCAATGCCATATTGCCTTCAAATTCCTTAGACACCATGAAAGGAGGTGTGAAGTTTGATGCAGTACTGAATGTGGCATGAGTTGGTGCAGAATGAACCGGGTTTACTTGTTGAACAGGGGTAGCAGGCGTCTAACCCGAGTAACCAGGGTATGTGAAAGCATTTGCAGGAAACAAGACAGAAGTTGAAGCATTTGAGTAGTTGGGAGTGTTGGGGTGGTTGGAAACACTGGAAGGAAACACTTGAAATGACCCAACCCCTTGCTAAGACCCAAGGCGGTGTTAGTTGAAACTCTAGAATTGTTGTAGCTTGAGATATGATTGTATAGTATCTGTTTGTCATCTATGTCATATGACTTGAGCAGAGAAATCAATTCTACAAGACTCATACGAGTCAGATCCTTGGTTCTCTTAATCACTGTAACATGTGTGTCCTAATTCCTTGGAAGAGCATTCAACAACTTTTTGTTGACAACTGAAATCTGTAGTGGCGTGTCATGTGTTCTCATCTCACTAATCAGGGAGATGAACCTTTCAATTTGATTTTCAAGTGTTTCTCCCGGAAAGTGATTGAACATGCTGAATCTTTGCATTAACATCTCACTCTTGCTTTCTTTCATCTCCTCGTTCCCTTCATACATTGCTAGAAGAGCACTCCACAACTCTTGAGCAAAGGTAGATTCCCTGACCCCAATGTCAATTTCAGGCACCAATGCAGAGTGTAGCAGTGCTAGAGCCTTAGCATCAATATCAACCTTTTCGTGATCCTCTTCACTCTATTGTGATGTAGGCTTGACGGTAGTAGTTCCTTTTTCCTCATCTATCACGTAAGTGATCACAGTTGGTCCATTCCAAATTGACCTCCAAGCCTTAGGATTATTGATCCTCATGTACTGAATAAACCCTGAACTTCTATTCTGAAAAAGACCCCCCCCCCAATAGCAGCCTGGGAATTCTGTTGTTGGTTCCTATGACGTTATCAAGATCCTCGTTTATTGCTGCTTTGTCACTTAACAGGATATGTTTAGTGAGTTCCATAGCTGAAAAATCAAACTGTAAGTAATGATTGAAAATTAGTTAATTTTAATAGTTTTATGCTTTTCAGTTATTATTATGGGTCCCACAGTTCAATAGTGAAACGGTTCTAATTAGGTCACACAGTCAAAACGTCAAGACAATTCAATCTGGGGTCTCACAGTCCAACCAGTCCACAAGATTAAACAGTCGCACAGTTCATATGGTCACACACTGTCTCTTACACCACACACAATTTAGTTGGACCGCACATCACTTAAAAATTGGGCCGCACACTCTTAGTTTTAGGCCGCACACTTAGTTGAACCCAAACTCAGGGACACTGAATTATTAAGCACCCGCACACCAGTTTGTTAACCACACACCTTCTTACCGGACCGCACACTTCAGAACTTGGGCCGCACACTTTGATATTGGGCCGTACACCAAATATGAGTCCACAATGAACAATCAAGTCGCACACTTCCCCTCACACCTAACACTGTACACTCCAAACTAATTTTGGAAACCAAAATAAGTTCCATGTAACAAACTGTCGAGATTTTAGGATATCAAAACCAAATCTTGATTGATTTCTTTCCACCAAAATCCCAAACAACCTACAAACATCGTTTGAAATCTTCCAAAAACAGATCAAACAACCAGTTTTTAACTAAATATTCAAGAATTTTATGAATGTTCTTAAGCACAATTCAGAAAAATCTTAATTTCATAAATTGTTTTTCAATGAGATTAAAAAAATTGAAATCATATAAACTTGCTAAACACACAGAAACACAGAAAAGTCAGTCGCACAAAAGTATATTAAATGAATTAATAGAACAAGAATCAACCTTTCCTGTTTTTGTTTCTTCAAACTTCAAGCAATATCCGATGAAAACCGAGCCTTCGAAAGACATCTTAGGCACTGATACCAATTGTAAGTCCCAAACTATAATCGGATATCACAGACACCTATTCAACTTGTGGAAAAACAAGAAAGATGAAGAAGAATGAAGATCAAAGTCAATTGTATTAATATCAAAGTGCACACAATCTCTAAGGATCGTCTAGTACACGTCTGGTTACAAGCAAATCAATTAACAACTAAAACAAAAACTAGGTGCATCCTATTTATAACATATAGAATGACCTAATACAACTGGGCAAAGCCCAAACCCTTATATGCAACCACATAACATCGACGAAGCCTAAACCCACACGAATTCAACCCAAACTAGTATACACAAGACAAACGTAAACCTATAAATATGTTTGATGCCTCATTTTTATGGCCTTACAATATCCCCCTACTTTATGCTAGTAGTCCAGATAGTGAAGATTTGTTCGATGACGTTGATGTTGGAGCTTTGATGAAGTGAGTCACTACTCTTGAAGAGGATAAGATCTTTAAAGATGTACAGATTTCTAGTTTAATGGAAGAGATAACCCACAAGAATCTCAATTTTATGGCCTTATAATATCCCCCCTAGGTTTATGTTGTCTGATGTATGTAATTTGAGGAAATGTTAGCTGATGAATCTTTGATGGTACCTCTTCAAGACATAGAGGTAAATGAGAAACTAAAATTCATCTAAAAACCTCTCCAAATCGAAGATAGGAAGGTTAAGAATCTCAAACATAAGAGATTAGTTCTAGTCAAAGTGAAATGGATTCAAAGAGAGGACCAGAATACACATGGAATTAGAATTAGAAATGAAATAGAAATACACATACTTATTTCAGTGAATCTCGAGGACAAGATTTTAAACAAGGTGGGAAGGATGGAACAACACTCAAAAACACCCTAGAACGAGCCTTGATCGAAACCCCAGACATGCACAATGAGACCCGACAAGAAAAACGAAGAAATATTATCCTGGCATCCCAGGCACCACGTGCTAGAATCATCCACATCTCTCGTGACGCGCGGGGGAGGTTTAAGCCACGTGGCACAGTTTCATGACAAGTGGCAAAGCTATGCCATTGGCGAGGCCGACCTAGCCCTAGCTAGGACTCGTTGCGCCATGCGAGGGAGTCCCCTACTCCTCTCGTGACGCGCGGGAGAAGCCTAGGTGGGCTATATAAGGAGCAGCTTGGGAACCGGTTCAGTCGCTCATTTCGATTTCAAAATCGAACTTCTTCTCTCTCTCTCTCTCTCTCTCTCTCTCTCTCTTGAAACTCTGTTCAAATACCCGAAGGCCTTAAAACCCTTAAACTATGCCCTGTAGCCAGCGTAATAGCCCGAATCACTGGTACGATACCCCGTCTGATTGATATATAAACCAAATCAACGGATGTTCAAGTGCTGCCTGAATAAGGCTATACTTTGTCATCAAGTTGTGGTTTTGATCTCATAATTATCGTTAAAGTTGAATTGGGTTAATATACTAATACTTGTGCATATTTTGTCTAATTAGGAGCCCGAGCCCAAGATCTTAAACCAGAAGGCTATTGTTAATAACCTAAATCTGCAATGTGAGTCATTTTCTTTTTCTCAAATGCTTTTACAAAACCCTAAATATTTTCAAGATGTATTTACAGTAATTAAGTCTTTGTACTTTGAAATTACTGCCAGTATGTGGAGTTTTTGTATACATTACTTGTTATGCATCACTATTGGACAAAGAGTTAGCCAATTAGTGATATGACCACTACTCACCAAATAGGCGAGTGACAAATACTATTAGAAGTTATTTCTTTACAATTGAACAACGAGGTAGCCAATAGTAAGTAAACAAATGTAAAAACTCTTAATGTTGTAAATATAAGGATATATTTTTATATAAATTGAATGAATTCACCAGTATTTTTCGTTGATCAAATGTTTTTTAAAGCGCGTTTCAGGGGATGATTACTGTGAATTGAAGGAAAAGTGCTAAGAGGCCCTCAAGCTTAAATAAGTAGCTATGTAAACCTGAATAAAAACGTGTTTTGTAATCAAGGATTTATCTCTATGAAAATCCTTAATGTAAATATGGGTTCAACCCACATTTTATGAAATGAAAACTGCGGTGTTTTGCAAACTCTAATATTTTTCCTTACGCCAGGTCCTGATGAAAATTTTGCTGCGACAATTTTAATAAACACCGATACCAGTTGTATTTGCTCGCGGCTTCCGCCCAGGGTGGGTCGGGACTTGTGACATTAACCCATAGCTCCAGCTCTTTCTTTTCCTCCTCTACAACTTCCTTCTCTAAAAAAAGACCAGCAACTTCCCCTTTCAAATCAGAACACTCCCCTTGAACAACTTGAAGCTTCTCAAACTCTCCTTCATCTCTCGCAAATGCTTCACCTAAACCTCATCAAGAGCCTTCAAATTGGCAGCATGCTTCTCCTCTAACACAACAGACTTCTCCTTCAACGCTTTCACTTGTGTCGCCTCACAATTGTACCTATCTTGCCAAATCATAGCCTTAGATTGATTCTTGTCTTGAAGACCCTTGTGAGTAGCAGCTCTTTGGTAAATGTCAAGTAAATGGAATTCATATAAGCCTGATGATGAAAAGCCTCATCCACAAGTTCCTCAAGGGAACAACCATGAACTTTCAGCTTCTAGGTAGGAGGAATAGAACTGTTCAAATGTTGTTTACACGCATGGAGATCGGAAAACGTGTTGTTATTTAACAGACCATTAAGGTACAAACACTTCAGCCTCAAAAGCTTCATCATCTTAACATTGGTGAGAGGATGAATGACGTTCACAAAAGGACTCTCCTCACCTTCTAAATTTTTCAAGTTACCAGCAGGCTCCACACTCTTCATCGAAGATCTTGTCCCTTTAGAAACCCCTATATATGGCTCAACAGGCTTTTTCTTCCTCTTATTTATCTTCTTTAACGAAGATTTCCCCACTACAATAGGAAGAGAAAAGTCCAGAGCGGATGCTTGGCCAGCTGAAGGGGCCGCATCCACAGGAGGAGTATTACCCACAAGACATTAACATGATCAACATAAGGAGGGGCATCCTCTCAACCCTCTCCTCCGATCAGCAAACTCACAAAATCATCTCTAGTACCAACAAACCAAGAATCAAATGAATAAATCATAGGCTGTGCATCGCCACCTAACTCTCTTGATTCATACTCAACACCCATCAAACTCGCTCAACACCCATCAAACTCTCATTAGAAATAATATCCAACAAACTCATATCTACAAATAAAAACAAAGATATAAGATAATCAATAAAACATCAAACATGATAAAAATATAAGGTAACAAACAAGAGGATCTCTTCTGCCATCTCTCACAAAGATAGGCATCTTAGAGTCTCAAACCACAACCAACTAATGCCGAACTGAATAAGCACACGGTCATGATAAGGATGAGCATGAGTAAGAGGGTTTTGCAAGAAAGTCACTTCGTGAAGGATCAGAAGATCTAAGGGACTGAAAGGATCTCGATAAGACATTTCAAATGGAACCAAAGATTTTCTAACCTAGAAAAACTTATCTTTCCAGAGCTTCAAAGTTGGTTTAGTACGAACAATGCATCGAGGGCTACCCTCTCTCAATATATCTATCGTGAGCCAATCGCCATAGCGGGGAAGTTGGAAAAATCAGTGGAATAAAGGAACAGTCGTTTTAATGTCCCTGGAAAGGCATAACATTTTGAAGTGAGTAATCTTACTCAACCACCAGGGGCTAATTGATGCAGTTGCAAACCAAGAGATTGAATAACTTGTAAGAAAAAAAATGTAAAAGGCAACCGCAAGTTTGAAAGTTCGAAATAGATGGTGTATAAACCGATGTAACCCTCCGGTGGATTATCCACCATTCTATGATCAGACGCTAACACTGGATCATACTCCGGTCCAATATGAAAACACTCACAATGACAATTCAAGGAACGATTGTTCAATTATGAATAATGGAAATGCATGTCATTCTTCCCGCCATATCGGAAATTGAAAATACAAGAAAAAGGATGAAGAACTAACTTGTTGATGATGAAGAACAAAGTTTGAAGATGAATAGAGAGAAAGTGTAAAGTGAGATTTCTGGAACACGTGGAAAGAATGGGTGGTTATAAATGAAGGTAATAATGGAACTGATTTATAGCACCCCCTTAACCGCCTATAAGGAAATGACGGAAGTGATTGATGGGACAATAAAAGAGCAGGCGACTAGGTCATGATGACCATTCAAGGCCTTGTAAGTCTACAAAACATAGATCGGAAAGGTTGAACCCACTAGGGAACTTTTCAACTTCATGGAGCAGCCCACTCCTACATAAAGGACTAAACAAGAAAAGTATGACCCACCCTTGCATGCTAGCTCTCCAAGAGCGGCCCGCACTGGGGGCTGATGACGGGGTAAGTCAAAACCCATTCCCCCACCTATTACAACTGAAGGAAATGGATAATTAACAAACACAACATTATGCAAGGAAATGACATCTCATTGTCAGCAGGTTAGAAATATAATGTCAGCAAGACATAACCTTTCCTTAAATGAATAAGGAAGAGACATCCTCTCCTAGAGCACGACAACAGTTGCAAGACATGAAGATTGAGACAAACGTTTGACTCAAAGGCGCAAGACAAAAGGATAAGACAAATCTATTTAATACGACACAAAGGGACAATCTCAGAAGAGTCGCTTTCAGTGGGAAGAAGGTCTAGATTTTACCCGGAAAGATATGAAAGAGAAGTTACTAACCTCAGAAGCAAAGGAAAAGGTACTGTCGTGTTTCCTCTCTAAGAGAAGTCACGAGCTCATTTAGGAACAAGAAAGGAACCTTGGTGCCTATAAATACCCATGTCCCGAAGACCTTCGGATACACATCGGATACAAGCCTTTCTTTCTCGAACTTGTACCTTATACGCTAGCTTACTTCTCCTTTGTAACTTAGCTTACTTCTCCTTTGTATTCATGTATTACTTCTCTTGTTGTAATCTATACTCCCCCATTGTACTCATACCACTTAACCTGGACGTCTCCAAGGTTAAGTGTTAGATTATATCAATTAAGCACACATTATTACCACTGCATAATCGTTGTAGCAACAGTATCTATCAGTATATAGTATAGCTAAGGTAAGTACCCACGTATCAATTTGTGGACACGAAATCTATCAACCTATCTCTTTCGTAATATCTAACCTAAGTAATTTTTAATGATCAAGAAATGCTAAAAAACCCCATTTGATTAAGTTTGTGAAAACAATGACAAGAAGATAACTGGTTAGGTTCAGTTTCATCTCAATGCATTTGCAAAGCAGTGGATTTGGTTCTTATAAAAAACTCATCATAGTTGACATTAGTGATGGATGGCGCTCCCGGTCAAAGATAATATTTATAAGCGTGAATTACCCTTAACTTTGAGTTAGTGGTAGTACGAGGCCGATCCACGAAGATTTTGTGGTTTGTGTACGAACGGGATTATTATAAGGGTTGTCACAAATTTATGAAGCTTGCTATATTGCTTAATGGTCTTTGTTTGTTTTGAAAACAGTGTTGGAATTAACCTACGAGTTTGTTACTAAATTATTTAACGACAAAAACTTGAACACATTTGATTGCATGAAAACTTGATTGTTTGACTAAAACGATAATTAGAGAACAAGGTTCACACCTGGTTCGACAATTGTAAGGCCTAGGGTTCCTACATGTTTTTAATTTGATTTAGTTGAACTCGATTATTATTGGTTTTATTGTCACGAGGCTTAGCTGCCAATTGCTATCAACGTTTCTTGGATGGACACAATGCACTTCTTTACCTAGGGTATGTAACTCCTCTCGAATGATAAGGTATAAATACACAAACTTTTTTTGCAAATTCAAATTTTATAACCACTCGACAATTCACAAATATAGTTCAAATGCAAGACAATTATCAGTCAATTCAAATGCAAACTCAATTTGTCACAAATCAAATCTAAACACGTATCAAACCCTAGAAACCTTACAAAACTCTACACCGGGGTGAAACCGAAAGAATTAGCCGCTCATGATGAACGGAACACGATCACCAGATGATTGAAGCTCGTACACAAACATCTTGAAGCTTTGATGATGGTAATGGATGATGTTAGGGTTTATGGTTGATGGTGATGGTGGGTTGATTGGTGAGATGATGCTGATGATGATGAATTAGGGTTAGGATGGATGGTGGATGATGATTGTGGATGATTAATGATGAATCAGATAGATTAGAGATGGTGTGGTTGAGGTTCTTAGCTCCAAGAATGCTTAGTGAAGTTCAAAATTGCGTACCTCCCCAATAGTGACCCAAAAAATGGGTTTAAAGCTCGTCTAATCATCAAACAAAAGCAAATCAGCGTCAGTGACCAGGATTTGGAGTTGCCGACGGCCAATCCTAGCGTCGCCGACGCCATGTGGAACTTCCAAAAGCTGCTGACGACCTAATCTGTTGTCTACAACTGTTTCTTGATGACGCGACCTGCAAGTCCGCTTTCCTGTTTTGCCCATTTCACGCACCTAATTGATCCCCTTCACTCCCTGATGCTCCATAGTAAAGTCGAATAGCTCCTTACTTCGTTGACCTGCAAACCAAAATTCTAATCAAAGTAGGCCATTGGAAACCAGAAGTCAATAATAACGTAAACTTAAATACGATTAAGCACCGGTTTTCGACCACGCGTCAAGGGTGTAGTGTTTAAAAGTCATTGTTGTCTCAGGTTAACCACATGTACCCAAATAACTAGGCTATAGACATACTCACTTATCCGGTTCTAAGTAACTAAGTCATTTACTAAATATCTTTCTGATCTAAGAGTTTCTTATATTGATCTAGCAACCATAGAATAACGAACCAAGTAAATTGCTATCTAGGTTACTCAATTCAAAGCAAACCCTTCACTAGTTTCTAACTTCTTTTAATCATATTCTTCCGGTAGGTGACCTATATGAATTACTAACTCTCAAACAAGTTTGTCCTTTACCTACTAAGCTTTCAGCCCTATACTAACGATCGATATATATCCAAAAGATAAACGAAGCAGATCTAACATGCATAACCTCATAGAAAGATCTAAATCATCCACACAAACTCATTTGAACATCAATACTCATCATACAAACTACACTATCATAAGATCATAAGCAAACCTTACTAAAAACACACTTTCATAACAAATCAACTAAATCATTGCAAAGTCTACTAACCGACTATGGTGCGTTTAGCTACTCATATTAACAAACAAAACTATTCAATTTAAATACATGATTGAAATCAAAAGGAAAACGATAATACGAAGGGTCTAACTTGGTAAGGATCGGTGTCTCGATCTCATGTACGTTATTCTTACTTAAATCTTCCGTCTAGTGATCCGATCTCGCTCTTTTTCTTGCTTCTGAGTTCGTCACTTCTTAGGGTTTACATGACATCCCATTCTATAAATACGATTAGGGGTGAGCAAAAGGGTCGGACCCACCAGAACCATGCCAGACCCGACCCGACCTGACCCGCGAAGCGTTTAAAGCATATCTTAAGAACCAGAACCGGCCCTTTAATACAGGGTCGATTCGGTTCCAAAAGGTTCCGAAAGGGTCGGTTCTCACATAAGACCCACAAAACTGTTTTTGAAACTTATTTTTTTGGCTTGGGCAAATCTGAAACAAACCGAGGCCTCGATCAATCATCATCCACAATGCAATGTTGCTATAAGAACATTATTTACTAATTCATGCATTCAGTAATACACTAAAAATCTTGAGCAAATTAAATTAAGATAATAAAGAGTAATGTATATAAAATATAAGTTTCCAAAACCAAAACACCAAATAAATATAATGTATATAAAATATAAGTTTCCAACAACAGAAAACCATATGCTAACCGTGTTTGGTTGAATGAGTCTGTTCCAATTTATTTTATATTATTGTCTTTTGTTTCAAAGGCAAAGTACATGGGTTAATCCAACAACATATACGAATCATGTATCAAATATATATATATATACGAACCATGCTTAAAGTCTATATATGAAACATGCATCAAATATAAAGACGACGACCTGAATTAATTAAACAGAAGACGACTACATGCATCAAATATATATACGAGTCATTGAACCTAAACTACATAAGAAGACCACTACATTAACAAGTTCATATCTTCAAATCATAAAAACACAACTCGATGATATCTTGAGATTGAGTTACAGGTTCAATCAAACGAAGAAGAGGAAGTAACAAGTTCATTGAACACGCATATGATATAAAAGGTTTTTTATTGAGATAAATGTCGTTATTAGCTTCAGATTGAGATGAGTGTTGAAAGGTAAGAAAAGAATTAATTTCTGTATATACAATCATGATCTCTTGGTTTTTAAATTCTATCTGTCTTTAATCGGTTCTAAAAGGTTTGATTGGTTTTTAATGGAACCGACCGGAGCCGACCCGGAACCGTTTAATGGGTGTTTAATGGAACCGCGAACCGAACCACATGTAGCCTAGACGGGTCTTAGCGGGTCGGTTCATGCGGTTCTGGTGGGTTTGACGGGTATGACCCATTTTTTGCTCACTCCTAAATACGATCCAGGTTATGTTTGGGTGGGTTACGACCCGTAAACAAGATCCAGGTTCCAAAAACTTGCCACGTGTTGCGTTATCACTTTAGGTTTCCAATCTTTAGGTCAGTGCACTAGCTTAGGCTCACGACTCATAGCTTGTTAACTGGTTCATGGCCCGTAATGGTATAGATTGGGCCTACCTTTTGGTTGTCTTCAGTAATCTCCAACTCTGGCCCCGAAATCCTTCATTTCACCTAGTAATTTTCAAAACACTTAGAAACAAACATCTAATATATTCCAAGCAAGATTTACAACAAACAACTATCAAAATGCGGGATTTTAACACTATGAAAACATGTTTTTGAGACACGTCAGTACCATAACGAACCAATAGCGGTCGAACAACATCGATGTAAAACATATGCCGATATACTCTTCCACATACTCTTTCGGTAAATATACCAAGTGTCGGTAACCTGCCAAATCGATACCGATTGAAAGACCTCTACAAAGCGCGGGTAACATCACTAGTTATAAATAATTTGATATATTATGTTTTATTTCTATTGTTTTTTTATTAAGTTTATATTATTTTAAAAAAGAATACAAAAAGGCAAAATAAGATAATCAGAGAAAAAGTTTAAGCTCTCATAATTGTTACATATGATACACTTAGTTACTTGTTTATTAAGTATTAATATTTGTATTTTTCATTTACTTTGTATTATATATAGTGAGAAACAAATAGTCACTATAAACCTTGATTATCTTATTTTCTATAAACTATTTTGCGTAATCAGACATATTTGTATAGAATTAGTTTAGACTAGTGGGTTATCACTCACACTCTACGGTGGTTTGAAACACGGATAAAAATAACCAAATCGCAAACGTGACGATAAAAAATCACGTGACAAAGGTATATTGAAAGTCATGAAAAAGTTACTTCGTGGTATACGAAAGCCAAGTTCGTCGAAAACAATTTAGTCTAAAGCGTATATGGAGATAAACACAAAGACCACACATTACATTACTTGAACAAAATTTACACCAAAATGTATATAAAAATAAACATGAAGGCAATGTTTTACAACGGGTCGGTTTAATCGTAGATAAATAAAATACGTCACAATGGTGTATTTAGAGATGAGCGTCGAACAATTTAAAAAACCAAACAGTCTGTCGATTTAAAAACAACGTTACAAACATTCACGTCGAAACATACACTGTTGATTAGTTCCTTTTGAACGTAATGGAAAACATAAAAGAAATACATGTGACAGCAGACAGGCCAGCAGAGAATCCAGTCAGAGACGCAGCCATGGAGTTCGACATACTTATTAGGAAGATTTGGTTCCCCTTTAGGATGTATGTTCTTGATGGTAGTACCGAGTTCTTTAGGGTTGAAGAACTCGTCGTAATGGAGAGAGAGGAGGGGACGATTTTTTTAGTGTTGATGTTATGAAGTCTAACTCTAATCCCTCTCTAGTAATCTCCTTATATATACCCAAGGGGAAACCCAATTAGTTAATGAGGGTAAATCAATCCATCAACAATTACCAACTAATTATATTATAGGTTTTAATATATTTTGATCTATATTATATAAATGATAATGATGGTTACTAGATTAAATACATACAAATAAATATTTAAACTTACATTCTCCCACTTAGCCGAATAATCATTTATTATGAGTATTAGATTAGTCTGATCAGAAGTTAATACTCATTTTAGCTTTAAACCAAGAACCATAGCATAGAAATACAGTCGTTGAGTCATTATTCGACTCAGGACCCCCATTAGTCATACTACAACCTCAATTTAAAACCTAATAGTTATGATCAAAATACGCAAGTAAGCCCTTTAACGTTTGATTTGTATTTATATTTGTCTATATGTCATTATACCGGCAGAACATATGTTAGAGACATACAAAATCAAACTGATAAGGAAAATTAATAGTTAATCATTTATAGTACGATATGCAGTTGTACATAGTTATAACCTTACATAATAGTTATGGGTGATAGACTTTCAGTTATAGGATCCTTAAGCATATCATGAATGAATTCGATACAAAGATTTAGTTTCCTCAATTCGTTCATAAACGAATAATCAATTTCGTATCAAAATTCAATGCAGCACCTCTCAATTGTTACTGTTCAAGGAGATATTGTAGATGACTTTATCACAACAAGTCTTCAATATATAATTTATATAAAGTTAATAAACTTATGAGATAAATTTTCGACAACATTTATTAAAATTGTGTTGTGATTAATCAACATATTTTGTCATTATAACTTAGGTTGTTATTATCAGTTTATTATGACTCCTCCACGAGATAGGTTTTGTCTGCTGACATAAGGATATACCCCGAAATTACATTTTGTCATCTTCGAATATTACAAAGTTAAAGTAATCAACCGGTTTGAGTTCTCACTTCTTCTTTAAATTATAGTCTCACGTTCCTTTATAGATATTTTAATACTCCATAAGATGTTTCACATTAATCTAGAACATATCTAGCTTGTTGCAATGTGAGTAATATCTAAACGAGTATAGACTTGAATCTACATAAAACTTCTAAATTAATGAAGTATAAGAAATAATCTCATTTATCTTATTAACCTCTAAAGGAGAGCAATATTGTTTGTTACATATGTAAGGACCCATTTAAGAATTAAACTTATGGAACGAAATTAATGTACCATTGGGTCTATCTCAGTATGTTATGATATCTATCACGTAAGAGATATCTCTGAGATCTATTGTATCAAAGTTTGTGTTAACAATGCTTTGACTTATATAACATATACTTGTCAAAAGAATGTCATCTACAGAGATAAGTTTATTAGGAGTTTCATTTTTATGGATTAGCTCTAGGTTAGGTTGCTATCGTTTTCAGGATTCTAATTGTGTAAGAGTTGGTGCAGTATGGTGTACAAGAGGTGTAAGGGAGTTAAATTCGGAGTACAATTTAATGACTTTCTTCCCTTGCCTCTTGTATTCCTTGCAAGTCATGATAAAGACTTTGACTGCTCCCACTGACCTTAGAAATCTTTAGGAACTCAGCATGCTTAGGGTCAATATTTAACGACCAATAGACTCTAATAGAGAAACAAGTTAATGACGTTAGTCGTTGTAGTTTCTCTTGTTGAGGATTATGTTAGTTTAGGTAAGAAATCTAAGTGTGCCAACAATTAAGCAACAACGAAACCTTTGTAAGAGTAGCATTAGATTTTAAGGAGACAAGTTTTGATGGAACAGTGTCGAGATGGAGCAGTATCTTGTACAAGAGGTGTAAATTGAAGTAATATGAAGTTTTCACTCCCCACCTCTTGCAACTATTGCAAGTTATTATTAAGACACTTAATGCTCCCACTGATATTTGATATCTCTAGAAATGTTACAAGATAAGTTTCAATGAGGTACATGACGTGGGAACCTATCATACATATGTTAGACTTTATTTGATTTCCTTAATGTTAAGATGTCATAAGAAGCTTAGGGACATATTTAATAGAAATATTATTAAGTGTGTGTGTGTGTATATATATATATGAATAGATTTCTTTAAGACTATGGGCCGTATGAGATAAAATTTAGATACAAGTAGATAGTCTTCGATTCATAAATGAATTTTGTCTCAATATTCCATTTTAAATAAGTTTCACGAATGTCAATGAAATATAACTTATAGTGGACCCATACTTATTCCTTAAGCTAAGTAATGATTTAGAGCTTTCAACATCATGATTTAAAATCACTTAGAATGAGATTTGATAAAAAAATCATCCCATTAACCTGATTTCTCATGAATTACGGTTACAATGGATGAAATTTGTAGGTCTCATTTTCCTTTTGTTAAATTCTCATTTGCATGATAACAAAAGTTGTGAAAGTGTAATGTATCATCTAGTTTATCTTATTAATGTTTCTATCCAGATATTGAGAACAAATAATATGAGAGTTTAAGGTAAGTGTGACTATATGTTGGTTATGCAAACCTCAGGACGTTCATAACATAGCTTAAGTATTGATACTATATTCTGATTAATCTTTGGAATATGTAAGGTATCATAAAGCGTAACTAGAAGACAACTTTCCATGGTTCTTATAGACTTCACATTTAATTTTGCCACTAACTCTCATGTTAGTTATTTGTTGAATTCTAGTAAGGAAACGTATAGAACTAGAGTCAACTTATCATGTGTTAATTGGAATATTAAGATTAGCAGACTTATTAGTAGGCAACTACCTAATTAATTCATCCAACTGTTTTGTTGAATCATGGATAGTCTCGTTGCTTATGCCTAGTCTAATGACATAATCATGCAATGAGATTCTCCCTCTAACTTAGAGATGGAATTAGTACTTGTATTTTAAATTTGGACCTTAGAAATATCCTCTTTTAAGGTTTTAGTGGTTATAAGATGAATAACATCTTATTTTCCAGTTTCTAACATTTCTTTCTTTGTACGTATGTTGCTTATCAACACACTCCATTTCCTATGGTACTTTAGAGTGTTATAGTTGATTTTTAAGGCATCAAATTGTACAAGTGAAAAAAATCAGTATGCAATGTACTGAAAAATTGTACTTATTTCATGTGTGTGCCCTTTATTTTATGGGTCATGGTATTGTACATTATGATTTATTCACGAATGCCACTTAACCTTATAGTTTAGAATTTGAAATGAAGGCATGCGCATTAAGAGTTCTTCTAATTATTCCATAAAATTAGATTAGTCTTAGGAAAAAACTTAATCTGGAATAACTTTGGTGATAGCATTTATGTTAGATGAGTTCTTGTTTATCATAAGAGACACCATGTTCGATTTATCCTATTCATCATGCTCTATTTTTCTTCTATAGTACCTTTATCAAAAGAGAGCAGTAGAATTATCATGTCTTAATAGATAATCAAGGATTTGATTTAAAAGCTAATCTAATGGAAACTTTAAGTAAGGAAAAATATATTAGGTTTAGAAATTAAAGTGGATGAAATACTAATTTATAGAAGAAAGTTATAGAGAGTTATGTTATGGGGTGTTAAAGTAAGCCAGACAAAATATGGTCATAAGATTAATGAATGATCATTAATGTGAGGATCAATATTTGAAGAAGTTGTGATATGTCTATTACTAACATCAGAATAATAGACTAATTTGAAAATTCTAGTTAAATAAAGACAAATCACTTTTGAGCAGAAATGTAATCATCTAAGCATGTGTGCAAAGTAATTGTTACAAATCAGCTTTGGCCAGAAATGATACAATCACCTTAGTCATGCACTTGTTAAGTATGCTAGACATAAATAAATTAAATCAGCTTTGGCTAGAAATAATATATTCACGTTTGTAATGCATAATTAACATAGCTTCTTATAATACTTGAACAATAAGTGATGCATCAAATCACCTTTGGGTATAAGTAATACATCAGAAGCTCATTCAAGTTAAGCTATTTTGGTTTTGTGAAAAGTTATCTGATTCTGATTATTAAATGTTTACAAAAACAATTATTTAATAGCAAACCCCTGTTACCGCGGATCGAACTTCCGAGAACTTTTTTTATTTCGAATAAGTTAGATTTTGGATTTATCCGAAATGATGATTTTGAATAAGTTTCAGATTCATCCAAAATGTATAATTTCGAATGAGTTTCAGATCTATCCGAAATGTATTATTTGAATGAGCTTCAGATGAGAATCAAATCTATCCGAAATGTGTTATTTCGAATGAGTTTCGGATGAGATTCGGATTAGTCCGAAATTATGATTTTGAATGAATTTCAGATGAGATTTCGAATTATCTGAAATTGTGATTTCGAATAAGTTTCGGATCTGTCCAAAATGGTAATTTCGAATGTGTTTTCAGATCTGTGTAAAACATGTTCTCCAAGACTCGAATTCTCTTAATTACGGTTGTTAATTGTCATAAGTTGAAAATTCGAAATTTAAGGGATTAGGGGATTGAGTTTCCTGTTTTAGTGCTGATTAGATTCATCTAATTATTTCGAAAAATAATATCTATTAATGATTATAAGAGATTTCGAAATTTTTAAGTAGATAAAATAGATCAAAGTCATGAAAAACACCCAATAATCCGAAATCCATTCCAAAATAAGGGAATTTTTTTGAATTTTCTTATGAATATCATGATGAACCTTAAGAACACAAAAATAATTTTGGAATCCGAAAACTAGAAATTTTAACATATTAATGTGGATTTCGGAACAGTGATTAACTTATTGAAATTCGGAACAATGATTAACATATTAAACATATGATCCGAATCTTTATTAGGAACAGTGTTTCGAAAACAGGGTTTTGAATTTTTTTATTAGGTTTTCATAAATTCTGTTTTCTAGATTTTAATCTCAGAAAAATGGATACAAACATAACTGATTTATCAACATATGCTCTGATACCAGATGTTGATCATTCCTTTTGAACGTAATGGAAAACATAAAAGAAATACATGTGACAGCAGACAGGCCAGCAGAGAATCCAGTCAGAGACGCAGCCATGGAGTTCGACATACTTGTTAGGATGATCTAGTTCCCCTTTAAGATGTATCTTCTTGATGGTAATACCGAGTTCTTTAGGGTTGAAGAAGTCGTAGTATTGGAGAGAGAAAGGAACGATTTTTTTGATGTTGATGTTATGAAAACGTAACCCTAATCCCTCTCTAGTAATCTCCTTATATGCACACAAGAGGAAATCCAATTAGTTAATGAGGGTAAATCGGTCCATCAACAATTACCAACTAATTATGTTATAAGTTTTAATATATTTTGATCTATATTATATAATTAATAATGATTGCTACTGAATTAAATACATATAAATAAATATTTAATCTTACATACATGTAACAGAAAATTTGTTGAAAACTCAAAATGATAACTATATTAACCAACTTAAATATAAGAGGTGTAAATGAAAATTATCCACTAAAATATTAAAAATGATTGTTATTAACGTGAATTGTTATATGTATAACTGAAAGAACGAGACTTTTCGTTATATTCGTTCATTTACTTAATCAAACCAAATTTCATATTCATGTACGTCATTTCTTAAACGAACGAAAGTTTCATTTGCTCTATAATTCACCACTACGGCTTCAACGTACACAAAAGTTTCGTTGTTGTGTAATTTTATTGGTCAGCTGACCAGTAAACCGGTCAACCGATTTGAATTCTAAAACGATGGATTAAAAATTCTAAAAAAGGGTAAACCGACTCGAATCCGCCCTGTTACGCCTACCATTTTGATATGTGTTGCCGTGCATTGCACTCTAAGAAATGTAGGTGTAAGAAAGCAATCACTTGTCACCTGCCACCAAACCAACAAATACAAGAATCGAATTTATAAAATCACCCCTCAACTATTTATCATTAGCAGTTTATGTCCAAACTTTGAGTTTGTTTCACTTGATGTTCTAAGTACAACTATTTTGCAAGGTTAAGGTCCAAATAAACTTTTTTGAAAATATAAATTTTCAATACTTTAATATCATTCATATCATGGAAAATTACCTGTTGACTACATTTCATCCTTGTTATCTTTGGCAAACAACCTAAGGGCTGGGAACTAGGTCGACTATATCAGGGCACTTTTCTAAAAAATTGGCGCAAAGTAAATACACTAACACTTTCTAATATGTTAACAAGACCATTGCATAACCGTATTCAAATAATCCAAAAGTTAATATAATGGTTTAGTATATAATTTTAAAAAGTGGTTTTATTTAATTTGTTATCTTAATAGCAGATATATGGACCTGAAGTCAGCAAGTCAAGCTAGGAGATACTTTATCTTTGGGATCAGGATTTTAAAATTCTGATGGTTTCTATACAGCACTTCTAGGACGGAGAAGTCAACTAACATTGTTGGATGTCAAAGTGACCAAAGAAGAATCCAACATAGTCAAGCCCTAAAAGATATTAGTAGCCCAAGCTTTTACTTATATTTTGTATGTCGGTGTCACCCTTTCCCAGAAGACAAGGCTCTGGCATGATTCGATCTTGTACAAATGATGGTTTAACATCGTTGAACTATCCAAATGGAGACTCTTTTCATTCCAAAGGCACATACATACGACTTTTTTAAGGATTTGTTTTTTAGCTTTGTTCTTATTTTATTTTTTCTTTAATTTCAAAAGCACACACATACGATCGACTTTCTTTAAGGATTTGTTTTTTTTGCTTTGTTCTCATTGTTTTTCTGTAAAACTTGGATCGATAAGGTAGACGATTTGAATCTAGCTTGTAACATGTAACGAACATTATTTTATTCTAGCTTTTGCTCGACTATACTACAATACCACCACTTAAAGAAAACCGAAAAAATTAGTGACTAATACAAGGGACCTAGTGTACTATTATTCAATACTAGAGGGGGTGAAATAAACACATGTATTTAGATAAAATGTCACCACTCACCATTGAAACTTCTTGCAAAAAAGCAACAGCAAACAGACCAACTGTCTTCATCTCCAAGACTCACCAACCAATTTTCTATCTTGTTCATCAAGTAAACCATTGATTAACATAACATTTGACTCATAAATTACAGAAAGACAAACAAGCAAGATTGTGCATACAAGCATCCAAAACAACCCCTGACCGTTTCACATGTGAAACAGCTTCTGGTTTCAAACTTTGTGATCAACCTAATTTCAAACATGTTTGGAAGAGATCCATGGGGTGGGTCATTGGAGATGAACCATGCGGATTCGGAAACAGCACATGATGAACACAACCGGAATGTGAACGATTTTGATAAGGCCGCGGTGTCGCGACCTTTAGACGAGACCCAACAGAGCTGGTTGTTGGGTCCCACAGAAAAGAAAAAGAAGAAGTATGTTGATTTGGGTTGTCTTATTGTCAGCCGTAAGATCTTTGTTTGGACGGTTGGATTGGTGGTAGGAGTAGGGTTTCTTGCTGGATTCATTGCATTGATTGTTAATATTGTTCCTAGGCATCACAAACACTCCCCTCCTCCTGATAATTACACTATTGCCCTTCAGAAAGCTCTCATGTTCTTCAATGCCCAAAAATGTAAGTTTTTTTACTATTTTGTTGTTTACCCACTTTACAATTTTTCTTTTTGTTTTAAAAACGCGTTGGGCCGTTCGTGAGCTTCACTTATGTCAGGGTGTTGCAAGTACAATCAAATAAGCTTTATGTACATATCGGTTTCTCTTTACCTATCATCCTTTTTATCAAATGAAAAGTTCATAATTTCTTCCCACATTTTTACATAAGTGTACTCCTTTTATTATTTTGTTGTTTTCCCACTTTACAATTTTTCTTTTTGTTTTAAAAACGCGTTGGGCCGTTCGTGAGCTTCACTTATGTCAGGGTGTTGCAAGTACAACCAAATAAGCTTTATGTACATATCGGTTTCTCTTTACCTATCATCCTTTTTATCAAATGAAAAGTTCATAATTTCTTCCCACATTTTTACATAAGTCTACTCCAAACCCTAACTTGACCAATTTTGACCCAGATGAGCATGATGCACCAACTCAAGGCCATGAGGCGTTTTCCAGACTGCCTCGCACCTCAAGCGCGCTTTTAAAAAACCAAGCTTGTTAATCTTCCATATATGCAATTCTCAGAATTAAAAAAAACATGATTTACGCAAAAAAATAATAATTCTCAAACGAAACTAACCGATTTCGAAATAAACCTAAAATAGGGAACACATCTAAATTGAATTCCGAATTTTGTTTTGTATTGAATTCGAATTAGTAATATTTTAAACAGTTAGACCCAAACAATTGAATATATATATATATTTATTTTTTATAATAAATACATCTATTTTTTATTTATTTCCTATACATATATTATTTATTATTAATTTTTATATATTTTTTATCATAATTCGGGTTATTAAAATGGCCCGAATTTGAATTTTCAAATTCGAATAACCCGGAAACCTACCAGATGAACACCAACATATTTCGTTAGATTGATCACATATTCAGAATTGTTAAACGATCGAATCGATCTTTATAATAAGTTTGTAGTTTGCATGATGTTATTGTTTGCGTTTGATACATGCAGCTGGAAAACTCCCAAAGCATAACAATGTTTCATGGAGGGGTAACTCATGCTTAAATGATGGGAAGGCTGATAAATCAGGCGCGGTCATTAAAGATCTGGTGGGCGGGTATTATGACGCTGGCGACACCATCAAGTTCCATTTCCCAAAAGCTTTTGCCATGACCATGTTAAGCTGGAGTGTTATCGAATACAGCGCGAAATATGAAGCTGCTGGCGAGCTCGATCATGTCAAAGAGATTATCAAATGGGGAACCGATTACTTCCTTAAAACCTTTAATTCGTCCGCTGATTCCATCAACCAGATCGTTTCTCAGGTGACTTGTTGTTCCTTATTAGCTTGTTTATGATCACCATAATCTGTTTTTAAAAACGGGTTATTTAAAAAAATGACTATGACAAGTGGAGTTTATTTTTTTTATATGGTTTGAATTATGGGTTAAGATAGCAACTTCAGATTTATTTGAGATAGTGACTTAGTTATATGAATTATATTTTGTTTCTATTTTTTTAGTTGGCAAGTTTTCTTGTGAAATAAATTGGAAAACAGTTTTGATAAAAAAAATTAATTAATTAACTCAATTTTAATTTTTCTCTAATAAAACAATCTAAATCCACAGTTTTGTTTTATTTTTTTCCATGTTCAATCAATATAGATCTTTTTGAAATCTGAGTTGTATCAAAACAAAATTGTTTTTCGTCTTGTAATTAAGAAAAATACATGATAATGATACAACTTGGTTTCAATAAATACAATTAATGAAACGTAGACAAAAAGAAAAAATAACACAAAACTGTGTATTTAGATTTTTTTTAACTATTAGATATTACATAGTATCAGAGAAAGAAAGACTTGTATGTTAAATAAAATTGAAAAGGAATTGATCAGGAGGGACAAGTGACTTCCATTTTTACATTTTCGAACTTTAAGTACCTATCTTGAACAACAACTAACACATAATTCAAACTTAACCAAAAAAAGCTTCACTTGTCATCACCAGTTTCCAAAACAACCACTTTTATGTAATAACAAAAAATAATAAAATAATAAAAAAAACCTCATTTCTAATGTTTGGAGGAAAAGATAATGTTTTTGATGATCTAAACAATTTATGTTGTAGGTTGGGAAAGGTGATACATCAGGAGGGGCAACTGATCCTAATGATCATAGTTGTTGGATGAGACCCGAAGACATCGACTACCCTCGTCCTGTTACCGAATGCTCTAGCTGCTCTGACCTTGCAGCTGAAATGTCAGCCGCGTTAGCTTCTGCATCGATCGTTTTCAAAGACAACAAGCACTACTCTAAGAAACTTGTTCGTGGCGCTGCAACCCTCTGGCAGTTTGCTAGAGATCAACGCGGAATTTACAGTTCTGGTGGAGCTGATGCTGGAATGTTTTATAATTCAAGTATGTATTGGGATGAGTTTGTATGGGGTGGAACTTGGATGTATTATGCGACTGGCAATCAATCGTATCTTTACCTTTCTAGCCACCCTAAACTCGCTAAGCATGCTGGCGCATTCTGGGGTGGGCCCGACTATGGTGTTCTTAGCTGGGATAACAAGCTTACTGGAGCTCAAGTAAGTTGGTCAAATCTTCTTTGATTTTGTATAATTACACATCAGCCTATCCTGGTTGGGGTGTTACGGTTATGGTATCAAAGCTGAGACTCTTTTTCTTGTAGAAAACATAAACTTTAGAACTAAACCTGTCATTGATTCTGTTCATTGATTATTAATGATTTAATTTGTTATGTTTTTAGGTGTTACTGACGCGATTGAGATTGTTTTTGAGCCCTGGTTATCCATACGAAGAAACATTGCATACATATCATAACTAGACAAGCATAATCATGTGTTCATACCTGCCATACTTTAAAAGTTTCAACAGAACAAAAGGTAAGTAGTGATTTCATTCACTTGTCACTAAAGTACCCAAATCTTTTTGATGGTCATAAAATCATATGGTTGACGACGACGATGATGATGATTATATTTTGTTGTAGGTAGATTGATCCAGTTAAATCACGGGAGACCGCAGCCACTCCAGTATGTTGTAAATGCTGCTTTCTTAGCTACCCTCTACAGCGACTACCTCGATGCTGCAGATACCCCTGGGTGGTATTGCGGGCCTAATTTCTATTCAAGCAACGAGCTACGCAAGTTTGCAAGGACTCAGGTATGCATTATAGCTGTAGGTGGCAAAATGGGTGGGTTAGATAACAGGTGAATACATTGGTCAAATGGGTAAGTTTTAGTACATGTTAGGTTGGGTCGGGTTGATAAGAAACACTCATTTCTCAATTTTAAAACTTCCTTAAACATAATCACATTACATGCATTAATTAAGTTATTAATGCAATGTTTCGTTGGTGTGAAAGATTGACTATATCCTTGGAAAGAACCCGAAAAAGATGAGTTATATTGTCGGTTTTGGCAACCACTATCCAAAACAAGTCCATCACAGGGGTGCATCTATTCCCAAGAACAGAATCAAGTACAGTTGCACAGGAGGGACTAAGTGGAGAGATGCTAAATCGCCGAACCCAAACACTATAGTTGGTGCTATGGTTGCTGGGCCTGACAGACACGATGGTTTCCATGACGTGCGTACAAACTACAATTATACAGAACCAACTCTTGCTGGAAATGCTGGTTTAGTTGCAGCTCTAGTGGCTCTTTCAGGTGACCGCACAACAAAGATTGATCAAAAGACCATCTTTTCAGCAGTGCCGCCAATGTATCCGAATCCCCCACCACCACCGGCTCCTTGGAAGCCTTGAGAACACTCATTCAACTCGTGACCGTTGTTTTTTTATGATGTTTTGACTTATAGTGACAAGATTTTGCTAGAAGAAAGGTAAATGAAAACATATGGATGTGGGGGTACCTGGTGATTTAGTGCTGAGAATGAATCCTATGATTATACATGTATAGTTAGTATGTTTGTTTTGGCACGTGAGCAATTTGATGTATGTACAACTTGATACAATATTGGTTTTCAAATGAATCTTTCTGATTCCCTTTGTTTTCAAGTTTCTCAATTTGACTTTCCATCAATTTGAATGTTTGGTGATATTAATAATTTAATGTTATCTAATAACAGGATATTGAATTAAGATCAAACAAATTCAAGTTAAGTTATAAAAGTCAGGTGATAATGCAAGTTAGAAGATGAGGAGTAAATGACTGCATAAAAGTTTAAATATAAATTTAGATTGAAGTTTACTATAAATCAGTAGAGTTAGTGAACCCTTTTTAGCTCAACACAGGTAGCATATAACCTAACTTGACCATTTTGGAATGATTATTGCATAGCCACTGATTTAAGGCGGTCAAACCGATGTATGTTCTTCAATCCTCAACTCATACATAATGGTGGACCCATAAATTATTTTCACATGTCATAATTTTGTGAGTCGGCTATCAAGCACTAAATTTGAGGGTTTTTTTTTGTCTGGGTCGAGTTGCATAACAAACATAAATAATCTACATTAAATTTAAAATACATAATAAAAATGCAAAGGTTTTATGTTGGTTCCACTATTCCCACATACCTATAATCATATTTACACATCCCTACATATATATGGCCCGTATAGCATTATACAGGTTGTATGGAATGTTATTGCACATAAATTTTTGGCAAGGAATGTTTTTTTGTTTTACATGTATACAAGCCGTATAATTGTATACTACCAATATAATGTTATACGGCCTAGTGTTTTTATTTTGGGTGGTTTCGTGTAATTTGATCAAATTTTGGGTTTTTAACATCTGTATACGGGCCGAATACTGTATATGGGGGGCTATATAATGTTATACGGCTCGTATATAATTAAACATTTTTTTATTTTCTAAAACCGAAAACCCGTGTAATAAATTTTTGTAATTGTTTAGATATATCGGATTATGTTACGATAACATTTTCCGTATTGTTTAGATATATCAGATTATGTTACGAGTTTGTAATTAAACGTACTACTAGCTTTGAATAATTTTCGACTTTATTATGTTAAACGTCTATGTTACGATAGCATTTGTCATATTATTTAGATATATCGGGTTATGTTACGAGCTTGTAATATTACGAGTTTTAATAATCAGGATATACTAACAACAAAACATGTGGATGGGATAAACAATACGATAACAATTATAAATAAACAAAAAAAATGTAAACATAAGATTAATATTTACAATGTTTTACATCTAAAACAACAAAAGATAAATATTTACAATGTTTCAAATGTAAAACAACAAAATCAAAATACAATAAGTAGTTGCGACGATGGTGGGCATGGTGCAACACCAGCTCGTGGAGGTAGGGGCGCACCAGAATGCATAGCAATAATCACCTCCACCATCCGCAGTATGTCGCTCTGTATACAGGATACGTCCACTCGTACAACAGTTACATCTGACTCGACATGAGTCAGACTCTCCTCCACCCCTATGGAGGCACCACACGTGTTCTCACGCTTCCTCGCTCATACGGGCGATCAACCTGTGCATCTCCACACCTATCTACAATCTGTCGACCGTAGCATGACCTGCCCCTCTCCCCAGCCACCCTTGCCCCCTCACCCTCTCCCTCGTCAGCCTCGCCTCCCTGGCCCGCCTCTATCGATAGTGGCTGCCCTGGGTATTGTCACACCTCAACCGATGGCGGAAACATCGGAGTGAGATGAAGATGAGATTGCAAGAGGCTTCATAACAACTAATTGTGACAAGTATATAAAGTAATGAATTCATTTCATACTAAAGAGTTACATTGTTTTGAAATGGAAAAGTACAACAATTTCAACTTAAACAAACACAACATTAGAATTACAAATAAAGAATTTAAGCTTGTCTCGAAATCCACCCTAAGTAGATTTCTTCAAGTGTCAACATATGTTTCCTGCAACATGTATTAAATAAAATCAACACAAATTTGGCAAGTATACAAGTTTGAATATATAGCATACGTATAAAAGTTTGTCTCGAATTTAACATGGCAATTCATATACGAAGTTGAAGCTAGCATGCATAACTATAGGCCAAAACCCGAGCATCCCTCATCACCGAAGTGAACGAGACCGTAAAGTATAATGTGCATCCCTCGACACCTAAGTGATGAGATCGTAAAGTATGAATAAATTAACAATACCCCAACGGGTGGTGTGCTACTCCTATAGCGCTATAATTGTCAAGGTGGGCTAGCTAAGTTAATACAAATAGAGTGCATGAAAGTAATCTAGCATAAACAACCTAAGCATAACAAATAGCATGTTTGAAGGATTGAGTGATTGAATATGTTTGATTGTGTGTATTGTGGATTTTGATAATTTATACATGTTACACCCAAAAGTGCATTAAAGCGTAAAAAAGGCCAAGTATACTCACGGTTTGTGAAGTAGTCTCCACGTATGTAAGTTAGTGCGTTGGAGGATTTTGGATAGATGCCGAGTCATATTACCCGGATAAACGTGGCTTATAAGTTTGATGGATTTTGGTATTGGGATGTGTATGAGATGTGTATTTTAGTATGAAAGTACATAAAAGTTATCTTGACAAAACAACCAATTTTGGACACCATGATTATGTGTTTTCATAGGCACAAATTCGTCCATTGGAAGTCCACAAATGAGTATTTTACCTAAGATAATATAACATATTCCCTTAACATCAATCCATGAGTTGGTTAGTGTTTAGGGTTCGGTTGTTAGTATTATAGTAAGGATATATATATAATTATGCATTGAGTCTCGTTGTTAAGTATATCAAGTATGTCAAGCAAGGAGGTAGGATGATTTCCATCCGTTTAACCTCATTATATGATTCACCAACGCACAAAATCATCAACTTTGTTGATGATTTCGGTTGGGCATGAATATGAGATTAATAAGACTAAACCTACTAAATCTACAAATGATAAAATGAGCAAACTAGATGCGTGCATCCCAAGCATGGAAAGTGTTTGGGGCGTGATGTAGTCTTGTCTATTTGTTGGAAATCGTTTGAGATTTAATAGTATGAGCATAGCAAATCACCAAGTGAGGTAGTGAACAAGGTAGAGAGCCAAAGCTTCCATTGTTCACATTTTTACCAAACACAAGTCTCATCATATTGAATATGGTGAACTTGGATGGTCTCAGCACTTGTAGGTTGTCTAAAACCTTGTCAAAACAGAAAGTTTAGAGGGTGTTCGCACCTCTAAACTCATAGCAATCAACTATACCCAAACTCCCTAACCATAGGCTTGGTTAAAAGCAAGGCATGTGCAAGATTTCATAAGATAAACATTTGTAAAGAAGGTGTAAGTAAAAGTTTTATAAAAACCAAAAGTTTGGGTCTCAAAATGGTGGTGTTCCACCTTAGTTTACCATGGTAAACTTGTGGAAACACTTCTAGAGGTGTTCCACACTTTCAAGAAGAAGAAGAAGTGATGAAACATGAAGAAAAGTTAGGTAGAAGCTCACTTTTGGACTTAAGTATAACTAGCCCTCACTTGTATTTCCAGCTGGTTAGAATGTGTTTTGAGAGTGTTTGAGGGTTTGGAAAAGTGAAATGGAGGTGTAGGAGGCTTGGTTATATAGTGGTGAAGTAGGGTTTGAGTTTTAATGGAGTTACAAGGTGATTGGGTGAGAATGGATGTAGAAAATTGGCCAACCCGTATGC
This sequence comes from Scalesia atractyloides, assembly GCA_947069175.1. Classification (NCBI taxonomy): domain Eukaryota; kingdom Viridiplantae; phylum Streptophyta; class Magnoliopsida; order Asterales; family Asteraceae; genus Scalesia; species Scalesia atractyloides. The sequence continues at coordinate 47,815,158 of CAMTDV010000020.1, forward strand.
AAGAAACAACTTTCAGCAGATCAAGACTTCTCGCCACCCGCGAGGTAAAAGAGGAAACTTCTCGCCACCATGAGAAGTGCATTTTCAAGTTTCATATTTTGTAATCTGGCCCCTGAACTTGTTATTATGTTAATTTATGTCATTTTTCTTCTATTTTAGCCCATTTTAGGTATTTAAAGTGTATCAAGGTGTTGTATGAGTACGCTGCATGCATGATTGATAAATCCAAGTATTTCTAGTCTCGATTTTTGCGTATAAACACGTATTGGATGAGTGTTTAGATAACAAACAGGTGTGAATATTAACAAGATAAGTATAAAACATGAACTCCATTAAGATTAACACCTCAGTTTGTGAGGTTGAAATTGAAACATGAATGTTAGGTTTCTAAAAATATAATGCGAATATGAACTTTCTAAAAATAGGGATACGGAAATACGAGGTGTTACAGGTACCACTCTGTACGACCCTCATCAAGCAACCAATAAACTCGGACCTTGTCCGGTAACACCTCGTGAGTAATCTTCATCGAGACTGTTGTGGCCCCACCTACCGGATCAACCTAGTGTATCATAGTCATATCATGAGCCACCTGCAGGGACAAGAGGCGCGACTAGTGCTTCGCCAGGCGGGTGAGGAAGCCACCGCGGCTAATATGGCTAGAGGACATGTACTCGGTGAAGTATATGGCCAACAAGTATGCCAAGTTGCCCCCCCCCCCCCCCGGTAAGTAAGTCGTGCAAGAAGAATAGGTCATTTCGGGTGACCCACTCCTGTTATCGTGCCGACCCACAATTGTCACGACAATACACCGATGTAGGTATCAGTGTAATGGGTCATAAATACGCGACACCCGCGCATTCACGGATCGCGAATGCTGCGTCGAGAACTCCCTGGTCCCAATGGTGCGCCACCACGCCCACCACACGTCAGAGGATGTGGTGGTCGTTGCATCCAAAAATGCATGCGATACTAACTCATCGTGTGAGTACAGACTCGAGGCAACAACAAACTAGGGGAACGTCAACCGGCAACTCTCCCCGCAAAGGGTAAAAGAAACCGTGGGCGTAAAAAAATGTTGTAAACCCCTACCCCGGTCTCCGTAACACTAATCGTACATAAAAACTCTAAAGTAATCTCCATGTGGGCCCGCTCTCGGGGGCCTCAAATAAACGGGCCCACGGGGAGGTAGATGGCATGAACTCCCAGACCCGACCGATCGATCCAATATCGGTCAAAAATGTAATATCAATGGTCCGAGGCGCATCTAGCTCCATCTCTCGTAATCTACCCAAAAACCTGCACTCTGCAGTTGAGAGAGGGATAGCACTAACAAACTGCCCTAGCTCAACAAATTCCTCTACAACCTCCTCCTCATGTCCCCATCCTCATCCCCGACTTCGACCTCGACCCATTCCCGCTCTAGCTCTATGTGCCCCAGCCGCTGATGACTCAGCCATATCGTCTGTAAACAATTACAATCACAGGTTAGTAAGTATTTACGATTATCGTGTAGGTTTTATACATTTCGTATACGCTCCATACAACTATTATACTTCTCTTATATGCTCCGTACATGTATTATGCATTTCGTATATGCACGTATTATACGTCTTGTATATGCTCCGTACATGTATTATACATTTCGTATGTGCATGTATTATACGTCTTGTATATGCTCTATACAATACGTCTCGTATACGCTAAAAGGAAATAAGAAAAAAAAAACCAAAAAAACTGACTATTTAAGTTGTATACGATCATATACAATGTATAATATTCAAAGTGTATAATATTCAAATATTAGTTTTTTTTCAAATTCATTCAAACAATTAATGTTCGTTACGCTATTCTACGTTATACAATACGCTAATCTAGCAAGTTATGTATCTCAAATTCTATTCTATGAACGGGGCTTAGAAACGTATCTTAATAGAACGAGAAAACAAATTGTCATGAAGGCCAAAGAACGATCTAAGAGAAAACGATAGAATTTTTGTGAAAATTGAGGTCGTATGGTGGATACGTAATCGTATATCATATTATATGACCATCTTTACTTGTATACAGGTCGTGTAACGTTATACAAGTTGTATATAATATTTTTTATTTTTTATTCGCTCGTATACACAATATACAAGCACTGTTTTTATCTTGTATATGGGTCGTATAATGTTATACGAACCATATATATATATATATATATATAGGGAGGGGATCTTGAGAAAAATACATATAAATGAGAAAACAAAAAAATTTAGCTTTTGAGTTTAATTTAGCTTTTAGGGTTAGGTTTTTGGGGGTTTTAGGATTAGGTTTTTGGGTGCGGTGGGGAGGGGGTTTAGGTTTTTGGGGGGTTCGGGGGTTGGGGGTTTAGGTTTTTGGGGTTTACGTTTAGGGTTTAGGTGTAGGTTTTTTTTGGGAAGTGGGGGTGGCGGTTTTAGATTTTTTGGTGGTGGGGTTTAGGCTTTTAGTGGGAGTGTGGATTTAGGTTTTTGGGGGGGTGGGATGGGGGGTTTAGGTTTTTGGTGGTGTCGGTGGGGGGTGGGTGGGGTGGTTTGGCTTTTTCATATTAATGCACATGTGAGGTACAACTTATTTTTCTAAAAAAAAGTTTTTTTATATATTATGTATATCGATTTTTTTTTAAAAAATCAAAATAAAAAAATTAATATGTTTTTTAGGCTTTTTTAGTTAGTTTTTTTATTATCTCATTTAAACTAGTTTTATCATAATTTGTCCCCTATATATATACCTTTTGAATACGATTATACACAGAAACGTATGGTTGGGTCACCTCTATTAAAATATCAAAGATCAAAACACTGAAACTTGCAAGAATTCATAAACATTTGTGTTGATGCATATTTGTGTGGATGCGACTTAGTTCGATTCGGTTCGACTCAGTTCAGAATTCACACCAAAAGTTCATAGTCCGAAGCAGCCATTAGAAATGGAGATTGATGACCAAGCAACATCCAAGGGGGAGTTTGTTGATACACTATTATGTCTGTCGCTTGTTCTTAGTTACATCAGTAATTGTACGGTTTTTGTTTGTTGTGTCTGTAAAAGTTTGGTCGTGTTGACCAAATCAAGATATCCTCCTATCTTAATTTAGTACGACGTTTAATTTATTCGTGCAAGTGAATGGTGCTCCGTACGAGCATGGTGCTTGCTCGTACGAGCCAGTAACCGTTCTTACGAGTGATTCAAAATCGTATGAATGGAACATTTCAACAAGCTCGTTGCTTGTTCGCACGAGCCAGTTTCTGCTCGTACGAGCCATGGGTTGTTCGTACGAGTATACATAGCAGAATGTTCTTCGTGACTTATAGTGTTTCGTACGACCAGTAACATTCTTCGTACTGTTGCTAGGTGTTGGCACTATATAAACAGACATGCACTTCTCTGTAAAGGGGTGACTAGTGGGTATTAGACACACAGAGCACAGAGTGAGAACACTGAGAGTGTATAGAGAGATAAGCAGTTTATTCAAGATTGTATGTATTGGGTCTCTCTACAAATCAATATAGTGAACATTTGAAGATATATCTCTTGTTATATTGGTTGTGCTCTTGCTTTGGTTTGCATACACACTTGGATTCCGCACTCGTGTGTGCGTTAACAACAAGGAAGTAGGTTATCTTGATCCTCCAAGTGGACTTACAAGTGGTATCAGAGCTTTGGCTCTCTTCCTTGTTTAAAACCAAGCTTAGTGTTGTGTCTAAGCTAGTTGTGAGGGTTTCTGGAAGTGTTCTTGAACTCATAACAAGAAACTTAAGTTTTTAAAAGAAAACTAGTTTAAAACTTAGGTAAAACTTGTTGTATCCAGAAAATTTTCATAAAAACCTTGTTAGAATACATGGAGACATGTTAGAATCTGGTTTTTCTTAAAATTTTATATCAAAGTTTAGTTGAACATATTTTCAGGTAAACATCTGCCGGAAAACTCACCGGAATATTCTTTTAGGGTTGACCAAATCTCTGGAGTTGACTATTTTGACTGAAAAGCTGATATTGGAATTTTTGTCTTTTTAACCGAAATTGTGTAGACAACTGACCACTTTCTAACAAACTCATAAACAAGTCTGTGTTAGAAAAGGAAATTTTCACCAACCAACCCTGCAAAAAGATTCCTCCGTACGAAAAACCAAACTTCAGCGAAAAACATCCATGCGAGTAACCCATCCGCACGAAGAACAAGACTGTTCGTGCAAAAGACCAAGTCACTCGCACGAAGAACCTTGTTCGTGCGAAGCATAGGTTGCTCGCACAAAAGACAGTTACTCGTACGAACAACCTGGTTCGTACGAAGGACAGTGACTCGTACGAATCACTGATTCGTACAAAGAACAAAGATTCTTTGTGATCTGTTTTTCGTGTTCTGGTTGGTTTTTAAAATTGTGAACTTTAATAGTAGACTTTTATTTCAAGATTAATTTTTGAAAATTTAAGTTGACTTTCATAAACAAGCAAACAAAATGGGTACAAATCCTTGGGATTGGGGTTGTAGTTCAAGTACAAGCCAAGATTCATCACAATCTAGCGCCGCAACCTCATGGGTAAAATCTTTAATACCTCCACAAACGATTACCGCTGGTCAATGGGCATTTGTTACGATTTAAAATCAAAGCGTTCAAACTCTTCTGCTTAGCGAAAGTGAAACTGGAAGTAACAACGTGCTCCAAAGTTGACTCATATGAATGATTATCCTTCATGGAAAAGTCGTTTTCATACGTATGTTCTTGGTCAGAATACCGAGTTGTGGACATGTTTTACTTCTCCGTACAAAGAATCTCTCAAAGAAGTTGTATCAAATTCAACCTCTTTAGCTGAATTCGATGAGAATGATAAGATGGCCTATGATCTAGAAAAGAAGGCCTTTGCCATTCTTATGCAAGCACTTCACAAGGATATTTATCATCAGTTTATGTATTGTACAACTACGAAGAGCTTGTGGAACTCGTTGAAATCTAGAGGAGAAGGAAATGCAGCAATGAGAAAGATTCAACATGGTCTTTTAAAGAAAGAGTTTGAAGGGTTTACTGTGTATGGAAAGTGAAACACTAAGTGATATGACAACTCGTTTCTATCATTTGCTTAGTCATATGTACTCATACAAGGTTAATGCATCACAACAGGAGATTGTTATGCGTTTTGCTGATGCCTTACCACCTAAATGAAGTCAATTTATTGAATTGCTAAAACATACAGGTGTTTTGGATGTGATCAGCATTTACGAATTTGTTCAGAAACATGAAAACAAAATGAAGAAGAAATTCGCAAAGCAAAACGATTTCCAGTTCTGCAAAACCCAAAGATGTATTTTGGGGGCATTAACACAGGTATAAGTACAATTCAACAACCAAAGCTTCAAACAGCATTCATGTCAAATTCAAATCCTTTTCTGCCGCAAGTTAAACCAGATCAGTCTGTTGGTCAAGTGCTCAAGTTTATGGACAAGCTTTTGATCCAAAAGCCTTTCTTCCTCAATCTCAAGATGTTATTTCAACTGCTCAAGCTTATGAACAAGCATTTGATCCAAAAGCATATCTTCCTCAACCACAAGTTGTTACACCACAAATTCAACAACAAGCTTTCTATGGTAAAAACTTTCAATCCTCAAATTGCAACAATGTCAGGCTCGATACATCAAACCTTTCTAAGGTAAGTGTGGAAGTTTCCCGGGAACTCATGGAGCTTCTAAACACTTTGGTGAGTTCTTACTGCGGATTAGTAGCTGGACAAATTGGTAACATCAATCTAACCAGTGAAGACTATGCCCAAATCGATAAGGAGGAGATGGAGTTAATTGATATCAAATGGCGTTTGCAAGTGCAGTGGGAAGGGCAAAAGATTTTATGGAGAAAAAAGGAAGAACTAATCTGGATAGCAACAAGGATACTCCTTACAAAAAGGAAAGTTACTTGTTTCAACTGTAGAGAAAAGGGGCATTTAAAAGAGAATGCACGAAGCCTCCACAACAAGGGAATCAATATCCTTTCAACAGAAATCAAGATACCAACAACGAAAGAGCAATGGTTCCTGCAAACAATTCCAACCGAGCATTAGTAGTTTAAGCAGATGAGTGTTGTGATTGGTCTGTTCAATTGGGAACAGTGGTGGAGGAGGAACTGTATACCATGCCGAAATTGCTACAAATGATAACGATGGAGAACCGTCTAGAGATGATGACAGCTCATGGGATAGCAGTAGTTCAGATGAAGCAGAATCGACTTCGAGTGAAGAATGATCTGAAGATGTTAATGCTGAAGTAGATGATGTGATTACTGAAAGTGAATCGACGGATAGCAGCGAAACAAATTTGGAACATGAAACTGAAGGATCATCTGATGAGTTTTCCAAGCATCTCTCATCAATCGGATCCTCAACTCTCCATGCAGAATTCATGACCCGTTTAGATTGCCAATCCAGTCAGGTAAGTTTCAATAAACCTATTGTGTCTAAGTGTTTTGAGTGTATAGTTTTAAAAAGCAAATACTTAGAACTTGAAGGTAAATTTGATCACATGAAGAAACATCATCAGAGTTTGATTGAAGATCTAACAAAGTGCACTAAGGCAAACACAGCTCTTAAGAAAAACGAAAAGGAATTTAAAACAAAAATCGAAACCTTAAAAAAAGATGTTTCCGAATTAACAAAGAATGTTTTCAGAAAATAAACAACCATTAACAACTATATTAACATGCTTGAAGAAACAAAAAAGGAGTTAGCATGTGCAAAATGTGAACGTGATGCAATCAAACTCAAGTTAGACAGTTACTCCAACTCAAGATATGTTTTGGTCACATTATCGGTGTTCAAAAAAAGAAAGGTGATGTGAAATGCATAGGTTATCAGGCTTGTCCCCCTCTCGTTAGGCACAATTACACCAAAATTCAGATGATGAAGATATGCCATAGTTTGAATCCACCGTTCCATTGGATCTAGCTAAATTTACAGCTGGTCTAGGGTTCACTAAGGGCACATCTTCAAGTCAAGGTCAATCGGATAACATCAATGACTCAAAGTCTATGAATGATCAAAATCCTCCCATTATTGAGGATTATGATAGTTCGGATGATGAGTCGAGTGAGGACAAACCTAGGCAGTCAAATACGGTAACAAAAGAGGAAAATATACCTCTCGAAAATCACATTCTCTGTGATCCTCCAACGAAACTGTGTGTGACCGCCCATGTCAAAATTGCTGAAGCCCATGTTGAAACCTGTGAAAGCGTCAACTTGCTTTATACGTTGATTGGTTCCAACAAAGTTTACTCAAACAAAGATTCTCCCATCAGAAATGTCAATCAATTTTTGATTGATAAAGTTTTCGAGGATTCTACTAGTAAGTTCTTAGGTAATTCGAGCCCAAGAGTTGTAGTAACTCAGTTGCTCCTCTCCTAAAATCCGAAGTTAGAAAGAAATATGGAAATCAACAATTGAAACCTCAAAACAATCAACGAAAGCAACATCACGCTAACCAAGGAAATGGAAAAAGCAAATAGAGCAAAACAATAAAGAAATTCAAAATGTGAACTTCGTGCAATCCTGAGGGACTGATAAAATTGAATATTTTGAAAACAAATCCGACACGGATTTTGTTAAACAAAATAAAATTTTGAAGAGAAACAGTCAGAACCACTACACACAACACACAAATTGTGGTGATGTGGGACCAAGTACCTCAAGATCACGAAGTTCATCATTAAGCTATCACATTTGTAATACTCCGAGGTTTATTGAGCGGATATCATGCTTTGAGTGTGGTAAGTATGGGCACATTGTCAAAAAATGTCCATATCTCACAAAGGGAAAAGCAAAAATTGATGCACCCTGTGGTAAACATTACCATGCTAAATTTGTTTCGCCAAAACAGGACCCTCGTCTTGTTAAACAACGAGAAATGAAACAGAGAAAGAAACAACAAAAAGCTGTTGAAAAAGCTTTAAAACTAGAGGTTGTCCAAACACAATCAAATGTTAAAATTGAGAAACCAAAATAGATTTGGAAACCAAAACTGGTAATTGTTTCAGGGGGAGCACAATCCATTCCGAATAATCGGGAAAACGAAGTTCAAATTCTCGTTGATGTCGGACGACCCAAGTCAATGAAGGCTTGGGTCCCCATCTCCAACTAATCTTTAATGATTGTGCAGGATGTTCCAAGAGGAACTATTGATAATCATAGAAATGTTGATAGTAGAGCATCCAGACATAAGATCGGCGACATGCAGCTCCAAAACATCGTTATATCCAGGAGTTGTTGCCTTTTGTTGGAGAGAAAGAGAAGATAATGTCCGATGAGTAAAGAAATTTTGGTGAATGAAGTTGATAACTTCGACAAAGTGAAAAACGACCGACAATTTGTTTGTTTAAGGCTTGGATCGGATCCTCATGATAGCTTCAATTGAAATGTACACGCCTGCGGACACGTCAGAAGATTATCAAAGATTCATGTCTTATATCTTCCGCAAGAAGTTCAAATCCTACAAGATGATCGTGCAGTGTACATTTCGCCATGAGTGGATTGAAGAAAATGTTTTTTGTTGAACAAACCAACCGGGTGTGCGGATGCCTTGGCATGGTTTGAACAACCGCACACTACTTCTCAAGGAGAAAGACGAAGACCTTTGCTGGTGCAAAAACATGTGGAAAACATCATGTATGGACCGTCCAAAGATGATGTGTACAAGCTTCTCCACATGCACTCTTGCTTCTTACCAGTCGAACCTAGAGGTTTATAATCTTGTTGCTGTGAAGAGATTTCTCAGTTATATGAAGTAGCTGCAAAATCGACCTTGAAATCCACACCGGGTGGATATCCAGTTGGGAGAGCACACAGATTCCTGGCAATGCACGGAGAAATTGCAGGATTACGGTTTAAATCTTCTGATCTCTCCTGTCTCTGTCAATATTTAAGCTGCTTTACAGATCTTTAATGAAATCTTGTACAGCACTCCAGACCAAACACATTGATCTCGAATATCACCTCACACGTGATTGTTTCAATATGATACTCATCAATGTTGTTTTGGTCCACACCAATTACCAACATGCCAACTCATTTTTTAAAATTTTGATAAATCATTTTTATTAAATTAATTTTGGTGAACGGCATCGAGGTAAAACATGAGTTAATACACATCGGGAAATCGTTTTTTGTAAATATTTTTCTTGAAGACAATCCAAAAAGATGTATTTAAAGGATTAAATTAACTTTTTGCATTGTAGGGGAGTAAATTCCAATCCGAAAAATATAAAAACATTGCAAAACGTCAAAAAGGCCAAAAACATGAGAAAAACAAAAATGAGTTTCCTGGCAAGAAAAAGAGAAAATGATAGTAAATTAGCGGTCTGTCAAAAACCTCTTTGAACTTAAAATGAAAGATGATAAGTAGCTCTATATTCAATATATCGCTAGGCTCACAATCATTTCAAAGTGTCCACGGGGAGATATAAACATAATCGACTAAAGACCAGATGGGAACCATTCATTGGCATATGGTCTTGGTACCGAAATTTGGGTTGATAGTATGCCGAGGTTCTGAGATATGCGGTCTTGATGCTTGTTTATCATTTGGATATCATGGTTGAATCTTTTACCGAAAATAACGGGGATGCAAGTCTAGAACTTCCATGATACCATACATACGTGTAAATATTGCATATGACCATCAATAAGTGATAAACATATCACATCCACCCAAATAATAAGTGATAATATATCACAGCTTTATGCGGGAGCTAAGTCCGTCTCTTTGTTGGTACGATGGTACTAACCTGTTCACGGACTTACTCTTGTGCCCTGCATACATTTGAAAATCAAGTTCCTCATCAATAAGTGATTTAATCACATAGGGCTTGTTTTCATATAAAATAAGTGAGTATCTCACAATCTATACGTCAAAACAGATGATAAACAGTATACTCACTGGTAAGATTTTCTCTCGTGCATGTCTTGATACGGGAATGTGTCATGAGTGGATGAACACCGGTCGGTAAGTACAAATCATACATAAATCATATCCCCTAACCGCGAGTACATCTCATAAGCTGAACTTATGTGGACAACAATACCGATAATTGTTATAGAATACTTATCTAAACACTAATTAATCGAACAACAAGTGTGTTTTGGCATGACCGTGTACTAATATGATTATCTAACCCTCGAAGCTCGCAAAAAGAATGTCTGTAAATATTTATTTATTGCTTTCCGTCCTTACATTTAAAAATTGAAAAATGTCAAAAAGATTTTAGGTGAGTTTTAATATAAATAATATAAAAGTCCAAAAGATATTGCTTCTAGTTTATTTTTGATTGAAGGATGTTGGAACTCGAGTGTATCCTATCTAAAATCCTGATTGTAAGCCGGAAAACAATTGCATCTTCATAAATGGTCGAAGTTGACAAGCTTTAAAGGTTAATGGAGTAAAATTGAACAATCTTAAAAACTCTTAAAGTATTGTCAGTTGGTAGTTGAATGAGGTTTCGTCTCATGTGTGTCATTTGCTGATTTTGCTTAAAAAGAATCCTTCGTGAGATTTTCAAATGGAAATTCTCTAAGGTTGATCAAATCCCTAGCAGTTATTCTCATTATGTGTTTAGCTATGTTGTGTGTGTAGATATGGCATCCAAGCAAGCTAAAGGCAAAAAGAACGAGTTTGAAGAAAAAGTTATGGGTGAAAAGACACAATATGAAAGCAAGGCATGAATTAAGAAGATTAATTCATAGCTGACCACTTATCAACACCACAAGATAAATTCAAGGGGAAGTTTGTGATGCACCTCTTGACTGTGACGCATGAAGACATCTGAAGATCCGACAATGTGAAGAACGAACCATCACAAGCAGCATCCAAGGGGGAGTTTGTTGATGCATATTTGTGTGGATGCGACTAAGTTCGGTTCTGTTCGACTCAGTTCGGAATTCACACCAAAAGTTCATAGTCCGAAGCAGGCCATTAGAAATGAAGACCAAAGACCAAGCAACATCCAAGGGGGAGTTTGTTGATACACTTTTGTGTTTGTCGCTTGTTCTTAGTTACATCAGTAATTATACGGTCTTTGTTTGTTGTGTCTGTAAAAGTTTGGTCGTGTCGACCAAATCAAGGTATCCTCCTATCTTGATTTAGTACGACGTTTAGTTTATTCGTGCCAGTAACCGTTCGTATGACTGATTCAACATCGTACGAATGGAACATTTCAACAAGCTCGTTGCTTGTTCGCACGAGCCAGTTTCTGCTCGTATGAGCCATGGGTTGTTCGTACGAGTATACATAGCATAATGTTCTTTGTGACTTATAGTGTTTCGTACACCAGTAAAATTCTTCGTACTGTTGCTTGGTGTTGGCACTACATAAACAAACATGCACTTCTCTGTAAAGGGGTGACTAGTGTGTATTAGACACACAGAGCATGGAGTGAGAACACTGAGAGTGTATAGAGAGATAAGCAGTTTATTCAAGATTGTATGTATGGGTCTCTCTACAAATCAACATAGAGAACATTTGAAGATATATCTCTTGTTATATTGGTTGTGCTCTTGCTTTGGTTTGCATATACACTTGGATTCCGCACTCGTGTGTGTGTTAAACAACAAGGAAGTAGGTTATCTTGATCCTCCAAGTAGACTTACAATTTGGATACAGTATGTGAATCAAACATTTTTTAACATGAATATAAACAAATAAAAGTTACAATGTCAAATTCATAGTCACCTTAAGTCCACATAGTCTATCGTTTTATATTCATCGACCATCTATTTATATCATAGTATACATTCCTCGTACTTGTTTTCCCAAATTAATGTGTTTGTATTCCTTATTGGTTGTCGCTAGTAAGGTGACGGGCTAGGTATTGGATAATCCCCTATAACTTGACGTGAAAAAAATGGTTCTTATAAACATGAACAATCGAAACGGTTTGATGAGGGATACTTGCTTCGGCTATTATAAACATGGGAAAAAACAGATGACATTCCATCGGCTAGCTATCATGAGTCCCGTTTGGCATTAGTAGCCACTTATTACCCGGTTCCTGCTCTATACCATGACAATCTAAAGAGTTTCAAACTAACCAAAACTGAACATCATTTCTCGTATTCCATAATTGATAATATCAGTTGCACTCACCAAGAAGCTCCGCTCGTCTTTGTAAAATCCGTCGAAAAACGGGTTTCCAAAACCCGCTTCGTTTATTAATCGAATAATCAGTTATAAAATTTCGTTGCGTATTTATGATTAATATTAATTTTAAGCATTACATATTTAATAAACATATTAGAATTTAAAAACTATAATTATTAAAAAGTAAAAATAAGTGCAAAAAAAATAATATCAAGCTGCCGGGTTTCGAACCCGGGTCAGCTAGTTTATCAAACAAACACTTAACCGCTCCGCCACTTGACTCGTTTATGTAATCAATGAATCAAATAAAATTTAAGTTCCACCGTGAATTCATCTGTTTGCGTCAAGAACTGAAACCGCTCATTGGCATTCAAATATCCAGAAACCTTTGGTGTGGTCGCGAGTTTCTGAGTATAACCGATGATTCAATGCTAGTTACAACCCACGTTCTAGTCAATTCAATCTTCAATGCTTCGATTCATATGATTGTTGAGATTGAAACCGAAATGAAATTTACTTTCAATTTACACTGATAATACCATCGCCTCATATCTCGGAAACACTCGCAGAACCCTCAATTTCATTTTTCACTCTAACTTCTGTTCGTCGGAATCACTATCTGCTATCGCCGGACTTTCACCGGAAAACCGGGACTTACTCTAAATCGGTAAATTTCTCGACTTTTTCGTTTTCAACCCTTTATTAGACGTATACTAACTTCAATCCTTCAACCAGAATCGGTTCCAGACGACGTTGCCGGAAATTCTGCACTCGCCGAAAAATCTCTGGAAATTCTGAAATCACACTGTAAATCGGTACGATCATCTAACCCCCCTGATATCTCTTGTTTAGTCACTTAATTTCGCAACTAATCGATCAAAACTGTTAATTGATCCGATCAGACGGAATTCACAAAACAGAGCCGACGACCTTTGCCGGAGTTCTGAGAAAAACATCTTTTTCGGTACATTCATTTCCAAAACCCTCCTTATCCATTACATTTCAATCATTTATATGTTAGACGAACGATTTAAGCAAGAACAGTCGGACATATTTGTCTGTGTCGTTATAAATGAAGAAGACGAAGGCGATATGTGTATAAGTTTAATTAAAACCGAATATTATACCGGGTTAGACACACAGTCCACTGGTGGACTGTGTGCAAATTTAATATCATGGTCCGAGTTCGAGTCCTAACACGCTGCCCGGTTCTTACAAATTTCCAACCATTTTTAATACTGATATATATTAAGGCGCAGATAGTAAATAAATGTAATTAAAATCGCATATCATTCGGGTTAGTCACACAGCCCAGTTGGTCGGGTTGTGTGCAATACAAGGCTATGGACGCGGGTTCGAGTCCAGGCCCTCACACCGGTTCAAGGATTTAAAAACCTTTTTAAATTAAATAGAATTCTGAATAATCTAAATAGTATATAAGTATAATTAAAATCGGAAATATTTCGGGTTAGACACGTAGCTCAGTTGGTAGAGCTGCGTGCACGCGTACGAGAGATCTCGGGTTCGAGCCTCACTCAGCGCACACATTAGACACAGTCCGACCGGTCAACGTCCCGGTCAACGGTCAACGGACCGGTCAACGGTCAAAAAGTCAAAAATTTTTAATTCTTTTTATTTATTTATTTAATTTAAAAATCAATTAAAAATACTTAAAAATAATATTTTAAAATTAGAAAATGTCCTTAAACTCACAAAAAAATAAATCTAGAAATCCATTTACTTACCGAACTATTTCGTTATTATTTTTAGGTTAGTTTTCCTCGTCAATCCAATTCCAAAAAAAAACTCGTGCGCATCCAACATCATCAAACGAACGCACCCAATGTGAGTGAATCTCTATCAATTCCCCGTTTTAATCACATTTTGGGTGTATCATGTGTCGCTTATTATTTATTTCATTAAAACACTTGTGCATCCATCATATCCATGATCAAATGTGTATCCAATATGTATCAATTGTTTGTGTGGTTAATGTTTAGATTAAATTTATCATTTCCAGTACATACATCATCATAGGCTCGTCTGTTCCCCATTACCTATGAGCGGAACGTGGCGTTGCCAACATACGATCGGCTCCATTTGATTGAGCCTTGATCTCACATACATCATCATAGGCTCGCATGTTCCCCATTACCTATGAGCGGAACGTGACATTGCCAACATACGATCGGCTCCGTTTGATTGAGCCTTGATCTCACAATACATTATCATTCATGTCATATACTCAAGCAAGGTGGTTTGTGATTGTTTATTCATTTACGTTTGCTCACATATGATTATTGCACAATTTTTCCATATTAAATACAACAAGAAATCAATAACAAATGTTTTTAACAAGGTTCACTCGCCAACTTTTGTTGACCCAAAATTCCCACTTTTACACATGATACAGGTGATCCAGTTGAAGCAAGAAACATATAGGACGGCCTAGAAGAATAAATCAGTTTAGGCTTTGGATTGTTTTACTTAGTTTCTTTTTCCTTGTAATTGTATGAACTTGTTTTGAATATTGAAGTTGTAATATGAATTTAATAAATATGAAACATTTTAGTAAACATCATGAGCTTTGGTGATAACCCGATTATGCCCCGACTCTTATTCCGCTGCGGGTCGGGGTGTGACAGATTGGTATCAGAGCCATGACTATAGGGATATAGGATAGGTTATTAGACCCTTAGAGCCTATACTATAGTTGATTAGAATTTTAAAATTGTTTATGTGTTACATACAAAATTCATGATGTTTATATGCTTTATGTTCATGGTTACATTCAATGTTATGCAAGCATGTTCATAAGTACATATTATTATACAATGCTCATTATGAATCATATCCTCATAACATATCATATCCATGAGAGCACACACCACACAGTTCTTATGATTTTTGCAACGATTTTTGTATTTTCAAATCACATCAAAGTGAGTTCTCATGACGGGCATGTAGTAAACTGGAAGGGTACAAGTACCGGTAGTCGGAACGTCCTGTCTAGGCTTGGCATTCGTATAAATCCAAAATAAAGGACCAGTTTGCCTACCTGGGGACTAAGGATGAGAGTACGAAGGACCTATTAGGCCAAAGCATGCCATACCAAACGTCGTGTGAGCTAACCCCACTTTGAGTTGTCATTGTGTCTCACCTGGACACCCTCCTAACATACATCTCGCAATCATACTTCATGGTTTTCATTCGGGTGATGCGAGTGTTAAACCGCCAATACCAATGTGAATCCTACTAAGCCAATAAGTCATGGGGCTCACATGACTATACAGGCGATGGTATGGGGGACATTGGAGGCCCAAACATGAGCAAAACCAAGACATCCTATGGATGTAGTTGCATTATTGATGATTATGTTATTTTTTTTTTAAAACGACACATGACACCTAAAAGACTCCTTAAACTCACAATCTTCTTATGTATGTTCCTTTAGATGTCGGCTAGGCAGCAACGTGGGGGTAGAAAGTCAGGAAGGTCAAACGAACGCTTGGCCACCCAAATTGCAAAACAAATGGCCGCGGTGCTTCCTGACATCGTAATTCAAGTCCAACAAGCTCTCGCCGCAAATCCCATCAACCCTCCCAATCAAGAAGACCAGAACGTCGACAACCCTCCCTCCAAAAAGTGCTCTTACAAACACTTCAAGTCTTGCGATCCCCCGAAATATGAAGGGACGGAAGGTGTCACTGCTCTCCTCCATTGGTTTGAGGAAATGGAAAAGACCTTCCTCAATTGCGATTGTCCCAAGGATCGCAAGGTACGTTACGCAACCGGGAGACTGTTTGGAGTAGCTCTTACCTGGTGGAATACAGAAAAAGGTAAGAGAGGAATCGAAGATGCAATGGCCTTAACATGGGAGGAGTTAAGGGAAATCATGACGAGACGCTTCTGTCCAAGAAGCGAGATCAAAAAGTTAGAGGATGAATTCCACTCGTTAAAGCAAAAGGAAGGAGATCATACTTCCTACAACAAAAGGTTTCTAGAGTTGAACCAAATGATCCCCAACTTGTTCACCCCAGTATACCGCTTAGTCGAACACTATATTCGAGGCCTCCCCTCGAAAATTCAAGACTCAGTTGTAAGCTCTTCGCCTACAACACTTGAAGCTGCTATGGAACTAGCTACCGAGCTTACCGAGAATCGCATCCGAAACGGCAAATTTAAGGATGAGAAAAAGAAAGCCCCCATTGAGGGCCAAACTTCAAACCATTCCACCTCCTCCTCAAAGTTTGCTAGTAAGAGGAAACGAAATAGCAGAAACTTTGCTGTCACACAAACAAACCTCCCTATTAGTGCTGCACCTATCACCCAAGTTGCCCCCTCATCTGCACCATATAAAAAGCCATACTCCGGCCCATACCCAAAATGCAACCGTTGCCAATACCATCACTTTCCTGATCATCCCTGCCGACATTGCACCAGCTGTGGCCGCGCAGGTCACACCATCCAAACCTGTCGCACACTTCAGCGAACGAACCGCAATCAGCCCTCAACCCAAACCCACCATCAGATAGTGGGTCAAGCCCAACAACCTTTACTCCTACCACCTGCCCAACATGTAGCCCAATCTTACTACCAACCCAACTATCCCATGATGCAACCTATGCGGGCTTGTTACAACTGTGGAGACCCGAACCACTTCAGGAACACCTGTCCACGCTTGGTGAACATCATCCATGCCCAAGCTCAAGCAAATCCGGTAAACCAGGCTAACCAAGCTCCTCCACCTGCTAGGGGGAGAGCTTTCAACATCAACGTCAATCAAGCTAGGGCTGACAACAACGTGGTTAACGGTACGTTTCTCATCAAAGGTAGTTATGCAACCATGTTATTTGATACTGGCGCGGATAAGAGTTTTGTGTCCTTAGAATTTGAACCCATCCTCAACCAAACTCGTGATAGACTCATGGAATCCATAACGGTAGAAGTTGCTGACGGAAAACCGGTCTCATTAAACTCTATTATACGCAATTGTACTCTCACCCTAAACGATCACGATTCCAGTTGACCTCATTCCTATGAAGTTGGGAAGTTTCGACATTATAATTAGTATGGACTGGCTCAGCCAACATCATGCTGAAGTTGTATGCCGCGAAAAGTTCATTCGCATTCCTCTTACAAACGGGCAGACCCTACGAAGTTTTGGAGAAACCCTTCGAAAGGACTCAAATTAATGTCCTGTCTTCAAGCCCGAAAATACCTCCGCAAGAATTATGTCGCATTCCTAACTCACGTTGTCAAAAAGGGAACCAAGGAGAAGAAACTCGAAGACATCCCAGTAGTGAAAAATTTTCTGCAAGTTTTTCCTGACAACATTTCAGGACTTCCTCCCGTAAGAGAAGTTGAATTCCGCATTGATCTTATACCAGGCGCTACACCAGTTGCAAAATCTCCTTATAGGTTAGCCCCATCCGAAATGCAAGAGCTGGCCAGTCAACTGCAAGAGCTGACTGACAAAGGATTCATACATCCTAGCTCATCGCCTTGGGGTGCACCTGTCCTTTTTGTGAAGAAGAAAGATGGAACGTTTCGCATGTGTATCGACTACAGAGAACTCAACAAGTTAACGGTCAAGAACCGCTATGATCTTCTAGACCAACTTCAAGGCGCCACTTGTTTTTCAAAAATCGACCTTCGATCTGGTTATCATCAACTCAGAGTACATGAAGAAGACGTCCCAAAGACCGCCTTCCGAACTCGATATGGTCATTACGAATTCCTGGTCATGCCATTTGGTTTAACCAACGCCCCAGCAGTATTTATGGATTTAATGAATAGGGTATGCAAACCTACCTCGACCGTTTTGTCATAGTCTTCATCGACGACATCCTCATCTACTCAAAGTCTAAGTCTTATCATGAACGACACCTTCGACTCATCCTTACACTCTTAAGGACAGAAAAGCTGTACGCTAAGTTTTCGAAATGTGAATTCTGGTTAAGGAAGTACAATTCCTTGGACACGTCGTCAATGACAAGGGAATTCATGTTGATCCCTCAAAAATCAAGGCAGTACAGGAATGGCAAGCACCACGAACCCCTACCGAAGTAAGATCATTTCTTGGTTTGGCTGGTTACTATCACCGTTTCATTGCAAATTTCTCCCGTATTGTTGTACCACTCACGGCTTTAACTCATAAAGGAAAACCGTTAATATGGGGACCTAAACAAGAAGAAGCCTTCCAAACCCTTAAGCAAAAACTTTGTGACGCACCTATCCTCACACTTCCTGAAGGTTGTGATGACTTCGTGGTTTATTGCAACGCGTCAGGGCAAGGACTAGGCTGTGTACTGATGCAAAGAGGAAAAGTGATAGCTTATGCATCTAGGCAACTCAAAATTCATGAGAAGAACTACACCAACCCATGACCTAGAACTTGGAGTCGTTGTGTTCGCTCTCAAGATATGGAGACATTATCTCTACGGTACCAAGTGTGAAATATACACTGACCACAAGAGTCTCCAACATATCTTCAACCAAAAGGAGTTGAATATGAGGCAACGAAGATGGGTCGAACTTCTTAACGACTACGACTGTGAAATTCGGTATCATCCTAGCAAGGCAAACGTGGTGGCCGATGCGCTCAGTCGAAAAGGTTATGCGAACTCCATTCGTCTTCTATGTTCGCAAATCATAACCGACATCAAAGATCGAATCCGAGAAGCTCAACATGTTTCAGTAACAGAAAACGACGTACGCAATGAACTGTCTTGTGGAGCTGAACTTAAGATCGAAACTAAATCCGACGGTATTCTATACTATCTAAATCGCATATGGATTCCCGATCACGATAACCTTCGTGATTTCCTTATGAATGAGGCGCACAAAACACGGTACTCTGTACACCCAGGAGCTGACAAGATGTATCAAGACCTTCGATACACCTACTGGTGGCCTGGCGGATATTGCTGTTTTTGTTTCCAAGTGCCTTACATGTTCCAAAGTAAAAGCTGAGCATCAAAGACCCTCAGGACATCTAGTCCAACCGGAAATACATGTATGGAAGTGGGAAAACATAACTATGGATTTCATTACCGGGTTACCTCGCACCTCCAGTGGGTATGACACTATATGGGTAATCATTGACCGTCTTACAAAATCAGCTCACTTCATTCCGATTCGCTAGGACTTCAAGAACGAGAAATTAGCTCGTATCAACATCAGCGAGATCGTAAGCCGTCATGGTGTACCTTTAAGCATTATTTCAGATCGTGATGGTCGTTTCACTTCACGAATATGGCAAGCCGTACAAGCTGCTTTGGGTACACGATTAGACCTCAGTACCTCTTTTCATCCTCAAACTGATGGACAATCTGAACGCACCATCCAAACTCTTGAAGACATGCTTCGAGCATGTGTCATAGACTTCAAAGGGAATTGGGACGCTCATCTACCATTAGTTGAATTTTCGTACAACAACAGCTATCATTCAAGTATTGGCATGGCACCTTTCGAAGCTTTATATGGTCGTAAGTGCCGATCACTAATATGTTGGCACGAAATTGGAGAAGCACAAATCACCGGTCCAGAATTAATTCAAGAAACAACAGACAAGATCCATCAATTCGAAACAATCTTCTAGCGGCACAAACTCATCAAAAGAGTTATGCAGACAAACGACGAAAGCCCTTGGAGTTTAACATTGGTGACCAAGTACTTTTAAAAGTATCACCGTGGAAGGGAGTGGTTCGTTTTGGCCAGAAGGGCAAGCTAGCACCACGCTACGTAGGACCTTTCAAGATACTCGAAAGAGTAGGACCTGTAGCATACAAGCTTGACCTACCGGAAGAGCTCAACAGAATTCATCCCACATTCCACGTATCAAACTTGAAGAAGTGCCTCGCCGATGAAAATCTCCATATTCCTCTAGAAGACATTCAAGTCGATGAATCTATGCATTTCATTGAAAGACCAGTAGAAATTATGGACTTCGGAGAAAAACGTTTAAGACGGAGTCGTATTCCAATTGATAGGGTACTCTGGGAGTCGAAACGAGGACCTGAGTTTACTTGGGAACGTGAAGACTCAACGCGCGAAAAATACCCGTATCTTTTTCCTGTTACCACTACTACTTAAATTTCAGGACGAAATTTCTAAAAGTAGGGGATATTGTAACATCCGTCGAAAAACGGGTTTCCAAAACCCGCTTCATTTATTAATCGAATAATCAGTTATAAAATTTCGTTACGTATTTATGATTAATATTAATTTTAAGCATTACATATTTAATAAACATATTAGAATTTAAAAACTATAATTATTAAAAAGTAAAAATAAGTGCAAAAAAAATTAATATCAAGCTGCCGGGTTTCGAACCCGGGTCAGTTAGTTTATCAAACAAACACTTAACCGCTCCGCCACTTGACTCGTTTGTGTAATCAATGAATCAAATAAAATTTAAGTTCCACACGTGAATTCATCTGTTTGCGTCAAGAACTGAAACCGCTCATCGGCATTCAAATATCCAGAAACCTTTGGTGTGGTCGCGAGTTTCTGAGTATAACCGATGATTCAATGCTAGTTACAACCCACGTTCTAATCAATTCAATCTTCAATGCTTCGATTCATATGATTGTTGAGATTGAAACCGAAATGAAATTTACTTTCAATTTACACTGATAATACCATCGCCTCATATCTCGGAAACACTCGCAGAACCCTATATTTCATTTTTCACTCTAACTTCTGTTCGTCGGAATCACTATCTGCTATCGCCAGACTTTCACCGGAAAACCGGGACTTACTCTAAATCGGTAAATTTCTCGACTTTTTTGTTTTCAACCCTTTATTAGACGTATACTAACTTCAATCCTTCAACCAGAATCGGTTCCAGACGACGTTGCCGGAAATTCTGCACTTGCCGGAAAATCTCTGGAAATTCTGAAATCACACTGTAAATCGGTGCGATCATCTAACCCCCTGATATCTCTTGTTTAGTCACTTAATTTCGCAACTAATTGATCAAAACTGTTAATTGATCCGATCAGACGGAATTCACAAACAGAGCCGACGACCTTTGCCGGAGTTCTGAGAAAAACATCTTTTTTGGTACATTCATTTCCAAAACCCTCCTTATCCATTACATTTCAATCATTTATATGTTAGACGAACGATTTAAGCAAGAACAGTCGGACATCTTTGTCTGTGTCGTTATAAATGAAGAAGACGAAGGCGATATGTGTATAAGTTTAATTAAAACCGAATATTATACCGGGTTAGACACACAGTCCAGTGGTGGACTGTGTGCAAATTTAATATCATGGTCCGAGTTCGAGTCCTAACACGCTGCCCGGTTTCTTACAAATTTCCAACCATTTTTAATACTGATATATATTTAAGGCGCAGATAGTAAATAAATGTAATTAAAATCGCATATCATTCGGGTTAGTCACACAGCCCAGTTGGTCGGGTTGTGTGCAATACAAGGCTATGGACGCGGGTTCGAGTCCAGGCCCTCACACCGGTTCAATGATTTAAAAACCTTTTTAAATTAAATAGAATTCTGAATAATCTAAATAGTATATAAGTATAATTAAAATCGGAAATATTTCGGGTTAGACACGTAGCTCAGTTGGTAGAGCTGCGTGCACGCGTACGAGAGGTCTCGGGTTCGAGCCTCACTCAGCGCACACATTAGTCACAGTCCGACCGGTCAACGTCCCGGTCAACGGTCAACGGACCGGTCAACGGTCAAAAAGTCAAAAATTTTTAATTCTTTTTATTTATTTATTTAATTTAAAAATCAATTAAAAATACTTAAAAATAATATTTTAAAATTAGAAAATGTCCTTAAACTCACAAAAAAATAAATCTAGAAATCCATTTACTTACCGAACTATTTCGTTATTATTTTTAGGTTAGTTTTCCTCGTCAATCCAATTCCAAAAAAAAAAACTCGTGCGCATCCAACATCATCAAACGAACGCACCCAATGTGAGTGAATCTCTATCAATTCCCCGTTTTAATCACATTTTGGGGTGTATCATGTGTCGCTTATTATTTATTTCATTAAAACACTTGTGCATCCATCATATCCATGATCAAATGTGTATCCAATATGTATCAATTGTTTGTGTGGTTAATGTTTAGATTAAATTTATCATTTCCAGTACATACATCATCATAGGCTCGTCTGTTCCCCATTACCTATGAGCGGAACGTGGCGTTGCCAACATACGATCGGCTCCATTTGATTGAGCCTTGATCTCACATACATCATCATAGGCTCGCATGTTCCCCATTACCTATGAGCGGAACGTGACGTTGCCAACATACGATCGGCTCCGTTTGATTGAGCCTTGATCTCACAATACATTATCATTCATGTCATATACTCAAGCAAGGTGGTTTGTGATTGTTTATTCATTTACGTTTGCTCACATATGATTATTGCACAATTTTTCCATATTAAATACAACAAGAAATCAATAACAAATGTTTTTAACAAGGTTCACTCGCCAACTTTTATTGACTCAAAATTCCCATTTTTACACATGATACAGGTGATCCAGTTGAAGCAAGAAACATATAGGACGGCCTAGAAGAATAAATCAGTTTAGGCTTTGGATTGTTTTACTTAGTTTCTTTTTCCTTGTAATTGTATGAACTTGTTTTGAATATTGAAGTTGTAATATGAATTTAATAAATATGAAACATTTTAGTAAACATCATGAGCTTTGGTGATAACCCGATTATGCCCCGACTCTTGTTCCGCTGCGGGTCGGGGTGTGACAGTATTAACGACCATTCCAACTTATTGCGCAACAAACCGATGATTATAGCTCGAAAACTACAATTCCCATCGCCCATGACATCCTGTATATGTCTTAGGTATGGGTAGAAGCAAGGTGGAATGAACCTTTCGTAATGGTTGAAGAGGTTATGTTGTATTGCAGGCAATAAAAGTAATGCAATTACGTCCTATACTGATTTTAAAACTTTTCCTTTCCCTTTCTTTTGTCTCGCTCCCTTCACAAGCTCGTCTCTGAACGTGGGTGCCCGTGGACGAAAACTACCCGACTCGACAAACGAGCTACGCCTCGCATGCGCATGATATGACTCTTGTGTTGAAATGGCCCCGGATTCACCATAAGCGTCTTGCGTTGCAATGAAACTGTATCTAGATGGCTCAACAAATGAATCAGCCTACTTTTGTTGTTGAGCCTTTAGAGTTGGACGGCCATGTGGGTTTTTCTACACGAGTGGTTGTTTTACATCTGTGTTTTGGGGATTAACCAACTCTTTTATCTTTTGAAACATATTTTTCATTATTGCTCTGGGCTTCTTCATTATATGTTGTTTAAGTATTGATAGTTCCTTGTCGATGTCAATATCCTCCTCCTAGCTATCTCTGTTCAAAGATTTCATATCTAGCTTTCGCCAAAAGGGGTCTATCGACTCTAGTGAAATCCTTTCACCTAAATCAAATTAAAGTAACAAACAACAGAAGGCGTGAAACTCATAGTGTAAAGAAATGCAGTAAGATAAGACATGATTGGTCAAAGGTTATATTACATTTATGTATGTACCGTACTAATTGGCATGCGCATGGCAACCCACAGCTTGTAAGAAGACGACAGTCGCATGTACCATTAGCATCTTGCAGCTTGTCTATGAGTTTAATTTCCCTAACTAACAGATCCAGACATGCCTGTGTGACCTGCTTTTTTAGGAAATCAAAGACTGGTTTGTCATGGTCACCCGTTGTACGGCTCCTGCTTTGTTCAATGCTACGTCGAATCTCTATTACCTAGCTTCATAGGATCTCATCGATAAGTGGTACAACTTTATTCAACATGTTGTTTGATTCGTCGAGGTATTTCTTCAAAAGTGCATGTTGACTGTCAGCCCAGTTGGTTGTACACTGACCAAAGTTCAGATGCTGATTGGTCTAGTAAGAAACAAACCGTGATCCATATGGTTCTTGCCAATTAGAGAACAAATAATCTATAATCTCTGAAAAAACATGATAATTACAGTCATTGTAATTTAGTAAAGTATGAAAACAAAGATAATTATAGTTATTATATTCAGTTTAGTAGGAAACTTACTCGTACATTTTTTGCTTGGCAGTCCTTCTCGTATGCGCTCGTACCAATAGGTGTAATCATTACCGGTCGTTGAATTAATCAACTTGCCCCACTTGTAAACAAACTTATCCCAATCTTCTTCCTTTTTAAAACTTGTCTTGAAAAATTTAGCGATATTTTGTGATATGTGCCACCGACACAGTGAATGATTGGCGTCAGGAACATGCTTGCACATGCATGCGTTAGGGAGAGGTCTCGATCTGTTACTATTACACAGGGCTTCATAACAATGTCCAATGAATCTTCAACTTCTGCAACACCTACGTGAATTTTTCATCTTTCTCGTTGGTTATGAACGCATGGGCAATGCAAAAAGAGAGGTATGTAGGTGTGACACCGATAATCTGGACGAGCAGTAATATGTACTGGTTCGTCTTGTAGATGGAGTCTTAAGCAAAACATGTGGGAAGGCACACCACAACTTGTTCGATTACGGGTGGATAAAGAAAATATCCTACAATATACACCAAAATACGACATCGTACAAACATGATATGCCCTAATATGAAACAATTCGCCAAGTAAAGACACAGTACGACATAACACGACATAATACGCAATATCACGATACTTATAGACAATCTACACCCTAATATGACACTTACAAACAATAAATGTCACAATACCGAACGTCGTCGACACACCCTAATACGGAAAATATATGCCCTAATACGACACATAATGACAATATACATCATAAAGGTAATGATACGGTATGACGCGTCTCAAAATGACACGTTAGAGTACAAGTGGATTCAAAACTAAATTACAGGTAATCATAAAATATGACACTACACGTAACCGAACGTCAGCGGAATGACAGGTGTAGAGCGTATACTTCATAAAATTACACGTAATGACAAAATCCAGCAAAATATGACACATATCGAAACGACAAAACCTAAAATCTTAATTATTTTGATTTTAGCCCTATACGATCGTATAGGCCAAAAGGGGTCATATAATGGGCCAATACACATTGTATAGGTCTACACAATACATTTACCCCCCCCCCCAATTCTCAAGAAAAAAACAAGGGGTCTTTTGTTCAAACGGTTCAATGCGTATTAACCCCTGAATTCTCAAAAGACCGCTTGTTTTTTTTTAGAATTCAGGGGGGTAATCGTGTAGACCTATACAATGTGTATTACATTTGAAAACGTATTAACCCCCTGATCATCTATGGATAAACATCACACTGTGATCTCAAAATTACACACTTTACACATAAATACGGTGCAATTTATGCGCTTCAATTAAACACTTGGAATCAAGATTAAAGAAGCATACGGTATGTATTTGAAACCCTTTTTTAATAATACGTATTTTTTATTATTTGAATTGTATGTTAGTGGGTTTTGATTAAATTTTAGGGGGTTAGGGTTCGGTTGCAGGGATCTTTTTCATGATTTTTATTTTTAGTTATACGATGCGTATGGACCTATACGCATCCTGTTAACTAAAAAATTTCATTTTTTCTTCAACTTTTGAGACGATACGAAGCGTTCAAGGTCTATACGACCCGTATCAGTTTAATTATTCAAAGTTTTTTGTTATTTAAAATTTCTGAAATTTTTATAAATCATATAATTTGGAAAATTGTTATATTTTTGAAAACGTAATATAATTGAAAAAAAACTGATTTTTTTAAAAAAAAATATGTTGTATTTCTTAAAAAATGTAATATTAATGTTTAATATGTAATACCTTTTGTATAGATGGACTTGGCTGTTGTTGACGTTGGTCGGGGCTGGGGTGGTGCCAGGAGAGCCGATGGTGGAGGTGTAGGACGGGGTGGTTGGCGTACATCACGTAAATTGCCCTTTCATTGGGCCACGTTCCGAGTGAGGACCCACAGGTCACGGCGGTGGGTACGTTCAAGCCGATAGATTGACACACTCGGCGTTCATCAGCATGCCTAAGACGTACGACTATGGCGTTGATATCGACCTTTGCATTGTCGATCGTGGGGATGCCATTTTTGCCCTAGCGAGACGAGTTACCAGAGAAAGAGCCTCCCGCGGCAGCAGGTGATGGTGATGACGATAGTGGGATGGCGATCATGTCGAGGTAAACATTTATTTACTTATTTTGTATTAGGATTTAAAATTTACGGTCATGTTTTAACAGTTGTTTTTTTTCAGGGATCGTGGCCTGACAAAATAACGATGCCGAACTTGCCGCCACGCCCGGGACGGGATCTGCAGCCATCTGCTACAACTCAGGATCTGGGCCGTCATGCACCACTCAGGATCCTTAGGGTGCGGATCCGACGACTTAGGATATTTTGTTGTACATTTTTGTATTTTGAATGTTTATTTATTTTGGATTATGTCATTTATATATACAAACTTATTATATAGTTAAATTTTATTTTTAGTTTATTTATATTTGTGATTGCTTATTTCAAATGTTTTGATTGGTTGGTTGATTACGTATAATGCATAATATGATATGACAGTCGTGATAAAATCTGAAAAAAAAATATAAATATGATATGATGTCACACCCTGGTCGTAGCGGAAGCGCAAACGTGTGACTATGAGATAATCATTGCATCCAATCATGTAAAAAACTATAATTCAACAACGATGCCATGCTTATATTAACTTGCAACCAATGTTTACAAGTTTCCAAAAGTGAAATAATGAGTTTCCAAGTATTTTCACATTATCATCAAAAATGGGGTTTGAAATACATTACAACATAATAAAAGATTTTTTTCATCATAAAAGCATGTTGAGGTTTTTGACTCCTATATACCCATACGAGGTTGGGATATAAGAGGCAAATCCTCCCAAAAGGTGGTATTCGTTGTCTTGTCATTTCCCATATCCCGAAATATACCACCAGCTCAGGTCTTGCGTCCTGAAATACATGTAATTTTAAAAACTCAACAAAAGTTGGCGAGTTCATATAGTTAATGTCTTCTTATAAAATATCATCCTTGTAATCCTGTAATGAAATCTGAGTATGTTATTAGCATTCATGGAGTTTAAGGATCTATCAGTGAGTAGCTAGCACCCTGACATATGTGCCATAAGTAAGTAACCAAACCAAGACAACTCTTGACATCATTTGGGATCACAAAAGCACTCCGAAGGGTATACCAACCAGGAGTGGAGCGTGCCTCAAACTCTATAGATCTATACCTTTTGCACCTTGGTCACTAAGTGATTAATGGTTACTCTTGTCATCATCCTACTTACGTACATTGATCGTGTTATCAACTAACCCCATAGCTAACATAGCGTTTGTTATGACATGTATTTCCCCTCGATAGTTTTAAAACAAAACTTTGAAATAATTGAAAGGAGGGACATGAACTCATAGCTTTGCGTTCGTACATCGTACTTATCAAAGTTCGGTGTTCATACACGTGTGTAACCTACATGTGTATTAACTTCATTCGACACCTTGTCTCGTTGGACCTCGTACTAGTTGTCCATCTTGAATTCTTGTTGTGTATATATTTATCACATTAGAACAACTTTTAATGTTATCATAATGTTGGTCGTTCGTTTGTTCAATTAATAGTTTTATACATATATTTCTCAAATATATATTATATATATATATGTATATTGTTTTTCTTACATCGTGTGTGAATCGGGCCTTGCCCTTCACATGTCTTCGTGCCTTGCATGCGTGTAATTGGGCCTTACCCATGTTATCTATGTCATTAGGCTAGGCCTAGCCCATGTAATTTATGTCATTGGGCCTAGCCCATGTAATTTATGTCATTGGGCCTAGCGCATGTAATTTATATGCTTTTGGGCATTGTCCTATATTTTTATACATTTGGGCCTTGTCCATATATTTTATGCAATTGAACCTTGCCCATGTCTTTTATAAATTAGGCCTAGCCCAAATTCATTTACAAGAGCCCATTATTTTATAAGTCTTATCACTTATAATTTTTACTAAGTATAGTTTTGTAAGTATACTTATTTTTATACTTTTACAAAATTTCTTAGTAAATTCTTTTATGTTTTTACTTTCCGGGTTTTGATATCGATAACATATATATATATATATATATATGTTAAGTGCCTAATATATATATTTTAGACTTGTTGTTGTCATTTAATGCATGCTTTTTCTAGTCGACAATAGCCCGTCATCTAATAACTCTTTGTATCGGCGATTTATCCGTTGGTCGACGACGCGTCGGTGTATTTGTGTACGTTCGCCGATCGTCCGCATTGCTTCGTTTGTCCGATTATTGTTTCGACGTATGGTAAAAATGTATTTGTTGGTGTCACCAACCCTTGGTAATATTTTCAAGTGTTTGTAGTATTTTGTGTATAGTTGGGTATTTTTATGGTGAATACCCTAAGCTTCTAAATACATACACAGACCATACACATGTATTCACACATAGTTCTTGGTTACAAAATATGTATATATACTTTTATTTTCACAAGCATCCATATATATTTATAACGATCACTTATTTTTAACTTGTATATATATATATATACACACTTGTAAAACACTTGGGTGTTTAGGGTTTAACCCTTGTCATTAGAACTTACCTAATAACGATTTAAGTTACTAATCGCGTTTAATCCCGCTAATCACCTTGTTAATCATACCTTAATCGCTATTAGATTTTTAAAAAATTTCGCCGTAGTTTCCCTTAAACTATGGCGTTTTCCAGGTTTTTTAAAAAGTATTTAAACCCTGTTTAAACTCATAATCAAGATCAACAAATAATTTAAAGCTTATTTTGTTTACAACTTATGTACATCATCATCCATAGCTTTTGGTAGTCATGATCTTATTAAAAATATAATGAGATTTCAACATTTACTAGCATTTTTAAACCATCATTTTTGATACATCATTAGATCAAGTCCTACACTTTAAACCCCTTTGTTTACAACACTTTTTAAGATGGTTACATCCTAAATCATAGGGTTTATTCTTTATAAAAATTATTCATGTGTAATAAAATTACTTTAGATTGTAGTAATCTTCATGGATGATGAAGTTCATGATCTTGTTTAGATTTAAACATTACAATGTTTAAATCATCATTTTCATATTTAGCCATACAAGACCATCTACTTATACACCTTACTTTAACATAGTCAACATCATCATGCTAACTAGTTAACATATAAACACATAATCAACACAAAATAAACTATATTAAGTGTTAGTATTAAGGTGTGATTTAGGGTTTTTAGGTTATATTTCTTCATTTTCAAGATGATCAACTTGTACTTCCTTAAACTAGACATTGTAAGAAGCTAAAATATGAAGGAATTTACCTTACAATGGTTGCACAAGATTAGTAAAGATTTAGGAAGAAGATGGAGCTCCAAGAAAGCCCTAATGATCCTCTATCCTTGCAAGCACTTTGGATGAACTTGAAATGGCTTTAAAGTGTATAAAATGAGGTGTTTATTGGTGGAGATGTGGTGGTTTGTGGTGGTGGTTTCTAGCCGTGAGCAAGAGAGAGAGATAGGAGTTGTGTGTGTGTTTTGCAAGGTGTAAAATGATGATGAGAAATGGTGGTGTATTTGTTATAAAGATCATGTATCTTCTTTATAATTACAAATCTTTCAAAATGTCAACATAATATCGTACATCATGCTTCTAATCTCATCTTTTCAACACAAATCAAGTGGATGTAGGACCCACTTGAATCCACCAAATTTGAGGGGGGTTAAGTGTAACATTTTTATAACATGTGTTTATTTATTAGATATTTAGGTAATTAACTTAAGTATGGGGTTGATCTTGTATCATTAGCAAGTAATTAGGGTATAGGGTGTTAATCCATGTTTAATAGTCCTCTTGACTAATTGGTATAAGTTTCAGATAACGAAAACGTCACTAGTTCGCTCATTGGTATAATATTGGCTAATATACGAACTTTATCATTTCGTGCCGGAAGCTTTAGTTTTTGACCACCACAAATGCATGGCATTTATTTAGGGTACTTCTGATCTAGAAATATGCTTAACTAGTTCGCTAGCCGAATATATCTTGAGTTCGGATGGCCGAAAAGCCTTTCGTTCAATCATTCGCTCGCTATCGGCACTTGTATACTTTGTCGTCGAACATTTCCGGAAGTTGTGTTTCCGGGACCTCAAGATAGTTGAAATGATTCCAAGTCTCAAGTGAGGCTTAACTAGTTCTCTAGATAGATGCATGAGGCTATCGGCCACTAAAATGTTCGTCGATTCGACAAACGGTCGCTTTCCTATCGACTTGTGCATTGTGCGCTGTATGAGCGGAAGCGATATCTTTTATGTATTTATGATATTCTCATATTGTTTTAGGGTGTTCAATATTGTTTTTTAAAATTCTGGAATCCGGAAAATACCGAATTGATGTTGCGGACAAACTGAAAGTGTCGCTTTTTTTGTCGAAACGGACAATTTTGCAATTTAGGCGTTGTACAGAAAGTTATATATTTTTGAAATAGGTGTTCCCACATTAGTGTTTTCATATATATATATGAACTCAATTATGGCATTAGCATGCCGTTTTTCATTGTTCTGTTTCGTTTTAGCGGTTTGCTGACATGAATAGTGCAACCGCGAATAGTGTGCCTAACATTTTCTACCAACACTTTTAGGGCATTGTTTAGTTTGCTTCGCGTCGTAACGGAAACCAGTATATGTTATGATTTGATTTACTTGTCCTAATACTTATAATACGATGCACGACACACGTAATCAAATTGCGATGTAATGCATGAGATCATGTACTCAAAATAGTGATTAGATTGTACAGAATTACCGGTTATTTGCCATTTGTCACATACTCCCCCATGTTAAAAAGAATTTCGTCCCAAAATTCACCTTGAGGCATCCTCTAAAGGAGTCTCCTTGAACAGGTGGGGGTACTTTGTCTTGATTTGATCTTCACGTTCCCACGTAAACTCGGGACCGTGACGCGAGTTCCAGCGAACTTTTACCTGTTTGATTTGACTTCTCCTCGTGTTTTGAACTTTCTAGTCCATGACCTCAATGGGTTCTTCGGTAAACTGGAGTTGTCATTAATATGAATTCCATCCGCTGGGATGATAACCGTGTCATTAGTCGGGCTTTTCTTTAGTTTAGACGCATGAAATGTGTCGTGTACGTTGTTGAGTTCTTCTGGCAGTTTTAGCTTGTAATCCATTGTACCAACCTTTGCCAGAATTTCAAAAGGCCCAACGTATCTCGGGTTTAGTTTTCCGTGCTTCCCGAATCTAGCTACGCCTTTCCAAGGTGAGACCTTTAGTAACAATTTGTCTCTAACCTCGAAGGATAATGGTTTGCGTCTCCGATCTGCGTTGCTCTTTTGTCTATCTCAGGCCGCTTTAATACGCTCACGGATCTTGAATACTTTGTCTGTGGTCTCTTCTACTAGTTCGGGACCAATGGGTTGTTTGTCACAGACTTCCGCCCAACATAGCGGAGATCGACAATTTCGTCTGTAGAGTGCTCCGAATGGCACAGCCTTGATACTGGTGTGATAATTATTATTGTAGGAAAAAATCTACCAATGGCAAATGAGCACCCCAGTTTCCACCCAAATCCATCACACAGGCCCGAAGCATGTCTTTCAACGTTTGGATGGTTCATTCACTTTGACCATCAGTCTGTGGCTGAAAAGCTATGCTTAAATCTAAGCGAGAATTGACGGGTCTCCGATCTGTGTAGCTCTTTTTTCTATCTTGGGCCACTTTGATACGCTCACGGATCTTGAATATTTTGTCTGTTGTCTCTTGTACTAGTTCGGGACCAATGAGTTGTTTGTCACCGACTTCCGCCCAACATAGCGAAGATCGACACTTTCGTCCGTAAAGTGCTTCGAATGGCGCGACCTTGATACTGGTGTGATAACTGTATTGTAGGAAAACTCTACCAATGGTAAATGAGTATCCCAGTTTTCGCCCAAATCCATCACACAGGCCCGAAGCATGTCTTCCAATGTTTGGATGGTTCACTCGCTTTGACCATCGGTCTGTGGGTGAAAAGCTACGCTTAAATCTAAGCGAGAACCAAAAGATGTTTGAAATGATTTCCAGATCCGCAACACAAAATGACCATCTCTATCAGGGATTATCGAGATTTGCACTCCATGACGTGACACGATTTCCTTAAGATACAGTTCAGCTAACTTCTTTCTTTCTCACAGATGGGTAAGAAGTGAGCTGATTTAGTTAACCGATCAACGAAAATCCGCATCATGTCATGACCTTGAGAGGTCCGTGATATTTTTGTATTAAAATCCATTGGGATTTGCTCCCATTTTCAAACAAGGATCTCAGGTTGTTGTAGTAAGCCAGATGGCTTTTGGTATTTGGCCTTGACCATTTGCAAAAGTTAGGCATTTCCCAACATAGGTCGCAATATCTCCTTGAGATTAGGCCACCAATTATACTTCTTTAAATCCTAATACATTTTATTATATCCTGGGTGTATCGAGTATTTTGACTTGTGTGCTTCGTCCAGCACCAAGCCTCGTAGATTACGAAAATAGGGAATCTAGATCCTTCCAATGAAATATAAAGTTCCATCCTTGTTTGGTTCCATTTGTTTCTCCCTTCCGCTTCTTGTTG
This sequence comes from Scalesia atractyloides, assembly GCA_947069175.1. Lineage (NCBI taxonomy): Eukaryota > Viridiplantae > Streptophyta > Magnoliopsida > Asterales > Asteraceae > Scalesia > Scalesia atractyloides. The sequence goes on from CAMTDV010000020.1 coordinate 47,847,969, forward strand.
TGCATCGTGCACTCGAGTCATAAAGTCCGTCTAAATAGTCATTTCTAAAGCTCGAAACGCGTAAAGTTTTCACTTGTTCCTTCCAACTCAAAGCATCTGCCACTACATCTGCTCTGGCCGGGTGATACTTGATCTCACAGTCATAATCATTCGACACTTCTACCCAACACCGTTGGTGCATTTTAGTTCCATTTGAGTGAATATGTGTTGAAGACTTTTATGATCTATGAGTATGGTACACTTAGTGCCATATAAATAATGACGCCAAATTTTTAAAGTAAATACCACTGGACCTAGTTTTAGGTTATGAGTGGTATAGTTCTTTTCGTGAACTTTCAACTCACGAGATGCGTACGCGATGACTTTTTCACGTTGCATTAACAACAACCCAAGCCTTAATGCGATGCATCACAATACACTACAAAGTCATCAGTACCGTTTGGAAATGATAATATCGGCGCCTTACATAATTTATCCTTTAATAGTTGAAATGTCAATTTTTGCTTTTCTCCCCAATTGAACTTATTATCCTTTGGTGTAAGCGAGGTTAGCGGCTGAGTAACTTTTGAGAAGTTCTCAATAAATCTCTTGTAATATCCCGCTAAACAAAGAAATTTTTGTATTTCTGTGGGGGTTCTTAGCGCGATCCAATTATTTATAGCCTCGATCTTTGAGGAGTCAACGTGCATCCCATTCTCTTTCACCACGTGAGTGAGAAACCGTACTTCACGAATCCAAAATTCGCATTTCGAGAATTTGGCATATAATTGCTCCTTCTTTAGCAACTCCAGTATAGTTCTCAAGTGTTGTTCGTGTTCTTCCTCGGTTCGCGAGTATATTATCATGTCATCGACAAATACTATCACAAATTTGTCAAGGTATGGCTTACATACTCAGTTCATCAAATCCATAAATATTGCAGGGGTTTTTGTTAACCCAAAAGGCATAACAAGGAACTCGTAATGAACGTAACGAGTCCTAAAAGCCATCTTAGGAATATTTTCCTCTTGGATTCTTAACTGATGATACCCAGATCTTAACTCAATCTTTGGATAAAAATTCGACCCTTGCAATTGATAGAATAGATCATCAATCCTCGGTAACGGGTACCGATTCTTAATGGTTAACTTGTTTACTTCCCGGTAGCTTATGCACATTCGGAAGGTTCCATCCTTCTTCTCGACAAAAGGCACCGGAGCTCTCCATGGCGAGGAACTCATTCCAATGAATCCTTTGGCTAACAACTTTTGAAGTTGTGTAGATAGTCTTTGCATTTATGACGGAGCTAATCGGTATGGAGACTTCGCTACTGGTGCAGCTCATGGCACCAAATCAATGCGAAAGTTAGCGTATCATTGCGGAGGTAATCTAGACAAGTCTGATGGAAAGACTTCAAGGTAATTCCTTCACAACGGTTATTTCTTCCAATTTTGGCTCCTCATTTTCCTTATCGACTACGTGAGCTAGAAAGGCTATGCAACCCTTTCTGTAGGCACTTCTGGCCTTCATGCAATTAATGATTCGTAAGTGCGTCTCGTGATTCTCTCCGTGTACTACAAGTGTTTCTTCGTTTGGCAGGGGGATGCGGATAGTTTTCTCAGGACTACCTACTTCTGCTCAGTTATACGTCAACAGCCTATGCCAAAAGCTACGTCGTAACAACCCAGATAAACGGGTAAAAGATCGATATTAAATTATTGTTCTCCATGTTCCAAAGGGCATCCTTTTATAACTTCCCCTTACTTAACTAATTTACCGTTGGCAAATTCTATAGAATGAGGGAACGTCTATCTTACTTGACTCTAGGTCAAGTATATTTTGAATTCTATGGAGATGAACTAAAATCGGTACATGTATCACACAAGATGGATACGCGATGTTGGTTGTTAGAAAACGTGACGGTGACCTTTTAATGATTCCTCATGACTCAGGGATCAAAACAGTGTATCTCGGATCTTGGGTATTGATTTCGAACCATCTCGGATTACTGTTTCGAATTTGGTACTGTTCCGAGTTGAACTCGAAAAGGGTGCAAAGCTAACCGGCTGAGTAATAAATGTTTTGGTACACAGAAATTAACCTGTACACAATTTTACAAACCGATTGCACGGTTAGAATCGTGTGATTTTTAGTGGGAAAATTTTGGACATTATGTATCATTGGATTCATAACGACGAGATGAGTCTAACGCTAATTCTTTATTAGCTAACTTGATAACGGGTCTAATTTACAAGACTCTAATTCGAATATAAGCTTAAAACCTAAAGACACTAGCTAAGCTTGGTGTTGGTATCAAAAGAATTGACACGTAATGAATGTAGAGTAGAACGTACGCATGACGACATCATGATCTTGTGGGGTATCCATAGTTTTTGCTTACTCACACTTTAATTCACTTGCATGATTCATTCTTGAGACGTTAATGCTTGAAGTAGCGTTCATGCCACACTTAAACATCCTTGTTCTTGGTTGAGTCTTACTAACTTATTAGTTTTTGTTTTGTGTCTTGATTCACCACACTTCTACTCTTGGCACTTTTGTAAGTGCCTTCATAAGGAAAGTTTCTCTTATCACATTTAGGATTTCAGTAAGTTATCAGTATTTTTCTTGGTGCTAGCATCAATTATGGATGCAATTGCCTTCGTTTCTATTATCACGGGAGTTCCCTTTTGTTTGTTACTCACTCTCGATCCTGCCTTAAGGGGTGTGTATTTTCGCTTCCCGTCGCTAGTAGATTCCACATGCGTTCCCTTCCTTTCTGCACCTTTCTTTGATATTTTCCCATTCTCACCGCATCCTTGGTGAGACTAACTGCGAGAATTACTGTTTGAGTGATGAAGGTAGGGTGGGATGATGTGGTCATGTTTTGGTTCTTAGAGGCTAAACGCCAAATGTAGCGCTCAATGCGTTTGATGTCAGGTGTTCCCAAGTATGGAACAACCTGGAGAGATCGTGAAAGCGTCGAATGTGACCAACAACGTTAGCGTAATCATGATCGAGTTCTAGGATCCCTTTCTACCCTTGGAATTCCAGTCAGTGAGCAATAGTCTTCTCGCATAAGATTCTTGATTTCTTCCATGATAACCTCTTCGAAGTATCACTCCTTAAAGTTTCTACTTGAGGATTTCACCAAGTTAATGCTGCATTTAGCAGGAGACTATTTGTTTACTTAATCGTTTACTCAGGAGTGCATTTACTAGCATTGCTAACCGACTCTGTTGTCTTTATTTAGCGGACCTAACCTACCGCACCTCTCGCACCAATGAGGTCTCGCGGCTTACAGTCCGGGAAAGCCTTAGAATTTAAAACTTTGTATGATCGCATCTTCAGGTATAGCGCTGCCACTCGTTCGCAATCTATTGGGATTCGAACCATTTGAACTACTGGTACCATCGGTTTCGTCACTAGTGTCGACTAAGTTACCCTCGTGTCGAGCGCTTTCCGCAACCGTATGTCCTTCCATAAGAACTCTAGTTCCGCTTACCCAGTAAGTCATGGATTTACTAACCCCTTTTGGGTGTAGACCTTCATTTTGGCACCATATTTCTTCTTACTACCCAAGATTAAAAGAAGTTAGACATATATTTGGATAAATATAGTCTACCATGCGCCTCTTGCGTGTAACAGCCATATGTCTAAGTGGAAAGGAAATAACTCGTTAATGAGGAGAAACCGAACGGTCGTCTCCAACCATATAGCATGTATTCCATACTTGGTGGACCTCGATCGTCCAAAGTAGAAAAATAAATCCTTCGACATACCAACCCATGTGACGAATCCGTTGATATCCCTTGAGCTCCACGATCTCTAGCTAAATTGTTATAATTTCCATAGATATCGAATAGAATGCAATGAGGGTGTTAAAGCATGGCTCGTGCCGTACCATCCCTTGGAATAAGACACGACGAAATTTAATGAAATCCCTTTCCAATAAATAAGATGAGGTTCCATAGACACCATGGAATGAACCCATGTACAGGAACTCTAGACCGTTGAGGAAATATCCTCCTTGGGTGGCCAACCAGTTTTGGTTTGTTTAGATGACTAGTCTCAATCGACTCGTGATATAGATCGAATGTTAGATGCGAACAAATACGTCTGGTGTTTCTGTATCGTAGGGTGTTATAGCAACCACCCCGGTTAGTGTCCCACTAGATAGAAACTCAAACAACTTAACAATTTAGAATGGGTAGTGATCATTAGCTTGACCCGCATAGCCCACCAGGATTCTCATCCACTGCAAGTTACTATTACGTGGGCCCCCGGAATAATAAATTGCCTTGCATGGTCACCCTAGTGTTCTACCGTTCAAAGACGATGATCAGCCAGAGAGAGGACGCTATTGTCTAAATACCTTCAACATAGAAGGGACCTTCGTGATGGTCCATGCTATCGTCCGTTGACATTACTCGTGAAAGGGCACGTCGTTAGACAAATTTGGAAATAGAGAGAATTTGCAACAATAACAACTGGAGGGGCACCTTCAAGATGAGTACTTCACCGTCCTTGTCTGGACAAGAGTGTCGTTATTAATGATTAATATGGGTCACAGGGACCTCGTCCCGCTAATAGAGTTGTCGTCCAAGGCTACCACCTCTGCATCCACGGGAAAAGCAACCACCTTATGTGGAAGCGATCCTAAGGTCTCACTTAGGAACCATGTTCGCCATAAACTACACAATAGACGCGAGGTCGATATTCTCATTGTGCGAGTCAAGGATAATAATAATATCCAAAGTCGAAGGTATTTCGTTCTTGGCAAAATATTCCGTACAACACATATATAAATATATTATATATATATAATCACATGAAATCCATCTAGCCAGGATTTCTATCTTTTGTAATGTGTCCATGACACATAGTCTCATAATGTAATGTGTCTATTTCTTGTAGACTAATCATGTATTGATCCTTTTTCGTTACTTATGGCTGAGCTCGGGTGATAGATCCTCATGTTATTGTGACACAATGAAAACCTTTTTATCATATTTGTCATACTTCCGAAAACACTTATGTGTCGTTATAAACTTTGTTTTTCATGTGAGAGCCCTTAGTGATTGTAAACAAAACTTTAATAAAAAAATTTCCCCGGTTCACTACAATCAAAGCTCTGATACCACACGCTGGTCGTAGCGGAAGCACAAACGTGTGACTATGAGATAATCATTGCATCCAATCATGTAAACAACTGTAATTCAACAACGATGCCATGCTTATATTAACTTGCAACCAATGTTTACAAGTTTCCAAAAGTGAAATCATGAGTTTCCAATAGTTTCACATTATCATCAAAAATGGGGTTTGAAATACATTACAACATAATAAAAGATTGTTTTCATCGTAAAAGCATGTTGAGGTTTTAACTCCTATATACCCATCCGAGATTGGGATATAAGAGGCAAATCCTCCCAAAAGGTGGCATTCGTTGTCTTGTCATTTCCCATATCCCGAAATGTACCACCAGCTCATGTCTTGCGTCCTGAAATACATGTAATTTTAAAAAGTCAACAAAAGTTGGCAAGTTCATGTAGTTAATGTTTTCTTATAAAATGTCATCCTTGTAATCCTGTAATGAAATCTGAGTATGTTATTAGCATTCATGGAGTTTAAGGATCTATCAGTGTGTAGCTAGCACCCTGACATAAGTAAGTAACCAAACCGAGACAACTCTTGACATCATTTGGGATCACAAAAGCACTCCAAAGGGTATACCAACCAGGAGTGGAGCGTGCCTCAAACTCTATAGATCTATACCTTTTGCACCTTGGTCACTAAGTGATTAATGTTGTTGATACACTTTTGTGTCTGTCGCTTGTTCTTAGTTACAGTTGTAATCGTACGGTCTTTGCTCAAGTGTCTGTATAGGTTTGGTCGTGTCGAACAGATCAAGATATCCTTCTATCATGATCTAGTACGACATCTTAGCCTGTCTGTGTTAATCAGTTGCATGTGTGCATACTGATGAGTCTTGTGTACGTCGTTGCTTCGTACGAAATTGGTTGCTTCGTACGAAACCAGTTGCTTCGTACGAAATTGGTTGCTTCGTACGAAAACTGGTTGCTTCGTACGAAATTGGCTGCTTCGTACGAAAACTGGTTGCTTCGTACGAAATTGGATGCTTCGTACGAAAATGTTGCTTCGTACGAAATTGGCTGCTTGGTACGAAACCTGGTTGCTTCATACGAAATTGGCTGCTTCGTACGAAAACTGGTTGCTTCGTACGAAATTGGTTGCTTCGTACAAAACCAGTTGCTTCGTACGAACAAATTTCGTACGGATGACCAGCATGGACACTATATAAGCAGACATGCACCTCTGAGTGAGGTTTAGCCTTTGAGTCTTTCTACTGACGAACTGATCTTTTGGTGGGATCTCTCAGTCAGCATTTCTGGTGAAGACGAGACACAAGAACACAGCAAGTTTGTTTTGAGTCATACGAGCATTGTGTGTATATGTCTGTACTTGTTCGCAATCATTAATCAAGATAATGAATCTTTGGTTACCACGTGTTCTTTACTTTGCTTTGGTTGCATGCACACTTGGATTCCGCACTTGTGTGTGTGTTATATGAACAAGGAACAAGTTTAACTTGATCCTCAGGTGGACCTACAAGTGGTATCAGAGCTTTGGCTCTCTTCCTTGTTTAAAACCAAGCTTAGTGTTGTGGCTGAGCTAGTTTGAAGGTTTCTTGAAGTGTTCTTGAACTCCCAGCAGAAAACTTAAGTTTTAAATAGTGAACTAACTTAAAACTTGGTTAAAATCTGTTGCAGGCAGAAAATTTTTATGGTAAAATTTTTCTGAAGAACACACTTGAAGAAGAAATTCACCCGAAAACTCATCCGTATGAAGTTTTCGTACGAAGGAACTCATCTGTATGAAGTTTTCGTACGAAGGAACTCATCTGTACAAAGTTGATTCATACGAAAGAACTCATCCATACAAAATTGGTTCATACGAATAATCTTCGTTATTGTTTGTTTTTCGTACTTCAGATTTTCAAAGCTGTGTGCTTTTCAAATATTTTCAAAATTGTGAATTTTTTAAAATGTAATTATAATTTTGAAACTTTAGAACTTTTAAATTTTTCATAAATCAGAAAATATAATGAGTTCTACCCATGGGATTGGAGTTGTTCAAGCTCAAATCAGGAGTCTTCGCAAAGCTCCGCAACATCATGGGTAAAGTCTTTGATGCCTCAACATGCAACTATGATCTCTGCAAATCAGTGCGCGTGTGTTGCAAATCAGAATCAAAGCATCCAAACTATGTTAATGAGCGAAGTGAAACAGGGAGTAATAACTGACCGCCGAAGTTAAATCACATGAACGATTATCCTTCATGGAAAAGTCGTTTTCATACGTATGTTCCGGTCAAAACATAGAATTGTGGACGTGTTTCACTACCCCTACAAGGAATCACTTGAAGAAGCTGGATCAAATCCAACCTCATTGGCCAATCTAGTCAAAAGTGACAAGAAAGCTTACGATCTAGAGAAAAAGGCGTTTGCTATCCTCACACAAGCTATGCATAAAGACATTTATCATCAGTTTGTGTATTGTACTACAACGAAAAATTTGTGGGACACTTTGGAAGCAAGAGGTGAAGGTAATGCTGCTACCAGGGAGATTCGGCATGATCTGCTCAAGAAAGAGTTTGAAGGTTTCATGTTAATGGAGAATGAAACTTTGAATGATATGACCACATGGTTTTATCATCTGCTCAGCAAAATGTACTCGTATAAAGTGTTAGCTGCACCACTAGAAATAGTGATGCGATTTGCTGATGCTTTACCACCAAATGGGGTCAATTTATTGATCTTTTAAAACATACAGTGTTTTGGACTCAATTAGTATTTATGAATTTATCCAGAAACAGGAGAACAAGAATGAAGAAGAGCTCCGGAAGGCACAACGAGTCAATGTTCCACAAAACCCTGAGATGTATTTTGGAGGTATTAATGCAGGTACAAGCTCAAGTCAGCAACCGAAGCTGCAGACCGCGTTTGTGTCAAACGTGAACCCTTTCCTACCACAACCTGTTCAATCAAGTCAGTCTACAGGTTCAAGTGCTCAAGCCTAATGGACAAGCTTTTGATCCGAAAGCCTTCCTTCCACAACCAACGGATTTAGCGCATAAAACTCCACAGCAAGCTCCTCAACAAGCTTTCTATGGAAGCAATAGTCAATCTGCAAATCCCAACACTGTAAAACTTGACACGTAAAATCTCTCCAAAAGCAACGTAGAAGTTGCACAGGAACATGCAGAACTTCTAAATACCATGGTCAGTGCGTATTGTGGTTTAGTTACAGGTCAAATAGGGAATATCAATTTGACAAACGAAGACTATGAACAAATTGACCGAGATGAAATGGAGCTGATGGACATCAAGTGGGCATTTGCAAGCGCTATGAGAAGAGCGAAGGATTATATGAGAAGAATGGGTAGAACCAGTTTGGAAAGCAAGAAGGAAACAAAATACGGCTTTGACAAAACCGCCGTTACTTGCTTCAACTATGGAGAAAGAGGTCACTTCAAGCGGGAATGCACAAGACCCAGTAAGGAAGGAAATCACAACCCCTTTCGAAATCAGTCTCAACCATCCAACACAGCACAGTACAAAAATGAAAGAAGAATGGTAGTTGTTGGCAACTCTAACAACACCAATCAATCAGGACCTTCAAACACACACAGAGCTTTGGTAGTTTAGTCTGTTGAAGGATGCGATTGGTCAGTACAGTTGGGAACTGAGAACAACAGAAAAACTGCATGCTATGCGAAGATCGTGGATCAAATCAAGCATGATCACAGCATCAACACTCCAAATAATGATGATACATCTGGGAATGCTGGTAGTTCTGATGAAGAATGTTCAAGTTCAGATGGTTATGGATCGGATTCTAGTGAGAAGAAAGGAAGTGATGCTAAGGTTGAAAAGTTGCTGAGTGAAGCTGAGTTGTTTAAGAGTGAAAAGGTGGGTATGACGAGGAATGCAGAAGCTGCGGTAAAAGAGACAGAGGCACTCTCTACAGATGGTGCAGCATTTCCTCATCACACTGCCTTTATGGCAAATGTTTAAGGTTCTTCAAAACAGGTAAATTCTGACCCTCCTACTGTTTGCAAAGACTGTGTTGAGTTCAAAATAAAATATGAAACTGTCAACAGTCATAATCAGAATTTAGTTGTTGAATTATCAAAATGAAAGAGACGAATTTGGCGCTAACTAGAAATGAAAAAGAATTCAAATCTGTAATAGAAACCCTTAATAAAAATGATTCTGAATTGACAAAAACAGTTTTGAATAAACAGATATGAATTAATAACTACATTAATCTCCTAGAAGAAACAAAAAAAGAGTTAGCCATCGCCAAATGCGAATATGATTCGATCAAACGCAAATTGGAAAGTTATTCTAACTCCCAATATGTGCTTGATCATATCATTGATGTTCAAAAACTAAAGGGAGATGTTCAATGCATAGGATATAAGTCGTGTCCACCCCCAATGAAACACAACTATACCAAAATGCATGATGAAGAGGAGATGCCTCGTTTTGAAACCCTCTGTACCTTTGAATCCTGAGGAATTCATAGCAGGGTTAGGGTTCAAATTAGACAAATCCTCTCAAGAACCATGCAAGCCAGAAAATTCAACGTCTGATGTTGTTCAAACTCCATCTGTTGAAGAGGAGGATGATACATCAGATGATGAATCAAGAAATGATGATCAGGATCAGCCTCTTGATGAAAAGAAAAGAGTAGAACTTTCTGCTACTCCCAGTACTAAATCTGTTGAAAATCAAGATATCGTTCTTGAGAAATCTGTCAAGACACAAGTGTCGACAGATGAAGCGGATAATGTGTTGTACACATTGGTTGGAGATGAGAAAATGTATTCAAGCAAAGATTTTCCAATTAAAAACGTAAATCCAATCTCTATAGATCAGGTGTTTGAAAAGTCAAAAACCAAATTTTTAGAGAAGAAAAAGCCAACCAAATCACAACCATTATCCGCTTCAACAGAAAAACAATGGAAGCGAGTTGAAAAGCCTACAGTTTCTCAACCGAAGGTTGAAGCAAAAGGCTCTCGCAATAAGAAAAAGGTTAAAATGTTAAATTTGTGAGTTCTAAAGGTACCGATAAAGTCGAAACTTTTCAACGAAAATCTAATGTTGATTTTGTAAAGAAAGTTAAGATTTTGAAACGAAACAGTCAAAATAATTTACACCCAACACACAGATGGATTTAATGAAAATGAACCAAGTACCTCAAGACCCACAAGTTCAACATCAAGCCGAGAAACACGATCTCCTAGTTTTGTTGAAAGGAGAACATGTTTCAAATGTGGAGAGCTTGACCACATTATAAAGGATTGTAAAAATCCAGCCAAATCAAGATGTATAGAGAAAGCCCCTCATGAACCAACTTGCAAACGTAAATATGTTTCTCCGACTCAAGATAAACGAATCATTAAGGATCAAAAAGAGAAACAAAAACGTAAACAAGTAAAAGCAGTTGAGAAAGCTTTAAAATCGGAATATTCAGAAAAGTATCAAAGATCTTCAAAGTCAATAAAACCAGACACTGTTAAACCTGGTAATAACAAGGATCTTGGAAACAGAAGACCGGTACTGGTTCAAAAGGAGGAACTCAGTTTGTCAATCATCAAGAAATTGAGATTACATTTCTTGATGATAAGGGACGACCCAAGACCACTAAGGCTGGGTCCCCATCTCACACTAATCTTGTTTGTGCAATGTGCAGTGTGTTCCAGGAGGAACTGTAAATAGTCATTGGATTGTCGACAGTGGAGCATCGAGGCACATGACAGGCGACTTGCGGCTCCTATATGATGTGAAAAGCATTAGGGGTGGTTATGTTGCTTTTGCTGGTGACAAAGGTGGATACATCACTGGAGAAGGAATGGTCTCCAATGGTGTTGTGAGCTTCGACAAGATCAATTATGTGCGGCAAATTGATCACAATCTTCTTAGCGTTTCTCAAATCTGCGACAAGAAGTTCATGGTACATTTTGATGATGCCGGATGTTATGTGTTGAAACCTAGATTCAAGATCCCTAAGGAATGGATTCTCATGTCGACTCCAAGAATTAATGACTTGTATATTCTTGATATGAGCCAAGCTATTACAACATTTGCTCAAGTCACATGTTTTGTCTCTAAAGTCACTTAGAAGGAATCAATCTCTTGGCACAGAAGTATGGGACACATTCACCTGAGCAAAATGAACTATTTGGTGAAGAACAATCTAGTGAATGGTGTACCAATGAAGAATTTTCATTTTCAAGACGTTTGTGTATCATGCCAGAAAGGGAAGCAAGCTAGAAAATCCCATCCCGTAAAGAAGATTAACACTGTGAATATGCCATTGGAACGTCTTCATATGGATCTATTTGGACCTATGAAACACAAGACAACCTTTATGGATTCTTATTGTCTGGTAGTTACTGATGACTATTCCAGATTTTCATGGGTAAACATGTTGGCACACAAGAGTGAAGTTCCTACTATCCTCAAGAATCTCCTGACTCTGCTAGAAAATTTGTATAATCTGAAGGTAAGGAAAATCAGAAGCGACAATGGCACGGAATTCAAGAATCAAGTTATGGATGAGTACTGTTCCTCAAAGGGTATTCTGCATGAGTATAGTTCTGGGTACACTCCACAACAAAATGGCGTCATTGAGAGGAAGAATAGAACTCTTATTGAAACTGCAAGAACCATGTTAGTAGAATCAGAACTTCCCATTCAATTTTGGGGAGAAGCTGTTGCTACTGATGCTACACGATGAATAGAGTTCTAACGGTGAAGAGACATGGGAAGACATGTTACATAAAAGGAAACCGGATGTTTCTTTCTTAGAAACTTTTGGAGCTCCATGCACTATGATTGATCCACATGGAAAGTTTGGTCCGAAGGTTATCGAAGGTTTCTTTCTTGGATATGCTACTCCAAGTTTCAGAGTGTGGAATTTGTCTTCGAAGAAGATTGAAGAATGGGGTGAAGTCAAGGTTCAGAGATATACAGAAGCAGTCAGAGCTCTGGGTGCTCCTTGGATGTTCGACTACGATGGGTTGTTTGACTCCTTTAATCTGCCAACTTTTGATGATGCAACAGCTGCTGCTCAGATGTTACTGGAAAGTGATACAGCAATTGACTCATCACTAGTTTGACCAATTATTGTTAACCCTCAAGTGTCGACTTCGGTTAACAATCTTGTTCAAAATGAGGAATTCGAAGATGCTGCGGATTATAATGTTTCATCAGAAGATGATGAGTTTCATGATGCGAATGAAGCTACCTCTGGTGCGGTTCCTGGATTTTCAGATGGTACGTCAAATATTCAACCGCAAGGGATGACAGAAGGTCATGCATCTACATCCTCATCACATCCAGCTCTCGATTTAACTGTTGATCTGAATATCAACAATTTGGGTATCAACTCTCGGGTTCCTGATGTGCAGAAACTCGTATTCATAATACCCATCCTCAGCAGAATATTATTGGAGATGTCCAGAGTGGTGTACAGACTCGTAATCAGCTTCGAAACAACCAGAATGCTGGATTGTATTCGGAAATCAGGGAATCAGGGGAGCAGAATGATTGGTCTTTTGCCAACTATGTGTGCTAAGTAGAACCAAAATCTTGGAAGGAGGCAATGAAAGAAGACTCTTAGGTTGAAGGCATGCAGGAAGAACTTCAGCAGTTTCAGAAGTTAGGCGTCTGGAAATTAGTTGACAGGCCTAACAGCTACAAGAAGATTGGTACACGATGGGTTTACAAGTGCAAGAAGGATGACCGAGGTGTTGTCGTGAGGAACAAAGCACGATTGGTTGTTCAAGGTTTTAATCAGGTCGAAGGTATTGATTACAATGAAGTTTATGCACCGGTTGCATGACTTGAGGCCTTTTCTAAGAATTCATTTTTGTGGTTATGCGATTCCATTTTCAATGAAGTTATCATTTCGACTTGGTATCAGATGGATTGTGAAGGATGCATTTCTGCATGGTGTGGTAGAAGAGGAAGTATATGTTGAGCAATCGCCAGGTTTTGAAGATCCACTCCACCCAGACAAGGTTTGGCTTCTCAAAAAGGTGTTATATGGTCTTCATCAAGCTCCGAGGGCTTGGTATGAAACGTTGTCTACCTATCTATTGAAGAATGGTTTTCGACGAGGCTTGATCGATTGTACTCTCTTCATCAAGGAAAGGGACGAAGATTTGCTAGGTTTATGTTGATGATATTATATTTGGGTCTACTAACACTCGAATGTGCAGAGAATTCAAACAGGTTATGCAGGAGAAGTTCGAGATGAGCGCTATGGGAGAAATGACTTTCTTTTTAGGTTTGCAGGTTTAGCAATCAAAGGAATGGATTTTTATCCATCAAACCAAGTACGTCGGAGATATTCTCAAATGATTTCAGATAGAAGAGTCAAAGCCTTTGGGAACACCATTAACTCAAAATCATGGGATTACTCCAGACGTAATGGGTGAACATGTGGAACCATCTCTCTATCGTGCAATGATCGGATCTCTCATGTATCTTACTGCTTCAAGACCCGACATAATGTACCCAACATGTCTTCTGGCACGCTATCAGTCTAGTCCGAAGGTTTCTCATTTGATGGCTGCAAAAAGGATCTTTCGTTATTTGAAGGGACGCCCTGACACTGGTCTATGGTACCCTAAGGATGATAACTTTGATCTGACAGCTTTCAGTGATTCTGATCATGGCGGCTGCAAAATTGATGCAAAATCTACAACAGCAGGATGTCAGTTCTTGGGAAATCGCCTAGTCACGTGGCAATGAAAAAAAGCATACTTGTGTAGCTACATCAACATGTGAGGCTGAGTATATTTCAGCTTCTAGTTGCTGCTCTCAAGTTCTATGGATTCAACAGCAAATGCGCGACTACGGTTTTGAATTTCTTACTACTCCTATTTTTGTTGATAATGAAGCTGCTTTACAGATCACTCGGAATCCTGTACAGCACTAAAAAACAAAACACATTAAGATTAAATATCATTTCATACGAGATTGTTATGAAAAGAAACTTATCAATGTTGTTAAAATCCACACTGATAACCAACGTGCCGACCTTTTTACTAAAGCCTTTGATAAATCACGTTTTGATTATCTACTGTTGGTCAATGGCAAGGTGAAACCTGAGTAACTCAACCATGGCTAACTATTTTTGTAAATACTTTTCTAAAAATCTAAAACTACAAAAAGATTTTCAGTTTTATATTTTAGGGGGAGTCAGTTTAAGAAAATACAAAAATATGTCTTTTATTTACCTTTTTTATTTAAGGGGGAGAAAATTCAGAAAAATACAAAAACAATAGAAAAATCAAAAATGAGTTTCTTGGATAAGTTGAAGATAATGAAATTCACCGGTAAATCTGTCAGAAATGGTTAAAAGCTTAAAAAGAAGATTGATAAGTAGCTTTACTTATGATGTATCGGTAGGCTCACAATCAGACTAAAATGTGCAGGTTCATATAAACCTAACAGACAGAACGCCAGGTGGGAACCATTCATTAGCATATGGTCTTGGTACCGAAATTTTGTTTGATAGAGTGTCGAGGTTCTAAGATATATGGTCTTTATGCTGGCTTATCATCTGGGTATCATGGTTGAATCTTTTGCCGAAAAATAACGGTGGCGCAAGTCTAGAACTTCCATGATACCATACATACGTGTACATACTGCATACGACCATCAAATAAGTGATAAAAATATCACATCCCAAAAGTGATAAAATATCACAGCTTTATGCGGGAGCTAAGTTCGTCTCTTTGTCAGTTGAATGGTACTAACCTGTTCACGGACTTACTCTTGTGCCCTGCATGCAAATGAAATTCAAGTTCCTCATCAATAAGTGATTAAATCACAAAGGGCTTGTTTTCAATCAAAAATAAATGAGTATCTCACATCATTCATATACGTCAAAACAGATGATAAAGTAGTATACTCACCGGTAAGATTTTCTCTCATGCATATCTTGATACGGGAATGTGTCGTGATGTGGTTGAACACCGGCTAGTAAGTATAATTCATACCTTAATCATATCTCCTAATCATGATTACATCTGATAAGTCTGAGCTTACGTGGACAACAATACCGATAATCATAGTTGAATACTTATCTGTTTAATTTTGAAGTTTAAACCAAATATCGTTTTTGACAAAGATTAAAATGCTGGTATGATTCCTTTACCTTGAAACTCGAAAAAGATTGTTCAATAGATATATCGTTTATCTGTATATTTTTATTTTAAGTCTAGTTTACTTAATTGCTTATAAAATTACTTTTTGAAAGTTAGCCAAAGTTGATACTCGAAAGTTTTTACCAAGATACGCTAGAAAACCATTTGTTTGATATCGCAACTTCATAACGTAATATCCTGCAACAAGTAACTCATTAAGGAAAACCAAAATCTGAAATTTGTTTGAGTGTGTGTATCTCATACGAACGAATCTAGTCATTTGAATTGACTTGGTCACTTGTTTTTCTCAAATCTACTGCAGGATTTCATACGAGCGTGTGTATCTCGTTCAGGGAATACAATCATACGAAGAAATTATGATAAGTTTTCGTGTGTATTCCCTGATAAATTTGCGTTCTAATTATATTTGTTTTATGAGTACATCATGATACAAAAAGAACATGAATAAAGACCAGCAACTAGAAATCTAACAAGTCAGAAGAGGAAACAAGAAAGATTTGAAGTTTCTTAGAAGTTCGAAGACCTGATGCTCTAATCATTGGATAGCAGATCTATCAATGGATAGCAGATCTTCAGGGGGAGTTTGTTGATACTCCAAACCATTCAATGTGAAGACCAACATATAAAGACCAAAGAAACCGAAGACCAAGCAACATCCAAGGGGGAGTTTGTTGATACACTTTTGTGTCTGTCGCTTGTTCTTAGTTACAGTTATAATTGTACGGTCTTTGCTCAAGTGTCTGTATAGGTTTGGTCGTGTCGAACAGATCAAGATATCCTTCTATCATGATCTAGTATGACATCTTAGCTTGTCTGTGTTAATCAGTTGCATGTGTGCATACTGATGAGTCTTGTGTACGTCATTGCTTCGTACGAAATTAGTTGCTTCGTATGAAACCAGTTGCTTCGTACGAAACCAGTTGCTTCATACGAAATTGGCTGCTTCGTACGAAATTGGCTGCTTCGTATGAAAACTGGTTGCTTCGTACGAAATTGGCTGCTTCGTACGAAAACTGGTTGCTTCGTACGAAATTGGCTGCTTCGTACGAAACCTGGTTGCTTCGTACGAAATTGGTTGCTTCGTATGAAAACTGGTTGCTTCGTACGAAATTGGCTGCTTCATACAAAAATTAGTTGCTACGTACGAAATTGGCTGCTTCGTACGAAAACTGGTTGCTTCGTACAAAATTGGCTGCTTCGTACGAAACCAGTTGCTCCATACGAACCAATTGTACGGATGACCAGCATGGACACCATATAAGCAGACATGCACCTCTTAGTGAGGTTTAGCCTTTGAGTCTTTCTGCTGACGAACTGATCTTTTGGCGGGATCTCTCAGTCAGCATTTCTAGTGAAGACGAAGACACAAGAACACAGCAAGTTTGTTTGAGTCATATGAGCATTGAGTGTATATGTTTGTACTTGTTCTCAATCATTAATCAAGATAGTGAATCTTTGGTTACCCCGCGTTCTTTACTTTGCTTTGGTTGCATGCACACTTGGATTCCGCACTTGTGTGTGTGTTATATGAACAAGGAACAAGTTTAACTTGATCCTCATGTGGACCTACAATGGTCACTCTTGTCATCATCCTACTTACGCACATTGATCGTGTTATCAACTAACCCCATAGCTAACATACCGTTTGTTATGACATGTATTTCCCTGGATAGTTTTAAAACAAAACTTTGAAATAATTGAAAGGAGGGACATGAACTCACAGCTTTGCGTTCTATACGTCATACTTATCAAAGTTCGGTGTCCGTACACATGTGTAACCTACATTTGTATTAACTTCATTAGACACCTAGGTCTCGTTGGACCTCGTACTAGTTGTTCATCTTGAATTCTTGTTGTGTATATATTTATCACATTAGAACAACTTTTAATGTTATCATAGTGTTGGTAGTTCGTTTGTTCGATTAATAATTTTATACATATATTTCTCAAATATATATATATATATATATATATATATATATATATTGTTTTTCTTACATCGTGTGTGAATCGGGCTTTGCCCTTCACATGTCCTCGTGCCTTGCAGCGTGTCATTGGGCTTTCCCATGTCATCTATGTCATTGGTCCTTGCCCATGTTTTCATGTCCTTGGGTAGCCCATGTAATTTATGTCATTGGGCCTAGCCCATGTCTATATGTCATTGGGCCTAGCCTATGTAATTTATGTCATTGGGCCTAGCCCATGTCTTTATGTCATTGGGCCTAGCCTATGTAATTTATGTCATTGGGCCCAGCCCATGTAATTTATATGCTTTTGGGCTTTGTCCATATATTTTATACATTTGGGCTTTGTCCATATATTTCATGCAATTGGGCCTTGCCCATGTCTTTTTTAAATTGGGCCTAGCCCAAATTCATTTACAAGAGCCCATTATTTTATAAGTCTTATATTTATAATTTTTACTAAGTATAGATTTGTAAATATACTTATTTTTATACTTTTATAAAATTACTTAGTAAATTCTTTATGTTTTAACTTTCCAGGTTTTGATATCGATAACATATATATGTTAAGTGCCTAAATATATATTTTAGACTTGTCATCGTCGTCGTTTAATACATGCTTTTTCTCGTCGACAATTGCCCATCGTTATAATAACTCTTCGTGTCGACGATTTATCCGTTGGTCAACGACGCGTTGGTGTATTTGTGTACGTTCGCCTATCGTCCGCATTGCTTCGTTTGTCCGATTTTGTTTTGACGTATGGTAAAAATGTATTTGTTGGTGTCACCAACACTTTGTAATATTTTCAAGTGTTTGTAGTATTTTGTGTATAGTTGGGTATTTTTATGGTGAATACCCTAAGCTTCTAAATACATACACATACCATACACATGTATTCACACATAGTTCTTGGTGACAAAATATGTATATATACTTTTATTTTCACAAACATCCATATATATATATTTATAAGGATCACTTATTTTTAACTTGTAAATATATATATATATATATATATATACTTGTTAAATACTTGGGTGTTTTGGGTTTAACCCTTGTCATTAGAACTTACCTAATAATGATTTAAGTTACTAATCGTGTTTAGTCCCGCTAATCACCCCATTAATCATACCTTAATCGCGATTAGATTTTTAGAAAATATCACCATAGTTTCCCCTAAACTATGGCGTTTTACACGTTTTTAAAACGTATTTAAACCCTGTTTAAACTCTTAATCAAGATCAACAAAGAATTCAAAGCTTCCATATTATTTTGTTTACAACTTATGTACATCATCATCCATAGCTTTTGGTAGTCACAATCTTATTAAAATTATAATGAGATTTCAACATTTACTAGCATTTTTAAACCATCATTTTTTATGCATCATTGGATCAAGTCCTTCATTTTAAACCCCTTTGTTTACAACACTTTTTAAGATGGTTACAACCTAAATCATAGGGTTTATTCTTTATAAAAATTACTCATGTGTAATAAAATTACTTTTAGATTGTAGTAATCTTCATGGATGATGAAGTTGATGATCTTGTTTAAATTTAAACATTACCATGTTTAAATCATCATTTTCATATTTATCCATAAAAGATCATCTACCTTATCACCTTACTTTAACATAATCAACATCATCATGCTAACTAATTAACATATAAATACATAATCAACACAAAATAAACTATATTAAGTGTTACTATTAAGGTGTGATTTAGGGTTTTTAGGTTATATTTTCTTCATTTTCAAGATGATCAACTTGTACTTCCTTAAAATAGACATTGTAAGAAGCTAAAATATGAAGGAATTTACCTTACAAATGGTTGCACAAGATTAGTAAAGATTTAGGAAGAAGATGGAGCTCCAAGAAAGCCCTAACGATCCTCTATCCTTGCAAGCACTTTGGATGAACTTGAAATGGCTTTAAAGTGTATAAAATGAGGTGTTTATTGGTGGAGATGTGGTGGTTTTGGTGGTGGTTTCTAGCCGTGAGCAAGAGAGAGATAGGAGTTGTGTGTGTGTTTTGCAAGGTGTAAAATGATGATGAGAAATGGTGGTGTATTTGTTATAAAGATCATGTATCTTCTTTATAATTACAAATCTTTCAAAATAGCAACATAATATCTTACACCATGCTTATAATCTAATCTTTTCAACACATATCAAGTGGGTTTGGGACCCACTTGAATCCACCAAATGTGAAGGGGGTTAAGTGTATCATTTTTATAACATGTGTTTATTTATTAGATATTTAGGAAATTAACTTAAGTATGATGATTAGGGGTTGATCTTGTATCATTAGCAAGTAATTAGGCTTTAGGGTGTTAATCCATGTTAATTATCCTCTTGACTAATTGGTATAAGTTTCGGATAACGAAAACGTCATTAGTTCGCTCATCGGGATAAAATTTTGCAATTTAGGCGTTGTACCGAAAAGTTATGTAGTTTTGAAATAGGTGATCCCACATTAGTGTTTTCATATATATTATGGACTCAATTATGGCATTAGCATGCCGTTGTTCGGTGTTCTATTTCGTTTTAGTGGTTTTGCTAACATGAATAGTGCAACCGCGAATAGTGTGCCCAACACTTTCTACCAACACTTTTAGGACATTGTTTGGTTTGCTTCGCGTTGTAACGGAAACCAGTATATGTTATGATCCGATTTACTTGTCCTAATACTTATAATACGACGTATGACTAGTTCGTAATCAAATTACAATGTAATGCATGAGATCATGTACTCAAAATAGTGATTAGATTGTACGGAATTACCGGTTATTTGCCATTTGTCACATATGATACAATACAATACAAGGACGGTACTATATAATACGATACGTCATGATAAAATATAATACAGCTTATACATGTGATACGATGCGCCACGATGTGCTATAATACGATACGTCACGATAAAAATATAATAAAAATTATAAAACACATAAAAACAACAAATAGCCAAACATAAAAAAACCAATAACCAAACTCAAAATACCAAAATTCAATTAAAAAAATAAGGTCTTCAATACGGATCGTATAGGCCTATACGATCCGTATAAACTAGCTACCAAACAACGCTGACTCTGTCAGTCTGCCATATCTAAACTTTACCAAAACGGATCGTATAGCACTATGTAATCCGTATTAGACCAATAAAGTGTATAGATAGAAATGTCGGTGTGTAGATAGAATCTTCCTTACCAAATTTGATTTAAATAATATCAACGATTGCACGTTTTCTTATGTAAGCCCAATGAGAAAGAAATGAGTTAACAATCAAGCTATAAAAACTATTGGACTTTAACACTTGGTGGTAGTTAGTTTTTCTATAAAAATATAAGACTAATAAAAATATTGGTCTTCAAGGGACTAACATGTCAAACTCTAGTAAAGCACGCTTCTTACCTGTTCACTAGGTGCAATTTTGTGCTAGCTATCTATTTCAATTATATACATTTTTTTAGAACGACGACTTTATTTTATTAGGCTAACATGTCAAACTCTAGTAAAAACGCTTCTTAACCGGTGCACTAGGTGCAATTTTGTGTTAGCTATCTGTTTCAATGTATATACATTTTTTAGAACGACCACCTTCTTGTATTAGGCTACCGCACTCTTCAGATTGGAGAGCCCCATTGCCCTCACTTCGGCCAGATTATGTCGTCTTAACCGGGCACACGCTGGCTTCAGAGTTTGGCTTGGGCGTTCCCCCAAGATAACGTACCGCCAACTACCACTTGACAACCATTGTACCACCACAAGATCTGAGCATTCTCTGGCGTAACACACGGTGGTAAAACCCGGATGGTCTCAATATAGAACCTGACACCTCTGCAAGAAGGCTAAGCTCTATCCATTATTGTCTAATCCACTAAAGTGACACAAGTAGGGACTGAACTTAAGTCTCCATTGAAAAACCATAGCCTCAGTGTCACTAAGCCACAAGTGGTATTATAGTAAAAACATGAAAAAAAATAGTGGATGTCACGTAACATCCACCCATTAACTAGATGCATTTTAGCATTCAGACACTATTAAAACTTTATTTTATTTATATTATATAATATAATATAATTACTTTTCATTAATAGTTACAATGCCTTCATGAAAAACATTTTATTTTAAGGAGATACAGAACACACATCAATAAAGCATAACATACAATTTATCTTACAATATACTTTTCGTGTTTTTAGTTAAATTATTGTCTTGTACTTGATTTCAATGGTCCCAAGACATTCAAACAATAAAACTCATTTCGGATGTTTTTGAAACAAAAAAGTAAGAATGGAACGAAACTAAAGAACTTAAGCTCAAATCTATCTTAGGTGGTTGAAAATGACAGAAAAGATGCCAATAGTTTATTTTGGGTAGAAAGAGTTGAACAAAAAGTGGTCCTCAAATCAACAACTTGTAGGCCATGCGAATCAAGTTCCTAACCAAGAAAGCATCCAAAACTTACAAAACAATCTACCATTGTACCACTCCCCTACCTGTAACTTATTTTGTTATTTTACATATACTTTTTTATAAATAAGGCATTAAAATTAAAAGGATCAAAAAGGTAAGATAAACTACAAGAGCGACTCTTTTATAATATTCAAAGAGGCCTTTATATACAATAGCAAACTCATGATTTATTTTTTAGGAAAACGGTTAAGTAGTTTAATCGAAGGGATGATGGTAGAATTTTCTTTCTTTATATATGTAGGTTTGCCCCTCACTATATTCATAGACATCTAGTTTCATACTTCATATTGTTTTCAAATGACCGTTTGGAGTCGCATAGAACACCCGTTTGAAATTTAAGCCTTGCGTTATAGCCCTCTACATTTAGATGGGCATTTGAGTATTTTATCAAACAACACGGTTTAATTTTGAGGGTGACGTATTTGAGTTTTGGGTGGCCTAGTATTAGTAGTAGGGCCTAAATATCTTTATTAAACATTAACCGAGTAACAACATCAAACTGGTACTAGTACTATCAAAAGTGTTATCGTTATTCGTTTTGTATACGGTTCATCTAGAAAAAAATGTAGATATCTTTTTGTTTTACTTTTTAGGTTTTCTCTTTTATCTATTGTACCGGCAACTCACCAGTACCGTAATAAATGTATCTGCCAAATTTTTATCATAACGACGACAGTTCCACTAGTTCAAATATTATTATTTATTTATTTAACTTTTTATTGAATATCCAATATAATCAATCTCGAGCATTCTTGGGACACCTATGGATCAAACGGAGTATTCCGAAAGTAACCCGAGTTCACCATCAATTTTTAGAAAAATCGATAAGCTACCCGTCGTTGACATGACGACGAAATTATTTATTTATTTACTCCCTACCCGAACTTCCAATCCAATATTTATTTAACCACTTGCTGTCATAATCGCCGACCCCTCCCACATCTTGGAGCGCAGAACGGCGTCATAAACAATGCCGACGTTCACAACAATTGCTTTACAAAATCTAGTCGAACACCGGACATCCAGCCACAATTGGTCGACTTTAAACAACCCACATTCCTCCACAAACAATCAAGAAGACCAGGCATCCAATGCTAATCGGAGACTCAATGGGTTTGAGGTTCAATCGGGTGGAAATGGAGAAGAAGAATTGTTGGAGAGTTGTTTGTTTGATTCAGATGATGATGGGTTTGCAGATGCTCGGTGTGATTCGGTGAGTAATGCTAGCTCGAGTGATGTAGATAATGATTTTGGGAGGCTAGGGTTTGAGGATATGAGTGTGGTGTCGAATCAAATTGGGGATTATTATGATGCTGTTGAAGGTAAACAAAATGTTGTGTTTTTCGTTTATGATTTTGAAATGTCATTGTTAAATTTTAAGATTTATCGTACATTAATATTTCAAATTCTTGCAACTTATCCTGAAAGTTTTCTGGATATTCAATCTACCTAGTAAAAGTATGCAAGTATTTGACTTCATTTTGGTGCAACCAGTTGTGAGTTGACCAGGTTTAATCATTAGTTGTTTTAGAATTTGTTTTTATGTCATAATTTAAAATGGTTGGTTATTTTATGCCAAAGTCTCAAAATAAAAAGGAATTGACATCAACTTTTATAAGGCTATGTGGTGTGGTGATGACCCAAATTACTACCACCATCTTCCACGCCAGCGCCATGTCGCCCCTTCCTCATTCACCACTCTATATGGTGTGGACCGTGACCTCCACTACCCCCCCCCCCCCAACACCAATCAAAATCCCCTAATAAATTGAAAGACGGTCATGGTTGGTTTGCATGGGGGATGGTGCAGTGGTGGTTCCATTTAGACATTTGGTAAATATTAATTTGTATTTCTTTTGTTGTAGAATTTATTTATAGATAAATGTGCATAACTAAAAAAATAATTTGGGTTAGACAGGTCCTGTGCAGGTGAATCTGTGAATATTCATAGTGTGTTCGGGTTCACGTGTCTGTCATGATTCTGGAGTTTGTGTTGTGTTTGGGTTTGTGTCAAGTTCAACCCACTAACCCACGAACACACACTATTTAACACCCCTACAATCTGTCTTAAGAGAAGAAAGTTGATAAATAGCTTCTGTTTGAGGTTTGGATGTTATTTTTGAATCTGAAAGCTCAAAATGCAGTTGGTCAAAAATGCAATTAGTATGTTATCGTCTGTTACTAGCTAATTATGGGTCTCTACTCTTTCATCACGCTTATATGCATTGTATCTAGAATCTTGAGATCCTTTTTCTAGTTTCACGGTTTATTCATATTAATATGCATTCTTAAAGATCCTGAAAACTTTTGTCATATAAAAGGGGTGACAACCGAACGGGTCAAATGGGTTGAAAGTCACCAAAAATCTATCTTTGATGCTTACAACCTCCTAAATATTTTTACCCAAAGATTTAGAATTTTAGATAATTTTTAATTAATATTGTCTTTTTTTGTCATAACCAATGCCATACTTATTTATAAGAAAAGGGACAAAAATGTGTTTGTTGATCAACCCGACCTGTTTTGGGTTTTGACCCGTTCCAACCCACCCATATTGCCACCTTTAGGTGTGAGTATTTTTTTTTTTTTCAGCTATTCTGATTTGCAAACTTCTGCACAGGTTTCTCGTCAGATGGATCTATGTCAAGTATAGCTTCTTGTAGGAGCAACTTAGATTTAGAATTGTGTAGCACAAGGCTAAAGCTCCTTGTTGAGATCGAGAAACGGAAGGCTGCTGAAGATGATGTTGCTGCTATGTTTACTCACTGGCACAGAGTCAGCAACTTCCTACGAGCACCTTCATCAAGTGATACCAGTTCTACAACACGGTTTGACATTAATGCAGTGAAGCAGTTATCTGAGGAAGTTATTGTTGCTAGATTTGTCGTGGAAGCCTTGGGGAAGGCTGAAGCACAGGCAGAAGCTGAGCTGACTGCACAGGTCATCATAGCATCTAAAGATAAAGAGATTTGCAGGCTGCGAGACAGGATGCAGTACTATGAAGCTATGATCCATGAAATGTCCCAAAACAACCTTGAATCAATGGGTATATGTTTATTCTTTTCATCTCGTTTTCTCATGAATGTAAGTGGCCTAATCTTGTTTTTAAAAAGCACACAAGAGGAGATTGCGAAAACACCTTAGGGTCTCAAGGATGTTGATATGCAAAAATGACCAAAAGGATGAATAGAGTATGAATGGTTTACTTGTTAAAAAGGCTAATATATAGAAGAGATGTAGCTAACGCCTCACATACGTGAAGCTCTCATTTACCCCTTTTAAAACCAAAACTATCTTGGAATTTTTAAATCATTTTTTAGAGCAAGAGTAATATTAGGATTATTTTACGACATGGTTGTTTGGTGTGAACTTGTGCAGAGGTAGCACGGAGGCATCGGGAAAGGAAAAGGGGGCAGAGGAAGTGGTTATGGGGTTGCATTGGAATGTCCATTGCGATCGGAGCTTCTGTCATAGCGTTTTCATATGCTCCAAACAGTTACGCGTTGGAAAGTGTTGGTGATACACAGCCGGAGGCTGCTTATGATTAGGGGTAGTCTTACTTGTTTACATAAATAATACATCATTGATATCAGATTTGTTATATGACCAGAAGGTTTATTATTGGAGGTAATGAACCAACAATTTTGCTACTGGTTATACTAGTTGATTCGGCTTAGTCTGGTTCTTAAAGAGATTACTGATGATGAATTTAGGTTGTAGATTTAATGGTTTGAATGAAATCCTTGACATGCATAACTTATTAGTCACATTCTGTGGGTGATGTGTACTCTCTTTAATGATTTGTCAACTTCTTATTTGTTGAAACAAATGTCACACCCTCCCTTGTATAATGAAATATATCATTCTCTATATATAAACTCTTTCTAAGGCTAATAGAAAATTAATATACAAAACAATATCTAGTTTCTCTTGGTATTGGGTATTAGACAATCAATACACGAAACAATATCTGCTTGCTGTCACCACAAGCAGCATCAACGCTGTCTGCATTTTTTAAATCTAGTTACCGCTCACAACAATTGATAGGAAGTAGGAACCCTAAGATAAACAACTTGCTCTCTTTAGTGTTTTATAGTAGAAACCCAAATTGCTACCACATAACACTCGCAACAAGTTAATACTATTATTATTATTATTATTACTATATATACAATTACAAAATTACAAAACTTGGTGAATAGGGTTTTTATCCTCTAGTGATTTTGTCATTTAGTGTCAAAACCTTTATAAAATGCAATCTCAGGGTCTGATATGTTAAAAGATTCTTTTTTAGACTGAAAGAGTTAAACTGGTTAAATCACAGGGGCTATAATAGTAATTTACTCTATTTTTGTGACAGAATGATAGCAAATGTCATAGAAGAAAAAAAGTATATGATCAGATATTAAACAATAGCAACACTTAAAATTACAAGTGCATGTGACTATACATAACCATTAACCACACAATCCTCAACTTGTTTTATTTTGTGTGACGAAATTATAGCATATATCATGGAAGAAAAAATATATGTGACCAAAGGTTAAAGTTTAACCACATTTAATGTTACAAAATTTCATGTGGCTATTTATAACCACTAGCCACACAATCGTCACTTTATTTTATTTTGTGTGACGAAATGATAACAAATGTCGTGAAAGAAAAAAATGTGTGACCAAATGTTAGAGTATAGCCACACTTGAAGTTACAAAATTTCATGGGGCTATATATAACCATTAGCCACAAAATTATCACTTATTCTGTGTGATGGAATGATAGCAAATGTCATGAAAGAAAAAAAATATGTGTTACCAAAGGTTAGACAATTGCCACGATTAAAAAAATATGTTTGACCAAAGGCTATACATAACCATTAGACAATAGTTTTTAGCCACTTACAGTAATTACATTTGACTATATATGAAACACTCTAAACGCATTTTGACCCAAAACGACGCAGCGGAAATATGAACCATAAAATTCTTCTTTATTGTCTATATGACCTACTTGAAGGTTCATTTATAAAATGTCGGATACTTTCTTGAAAAGATTTACTACATTCACTATTGATTAACTTACTAAATGTAATACATAATACAAGCTATGAGACCACTCTTCCGGTACAATCATTGCACTTTGACTCGATCTTCGTCCACATATCTCCATGATGATAATGATGATCTGACTAATCTGCGGTCACCACATACATAACCACCACATTAGTAACGGGTGACATCTTAAATAATTAAATGAATATATACTTAATCAATAACTACATAGCTTTCTAACTATGTTTACTACATAATTATATCCTTCTAAATTTGTTCTTTACACCGGACTCCGCACCTTCGAAAGCCCAACACTTACATACTTGCATTCCTGTTTCATTCTCATTAGCAATATAGTTAGTAAGACATAATCTCAACGTATTGTAGACCTCCAACTTCGCGTAGGCATATACCACTGATCTACATTCATTAAGTTACAATCCCTGTTTACACCCGAACGCATCCATATACATACATACATATCGCATACAAACGTTTCACACATATAGATACACATGACATGTGTCCACTAAAATTCTATACCTAATACATACATGCAAGTCACGTGTGCTTGTTCACATACAATTACCGTACTTAATCGTATACTCACTATTCATCAATATTCATACGTGTAAATAAGTTGATTCTTTCATGCCTATAACACATTTACCCAATCCGAGTTTTAATCATACAATTACATAACTAGGTGTTGGCACCCACATATGAAACCACAATCATTATTCATATATCAAGACTCGTACTTTCACTTGTACTTTAGTTTTACAAGTCTAACATCAATTAGTTTCCTTAAAAACATCTTACGGGATACCGGGTTGGAACCAGAATTAGTCGATGCAAGAAACAAAAATAATTAGAAAGCTGGCTAAACCCGTCGTAAGCTACGGCCTGCCTACCGTAGCTTACGGTAGCCACATTCTGCCAAAACTTAAATCATCTATCGTAAGCTACGGTCAGCTGCTGTAGCTTACGGTCAGCTGCTGCTGATTTGGGGCTGTAGCTTATTTGACCCATTTCGAGTCCCGTTCGTTCATGCCTATTCCGATTCATTTCAAATTAAACATGTAACATCTAAACGAGGTCTCATTTCTCTTTACACTAACATAGTCCCACAGTATCAATAGATTCTACATTTACATAAGCCCCAAATGTGCTTTAATTATATCATTTAAGCGAGTACTACTTAGATTTGCCCGTTTAGTTTTTATCATACAACTTACAATTTAGTTGATCATTATCAACCCAATACCATCAAACTTATCTTAGTACTTCCATTGATCTTACGTTCCTACAAGCCTCTCAATAATTAAAAGATAATGTTTCCCTTTAAGTACTAAAGAGTGATTCCGGAAATCACTTACCTTAGCGTCCGTTTTAGCATCTGTTACCTTGCCTCATCTTGACCCGTTAACCTTCCATGCTTCCATCCATTTTGACATGATCCCCATACTTTCATGTCATCGCAATTACATTCTTGTTAGCATACACAATTGTACATATTAACGATCATATCAAATGCATAACTCACATTTAACTTTCATGAGTCAATCCTAACAAGTATAAGGCATATACCCAAAATCACATATTTTCAAACTCATATAATTCATTTTGTCATCACATATAACACATATTGATATATCACATACCGTATGACTTTCTATAGTCTTACAATTGTGACAACAAGTCTAACTATACTTCATATGCGTAGTTGACTTTCAGAAGTCAACGTTTATCATATGAACTTTCGACATAACCTCATATATTTGTGTCATCATATTAGGCTATATTAATGACACTATGTACATTTCATACTCGTGATGCAATATACTTACAACCACATGATCACCTAGCTATGTCATGCACATGTATAACCAAATCAATACAACCTCAAGCTCTCATGATCTTGCAATTGTCAACTTATGGTGTACACCACCATTCAAACATAGGGTGCTAGTTCCTAAAGCATTCTTTTAGCGAATCACGTCATCAACTACGTTTCACATATACTTATCAAATACATTCCTAAGGTTGTTTTACTAACAAGTATATCATTATCACTTTCTATACATGTTCACCTATTATTTACATACAAATCTCATATAATAAACTCACCTATGCATTTCATCAAACACTTGGTGTGCGTACTACTATCTAAGCACATTGTACAAGTATTTTATGCATAATCTTACTAGCTCATATCAAGATCATCAAATTTCACTGGTTTCACATAACATTTCCTTCTACATCAACCTTATTTAACAATAATCTACAACATCCAATTTCTTATATATCAAAATTATCCTTGATTCAACACATGCAACATCATCATCTTCATAACATTATTTTTACAAGTGGGTCTTCATTAAAATATCAAATTAATCAGAAATTCGAGCATGATTCATGTTTCATGAGATGATTCTAATTCGTTATCATCATAATTTTACACAAGCTCATGTATTAAACACAACCCATATCATCAATGATCATCAAATCTCAAATTACAACTCACCACATGTTTGTTAAGTTGAGATGATGATAATTCTTCACTCATGCAAGAGATTAGCTTCCATTTTCACCGTCAATTTCTTCAATTTATGAGGTTTTGGGGAAGAACCCATTTTTCCTTCTATGTGTGTCGACACACACACACACAAACACACACAAGATCCTTGCACACACTTTTTAGATGCAAACTTCAATCCAATTTCCCACCTTTAGTCCCTCTGGTTTGCTATTTATCACATTTACCACAAATCCTTGTATTTTATCATAAGACTTATAGTTCTAACTAAGTTAAATAACTTAGTTATCACCTTCATTCCATATCTTATGAAACCATACTGATGAGTCAAACATTCGAGTTTTGGGGCATTACAATATAATACAAACAACCACACGTACAGTACATTCATTTGGCCCTTGCTACCCTTTAACCACACTTAATGGACATATTGCTTGATTAAAACAACCTTTTGCCATTAACCGATGTGGCTAGAACAAGTTTTCCAATAAATTGTAAATTGATGTGACTATATAATAGAAACTGTCACAAATAAGCTTAATTCATGTGGTTGTTGCTGTCCTTTAGACACACTTAATGGAGGGAATGCTTGATTCCAGCAAAAATATGTTAATACCAATTAGCCACACTTTTAATACCCTTTAGCCACTAAAAAGTGTGTGTGGCCATATGATACCTATGATGACTTGAATACTTGTCTTTCCTATGGTAACAAAGCACGACCTTATCATGGGCAGGGAAGCTATTGGAAGCTTTAACGCACTACCATCGACAACGCACGACACGGTTGATTTCCCAACACTGAAAGGGGTAGCAATCATCTGGGTAAATCATGAGTGCACATTCATGGAGGATTCCCGACCCAAGAAGACAATAAATTCATCCTCCAGAACCAAGCTTGAGAAATGGGTCCTCAACCCTAGGTACCCAGAACAACCAATAGCTACTTATGAAGAACATATAATATTCAAGAACCGAGTCAGAACCACCTGAAAAATTGTTTCATATCTTACCTTGCATATCGTATTTGTCACTCTTTGTCTGAATTTCCAAAAATGTTTGAAATTATCAATAAATTAACATGAAATTTTATTACCACTCATTTTTAGCAAATTTTGTCCTCAATCATCTCTAAATTTCCAAGAATTAACCATAAAATTTTGACACTTAAAATTTTTATTCCCCCTAATTCTTGGCAAATCTGATCTCTACTATTTCTCTATGCGAAATATTTGACTTTTTGGCCCATAATAGTCACTTTGTTCACTCAGTATCCGTGACTACCCCACTCTTTTCAACTCTCTGTAATTTCATCATCTTAACACATTTTCCGAATCCTCCGACATGTCCCCAAACAACCGTATTTGACGCTAAAGTACAAAAAAAATCTTTCACCTAATTTTTCTAGACAGTTATCTCATCAATACGAACAAACAAGTCCTCGTATGTCTGTTGTATATTAATAAGTAGTTAACGTGGATTAGAAGTGTAGAATATTGAATGTTTGAATACCTATGAGTTACTAGTTATGAATGAGTATAATCACCAATATGATCATATGAAATCCAAGTTAAAATATTTAAATTGAGAGTGAATATGTGATAATGATATTGAGATATGTTATTGAGTTATTGACGTGAATGGGAATCATGGTAAAAATCGTTGCCCCTGATCCGACCACACCTGCTTCGAGCTAAATCGGACTGATAAAATTATTATATAACAATAGACAAATAACCGTTATAAAATTTTTGCCCCCCATGAAAAAATTTCTTTAGTCAGCCACTTGCCATCCGTTCCCAAGCATTGGTTGGTGTTGGTAGTGGGACAGCTTAACTCCAGTTTCACTCAGGGCCCATTCCCACAACGACATAACTTTTTTCAATATATAACATATTACATGTAAAAAAGTCTATACAGGTTTAGTTTGGATTTATAAAACAATTGGCACTCTCTAACATGCCCATACCCTTTTAGACCACACGGTGTGGGTGTCGTTTCTCGGCGTTGTTGCTAGTCAACGTCCACCTTCCCACACTATCCCCCGCGTTGTCACGGCATTGTTGTTTGGGCGAGAGATATTCCATCGGCGTGGAGGGCTAACACGAGTCGACGTGGAACTTGAAAAAAACTTTTTTTAGTAAAAAACCTATATATACTAACATATTTCACATCATTTTCAAAAACCACATAGTCAATCATCCATTTATCTCTTCCCAACTACCTATTCACTCCCATTTTTACAAACTTTTTTAAAATGAAAGGCTCAAATTCTTCACTTTCATCTTCTTCGTCGTCGTCTGGGCTTGAAAATTTTATTTTAATCTCGTCAGATGACAAGGGAACGACACTCATAATTTCAGTGTTTCAAAAGGTGGTTGTAATGGAAGACAAATGGTGCTCCTCAGAATCCAATAGGAGAAAATACATAGTATGTGACCGAGTCACCGTACGTGAGTTATTGGTAAGTGATTATTTTTCACCAAACTCTACTTATGATGATAGTAATTTTAGACGTCGATTGTGTATGAGTCATGAATTATTTCTAAGAATTTGAAACGATTTATCAAGTAAATATGAATTTTTTCGACAAAGAAAGGATGCGCGTGGTCGTCTAGGATTTAGCACATTGCAAAAAGTCATGTCCACACTTAGACAATTGTGTTATGGGACGGCTTCCGACACTATGGTGAATATATAAAAATATCGGAATGGATGGCGAGGTAAAGTCTCCATTATTTTTGTAAGCGTGTCATTGAACTATATTCAAAAAAAATACTTGATAAAACCGACAGGTGACATACAACAACTTTTGGAAGCTCATGAAGAGCGACATGGTTTTCCTGGGATGATCGGTAGTTTAGATTATATGAAATGAGAGCGGAAAAATTGTCTAACATCGTGGGCCGGACAACACATTAGTGGAGTTCATAAAAAACCGGCTATGATATGCTTGAAGCGGTTGCATCTCAAGATCTTTGGATTTGGCATGCATTCTTCGATATACCTGCCGGAAATAACGAGTTAAATATTTTTAATCAATCACCCATTTTAAACGACTATATGAACGGTGTTGAACCGAAAGGTTCTTTTCATGTTAACGTTGTGGAGTACAAATGCGGTTATTATCTAATGAACGGTATTTACCCGGATTGGGTCGTGTTTGTAAAATCATTTACACGTAGAACAACGTTAGACAAAAAGAGACGTAAGTTTAATGGGGCTCAAATGGCGGCACAAAAAAGGCCGAACGAGCATTTGGTGTTTTGCAGTTAAGATAGCATATTTTGAAGGTGTCGTGTAGAATTATGGAAAAACCAAGAATTCAAAATATGATGTACACGTGCGTTATTTTGTATAACATGATTTTGGATGATGAGTGACGCACAATTTGCTAGTTTGTGAGGAGACGAGTCAACCAAGCATCGTAGAATTAAGTGATCAAGAAAAAGAACCGAATTTGATTGAAGTTAAACATGATACAACACATCACAACATTCGAGCGGATTTGGTTGAACACATTTGGAGCATTCCACGAGACATCTTTGACGAAGATGAAGAGGATGATTGAAGTATTTGTAATTTTTTTTTATTTTTAAGTTTATGTAACTTAAATTTTATGTGGGTTTAAAATTTATGTTTTTTATTCAACTAGTTGGATTTTCCGCGCTCCATGGCGAGAATTCGATTCGGTTCGTCACGGTACCAGTTCGGCCTCGTATGGTTTATAATACTGAAAAATTAAGCAAAACTACGTAATCAGTTTTTATTTTAAGAAAGCTAACGAACGTAAATGACTCGAGGAAAACCAAATTAATAAAATGGTTAAAAACGTGTATTATATATAGTGTAGGGTGTAAACATGAAAAGTAATTTTTTTAAAGTATCTTTCTTTTTTCTGCATCAAAACCAAACATATCGAACCAACTTACATTTTTTATTACACAATACACAATAATGACTAATTAAAAGTTACAAGTTAACAAAATTTACACTGGAAAAAGAAAACCAAATTGGCCAATTAGAAATAACCACCTAGCATATTAATATTATATAATTATATAATATAATTATTATATAATATAAATTTGTAATATTTGTTAGCTTTATAGATTGTACTTGGTGCTTCATTGGTGTGTTGTGCATTAGAGTGTTGTATGCTAATGGTACAAGTCCTACAACAACTCATAGTTATGTATTGTACCACATGTTAAAGTACATGATACATCCTCTTGATGCAGCTTTTCTTGGTTGCTTGACACGTTTTCTCCATGTGTCCTTGACTTCTTCTATTACCAAGTTGATTGATGCTTTTTTTAAGTTTTGTATTGTCATAGGTTTTAAATGGTTAATGTTTGATGTCATTTAGCATTCCTCATGACAACGCAGGGGCTTCCATCTAGATTTTTTACGTTTTGTCTTAATTTGTAAGTTGTCGGCTGCAACACGGCCGGGATTCCATCTAGTTATGTATAATTAATATTAATGTTCTTAAATTAAATTTAATTAATTTTATATAATTTTTAAATAGAAAATAATAATATTAAATAGGTGTCACGTGTCTTCCACACTCATCCCACACCCCCTCCCTCTCCTCCCGTTATTTTCACCATAACACTTTACGTGTGGTTAAGTGTCGTTCATATATTCCATAACAACCATTTTTCAAGGCTTACCAACCTTATGGTCTTAAAATTGATAACCCAGGTAGACAGACGCAGGCTTGAATCTTGCTGAAGGTAGTTTTTTAACCTTTTGTTTTCTAGAATTCCACATATTGGTCTGTCAAAAGTTATAGTTTATTTTATTTTATTTTATTCAACTTTTCAGGTCACTTCTTTATATACAACTCTATATATTGTATATGGGCGTATTTTTTCTAGTCTTACCAAACGTGTGACATCATCATTTGCTACATATGTTACCATAATCTCTAGCTTCCCACCACCATAACTTTCTATCTTAAGGAATCAAACCGCCAATTTTCTTTCCAGCAGAAACTGTTGGTTTGGACTGTCAATTTGAATAAATTAAACTTTTAGAACATAGGTTACAATTATAATAAAAATTATATATATAAATATAAAATTATAAAGATGCTCTCTTTACATTTGGAAAATTGTAGTAAATAAACCGTGTACAAATACAAACGAAGATAAATATGAAATACAACGTATTTAAATAAATCGATTCAAATCGTTATCTTCAAAGATAAAATCTTCAACTTGATCTTTAGTAACGTATTTTTGTAGTCTCCTTAGCAAGATCTTCAAAAGATAGAGTAATCAACTTTGTGCTTGAACAAGGCCTTCTTATAATATCCCTTGCTACAAGAAAGAACAAACGATGTTGACGGTTGTGGCTGAGGCACGTGTTCAACACGCTTCCCTTAAAACAGATTTCGCGCCTCTAATAAAGATGACGCGTTTGTCTCCCAGGGTACAACAGTCGGAGCAGTCTGTACTGCCGGAAATGGCCACGCGCCCGAGGTTACACCGGATAAAATTATAGTGTTTGAACTTGTGGAAAAAATAATGATACGAAATGATGGAATCGAGTAGAGAAAACTTATCTCTGTATAGTTCTCAACATATGGATGTTCAAGTCTTCATCACTTCTCCAAGAATTCTTCATCCATGTTATCTTTCTCTTGTGGTTTTCTCATGAAACTAATGAAGCATCTAGCCTACCATTTTTACAAGAGTTATGGATAGTGAAAAGTTTTTTTTAATTAGTGATTTAATTAGAGATATAAAAACTCTAATAAAAACTAATAAAGTGACATAAAAAAAACTCTACTCAAGAGTTTGTCACCATGAAAAGTCCCATTAATTATTACTAAATTGATTTCCATTCACATTATTCTAATTTTCCAACAATCCCCACATGAATGGAGATTGTTCAAAACACATAAAATTTCCAATGGAACCTCGATAGTTGAGTATTGCCGGATAAGTAGGTGTTCCCTTTGAACTTTCCGTTGTGAAGCATACTTAGTCTCCTAGCGGTTTGTAGACGCGATGTCCTTGAACAAACCCTCATTTGTGTAGACGGCAATACACTTCACACAAGACTCTCCTTAGCCGGGTCATCCCCTCATAGTTGTGTCCAATAATGATCGTGGAACACTTTCCTGGTTCTGCTAGAGCTCTAGGAATTGTGCCCCCAATTTCATTCGAAGCGACCCCACTTCTCTCTAACATAGGTGATTCTCCTTAAATCATTAAAAGCATCATGGTTACCATGATTACGCAAAATCTACCACGTAATATGCTTAGCCTCACAATTTGTCACTGAATTCCATTTGAATGAACTAGGACGTATTTAAACACCCTTTTATCATTTAGGGGGTATATATAACCATATATACTAGCTTATGCATATGAGCTATGCCCCCACAGTGACCACCCTTAGCATATGAATTCGTTGTCCTATTGAACTTAGATCTTGGGATCTCCAGTCAACTAAGTTAGGTTTCCTTTACACACCCTTTTTCCATGGGCTTTAGTCTCATTCCACAACTTGATCTCTAATAAATCTTCAGGCTGTTGGATCCATAACATTATCTTTGTCATTGACAAGTCACTGAAGATAACTTTGCAGTTGAGATCAATTGTCATGACTTGTTCGTAACTCGAAAGTTAACATTGCCTATTGTCAATTTCTAAGACTATAACCTCAATGGCCACCTGAATCTGGTTATAATATTTATCTTAGAATGATACATTTATAATTTAAGGCAAACACATCTCCATTATGCACTATGACCTTTGTGTCTTCCACTTAGTCTTGCATGTTAATTGATTACAAACTTATTGCATAGTACAAACAACACCCCCACATTTAAGTGTTATTGGATAACATCCAGATGGAGTAACAAAAACCATTTCTACATACCCTTATAGGGTTGTTCTTTTTTTTAAATGGATCCTCCCCCACATTTCTTGTCATTTGACCAACATTTCCGTAACTTCACTTATGACGACTTTTATACACATATGATTGAACAAGATCAACCTCATTGTATCAGTGAATTTAATCATATTGCATTATCTTACATAAGCTGACCAAAGCAACACATGCCTATGTTATAAGTTTGTCACCAACTTAGAATGATTCTTATTCACCATATAGAATAAGCCTAGACAATGAGTTCTCCTCATAAGCTTTTCGGAAAAACTCTACAAAAGTTACATGTCTTTTCCTTATAATGAATGAAAATTCTCCTTCAACTTTGTCTTTACACAAATTCTTTTTGTGTTCCATACACATTTGAATGTTTAGAGTTAATTAGTCTCCATCGAGACCATAATTAACCAAGTATTAGTCTAGCATGCTTTATACTACATACTTTAGCATGTGAACAGAAGATGCATCATTCTGAGTCTTCACAGCCCAAGGATATCACAATATCACTTTGCAACATTCATCCCTTGTTAAGACAAAATAGTGAGACTTATTCATAATCCTAAAACATCAATATTTAGGAAGGTCTCACAAATTATTGTATATAGCACGTAGCTAAGTTTTATCATTGAATTAATGAACATAACTGTTTACCTTTGATCTCCAATGCTTTACCATTGACTCATAAGTACTTAAACATAAGTCTTAATCCAAGTCACTTGGTGAACACACTCATCACCAACAAGATGAATGTTCCTCGTTTACAATCATATTATGTGGAAGAAGAGTCAACTAGATCCACACTCAACAAGATGGCATTCATAATATTGCCATAAGTGATTTGCACACATCTATTGTTATTCATTAGGAGATATGTATATTTAGGATGCTCTCCCAAACGAAGGTAAAATTTCCATATTCAAGTGGTAGACGCATCTATGTATAAATCTCGCAAGATTTATTAAAGGTATGCAATAACATATAGTACTTTTACTTTCATATGTTAAAATTCAAACTTGTGAATTTTCCAATGATTTCTAACGAATTATTTCGACATGAATCTCGTTTGTGTATTTCATCTCAATACACTCAGTACGTTCTTTCATTAATCTCTCATGATGTGGTTATACATTTGATGTTTCGTCTTTGACTTTTTGTCAATGCAACAACTCTCAAGTTGTTTATGTCCAAATATTTTCATGTACTATCCGTTTAAAGCCATGTTCTTTTAAACAATGTATAGTTGACGTTATAATTACTTTCCACAAAAATAATTTATACGTCACAAACATTAGTGATTTATTTCTTTGTAAAAATTGCATGTGTTATCCGAAGATATTGAACACATCACAATAAAATACATTGGAAACTAAATCATAAGTGCCAAACACTTTTGAAATTTAAACGGAAGCATAGACGATATGTAGACATCAAATATCAAAGTGCTTTTATCTTCAACACTTTATAATCTGACCAAAATCTTCTCAATGGTATCGTCCCATGACATGTCTTGAGATACTCCCTCAATAAGACTCCATGCACTTGTAAGTACAAGTTTCTCATTTCATCTTGAAACTTTAAACTTGGACAATTCTACATAAAACAACACCAAGTTGTTACAAAGACTGCATTTAAGTAGTGAACTTAAACAATTAACTTTGTTCACAACAACACTAAGTTGTTTTCCACCAAATAATATCCATGAGATTGTTACTTTTTTCACCATATGCTACTTCTAGCAAGAGTAGCGAACCATTTGAATTATCAATACTATGCAAAACTTTGTTTTAAAAAATCACTCTTAAACATTTCCTTAGTTTTGCAATATACTATATTAATAATATCAATTAGGGTTTATGAAAACATAAATCAAAACCCAAAATATCAAATGGTTTTATATTATTTATCTTACTACGCATGTACTAAACGTTTTCTAACACGCATGTTAGAAAAAAAATTGTTATAACAGCACATATAGAATCGAACATTTACATAAAACATTTTCCAATGATAAAGTTTATAAAATAAACCATTTCACATCATTTTTAGTGCACACATAGGCAATTAAATGTTTACATAAAACATTTACATTTATTATGCCATATATAATGAACAATCTCTAACCTTGTATTTGTGATACACATTTATATAAAACATGACAATTTGAATTTAGAAATCACAAATTAAAGTTAGTGATGAATCCCATACAACAACACCATCACTTTATGGCGATTTAGTTCTTGAAGCCAATCAACATCAACTTCAATATATGACTTTTTATTTCTAAACCATGCAAAGCATTAATGTGTTTATATTCACTAAAATCAATTCTACAACAAATTACTCATATAGAATGTTTACATAAAACATTTCAAAGCATTTGTATTCTGATCATTTTTAACAATCGTGTTAAAATGAAAGGAAATCTAATGCGCACGTTAGAAATATTAACATTTCCACTAAATGTTAATTCGACTTGTTATAAACACATATATGGTTCATATAAATAAGTCACTTCTAATTCACATGTTTAAAAAAAACAACTAAAAATTGCTTCCAAACAAACACTTTTCATGAACCGTTTCTAACACGCATATTAAAGACAAATGATTACAAAAATCATTTGCAATTTTTTTTATAACTAACTAGTTTCTAACAATTTTTATAAATTGTTTCTAACATGCATGTTAGAAGACAAATGATTACAAAAATCATTTTTTTAAACTGTTTCTAACACTTTTGTTAGAAATAAACAATTACAAAAATTGTTATAAATCTTATCAATAAATATGTTCTAACATATTCATTAGAAATAAGTGATTATAATAACCATTATCATACCAATAGGTTCTAACAAGCTCGTTAGAAATAAACAATTACAGAAATCATTATAAAACATATTAGTTTGTATAAATAACCTAATTCTAACACGCTCGTGTAGAAATAAATGATTAAAAAATCATTATAAGGCTTATTTGTTCATATAAATCCATGGGTGGATGAAGAGTCTACTTTAAATTTAACTTAATCAGAGACATAAAACTCTAATCAAGTAACATAAACTCTTGTTTGAAAACATTGAAATTCTACTCAAAAGAATTTAACGTTTACAAAAAAACGTATGGTTTACACCCATAATTCCGGTCTAGCACACAAGTTAGAGAAATTTAACGTTTACAAAAAACGTATCGTTTACACTAATAAACCCATTCTAACACAAAGGTTAGAAAAAATTAACGATTCCATAATCGTTTGAAAACCAAACTATTCGTATTGTACCACGGTATAGGATTTAAGATTATAACTCAATCTCAATAAATCCAAACACAACAAGTTGTACTACATACATATTTCCCAAAAAAAATTATAAGATCATAATCTCTAAAAAAATATTTTTTTATTATAAATCCTTTCGTGAAACCAAAATCCTTATAAATAAGGTTTTAAGATTTGTAGCAACAATCTCACTAAATCTGTGTTAAGTTTGTAGGACATGGGTCACAATTATAATAAAAATTATATATATAAATATAAAATTGTAAAGATGCTCTCTTTACATTTGGAAAATTGTAGTAAATAAACCGTGTACAAATACAAACGAAGATAAATATGAAATACAACATATTTAAATAAATCGATTCAAATCGTTATCTTCAAAAGATAAAATCTTCAACTTGATCTTTAGTAACGTATTCTTGTAGTCTCCTTAGCAAGATCTTCAAAAGATAGAGTAATCAACTTTGTGCTTGAACAAGGCCTTCTTGTAATATCCATTGCTACAAGAAAGAACAAACGATGTTGACGGTTGTGGCTGAGGCACGTGTTCAACACGCTTCCCTTAAAACAGATTTCGCACCTCTACTAAAGATGACGCGTCTGTCTCCCACGGTACAACAGCCGGAGCAGTCTGTACTGCCGGAAATGACCACGCGCCCGAGGTTACACCGGATAAAATTATAGTGTTTGAACTTGTGGAAAAAATAATGATACGAAAGGATAGAATCGAGTAGAGAAAACTTATCTCTGTATAGTTCTCAACATATGGATGTTCAAGTCTTCACCACTTCTCCAAGAATTCTTCATCCATGTTATCTTTCTCTTGTGGTTTTCTCATGAAACTAATGAAGCATCTAGCATGCCATTTTTACAAGAGTTATGGATGGTGAAAAGTTTTTTTTAATTAGTGATTTATTAGAATATAAAACTCTAATAAAAACTAATAAAGTGACATAAAAAAACTCTACTCAAGAATTTGTCACCATGAAAAATCCCATTAATTATTACTAAATTGATTTCCATTCCCATTATTCTAATTTTCCAACAAAACTCACCCATTTAAGCTTTAACATAAATCTTGTAGAACGATTGCTCCAACTCAAACTTTAGGTACTTTCTCTTTCATTATTCATCTTGCATGTTCCTGTTACAGAGCTTCAAATATTAGTTTCAACTTTCAAAGATGTAGTTCTGATTTGATTTATTTAATAATGTTGCTCTCTTAGTGTAATTTATATATCTGATTATCAAAAGTTCTTGTGTTCAGTATTCAAATTTAATCACTATGTCTACTTCAACCAGTTCTGGTAGATCAAAACACAGTGCTAGAATCATCCAACAAACCACTGTGGATGCAAAACTCCATGCAGATTTTGAGAAATCAGGGGAATCTTTTGATTACTCTAGTTCGGTGCACGTTAGCAGCACCGCGCTGGTTAACGGGGAACCGGCTCGTTCCGATAAGGTGACCACCGCATACCTTCACCACATCCAAAAGCGCAAGTTAATTCAGCCCTTTGGATGTTTATTAGCCATAGATGAGAAGACTTTTAGAGTAATTGCCTATAGCGAAAACGCCCCCGAAATGCTCACAATAGTGAACCAAACAGTGCTCCCTTAGGTGAATGTCCAGTCATCGGTATAGGAACAGATGTTAGAACAGTATTTTCCGGACCCAGCGCGAATGCGTTGTTTAAAGCCCTAAAATTTGGGGAGGTATCTTTACTGAATCCCATTTTGGTCCACTGTAAAACATCCGGGAAGCCATTTTATGCGATTATCCATCCGGTAACGGGTAGTTTGATCATAGATTTTGAGCCTGTTATGCCTAATGAAGCCCCAACGACAGCTGCGGATTCTCTACAGTCTTACAAATACGCAGGCAAAGCGATAGCTAGGTTACAGTCTTTGCCTAGTGGCAGCATTGAATGGCTATGTGACACGATGGTCCAGGAGGTTTTTGAGCTCACGGGTTATGACCGGGTCATGGCTTATAAGTTCCATGATGATGATCATGGTGAGGTGGTGGCCGAGATCACTAAACCGGGGCTCAAACCATACCTTGGGTTACATTATCCCGCTACTGATCTCCCTCAGGCTGCAAGATTCTTGTTCATGAAGAACAAGGTCCGGATGATTTGCGATTGTCAAGCGAAAAAGGTGAAGGTAGTTCAAGATAAGAAGTTAAAAATTGATTTGACGTTTTGTGGGTCGACCCTCCGGCCTGCACATAGTTGTCATCTACAGTATATGAAGAACATGACCTCCATTGCCTCTTTGGTTATGGCTGTTGTGATTAATGATACAGATGAGGACTGTGAAAACTCTAGTCCTCAAAAAAGGAAGAGGCTTTGGGGCTTGGTGGTGTGTCATCACCAATCTCCGAGATTTGTCCTGTTTCCATTGCGTTACGCGTGCGAGTTTTTAGCGCAAGTTTTCGCTACTCATGTCAACAAGGAATTGGAATTGGAGAACCAGATTCTAGAGAAGAATATCCTAAGAACACAAACACTTTTATGTGATTTGCTAATGCGGGATGTTCCTTTTGGTATCATGTCACAAAGCCCGAACATTATGGATCTAGTGAAATGTGATGGGGCGGGTCTTTTGTACAAGAATAAGGTGTACCGAATGGGTGTGAGCCCTACCGGGTCTCAGATTCAGGATATAGTCTCGTGGCTCTATGAATACCATATGGATTCAACAGGATTGAGTACTGATAGCTTGTGTGATGCGGGATATCCGGGGGCTCTTGCTCTGCCTGAAGTTTGTGGGATGGCATCGGTTAGGATAACCGAAAAGGATATTCTTTTCTGGTTTAGATGCGGCACGGCTTCGGAGGTTCGATGGGGTGGTGCAAAACACGAAAAGGGTGAAACGGATGATGGTAAGAGAATGCACCCGAGGTCTTCGTTTAAAGCGTTCTTGGAAGTTGTGAAAAATAGGAGCTTTCCTGGAAAGAGTTTGAGTTGGATGCAATTCACTCATTGCAGCTTATCTTGAGGAATGCTTTGAAAGAGAATGAAGCTGCGGGTTTGAACTACACGAAGGTGATTCAGGACGGTTTTTATGAACTTAAGCTTGATGGGATGCAAGAACTAGAAGCTGTCACAAGTGAGATGGTCCGGTTGATAGAAACCGCTTCAGTACCAATACTTGCAGTAGATGTTGATAGTTTAATAAATGGATGGAATACAAAGATTGCTGAGTTGACCGGTTTAACCGTTGAAGAAGCCATCGGACGCCATATTCTCACACTTGTTGAAGATTCTTCAATTGACACGGTCCAAAAGATGCTAAATCTGGCAATGCAAGGTATCCTTATTATCTGATTATTACAACTTATAGCAAAACATGATACGTGTTCATTCATGTCGTTTTTTCTATATGATTAGGAAAAGAAGAAATAGGTGTGCGGTTTGAAATCAAAGCATACGGATCAAAGAGAGAGACTGGACCGATCACACTTGTGGTAAATGCTTGTTCAAGCATGGATGTAAACGGGAATGTTGTGGGTGTATGTTGTATTGCCCACGATATAACTTATGAGAAGACTATAACGGACAAATTCACACGAAT
Organism: Scalesia atractyloides; assembly: GCA_947069175.1. Lineage (NCBI taxonomy): Eukaryota > Viridiplantae > Streptophyta > Magnoliopsida > Asterales > Asteraceae > Scalesia > Scalesia atractyloides. The sequence continues at coordinate 47,891,016 of CAMTDV010000020.1, forward strand.
AGAAGGCAATTACAACGCTATAGTGCATAGCCCCAACCCACTAATTCCCCCAATCTTTGGAACCGATGAATTCGGTTGTTCTGAATGGATCCAAGCCATGACAGACTTATCTGGACTATCAAGAGAACAAGTGATTGGTAAAATGCTTTTGGGTGAGGTTTTTGGGACCTGTGGAGCATGTTGTCGGCTCAGTAATCAAGAAACGTACATAAACATCAGCATTGTTCTTCACAAAGCTATGATTAGTCAAGAAGCAGAAAAGATTTCTTTCGGGTTCTATGCTAAAAGTGGAAAGTATGTAGATTGTGTGTTGTGTGCTAGCAAAGGGTGGATAGTGAGGGTACGGTAACCGGGATTTTCTGCTTCTTGCAGTTAGCAAGTAGAGATCTTCAACAAGCTATCCAGTTTCAGAGACTGAATGAGCAAATTGCAGACAAACGACTTAAAACTTTTGCGTATGTACGAAGACAGGTCAAAAATCCGCTTTCCGGGATTATATTTTCAGGAAAAATGATGGAGGAAACCGAGCTGGGAGATGAGCAAAAGGAGCTTCTTCACACCAGTGCTTTGTGTCGGCAACAACTCAATAAAGTACTTGATGACACTGATCTTGATGGTATTGTAGACGGGTAAGTTGAATTATGAGTAAGGGGACGGTACCCCTGTAAAATTTTATTAATGAAAAACATAAAGGGCCAATTGGACTAATCTCTGAAAAGAAAATTATCATTGGGCCTGACATATGGGCTTAAGAAGCCGGGCCCAATGAATCCTAACTTGGACCGTATACAAATAGGAATGACTAGTATTAAGCACCCCCTGTGTTGCGTCGGGGCCATCAACACTGAACTTGCGGTGTGTTAATGCGAATAACTTAGAGCGAAACATAAAACATAGAAAAGAATAACTAAGTTGATCTAGGACCCCCACATTGCGACGAATCTGTCAAACGGGAAAAATAGACGACGTAAAAAGTTGAACGACACAGACGTTGCACCGTGTTAACTTGCAAAATTTAGAACGAAAAATTTGCGAAAATGAAAAGTATAGGGGACCAAAGATAAAGTAAAAAAGTTGTGAGTTTAAATTGCAAAAGATGAAAGTTTTGGTATTATAAATAAAAAACAAATAGTGTTTGGTTAAAAGTGAAAAATCAATTTTTTTTTTGAAAACTTCCCAAAGCATGAGGTGCACTATGCACACAAATGTTGTAAATTTAGAGTATCTAAATATCCAGTATGGCAATACAATTTCTCTGATTGGGCCCACACTGGCCCAATTGGGTAATATGAATTATAAGGGTCATCAATTCTTGAATTCATATTTAACATTCATTAACATGTGAATCTCTCATCTAACCCTTATGCAGGTATTTGGATCTTGAAAAGGCTGAGTTTACACTCCAGCAGATCTTAGGGGCCTCCATGAGTCAAGTAATGACAGAGGAATGAAATGGGCATTCAAATAGTGAACAATATCACACAAGATACGTCATCTGAGAAACTATACGGTGATAGTGTGAGGCTTCTGCAAGTTCTTGCAGAATTCTTGTCACTATCAGTCTCTTGTACACCACCTGGAGGCATCCTCGTAATCGCAGCCAGTTTGACGAAAAACCATTTGGAAAGACCAGTTCAGCTTGTGAATTTGGAACTCAGGTATGCACGTCCGTGAGGATTTATAGGCTTGTTTGTATCGACACTTGGCTTATATGAACTCGTTTTGGTAGGATAACACACACTGGAGATGGGGTGCCAGAGGAGCTGTTAGGACAGATGTTTGGAAGCATTTCCGACGCAACGGAGGAGGGAATAAGCTTGGTGATTAGCAGAAACCTGCTGAAGATCATGAATGGAGATGTGCAGTACCTGAGGGAGACCACAAGGTCGTCTTTCGTAATATCTGTTGAACTTGCCTCTGCTGGTACAAAGAAGACATGAAAAAACTTCAGGTTATTCAGATGGTAGTCTTCATATTGTTCTTGTGTAGATGAAAACTAAAGGAAAATAGAGTGTGAATATGTTTGTATTGTATGTCTCAATGAAAGAAGATATAATGCAGAGAAAAATGTGGAATTTATATAATGTTTATGGTCATAGCTTTATTGAGTGTAAAGGGTACAACCCGAAAATTGTTCATTTCTCCATCCCCACTTCCTTCTATCCTAAATACACCACATCATATGTGTATACACTCATAACTACTAAATTTACACCATTGTTTATCATGTAACTCAAACCCTCATCCTTATGGAGAGGGATAACACTATGTACACACCGTAATACTGCTAGGTTACAACCCCTTACGCAAATGTAAACAAGTAAATATTATGCTACCACCAATGCCACAGAAACGAGAAATGAAAATATAGATAAAACATAAATGCAAAATATCATGACTAATAGTCCCTCTACCATCAACAGGTCTTCAATAGTAATCACCAACTCCTTAGGACACAAGGTACTCGTACTTTTTTCTCTATTTATCTCACAACTCTCTCTCCTTCACATCAGCGCTACATCATAGTATTTCATTTTATCTTTTCCTTCCTAAAATAAGTGGTATGGGTTTTTCTTCTTCCCACACATCCCATAACCAATTTAAACTTTTATTTTAATCAATTGAAATTGTCTCTCGGTATCATTGGTGAAATACACATCTTCCTTCCTGAAATTTTTCAGTATCGTCGACAAAAAGTCGAGTCCCTTACATATTTTGATTTGGATCTTTGATTCCCATAATCTTCTTCCTGTTTCAACAACTTGCTTTTCAATGTCGGATAACCGTTGGATTAAATTAGGATCGAGAGTGATTCTTGGAGTAAGGGCTGTGTTAGGACGGCTTAAATTCAAAAGGCCAAAAGCCATTTAAATTCATTATGTACAGAAAGTAATAAGTCTGTTATTGAAGTCTGAAATTCAGACTTGGTACCAAAGTACATGCTTGCTACTGAAGTAGCAAGGTTGATACCGAACAACTGCATACCTAAGAGCTAATGTGTTACCGAGCAAACATTGTTGATAGCAATTGACATGTATGTTACCACCGGTAGAGTATGATTCCGAGAAGTCAAAGATCCAACCAAGATCAGTTATGATGCTGTGATCTTATCATAGTGTTTCTCTGTAATCATTTGACTACTTATACATTTAATATGTTTGTAATTAGCATAGGCGAGCAGAAGGTGCTATCGCTATGTGTTATGGTCACGGGAAAGGCCATGTTGGCTGCAGGACAAGGAGAACACTGGCCAGTCACCTTCGATTAAACCGGCTAGTCACCGTGGTTGTCCACCATCTGGTTCGGTTCAAGATGTTTGCACCACCTTTAGTTAAACCGGCTGGGTGGATTTTTCTGTTTCGAGGTTGGTTTCTACATTCCGGTTACAAACTTCAGTAAAAACTTGCACTTGTTAAAATCATTGTTACCTACTAGCTTTGCATTTACGATCATTCCTTTGTTCGGTTAAGGAGGTCACAAAAAGATTACAACAAACAAGACCTGCAAAAGCATACAAAATGCAATCATACGGCAGAGTGACCAATCGGGACGCTTCAGCATCATGCAAGCAAACGGTTATTTGTTGTCGATTTTTACCAAGATTGAAAGCACACTGACCGGTCGCTAGCATGTGGGGCAAACTGTGTCCCCCATTTTAACGCTTCATCGATGGTTCAAACCTCCACAGCGTGTCAACTAATAGTCTTCCTCTTGGGACATTCAGACACCCTGTGCCCGGACCGCCCGCAGTGGAAACATGGACCCACAATTTTTCTGTTATATTTACACATTGATCAACCATCACCATATAACCTATTTTTAAACAGTTTATCTAGATGGTGAAACCTGCACATTTACAATACCTGTCCCGGTTTCCAGATGATGGAGCATGTCGTCTATCACTAATCAACCAATCACTTCCACCGCTTCTCGAGCCACCACTTGACCAACTACTACCACCCCCTCTTCCGCCACTCCTACCGCCTCTCCTGAAGTTATTATCCCCTTCTTCACCTGATGAGAATCGACTGTTACCACCCCAACCACCACGGGACCCACTAGAACCACTTTCCCTTCTTCCACCCGTGAATTCTCTCGTTTGAGAACCTACCATAAAAGTCACTTGACGGACCATCGACTTCGAGTACAGGCAACTGCAAGTAGTACACAGCAGCCATTTAGAGATGGCGTTTAAAAAGCTGTTTGCTCATTAATGAAGTGATTCGGGTTATGCTGAATTTCTAAGGGGCCAAACACAAAATAAAATAAAAATTACTTGAACATGAAATCTGTCACAAAGGCAAAAGCCACAGGAGAGGTGTTTTTAATGCATAAAACCTAGTTAGTTTTTTTATTTGAAGTTCAGATTATTATTTAAAAAACAAGATCTTTGTAACCGTCTTTATACAATAAAATATTGTATCAAATATATTAACACAAAAGTGTGTCGACTTAGACACAAAAATTGTCACCCATCCATTTTAATGCCCCCACCTAGGGTAAGCTGAGGAACAACTCCCAAGACTAAATTGGAGATCATCCAATAAATGAACTCAATCCCAAGTTTCATCTACCAAGCTCAAGCTTGATTAAGCCGCGAATGTTAACTGGAAATTTTGACCCAGATTTTGCTTTTGGATGAAAATGCAACAAAATTGAAACCACAGGGACCTATTCAAAGGTTTTAGTTTTGGACTAAAGTGTCAAAAGTGACAAAACCTTAGAGATTGTTAATCATTATAACAGTTTGCTCTTTAAAGAAAGAAAAAGCTTCATTAAGAGAAGGAAACTAAGAGAGAAAAGAAAAGAGATTAAATATTTAAGGTGTTCCGTAGTTAAAAAGAAAAGAAAAGAAAGCAACAATATTACTATTATACCCTTTTAACATATAGCTATTGCAACATAAATCACTTACAAACAATCGGATCCCTTTATAGACATGGAAGGAGATATTATGGACCTTACAAAAGGGGATAATAATATAACCGATCTGAACTAGTAAAAATATGCTAAAATCAGGTTATGACTCCTATGACTTCACATTAGCAAACGGAGATGCAATATTATTCTTCAGCCACTCCATATAGTATATTAGTATAATGCGAGAAATTATAAGATAAACGTTTTCGTACATATGCAAAATATGTACCAAATCTAATAATACTTTCACTTTTCACTCAATTGACTTTTAAATTTTTAATCATGGTACCACCAAACAAATTATTTTCTTATCTAACAGTTGCAACACACCATAACCATACTGGAGTCCATTACCTATAACAAAACTTTTTTAAGGCAAATGTGCAACTTTTATTCATTTCCAACTTAACAACAAACAAAAGCTAGCAAGTGACTAGTAGATACAATCCAAAATCAAAAAACCACACCTGTACAACCTGTGTATTTATTACAAATTTCACACCCTAACTATTTTGGGATCAATATTTTTATGGATTAGACATCATGGCTGTCCTAGGGGTGCAAACGAGCAAGCTACTCGCCCCTGCTTGAAAAATATGCAACTAACAGTGGGCGTGGTGCTAAGTTTGAACTACACTAATGAACAACTAACAAGTCTCGGATGGAAGAACATGGATAGCCCACCCGTGAAATCTTTTTTAAATATATAATAAAAAAAACTATAAACATGACAGTGTGACCCATGACTGTAACAAGCCAAAAACATCTCTTAATAAAAGTGATCCTTTAACCAACCATTGCTTTCAAGATCCATGAACAAAAAGTCCGATACGGAAGAAAAAAATTGTCTTAAGTTCTAAGTTACCAAAGAAGAAAACCTTTACTAGATAAATGCATCCTTAACTCCCTTAATCACCTAAGCCGGTGATATACTCTTCGGTGATATACTCTTTCTAATATTTGATTACTTTCATGAATAGCAAGAGCCACATTGTCAACACTTTTCATAAGTTTCGAGGTAAAATCTTCATCTTCTTGTGCAGCTCTTCTTTTTCTACTTTTAATTTTCTTTGAAGTTACAGACTTCTCAGGTTGAGTATCATCATCTACCTGGCGTTGGCTCTCAAGAATTACATCATCGGCAACTAAGAAGTCATCCATATCTTGAATTGTTTCTATGTTAATGTTGTCAGTCCTCTAGAATCGAGCATTTCGTTCTATAGCAGTTTCGGCTTGTGCACCGGACGCCCTATCCTTAGCAAATAATTATAACCTCTCATTATAGTTAAGAGACTTTCTTCGTCTTCAATGCTACAACATCAGGCTTTGACTATTTAACAAAATCGGGATAATTAGTATTATAAACGACAATGTAAATATTCAAGAAAATAATTAAAGCACTTACCTCTATTAATTTATTCCACACTTCCTCCTCAGCTTCAATTAATCGAGTATTAGGATTCCATGAGAACCCACTCAATGACGTCTGCGAAACATATCATACCACTGCGAGAAACGGTCCTTCAACGTTTTTAGCCGATGCTTCAAATGATTTTTATTGTTACATCAATTTGAAGCTTTGTGCTCAGCTCCTCAACCATATTATTGTATGCTTGTGTAGTAAAGTTGCCATTAATCCTATAGCCATTCTCTTGTTGCGTTAACATGGCTTGTATGAAAAAACTGTCCATATTTTCCGTCCACTTTAGTGTTTCCTTCTTTTCGTTGACTTTGAGTTTGCTCATGATAACCTTCTACATGGTTACACAAAAATTAACATATGTGCATTCGTCCCGCTTGCGGTATGCGCATATAATGTATATATGTGTGGGCGCTCGGGGGAAAAAAGTGAAAGTGCCCTAATTTTAATGTTATTTTACTAATTTCGTGAAAATAATGTTAAAAGAGAGGGATGGTTAATCATGCATCATGTGGTGGCGTTGATAGCCAAAAGACAAGGGAGTACATGCACTAATTGGCCTTTGTCTTAATTGCCGAGTGTTAAGTGCCTTATATCCAAGGCTTGATGCAAAACTACCATCGAGTTGGGGGTCTCACTGGAAGCAGCCTCTCTATTCCTACGAGATAGAGGTAAGGCTGTCTACATCTTACCCTCCTCAGACCCTACCTTGGCTTTGCTATTAGTAGGATTTACTGAGTACGATGATGATGACGACACATGAATTAAAAAAATTCCAATTAACTGAAACGAGAATATCAATACAAAGTCAAAATGAAATACTATAATATACAATTCTAAAACTACTTTGACATATCTATTTCATTGTTTGGATAAGTCATATAATTAGTCCACATTTCAGTTGCAATTGAGTTCCTTAGTTGTTCGACTCTGGTACTTCCCTCACAGATGTCTCTTGTTTGTTGACGTTCTTCCTCTTGTGGTCCTAATAACACCTCTTGTATGACCTCATCTTCAAGATCTCTGTCACGATCTTCCTCTAGTAAAAAGTTGTGTAAAGTACAACATGCCAAAAAGATGGCAGTTGTGTATCGCAAGAGTAAATGGTTCTGTTGTACTTCTAATTATAGGAAACCTCTTTTTTAGTACACCAAATGCTCGTTCAATTGCATTGTGTAATGATGCATGACGAAGGTTAAACAACCCCTTTAAATTCAGAGGGGGCGAGTGGAGTACTCTTTCAAATGATACCTAAATCCACATGGTGCCATTAGGGTATCAGTATGAGGTAAGCCCGCGTCTACTAAACAATATCTACCTATAAACAAGTTGTAATTAGTATTAACATATTATTACACAATTTAAGTAAATTCGGTTTAAGAAATTATCCGCTGGAATTACTAGTTTATCATCTCTGTTAAGTGCATTCTTTATAATTCTTGAGTCCGATGTTGTACCCTCCCATCCAGTTAGTACATACGTATACTTTAAATCAAATGTACAAGCAACCAATACATTTATTGTTGGGTATCCCTTACGACCACGATATCTAAGGGCGTCCTTATTTGGTACTTTGACATGAACATGTGTTCCATCAATTGCACTGATACAATCCTTAAAAATAGGATAAAATCTCTTTTTTTCCTAAATTTCTTTCGGGACGATATCACCGTTAGTTGTTGATATAACGACCTTCTAAAGATATAATCGATCGAAGAACTCTATGGAGGCACCGACTAATTGTTGATCCAGAACAATTTCCTACAATATGCAAAAAAAGTTGCAAAATGTTCTTCGACGGACATACGTTGAGTAGTCGAAGACCACCGTCACGCTTTAAGACATTGCACAATGTCCTAAAAACTTTTTCAACCATACGGATAATGTCACGACACTTACCACTATTTAAAAGGTCATGTAACATTTCTTCTCGTACAAATCGTCGTTGTAAAATTTCATCTCTAGTAGGTAAATTAGCGTGTCTTTAGGTAGACCATCTATGACATGCACCACCAATAAGCATATTAGGTGAACCGCTTGTAATTGTCTGGCTTTCACAAGTTCAGCCGCTTTGAGTATTCGATTATCCATTGTAAATTTCCTAGATGTTGGAAAGCATGGGACTTTAGGAAACACAATAGGTCAAGACTGTTATGAAATCTGACTGCCTACAACACAGGTCTCACTATGAACTTCTATTAAATTATACACCCATTATCAGCGCATATTTAACAAAATTCAAACTAGTACGATTTAGTTCAAAAAATCAACATTGCAAACTATCAGCTATTACTTAAGTCGTTCCAAAAAGTGTCGTGAACACCCGAACCAATTATCCATATAGCCTAGTTGTCTTCCCTCGGCCTAACTTTGATTTAGAATAAAATTGCTAGCCTATACCATGTAGTTAAACAGACTATACCTTGTTATAATCAGAAGTGATGTCGAATCTTATCAGTTAAGTTCCTGCAAAACTACATTTATTTTGTGATTAAAAGGATATAGATTTTATTATTCTTTGAAAATATAAAATTTGAAAAGTAATCAGATGCTTCGATATAATTAGGTAGTCATTCCAAATCTTCTAACACGTAACTTATATAAAGGGCTAAACCATTTATTTCTTAGTTTATGTAACTAAATATAAGAAAATGTTAGTCTTGTTTTAATTTTTTATTTGTTTGTCATTTTATTTAGTTTTGTAGATGATGTAATGCAAATTAGGTCGAACCTACCAGCATAATTTATCAAATGATGACACAACAACCCATCTTTCTTTTTTATCTATAAACCCAAACAACAACAACAACAACAACAGACCTAAAAACCTTATCTTTCTGAAACAAACAACACGTATAGCAAGTTATCATCAACAATAAACTACTCAAATAACAAAGTAATGCAGTGGTGAATGAAGAACAATAACTAGGGCAAAAGATGGAAAACTAGGCAGAAACCTAACCTGATTTAGACGACGAGAAGATAGATTATCCCAGTATATTGCCGCCGGTTGCAGGTAGGTTAGCGCCAAAAAATTTAGTGTGATAATAGAACGTGTGTTGAATCGTGTTTTAGAAAAGACAGCGTGTGATGGTAATCTGGGAATTTACAAGGAGTTCAAATTTTAGAGAGATCATTTCTCTCCCAGTCACTCCAATTTGGAAGGAGACAGATATGGTCAATATTTTCAATTTTTTCCTTTCTTTTATGTCCTCTTTTTCCTAAAAAAAACTCTTAACTTGATTTTTTTTTCTCTTTTCCTTCTAATTCTTTTATTTTCTCTTCTTAAATATGACTCTAGAACAGTTAAGTGAAAGTTGAATTCATATCATTTTCATTATTTTTACCCTTTCATTACACTATAAGCAACTAATTTTCCCCCATTTTTCTAATTAAATAGTTTTTTTATATATTTTTACTATAATATTTTTTTCTCTCCTTCACTTAGAACCACTTTCAAAATATATTAAAAAATTAAGAGTGAACAGTACATCCTCAAATATACATATAACAATAATTTTTTCTCGTTACTCCACACATAACCACTTCCAACCACTTTTTATAATATAAAGAACTCTCTTCCAAAATTTGACAGAAGAAGGATGTGAAGAGAATAGGCATGGATAGAAAGTAATTCACTTATTTTAAGGTTGGGAAGTATGGACGCCAACCCCCTTCCACCTCATCAATAGAGCCCCCCCCCCCCCCTCCATAACAGGGGGTTCCATTCATGGGGCGCTATGGACCCATTGTGAATGCAATTGCGAACAATAACGAGGCTTTGTGGGTGAGTCATGGCTATACTAGCCGTTGACAACGATTATATCTAAAAATCAGCTTATTATACAAACTAATATATAAACACACATCACTCTCATATTCCACCTACTCTCTTAAACACAGTCTCACAAAACATCTTAACCAATAATTATTTTAAAAAAATATCTTTAAGTTCCGAGACGTCAACTGATTCTCCAACCTACTCGGGTATGCTTGACGATTTGCTCATAGCGGTGATGTAGGAGGTGGTTCAAGTTAGAAAGGAATCGACAATAAGAACAGACCAGACATACTTCCACACAAAAGAAGAAGATTGGATTAGAAGTATCTAATCAATCTGATGCTAATTTGATAATTATCATCAGACCTAATCAAATCAATTCATCATCAGAAATCTGATAAGAAGTTATCAGAATTCTGATCTTATCAGATTTCTAATGACCCCACCTGCCATACTGATAAGGTATTCGCAGATCCCAAGATAGCTAGTGGAAGTAACAGATTCAATGAATATGCCGAAAATTTACTTTCCATATGTCAACTACATGAATAAACTATTGTTTATTAATCTCAAACATTCTCTATAAATAGATAACAAAATTAACGAAGAGTAAATGAGTTATGCATTGCATAAAATACATCCTACACACTCCACTACCCTTTCATGATTCACTCGCACAGAATTCTTTGAGTATTTGTTTGTAATAGCCAATAATTGCACAATCACCTTGTAAGCTTTTTCAAAGTGATATAAACTTGAAAATTCTATAATTTAATTAAAAACTAAATATAAACTTAATTTATCATTTCACAAATAATTAATTTACTAAACGTTTTTCTAAACGCATTAACCACATTATCGTTTGCAAAACGCACACTTATGAACTATAATATTTATCTCATAAATATCATTCTTGGTGTTTTGTCAAAAGTGCAACTCTCCGGATTGTACCTCGTTAGTACGTTAAAATGATCGTGCATAGAACATCTCATATCCAACAATATTCACATCTGATTATGTTAGCCGCTCTAAAATGTCATTCAGATGCAAAGTGGTTGGATTTAGAGGAGACTTTAGACAAATTTTACCTGTTATTCCAAATGTAAGCGGATAGATGTCACACCCTAAAAACGTCGCAGTGGAAATACATATGTGGCGGTGACGGAGATTAGTACCCATAAGTATCTTAATAGAAGATTCATTATTTATTTTGGACGTTTAACTTAATTAAAACATAAACACATCACGTGATCCTTTATGGATCTTAATACAAATGGTCTCCAAATAGTTTTACAAGTTGTCCAATGCATTATTTATTTAAGATTATATCCACTAACACAAGATACGCCAAAATCCCGAAGCCGAACTCATGTACCTGAAGAACACTTTAAATCAAGTGTCAACACAAAAGGATTGGTGAGTTCACGTATTTAAAAACTAAAAGTAAATTTCTCCACAATTTCTTTTAGGAAAAGCCATCTCATTGAGAGTCTCTTTTCATATTTATCAAACATAGTTAGGCAACTTTAATCAAAATTCCTTTGTAAAGATCCAAGGGTTAGCTCACTTGTCGTAAGCAATTTTCCCAAGACCTTTGTCTCAATTTATCTTTTCAAAGGGTTATATATTAAATTTCTAGCATCAAAATTCCAGATTCATAGAGTTGCAAAGCCAAGAACTATATATTAATGATATGGGTATAATCAATGCTAGACAATAACAAAATATCAATCTGTCGTTTTGACTTATCGTAGAGCTACCGGTCACGACGGGGTAGATAGATATATAAGCAATTCTACGTATACTAGTAATGATTAAACAGATAAATCCCGCAAAGTGCCTCAAATTGGGTCACTTATGTCGCCAGCCTCATAAACAATATATATATCCTACTAAATTGAAAGTTTTAATATTTTATGTTGTACGAATTCCGTTACCTAACTTCTTGAGATCATAAAAGATCTTCACAACTTAGATTTAAATATTTTATATTTATACAGTCGTTTTTACCAAATCACTGTAATCCTCCCTTTTCTCCCCGAAACTATTTATTTGTCCATCCCCGTGTCTCCCGAACGATATATTCAATCCATTCCCGTTTTCCTCGAAAACAATTGTATATCATCCAAGTTTCAAAACCATGTTATCCTCGAAAACAATTTTATATCATCCAATTTTAAAAACCATGTTTTCCTCGAAAACAACAACACATTCATTTTCAAACAATATTTTCTCCGAAAATATATTAATAACTCGTTTAAAGGCATGTTTTATATGAAAACATATTTTATCCTTTTTTAAGGCGTGTTCTATCCCCCCAAAACGTTATATAATATAATAAAAAGAGGGGTAGTGATACTAACCGTAGGATGCATTTCAAATAACCAACTGTTTCCCCACCAATTGATCGACACGTCCTAATTTCAAGTAAGAACGATTTATTGACCAAATATTCTACAATACCTAAGTTTCTCCAATTCTTATGATTTTCACACAACTTTGTGGTTTCTTAGAATGTCTTTATTTTCTGTTATGTTGGCGTGTTTATATATATGGGCTGGGAGTTGGCTACAAAGTCCATTTTAAAAGTCTATTTAAAAGTCTATTTTAAAAGTCTATTTTAACACAACATATGTTATTTACTGTATAAAATGTATATTTAAAAGTCTAAATTAGTTTCACAAAAAATCACTTTAAAAGTCTACTTTACAGTTTTTAACGCATAGTCTTGTACTGAACTTTACTATAATCATCCCAAATAATCAAGACTTCATATTTTAACACAACATATGTTATTTACTGTATAAAATATTGCTAATGATTATATTAGTGTAGATTTCATGTAAGCCACATAAAGCATACAATTTTAATCCATTTTACCACTTTTAAGCCTCAAGTACAACATGCAAGACCATCAAACTTATGACACTTCTTTGTATCACTAAAATACATCATATATCATCATATTAGCATGCATGCAACATAATTTAATTCACCTTTCATGTATCATATCATATCATCATCAAATCACCTTCACATCATCATCCAATCAGTAACACTTATGTACAAGTATTCAGTGTATGACTATCATTTCTTCATCATCTAACAAATTAAAAGCTCATCAACATACATTTATCACATCTTCAAATAATCCAAAATATCAACTTCACTTAAATCATTTATTCAATCATTCTCACATCATTGCATGTAACATTTATGAACTAGTAAACAAAACTCCTGTATATACGTACATATATACACATACACAACACATGCACATCTATCCAAGAAATCACTTGTCATCTTTTCAAATTTAATCACAATCATCCTCATATAGATCAACTTTTATCACACATGCAATAACTTTCCAAGTATCCTTTCAATCAAAATTCAACTTGTAAACAAAACACAATCTCTAACACATATATACATAGATATATACATATACGCGACACATGCACATCCATCCATCCAAGAAATCACTTTTCATCTTTTCAACTTTAATCACAAGCATCCTCATATAGCTCAACTTTTATCACACATGCAACAACTTTCCAAGTATCCTTTCAATCAAAACTCAACTTTTAAACAAAACACAGTCTCTAACACATATAAATACATACCTATGGCCCTATACACACATATACACTTCCATTTTATCCGTTTTAAAAATCATTTTATTGTTTAGTTTCCAAGTGTTGGGAAGAATCCAAATATTTGAGAAACACTCTATCATCATCTTCATCAAAAACCAAATTTTTAAAAGTTGTAAATGAGTTTATACCTTTCAAGAACAAAAATGGGTTTTGATGAGATTTTTTATGAGAATGAGCTTACTCTTGGAAATCACCTTTGGATCTTCAAATAAGCTGGGAACCAACTTGGAAAGGCCTTGAATTTTCAAGTTTTGAATGAAAAACAACAATGGAGGTGGATGGTGGTGATGTTGGGCCAAGAGGAGAGATGAGGGAAAAAGATGAAGGGTTTTGATATTGGAAAGTGGACATATGGTATGTTCATGAGATTTTAATGATTGCATATAAAGTGTAGGCTCAACACTTGTCAAAACCAAGGATTGGTAGTGTCACACCCTGGTCGTAGCGGAAGCGCAAGTGTGTGACTATTAGGTAATCATTGCATCCAATCTAGTAAACAATATAAATTAACAACGATGCCATGCCATTAATAAGTTTCATTCCATATATACAACCATCAAAAGTGATATCACATTGTTATTTGTTTCAACTTGTTATCATAAGACATGATTCAAAACACATTGTTTCAAAATAAGATATTGTTTTCATCATAAATTCATATTGAGGTTTTGACCCCTATATACCCAGACAAAGTTGGGATATAAAAGGCAAACCCTCCAAAAGATGGCACGTCGTTGTCTTGACATATTCTCATAACCCGAATCATATCACCAGCTCATGCCTTACGTCCTGAAATACATGTAATTTTAAAAAGTCAACATAAAGTTGGCGAGTTCATGTAGTTAATGTTTTCGTATAAAAATGTCATTCTTGAAATCCAGTAATGAAATCCGAGTATGTTATTAGCATCATGGCGTTCTGGGGATCTATCAAAGTGTCGCGAGTACCCTGACATATATGTGCCACAAGTAAGTAACCAACCCGTGACAACTCTGACATCATTGGGATCACAAAAGCACTCCTAACCGGTTATCATACCAGGAGTGGAGCGTGTCTCAAACTCGATAGATCTATACCTTTTGCACCTTGGTCACTACGTCATTAATGGTTACTATTGCCATCATCCTACTTATGCACAAATGATCATGTTATCAACTGAACCCATAGCTAACATACTATTTGGTATGACATGTATTTCCCCTCGATAGTTTGTAAAACAAAACTTTGAAATCAATGAAAGGAGGGACATGAACTCACAGTTTTGTGTTCCGTACGTCATACTACTCACAGTGAGTGTCCGTACACATGTATAACCTACATGTGTATCGATTTTATTAGACACCTAGGCCTCGATGGACCTTGTACTCGTTGTTCATCTTGAATTCTTGTTATGCATTTCTTTGTTATGATAGAACAACTTTTAATGTTATCATAGTGTTGGTAGTTTGTTTGTTTAATTAATGTTGTTATATATATTTCTCAAAAATATATATATTGTTTTTTTTCAGATCGCGTGTGAACTGGGCCTTGCCCTTCACATGTCCTCGTGCCTTGCATGCGTGCCATTGGGCCTTGCCCATGTTATCCATGTCATTGGGCCTAGCCCATGTTTTCATGTCATTGGGCCTAGCCCATCTTTTCTTGTCATTGGGCCTAGCCCATGTTTTCTATGTCATTGGGCCTAGCCCATGTTTTCTTGTTATTGGGCATAGCCCATGTTTTTATATCTTTGGGCCTAGCCCATTTTTATATGTTTTTGGGCTTTGTCCATATATCTTATACATGTGGGCTTGTCTATATGTTTTATGGAATTGGGCCTTGCCCATATCTTTAATAAATTTTGGGCCTAGCCCAAATTCGTTTTTATAAGCCCATTATTTTATAACCTTATACTTAGAATTATTACTAAGTATTAATGTATAAGTACATATATGTGCCTTATACTTTTTATATTTTTAACTTTCGGATTTTGATTTCGATAACGTATCGTCGTCGTCGTTCACTACACGCTTTTTCTTATCGCAAATCTCCCGTCGTCGTAATAGTTTTTTGTATCGGCGATGTATTCGTTGGGCGTTGACGCGACGGTGTATTTGTGAACGTTCGCCCATCGTCCGCATTGCTTCGTTTGTCCGTTTATTGTTTCGACGCATTGTGAGAATATATTTATTTATGTCACCACACTTGGTATTATTTTCAAGTGTTTGTATTTTTGTATATGATTGGGTATTTTTATTGTGAATCCCCTAAGCTTCTAATACATACAATACAATCAATATGTATTTGTACAACATTCTTGGTGACAAAATATGTATACATATTTTTATTTTTTTTCCAAGTATGTATATATATATATATATTTTTAAGAGTTACTTATTTTACTTGTAAAAATATATATATAAACTTGTTGAATACTTGGGTATTTAGGGTTTAACCCTTGTCATTAGAACTTACTTAATGATGATTTAAGGTACTAATCGCGTTTAGTCCCGCTAATCACCCTTTTAATCATATCTTAATCGCGATTAGATTTTTAGATGGCGTTTTCCCCATCTTAAAAACGTATTTAAAACCTGTTTAAGCTCAAAATCAAGATCAACAATTTATTTCAAGCTTCCATATTATTTGTTTACAACTTATGTGTATCATCATCCATGGCATTTTTGTAGTCAAAATCTTATTAAAAATGTAATGTGATTTCAATATTTATTAACATTTTTAACTCATCATTTTTGTTACATCATTAGACCAAGTCCATTGCTTTAAACCCCTTGATTACTACACTTTTTAAGATGATTTCATCTTAAATCATAATGTTTATTTCTTATAAAAATCATTTATGTGTAGTAAAATTATCTTTAAGTTGTAGTAATCTTCATTTTTATACTTGATCATACAAGATCATCTAACTTTTATACCCTACTTTAACATAAACAACATCAACATGCTAACAACTACCATATAAACACATAATCAACACAAAATAAACAATATTTAGTGTTATTATTATGGTTTGAGTTAGGGTTTTTGGTTTTTCTTTTCTTTATTTTCAAGATGATCAACTTGTATATTATTAATCTAAGCATAAAAATAAGCTAGATTATGGATGAGTTTGCCTTACAATGGGTGCACAAGTTCTTGATGATCTTAGAAGAAATCTGAAGCTCCAAAGAAGTCCTAGTGATCCTCTACCCTTGCTAGCTTCTTGAATGACCTTAAAAGGGTTTTAAAGTGGATGAAATGTGGTGTTTTTTTTTGGTGGCAAGTGATGGTGTAAGGGTGGTGCTGGAGCCGGAGTTGTAGGGGAAATATGGAGGATATGTTGCAACTTTTTTTTGTGAGAAAAATGATGAATATCTTGTGTATGTTACGGTATATATTATGCCATGCTTTCAAATCTTTAACATATCATCATACAATCCACCATTTTCAACAAGCATCAAGTGGTGTGGGACCCACTTGGGGGGTTAAGTGTAAATATTATTTATAACATGTGCTAAATTATTAGATATTTAGGTGTTTAGGTTAAATATGGTGATTAGGGATTTGGTCTTGCATTCTTAGTGCATAACTATGGTTTAGAGTGTTATTATATGGTAATTAATCCACTTGATCATCTAATATAAGTTTCGGATGACGGAAACGTCATTAGATCGTTCATCGACGCAATATTCGCTAATAAACGAACTTAATTATTTAGTACCGGAAGCTTTTGTTTTCGACCCCCACAATTGTCATGGTGTCTATTTAGTGCACTTCCGACCTAAAAAATATGCATAACTAGTTCGCTAGACGAGTATACGATGAGCTAGGATGGCCAAGATGCCTTCCGTTCGATCGTTCGCTCGATATCGGCACTATTATATTCCGCCGTCGAACTTTTTTGAAATTTGTGTTTCCGTGACCTCATGTTAGTTGGATGGATTCTAAGTTCCAAATAAGGCTTAACTAGTTCGCTAGATGCCTAAATGAGGCTATCGGCCACTAAAATATTCGTCGTTTCTACAAACAGTCGCCTTCGTCGAATGACCGGAAACGATGTCTTTTGTTCATTCTTGCTATTCTCACATTGTTTTAGGATGATTAACATTGTTTTATCACTATTCTTACATCTGGAATCCACGAATTAGTGTTGCGGACAAACTGACATTTGTCGCCTTTTTGGTCGAAACGGACAATTTCGCAATTTAGGCGTTGTACCGGAAAGTTATGTATTATTGTAATGGTTGATCTCAAATAAGTGTTTTCACTTATATATGGACTCGGTATGGCATTAACATGCCGTTATTCTTGTTCTGATTCGTTTTAGCCGATTTACCGACACAGTAAGTGTCACCGCAATTAGTGCGCCCAACACTTTCTACCAACACTTTTAGGGCATCGTTTTGGTTTGTTTCACGTCGTAACGGAAACCAATATATGTTATGATCAGATTTACTTGTCCTAATACTTAGGATATGACGTACGACTCAGTTACGTAATTAAATTACGATAATATGCATGAGATTATGAACTACAAATAGTGGTTAAATTGAACGGAATTACCAGTTATTTTGCCATTTGTCACAGGTAGGCACCCATGGGCCACCACCTCCACCCCACACACACATACCTTGCATATACTTATACATATAATACATATACATATACATGTTATATTCTTGATTAAACAAACTAAACGCGGGTATTTTATTTTTCGTTTTATTCACGTTTTAAGGTGTTTAATATTATTTTTTTTATCATTTTGAGAATTTCCTTACGGACCCTATGGAAGGGAGATCTACCCTATGACCAGCGACCTGTTTGTATTTAGTTGGGCTGGGGGAAACATGTTTGTGTGGACCTCACGGGGGTTTCCCCTTTGGTTGGTTTAAGGGAAGATGGGGTTGTAGCTGGACAAGCAGCAAGGAAGGCAGAATCAAAGAAAGTGGATAAGCATGCTAAAGCTTGCGCTGAGAACCAGTATGTCTTTGTCTTTTGCCTTTGATACATTTGGCTCCCTAGCACCAGAAGCTATCCACTTTTTGACCATGGTCCAACTGGTCATCCTGTCACACCCTGACCCGCAGCGAAAATGGTAGTTAGGGCATGATTGAGTTTTCATCAAATCTCTTAACATTTACTATTATAAATTTCATATTTATTATTCCAAATTAAAAGGGAAAATTCCAACAACACATAAATCATACAAGCACAAAATGTTCTAATCATGACATTTAAGTAACTCTTTATTTTTCTTCTAAGGCCCAATCCTATGTATTCCATGCTTCAACCTGTTCACCTGTATCATGTGTAAAAATAGAGTTTTGGGTCAACAAAAGTTGGCGCGTGAATCCCGTTTAAATATTTGAAAGAAAAGATATGTTGATTAATTAAATAAAAAAATGTGCATAAACCAAATATGAGCAAACGTATATGTAAACTATTCACAAACCACATAAGCATCTAGCAATGTACATATGAGCATGATAAATGATGAACTGTGAGATCAAGGCCCAATCAAACGAAGCCGATCTGATGAGGCACGCGATGCTCTACCTGTCTATACAGGGAACTGATGAGCCTATTGTGAATGCTTGACTGAAATGAGAAAATAAATGATGAGCTGTGAGATCAAGGCTCTACCAAACGAAGCCGACCTGTTTAGGCAACGCGATGCTCTACTCGTATCCGACGAGGAACTGATGGGCCTAATGTGACAGCTTGACTGAAATGAAAAAAAGTATAACCACAAATAACCATAAACAAAATGTCACATAGCACGTTAGTTCACATAATGGTAATAGCACAAGTGTTTGAATAAATGATTTAAATAAACGACACATGATACACCCCGAAACATGAATAAAAAGGGAAAGTTTGTAAGAATTCACTCACAGTGGATGCGTTTCTTGAGTTGATAACGAACGCGCACGATTATAGACTCCAACCGACGAGAAAACTAACCTAAATATTCATGTAATAATTCGGTAAATATATCTCTTTTATTTGCAATTAGTATTTTATTTAAAGACTTTTATTAGGCTTTTTGGACATATTTTAATATTATTTTTTACCACTTTTTATGTTTAAAAAGTCTTATTTTTAAATATATTTTTATTGTTTTTGGATAAAAATAAAGAAAAGTTTAATTCAAAAATATACCCTTTCAGCGGGTCGAACCGGTATAATTCGTATGGATTTGGCATCGTGATAAGACTCGAACCCGGGACCTCTGCTTTAACTTTGCACACAGTCCACCACTGGACTGTGTGTCTAACCCGGTATAAACCTTGATTTTAATTATATTAATATTCTAACTCGACTTCTTCTTCTTCATGTTTAATACCGGAACAGTATACCCGACTGATTAATCCAATTATACCTATTGGATTTACTAACTTATTATAACTAATCATGAAGTAACTGAAAATAAAAGGATTCAAGTAATTGTACCGAAACAGAAGGGTGTTATGATTTCTTCGATTGAATTCCAGCGAAGACATAGTTTTCGGCGAAGAGCAATTTGAAGCAGAGAGCTTCTTTCGAGAGTTTTAGAGAAATGTTTGAGACTGAGCGGGTTCAAAAGAAGCTTTGGATCGCTATTTATAGAAGAATGTTGAATTTCAGTTTTTATAAGTTTCGGTCAAAATGAAGACCAATTATTGTGTAACCGAATTGGTTTTAATTAAACCCATGATTGAGTCTAACTCATAATTGGGAACGGTTCTTCAGTTTTAATTTGAAACAGAATCGGAGATTGATGATGGATTGGAAGGTTACAACCATTATAGACGGTTGTTCTTGAACTGATGTTGATTTAGTATAAAACTTATTTGTTTTAAGATTATAGCAAATATGTGTGTGCAGTGTAGTGGTGTGTTGTGTGTGTTGGTTGGGTGGAGACCCGGGTTTGATACCCGTGGTCTTCACTTTTTGATATTTTATTTTTATTATTTATTATTTTTTTATTTTTTTTATTATTATTATTTTTCATTATTAACATTTATTATTTTACTTTATTACTTTAATGCAAATAATATATAAACTTTTAAACATTCAACATAAACACATAACGAACCTCATAATATAACTTTTCTTACAAAACGAAGCGGGTTTTAGAACCCGTTTTTCGTCAGATGTTACACATCCACAGTGATTGTTCAGCCCCAGAGGGACATGGATTTGTATTTGGAAGGTTAGGTTTGCAATTTAGAAAGGGGTGGCGGCGCAGCTTATTGCCGTCTACCTTCTGTTTTGATGTAACTGGACAAGTTTGTTTTATTTAAATGAAGACTTTTATATAATATTCTATAATAATCAACTCGCCACAATATTGCTGAACAATATATTATTTGTCTTAACTGACAAGGTCGTTTAAATTTTGTAAGATACACACAGTATTGCGCAGTACGCGTTTAAAATCACATAATATTGTGTTTAAGCATTTTATTATTATTCTTCCACACGTGTGTGTGTATATATATATAATAGTGTTTTAATCAAAACGGAATATTTTAGGATTTTAATATTAACCGGGCTGTCACCGACGTTCGTTTCCATTTTGTTCGTTAAACTGTATGCTTATATCTTGTTTTTACTGACATAACTTTATATAAAATTTAGACTTGCTAGAACACTAAAGATCGTTAATTAATACCAAATCAAATCAAATGATGCATTTATTAATAGATAACACGTGTTACACTAGTATGGTGTGAGCTCTAAATAGTCGAATGTCACAATAGATATTGTCAATGCCTCCTTAAGTTCATCATACATTTGGCCAAAATGTAAAGCTTTGCAATTGGGATTAGGAAATGTTGGTGATTCCAATGAAGGTGAGTCAATTATTGAAATACCAAAATATCTACTAATTACAGACACACATTATCCAATATCGTCGTTATTTAACTTTGTTTATCCTTCAGTTCTTGATAATTATAAAATTTAAAATTCTTTCAAGAAAGGGCAATAATAGCACATGAAGTCGTTCAAAACATTAATAATCGCTTGCCATCATTGTTTCCTGAGGAGAAAACGCACTTATTAAGTTTAGACACTATTTGTTAATCCGACCATGTCCATGAAAACTTTGACGAAGCTTATACTCACCCAATGTTTTAAACGGACTTAAATTGTCTGGTGTGGCAAATCATAAGTTAGTTCTATAGGTTGGTGTTCTCGTAATGTTACTGAGAAACATTGACAAGAAATGTGACTTATGTAATGGCACTAGATTAAAAGTTCTTTCTCTTTATAGTCATGTTATAAAAGCTAAGATTATATCTGGAAACAATACTGGTACTCGAACTTTTAGCCTGAGACTAAGTTTGACGCCTTTTGACAAGAGAATTCTTTTCAAATTTAAAAAAAGGACAATTTTCGTTGGCCGTTTCGTAATGACCATAGACAAAAGTTAGGGACAATCTCTATCTATGTTAAGCTTGTACTTAAAAAATCAGGTTTTTACCGATGGTCAGGTCAGTTGTAAGTTGCATTGTCCTAGGTAAAAAGTAAAGATTGTTTAAAACTATTATAATATATAGACAAAAGTTAGGGACAATCTCTATCATTCGGGTTCTAAACTAGTTCATATAATATATAATTTATACACATAAAACTTGATCAAATAACAACAAATCATAATCACAAGCCTCTAATATATTCACAACCATGTATGATTATCAAAGCCATATAAATATAACAACATTAACGCCCTTTAAACCGGATGTTACATATTTCGTGGAATTCGCAAACTAATATTTCAAGCTGTTCCTCCCTAGTGTTTAGTGAAGAATTTTCTTCGTCTTCGTTGCGGTCTCTCGAGCTCTTGAAATCCTTCATTTTCATGTCTGACAAATTGTGCATTAGATAAAACAACTATGTAGTTGGTTGAGTCGGGTTCATTAAACTTTTCCTTGGTTGGGTGCACGCTCATTGGTGGAATCACACCACATTTGGGACGATCTTTGAGTATTCTCCATGTCGCGTCATGAGGAAACAGTTGGTTTAACAACCTCTATACCGTTCGAGTGATAGTTGCAGACAGTACATGAGCGCTTGATTGACCGCTTCCATATGTCGCTGAATATACCTAGACCACATAGTGAAAAACTAATGCTTTATTTACAAGGGGAGGAGGTTTGCACATTGTGCAGGTGGTCTGTTGGTTGTTTAGTTTGTAGCAAGTCCCACATGAACCTCTACAAGACAAGGTATGTGGAGCCTCTTACTTACATACACGTATATAATATTTTTATGGGGCTTGAAGAAGTTTTTTTTGACATTCTAAGAAAAGTAAGGTTAGTTTGTAAATTTTATGTGACAATGCTTTGTAAGATTTTATGCTCTAAAATCCATCCATGTGACATTTGAGTAAACCATAAACAACAAAGGACTAATTTTGGAAAAATTGCAATATGAACAGATCTTCCGTGTAACTATTTCCTTTTTAAATCTAACAAAATGTCGAGAAGTTTAAAATAAACATCGAGGTTGTCACTGTAGCCGTTTCTCAAAACAACGAAGATCGATGCAATTCTGATATTTGCTTTGCTGTTGCTGTTGTGGATCCAGCGTACCACCACCATTCGCCACCGTTAAATCTCTCTACGCGATTTGCATTACATCTCATTCGTCATATCCTTTGATTCATGCCATCATCGTCTTCATTCTCCTCAATAACACCCCTGATTTAATCCACAAAAGGTTAGCAGCTTTCTCAATTCACCTCCATTTCATACTTCCTCCATTTGATTCTCCAAATCATCATGACTTTGATCTCTTTATGTTACGTAGGTTACCGTTTTTGGAACTTAGGGTTTACGTACGCACACTTGTAAACAATTGCGCGAACTAATTCATATGCATCAGATACTTTGATATCACAAAACCCTAGAATTCTGTTTGTAAATGTCTGATTTCTATATGAGATATTGTTGTTAATATCTTTGATCCTTTTTCTTTCAGGGGGAAAAAGAGGGTTGTTTTGCCAAGGGGATCTAATGGCGCCACTGTACTACATTATAATTGCATTGCCTTGCACACTTGGGGCAATCGCTCTGGCGCTTATTCATATTTACCGGCATCTTTTGAATTACACTGAACCTACGTACCAGCGCTTCATTGTCAGAATTATTTTTATGGTTCCGGTAAGTATGTTCTCTATATTTGGTCTTTATACTAGATTACTATGTAAGTATTCGATGTATCTGTACATGTAGTTCCCGAAAACTAGTACCTATATGGTAGTGCCACCAGTTGTTTTATCTCTCAGATGCATAACCGATAACAAATATGTATATATTATCGTATTGCGGAGGTGGATTATTTTCTTTGTTATCGTTATGAAGATGTTGACATCATGATTATCTCTGTTAATGATGTTTTAGTGGCTTGGATAAAGTAACCGACCCATTTAAATGCTGCGACTAATCGGAAACGTGTTTTTTGGCTTGTTTACAGTCTTGCTTTCTCAATTAACATATACTTTACGTATCGGTGATAAAAACATTTATTGTTGATTGTTGGATAGTAATCTAGTGAAGCAATCTTTATTGAATTTGTAACTGAGCTTTGACAATCTAGTGTCATAATGTCAAAAGGTAGCAAGGTGTTAAGTGTTGTCTTTTTCTTTTTTGGGAAACATGTATTGCTTTATTGACTATTCAAGAGAATATAACAACTTACGGTCTTCTTTTAGAAAGCGGACACCTTCTTCTAGTTCCGTTCACTTAAATTTAATCATCAGGGTATCTGTTATTTTTTGAAAGTAGAATGCAGCTGGCATTTGTCTCTGCAAAAGCATAGTCCTAGT
The DNA here is from genome assembly GCA_947069175.1 of Scalesia atractyloides. Taxonomy (NCBI): domain Eukaryota; kingdom Viridiplantae; phylum Streptophyta; class Magnoliopsida; order Asterales; family Asteraceae; genus Scalesia; species Scalesia atractyloides. The sequence goes on from CAMTDV010000020.1 coordinate 47,915,591, forward strand.
AAATACACTGATAGGTGGGAGGGTGGTTTAACAGAATTTTGAAAGAATCATAGAGCGGCGCTATATGATGGATAAGGAAAGTTATTCTGTTTTGCGAGGAATAAGTATAGGAGCAGAGCTCACAAGTCAGAACAGGAATTTGTAATAATCACATGTGGTATGTGTTACTACTGTTAGAAGACTAAACACAATCTTCTTAGCAAATGAGGCTAGAACTTTAAGTGTTTTTACTCTCTTTTACTCTCAATTCATTGCTTTATCATTATTAAAAAGCAGCCATATGGAATTGTAAATTACTCAATGTGACAACTAACTGACAAGCTTATGGCCATGAATTTCAGAATCTTTATTATATGCAAGGCCAATCGTTGGTCACTTGAAAACAAGTTGTATAATAGAAACATTGTTAGTACAAGTCCAGAGGCTTGTTGAGACATAACTTTGATATGCGATCTTTGTTGGCACCTGTCTTGTTGTTACCTCTAATGTGCAAGGGACATGATTTGTTGGGGTATCATGGTTGACCAGAACGAACTTTCTGGTTGCTTACTTGCTTGAGAAACGAGACAGTGACCACAGGTGGTGACGGTGGTCTGTCAACAGAAAAAAGCAGCCGCAAATCGCTGCTGATCTGCTGATGTTGATCGGCTGGTGATGATCAAAGCTGCTGCTGATCTGATCGATTGCTTTGATTCTACAGTGATGGGGCAGTGTAAACAGAATAGAAACACACTCAATCACAAAAAACGTGCATGCTCTGTACTGAAATAAATGTCATGTTTTGTCTTCTTATTCTGAATTCTATATTGGTACCATTCTGTAAGCGATGTTATTCGTCACATTTTATTAAGTTTTAACGGTTCTTTATCTGAGTCTTTGTGATTCTTTATACGCATGCTATTACTTTTGATGTACAGATACTAATGCTAATTCATGTCAAAAAGGCTTTGATGAAGGGTTGAGGGATGATTAGGTTGTTTTTTTATTTATTAATGATGCACAAATGAGGTATCCAACACATACATGTCAAATAAAATTCACTTGAAAAATTTAAGGAGTTTGGAAATTCTCTCTTAGATATAACATAACGCGTTGACATGGATATAGTGTAAAAAAACGATGTTATTGATGACTAAAGATTTTCGAGTCACTTTTAAGGCGGGTTATATAAGAACATTCCTTAAAGGTTTCAATAATTTGTTTTTATAGTAATCCTATAAGCAACTTTTTTTATATAGACATAAAGTTATGATATATGCTTCATGTTCTGTGTTCTTGCTAAATTTAAGCAGCAATACATAATATTCTCCAGCTAGTAATTCAGAAATTGATTTGACATGATGTTAAAAAAGGTTTTCCTCAAGGGCCATCCTTCTTAGTTATTGTCCTGCATCAACAATTTTACCTCTAATTGTTTGTAGACGTGTTATTTGTTGTTGTTGTTGACTTGTTGATGTTGTTGTTATCATTATCAATCACCATCATTATGATTTTTACTAGTATGAGAAAATAAAAGCGTGGAGCTGAGTTGATATATATGTGCATGTGAGATCAATTTCATAATTTAGTGAGATAATAGACTTGTTCTGTCCGAACTGCAGTTAATCACAACCTCTTGTATTGTTATCAACTCATTATTATCAATAGTTCAATGCTTTTATAGTGCCTTTGTGATCATGTCATGAAACATATATATGGTTTTCTTACACATGCATTGAGTCTCTCTATTTTTTTGATAGGTCTATGCGCTGACATCTTTCCTGTCACTTGTATTCAATGAGAGCTCAATCTATTTCAATTCCTTTAGAGAAATGTAAGTGCGTGATAACTTTACTTATACGAGGCGACATTATTTACCCATCATATATCTTGTAATGCTCATAATACTCTTCTTAAAGATTTGAATAGTCATATACTCTTCTTGGTTGATACGATGAAAGTCGTTTGATTTTGAATTTTATGTCTTATTTCAGATATGAAGCTTGGGTCATCTATAATTTTCTGTCCCTTTGCCTGGAATGGGTAGGTGGTCCCGGTGCTGTCGTTTTAAGTCTTACCGGACGCGTTCTGAAACCCAACTGGTGCTTGATGACGTGTTGCTTCCCTCCAATTCCATTAGACGGGTCAGTTCTACTTCTAAGTTCAAAACTCATCATTTCTGTTTGTGTTTAATATATATGTATGATATTATTTTTTACGTAACTTATTATGGCAGACGTTTTATACGGAGATGCAAGCAAGGCTGCTTGCAGTTTGTGATTCTTAAGCCTATCTTGGTGGCAGTTACATTCATACTTTATGCAAAGGGGAAATACGAGGATGGAAATTTCAGTGCAAAACAGTCATACCTATACATCACAATCATATACACAATTTCATACTCTATGGCACTGTATGCGTTGGCGTTGTTTTATGTCGCGTGTCGGGATCTGCTCCAGCCTTTTAATCCCGTTCCAAAGTTCATCATCATCAAGAGTGTGGTCTTTTTGACATACTGGCAGGTACCACAAGATTCGCCTTTTTATCATTCTTTACACCAGAAGCTTTCATTTAGAGTAAATGTCATTTTTGTCCCTGAGGTTTGGCCAGTTTTGCGACTTTCGTCAAAAGGTTTGTTTTTCTGCATCTGGATCCAAAAGGTTTGAAATCTTGCCATTTTCATCCGGCTCGTTAACTCCATTCATTTTTCTCCGTTAAGTTGGGGTATTTCCGTCTTTTTTGCTAACTTAAAGAGCAATTCGGTCTTTTTCACTTTATGCAAAAAGACTGAATACCGCTTAAAAAGACCGAATTGCCCTTTAAGTTAACAAAAAGACGGAAATACCCCTGACTTAACGGAGAAAAATGGAGTTAACGAGCCGGTTGAAAATGTCAAGATTTCTAACCTTATGGATACATATGCGGAAAAACAAACCTTTGGACGAAAGTCGAAAATGACATTTTACTCTTTAGTTTATTCAACAAGTCTTGATTGGTTGTTTTTTTGCTTTTGCTTCTAGGGTGTTTTGGTTTTCCTTGCTGCAAAATCTGGACACATAAAAAACGCCGAAGAAGCTGCTGAGTTCCAAAATTTTATAATTTGTGTAGAGATGCTTATTGCAGCCGTGGGTCATCTTTACGCGTTTCCATACAAAGAGTATGCTGGTGCCAACATTGGTGCTTCCCGAGGCTTCGGGGCTAGCCTTGCACATGCTTTGATGTTGAGCGACTTCTATCACGACACTGTTCACCAGGTTAATCACATGCTTTATTTGTTTCTGATTTTGATATTTAAGGCTGGGTTTGCTAGTTTATGATTATAAAAACCTACTTTTCATGCAGTTTGCACCAGCCTATCATGATTATGTACTCTACAATCATAGTAATGACACGGGTGATGAAGGTGCAAGAAAATACAGGACAAAAACCTTTGTCCCGATCGGATCTGAGATGGAAAATGCTAGGAAAAACAAAAACGCGTTTGCATCAAACAAGGTAGATGACACGCAATCACCCACAGCCCAAAGCCCCAACTCTGTCCAACAAACGACAAAGCCTGAGGCAATGAACTCGTCATTGTTATCAGATGCCTCAAATTCAGCTTCTGCACCATATGACTTCACACTAATTGACATGGACTTAGATGAGCCTGCTGCTGCTAAAGAAGGCAGGAAGAAGTGATTAAGAATGCCCACCCCACCCCACCTGTTTGGTTTGTCAAGCCACTTGTGGGGGTTATCTTTGTTTTCCTCTACTGTAGCTTTTAGTCCATGTCATTAGGATTTGTACATGTAGTGACTGGACTTGGTGCTTGGCTATACAAGATTCAAAGCTATCGCATACGTTTGGGTTTTTGATTTTTATAACACGCGGTAAAGTCGACTCAACGCTAGAATCAAATCCAATGTGTGTTTTGAGTATTATATATATAAGGGTAAAGATCAAATACGAATGGTTCTTAACATAGTTTGCTGGAAGAATTTTTTCTTTTGAATTTTGTTACATCTTTGCTGGAAGATTTTTTTTTGAATTTTGTTACATCTACTTAAGCATAATGATTAATTGCAAAATGAAAGAGTAATTATGTGCAGTTACACTAGAGTGATTACATAATTACTCTTTTTTTTAACTACAAATTTTGCATCACTGACAGACCATTGGAGTATCATCGTGCCACCAACGGAACCACCCGATCATATCCATCTCCACTAGGTAATAATGCTTGTATACCAATTTAGGAGGAAACCCAATAAATCTGGAACCAACCCCCCCCCCCCCCCCCCCACCCTTGTGAATCGAACTCAAGACCTAATGGGGTTGTAATCGAACTGAAAGTCAGTAAACAGTTCGTAAACCGTTCCGTGGGAAGTTCGTTTACGTTCGTTCATTTGAGGAATGAACGAACATGAACAAGAAATTCCGTTCGGTTAGTTAAATGAACAAACAAGAACAAATGTCCTGTTCGTTCAATTGCGTTCGTGAACACGTTCAGTAACGTGTTGGTGAACATTCATTCATGTCCGTTTGTTTATGTCCATTAAAGATGTCTTTTATAATTTTATTAATTTCATCTAAACTTTTTATATTCTTTAATTCTTATATATCTACTTACCCAAACAAATAAATTGGAAACTTTGTCTCCACCTTAATTATGCACCTTCTACTTTCCTTCACATTATTCACATAAAAAACACTATCGACCTTTGTTTGATGATTAGGTTTTCAAGGTCTAGCCATCCACTTCTAGCCACCGTCATCTTCGCCGATTTTATCTGTGCTCGTTTGTGTTCGTGTCTGTGAACATGTTCCTTTCCTTGATGAACAAACACGAACATAAAATCCCGTTCGGAAATTGTTCATGTACATTCGGTTCAGTTACAACTCTAGTCAAGCCTTATCCTACCCTCAAGATGCACTAAGCTATAATGCCATGGGTAATACATAATTACTCTACTAGTGTAAATACACAACTATTTTTTTATAGATTATGAGACAAAAATACGTGCTTCACAAGATGGGAAAAAAAGTTCCCTCTTTCATCTCTCACGTTTAGTATGTTAAGCTCATTTGTACAATAATCTTACTTTCTATATATTTCACACCTTAGACTATTTCTAATGCAAGATTATAATTGTTACAATTCTTTTTTGCCATATCATCTCACTATTCACTCTCTTTCTTCATTTAAGATCACACTACTTATAAACCTCATTCTCTCTTTACAAATGTATGCACTTAGCCAAAAATATTTCTACCACCAGTCTTCCCCAACTTATCATCTATATCACAAATGCACCTCAAATACATTGAATTAGGTTTGGACTTACTAGTTATGCTTTTCAATTGGATGGTATAGACGAAATTGGTGATGTTGATTGGTTTGATAAATTTTGCATCAGGGTAAAAACTTGGTTTGTAGGATAAAGAATATCTAAAAGGATTATTTTTACAATTTCATTTGAATCTAGTTACACAAAATCGTTGTTTTTTAGGGTTATTTAGTTTGCATATATCTATATCTATATTAATATACTAGCAGGATGCCTGTGCAATGCTGCGGGACGACATATCGCATTACGATACTTGTTTTTTGTAGTTTTCTTATTCATATAATATTTATTCTAATATCATTGTGATAGATATACATAAAAAATGAAGTTTCAGGTAATCCATTTCATTGTGTTAGTTTGCATATATCTATATCTATATTAATATACTAGCAGGATGCCCGTGCAATGCTGCGGGACGACATATCGTATTACGATACTCGTTTTTGGTAGTTTTCTTATTCATATAATATTTATTCTAATATCATTGTGATAGATAAACATCAAAAATGAAGTTTCAGGTAATCCATTTCATTGTGTTGTGCATGGTTGGGTCGGTTCAATTATTATCCTCAATCGAAGCGGAAACCAAAGTCATGAGTTAGTCTATTTTATTAACCAAGCGGTTTTCAGTTAATCACTTCGGTTTATTCGGTTAGATTGATCAATTAATAGCAAAAACCAAACTTAGGCTAAAATTTTGCTTAGAAACATATGAAATTGAGGTATAAAAACATGAAATGAAAGTATAAATATATGAAATGGAGATATAAAATATGAAATATATGAACAAGAGATATAAAGCAAAAAATATATGAAAATATGAATGATTCGGTTAAGCTAATTTTGGTTAAATGAGAGTACAAAAAATTGATAACCGGTTTTTTGTTAATTCAGTTTTTGGATAATTTAGTTTTTGGTTGATTTCTCTTCGACTTTGTCTGTTTTTTGTTTGGTTTAGGTTAACGTTTTAGTTATTGCTCACCGCTAATTGATTTTGGTTAATAACCGATAAGTGCGCACGCGATGCGACGGTAAACACATACATTGCCATGGTATGCATTGTTCGGTTGGTTAGATTATTATCCTCAACCGAAATCGAGATCATCAATTAGTCTATTTTATTAACCAATTTGTTTTCAGTTAAGCGATTTGGCTTATTAAGTTAGAATGACGGTTTTTGGTTGATTCGTTTAATTTTTGTTAATCACTAAAACTCAAATCTTTTGAATCTAGGTCCCAATGGTTTCAATTTTGTTGTCATTTTCATCCAAAAGCAAAATTTGGTTAGATTTTTAAGTTAACATCTAACTTTTTTGTCTTTTTCCTCCCTTTTAATGAAGGGCAAAATGGTTAGAATTTTTAAGTTGTTATAATAAAACGTTAAAAGACCATTTTGCCCTTAATTAAAAGGGAGGAAAAAAGACAAAAACTAGATGTTAACTGAAAAATCTGACTAGATTTTGATTTTGGATGAAAATGGCAACAAAATTGAAACTATAGGGACCCAGATTCAAAAGGTTTGAGTTTTGGACTAAAGTGGCAAAAGTGACCAAACTTTAGGGACCATTTTGATAGTTTACTCTTATTTATATTACTATAAAGCATCCCCTTGAGATAGAGATGTAGTTTAACGATTTTTAAAGACACCTGTTACAACATTTGAAACATATGGTACAAGTGCTCTATGCAGTAATTTATAATTTGTCCCATCTAATAATTTTCTCTTAATTAATATATTATTTGTTGATACATATGTCTGCTGCCTGCGTCTACGAGCCGTGTCGGTGTCTATAATAGGCTAAAATGTTAGATTTTGAATATGTAATGTTTAACTTCGTACGAAGGTGAGATTGTCAAGTTCGTACGAAGATAGGTGTTATTACTTCGTACGAAGATAGTTTGTTTTAGTTCGTATGAAGTTGACTAGATTTAGTTCGCACGAAGTGAAAGTCCTATATATAGGTTTATGTGGTCATTGAGCCTGTAATAGGTTTTACCAACGATACGGCGAAGCCATGTCGAATTGTTTGCAGATTGTAAACGTTTATATATTAATGGAACAGTGATTGAAAAGTAATCTTGTTATATTTGTCACCTAATATAAAATAGATTCCGCACGTTATGGACTAGGTTAAACAGATTAGACCTAAGCTTATCGGATTGAAAGCAGATCCTCACAAGTGGCATCGGAGCTTGGATGCCTGATCTGAAGACAAACAAGAAGATTCAACAATCTCACACTTCTCTTCTACTCATTCTTCTCATTTTTATCATTTTTCAAAAATTTGACTGTCGAAATGGACTGAATTTTTCAACGAATACTTAAAATCTGTTTCTAACAAACCCTTGAAAAAATTGGACCTAAAATCAATCAGAATCATGATAAAATCAACGAAAAACGAGAAAACTTGAAACTCATCTTCACACGAAGTAACCTTGTTCGTACGAACTACTACCTTTGTACGAATGTAAATCTTTCAAAATCAATATTTTATCTTCGTACGAAGATAGTTCTTTAGAAATTTGGTTTTTATCTTCGTACGAAGATAGACTTCAAATATTTGATTTTTACCCTCGTACGAACTTAAGCAATTTGTGTTTTTCTCATTCTAGTTCGTACAAGACCTACTTCGCACAAAGCTACCTTCGCACAAAGCATTCTTTGTTCAAAACTTCCGATGAAATGGAGAACGAGTTCTACAATGCTTTCGTAACTACAGCAACACTGTTAGTCGTTCAAAGATTAAGTCTAGATAATGAAATGGGAACGATGACGAAGCCGCCCAAACCGATGAATCTAGAAGAATACAAAGGTTGGCATGAACGTTTTGTAACAAGGTTCAGGCAAATTATCAAGAGAGCTGGTATACAATTGAAGAAGGATACGCTGCTCTCATAGGAGAGAATGGTCTCGAGAAAGCATCATGCACTTTACTCAACTTGAAAAGGAAAAGTTTACACGGGGAAAGAAGACATTTTCACATTGTTACAACATTAAGGAGATGCACAACCAATATGGAACGCATTAAAAGTGAAATTTCAAGGAAGCACACAAATGATTAAGAGTAAGCAGACCTTGATCAGAAAGGAATTCGATATTTTTACTTCATTAAAAGGCGAATCAATGAAGTAGCTCATCGAAAGATATGCCATCTGGTCGTAGAAATGAAGAGGTTGGGTATTCATAAAGAGTTGATAAGTTAGCCGATGCATTACCGGAGGGTGCATGGTCGACTTACTTAATGATCTTAAAGAATGGTTCAAAGTACAATACTAATATGAGTCTTGCAAAGTTCATTGAAAAAGTTGAAGGACATGAGCTAGAGCTCCAGAATATGGCAAAAAATAAATTATATCAAATACGGTATAAAATGAAACAAATAAATTATACGTAATTGATATGCATCAAATGCAACAAATAAATTATATCAAATACAGTACAAAATCAACCTTTTTAGTACTAATGTTGGAAAAAGTGCGTTTCTTTGTATACTTTTCAGGATTAAAAGAGCTAAATTGTACAAAAGGAACAAATTAACGACAAAAACTAGCATAAGTATAGAAGACGGGAAGATGACACGCTACACCAATCTTCTAAGCTTCACCCCAACACTAAAACAACAAATCAGAAGTCCAGCACAGGGCCATGCCTGCTTGGCATGGAGCCGTGCCCCTTCAAGATTCCAAAGCAGAAGAAGACAAACAAATGCAGACAAGAGACACGGGGACGTGTCCCTTGGACACAGGCCGTGGTCAACTTCCAGATTTGCATATGTGGGATAGTACAACAAGTGCAATGGCCACGGGGCCGTGCCGTTGACACATGGGGCCCTGTAGTAGTTGATCTGACATGCTCATTTAATGAAGATAGAGAAGAAGGAAGACACGGGGCCGTGTGTGGCCATTGTTTACAACTATAAATAGGGGTGCTTGGTTTCATTCCAACTCATCCCTTGGCAAAACACTTCTCTCACACCTGCCACCACTCCACCGCCACAATACCACTATCATCCACCACATTCATCCATCATCCATCCTAGAGTGTGTGTGGTAGTCTCGGGATCCAAGATTGATCATAAGAGTTTTGTCAATGACTTTAATAACTAGCTTATTAAATTGAAAGTGAACTTTATTCTATCATCTCTTCATGTTTCATTGATTCACTCATTCATGCCTTTACGGTCTATATAAAGCACGTAAACTGCCTGCAAGGGGGTTAGAAGGGTGGTATGGGTAAAGTTTTTGCCTCGTTCAGTGTATAGATACTGCGAGGACTTGATTCAAGCTTATTAGGACTTCCTTTGAGGCAGATAACATCAAATTGGGGGAAGTAAGAACGACTTGAATCCCTTATAAATAAACTACTATTAAATCCTTATACCGCCCTTGCTGGACTGTATCCCTGCTGACTCAGACCAATATGGTCGAGGGTAACGTTGCCTCCAAAAGAGGGACATACCACATTTTGCATTAATAACTTACTTAATTATATTTCAATATTTCGGCCTTGTGGGGCTATATCCCTGCTGACTCAGACTAATATGGCTGAGCGTAGCGTTGCCTCCAAAAGAGGGACATGCCACTATAATCAAGATAATCTCTTAAAAAACCCAAAGCGCGAAAATCATCAAAGGATATATAAATAATAAATCGGATCCAAGTGATTCTATCTTGTCTATTTGTTTCTTTTATTACATAGTTACTTCTTTATTTTTAGTTATAAAAAATCTTTCCTAAAAATTTGATTAGATTAGACGTCAACAATATTCCGGTATTAAAAGCTCTTGTGTCCTTGGACGACCTCGGTATCTTACCATCACTATACTACGCCAGATGGGTGCACTTGTCCTAGTGTGTTATAGAGATGATAGCATTAAAATCGTGTTTTTATAAATTTTAAAGCTTGAATAAATGGGTGAAAATTACTTAAAATATATCTAAAAATCATACTCACACTCCACCACGTCAAGTTTTTGGCACCGTTGCCGAGGACACAAGGATTTTAAGAAAGTTTAAATCGGCGGCCTAATCTTTTTTGCTTTTCTAATTTTTGGTTTTTCCTCTTTTTCTCAAATTTTTCTTCTCTATGCAGAAACAACATCGGGCCGTGTTCGATCAACATAGGGCCTTGTCAGTTTTTCAGTAACCCAAAACTGTTTTCTGCCAGATAGGAACTGCAGCACGGGGCCGTGTGAGAGTTGCACGGGGCCGTGCTTGATCAACAGTTTCTAGAAAACAGTGCCATTTGATCCCAGCGGTTAAAACCTCGTTTGGCAATTATGGATGTTAATGATAATTTTTACCCCGTCACTCTTATGGTGAATGGTGTCAATTATGTGGTGGAATTCATAAAGATCTGGAATGTCCCATTCTAAAACTTAATCCCCACTATTTAGACCCATCGTTTTCTTGTGACGATCATCGATAGATGGGCAGGAGTAAAAACGATAACTACCATCCTCCTGAATTCCATCAAACTTCTTCCATAGGAGACATAAGTTAGGAAGAAATATGTCAAATGGAAAAGAGGATTCTCCAAAAGCTCAAGGAAATAGAAGCCATGATGAAGGCACAATATTCATCAAGGAACAAAAGCAACGGAGATTCGATGGAGCCACATTTAGGAATAATGGATACCGAGGCCAACAAATCTACCCTAGCTCCGTGCGAAAACAAAGACGATAGTCGTCCCTGTATCGACCTCACAATGAAGGACTCCTTAACGGCTTGTGAGCTTCACACCAACGGTTTAAACTAGAGCGAATCGACTCACACCTTCTTTAACAAGAGCCCGAAAAAGGTAAATAAAGGATAGTCTCGCCCTCCTACTTTTAGTTTAAAATTCCACCTTTCAGACATCCTCTTGCGTTTTCGTATCTCTCGCTAGAACCTAAGATATATTAAACACTTCGGTGTTGTTCCAACCAGTAAGGAACCACCCAATAAAACACAAGTCCTTAAAAACTACGATGAAACTTCATAAAACCCTAAGACACGGGGCCATGCCCCATCTTTCCTTCAAACATGAGGGCGTGTTTAGAAGACACGGGGCCATGCCACCCGTACTTTTTAACACGGGGCCGTGTCTACCTTGACATGGCCCATGTTTCACTAATAGATAATGTTCTCTGACTCATGCAGGTGACACGGGCCCGTGCCTCCTGGACACGGGGCCGTGTCGACGTGTTGCCATTTTTAATAAAGTCAGCCATGAGGAGAATGTTTGGACCCATTCCTAAAAGACCAAGATCCTGCCTGATCTCTCACACATACCTAAAAAGGCAGTTTCTTAAAAAGGTTTCCTTAAACCTTCTTGTCTTTACCACTTTTAGTCATTTCTCTTTCTTAACCTTCAACAACCTCCATTGAAGCTTAGAGCTTCAAGCTTCAAAAGCTTCAATTGTTAGGTTAAAAGCATTTTTTTAGATCAAATTTTACAAAACTACTATTATAAAACAATATTTTAAGTTAGTTACATTCCAAAATGTTAAAAACCAAACAATTTCAACTTAAAATAAAGGTTCATGAGCTAAAATACTAGAGCTGTTGAAGCAGCACGGGGCCGTATGACTCATTTGTAAATCCAAAAATTTAACGGATTGTCATGTTTCACTAGCATGTCGAGTCAGTAGAGTGGCACGTCTTCAACAAGTTCACGAAACAACTGGAGAGGGAGGAGGCTCTCGCTTGAAGCCACTCTAATCCGCTATGTTTGCACCTTGTGAGAATCCATCGAAGAAATGACCACGGTGGAGGAGGTCCTCGTAGATCGAGTGAACTACCTCACTCTTGCCCAGGAGGATAGCTTTAGGGAAATCAACCTTCTTCACCAAAGGTTGAACATCTTGGTGATGCCCCCGATGGAGCTAATCTTCCCAAAGATGATTGGAACATCACTAACGAAGTGATTAATCCCACCGGGTGGGACGAAATACCCTCGGAACCTCCCATCAATGCCTACTTCGAGATTTCGATAAACCCCGCTCCTCTTCCACAAGAGGAGGTCGATGACGAGCCTTTTATCTTCCTTCTGAGGGAGCTTGAGGAGATGCTCATGACCTCGAAAGGAGCATTCCCGGAGAATAGCTTAAAGCCCTTATTTTCTGAAAACTAGTTTCGGTTTTTGCTAATCTTTCGTAGATTTATCTAGGGAAAGCTATTCGAATTTAATAACCTCGTAAGGTATCCACCAACTATCTATCTATCTTAGGACTTTAATCTTCTTTTAATTTTTAATTTCCTTTTCTAGTTGTAATGTTGAATGGATGGAATGAAATGTGGTGTTTTGAAAACAAAAGTGTGCCGAAATATGGAAAATGGCCAAGGGATGTTGAAACAGCACCACATGCATGTAAACAGACACTTCCCGAAGCAAAATCTTCAAAACAGTAAGTGCAGCGTGTGGCCGTGTAAGGTAAGCACGCCCCCGTGCCTCAAGTTTGTAGATTTTTTTTTGAATCCGGAACATTGACACGGGGCCATGAACCATAGGCACGGGCGTGCCTGGCTTATGGAAAATTTTTGTTATTGGCACTTTTGACGGGGGGCCGTGTCCCCAAACACTCCCCCATGTCTGCCTTCTAAAATTTTTCTCATTTCTGGTACTGGCACTTTTGACATGGGGTCGTGTCCCCCAAACACGCCCCGGTGTCAAGTGTCTAATTTTTGAAAAATTTGTTGTTTTTAATCCACGTTTACACATTTAATCAATTTTAACTAATTTTGGACATATTGAGGACAATGTGTAATTTAAGTATGGGGGAAAGCTTAACTTGAACTTATTTATACTAAAATAAGCCTTACACAAAACTATACTTGGAAACGCTAAAATTTTTAGTTAGTTTTTGTCTTGTTTATAGTTAGAAATCAAGATCTAAAAATTTCAAGTTTTTTATAAATTTACAACCGATAGCGTCGTCATAAAAAGAACCATATAAGAAAAATTTATAAAAAAGGCATGACAATTCTTTTTAAAATTTGATTGTATATATAATTTCACACTTTTATCCTTTTCCGACAAAAATGTGAGTTTTGAGCCTTTACCGAGCATTCAAATTTATATCGTTACTAAATGCTCATTTTCGTTTCTCTTGTGAATAGCCGTATGGTTCTTATGAATCTAGAACTTGACAAGACAATACATTCCCGATCCTTACCAACTAATCCAAGTAAGTATATGATGGAGCCATTAGGATTTTTAACCCTTTTCATTCTTAACCTTATTTTTTTATCTCCCCACACAAAAAAAATCCCCTAGTTAACTCCTTTGAGCCTAAACCTTTCGTTTCAAAACCCGAAAAATACCATTTTGCACAAATCACCCATCACCCAAAACCAATCTTTATTTTTACACCCCTTTGTTTCAGTAAAATGCGGTTCTTTTGAAATTTATATAAGTAGAAGTGACTTAGTTTATATAAAAGAAAATCTCTAGTTGCTTGAAACAACTAAGCGAAATTATTTCTTAACCTTTAGTTTATACCTAAGTCACAAATAAATAAATTTTCAAAAGAAATCAGACATTTTACGTTTTTAGCTACTTTTCAATAAAACTATCCTACCCTAGCCAAAACCTACCCTTTTAAAGTTTTCTTGATATTTACAAAGATTCTGTTAAAAAGGAGGAGGTTTGATTACTTCTCAAGCGTATGGTAGGAGTAAGTCCCATACCGGTATCGAGCGTTTCACTTATACATTTCGGCCGAGTGTTAAGTGATCACTTGTGAGGTGTGTGAATTTGTATATACCTAAATAAAAATTTTAAAAAGTCATCAAAAATATTTATTTTTATGAGAAAGTGTTCTAAATAAATCATGTCGAATAGGATTGTAAATTTTATAGAAACATGAATAAAAAGAACTTGGATTCCCGACACTCTACAAACAAGACCCAAAAACTTCTTCTCTATCAATTTCATTTGTGTGTGTAAGCAATTTTGCTTGAGGACAAGCAAATATTCAAGTGTGGGTGTATTGCGTTAAATGCAACATATAAATTATATCAAATATGGTATAAAAGCAACCTTTTTAGTACTAATGTTGGAAAAAGAGCTTAATTGTACAAAAGGAACAAATTAACGACAAAAACCAGCATAAGTATAGAAGACAGGAAGATGACACGCTATACCAACCCTCCAAGCTTCACCCCAAGACCAAAAACAACGAATCAGAAGTCCAGCACGGGGCCGTGCTTGGTCAGCATGGGGCTATGCCCCTTTAGGATTCCAGAGCAAAAGAAGACAAACAAATGCAGACAAGAAACATGGGGTGTGTCTCTTGGTCACGGGCCATGGTTAACTTCCAGATTTGCATATCTAGGATAGTACAGCAAGTACAATGGCCACGTGGTCGTGCTGTTAACACACGTGGCCGTGCTGTTGACACACGGGGCCGTGTAGCAGTTGACCTAACATGCTCATTTAATGAAGACAAAGAAGAACGAAGACACGGGGCTGTGCCTGCAGGGTACGACCGTGTGAGGCCACTTTTTACAGCTACAAATAGGGGTGCTTGGTTTCATTCGAACTCATCTCTTGGCAAACAAGTTCTCTCACACCTGCAACCACTCCACCACCACAATACCACCATCACCCACTACATTCATCCATCATCCATTCTAGAGTGTCTGTAGTAGTCTCGAGATCCAAGATTGATGGTAAGAGTTTTTGTCAAACAAAGGCCATGCTTGGCAAATCTCTTACATCACTTGGTGAAGACAAGTTATTTATGTATTACTTTTGATTTCCTAGATTTGGTTAACTTTTTAATTAGGTATGTATTAATGACTTTAATAACTAGCTTTTTAAATTGAAAGGGAACTTGATTCTATCATCTCTTCATGTTTTGTTGATTCACTCATTCGTGTCTGTACGGTCTATATAAAGTGTGTTAACTGCCTGGAAGGGTTAGAAGGGTGGTATGGGTGAAGTTCTTGCCTCGTTCAGTGTATAGATCCTGCGAGGACTTGATTCAAGCTTACTAGGACTTCCTTTGAGGTAAATAGCATCAAATCGGGGAAAGTAAGAACGGCTTGAATCCCTTATAAATAGACTACTATTAAAACCTTAAACTGGCCTAGCGGGACTGTATCCTTGCTGACTCAGACCAATATGGCCGAGGGTAGCATTGCCATCAAAAGAGGGACACGCCACATTTTGCATTAATAACTTACTTAATTATCTTTCAATATTCTAGCCTTGCGGGACTGTATCCCTGCTAACTCAGACAAATATGGATGAGGGTAGCGTTGCCTCCAAAAGAGGGACATGCCACTATTAGGGCTTTTGATCAGCTGTGCCGAGCTGAGCCGAGCTAGGGCAAGCTTGGGCTCGGGTCGATTATAAATCAAGCTGGCTTGGATTCAAAACCGAGCTAAAAATCAAAGCTCGGGCTTGGCTTGGTTTTAAACTGAGCTGACGTGGCTCAACTTGGTATGGCTCAATTTTAAAAATAAAAATTAGTGCATAGCTCTAAAAATTAAGTAGTCTAAAATATTATTCAATGCTTTAAAAGAATATATCTAAAATAAGCTCAACCTAGTAAATCACAAACGAAAATCAAACTAATGAACACAAAATAAGTTTTAAACTTCGACAAAATACAATATTAATTCATTAGTATGGTAATCAACCTTCAAATAAGCCATAGATATCAAATTAGAAACTTAAATACATATAAATAATAATTAGTTTTTTGTAATATAATATAATGTATATAAAAATAAAATATATTGTAAGTAAAATGATCCAAGCTAACAACCGAGCCAAATAGAGCCTATCCGGCTCATTACTAGTCGAGCCGAGCTAGACTCACTTTCTAACCGAGCCGAGCCGGCTCAGCTCACTTTCAAACCAAGCTATATTGAGCGAGTTTTTTCCGAGCTAAATCCGACCGAGGTATGAGCATTCTGAACAATCCTAGCCACTACAATCAAGATATTGTTTTAAAAAAACCAAAGCGTGGAAATCATAAAAGGATACATAAATAATAAGTCGGTTCCAAGTAATTCTATCTTGTCTGTTTGCTTCTTTTATTAATTTAGTTACTTCTTTATTTTTATTTATCAAAAAACTTTCTTAAAAATTTGATTAGATTAGACGTCGACAATATTCCGGTATTAAAAGCTCTTGTGTCCTTGGACAACCTCGGTATCTTACCATCACTTTACTACACCAATGATGGGTGCACTTGCCCTAGCGTGTTGTAGAGAGTGATGGCATTATATCGTGTTTTTATAAATTTAAAGCTTGAATAAACGGGTGAAAAGTACTTCAAATATATCTAAAAATCATACTCACACTCCACCAAGTCACCAACAAGATGTGAACTTATACTTCAAGGAAGCACGATAGCCAACGACCAGAGCCCAAAAATTCAGACTGCGTTTAGTGCAGAAAACTCATCGAGTGCTTTTTCAAACCATTCAAACAATGGTAGTGGGTTTCCCTCATTTCCAAGTTTTGATCCAAATACCCCGACACAAACACCCCAATCTTCCCAGAGTTCGAACAATTACAATAGCCAAAACAGGTAGAGCAACCAAAATAATTCCAATCAACAAATCCTACAGTGCAACATAGCGGTGAATCTTGAAAATGCTCAAGACTTACCGAGACAACGGCTAAACAACACATGGCTTTACTTGCCTCGGTCTTGGAATCGTATGAGAGCTTGGTTGCATGAAAGATCGGTAATCCAAATATGACAAAGGAGGATTATGATCAGATTGATTCGGAGGAGTTAGAGCTTATTGATATTAAGTGGTGTATGGCTAGTATTGTTCGTCGAGCTCAAATATTCATGGAAATAACCGGAGGAAATAGTCTGGGTGTCCGGAAACAAAACTGGGATTTGATAAATCAAAGGTTACTTGTTTCAAGTGCAGAAATAAGGGCCATTTTAAATGAGAGTGTTCGAATCGAGAAGTACATGGAAATCATAATCCATTCAATGACGATTATTACAAAAAGGCAATTTATCACCGAACTTCTCAACAATCTCAGAGTACAACAAAGTTATTTCAAATTGAGGATGGTTCGATGAAATCGAAAGATAAAGCTCTTATGGTCACTCAAGAAGACGAAGGATTCAATTGGAATAGCTACATTCCGAAGACCGAAAGTCTTGCACTTCTAGCAGAAATTATTGAGGAACCTAGACCAGTAGTTGAAGAAACAGTTGAAGAAGTTACAAGCAAAGACTATGTTGAAGTCGCTTTTAATGAAACTCCAGATGAAAATTCTGATGAATATAACTACGATTAGAGTGCTGAAGAAGATATTTTCAAAGTGCTTTTAAGTCAGTCATACCACGTGACGTTTATAAATCTTTTGTAGGTTTCTTTGGAGGATCAAGCCATTATCAAATTACACAAATTGATGAATAGACAAAGAAGCCCGTAGAAGAAATTATTGATGTCACCAAAGAAATGAATGTTAAAAATCTCAAAGAGATTGCTGATAAAGTTATGATGGCATAATTACAAGAGGTAGTCTCTAAGAAAGTTCAGGAGGTTGTGATTGAGTCAGTCAAATAGGAGGGTAAGAGTGAGAAGAAAGAAACAGAAAAACAATGCATGAAGTGCTAAGAGCCATGCAAAGATTGTTTTGAGAAGGATGAGAAGTATAAAGAACTTAAAAAACACATTGATAACCTATCAAGTGATCTAAAAGATACAAACGAAGCTTATGATAAACTGAGCAAAACTATTAACCAATACTGAGATGCTAATCGAGAAGATAATGCTACGCTTTCTATGCTCAAAGCGACGGTCATGGAAAAAAAATGGAAATGAACATTATCATTGACACGATCACTAAATTAAAACAGGAGCTAGAAACCGTCAGGATCGAATCGGAAAGGGTTAATTAGAAACTGGTCAGTTATTCAACAACGTCTTATGTACTGGATCACATTCTCCCTAAACCAACGAGAAAAGATGAAATGGGAGAGGATGTGTACGGTTATCGTTATCAGAATAGAGGTCTAGGTTATAATTGAGTTCCACCCCTAACGTGGAACAATTATTCCAGAAAAAATCCCGACGGGGTGGAAAAGGTGTTCAATTTGAAATTAAGAACTGAAAAGAAAGACGAGCTGCCTGAAAACATCGATATAACCTATACCAAGTCACAAAATGATCGTGAGTCAGAGTTGGTTAAAAATGTCATTGACAAAGTGTTAGAAAATGATAGTGAAAGCACTAATTTTGAAAGTGTTAATTCAAATCTTGAGAAAACAAGTTCAAGCTCACGTTCTGAAAATGACGAGAGTTTTCATAAGAACTATATTTCAAAATCAGAACATGGTTTGCATGATGATTCGAATATTGTCAAGTACGTAATGAACGGATCTGACAAGCTGTATTCTGATGACGAATTTCTGATTTAGAACGTGAACATTGACAAATTTGACAAAGTGTTCAAGTTGGTTGAAGTTGATATGTCTGAGATTTATAATATGTATGAATCTTACTATTCCAAACCAAAACTCTCTTATTCTAACAATCAAAAGAAAAATAGCTATTACGGGAGACAGGGTTTGGGGTATGGTAAGAAAAACAACAACATGTTTGGAAATACAAAGTTCACAAAGAAAATTGTTTTTGATTCTGGCACAAGCATAGAGAGTGAAAAAGAAAGTTTGTCAAGCAAACAATCAAACTAAGAATTCTTTGCTGAAAAATGACAACATGAATAGGTTCAGAGATCCACTGTTGTAACAGACAGTTGGAAGTGTTTTAAATGCAACCAAGTGGGGCATATTGCAAGATGATGTCCACAAAATATCTCTAAAGTTATTTACGGTGTCAAGAAAACTTCAGAGAATGTAAAACAGAAATCCCCAATGTTTGTTCCTACTCAGATTCTAAAATGAAACAAAGAATCTAAAAATGATGTGAAACTAGCAAATCTTATTGTTTCAACTAAAAAGGCTAGTGAATCATCAATCAAAATAGAACAAAAAGATTAAAAATATTATCCCAAAAATGCAATCTTGAAAAATCAAACTTGGGTGATTAAATCAAAAACATCTTTTGAAGAGATTAAAACATATGTTCCAACTTTAGTTTATGAAAAGTTTGAACAAAAAGTTGAACAGATTGTTGAAACAAAGTATGAAAGTATGTGTGATTCAACCTGTGAAAACCCACCCAAGACCGTTAAGGCTTGTTTCTCGCTATTAAAATAATTGTTTAAGTGTATGTGCAGGGACTCCCAAGATCTGTTATTTCCAAGTGGATCATGGATAGCGGAGCGTCCCGACACATGACAGGGATGTTGGCTCTCTTATACGATGTAAAATCCATCCGAGGGGCTACGACGGGTTTGGAGGAAACATGGGAGGGAGAATTGTAGGTGAAGGAACTCTAACTAATGGTGTGGTGTCGTTTGACAAGGTCAACTACATAGCAGAGTTAGAGAACAACTTACTAAGTATCTCTCAGATTTGTGATAAAAAATTTCACAACACACTTCAATGATTGATAATGTCTCATTCTGAAGCCAGGATTTCACATACCGGAGGAATGGATCTTGATGCATGCTCCTCGAGAAAATGACTTATATGTCTTAGACATGAGTGTTGCGACCACAATGACAAAATCTGCACAATGTTTTGTGTTAAAAGCAACAGAGAAAGAATCAATGATGTGGCATAGGAAAATGGCACATATTCATCTTAGAAGGATGAATTTCTTGGTACACACTAATCTAGTGGAAGGTGTTAATTTAAAGAGTTTTCACTTAAATGACGACTGCATAAGTTGCAAGAAGGGCAAACAGCACAAAAAGTCACATCCGAGAAAGCTCATGAACTCAATAATGCTCCCGCTAGAAAGACTGCACATGGATCTCTTTGAACCAGTCAATGTTCAAAGTATCTCAGGAGATCTATATTGTCTCGTTGTTACTGATGACTACTCAAGGTTTTGTGGGTGATGTTCTTAGAAAGCAAAGATGAAACATTCGAGAATCTGATGATCTTATTCCGGAAATTAGAGAATCTGTACTACTTGCCAATTCGACGCATTAGAAGCGACAATGGTACATAATTCAAGAACAATAAGATGTAAGAGTTTTGCAATGCGAAAGGAATTCTACATGAATCCAGTGCACTGGACACCCCACAACACAATGGTGTAGCGGAACGGAAAATAGAACGCTTATAGAGACAACAAGAGCCATGATCGCTGATTCAAAACTGCCAGTTAGCTTTTGGAGCCAAGTTGTGGCTTCTGCATGCTAGACATTGAACAGAGTGTTGACAGTTAAGCCGCATAAGAAGACATGTTTCGAGCTACTTAATCAATGAAAGCCAAACCTAAGTATTTAGAACCATTTGGGTCACATGCACAGTAATCAATGCAAATGGAAAATTTGGGGCTAAATCAATGGAAGTTTCTTCGTATGGTATGTTAGTCCGCTTATGAGAATTTATCTTCCTAGTATAAACCAGGTTATTGAAGCTCAGAACGTAGATTATCAACGAGACACATTTCCAACACAGAAACCAAGAGATGCTTGGCTATTCAATTACGAAAGTCTCTGGAATTTCTTCGAGCTGCCATATGAACCGACAGAAGAGGAACTTGTGATACTTTATCAGTAACAACAATATTTATCACAAGAACAAGTTCTTAGTCCAATTGTTATAACTCAAACACTTGTTGGTACTCATGATGGTGAAGGAGGCCCTAGTTCTCAACATCCAGGATCATAGACCGCTGGAACAAGTGATCCTATAATCGAACAAGAGATGAATGAACCTGCTCCTACGTTTGATCAATCCGATGATTCTAAATCTGATGTTGTACTGACATATGACAATGATGGATCTACTTCCGATGATGGTGAAGATCAGATTGAAAGTTTACTCAACAATCAAGCTGAGGAAACAAGTGCTCCATATGAAGCATCTGTAGTTAATCAGAACGCTGATCAAAATATTACAAATCTGGAACATGAAGTGAGCGTTTCTAACAAAGTTATGCCGAGGACATTGTCGTACCGTCCACCAGAATATATCATTGGAGAGTTGCAGACTGGTGTTAAATGACGAAATCAGATCAATTAGGATCTTAGTTGTTTGTGTACTAATAGCACCTTTACAGAACACGGTCTCATATAGATGTTTTATTTTGTAGATAGAGCTGAAAACATATAAGGAAGCTCTCACAGAAGAAAGCTGGGTTAATGCAATGTAGGAGGAGCTATTGCAGTTTGAAAAACTCGGTGTGTGGAAACTTGTTGATCTGCCAGATGACCAGAAAAAGATAAATACAAAATGGGTCTTCAAGTGCAAAAGAGATGACATAGGAGTAATTGTGTGTAACAAAGCTCGACTCGTTGTTCAAGGATTTCATCAGCAAGAGGGAATAGACTACACTGAAGTCTATGGTCATGTGGCAAGATTAGAAAAATCCGCATCTTCCTCCTATTCGTGTCATGGAAGGGGATTAAAAGTGTACCAGTTGGATGTCAAGTCCGCGTTTTTGTATGGAAAAGTGAAAGAGAAGGTGTATGTCGGCAAACCACCTGGGGTCGTCGATCCGATACACAAAGAAAAGGTTTATCTACTGGATAAGGCGTTATACGGCTTAAACCTAGCCCTGAGAGCCGGGTACGAGACACTTTCTCAACACCTTCTGGACAACGTAAAAGAAACTCTCATAGAAGAAAGTTGGGTGAACGCAATGTAGGAGGAGCTACTGCAGTTTTGTTGGTGCATAATGTCTATTGCCTACGTCTAGGATATGTTTGTAATGTTTATAGAGTTTACACGTCAATGATTATTTGTTAAAAAGTAATTTTTATATGTTTTTACACTATGCTTCGTACAAAGTATATACATGTTTCGTACGAGTATCTTACTCGTACGAAACACAAGCCCGTACGAAATATAGTCAGTTGTTTAGCACACACTTCGGTACGAGTCATGTCGACCTATAAAAAGGGAAGTGTTGTGTTAGAACTAGTTTGTGATTTGTCAATTGGTATGAAGAAGCTCTGCCAGTTTGTTTACTCGCATCTATATTTGAATGTCATTAATACAACAAAAGCAGTTAAACAGTAAGTACTATCTTGTTTGTCTTGTCTACCTCTCTAGCAATGAATTCCGCCTCTGCTAGTTGAGCGAAATCAGGTCGATTGCTCATTTCGGGAGCTCGATCCCTGTTCACAAGTGGTATCAGAGCCATGAGATCTGATCTACAGACAGACAACAAGTAGTTACAGGCTACTAGGTGTTCAGACTTGGATATATCTTCATCTTCATCATTTTTCTGACCTATATTGGATTTTGGACGAATTTTGAACGAATTCATGGACAAAATGGACTAGGATTTTAGTAATTCAAGTTAATCTTCAATCTAATCAATCCATATCGTAATTCGGACTTAAAATTGAACTAAATCATGTTGAAATCGATAAAATTTTTCAGTTTGGAGACTAAGTTATTTCGTATGAGTTTTGCATGAAAAATTGACTTAACTTTTTGTACGAATTAATTCAAAAATTCATACGAACAAGTGCTAAAAGTTCACAGAATCTTACAATTTTTCAGATTTTCAAAGAAATTCGTACCAACTTTAAACTCATACGAGTATCTTACTGATACAAAATGCTTTAATTCGCACGAAATATTGTTTGTGAGAAAAATCTAATTATTTTTTGAAAACTTGTTTCGTACGAACAATTTGTCCGCACAAAGAATTTTACTAATCTGATCAGTTTGTTTTCGAGAAGTGTGTTCTTAATTTTTCACAGGAAAAATGTATGAGGAGTTCTACAATGCTTTCGCCACATCAGTCGTTACCACTACAGCAACCCAAAATATCAATCTAGAGAATGAGATGGGAACAATGACGAAACCGCCAAAGCTTATGAATCTAGAAGACTTTGATAGTTGGAGTGAAAGGTTTATGAACTGGGTTCAAGCTAACAACTTTACTTGCTAGTTTGCAATCGAGGCAAAATATATCGCACCAGTTGGTGAAAATGATCTTGAAAAGACCCTTGCTCAATTCTCTGATGTTGAATGTGAAAGGTTTATCAACAAAAAGAAAATGATGAATATTCTTCAACAATCGAT
Source organism: Scalesia atractyloides (assembly GCA_947069175.1). Lineage (NCBI taxonomy): Eukaryota > Viridiplantae > Streptophyta > Magnoliopsida > Asterales > Asteraceae > Scalesia > Scalesia atractyloides. The sequence continues at coordinate 47,938,989 of CAMTDV010000020.1, forward strand.
TAAAGAAGACATCTTGGCTTTACTGCAATACGATGATGATGCGTAATCTTTATGGAATGCTCTTCGACTCAAGTTTCAAGGTAGTGCTCAACTTCACAAAAGAAAAAGGCGTTATTAAGCAAAGAGTTAGATGTATTCACATTGATTAAAGGAGAAACGATAAAGCAGCTGATTGAGCGTTAGTGTCATCTGGTGGTTCATATGAAGAGAATGGGAATTGTAAAGACAAATGAAGAGCTTGTTGACAAACTAGCTGATTCTCTACCGCAAGGTGAATGGTCGACTTACTTAACCATACTAAAGAATGGAATTGAGTACAACAATTTCTCGTTGTCTTGTTTCATTGAAAGGCTGGAGGGTCATGAATTAGAGATGCAAAATATGGCAAAAAACAAGACTGTTCAAGTTCAACAAGATGTTAATCTCTATTTCAAGAGCAGTTCTGCTGCTCAAATCCAAGCGCCAAAGATTCAAACCGCTTTCAGTGCATATAGTTCACCAAGCACACCACCAATTCAGACAAGTGGCTTCCATTCATTTCCAACAGTTGATCCAAATACACCTTCAAGCCAACAATCTTCTTTCGGATCAAACCAACCTCAGAACAATCAAACTACTTCATCATCCAATGCAAATCAAAGAGTTTTGCAATGCAACATTGCCGTTGACTTTCAGAATGCGCAAAATTTTGATGAAAAGACAGCAAAGCAACATATGTCTCTACTTGCTTCAGTTCTTGAGTCGTATGATAGCCTTGTTGATGGGAAGATCGGAAATTCTGAAATGACACCTGAAGATTATGATCAAATTGATCCAGTTGAAATGGAGTTGATAGATATAAAATGGTGTATGGCTTCGATCGTTCGACGTGCACAGAGATTTATGGAAATAACTGGTAAAGAAAATTTGGGAGGTTTGGATGGGAAACTTAGATTTGATAAATCCAAAGTTACTTGTTTCAAGTGTCGGGAGAAAGGTCATTTCAAAAGAGAATGTCCAAACCGAGAGGTTCAAGGAAATCATAATCCTTTCGCCGATGACTATTACAAGAGAGTGATCTACCACCGACCTCAACCAAGAACAAGAATCGTGCCGATTGAAGATAAGCAACCTGAAACTAAAGATAAGGCATTGGTTGTTACACAAGAAGACGACGGGTTTAATTGGAACAAGTTTATTTCGAAAGGAGAAAGTTTGGCGTTGGTTGCTGAAATTATTGAGGAACCGAAAGAAGAATCGGGGCCATCTTTTGATGAAGGACCTGATGATGACGATTACTACTATCATACTTCATAAGAGGAGGATGAGCTTTTAAATGGTCCATTTAAACATCTTTTGCCTAACGATGTTTTAAAAATTTTTGCAGGATATTTTGCACCTAGCCAACATTCAACAGATGAAGAGCAAAAGAAACCGGTTGAAGATGTCAAAGCTGATGAGAAAAAGGAAATGTTGTAGGAAGACATCATTAAAGCTTGCATGGCAAATGGCGATGAAGTAAACAAGTCAACATCTGAGAGTGTGATTGAAAAACCTTGTTTAAAGTGTGCAGAGCCATGTGGTGAGTGTATTGTAAAAGACAAAAGATTTGTTGAATTACAAACTTTAACAGACAATTCGTCAAGTGATTACAAATCCACAAAGGAAGCTTATGACAAATTGAGTGCGTCTGTTAAACAATATAATAAAGCACTCAGAGAAAATGACGCAACACTTATGATGCTTAAAGCAACAGTGATGGATAAACAAATGGCTATTAATATTCATCTAAACACTATTGCTGAGCTCAAAAGTGAGCTTGAGAAAATGAGAATTGAAACTGAACGGGTTAACAAATTGTTAATCAGTTACTCCACAAGCTCATACGTCATAGATCACATTTTACCGAAAATCAAAAATACTGAAGAATCTAAAAATGGTGAAACAAAAAGTGCTAGTTATGATCGAGTTCCACCACCTATGTGGAACAGTTATGCATGAAAAAATCCACCTGGGGTGGAAAAGGCGCTAAATCTTAAATTGAAAACCGAATAGCTGCCTGCGGATATCGATGTAACTTACACTAAAAATGATGGTGAATGTGACTCTGAAGTGGTAAATAATGTGGTTGAAAAAGTGTTAAAAATGAATCTGAAGTGTCTGAGTCTGAATAATCTGAGAAGTCAAAGTCTGATGATATATCAGAAAATAGTTTAAATATTGATCCCAATGTCATAGTTTACAAAATGAAAGTTGATAAACTATTTTTGGATGAGGACTTTCCGATCAAGAATGTGAAAAAGGATTGTGTAGATAAAATGTTCAAGCTTATGGAGGTAAGTCATGATAATTTAGATAAACATGATGCATCTTTATATTCTAAATCAAAAACTGACAACCGACCCTACTATCGTAAAAATGGAGATATCCGGAAAACAAACGAGCAGGGTTGGGTTTCCAGAAGCAACATAAAAACAAAAGGTTCCAAAAATTGAACTTTACAATATGGAACACCACTTTTAAGTCGAGTCTTCATCTCTTTGTTTGTACAATGGTACTAACCTAAGGTCTCAAAGCTTCACATAAACCAGATACAGATATCAATTAGATATATTCATCTGTAAGATGAAATCTAGGGAATCTTGATATGGGAGTATATTCTGAGGTGGGAAACACTGTTAAGTCAAGTTTTAAGACACTTAAATACCGTATCTTGAAACAATTGAGAAACGTGTTGAGGTTTAAGTGGACTAGTATACTGACAATCTAAGTGAATCTCTTTAGAATGTAAAGTTTAATCAAGATCAATGGTACTAGTGATAAGTCTCAAAAACTGATATGATCCTCTTACACAAACTCACAAAAATGTCTGTAAATATGTTTGTACATGGTTATTTCATTTCAGAAAACCCAAAAAGATTTTCGTCTTAGTTTCGACTGCCGATTATGGAAAACTGATCTTCAGAATCCGAAGCTGCTGAATGCTGAATGAATCTGAAGAACAACGGGTTAGGAGCTTATCTGAAATAAGAAAATGCTTTGAAATGATCAAAAGTTCATTAATTTGAAACTTGAATTTAACAGAAAACAGTAATTTGTTCACAAAGTGTTCAACCAAGGTCATTAACTTGGACTTGGTAGACAAATCAGTTAACAAGGGTCATTAACTTGGATTTGGGCAACTGAGTGGGTCGTTAAAACTAGTAAAATGTTTGAAAAATTGAAAAGTTTGAAAAATAAGGAGTACCTTTGTACGAAGTAACACCCTCGTACGAAGATAGACATAGTTACTTCGCACGAAGTAAACATGTTTACCCTCGTACGAAGGTAAATCATGTAACCTATATAAAGGTTACTTCGTACGAAGTAAATTATTACTGTTTCAACTCCTTCTTTGCACGAACGTAAGACTTGAGAGGTTTTCCATTTTAAACGACGAAGTGCTGCCCAAATTTACATTGTTGTGGTTGATATGCAAACCACTAACAACGGTTAAGGTATAATTTGAACGATTTTGGACTTAAAATAAACGTATTGGCCTTATAATCATAAAATTGTAGATCTAGACGTTTGGACTGGTGAAATTTAAAATTGAACAAAATGTTAATCGACGATGTTAGATCATAATACAACCTTCAATTTCATGAAAAACTTCAAAAATTAATGTTTTGATTATAACAATTTTGTATGGAGATAATTACCCTCGTAAGAAGGTAAAATGCTACCCTCGCATGAAGGTAACTGTACTTTAAATGCTGAAAATTAGCCTTGTATGAAGGTAAGTTACTATCCTAGCACGAACGTAAGTGTTTATAAATGTTAAAATTTACCCTCGTACGAAGTAAGTATGTTTTTGGTAAATATGTTTTGTCTTATCTTCATACGAAGTTAAAATATGTTATCTCCGTACATAACCACCTTCGCACCAAAGTTTGGTAAATTTGGAATTTCGACTAAGTGATGATTTTATTGTGTTTTGTAGAAAAAAGCGACGTCTTTTGAGCCGAATCACAACATCTGTTGTGTACTTGACGAGTCGTTACCAAAAATAAAACCTTTAGAAGAAATTCTGGATTTTATGGACCGTATTCCGATAAGAATGCACTTATAAATCAACACAAGGCATGCAGATCTCATTTCTAACGCTTTTGGGATCCTGCGAAGTTTATACCGAATCCACCAATGATACAATCATATGTTAGAATCGGAAACGAAGACAAGGAAGTTTTGATTACTAAAGCATTAATCAGGAGAGTGTTAAATTTTAAAGATAAAGACAGTGATCTGACGAGTTATTCGGAAAGGATGGTTGAAGGATGTTTTTATAGAATGGGGTGTATATAGGTCATGTAAACGAGACGAATTTCATGAAATCTTATCTTGCAAAACCTTACAAAATTTCCATACATCTAGTGATACATGCTTTGAGTCATCGTAAAGGAGGTTTTGATGAGCTATTGGATTATAGAATGTGTATGATTGCAACATTATCTTTGAATCTACCGTACATTTTCATGAAAGTAATCTTTGAGCAGATAAAAGCAAACATCGACAAAGAATTTTTTTGCAATATCCATAGTTTGTGCAGACGATGTTAGTTGATCAGTTTCCTAACTTGCTGAAAGATGGTAAGGATGAATTAGTTCTTGAACATATGACGAATCTATCATTAATTAATCTAAATCAGGATCTTTATCGAAAACAGTTCCTGCTGGCAAGAAGTTTTTTGGAGCAATAAAAGATGAAAATTATATTGCGCCACCAACAAATAAGAGGAGAAAAGATGAGAGCAACTCCAAAAATGATGAAGAGGAACACTTAAAAGGATATGTACCAAACAGATGCAAATGATATGTGAAAAACGATAAGAAAAAGAAACAAACGCCTAAAAGAAAAAGAGCATTGAAAAAGGCTGCTACTATGTTGGTAGACGAGGATACTAATGAAGAGGTACATGTTGAAGCAAATGTGGAAACTGAAGTGTTCTCTACCACATCAGATCATGAACAGGGTGAAAGGAGTACAACTGATATTAGTAGAGATATTGAAAGACAAGCTTTTGAAGGTGACAATCGATCTAGTTATGAAGAAACTCCTATTGCTAGTGATGAAGATGTTGGTCCAAGGATCGCACCAAGAATATTTGATCCAAGAGCTGAAGCAGATAAAAGAGCATCTAAGAAAAAGAAAAGAACTAAAGATGATGATGAGCGGTATGTGACATAGAAGAAAGTAAAGGTAGTAAAAAGCAAGCGTACAGATGTTAGCAAGAAGAAAACCGGATCTCCACTTATAAAAAAAGCTACAAGAAAGTACTTAAAGCAGACAACTACTAGGGCTGATCGAGTGGTTCATGATAAAGAGACACCTTCGGTTGAAGCAAAAATAGAAAAATGTCGTTCCAATACAAACCCCTCCATCAGCGCAAGTACAATAACCTCAATCACCACAAATACAACAGCCACCATCACCACCAAAACAATCAACACCACCGAGAAAACCACAATCTACACCACAATCCACACCACAATCCTTGCAATGACGACGTTCTCGTCCTACATGTCCTGCTTTCAGAGAGGCTGAACATATCTTTCACAATAATTTCCAATTTCCAAACATTTTGACAATGGGTGCTATTGATCTTGATTTTTTAAACAACCAGAACGACCAAAAGATAGAAGATTTGGACAATAGGGTGAAGTTTTTGGAAGAAGATCGTAAACATATATAAAGCTGTTATAGCTAGTCTTGTGTCATATAATGAGCGACTAAGAAGATTGACAGGAGACTTAGAGGCTGGCAGAATGAGGAAAGATAGAAAAATTGATATGATTCAGAAAGTTTTACAAAAGAAGCTGTGTATGGATTTTAAAGCAAAATTTAATTAGATTGAGATTGATGAAGCCAGGGAGAAAGCGGTTGAAAGAGCAAGAAGGGCTGAAGCTGAAGCTGCGTCGGAAAGTAAACGCAAAGAAAAGATTGATGAGGTTCCAATTGTTACGCCCGAGCCAGAAAAAGATCAGAACCATTGGTTAACTATGTTCTTAACGGTGACCTTATTGATATTCCGTATCATTTTGAAAGAAAGAAAAAGTTATAGAAAGAACAAGAGGTTGAGAAAGAAACTGAGGAGGATGATAGAGGATGATGAAAATGTGGATGTTGATGGTGATGATGATAATGATAAAGGTGATGATGATGACAACACGCAAGGTGGTATAGGGTTGGTGGAGTATGAAGCAAAGATTACTGATTTGTTTGATTATGATAACTTTTAAATGACAATGTGAATCAAGAAGAAGATGCTGAAAGAAAGGGGAAGCAGAAGGATCCTGTGAAGATGAAGAGAATACAAGAATCTTCATAGACGTTACCCTTATAACGGATGTTCCTGCAATTTCTCACAGAACGATTTATCTAGAACATGATGTTGAAGAGGGAGAGTTTGTGCATAAATGTGTCGAAACTAGAAGATTATGTATTCTAATATGTTAAGGAAGCTGATAAACATAATGATGTTGTCGTGGAGGATGATGCGGACGATGAAACAATGAAATATTAGGTGAAGGAACCCATGATTTCCCAACATTTCAGGAGATGTTTGATGATGAAACGAATAAGCTTTTAAAACGAAAGATTGACAAAACAATTAAGGATGGTGTGTCTCCTATGGTTGATAGAGAAGAGATTAAAAGAGGCAGGAGGGCATGGTTTAAAACATTCCAAGAGAAAGAAAATTCTGACGACCGTTAGCGTTTTTCACGAGAAATCAAGATAAGTTGCTTGGAGATATTTTAAGTTGGGGTTGGTTTCCGGAATTGAATGTTTGGGGAAAAGAGAGTATGGCGTGCAATACTTCAAGTATTTACAAGATATTAGCACACTGCCATGGTAGGATGTTCTAGAGTTGTGCTAGACAAAGCTTATAAATTTTCAAATGAAGCCTAGAGATCAGAAACTGTGGAAGTTGATTAGAGTTGAAGCTCATCATGGTTTTCCAAACTGGAAGCCTCATTATCCCAAGAAGATTACTGAGACAGATCTAGTTTCGGGTTTGCCTGATGTTACTTTGATCGTTAAACGACCGTGAGCAATGAAACACATGCCCCTGATGAAGTTAGAACAAGATTTTTATAACGACTTCAGATGGTGGGAATTAGATTTGGAAACATGGGAAGCGGAGATCGTACTAAAGATTGAAGGTTTATGGAAAGCAATTAGGTTACTAGACCCGATGTGGCTAGTGAATTTTTCTGAAATAGATGTTGAAAAACTGTTTTACAACAAGATTATACATCAGTTACAAGATTCAGTACAAGCGTTGCAGTATCAGAATGTGATCAGAGTTTGTTATGCATATGAGATCACTTCTGGAAAAATGTAGACTACAAAATGGAGAGAGATTGAAAGAGTTGAATTTATGAAAGATATTAAAAAGGAAGAAAGGATTAAAGTGAAAATGAAGAAAACATGGATTGCAAGATATCAGTTTGTAAAGCCGCCGAAGACTGATGGAACACCAATGTCTATTTCTGAGTTGTAGAAGCAAAGGGCAAGGAAACATTTCTTCAGGCGTTGATGCTAATGTTATAAAGTTTTTAAGACTAAAGATCGATCGAGACTGCGACAAGATCCAAGGGGGAGTTTGTTGATACATATGTCTGCTACCTGCGTCTACAAGTTGTGTCGGTGTCTGTAATAGGCTAAAATGTTCGCTTTTGAATATGTAATGTTTAACTTCGTACGAAGGTGAGATTCTCAAGTTCGTACGAAGGTAGGTGTTATTACTTCGTCCGAAGATAGTTTGTTTTAGTTCGTACGAAGTTGACTAGACTTAGTTCGCATGAAGTGAAAGTCCTATATATAGGTGTGCGTGGTTAATCGGTCTGCAATAGGTTTTGCAAACGATACGGGAAGCCCTGTTGAAGTGTTTTCAGATTGTAAACGTTTATGATATTAATGAAACAGTGATTGAAAAGTAATCTTGTTATATTTCACCTAATCTAAAATGGATTCTGCATGTTATGGACTAGGTTAAACAGATTAGACCTGAGCTTATCTGATTGAAAGTAGATCCTCACATAAAGATCATTTAATTCACTATATTAACTATTTTGTTATTTATAATAGTTTAAACTAATATTTAAATTTATATATACTATTTATAATTTTGTAGCTAAATACTATTTAAATAAAATTCAATAAAAGTAACAACATCAACAACTATCTTAGTTATAAAACTTCAAATTCGGATCTAAATCTACATTTATTAATCATAATTTTATTACTAAATTCTCTTTCAATTAAGTATTATATAATCAATGTTTAAGAAAGACCGGAGTATCTCTATGTTCATTGAATATTTCATTAATAGCACAAGAGAAAGGCAAATTGGTAAATGCACATCAAGACTTGTACCAAATGCATTATAAATTTTCTTAAGTGAAATTTAAGTTGAAGTACAAGTTTTCTAAAGATATAGTTAAAATAGTATTTAGTTACAAAAATATAAATAGTATATGTAGCCCTCTTGGAGAACATAATCTAACTCGACATTTCTTAAACAATGTTTTGACCTGAATCTTTTTCTGACTCGAATCAAAATAACCCTTTTTATGTGAAATGTTCCGACGCGACATGTCTCTCAACCCGACCCGACCAATACGTATTGTTAAATACCAAACGTGTTATTAAAAGAATAATGACTTAAAGAAATTTAAATTTAAAGTTCTAAATTCCACTAATTAATATATATTAAATATTATGTTATAAAAAATTAAAAAAATATATTTGTAGGATTTATTAACATTTAAATTTACATTTACTATTTATATTTTTATAAGTAAATAATATTTAAATTAAGCATTATCTTATTTAAATATTTAAGTATATAATTTCTAAATATTTACGTAGTAACAACGACGACGACGACCACAACGACGATAACGACGACGACCGCGGCGACGGTGACGACGACAACAATAATAATAATATTCAAATTAAATCAGTTTTTAAGGCCGGTCAAGTTAGATTGTGCTCTCCAAAAGAGTTACATTTACTATTTATATTTTTATCACTAAATTCTATTTAAATTAATTAATACCTTGTTTAAATAATTAAGTATATAATTACTAAAAATAATAATAATAATAATAATAATAGCAACAACAATAATAATATAATAATCAGTGTCTAAGGTATGTCAGGTTAGATTGTGATCTTCAAAATAACCTCGGTGACACCCGTCACATCGCCCGGGCTAACCCACTAGTATGTATAAAATGGTAAAACATTGCAGTGGTTTATAAGGGTTGGTTCATCTTTATGGTTACTTCATTTAATAAAAACTAGTATTTAGCCCTCCACGTTATGGCGGGGAGCGTAACGCTATGGTAAACTTTAACTGTTGATGAAAATAAAAGCGTAATATTGATCGTATAATAATATAAAACAAAGTTTTCAACCAATATTCCTAATTTATTGTTCATTAAAACCTAATCTAATTTTTTAACAACGTTCACATTTTCATAGCGCGTGCTCGCATTAACAGATAATTATTTCTTCCAAATGGTAGCCACCCTTTCTATTAGTTCGTTGAGCTTCTCGGTGATATGACGATCAGATTCTATGACATCCTCGAGTATTGTGACAACCGCCACATAACAAGGTTAACTTCACTAGTTAGCTTGATATCTTAATCGATATTTAATTTGTGTGGATGTATCTTGTGATAGATAAAACTTACTATATCTAACAGGAGTCTTGAAATAAAACCCTAGACATACCCTACTATTTATATAAACGATTGGGAAATGATAAGCATTGGCGAATAACTAGTAATTGTCCAAATATGAAAATTACCATCAACAAACTCCTAATCATATCAAATTTATGCTATTATTAGCTAAGGGTGGGGTTCGGCTACAAAGTCCATTTTCTATAAAGTGTACAAAGTCATAAAACACCACAATTTCAACCATAAAACACAAAACCCACAAATAACAAAGTGAAGGTCACTAAAACACAATATCCAAACCCTAACAGTCCTTAAAAACTTCATACACACCATCGTACAACTACGAATATAAAACAAAACTTGATAGATAATCAACATAAAACACAATAATATTAGTCATTAGATAATCAAAGCCTTATCATCCAAAAAATAACTCAAAACCCACAAATATGTGTTTTAGTAATCTTCACTATGTTATTTGTGGGTTTTGAGTGTGTTTTTTGGTTGACATTATGATGTTCTATGATTTTTAACAATTTGTAGGAAAAATAAACTTTGTAGCAAACTCCGACCCTAATAGCTATTTTTACAGAAAAAACGATGAAACCATCCTTAAATGGAAGCTTCGGTTTCAAAATCAATAACAATCTTATATGTGTTACACAACCGACAACCGTAAGTCCAATTGATCAAATTAGACTTCAAATACATCAATATTTACTATTTATAGTTAATGAAACCCAAAAATACCAAAACATTCCTAAATTAGAAAGCCAAGTTAAAAAACTGATAAAATTGTTACATATGTCACACCACTACCACTTTTAGCAGTTGGGGGAAAAAGGGTAAATGTACGGTACTCCTGACTGCGGGAGGGTTCTCCCTCCCCAAGCTAGCTTATCCCCATAGCTACCTGGCGGTTACTACCCAGCAGGATTATTCGGGCTAAGCTGGACTCGAACCCGCGTCCTCCCGTTTGGAATGGGTGAGGCTGGCCACTGGGCTGACACCCCGTGGTTAACTTTTAGCAGTTTGAATGCCTAACTTATTAAGTTTAATGTTTAATCGTTAATAAAAAAATATTAATAATAGAAATATTAATCTCGAAAACCATTAATTAAATATGTTAAAATCCATTTATTTCATTAAAAATCACACAATTATCTTCAAATTACATCTGAAACACTCGTTTCTCTAATTTAAACAAACTAAACTTATACTAATCCATCCACCATACTTAGACTGATCTAGAACCCCCCAAACCTTCATTCTATTTGTCCTCTCTCAACTCTATCTCTAGAAACTGTAAAACACCATCCATCTCCTTCAATTCCTCTCAAACTTGAAGTTAATCAAGAGCAAAATCAAGAGCAATCATCAAAGGTAATCTAAATCCCCTTGAATTCTTGTGTAACCCTTAAATCCTATTTGATTAGATCTGAAAGTAATCAAATATATCCTTGATCCTCTGATTTTATCCTTTGAAAGTGACAAGAACGTGTGGAGGATCATCAAGCAACTACAATCTTCGGTTAGACGTCTCGGTATTTTTCTTGTTTTATGATATTATACATGAAACCAAACCCTAAAAACTCAATGAGTACTACAATAATGATGGTACATCATGAATTTAATGATAATTGGTCGTTCTATGTTGCTTATATACACGATTAGTATTTAAAACTCATTTAGAACACAAACAGTCACAAAAGTTTGCAAATTTTGATCTCAAATCCGATTTTCTTTAAAACATAACTTGATGATAACTAAATCAATTGGTTCAATCAGTGAGCCTAAGATGTACTAATAAGAGCCTGTATGTAAGATCTCAAGGTTCATAATTTCCATTAAGGATAAGTTAATCTTTTTGAATTTACCAAAATGTGTCCAAACTGTTTTTGGATAAGAAGCATTATGGTGTCTTACGAGGACCATAACTCACAAAATATATGTTCAAGTAACCTAAAATTTGTAAAGAAGGTAATAGTATGATTCATAGATATTACCCAACTAGAATTACCTGATTTGAATAAATGTAGATTTTTTTTAATGAATTTTACCGTTATTGTCATCGGCTAAACATTGTACTGGCCTTTCACTATTATTTTGATTTCTATTCAAACATTTATCATGAACGAAAAATATTTAGAAGTCAACAAAACATGTGGGATCATCACATAAATCTTTGATAATTTTATTTGATCGTTTAGTGTTTTATTAAAATTCGTGAATAATGACCAAAAATTGATGTGAAAACGTAGCTGCTGAAGTGGAACGTTTTCACATAAAGCATTAACCTAAAGACTTTGTTTAGTGTATAAATATTATAAAACCATAAATTAACATTACGAGATACTTAAGAGACTTTAATTACAGAACTTAACTAAAGACTTACATCGAGAAAAATGAACCATCTTATAACGTCAACTTGAAACCTAAAACACTTATCAATTCACCATAGCTAGTCTTAATATACGATAATTACTTTGTCGCCTTCACGTAAACAACTTTACAACCTTAACAACTTTCATGTGGATCATCTAGCAACTTATTAGGTGAGTTTGCAGCCTTGTTATCTTGTTTTTATCTTTTAACAAGGGGAGTGAAAAATATGCTCTTTAAACTATTAAAAGTTATGCTTGCTTTGTTATGTGATGCTTTAAACGTGTTAATGTTACTTGATTTATAACCATTTAACCTTGGGATAGTCATTGGACAGAGTTGGGTACCGCTATCCGGATTGACATCCTCACTCATTATCTGTGTATCTACTAGCTAAAGTACACTAATCATCTTTTAAAACGACATTTGAGCGAAATTCCTCCAATTGAAAATGTGAGAACTTGAAAACTGAAAATGTGAAAGCTTGGAAATTGGAAACGAAAATAGTAACAATGTTCCCTTTTGTTTTATCGTGTGAAACGTGTGAAACAATAACTTGGGCGAAAACAAAAACGTTAGTAGGCCTGGTTGTAACTTTTGTAAAGATAACTTTTTGTTTATATCTTTATTCATTACACATGCAAGTATAAGCAAGCTTTATCTTTAAACGCTATTTAATCATTTTAGCCCACGGAACTATAAACCTACAACTCACTAACTATTTTTAATTGACCCTTTTAGCATGTTTTTCAGGTGATAACAAACGATATAGCTTGGATTTGGACTTAGTAAAGACTTATGTAGTTAATATCCCAATATCTCACCGATATATTAGTGATATATCGGTTATCGGTCCCCTACCAAGATAAGGGTGCGGAATATTGAATATCGGTACATATAATATCAGTGATATTGACTGATATTTGACCAATATATCACTAATTTTCACGATATAAGTACCTTTCTTCTTATTTCTACCATATATCTTTCTTCTTATTGCTGCTATTAGTGTTTTAAGTATTAATTGTTCGTTGTTACTATTAAATGTTAGTGTCTTAAGCCTTAGTCAGTTTCTACATGCTACAATTGTTAGTGTTTTGCAAGTTGCAAAATGTTAATTTTTTAATGATAGGAGAGTATACTGAATTGTTAATGTTAAATTTCTATATATATAAATATAGCATGATATTAAAATTACTGATATCCGATCTTTTACCGCATTAACTACTTAGACTAGAAACTTGCATTGAGGAATTGATTGCATGAAGATCTTTCCTTTTAGAGGCATTGCATGAGAGCTTTTGGGTCATTGAATTTCTGTGTTTCCGCCTAGGTATGGGTGTGATAAATATCTTTTGGAGATGTTCGAATACCTAGTAATTCTTGTTTAAAGTCGACATCCTATAAGAAAAAGAGTTCATTAAAATAACATAATAACCCTATTAACAATGAAAAATATATCAAAAATTCATTATGACGATATTAAAATAACATCGGTGCAATTTGGAGCTTATTCCAAGCCGCTGAAGCCACACCATAAAAACAATGCATTCATCATCATCACCTTTACATTCAAGATCTGAATCGAAATAAGAAACCAAAAAATATCAAACCGAATATTTGTTGTAGATTTTGCTACAACCGGTTGCTTTATTCAAGTTGTCTCAGCTTTCGCGCCTTAAAAATCCTGTCATCATAGCCAATATAATAGACATGTGCAATAATCACCAAATGTCTAGTATGCACAAATGGAAGGTCTAGGGTCATAGCCAACAAATGTACAATAAAATAACAACAAAGTACAACAACATTAACCACAAAGAAGTGAAACACCATCGTGCATAACACAAAATTACAGGTTAATCCGTGCTACCTAATTACTATTCATTTAATTAAGTACGTGCATTTAGAGTTGATTATGTGTTAATTGAGTCCATAAAGTCTAGAAATGTTCAGGGAAATGCATGGGTTATTGCATTTGGTAGCATCATATTATCTTATTGCGTAACTGATATGCACCAAATGCGCAACATATAAATTATATCAAATAAGGAATAAAATCAACCTGTTTTAGAACTAATGTTGGAAAAAGTTTGTTTCTTTGTATACTTTTGATTTTCAGGATTAAAAGAGCTTAATGTACAAAAGCAACAAATTAACGGTAAATATCAACATAAATACAAAAGAAGGGAAGTTGATACATCATACCGACCCTATGAGCTTTACCCCAAGACTAAAAACAACAAATCAGAAGACAAGCATGAGGCCGTGCCAGCCCCACTTAAGAATACAGAAAGAAAAAGACAAACATAAGTAGACAAGAGACATGGGGCAGTGGTCAACTCCCACATATGCAAATCTTGGATAATACAACAAGTACAAAGGCCATGGGGTCATGCCTTTGACAGATAGGGCCTTGGAAGCATACAGACTAACACACTCATTAAATAAAAAAAAAGAAGAAGAGAGCACTGGGCTGTGTAAACCGTCTGTTTCCAACTATAAATAGGGGTGCTTGGTTCAATTGCAATCCATCCCTTGGCAAACCACTTCTCTCACACCTTCCATGACTACACCATCACAATAACACCATCATCTACCACATTCATCCATCATCCATCTTTAAAGTGTGTAGTAGTCTTGGGATCCAAGAATGATGTAAGAGTTTTTGTCAAACAAAGGCCATGATTGGCTAATCTCTGACATCACTTGGTGAAGACAAATTTTTTATGAATTACTTTTGATTTCCATGCTTTGGTTAGCATTTAATTGAGTTTGTATTAATGACTTTAATATCTAGGATTTTATATTGAAAGTGAACTTTATTCTATCATCTCTTCATGTTTTGTTGACTCATTCATTTCTTTACGGTCTAAATAAAGCGCGTTAACGGCGTAGAAGGGGGTTAGAAGGGTGGTTTGAGTAAAGTTCTTGCCTCATTCAGTGTATAGATCATGTGAGGACTTGATTAAAGTTTATTAGGACTTTCTTTAAGGAAAATAACATCAAATTGGGGGGAAGTAAGGACAGCTTGAATCCCTTATAGGTAAACTACTATTAAAACTTTAACCGGCCTTGCGAGACTGTATCACTACTGACTCAGACCAATAAGGCCGAAGGTAGCGTTGCCTCCAAAAGAGGGACATGCTACATTTGCATTAATAACTTAATTATCTTTCAATATTCCGGCCTTGAGGGACTGTATCCCTGCTGACTCAGACCAATATGCCCAAGGGTAGCTTTGCCTCCCAAAGAGGGACATGCCACTATAACTAAGATAATCTCTTAAAACCCAAAGTGTGGAAATCCTCAAAGGATACGTAAAGGATATGTCGGAACCAAGTGATTCTATCTTGTCTATTATTCCTTTTATTACTTTAGTTTCCTTCTTTATTTTACTTTTTATAAATCTTTTTCTAAAATTTTGTTAGATTAGACGTTGACGATATTCCGGTATTAAAATCTCTTGTGTCCTTGGACGACCTCGGTATCTTACGATCACTATACTACGCCAACGATGGGTGCACTTGCCCTAACATGTTGTAGAGAATGATAGTGTTATATTGTGTTTTATAAATTTAAAACTTGATAGATGAGTGAAAAGTGTTTAAAAATATTAAAAATCATACACTCTCACCTCACGTTAGTAACCATAAAACTCTTTAACGAGCGTTGGTGGTTATCCGGTAAATGTTTTTATGTCGAAATAGTCCCAATATGTCTAGAACATTAAATCCATGGGATTATTATGTGTTAGTGTGAATAATATATAAAACTTATTCATTTATAAGTGAATATCGTAATTATTAAGCAGGTCGCGTAAATGTTTTTTTTAAGTCCGTTTCTACATCTAAACTTGTGGTTTTCACCAAACAAGGTACTAACATGTGAATAAAAGTGGCGTTGCCTGGTAATGTCACACCGGTTCATAGGCGGAAGCGCACGGTGTGAACTTGATTAGTTTTCATCGCATACGATATGAGTTAACAACTATATGAAATAAAAGCATGTACGATGTACATCCATTCACCGTATATAAACATTACAAGCCACAAGTTTGGAAGTAAAAATCGACATAAATAAATTAAAGTTTACAAACAGGCTTGTTCAAAATAACTTTTAAGACATTAAGGCTATATTCCGTTCGAAGATGGAATATATAGACCAAACCCTCCAAAATACGGATGACATCGACTACTAGTAACCTTGAAACTTCGTAAACGACTACGCCAAGATCCACTTTAATTTCCTGAAATACATGTAAGTTTAAAAACATTAACAAAAGTTGGCGAGTTCATGCGTTTTGTGCACGCGCCAATGAATCTTATAAACATTTGAGAGTTCATATATGAATTTATGTGGTATGTAAAGCGTCAATGAACTTGATGATCATTAATGTTTTGCAAGGACATTAATATGTGTGACGACATAGGAAGTGCTCAACCCTAGACGATTTTTTCCGGTCCACCCGGCTGGGACAACAAAAGCACTACATGCGGCCACACAAGGACCCATGAGTGAGGCTCGCTACACCCGATAGATCTACCACTCTTGTTGCTCGGTCTTATAAAAGATTAATGGTACTTAAGAGAGACCCTATCCGCAATTTCATTCCATAGCTAAACCATACCATCGAAAACATATATTTCCCCCCGAGAGTTATAAACCGAAAACATTTAAGAGAAAAGGGGGGACATGAACTCACTGATTTGTGTTCGTGAATATATGCTAGCAATTCGGGTATCCCAAAGAGCGTATCAACCTACAAGTGCTCTAACTCATTAGACACTTGAGTTACCGTTAAATACGTACACGTTGTTCATCTTGAATGTTAATGTATAAGTTAAGTATTTGGATCCCTTACGTATTTTAAATATGTTAGCATTTGTTTCGCATTTTTGTTTTAATATACATATATACACTTCTTATATATATATATAATATATATGTTTCGTATCCATCAAGTGTGTGAACGGGCCTTGCCCTTCGTGAGCCTTCATGCCTCGCACGAGTATAAGTGGGCCTAGCCCATAAGAGTCTTTGTGCCTCGCACAAGTGAGAATGAGCCTAACCCATTTGAGTCTCCGTGATCCACACGGTATGAGTGGGCCTAGCCCATGAGAGTCTCCGTGCCTCGCACGACTTACGTTCGTTATGTGTTGATTATATATATATATATTATGAATATATAATATATATATATATATATATATATATATACTTACTACTGTGAGTTTAGTGAACCTCGTTCATTCGTAACGACGTGTGCTGCTTAAGTACGAGTATTTGTTCTTCATGTTGTATGCCTTTTATAATTATAAGTGTTAAAAATATTTATTTTTAACATCATAAATACATTGATGTATTTGTACGCTATTCTTTACATGATTATACTTTAACAAGTGTATATGAGTACATTACTATGTACTTACGTATTTTTATACATGTGTGTATACCGTATTCGTACTTGTATTTGTATACCGTTCCATTGGTATTTAAACTATAATTATACGTATTCATACAATATTTATACATATTAGTATACCGTATTATTTGGTATTTATACGTATTTGTATACCGTATTATTTGGTATTTATACTGTATTTATACGTATTTGTATACCATATTATGTGGTATCTTTGTGTATATGGGCCTAGCCCAAATGAATGGTGTATGGATGGGCCTAGCCCAATAAATTATGTAAGTGGGCCTAGACCAATGTATTATATGATGTCGGGCTTAGCCCATTCGACATGTTAATGGGCCTAGCCCAATGTTATGTTTTAAAATGGTCCTTAGCCCATTTATATATTAGTAGGCCTAGTCCAACTTATTACATATATTAGTGGGCTTTCACTAGCCCATTACAAATCCAAGGATTCTTCTATTTACCATAAACGTATTTCGAGCGTATTTTATACGTATATACTTTTACATGGGTATAATTTGTGACTCTTCGTTTTATACTTTCCAGAATTTTTAAGTGTTGAAATATATAGATTTTTAACCAAACATATATTATTTTTAGAGTTCATCGTAGAACTTATTGTTATATATTTTCTTGTCGAAACGCCCAAGCATCGCCCGTGATAGGTATCCTTCCCGTGTTGTAATGATGCGGCGACCGTTGCGGTTAGCTACACATTTACTCCGTTGGGTCGTTTATCTAATAATTCATGTCGACTTTTGGTTTTATGTATATATATATTTTGTCCGTAATATAAGGTTATGTAACGATTTGCCCGATGTCCGGTTGTTCGTCGTCCGCGTCTCGTGCCAAAGTGTAATATAACTTTGTTCATGTATTTAGTTACTTAAGTGTTTTCTTACTCGTTCGCCATCGCGTATTTGGAGATTGTTTGTGTAGTTTATTTGTATTTTAGTTAGTATTCTTCCGAACTTCTAATACATACACATAATCGTACGCAAGTATTTATACACACAAGTTGGTGTATTTTTAAACATGTATATATTTTTATTTAAACATATATTTATACTTATAAAGTTTCCATTTCACCTTTTTATAACTCTTTTTAACTTATAATTATATACAAGTGTTTATAAAAATTCTTGTAAGATTAGGGCTTAACCCTTTTTATTAAACTTTCTTAATTACCGATTAAGGTCACTAATCATGTTTTGTCCCATTAATCACCCTGTTAATCGTACTTTAATCACGATTAGATTTTAGAAAAATTTCGCCATAGTTTCCCCTAAACTATGGCGTTTTCCACATTGTTAAAACGTATTATAAGCATGTTTGAATTCCTTAATCTCAATCAATTTCCAATCAAGTTTCTAACTATCAACTTTGCATGTATAATTTGCACATAAATATGCTCATGCTCCATGAACTTTATATATTTTTCTAGTCACACTTTTAAGATATATATGATGACACTTTTATATCATCTAGCAAGATCATTTAAACCATCATATTTAGCACACTAATCTTGTTCTTCTATTTAAACAACTTTGAATAACACACTTTTAAAACTATTTAATGTAAATCATGGTTTTTAATTTGCATGAAAGTTATAAAATGTTAAAAATCACTTTTATTTTTGTAGAAAAGCTCATGGATCATGGGATGGATGATATTGTCTTGATTCAAACATTAATATGTTTGAATCATCATTTTTGTTCTTAATCATACAAGATCATTTACTTAAACAACCCACTTTAACATAATCATCAAGAATATATAAGCTAACTAGCACTAAGCAACATGATCAACACAAAATATATCACATTAGTAGACTTTTATGTTATGATTAGGGTTTTAAGCTTTTATTTTCTTTGAGATTCAAGATGATCAACATGTACTTTACTAATCTACATATTATAACAAGCTTAGATTTAGTGAAATAAAGTCTTACAATTTTGCAAGATTATGATGAAGATGATGAAGGAAATAAGACTTCCAAGATGGCAAGAATAAGCTTCTAAAGACCTTCCATGCTTGCACCTTCTTGAGGGGTCTTGAAGTGGGTTAATATAGGGTGTTTAGTGGTGGAGAAATGGTGGTGAATGGTGGTGTTAATGGTGGCGTGGGGTGAGGAAGAAAAGGGAGGCGAGTTGAGTTTTTTTTTTTTTTTTTTTTTTTTTTTTTTTTTTTTTATAAATGGACATAATATGGAATGGTGATCAAGACCATCATTTTACAAACCCATCAAATCTTCTTCACCATACCCTAGCCTTATGTAATCTTGCATTTTTCAAACAAGAAACAAGTGGGTGGGGCCCACTTTTTGACCGAGTTTTAGAATGGGGGGGGGGGGGGTTAAATGTAATTTTTTTAACATGTGCATATATATATATATTAGATATTTTGGTAATTAAATTAGGTATATTGATTAGTGATTGGTCTTGCATCATTAGGGAGTAATTAGGGGTTTTAGATGTTAATTAGTATAAATTAATCCCCTTGACTAGTTGGTGTTAGTTTCGGGTGGTAAAAATATTATTAGATCGGTCGTCGGGTCACTTTCGGGCAATATATGGGAAATGTGCTTTAGTACCGAAAACGTCATCTCAGCTTATTATATGGCACCACCAATGTTGTTTCGGACATGAAATACTCTTAACTAGTTCACTGGATAATCCGTTTAGGTGTTAGGATGGTAAGGATGCTTCTTACTAGTTCGTCGGATCGGTTTCGGACAAGTTGCATCCGTTATGGCGTGACGTCGGAAGCTTATGTTTAGGATATTCCATTGATAACCCCAAGCTTATTTAGGGTGTATAGCATTATATACGAGCCTATGCCCCTTAAAGTGTTGAGTCTTGGCATTTCGGACAAATTTACTTTCTTATATTTTAACGCGATTCGGACGAATTTTTAAGACATGTGTTTTTCCGGAAAGTTAAAGTGTTTTTGTATTTAATGTCCCTAATTAGGGATTTTTATTTGTATTTCAACCATGAGATGCTTTCGTGCCATTCGTTGCTCGTTTCGACAGTTTTCAGAACTTGCTGGCATGAATAGTGTGTTCCGGTGAATAGTGTTTTCAGCATTTTGCCAATATATTTGGACATAGTTTGTTGTTTTCTCGCAACGTGAAGAATGTAACGATGTTGTTTAGCATAATTAACCATGTCCTATGATTTCTAGACTTTACACGACCTAATCATACATTAATTAAGTCGTAACGAACACAATAATTTGTATAATCAAGTTGTTAAGTTGTACGGAATTTACCATTATTTTGCCGGTTGTCATAGGTAATTGGTTTACTATGGGATAAGAAATATTATGTGGATAATTATATAATGAATCCCCATTTTTTTATTGTGTATCCGAACAATTAGCCTAAATAATAATCATTTTACATCAATTCACCAACAAAGCAATGTCTAATAAACTAGTTAATGGTAACTAGTTAAATAATACCTAATTAGGTTTCCAAGTATCCTAATTATACTAATTACCTAAATAACCATTCACCAATCATCACAAAGGCCACAAAATTTCAAACCAAATTAAACAACCGCAATCCATCCCTCAATCCTCACGGACTACAAGGGGGCCCCCACCATCACCATACTTTTGTTGAGTGTAATAAGGGTATGCATGTTGGGTCTTGACTTTGGGGCACTAGGAATGGTGTTGTAAGGCATGTAAGAATAGAAGAGTTTGAACTTTTAACACTTCACAAAAACAACACAACACTCTCTTTTTCTCCTCTCTTATTCTTGGCTCCAAACACCCTTTCACCTTGACAAGAGGGCCCCACCATCACCATACCAAAAATTGAACTCTAAATCCCCATTTATGTTGAGGTATTAGAATATTATGACTATCTTGGAGCTATACCTCGACATACAAGCTTCTATACTCACTTTCTCTCAAGGAAAATCTTCCATATTTTAGACTAGCAATGAGGCAACTTGTCTATCTTGTTATTTATACATATATTGATGTCTATTTATACAAGTTTGATCACCAAATGAGATGTTAAAAAGTATTTTTTAACATGTAACCTAAAGTTAAAAATGGAACTTTTGGAACTGTATATGTGTCTGTATGTACCTGTGAGTTTGTATATGGATATATATGTGATTGTTGTTTGATTTGTGAAGATATACGTGCTTGTATGCTTAAGTTGAAGCATGATGATTCTTGTATGAAGTTAAATATGTTCATACGGTGATTTTTACTAAAAATGGCATTTTATAAAGATATATGTGGCCATGGAACTTGTTAAAGTTGTTTGATGTTGATTATGTGAGATGCTAAAAAGTATTTTTTTAACATGTAATTTAAAGTTAAAGATGGAAATTTTTGGAACTGTATATGTGTTTGTATGTACCCGTGAGTTTGTATATGGATATATATGTGATTGTTGTTTGATTTGTGAAGATATAAGTGCTTGTATGCTTAAGTTGAAGCATGATTATTCTTGTATGAAGTTAAATATGTTCATACGGTGATTTGTACTAAAAATGGCATTTTATAAAGATATATGTGGTCATGGAACTTGTTAAAGTTGTTTGATGTTGATTATGGTTAATATGTTAAAACATAAGTTAAGTATAACTTAACAGTAAACCTTGTAAGATAAAGTTTGGATAATGATTATTGAAAGTTTAAGCATATTTGTATATGTTAAGTATATTTTTGATGAAACATAGTTTAACATGCGAGAAATGCATTTCTAAGGTGAATATTATGCTTATTGGTAAATTTGGCACAATATGGTTTGATAATGATAAAGTGTATGTTCACACTAGGTATTATATGTTAAGTGATTATTTGGGGATAGGGGCTTATTATATGTAAAATGGTGATTTTGTGATTAGATGATCATGGTATGATCAACAAGGGTTTTTGTGGTTGATTTAGTGTTTTGTAACAAGACTTGGTGGAATTTTGGTAAAAGGATGTTTTAACGTGTGCATTTTGTTTTCGCTTTATGGTGTTAGTCTGACTATATTATGGCGTTTTCAGGTAATGTTCTGAAAGTCTGATTACACCGACAGTTGTTCATGCATGCGTTTCGAGCAGTTTGGTTTGTTATGTAGACATTCTTCTATGTTTTGAGAAGCTTGGACATTCAGGAATTTCCAAAACAATACATTCTTAATAGATGGCGTAAAGACGTTATGCTAAATTGTCATACTAGTTACACAATGATGCCGATGATCAAGGTATGATGCAAGAAATTATTTTTACGACCGAATATTCCTTGAATCGTTTGTCGAGCAACAAGGAGGAGATTTCCTTGTACAAGGATTATGTTCAATCGTATATGAAGAAAGTTTAGGATATGTAGTTTGTTGCCCCAGCTCTCCTAGCACTAGGGATAGATTCGCCGAGATAACAAGGTATTACCAAAATGACAAGAATCCCATAAGAGTTCATGTTGGTTACAAGTCGAAAGGATCTCGAACTCCTAAGCGATTGATATCCAAACATGAAGACACAGCTGAAAAGATAAAAAAGAAGACGGGGGCGAAAGAAAGACAGTGTAAGAATTGTAAACAATTCGAACACTACGCATCCACATGCAAGGAGCCTGTAATTAAAAGAAGATTTGCATAATCTCCTAGTGCGGATACAAGTGAAGAATAGCTTTGGCATTTTTAAAGATTTTTTTAATTCTTTTTCTTTCGAGAAGAACATATTTTTGGAGATTTTTTTGTTAATACACAACTCTTGGCGTTTTTTTGAAATGAAATAATTTTTTTGGAGTTTTTTTTGTTATGATTACCTTTAACCATTTAATATAAAATTCTTGGTGTTTTCGTAGATAATAATTTCTTCATTCATAAAAATTAGAAATAAAAACATATGAAAATAAGAATGGTAGTTAAGACGCCATAAAACATAAAATCATCATTCAAAACTCATCATCAGATGGGATGGGATTACGTTTGAGTAGTACCCATCACTCCTATCATCATCATCTTCTTTTTCAGATTCTTCGTCAAAATGCCCATCTTCGTCTTCAGTTTTAACGGCGTCGTCGTCTTGAAGTGCTTCAAGCCTCAATTTAAACATTCTCTCAAACGGAGCCACTGTCAGGGTTATCTCTGCATTCAAACATCTTGAATTGCATATTGTTCTATAAACCCAAGTTTCTGTTCGGCCAGTATGTTATCAACTGTGGGGCCATCTTCTTGCCTGTTGTTCTATACAACCGTCACCCATTCATAATCTTCATCATAACACCATGATTCGATGATGGGCTCGACAAATTGATTTGCATTATATTGTGAAAATCTTCTTCTCAATCTCCTTATCACCGTTTGTGTTTTATCCTGAGGAACTCCAAGTTCCATTAATTATCCTCCTCTGAACTTCTTCTTCCATGTTTATATGGCGTTTACAGTTTTCACCATCACCTTTCTTCGGTTTATGTTGTCGAAAGTTTAGCGTTTAGTATAGAGTGACGTTTTTGTTTTTGCGTATAATCAATGATGGTTTATTCATTTATATAATGAAGTTTTAGGCACGTGTTTTTTAGTAGGAGTTTTTCACAATAAATGGAAAACAATAAAGTCTCTGTGGCATTTCAGAGGCTTTATCATTTTGGCGTTTTAGAGGCTTTATCATTTATGTTACAACAAGTTCGCCTTTTTTGGCGTTTCTTTTTTTTTTTAGTCAAAAGACCCTTTAACCCTTAATGAACCACATGCCTTTACGAAAGCCATTGATATTTACATAAACACCACCGTTTTGTTTTAATCCATAGATTGTTTTGATCCAACAGATGGGAACCGTTCTCACCATGTGCATAAGCGCAAATGTTCTCTTCTTCTTTAGGACTATATTTATTTGGTTTGGATAGAAGAACTACTACCCGTCCTTCTTTGCACCCATTTGTTTCAATAATTATGTAATCTGTAACTAGTGTTAATTTTCAAAACAAAACAAGTTGGACTAGCATTGATTTTGAGATAGCACTAATATATGCATTAGAAAATTTTATGCTTTTTACTCACAAAAAATCACAGTTAGAACTGATTATGAAGCTATTGTAAAATAAAAAAAATTATCAAAGCAATAAGATAAATAGAACCCGTTGGGTTAATTTACAAAATATTATCAAGGAAGTGAATATCAAATAAATTTTGAATATATTAAAGGAAAAAATAATGGGATTGCTGATATGTTATCTTGTAACATTAATAGATTGTTACTTACATGGAAAAGGAAAAAGATAAAGGAAAGGAAAAACTTATACATCCCACACAACCTACAAGACTTTATCTGATGAGTATATCATCCGAAGAAAAGAAAACAGAAAAGCTTATGAGCCAGTCAATCCAAGCAGGTAATAAACCGAATTTTAGACAACTGCATGCAACAATAGCGGATCTCAACAATGTCGCACATTTTTACAACCTAAGTTAATCAAAGGCTACAAATGATCTCCCTTCGAAAAATAGACATTTTACACAGAGGACAAACTCCCATGCACAAGATAAGCAACACACCGTTATTACCTTTGGTAATTATGCCTTACAAATGTGTGATGATCCAATATAAAATTTTGCCCAGTTATGGGATGAAATTAATAGAAAAACAACAATGTTTATTAGACAACCTTTGGCATATTCAAACTATGCCTCAGGTCGCAACCTTTAAAGTACAAGTATTAAATGTTCTAAGCATTTATTTTTACGAACAAAGAATGAAAACACCTGGAAAACAACAAAAGCCCAAGGTTACCCAATACGTTATCTTTCGAGGTACTAAAATCGGCATTTTTAACAAAGGGGTACCATGGCTAAACGCATCTAAAGCCCTAACCCAGTTTATAAAGGATTTACAGACTTTCAAAAGGCAATAGAAACCA
The DNA here is from genome assembly GCA_947069175.1 of Scalesia atractyloides. Lineage (NCBI taxonomy): Eukaryota > Viridiplantae > Streptophyta > Magnoliopsida > Asterales > Asteraceae > Scalesia > Scalesia atractyloides. Next base: position 47,964,390 of record CAMTDV010000020.1, read on the forward strand.
TAAGAGAACATTTTTGGATAAGTGTCTTTTACATAGAACCTGAAGAGGTTCAAACCTTTGTAGACATGGCAAAAACAAAGCGTGAACAAGTGATTAAAGAAAAAGAAGAGCTAATCACTAAGTTACAAGAACAATTTGTACAACAAGGAAAAAATCAACAGTCTATACAAGAAAAGACTGAAAATAATTTATTAAAACAAAAAATGGTGGTTCTGGAAGCAAAATATCGACTGTTATCAAAAAAATTGAGAAAAAAGAAAAATATAACGATAAATTGAAACTATGAATGTTTAGGATTAGAGTTCTTGATACACCATGGAAACATTGTCTAAAGCATCTGATAGAATGTTTTCCTGAGTTTAAACAGATTGTATCATAGAAGATTTGTACTAAATTTCCTCTAATTCTATATGAACTACAACAAAGATTGGCAGAGTTGGCCTTTGGAGATCCACTCACCACTAGAGTAAAGGTAGTCAAAAGAACAGACAACGAGGGCAATGGAACTGGCCTTCTTCTGTTACAAGTTTTTCTTCCTACACAGTTAACATATGACCACCACGGTATGATTGACCATATGGAAATCGGATTAAATAGCAAGATAGAACAACTTCTCAATCGTTTTGGAGAGAAATTTATTCTAACAACAGGAAACATTGCTACACACAACTTCCAACCTATAATCGGATGTAAAATTTTAGCCTCACTTCCTTATACCGATTCCAACACGTATAGACCAACAAGAAAATGCGTTTTTATTGATCACCAAATCTCTACAAATACCTACCTATAACGCTCGACAGTAACAAAAATATAAACTTTCCAAACATGCATCTGCTAAAAAACGGATCATAAAACTCTAGAGATTACACTAGATGTTCAGCCACAAGTTCAAATAGAATCACTAGACAAGTCTATTAAAAAGTACCAACAAATCCTAGCATTACCAAAACATTTTCATTGGGTACCATTTAAACTCCTAGGAGAGGGACATAGTATACAAATTTATGCTAAACAAAATTGGAGCATGTTATTGCCATTTGTAGATGAAAGGGATCTTCTAGAACCAAATCATATTGTAAACCTAGAAACAACCGACGATGAAAATGATGATCCAAGAACACCATAGTCTATCAATAGCACATAATCTTTAAAAACAATGATGTAAGTTGTTGGATCTAGTGGACCCACAAAAGAACAGATGATTGGAAAGCCAAAATAGTCTACAACCTCTGATTACAAATAAAAGTGCTTTGAAGATCTGCTCCTCCCAAAGGCAAAGACTCAACATCTGCTACTCTAAAGTTTGCCAAGGCCAAGGTCTGTTCACAAGATCTGCTGAAGACAAACTATGCTTATAGCCAAAGGTCTGCCAAAGAGAACCTCTTCTGATGAAGATAAAGTCTGATGAAGCTAAGGTTAGTTGTGGATCAACAAATGATAAAGCTTAATAGAGGATTCTTAACAAATGATAGTCAAAAGAAATTTATTCTAACAACAGGAAACATTGCTACACACAACTTCCAACCTATAACCGGATGTAAAATTTTAGCCTCACTTCCTTATACCGATTCCAACACATATAGACCAACAAGAAAATGCGTTTTTATTGATCACCAAATCTCTACAAATACCTACCTATAACGCTCGACAGTAACAAAAATATAAACTTTCCAAACATGCATCTGCTAAAAACGGATCATAAAACTCTAGAGATTACACTAGATGTTCAGCCACAAGTTCAAATAGAATCACTAGACAAGTCTATTAAAAAGTATCAACAAATCCTAGCATTACCAAAACATTTTCATTGGGTACCATTTAAACTCCTAGGAGAGGGACATAATATACAAATTTATGCTAAACAAAATTGGAGCATGTTATTGCCATTTGTAGATGAAAGTGATCTTCTAGAACTAAATCATATTGTAAACCCTAGAAACAACCGACGATGAAAATGATGATCCAAGAACACCATAGTCTATCAATAGCACATAATCTCTAAAAAGAATGATGTAAGTTGTTGGATCTAGTGGACCCACAAAAGAACAGATGATTGGAAAGCCAAACTAGTCTACAACCTCTGATTACAAATAAAAGTGCTTTGAAGATCTGCTCCTCCCAAAGGCAAAGACTCAACATCTGCTACTCTAAAGTTTGCCAAGGCCAAGGTCTGTTCACAAGATCTGCTGAAGACAAACTATGCTTATAGCCAAAGGTCTGCCAAAGAGAACCTCTTCTGATGAAGATAAAGTCTGATGAAGCTAAGGTTAGCTGGGGATCAACAAATGATAAAGCTTAATAGAGGATTCTTAACAGATGATAGTCAAAATAAATTTATTCTAACAACATGAAACATTGCTACACACAACTTCCAACCTATAATCGGATGAAAAATTTTTAGCCTCACTTCCTTATAACGATTCCAACACATATAGACCAACAAGAAAATGCGTTTTTATTGATCACCAAATCTCTACAAATACCTACCTATAACGCTCGACAGTAACACAAACATAAACTTTCCAAACATGCATCTGCTAAAAACGGATCATAAAACTCTAGAGATTACACTAGATGTTCAGCCACAAGTTCAAATAGAATCACTAGACAAGTCTATTAAAAAGTACCAACAAATCCTAGCATTACCAAAACATTTTCATTGGGTACCATTTAAACTCCTAGGAGAGGGACATAATATACAAATTTATGCTAAACAAAATTGGAGCATGTTATTGCCATTTGTAGATGAAAGTGATCTTCTAGAACTAAATCATATTGTAAACCTAGAAACAACCGACGATAAAAATGATGATCCAAGAACACCATAGTCTATCAATAGCACATAATCTCTAAAAAGAATGATGTAAGTTGTTGGATCTAGTGTACCCACAAAAGAACAGATGATTGGAAAGCCAAAATAGTCTACAACCTCTGATTACAAATAAAAGTGCTTTGAAGATCTGCTCCTCCCAAAGGCAAAGACTCAACATCTGCTACTCTAAAGTTTGCCAAGGCCAAGGTCTGTTCACAAGATCTGCTGAAGACAAACTATGCTTATAGCCAAAGGTCTGCCAAAGAGAACCTCTTCTGAGGAAGATAAAGTCTGATGAAGCTAAGGTTAGCTGGGGATCAACAAATGATAGAGCTTAATAGAGGATTCTTAACAGATGATAGTCAAAATAAATTTATTCTAACAACAGGAAACATTGCTACACACAACTTCCAACCTATAATCGGATGTAAAATTTTAGCCTCACTTCCTTATAACGATTCCAACACATATAGACCAACAAGAAAATGCGTTTTTATTGATCACCAAATCTCTACAAATACCTACCTATAACGCTCGACAGTAACAAAAACATAAACTTTCCAAACATGCATCTGCTAAAAACGGATCATAAAACTCTAGAGATTACACTAGATGTTCAGCCACAAGTTCAAATAGAATCACTAGACAAGTCTATTAAAAAGTACCAACAAATCCTAGCATTACCAAAACATTTTCATTGGGTACCATTTAAACTCCTAGGAGAGGGACATAATATACAAATTTATGCTAAACAAAATTGGAGCATGTTATTGCCATTTGTAGATGAAAGTGATCTTCTAGAACTAAATCATATTGTAAACCTAGAAACAACCGACGATAAAAATGATGATCCAAGAACACCATAGTCTATCAATAGCACATAATCTCTAAAAAGAATGATGTAAGTTGTTGGATCTAGTGGACCCACAAAAGAACAGATGATTGGAAAGCCAAAATAGTCTACAACCTCTGATTACAAATAAAAGTGCTTTGAAGATCTGCTCCTCCCAAAGGCAAAGACTCAACATCTGCTACTCTAAAGTTTGCCAAGGCCAAGGTCTGTTCACAAGATCTGCTGAAGACAAACTATGCTTATAGCCAAAGGTCTGCCAAAGAGAACCTCTTCTGATGAAGATAAAGTCTGATGAAGCTAAGGTTAGCTGTGGATCAACAAATGATAAAGCTTAATAGAGGATTCTTAACAGATGATAGTCAAAAGAGTTTACTTGTATTATTAATGTAACAGTGCTTAGGCTCTAGCAGATTTAAGAGTTTGTTAGGCTGTTAGATGTCGCTGTCTAGGTGACGTCAACTTAGATTCTTCAAATGTTTCCACTTATCATCTGCCCCCATTCCAGTCACACAACTCTCATCATTTCCACCAAAATCCACTTTATTTCCATCCACTCAACCACCACCACAAATCATCCACTAGCTTCTTGGTATCCTCTAGTGATTCTTGCAATCCAAGGTGAAATTGAATCTTTTTATACAACAGAGGATCCATCACAATTGTCCTTCCCATCTCTTTTTGCTTATCGCAATCCTAAAAACTTAGATGAATATTTGAAGTTGAAAGCAAGACAGGCTCAGATTATTGGAAGGGAGATGAGCAAAGGGAAGGATGATAGGACTTCTCAGGGAATCTTGTCACTAGAACTTAGCAAGGTGAGAAAGATAGAAGATTATGCTAAGGACCTGACCAAGTCCTGTCTAAGAAGTCAATAAATGTTGTACTTGATAAGGAACTGAGATAGGATCACCTTAATCATATCATGCAATATAAACCATACAAAGCAAACAGAACTCAGTTCAAAGATTGGTCAACAGATGCTCTCAAAGAAGAAATAAAAAGAATTCAAAAGATGATCGATGACCCTTTACAGAAGCCAACTCCACCAAACTGGAAGAAATACAAACAAGTTGATCAAAACAAGGCATTAAAGCTGAAGAAAATGAGAGAAGAGATTGTTGCTCCAAAGTATGGTACTACAAGGTCTGCTTCCAGATGGACAGAGTCCAGAATTGTTGAAACATACAAGAAATAGGAACAACTGAGAGAAAAGGATCCTACAATTCCAAATAAGCCAATATATCCAACATTGTTTGTCCTTCAACAGACCCATACATCTAAAAAGCAGTCCTCAACTTGTCAATAGCTGATTTAAATCAAGCAAAAAAGCAGAAGCAGATGTCTGAGGCTGATGCAAATATGTATGATGACTACTATAGGAAAGAGGGACTGAAAAACCAACTGTTATATCACACAGATCCTACAAGTGCCCAACTACATGAAACACTTACTAATCTTATGGGTAGGCCACAATCACCAAACTCATCAAAAATAACCATTCACCCAAGAAAATCACCTGATTCAAAAATTCTAAAGTGGCAGTCATCCTCAGACACCCATGAATTAACTTTGCTCAGAGCAGATGGTGATGTTCAAAGGAGAAGATGGAGGATGCATATGGTCTAGATGCAGATGACCTCCAAGATTTATTAAACCTTGAACTAGAAAGGGATTTTGAAGATATCATTTCCATGGACTTTGAATTGCAATTCAAAGGCCAAATTAGGGAAAAGCTATGAGTAATAAAGATCAGAAATAAAGGAGAGTTTTGACATCATCTGTTCTAGGGGGAGATTGTTGGATATAGTGGACCCCACAAAAGAACAGATGAGCGGAAAGCCAAAATAGTCTACAACCTCTAATTATAAATAATAGTGCTTTGAAGATCTACTCGTCCCAAAGGCAAAGACTCAACATCTGCTACTCTAAATTTGCCAAGGCCAAGGTCTGTTCACAAGATTTGTTGAAGACAAACTCTACTTATAGCTAAAGGTCTGTCAAACGGAACCTCTTTCGATGAAGATAAAGTCTGATGAAGCTAAGGTCTGCTATGGATCAACAGATGATAAAGCTCAACAAAGGATTCTTAACAGATGATAATCAACAGAGTCTACTCGTATTATTAATGTAAAAGTGCTTAGGCTCTAGCAGATGTTAGGAGTTTGTTAGGCTGTTAGATATCACTGTCTAGGTGACGTCAGCTTAGATTCTTCATATGTTTTGTTTGTACTATACATAGAACAATGCCTCTACTGTTCTATTAATCACTTTTCACCTTGACATTTTTGTACGAATAAACAAGGAGTGATCAGGCTGAAGGGGAGTTGTATTCTTCATGCATACATAAACTTGTGATTACAAATTTATAAAAGCATGTTGATGAAAGCAATATCTTCATTGTTGTGATTGAAAAGTTAATTATTCTGCTGCATATTTCATCTCTATTTTATCTTCCTTCACTATTTTCATCTTAATTGTCACAACAATCAAACTTAGATCCTAACAATTGGTATCAGAGCTTGGTCAATCAAATTCGATCTAAACAATCAATTTGAGATAAACAGATCAACTCCTACTACTGACATCGTTTGTTCGTTGGATTGAAAAACAGAGCAAAAGTTTATTTACATTCAAAAGTATTTTAAACAAAAACCTGTTTGTAAACAATCAAAAATGTCTCAAAATTCACAAGGTCCACACAACACTAGTACGCTGTACAAACCTCTGATGCTTGTTAGATCAGAATACAATATATGGCAACGTCAGATGGGTCGAATACTTTCTTAACAAAACACGGGTTGTTGGTAATGGGTCATCTTCGGACCACATGTTTTGATGGTGCCGAGTGCTGAAGACCAAAGGTTCAAGTACCAACGAAGCTGGAAAACTACTCCGAGCAAGATTTTAAGAATACCGAGCTAGATGCCAAGGCATTTAGTATTGTTGCTACAACTCTACCGGATGATATCTATGTTGGCTTGTTGCATTGCAATAGTGCTAAGGAGTTGTGGGATGCTTTGAAAGAGCAGTTTGGTGGTAAAGAGGAAGTTATCGAAAACAACCGAGAAGTTCTAAACCAACAGTATGAAACATTTTGTCACGTTAAAGGAGAATCATTAACTCAACAATTCGAGAGGTTTAGTTGTCTAATAAGTGAATTAAAACTGGTAAATGTTGATTTTCCTAATTCAACCTTGAATAGCTGATTTCTAAGATCATTACCAGATAAATGGGACATTATTGCTTTCGTAACAAGAAACTCTGTTGGTTTCAAAGAAATGAGTTTGACTCAGCTTCATGGTAGGCTCCTAACTTATGAAAGAGAGCTTAACTAGAAAAGGAAGCTTTAAGTGTCAGGAAAAGTTGCTGATGACTATGCCTTTGGTAGCACAACACTTTTCGGTCAAGAGGAAACCTCTAGTGGAAGTAAGGATCAGGGTTATGATCATTTTATTGACATAACTTCTGGTGGAGGATTTAACTCTGATTCTTACTCACCCAATTATGCTTTTGCAGCAAATGGGGAAAACCAAGTTTCTGACAACTTATCTTTTGAGTTAACTGATCTTCAACACTTTGACCTTGCTAATATTGAATAAATGGACATATTGCACCAACTTGCTTTGCTAAGTGTTAGGACTAGAAAATTTTACAAAAGAACTGGCAGAAATTTCTAGGTCTGCATGGGGGGTTGAAAGATGGGTTAGATATATATTAAATTAATTTTGCTCGAGAGTGTAGGAGCCAAACAAGTGGCCCTATTGTCACACATCCAAGTCCTAGACCTCAAAACACTATCCATTATACCCAATGTAACCCTACTCCACACATGCAAAACACTGCTCACTTTGCATATGGTGCAACCATTGTTCCAGTACAATACGTCCAAACCGCTGTTCCTTATATACAGTACATTCAAACCTCAATCCCTCAGGTTCAAGTGCAACCTGCACCATAAGCTTCACAAAACCCCTTCTCAGGCAGATAATAGTGGACAAAGTTTTTTGACACAAGGCTTTGTTGATTGGAGCAGCTTACCTGATGAACTTACAAATGAAAATTTTGCCCTAGTTGCCAATTCAGAAAAGAAACATGACGAATTTTGTTTTATGGCACTAGAGACAATATTGGAAGGGGTAGAGGGGAATGGGTAGAGTCTGAGGAAGTGATGTCCAATTCTAATGAGGTTTGTGATAATGTTGAAACAAATGTTTTAGAAGAAAAGGTTGGTGAAGAAATGGTGAATCCTCTGTCAGACCCATGGGAGTCCAATGTTTGTGAAAGAAAGTGTGATTGTGCCATGATGGCTGCTGCCAAGGTATCACTCAAGTCCTTAAAGACTCATGTTCTGACAAATGTGTCATTTCTTTTGCAAACATTAAAGAGGTGAATGAAAACCTTAGGTACAAGATCTTAGATGATGAAATTCAGTTTGAAAAACTTGTTAAAAAGTTAAAATCAAAACTGTTTGGAAAGGAAAGTGAAATCAGCAGTCTCAAACATGGATCAAGCATAACCAAGGATCAACTCCAAACAATGCAGAAAAATATCATAGTTGTAAAAAGTTCTACCTAGATCACATGTGAAAAATTGGTAGACTCCTGCAAAGGTTATGAGTTGATGTTAGAAAAATGTAAATTTCGGCATAGGCTTTCGCAACAATGACCATGTTTCTCAAAACATGTTGTAAATGATTGTGGTTTGGATGAAATCATTCCTACCAACATTACTGGTGAATAAATTAAAGTCACAGAACCAAATGGAAAGAAAATTGTTTTAGAAAGATCTAAAGGGTTCTCAACTTTTGAGGATATTGAAAACGAACATGGTCAGATGAATATGACATTCTTGAGAACTTTAAGCCAGTGGATTTCTCAACCATTGAGGGTGTGATAGCACCTAAATTGAAAATCATTCCCTTAAAATACCTTCCAGGAGATGTTACAACATCTGTTGACAAGAAGGTTGAAAAGGAGAAGAAGAAAGAGAAGATATCAAACTTGTTTTGTAACTTTTGTGAAAAGAAAAACCATGTTACTAAAATCGGTTTTCATTTAAAAGCATATGGCATAAACAAGACCAATGTGATTGTTGATACACCTCATTGCACTATCTCTTGCAAGAAAAATTCACAAAACTCAAGAGTGTGTTTATCTAAAAAATTTTTATGTTAGAAAAATGAGTATAAATCAAAAACACTTGAGAGTCCACGGGCTAGTATTGAAAAAGGAAAGTCCAAACATACCTTCATCCTAGTCCAAACATCTGTTACCAAACAGCTTAATGCAACCTCTGCTCCAAGAGAGGTTCAGGCAACATATGCACCACCAGCAAACAAATTTTGCCAACCACCTTATTAAAGAGTACCACATGGTTATGAGGTCTACAAAAGGCCTTCAAAACCAAGAGTGAACAAGCATCCACATGGCTATAACCACTTGACAAGAAATGGTCCACAATAGATGTTTCAAAATCTGCTCAAAACTCTTACCATCTCCTAGACTTGAGGCTGGAATGTCTGTGACTCCATCCAAAACCATTTTGGCTTTGGACACTCACCAAAACTAATTTGTTACTGATGTGCAAGGAGCTTCTATTTGCTTTGATAGTTTATGGTATGTAGTTATGTTGGTGCATAACGTCTAGATGTGTCTGTAATGTATATAGGGCTTTCATGTCAATGTTTATATGTTAGAATGTAAATTATATGTTTTGTTAGTTTGGTTCGTACGAGCAAAACTAGGTGGTTCGTACGAGTGTATCACTCGTATGAAGCACATGCTCGTACGAAGCATAGTCATTGTTCAACACGCACTCTAGTACGAGTCATGTCGACCTATAAATAGAGGAGTGTTTTGTTAGAGCTTAGTAATGATTAGTCAGTTGGTACGACGAAGCTCTGTTAATTTGTTTACTCGCGTTTGTACTTGCACGTCTTTTAATACAACAAAAGTAGTCAAACAGTACGTATTATCTTGTTCGTTTTGTATACCTCTCTAGCAATGAATTCTGCCTCTGCTAGTTGAGCGAGATCAGGTCGGTTGCTCATTTCGGGAGCACGATCCCTGTTCACAAGTGTTATCCGAGCTTTGAGATCTGATCTACTAAAAAAAGACAAGTAGTTGCAAGATACCAACTGTTTCAGACTTGGATTCACTTTCATCTTCATCACTTTCGTGAACTGAACTGGATTTTGGATGAATTTGTGGACGAAATGGACTAGGATTCTAGGAATTCACGTTAATCTACATTCTAATCAATCCTTTACAAATTCAGACCTAAAATCGACTAAATCATGTCGAAGTCGGTAAAATTCATCTGTTTGGAGACTTAGCTATTTCGTACGAACAAAGTTCTAAAAGTTCACAGTATTTTACATGTTTTCAGAATTTACAAAGTATTTCGCACGAACTTAACATTCGTACGAGTATCTTGCTCGTACAAAAGCATTTATATTACTTGCACGAACAACTTGTTTGCACAGGTCATTGTTGTGTGAAATTCATACTGTTTTGATAACTGCGATTCGTACGAACTGATCTTATCCACACGAACTGTCTGTCATTCGTATGAAGGATTTTTCCGCACTAATCAGTTTGTTTCGAAAAGTGTATTTTTAAATTGTCACGGGAAAATGTTTGAAGAATTTGACAACACATTCACCACATCAGTCGTCACAACCACAGCGGCTCAGAATATCAATCTCGAGAATGAGATGGGCACGATGACGAAACTGCCGAAGCTCATGAACTTAGAAGATTTTGATAGCTGGAGTGAGCGTTTCATGATCTGGGTTCAGGCTAACTACTTTACTTGTTGGTTTGCAATTGAAGCGCAATATATAGCGCCGGTTGGTGAGAATGGCCTTGAGAAGACCCTTGCTCAATTCTCAGATGTCGAACGTGAAAGGTTTATCAATGAGAAGAAAATGATGAATATTCTGCAACAATCGATTGAGGAAGATATTTTGGCTTTACTTCAACATGACGATGATGCTCAATCACTTTGGAATGCTCTCCGACTGAAGTTCCAAAGAAGCGCTCAACTTAGAAAGAGTAAAAGTGCTCAACTGTGAAGCAGCTGATTGAGAGATACTGTCATTTAGTGGTTCAAATGAAAAGAATGGGAATCATAAAAACCAATGAAGAACTTGTTGAAAAATTGGCTGATTCTCTACCACAAGGCGAATGGTCTACTTATTTGACCATACTGAAGAATGGAATTGAGTATAGCAACTTCTCGCTACCTCGTTTCATAGAAAGACTAGAGGGTCACGAACTGGAAATGCAGAAAATGGCAAAAAACAAGATTGTACAAGTTCAACAAGATGTTAATCTTTACTTCAAGAACAGTTCTACTACTCAAATTCAGGCGCCAAAGATCCAGACTGCTTTTAGTGCTTACAGCTCGCCAAGCACACCACCAAATTAGACCAGTGGATTTCAATCATTTCCAACAGTTGATCCAAACACGCCTTCAAGCCAACAGTCATCTTACGGATCAAGTCAACCCCAGAACAACCAGACTACTTCATCATCTCATTCTACTCAAAGAGTTTTGCAATGTAACATTGCCGTCGATTTTCAGAATGCACAAAATTTCAATGAGAAGACCGCGAAGCAACACATGTCTCTACTAGCTTCGTTTCTTGAATCCTATGACAATCTAGTTGCAGGAAACATCAAAAACTCTGAAATGACACGTGAAGATTATGATCAACTAGATCCGGTTTAGATGGAGCTGATTGATATCAAATGGTGTATGGCTTCGATTGTCCGTCGCGCACAGAGATTTATGGAGATTACTGGCAAAGAAAACTTGGGAGGTCTTGATGGAAAACTTGGATTTGATAAATCCAAAGTTACTTGTTTTAAGTGTCGGGAGAAAGGTCACTTCAAGAGAGAATGTCTAAACAGAGAGGTTCAAGGAAACCATAATCCTTTCGCTGATGATTACTACAAGAGAGCGATCTACCACCGCCCTCAGCCAAGAACCAGAATGGTGCTGATAGAAGACAAGCAGCCCGAAACCAAAGATAAAGCATTGGTTGTTACCAAAGAAGATGAGGGATTTAATAGGAATAAGTATATCTCGAAGGGAGAGAGTTTGACTTTGGTTGCTGAGATAATAGAGGAACCTGAAGAAGAATCAAGGGCGTCTTTTGATGAAGGACCTGATGATGATGATTACTATTACCACACTTCATCAGAAGAGGAGGAGCTTTTGAATGGTCCATTTAAACACCTTTTGCCTAATGATATCTTAAAGACTTTTGCAGGTTATTTTGCACCAAGTCAACATTACACATGTGAAGAGCATAAGAAGCTGGTTGAAGAAGTCAAACTCGATGAGAAGATGGAAAAGTTGTAAGAAGACATCATTAAAGCTTGCATGGCCAACGACAATGAGGTAAACGAGTCAAACGTCTTAGATTGTGATTGAAAAACCTTGTTTAAAATGTGCAGAGCCATGTGGTGAGTGTCTTGTGAAAGACACACGATATGCTGAATTGCAAAGTTTAACAGACAATTTGTCCATCGATTAAAAATCCACAAAGGAAGCCTGACAAATTAAGTGCATCTGTTAAACAATATAATAAAGCACTCAGAGAAAATGACGCAACACTTATGATGCTTAAAGCAACAGTGATGGATAAACAAATGGCTATAAACATTCATTTGAACACTATTGCTGAGCTCAAAAGTGAGCTTGAGAAAATTAAAACTGAATCTGAACGGGTTAACAAACTGTTAATCAGTTATTCAACAAGCTCATACGTCATCGATCACATTTTGCCCAAAATCGAAAAGAATGATGAATCTAAAAATAATGAAACAAAAAGTGCGAGTTATGTTCAAGTTCCACCACCCATGTGGAATAGTTATGCATGCAAAAAGCCACCTGGGGTGGAAAAGGCGCTTAATCTAAAGTTGAAAACCGAATCATCTAATGAGCTGCCTTCGGATATCGACGTAACTTACACTAAAATTGATGGGGAATGTGACTCTTAGGTGGTAAACAATGTGGTTGAAAAAGTTCTAAAAAGTGAATATGAGATTTCTAAGTCTGAAAAATCTGCTAAGTCTAAGTCTGATGGTATATCAGAAAATAGTTTAAATGTTGATCCCAATGTCATAGTTTACAAAATGAAAGGATCTGATAAACTATTTTCGGATGAGGACTTTCCGATCCAGAATGTGAAAATGGATCGTGTGGATAAAATGTTTAAGCTTATGGAGGTAAGTCATGCAGATTTATATAAACATGATGCATCTTTCTACTCTAAATCGAAAACTGACAACCGACCCTATTATCATAAGAATAGAGATTATCCGGAAAATAAACTGGCAGGGTTGGGTTTCCAGAAGCAACATATAAAAACAACAGGTCCGAAAAACTGAACTTTACAAAGAAATTCAACTTTGTTTTGGGACAACCACTGAAAAAGAAAAAGAAATCATCGGGACTCAATCAAACGATGATTTTCATAAAGAGAAACAGAAACAAAAACAAGTTTTGGATACCTCTATTCATAAGGACAGCATGACATGCTTTAAATGTAAGAAAGTTGGGCATACCGCACGATATTGCTCACAAGAAAGTCCAAAACCTGTTCTTATCCGAAAAAGTTCACTAAGGATGAAAAGCAAAAAGCACCCATGTTTGTGCCAAAACAAATCCTTAAAAGAAACAACGAATCTCACCAAAATGTTAAACCAATTATTCAACGTCAATCTAAATTTGAAATTGGTGAAACATCAAACAAAAATCCTCAAGTGGATTCCAAATTTTATGTTAAAAAGGCTAAACCTCAAACGCAAAAATGGGTTACTAAAGTCATCAAAGTCAAATCATCCAAGGTTGAACAAAAACCTTCTGTTCCGAACAAATAAAAACAAAGTGGGTCCAAAATTTGACATTCCAAACCCACCCAAGACCAAACAGGCTTGGGTCTCTTTGTTTAAATAGTCTCTTTATCATGTGTGTAGGGGCTCCAACATGCGATAATGTCAAAATGGATAATGGACAGTGGAGCTTCTCGCCATATGACAGGAATGCTTGCGCTGCTCAACGATGTTAAAGATATTCATGGAGGGTATGTAGGTTTTGCAGGAACATAGGGAGGCAGGATCGTCGGAGAAGGAATTCTCTCGAACGGAGTTGTTTCATTTGATAAAGTGAACTTTATTGCTGAGCTTGAGAACAACCTACTTAGTATCTCGCAAATTTGTGATAAGAAGTTCACGACGCATTTCAACGATAAAGAATGTCTGATCTTAAAACCCGGTTTCAAAATTCCGGAGGAATGGATTCTGATGCGAGCTCCGAGAGAAAATGATCTATATGTTCTTGATATGAGCATCGCTTCTACCACGTCAAAGAAAGTTCAATGCTTTGTCTCAAAAGCTATCAAAAAAGAGTCGATACCATGGCATCGGAAGATGGGCATATTCATCTCCGCAAGATGAATTTTCTTGTGCATAACGACCAAGTGGAGGGTGTTAATCTGAAAAGTTTTCATTTATATGATGATTGTCTGAGCTGCAAAAACGGGAAGTAGCATAAGAAATCACACCCGAGAAAGCTGTTGAATTCGATAAAGCTACCACTAGAAAGGCTACACATGGATCTCTTTGGACCAGTCAATATCAAAAGTATTTCTAGAGATCTATACTGCCTTGTCATTACAGATGATTATTCTAGATTCTCATGGGTTTTCTTTCTGGAGAGTAAGGATGAAACGTTTGAAACTCTTATGATTCTCTTTAGAAAACTTGAAAGTCTATATCACTTGCCTATCAAGAGAATTCACTGTGACAATGGAACGGAATTCAAGAACAAGAAGATGCAAGAGTTCTGCAATGAAAAGAGGATTCTTCATGAATTCAGCACCCCCTATACCGCAACAAAATGGAGTAGATGAATGAAAGAATCACACACTGATAGAGACTGCCAGAACAATGTTAGCTGATTCGACATTACCGATCAGTTCTTGGAGTGAAGCAGTAGCACAGTGTGTTATACCCTGAATCGTGTGTTAACAGTTAAGCCTCACAAAAAGACATGTTTCGAGTTACTGAATCAAAGAAAGCCCAAGTTAGCATTTTTGGAGCCTTTTGGATCACCGTTTACCGTTCTGGACCCGGCTGGTAAATTTGGAGCCAAATCCTTGAAAGGTTTTTTCGTCAGTTATGCTACTCCTCAGAAACGAGTCTTCTTGTCGAGTCTGAACCAGGTCGTTCTAGCACAACATGTAGATTGTCAAAGATATACGATGCCTACGAAGAAACCTTGGGATTCGTTTGATCTACCAGATGTGCCAACAGAAGCAGAACTTGTTATGCTCTTTCAACAGCATCAATTATCTAATCAAGAACAAGTTTGTTGATGCATATTTGTGACAACAACTTAATAATTTAATAGTTTAGTCTTTGGATATTTTGTATTGGGCTTATCATTTGGGTTCAGCGTGTTTAGAGTTGTAATGGGCTTGGAGAATGGCCTAGCCCAGTATAAAGCCTAGTATGCAGACATGTAGTATATATACATGTTGTGCACTAGGGTTTGGTGTGGTTGGTTGAATAGAACAGAGAGGAGTGTGAGAAATCTACAGAGAGTGGCTGAGAGAATTCTAGAGAGTCTTGAATTGATTGTAAACCATTGTGTTGGAGAATCAATAGAAGACTGTTTGAAGGAATTGTGTTCGTGTTCTTGTTTCTGTGAAATCTGATCTAGGCGATTCCGCACTCTAGATTAGATAGACGATTCTGTCAAGATCCATACAGATTAGGGGACCTACAATTGGTATCAGAGCATTCGGCTCTTGATTTTGCTCGGTTCAGAATCGTGACAGCAGAAAAATTGGGTTTTTGGACGTTTTGGAGGCTGTTCTTGAAGTTTGTGACGGCTGAATTAGGGTTTCGGCGGCTGAATTAGGGTTTCTGCAGTGAATTCGGATTTGCAGCAGGCTTTTCAGATTGAAGACTTGCATTCCGGATCAAAAGTAGAGTATTTCGGATTGAAGACTTGCATTCCGGATAAAAAAGAAGAGTATTTCGGATTGAAGACTTGAATTTTGGATCAGAAACCTGCATTTCGGATCATCAGACTTGCAATTCGGATCAGAAAAAGCCATTTCGGGTTCCATTTCGGATCTGAAGTGTATTCCGGATTCAATCTCGAATCAGAATAGTCTATTCTGGATTCCATCTCGGATCAGAGTAGTTTATTCCGGATTCCATTTCGGACCAGAACAATGCATTCTGGATTTCATCTCGGATCATTATTCCGGATCACCATTTCGGATTAGCAAGTCAGACTACTGTTCCAGATTGTGATTTCGGATTGTAAATCCCAGTTACTGTTCTGGATTTGGTACTGTTTCGAGTCATACACAAAAAGATGGAAAGTTAACCAGCTGACGTAACCATAGTTAAATGTTTTCGGACATAGAATTTGATCCATAAACATTCTTGACAAACTGGTTGCACGGTTAGGCTCGTGTGATTTTTAGGACAAAAGAAAAATAAAATAAAAGGCACGAAAACTCCTAAATCACTATCGGACATTATATATCATTGGATTCGTATCGTCGAGACGAGTCTAATGGTACAATTTGGTAATCACTTTTTCAAACAAATTTCTGAACGTTTTTTAACGGTTTGGTTACGATAAGCTGCGGGTTAGATTTGGATTTTGACACAGGTATACCAAAATCCATTTAAACTGTTAAATGCGTGTTAAAGATGGTCAAATTGAACAATCTAAGTGAAGGTGGTAAAAACTGGCAAAAGCTGATAAATGCTGAACAATATGTAGACTGGAAGAAGTTTGAGGCTTCGGTTCTAAGTGAAGATACTAAGATGTGGAATTGTATGATCGATGGGTACATTGCTCCCACACGTTGAGTTAATGGAAGAATTATGGTGCTCTCATATGAGAAGATTGAAGATTATGAGAAACGTATATTTGAAGCTGAGAAGAAGGCTTTAGCAGCGATAAAGATGTACTTTCCATTTGATATGAAAAATATTTTTAATAGGTATGGATTGTCTAGAGATTGTGGGAAGCTTTAGAAAAACGTTATCAGAGTACTTCAAGATAAAGTACATGTGTGAGTGAGGCTACAGCTGTGAAGATTGGTGAAAAAGCTGATAAGATAGAAGAGAAGAAGGAAGCTGAGAAGGGGAAAATGAAAGTCAAGGATGCAAGTGCTACAGGGTGCATGGATGCTACCAATGAGCTTACTAGAGAGGTACAGGTACAATTACACTCTGTAAGTCATACTTGTCATAATTGCACTGAACTACAGGGTACAGTTTACAAACTATCAGAGCAAAACAAAATTCTGTTAGTTGAATTAGAAAAACCGAAAGAGTCAAATGTTCTTCTGATTGAAAGAGAGTCAAATTGTTTAAATTCACTCAAATCAAATGAACAAGAAGTCATCAGTTTGACCAGCAAAGTCAATGAACTATTACAGATCAGTGATTTTGCTCGTGTGGCTGTGAAGGATAAGACTAACGAGCTTTCAGAAAAGTGCATAGAATTGATAGTGCACAAGCCAAAATTGTTGAGCTTCAGGGAAAGTTAGACAAATTTGGAGAATCCTCGTTAGTCAGGACTCAAATTCAGAAAAGTTTGAAAAGGAGTAGGGATAAAACAGGAGTGGGGTTTAGTAAAGCTTCATCTTATGAGGATCAGGATTATTCCTTTTTACCAAATGAAAATGAGCCAACAGATTTTGTTCCTACTATACCAGATGTAGTGGTTCCGATAACCGTTGACATACCTAATAGTCCAAGGTCTTTGAAAGAATCAGTTAGGTCTAGCAGCGCACCTCATAAAGTGGATGAGGATACTAAAGACCAAATAGTGAATACATTTAAAAATAGATCTAACCGAAAGAAAGTTTTTAAGAAAAGATCTTGTTTTAAATGTCACAACAAAGGACATGTGGCTAGTTGTTGTCCTTTTAAAAAGGGTAAGAAAGCAGAGCTGAGGTTAAGGATGGAAATCAGGTTGGTTCAAATAAAAATGTTAAATCCAGTTTTTAGACAAATCAACCGAGATTTCAACCTAAACCTTCAACATCAAGAAGATTTGTTGGTTCAAGAAACTCTTCTCCTAAATCATATTATGATAATGGCCAATCAAATTCTTTTCAAAGTAAAAATTTTGGATATCAAAATCGATACCAAACATCTGGTAATTGAAACTTTCACAGAAGAAACGAATATAGGGGTTTTAGTAACTCAAATGTTCAAAACAATCCAAAATTTTTTCAAAGATCAGATTATGATAATGGGAGAAGAAGGTTTCGAAATAATAATTTTCAAAGGTTTGAAAATCCCAGAGTTTATTGGAATTCTCGCGAACAAAGATATCGCGAAAATTATAAATCGTGTCCAACAACTTGGAAGACATCCAAGACACCGGTAGGGTTTGACGGATATTGGATGGATGTTCCAGTGGTTGATGAATCTGGACGACCCAAGACCTTTAAGGCTTGGGTCCCCCCAACTAAGTTGTTGAGAGTGTGCAGGATGACCAAGAAGGACTGTTGATGTGTTCAACAGTGGTTATTCCTGTAAATCATCTGAGGTGAATAGTAGGTTACACATGGTAACGAATTATTTACTTCTGTGATAGAAAATGTTTACTAACAGTGAAAACCTTTTGTCAGGTTGAAGTGGGAGTCTGGTTGTATTTAAATTTCTGTTTTTAAAACCTTACTCCATAAAAAACAAAAATTTAGGGGGAGAATTTTCCCTAAGCCAAAAAGAGTTTTAGTTAGTGTGTGAGTTTAAGGGGAGTAAGTTGAAAAGTATAAAGTTTTCCATAAAAATTCTGTAAATAAATTTACTGCTTGTCAAAAATAAAAAAAAACATAAGAAAAATAGAAAATATAAATGAGTTTTTACTGTGTGAAAAGGAAGAAATGATAGTGCATCAGCAAGTTAGACTGTCACACTGAATTTAGAACTAAAATTGCTTAAGTGTGATTGCAGCTTCCTCATATGATGTACCAGTAGGCAAAAGGTATGAAATAATCAACTTACCTTGGTGATACAAATATAATAAACTATGTATGAGTGGGTAACAACTCAGTGGCATATAGTTTTATAACCTTAAATCTTGCGTTGATAGATTGCCAAAATCTGAGGTTTTAGGTCTTTATATCATTATTTCATCCGGTGTATCAAGGTTGTCCTTCTGCTGCATCCAGATATATGCTGACCTAGGCACAACCAGGATATCTTAAAAGAGCTAAAATGCAAAATCCTAAAAATGAAGAAGCTCTCCTAGAGAGTCATTCAAATATGCAAATTGCATTATTCGTACCAAAATTTGGTATTTGTCCTAACCCTCGTTGGATATTGGTCTCTTTGCTGTACGGAAGTACTGACCTGATCACCATTTATCTAACGTTTAAATTAAAAAGGATGAATTTCGGTATACTCACCTACTACGATGAATTTTTGTGCATACCTTGATCACGGAGGTATGTCCTGAAGTGGGACACACTAGTATATCAGTATAAACCATCTAAACAGATCACGAGGTAATGGTACTTGAAATGTTCATGTATTTTGTTTAAGTGGATAAACAATACTGGTAATCGTCTTGAACTTCTTTTCATGAATGTTACATATAGAATTATCAAATAGTGTGAAAACAGTTTGATGTTGCTGATCTAATCTTCTTAACGGTGATTCTCACAAAAAAGAGTGTTTATTTTCTTGTTAGTTATTTGTTTTTAGAAATCTAAAAATACAAAAAGATTTGTTTTTTTTAAAGTCTCCCATTTTGAACTGATAAAGTGTTTATTTTTGCATGATAAGATAAAATACTGGTTTATCTTTAATGTGGAAAAGAACTAATGGTTTTTCGAGTTACTTGCTTGTGTTTCTAAACAGATTGATGCAGTTATCAAAATGAAGTGCAGAATTCAAGTAAAGTACATTTTAAGAATGGAGTGCAGAATGTGTGCAGATGTATGGTAGGATCATTCTACTACATTGCAAAGGGAGATATAGAGGAATTTAGATATAAGAACTTAACTAGAGAATGCTAGTTAGCTAATCTACAATGAATGAAAGTCTTGGAGATTGGAAGCATCAGCTTAGGGGGAGTCTGTTGTTGTCAGAATCTACATGTAGCTGAAGTTATCCAAAGACCAAAAGATAACAAGATGTTTGAAGAAAAGTTACACTATGAAGCTATTGTCAAGGGAGAGTCTGTTGATGCATATTTGTGACAACAGCTTAATAGTTTAATACTTTAGTCTTTGGATATTTTGTATTGGGCTTAGCATTTGTGTGTAGTGTGTTTAGAGTAGTAATGGGCTTGGATAATGGCCTAGCCCAGTTAAAGCCTAGTATGCAGACATGTAGTATATATACATGTTGTGCATTAGGGTTTGGTGTGGTTAGTTGAATAGAACAGAGAGGAGTGTGAGAAATCTACAGAGAGTGGCTGAGAGATTTCTAGAGAGTCTTGAATTGATTGTAAACCATTGTGTTGGAGAATCAATAAAAACTGTTTGAAGGAATTGTGTTCGTGTTCTTGTTTCTGTGAAATCTGATCTAGGGGATTCCGCACTCTAGATTACATAGACGATTCTGTCAAGATCCATACAGATTAGGAGACCTACAAAGTTGCTAGACCATAGGTGATTTCTACATCAGTACTGGTCAACACGTCTGATGTCG
Source organism: Scalesia atractyloides (assembly GCA_947069175.1). Lineage (NCBI taxonomy): Eukaryota > Viridiplantae > Streptophyta > Magnoliopsida > Asterales > Asteraceae > Scalesia > Scalesia atractyloides. Next base: position 47,984,773 of record CAMTDV010000020.1, read on the forward strand.
GTCAAAGCTCCTCTGATCAAGTTCATGTTCCTGCACCTAACGTCAATACTGCCGAATCATCTACTCAACCGAATGCTAATACTGACTTTGATCGAGAACCAACTTTCGACGATGGAGGATCCAGTTCCGATGAAGGATCTGAACAAATTGAAAGCTTCTTGAAACAACAGGCTGATCAGTCTAATGCTAGGAACGAAGCCTCTTCATCTGTACCGGTTGTTGATAAAGTTCTAACAAATTTGCAACCGCAAGTAGATGTTCTAACCGAAGTGATGCCAAGAACACTTTCATATCATCCGTCAGAGAACATTATAGGCAGCTTACAAACCGGACAAACTCACAATGAGATCAATAAAGATCTAAGCTGTTTCTATACTAGTATTGCTCCACTCCAAACTCGACTTTCTAATAGTTGTTTTGTTTCTCAGGTTGAGCCGGGAAGCTGGAAAGATGCGTTAAAGGAACAAAGTTGGGTGGATGCGATGTAGGAGGAATTGCTTCAATTCCAGAAATTTGGAGTCTGGAAGCTTATTGACCTGCCAGATCATCACAAAAAAGATTAACACTAGATGGGTCTTCAAGTGCAAAAGAGATGATCGAGGAGTTGTGGTACGTAACAAAGCTCGACTTATGGTTCAAGGTTTTCACCAGCAGGAAGGGATAGACTATACTAAAGTCTATGCCCCAGTTGCTCATCTTGAAGCGATTCGCATATTCTTGGCTTTTGCCTCGTGGAAAGGGTTCAAGGTGTACCAATTAGATGTTAAATCTGCTTTCTTATAAGGAAAAGTGAAAGAGGAGGTGTACGTCGGCCAACCACCTACGTCGGCCAACCACTGAGGTTCGTTGATCCAGTGCACAAAGACAAGGTCTACCTTCTGAACAAAGCCTTATACGGTCTTCATCAAGCCTCGAGAGCTTGGTATGAAACATTGTCAAGTCATCTTCTAGACACCGGCTTTATCATAGGAACAATAGATTCTACCCTCTTCACAAAGGAAGTAGATGGGCATTTAATTATCATATAGATATATGTGGATGATATTATCTTTGGATCGACTAATGATAAGTTGTGTAAAGACTTCGAAGAAGTCATGAAGCGCAAATTTGAAATGAGCGCAATGGGGAAGATGAAGTTATTTCTAGGACTTCAGGTCGATCAGTTGCCTGATGGTATCTTTATTCATCAGACGAAATATGTTCATGACATATTGGAGAAATTCAATATGACAGGAACTAAACCAGCATCTACCCCGTTAGCTCCAAATCACGGCATTTGTCCAGATCTTATTGAAGAAAGAGTTGACGAAACTTTATATCGCTCCATGATATCATGTATCCAACGTGCCTGTGTGCTCGTTATCAGTCTAATCCAAGAGAGTCACACCTGCTTGCCGTCAAACGAATAATGAGATATCTGAAGGGATTTCCAAGCACCAGCTTGTGGTACCCTAGACATGATGATTTTAATCTTGCAGGATACTTGGATTCTGATTTCGGATGCTGCAAACTGAATACTAAATCTACAACGGCCGGCTGACAGTTCTTCATAACTCGTTTGGTAACGTGGCAGTGCAAGAAACAGACCGCGGTCGCTCTCTCTACTTGTGAAGCTGAATACGTTTCAGCATCCAGTTGTTGTGCCTAGATTCTCTGGATTCAACAACAGATGAGAGACTTCAGACTGCAATTTCTTGATACGCCAATTTATGTAGATAATCTGGCCGTGATCGATATCACTAAAAACTCATGTCAACACTCAAAAACTAAACATATCGAGATTCGACACCACTTTATCCATGATTGCTACGAGAAAAAGTTGGTTAGAATTGAGAAAATCCACACTGATGACCAAAAGGCAGATTTTTATACCAAAGCTTTTGATAAAACAAGATTTAAAAATCTTTTAAAGTTAAATGGTTTAAAAAATCTGATATCAGGGGATATACATGAGGTTGAGTTTGAGGATGAGGACGATCTAACGTGAATTTTTCATCGGTTAGACACTTTTCTGTACATTCTTTCTTAAAAATTCTAAAAATCCAAAAATATGTTTTGATTTTAGGGGGAGAATGTTTGGGGAAATACAAAAACATCATAAAATTCAAAAATAGTTTTTGTGAAAAGGAGATATCATATTATATCAAAAAGACAGTCACAGTATGCTAAAGAATTGGAATGTTAAACAAGTTGTTAAACAGGTCTTACTGAGGATGTGCCTGTAGGCTTCACTCGTTTAGTAAATTGTTTTCGAGATATAAACATAAAAAGAAAAATTTAATAACTTGTGGGTTAATATCTCTCAGATATATGGACTTAGTACTCCGAAATTTCGTTTGAGAGAATGCCAGATTCTGCGATCCTAGGTCTTTATATTTAGTTGATGCCCGGGGTATTATCCGAGTTCTTCTGATTTTGCGAAAGCAATGGCCTAGAACTTGTATAATACTTTACGCATTATTCGCCCAAGCTGCAAAAAAAAATGAATATGTTATAAACTTTGTGGCATCTACAGTATAAAAGATTCCATGTATGGAACACCACCTAAAGACGAGTCTTCATCTCTTTGTTTGTATGGAAATACTAACCTGAGCTCTCAAGGTCTCGCAATCACCTATTTACAGATATCAATTAGATATATTCACCTGTAAAATGACATTCTGGGAATCTTGATACGGGAGTATATTCTGAGATGGGAAACACAGTTATTTCATATTCCTAAATCTACCTAATCTTGAAACAATTGAGAAACGAGAATAGGTTTAAAAGGACAAGTATGTTGGCAATCTAAGTAAATCTGGTTAATAAAAACTTAATGAGTATACCAAGATCAACGGTACTGGTGATTTGTTATGTACTTGATATGATTCTCTAAAACACGGAACTCACAAAAATATGTATGTTATTTTTTATAACTTTCTTAAAAAACCAAAAAATATTTCCAGTTTCTTAGCTTGTTAGATTTGTTTTAGTCTACCGATGTTGAAGACACTGATGGTTGAAATCATAGAAACATCTTGCTGAGTGAGAACTGAAACCACGGGTTGGGAGCTAATCTTTATCGGAAGTTTACCTAAACGTCAATAAAGTTCATTAATTTGAAACTTTACATGTTAAAATAAATATGTTTTGGTAAAAAAACAGTCAACCAAGGTCATTAACTTGGACTTGGTAGACAAAATCGGGCAACCAGGGTCATTAACTTGGACTTGGTTAACTGAGTGGGTTATAAACAGATAAAATGGTTAAAAAATGAAAATAAAAAAAATAAAATCAAAAAGTTCAAGTTTTTGGCAGTTCTTCGTAAGAAGTTCACTACTTCGTATGAAGAAAGTATGTTTATTTGGTACGAACCAACAAGTTCGTACAAAGCAAACAGACTACTATATAAACCTCTTAACTTCGTACGAAATAAGTTTATTCTTCTCTGAGAACTGTTGAACGAGTTAGAGAGTTTTTGTGCGAAACATCTACTGAAATTTCATTTCTTGGCTTATTTTCGATTTCTAATCACATAGGGGAGGTTGATTAGCACACCTCTTGTAATGGGAAAGGTAATTTCGCTGAAAACAAGTCGTTATAATGCCAAATTTGAACAAATCGGACATACAACTTAGATCTAGGGAGATTGGATCGGTAAAACTTAAAATTGACTTCAAAATCGTTAATATCGGCACTGATAACCCGAAAATCAACTATCAATTTGATAAAATATACAAGTTTTAAGTTCTGATTAAACTTGGTTATTTTGGAAGGAAGAATTGTCTCGTACGAAGCAAATTTTTAATTGTCATGATATTTTGGCTTGTACGAAGAAACTGATTCGTACGAAATAAACTTAAATGTTGAATTTTAAAATTTTGTAAAGTGTTTGTTTCGTGCAAGGTTATAGTTCGCACAAATGAAAGTGTTAAATCTGAAATGTTTAATATTTTTCTAACGGTTGTTTTTGTGAACAGGCCAAGAAATCTGCATTTTCGCCATTTCACAATATTTGCTGCTTAACTAATGGTTCGATTCTAGAGATCGCTGCTTATAGAGATATTTTAGATTTTCTTACACATATACGAGTTACCAAGGCGCTTACTGATAGACACACAGTTTACCAATCACATGTTGAGTATTTTTGGACCGCCGCAGAGTTTAGTATAGAAGATAATGCTATAGTGTCTGCTGTGAAGATTAATGATGAGGATATACCTATAAAGATAAACGAAGAACTAATACGTACGGTGTTAGAGTTTAAAGATAAAGAGAATGATCCAACAGGGTTTACAGAGTATATGGTGAAAGGTTGTGTTTATCGCATGGGTTATGCTGGGTTTGTGAATGCCGCACCTTTCAAGAAAGCCAATCTGAGTGCACCGTTTAGATATCTTGCTCACGTTATTGTGCACGGTCTCAATCACCGAAAAGGAGGATATGATGATCTCGTGGACTATTAAATGTGTATGATCACTGCGTTGGTGCTGAATCTGCAATACAACTTTTCTAAAGTTATATTTACGCAGATGGTCCAGAATATTCAAAGAGAGAAATTTTTGCAATACCCGAGGTTTGTACAAATGATGCTTGATTATTTACATCCTGATTTGAAGAAAAGCGCAAAGGATATTTTAAAGCTTGAGCACATGGATGTTTCTACTTTGAGGAAGATGAACTTGCATCTTAAGACTGCTCCTAATGCTAAGCCTATGTTCGGTGCAATTATGGATAAGGATTATATCACCAGCACCAGGTCGATGGAGGAAGGATGAAAGTGGTGATGAGGATGAAAAACTTGAAGCTTTATCTATGTTTGTTGCGAAAAGAAGTCCGTGGTTTGTGAAGGATGGTGAAAAGGGTGCCAAACGCAAAGCTGCTTCAACGTTTACGTCTGCACCAAAAGCTCAGAAAAAGAAAGCTACAGCAACTGCTGAAAGTTCTGGTCTTCGTGATGAACTAGACACTAAGGAGAATGTTGAAGATATAGCTGTGGATATTGAGCGTCAAGCTTTTGGTACTGAGAAAGTAGCTGAGGATGTTTCTTCGTCAAGTACTAATTCTGATGAACGCAGAGAAAGAGAGAGAAAGAGGGCGCAAAAGATTGTGAAAAGCGTCAAGAAGAATTGAAACGAAATGCTGAAGCACGTAAACATAAAACTACAGGAGAGGATGATACAACATATGTACCATATGAATCTGATTCTGAAGCTATCTTTAGCATGCTGATCAAAAAGCAAAGGAGGATGAAATGATCTGCTGCTCGTAGTTCTAAATCTCCAACGATCAGATCCAAAGAGACTACTTCTGAACCTACCGTCGAAGAAGTCGTGGTTGAACCTTCACAGCAAATACCATCAACACCACCACGACAAGCTCCACAATCTCCACCGCAACCACAGCAGCAACAAACAATGCCACAACAACAAGTTCCTCAACAACAAGCGCAACAACAACAAATGCCTCAACAAACACAGCAATAGCAACAGCCTCAACAACAAACGCCTCAACAACAAAAGCAGATTCCGCAACAACCACCGCATACTTCACAGACATCACTGTCCCAGTTCGAATTTAATTTTGATTTTGGTGACCTTCCAGGGGGTGATGAGTTTACATTTAATGATCCGCGGGTGGACGAGCTGCAGAAGCAGGTTTTGCTAAACACAATGAAGATTGTCGAACTTCAGGAACAAATCAATGTGTTAATAGCTGAGAAACAAGAAATGCTTGAACAAATTGAAGGATTAACTGAAGAAAAGCAACAGTTGGAAGCTATGTTAGCAAGCATTATTTCAAGAATGAGAGGTTGAGACTACGGATGACTGAATATGAAGAGGAAAGATTGCGAAGTGATAGGCGTATGAATTTTTTTGAAAAGATTTTAGTTAAGAAGCTGGGCGTGAATATTTCCGTAGAGATTGATGAGATTGAGCGATCTGAAGCCCAAAAGCGTGTTGCGGAAAGAGAAAGACTTGCAAAGCAACAATCTGATGCTCAAGGGAAGGGAAAAGTCGTGGGGGATCCTATCACTGTTCATACTGAGCCAGAAGCTGAATCTGTGCTAGTAACTTGCATGGATATTGTTGTGAATGAGGAGCCGGGAAAGTTTATTCTGATAGGGCGACCAACGGATGTCGATATTGATTCGCTTGATATTTCTCAAAGGCATCACGATTGGTTGATGAAGAAAAAGGCTGAGAAAGAGAAAGATGAGGTTGTTGAAGATGTTGAGAAAGATGTAGAGGCAGGGGATGCTGATATAGATGTTATTGATTCGAGTAGTTCTGATGATGATAATGATAACGATGATAATGTAGGAGGTACTGGAATTCGTGTAACAGAGTCAAATGTTAATGAAGATGTGGATGTTTCTATGTACCTTGATGATTGTGCAAATCAGACTGCTGAAGAGGGAAGGAATGACCGAGTTGATGAGTCTGTTGATGCTCAGCAAGCAGGAATCTTCACAGAAATAGAAATTTTATATGTTCCTGTCATGCCAAAGCCCAAAGTACTGTATCTTGAGCATGATGTAGAGGAGGGTGAATTTGTGCATAGTTATACAAAGGAGGAGATAGCAGAAATGTTGGGAGTAAATGAAGAAAATTTTGAGTTTGATTTTGAAAACGAATTGAACGAGGTAGATGTGCTTGAACCGAACTCGTATGTATTTGAAGATATTGAGGATGCAAACGTGTATGATAGAGTTGTCGTGGAAGATGATTCTGATGACGATGCTAATCAAGCTAATCAGAGTACAGATGATTCCCCAACTTTTGCAGATTTATTCGCAGCAGAAAGTTCCGAAATGTTGAAAAGAAAGTTTCTGAAGTTGCAAAAGACGGAACTATTCCTCAACAAATGTCGAGTGCTGTAATAGTAGAGCAGAGGAAGAAATGGTTTCATAATGTTCTAGCGGAACATAAATTTAAAAGACCCCTAGCATTCTTTTTCTCGAGATGCTGATATATCGTTAGGGGATATTTTAAGCTGGGATGGATCGAAGAACTAAACATCTACGCGATAAAGAGGGAGTTTGGTATTCAATATTTCCGATATCTACGCGACATCAAAACCTTGCTGTACTGGGATATTAAGGAGTTAGTTCAAACAAAGACAATAAATCTGAAGATGAAATTTCATGACCAGTGGCTTTGGAAATTGATTAAGCTAGAGGCAATGCATGATTTTATTCATTGGAAACCTCACTTTCCTCGCCGTATCGTAAAAGTTGATCCAGTGACGAATGGGAAGGATGTTACATTGATAGTAAAGAAGCCACGTTTGATGAAGAACATGCCTCTCATAAAGATGGAACAATATTTTTACAAGAACTTCAAATGGTGGCACTACGATTCGAGTACAGGAGAAGCTGTTATATGTGTTCAACCAGATGATGATACTTGGAAAATTACTGAGGAATTATCCGAAGCCGTCATTGCACATAAACGTTTATACGGTCTATGGCGTGGCATTCGAGTACTAGATCCGATGTGGCTAGTAAATTGTTCAAAGAAGGATATTGAATGTCTATTTTACAGTAAGATAAGTTTTGAGGAAAAAGACAAGGAGCAAGCTCTCCAATTCCAAAAGTTAGTCAATATCTGCTTTGCAAACGACATACATTCAGGATCGACGTGGAATACTTCCTTGAGGAAGCTTGAAGAAAAAGAGACAAAGAAAAAAGAAAAGAATGAAGCTCGGATAGCGGAGCGTGCGAGAATAGCATCGCTTAGGAGAATTCAATTTGGCAATAAAGTGAACCGACCTCCTCCTACAGATCAAACGCCAATTGCTTTTGAGGAGCATCGCAAGCCGTCAAAGAGGTTCTTTGGACACTAATGTCAAATCTATTTGAAGATTGTTTTTTGTAGACTATCCAGACTGCGGCAACATCCAAGGATGAGTTTGTTGGTGCATAATGTCTATTGCCTACGTCTAGGATGTGTTTGTAATGTATATAGGGCTTTCATGTCAATGTTTATATGTTAGAATGTAAATTTATATGTTTTGTTAGTTTGGTTCGTACGAGCAAAACTAGGTGGTTCGTACGAGTGTCTCACTCGTACGAAGCACATGCTCGTATGAAGCATAGTCACTGTTCAACACGCACTCTAGTACGAGTCATGTCGACCTATAAATAGAGGAGTGTTGTGTTAGAGCTTAGCAGTGATTTGTCAGTTTGTACGGCGAAGCTCTACCAGTTTGTTTACTCGCGTCAGTACTTGCACGTCTTTTAATACAACAGAAGCAGTTAGACAATAAGTACTTGCACGTCTTTTACTCGTTTTGTCTACCTCTCTCGCAGTGAATTTCGCTTCTGCTAGTTGAGCGAGATCAGGTCGGTTGCACATTTCGGGAGCACGACCCACATTCACAAGTTAGTGGAGGCTCCATGTGACAAATGGCAAATAACCAGTAATTCCGTACAAACTAATCACTATTTTTAGTACATAATCTCATGCATTTTATCGTAATTTGATTACGTAACAGAGTCGTACATCATATCATAAGTGTAGGACAAGTGAATCATGCCATAACATATATTGGTTTCCCTTACGACGCGTAACAAATGAAACTACGCCCTAAAAGTGTTGGTAGAAAGTGTTGGGTGCACTCTTCGTGGTTGCATTATTCATGTCAGCAAAACCGTTGAAATGAAACAGAACATTGAATAATGACATACTAATGACATAACTGAGTCCATATATACATGAAAACACTAATGTGGGAACACATCTTGCAATAATACATAACTTTCCGGTACAACGCCTAAATTACAAAATTGTTCGTTTCGACTAAAAAGGTGACAATTTCAATTCGTTCGTAACATTAATTCGGTATTTTCCGGAATCCAGAATTATGACAGAACAATGAAAAACACCTTACAACAATATGAGGATATCAAAAATACATAAAAGACATCGTTTCCGATCGTACGACAAGCAGTGCACAACTTGACTAGAAGGCGACCAATTGTCGAACCGACAAAGATTTCAATGGCCGATAGCCTCATACACTAATCTAGAGTGCTAGTTAAGCTTCATTTGGGATCTGAAATCCCTTCTACTATCTTGAGGTCACGGAAACACAACTCTCGGAAATGTTCGACGACAAAATATATAAGTGCCGATATTGAGCGAATAATTAAACGGAAAGCGTTTCGGCCACCCAAACTTAACATATACTCGACTAGTGAACTTGTTAATCATATTTCTATGTCGGAAGTGCCCTAAATAAACGCTATGGCACTTATGGTGGTCGAAAACCAAAGCTTCCAGTACGAAACAATAAAATTCGTATATTAATCTATATCGTACCGATGAGCAAACTAGTGGTGTTTTTGCCATGCAAAACTAATACAAACTAGTCAAGGGGACTAATTAATATTGATTAACACCCTAAACCCTAATTACTCACTAATGATGCAAGACCAACTCCTAATCACCACACTTAGCCTAAACACCTAAATATCTACTTTTCAACACATGTTATAAAAAAATACACTTAACCCCCCATGTAGGCGATTTCAAGTGGGCCCCCATCCACTTGATTTATGTTGATGTGAGTTTGACTAGAAGATCTATATAAATCATCATCATGCTTCATTATATCATTTCACAAAAAAATATAAGAAACCCTTGAAACTCCCTCCCCATTCACGGCTACCACCACCACCCTAAACCACAACTTTTTCCACCATTAAACACCACATTTTACTCACTTTCAAGCCCTCACAAGATAATCCGAGGAGTTTATAAGCATGGGGGATCATTAGAGCTTTCTTTGGAACTTGATCTTCTTCTTAATCTTCACTTAATCTTGTGCAAACTTGTAAGCTAATCTTTCACCATATTTAAGCTCCTTATGATGTATGGTTTATGAAAGTACTTGTTGATCATATTGAAAATAAAGAAAAATCCAACTTAAAAACCCTAATCTCACCTTAATAATCTACTAAATATAGTTTATTATGTGTATTAGTGTTAACTAGTTAGCATGATTATGTTGATTATGTTAAAGTGGAAATGATCTTGTATGAATAAGAAAATAAATGATGATTTAAACATAGTTATGTTTAAATCTAAACAAGATCATCAACCTCATGATCCATGAACTTAACTACAACTTAAAAATGATTTACTACATGTGTGCGACTTTTATAAAGAATAAACACCATGATTTATGTTATAATCATCCTAAAAAGTGTAGTAAACAAAGTGCTTTAAGGTGAAAATCTTGATGGTTATGATAAATCTTATATAGTTATGGTTAAAATGATGATCTAAACATCAAGATGTTTAGATCTAACAAGATCATCATCTTCATAACCCATGAACTTAAATAATAAGCTTAAAAATGATTTTTAACAAGTAAAGCTCTTACAAGAAGTAAAAATCATGGTTGATTTTATATTGAGCTTAAAAAGTAGACTAAATAAGTTTGTTAAACGGATGAACTAGGCTAAAAATCATAAGAACATTTGTTGGTCTTAAAGGTCTTGTTAAAACATATTTTTAGAAGTTCATGTTAAAAATATATTTACAGTTCATGGGAAAATGAAGATGTATTATGTTATTTTTATACATGCAAAGTTGATATGGAACTTGTTTTGAGTTGATGATGAAACTTGGGTTTAAACATGCTTTAAAATACGTTTAGAAAAATGTGGAAAATATTAAAAATTTAATCGCGATTAAGGTGTAATTAAAATGGTTAAACGGGATTAGCGACCTTAATCGTGATTAGACGAATCTTAATGATAAGGATTAAGTTTTAAACATCCAAGAGCTTGTATAAACACTGATATATAATTTTCATATTTAAGGTATTATATATATATATATATATATGTGTGTGTGTGTGTGTGTGTATTTCTTTTAAATGAAAAATATATATACATAGGACACTTTAACTTGGGTGTATAATACTAGTGTATTGTGTGTATGTATTAGAGTTAGGTAATACTAACCAAATACAAAGTATACCATACATGAAGACCACCTAAGTACTCACAAGTATAAATACGAGCATGAACCTTCATGTATATACAAACTTGGGGAATTTATTACACCAAATATACTATGCTCATATTATACCCTTAAATGAAATGTTAACAACGAACAAATGGACATCGGATAAATTGTAAAATGACTATATATAATGACTGAATAATATATATTCAAAACTGACACCAAATATAAAATAAACGCTCTAACAAAATAAAGACGTCGTCATCGGCAATCACCCTAGCGTCCCGACAAGGAGTGTGCACATTTCGCGGACGATATTTGGTCACTCTCGACACAGAAATATGTAAATTCGGCTATTACAACGAAACTTTAAAAATAATATATTTTTAGACATTGTAAAAATATATATTTCAACATCTCTAATTTCCGGAAAGTATAAGTCAAATAATCACCAAGTGTAAATATATAAGTATATAAGTATATTATACATATAAAATACGCACAAAATACACTTGGTGGAATTGCAAGAATATAAGGAATGCACATGTACATAATACGTATAAGTATGACATAAATACCAATAATAAAATATACAAATACAAGTGTATATATATGGTATACGTATACATATAAAGTACTCAAGAACATTGTGATGTACTCAACTACACTTGTTGAAGTATACAAATACCAAGGGGTACCATACATGTACATCAACGTAAATACAATGTTAAAAATAAATATTTTTAACTATTATATCAAGAAAAGATATACATATATATTTGTGGAACCGATATACTCACTCGAACCGAACATATTTATACATGTGAACGGGGTTCACTAAACTAAAAATTATATATTGGAAGAATATAATACAACCCATGAATAACGGGCTCATACCGTGCACGGGACAAAGACGCTAATGGGCTAGGCCTACTCACACCGTGTGGATCACGGAGACTCAAATGTGCTAGGCCTATTCTCACTTGTGCAAGGTACAAAAACTTCATGGGCTTGGCCCATTTATGCTCGTGCGAGGCACGAAAACTCATGAAGGGCGAGCCCGTTTGTATACACTTGAATACAATTAAAAGCAAACACACGAAACAAATGCCAACATATTAAAATACACAAGGGTTCCAAATGTATAACAAATACAAATACAATAACGTTCAAGATGAGCAACATGTACAGGGTCTAGTGGAGACCTAAGTGTCTAATGGGTTAGAACACTTGTAGTTCGACTCGCATATTTGGATACCCAGCTTGCTAGCGCTATTATATGGACGCAAATCTGTGAGTTCATGTCCCCCTTTTCTCTTAAATTTCTTCGATTTTACAACTCTCTGGGGGAAATACATGTTTTGATGGTATGGTTTAGCTATGATATGAAATATTAGATCATTTGCGAATAGGGTCTCTCTTAAGCACCATTAATCTTTTATAAGACCACAAAACAAGAGTGGTAGATCTATCGGGTGTAGACGAGCCCACTCATGGGTCCTTGTGTGGACGCATGTAGTGCTTTTGTTAGCCCAGCCGGATGGACCGGTATGAATTGTCTTGGGTTGAGTGCTTCCTTTGTCGTCAAGCATATCAATGTCTTTGCGAAACATTAATGATTATAAGTTCATTGACGCTTTACATACCACATTGTTATAAACGAAATCTCAAATGTTTTTAAGATCATTTGTTATGAACTCAAAACTCATGAACTCGCCAACTTTCGTTGATGTTTTAAACTTACATGTATTTCAAGCAACTAAGTGGATCTTTGCTTGGTTGGTTACAAGAAGTCAAGGTTATCAAGAATCCGATGTCATCCTATTTTGAAGGGTTTGGTCCATATATTCCGTCTTAGAACGAGATATAGGATGCAAAGCCTTTGTGTTTTAAAAACTGTAGTTTGAACAAGTCTTTTGTGAAGATATTATAACTTGTGTTGTCTTTTGTGGTTAAATACTTATAACTTGTAAGTTTTAAATGATGGTAATTGATGAACATCGTGCATGTTTTATTTTATATAGTTGTTTACTTATATCGTATGTGATGAAAACTAATCAAGTTCACACCGCGCGCTTCCGCTTACGACCGGATGTGACAGATTAGTATCAGAGCTTCGATTGTAGTGAACCAGGATTCTTTCTTGAGTCTAGTCTACAATCACTAGGATCCTCTAATGAAAACACTTTTTTTCTAAAAACATTTTCATTACATATACAAAAATGCAAGATTCACTAACAAAACTCTTTTCAAATAAATAATGCATGGACATTATTTGGGGCATAGTCTATATGTGATAGACATGCTAAACTAGATTGATTCGCACAAACCAATGTGATTATATTTGAAATGCTCATATATAAATATATATATATATATATATATATTATAAGTAATAATACTATTTATTGATATATATACATGTTGTACGGATTATTTTGCCAAGAACAAAATACCTTCGACTTCGAATTCTATTGTTATTCCTGACTTGCACGATGAAATATCGACCTCGCGTTTATTGTGGAGCTTATGGCGGACGTGGTTCTGAAATGAGACCCTAAGCTTGATTCCGTAGAAGATGGCTGTTTTTCCTTGGATGCGAAGGTGCCTGACTATGGTAGTGACGACGAGGCGTAGGTGGTAACCTTGGACAACAACTCTATTAATGGGACAAGGTCCCTGTGGCTCATACGAATCATGATTGATGAGACTTTCATCCAGACAAGGAAGATGAAGTACTCATCTTTAAGGTGCCCCTCAAGTTGTTATTGTTGCAGATTCTCTCTATTTCTAATGCGTCTAACGTCGGCCCTTTCGTGAGTAACGACAACAGACGTTAGCACGTGGACCATCACAAAGGTCCCTCCTATGTTGAAGGTGTATAGAAAATAGTGTCCCATCTCTGACTAATCACCTGCTTGGAATGAGAGAATGCTAGGGTAACCATGCAAGGCAATTTATTATTATGGGGACTCACGTAATAACAACTTGTGGTGCATGGGAATCCTAGGGGGCTCCGCGGGTCAAACTAATGATCATTTTCTATTCGAAATTCTTAAGTTGTTCAAATCTCTATCGAGTAGAACACTAACCAGGATAGTTACTATAACACTCTATAAAGTAGGAAATATGACTTTGTTTACTTCGTGTCTAACACTTCTATATATAGTACGAGTCGGTTGGGACTCGGTATCTAAGCCAGTGAAGAAGGTTAACCACTCAGGAAAGATTTTCCTCAACATCCTAGGATTCTTGTGCTTGAATGTGTACAATAACTAAAACACCCTATCTTATCCATTGAAGTTGCTATGATAAACCCCATCAGTTGACATCTGTTTTACCTTAATTTGTTGTATTGCACCATAATTCAAACACCCTAAACCACCCACTATGTCGTCATCCATAGTGTAACCCATTTACCACTATGGAAACCATACCAACCTTATCGGGACTTATGGAGCTCAAGCAATATAAATTTTTCGTCACACAGTTTAGTGCGGCAAAGGGGTTCCTCCCTCATTGGACAATCGAGGTCCATGGAGTGCAAAATACATACTATAAGTACAGAGGTGACCGCTAGTTCTCCCTTCCTCAATAAATTACAGCTCCATTTAGGTACATGGACGACAGATGGAAAAAGATTGTTCTCGTCCTTCACCTCACATGCACTCTACCACCCACTACATCGCCACCACTATCACCCCTATCAGCACCCCCACACTCTCCATCCCACAGTGCACCCCATCATTTGAGTAGTGCATTCGTAACCTTGAAACCCGCTCTACAACTGCTATAAGGCACAATTTTGGTCTTGAGGAAGAGGTTCGCGGCTTTATTTCTAAGTTTTCACTTTCGTACCCCACACGCGGTAGTTATGCACAACTCCCATCTTTTGGGAACTATACCTGTTTTCATAAAACTAAAGACTATTGAAGAGTTGGAGACTTAGGATCGATCAAGGAACAAGGTGAAGAGAAGACCTCACCATATTTTGTATATTATTGTATGACTTGTATCGACCAGAGTGAGATAACTCCGAGGAGGTTTTCTTCACAAAACTAATGGTAACAAGTTGATATGGTGTATATAAAAGTCGGCATTTCCTTAGCAACACGCAGTGGTAACTTATTTTACTTCCCTACGATAGTGTGATGATTGTCGTGGGGGAAGGATTTGTATAAGAATCATTATGAATTATCTTACCCTTATACTCGTAATGCATGACGAGTGAGTTTTACTTTCATTCATAAATGACAATATGTATTTTAAAATATATGTCTGATTTCGTCGATATGTTTTAAATAGATGAAGCTCATGGCACCACAACGAAGGAACACTTGTCAAGCCCAATCGGAACCTTTACCTGTAACACGATCTAAGCTCGATGCTCTAGGGAACCAGCAAGTCACTGAAGCGATCCTCCAATACGAAGCAAACCGCACTGCAAACAGTGGTGGGATGAGAGGAACCATATTGAAAATCTCAGGCGATAACTCTTGTCTTAAGTCCTGCCGAGGGTGGAGTAAGGATAGAGAAATCGAATAAAAGTCGTAGGATCATCTTATCCATATAAGCACAGGACCTAATATGATTAACTAGTCATAACATGTGCGGAATCCATTTTATGACAAGTGACAATATCAAGATTACTATTTAACATTCACTGTTTCATTAATGTTTAAAACGTGTACAATCCTAAAACAAAACATGTAGGGCTTCGCCGTACACTCTGCATAAACTGTTATAGACTCAAGACAGAACTCCACTATATATAGACATCATCACTTCGTACGAGTTGGCCTAGCCACTTCGTACGAAATGGACTCACTTCGTGCGAAGTGGCTTACAAACATCAAAATTGTAAATCTAACAATGTAAAGCCCTATTACAGTGACTCGACATGATCCTAAGACGTAGGCGATAGGCATTCTGCACCAACAAACTCCTCATTGGATATTGCCGTAGTCTTGGTCAGTCTTCAAAAACCTCATAACAATAACGTTCAGCGTCCAAAGAAATGCTTCCTTGGCTTCCTACGTTCGTCAGATGGAATCGGTGTTTGATCTGTAGTAGGAGCCCACTTAATAAACTAAAACCTTCTTAGACGAGCTTCCTTTCCCATTTCTTGTTCTTTTAGAAACTCCTTCTTTTCCAATTCTCGCGATTTCCACATTTACTAAAATAAATACCATGTGCTTAGCAAACATTGATTACACCCTGGTACTGCATCGCTTGACTTTTCTCTCGTGCTTCATAACATATCTTGTTCAAAAATAAACACTCTACATCTTTCTCTGAGCAATTAACTAGCCACATCGGGTCTAGTATGCGAATCATTCTCCACATACTTTCATCTTTCAAAACAATCACTGTTTCAATAATGGCATCTTCCTCATAGCCCGTGGTCGCTTAATAATCAACATTACATCTTTTTCCTTCGTCGCCAGATCAATCTTTATTCATTTCTTCGGAATATGCGGCTTCCAATGATGAATTCGTGAGCGGCTTCATACTTGATCAGCTTCCATAATCGTTAATCATGAAATTTCATTTGAAAGTTAATCATCTTCGTTTGCACAAGCTCCTCCACATCCCAGTAGGGTAGTGTTTGTATATCACAGAGGTATTTAAAGTATTGCACTCCAAACTCCCTCTTGATAGCATAAATGTTTAATTCTTCTATCCACCCCCAACTTAGAATATCACCCAGCGATTTATCCTGATCACACGTAAAGAAAGCTAATAGTCTTTGAAATTTTCTTTCTTTGGGCAGCTCTCTAAACCATGTCTTCTTTGCCTCAGCAATTTCTTCTTTCGATAAACATTTCAAAATATTTAATTCCTTCACAGTCTCCTCTACTCTTTGCTTTAATAGATCATTAGAGGCTTCTTTAAACATCTCCTGGAAGGTTGGGAAGTCATCCGTATTCACTCCAGAATATTTAACAGTTTCATCATCATTGGAATCATCCTCCATGACAACCCTATCATATCTGTCAGCATCTGCAAAATACTTGTATTGATAATCGTTAGGCTCAAATGTGCTAATATTATTTAACTCCTCCTCAAAGTCAAATTCAAATTTATCTTCCTCAACACCCAACATTTTGACTATCTATTCTTTTGTATAATTATGTACAAATTCGCCTTCGTCAACTCCATGCTCTAAATAGAAAACTTTGGGTTATGGCAATTTAGGAACAGCAGATATTGGTGCAACGACTGTGAGGATTCCTGATTGCACTGTATCGTGTACTGGATCATTTTGCTCCCCTGTCTTTGTGATTCATTTTCTTCATTCTCATTATCCCTCTATAATATCATAATCAAACGATTCATTCACTTTCGCATCCACTATTTTCACTACCATTCCTCCCTGGTGTTGTCATCATCATCACCCTTGTCATTATCGTCTTTCTTATCTTTATCATCTTTGTCACCCTCACCATCAACATCATCATCTTCATTCTTGTCAAATGCATCAACTTCAGCATCAATTTCTGCACCCCCTCTTTTTATCCAAGTACTGTTGGTGTCTCGCATAAATTTTAGTAACATCTATAGGTCCACCAATCATTACAAAGTTGATCAGCTCTGGTTCAGTTTCAACATCAACTTCTTCCTCAGCTTCCGTCTAAAAAACAACTATTTCAGTTTCAGTTACTGGCATAGATTCAGTTTCTGGCTCAGATGGAACAATCAAAGTAATTTCAACTATTTTTTCTTTCCCTTTTCCCAATGTTGCAGCCTCTTCTTCAGCTTTTCGAGCTCTTTCAACAGCTTTTTGTTCAGCCTCTTCAGTCTCTATTAACTCTGATACCACTTGTAGGATCGTCTAATCTATATAAGCACATGACCTAATGTAATTAACTAGTCATAACATGTGCGGAATCCATTTTATGACAAGTAACAATATCAAGATTACTGTTTAACATTCACTGTTCCATTAATGTTTAAAATGTGTACAATCCTGAAACAAAACGTGCAGGGCTTCTCCGTACACTATGCATAAACTATTACAGACTCAAGAAATAACTCCACTATATCTAGACATCATCACTTCATACAAGTGGATAACACTTCGTGCGAAATGGCTTACAAACATATAAAATTTAATCTAACAATGTAAAGCCCTATTACAATGACTCGACATGATCCTAAGACATAGGCGATAGACATTCTACACCAACAAAAGCCAGTTGAAAAAGAAGACGCATGTGGAGTCTTCTTCGGGTAGCAATAAGAGGAAGTATGTGCATTTCAAGCAAGGCTCTAGATCGAACAAGAAACATAAGGAAACCGCTATGACTAAGAAAGTCAAGCCTTTCATTGCCACAACTAAGAAGGGTGGTGAGAACTATAAGGGAAAACTACCAAAGCGTGATAAGTGCAAAAATCACCACCAAGATTCTTGCCGGATCATGAAGTATGACGAGTGTGGGATGTTGGGTCACCACACCGAGAAATGTTGGGTAAGCAAAAAGGGTGGCAGAAACAGTAATGTTAATGGGAATGGGAAAAGTCAGGATTGCTTCGGATGCGGAGACAAGGGACATTATCGTAGGGATTGCCCGAAGGAAAACCAAGTTCGTGGGAGAGCTCTCGTGATAGGAGCCAAAGATGCACGCTAGGAACCTATGGTGATCACGTGTACGTTCCCAATCAACCAACACTTTGCATTTATTTTTTTTAATAATGGTGCCGACTTTAGTTTTGTATCTATAGAATTTAAAAATATGCTTGGCTTAGAGCCAAATAAACTAGATGTCCCTTATTCTATAGAATTAGCGAACGGAAAATTAGTCGAATCAGGAGAAATTATTAGAGGTTGCACGCTTGACCTTGGCGCGTGAAACTTTACTATCAATCTTTTACCCATCCATTTAACGTGGTTGTCGGCATGGATTGGTTGTCCGACAACCGAGCGAAAGTGGTTTGTCATGAGAAAACCATCTGCATCCCCTGCCTAATGAAGAGACACTCTTATTACCGAAGAGAAATGTGAGACACCCTTACGAATCATTAACTGCATGAAGGCCTAGAAGTGCCTACGGAAAGGTTACATAAGCTTTCCAACTCATGTGGATGACAAGAAAGCTGAGGAGCTTAAGCTGGAAGATATCTCCATTGTGAAGGAATTTCCCAAAGTCTTTTTGTTAGACTTGCCTAGACTACCTCCACAATGACAAGTCAAGTTTCGCATTGATTTAGTGCCTGGAGCCACACCTGCGTCGAATTTCCTTACAGATTAGCTCCGTCTGAGATGCAAGAGCTATCTACACAACTCCAAGGTTTGTTAGACATGGGATTTATTATGCCGAGTTTCTCACCTTGGGGAGTGCCATGCTATTAGTTAAAAAGAAGGATGGGAGCTTCAGCATGTGTATAGACTATCGAGAGATGAATAAACTTACCTTCAAGAACCGATAACCCCTAAACGAGAATTGACGATTTGTCTGATCAACTACAAGGCTCAAGATTCTACTACAAGATCGACTTGAGATCGGGTTACCATTACTTGAGGATACAAGGGCAAAGCATACCCAATACAGCCTTTCGAACTCATTATGGTCATTAGGAGCTTCTTGTTATGCCATTCGGCTTTACGAACACACTGGCGGTGTTCATAGATCTCATGAACCGCGTTTGTAAGTCGTACTCGGATAAATTCGAGATAATATTTATTGACGAGATACTAATATATTTACGATCAAAGGACGAACACGAGAAACACTTGCAGACTATTTTGGAGCTTTTGAAGAAAGAACAACTTTATG
This sequence comes from Scalesia atractyloides, assembly GCA_947069175.1. Taxonomy (NCBI): domain Eukaryota; kingdom Viridiplantae; phylum Streptophyta; class Magnoliopsida; order Asterales; family Asteraceae; genus Scalesia; species Scalesia atractyloides. Next base: position 48,004,508 of record CAMTDV010000020.1, read on the forward strand.
CGAAGTTTTATAAATGTGAATTTTGGATTCTTAAGGTACAATTTCTCGGGCACGTGGTCAATGAGAAAGGAATTCATGTCGATCCTTCCAAAATCAAAGAGATAAAGAACATGGAAGCGCCTAAGACATCGACGAAAGTGCGACATTCTTGGGATTAGCGGGATATTATCGGAGATTTATAGAGAACTTTTCAAAAGTTTCTAAACCGCTAACATCCCTGACACAAAAGGATAAGAAGTTTGACTAGGCGAGAAATAAGATGCGGCTTTCTAGCTACTCAAGAATTAACCTTGTAACGCGTCTATCTTAGCTTTACTCGACGGCACCAAAGACTTCGTGGTTTAGTGTGATGCATCGCATCAAGGTCTCGGTTTTGTGTTGATGCAACGAGACAAAGTCATCGCGTACGCGTCTCGAGAATTGGAAGTGCACAAGAGAAATTATACCACCCACGACCTCGAACTAGGTGCGGTGGTAGTCGCTTTGAAAATTTGGCATCACACTTATATGGTACTCAATGTACAATCTTACGTATCACAAAAGTCTTCAACATATATTTAATCAGAAAAAACTAAATATGCGACAACGACATTGGGTCGAATTGTTGAATGACTATGATTGCGAGATGAAGTATCACCCGGGCAACGCGAACGTTGTGGGGGACGCCTTGAGCCGCAAAGAACGAGTGAAAACTATAAGGGTGCAAGCCTTAGGAACGACGATACAAATGAATCTTACAATTCGAATTCATGAAGCACAACAAGAGGCGTTTAAAGCGGAAAACATTCAAGCCGAATCATTACGTGGAAGGGATAAACAATTGGTGCCAAAGGAAGATGGAACGATATACTTTATGGGACGAATTTGGGTTCCATTCTTTCGTAACCTACGGGCGATTATTTTGGACGAAGCTCATAAGTCGAAGTACTCTATCCATCTGGGATCGGATAAGATGTACCATGATTTAAAAGAATTCTCTTGGTGGCCTAACCTTAAGGGCGACATCGCTACTTATGTAGGAAGATGCCTTACATGAGCCAAGGTTAAGGCGGAATATCAAAAACCTTCAGGTTTGCTACAACAACCTGAAATTCCCGTTTCGAAATGGGAACAAATCTAGATGGACTTCATTACTAAATTACCCGGACCTCGAGAGGTGACGACATAATTTGGGTAATAGTAGATCGACTGACAAAGTTCGCACACTTCTTACCTATCCGTGAGAAGGATAGCACTGAAAAATTCACTGAGTTATATCTCAAGGAAATTGAGGCACGATACGGAGTGCCTATCTTGATCATATGGGACCGATATGGTCGGTTCGTATCAAGGATTCATCAATCATTCCAAAAGGCCTTTGGAACACGGTTGGATCTTAGTACGACCTTTCACCCGCAAACGGATGGCCAAAGTGAACGAACAATTCAAACTTTGGAGGATATGCTACGTGCTTGTGTGATGGATTTGGGTGGAAATTAGGATACTCACTTGCCCTTAGTGAAGTCATATAATAGCAGTTATCACACTAGCATCCAGACCGCCCCGTTTAAAGCTCTATATGCATGAAAGTACCGATCACCGCTATGTTGGGTGGAGATCGGATACAAACAGCTCATTGGTTCGGAATTAGTCTAAGAGACTACGGACAAGATATTTCAAATAGGAGATCGTATCAAGGCGGCTTACGATATACAAAGAAGCTACGCTGACCAACGACGTAAACTATTAGCTTTTGAAGTCGGAGACAAAGCTTTGTTGATAACCTGGCCTTGGAAAGGCGTAGCCAGATTTGGTAAACGTGGAAAGTTGTGTGACATTTGTGCCTTTTCAATCATTGCACAATTACAAACAATCTCGTATTCAATGAAACCATGTGTTTTATTTCCAAATATTTTTGTATTCAATAAAATCTTGTATTTTTATTGATGAGAGTGCAAAAATGTCAATCGTTGCACAATTTCGATCATTTTCGTGTTCGTTAAAGCGTTTTACACATTTTTACGAAATGTATAACCGTACAACCGAACGAACCGACATCCATGACATTTTCTGGCATAATCCAAGTTACACATGTCTTAACACCTTTATATAACCGAAATATTAGGTTAAAGGGGTTAAAAATGGCAAACAAGTGAAAATACAAGTCCAAGGGCCAAAAATATCAAAAATATAATAAATATTTTTGCTTCTTCAGCAAGTTTGCCACCTATCTCCAATTTTTGACACCTAGCACTCACTTTGCCACACTTAATATGGTGTTGACACATGTTAGGACACTAATCCACACTTGAGGACACTTGTCATCACCTCCTTAATCCTAAAATACTATAAATACCCCATGATTCTTACATTTTTTTCACACCACTTTAAAACACTTCAAAGCAAAGTGTGAAGTTCTTCTTTCTATCCTTCTTGGAGCTTGTTTCCAACCTTTGGAAGTCTCCTATATTGAGTTTCGGAAGTGTTCTTCAACATGAGTAAGTACTCTTCCTAGTTCTTTAATTTCTTTTTAGCTATTTTGAGCTAAAAGTCGAACAGTTTGGCAACCTGATTGACTTTTGGTTCTGACCGTATTTGGCCAAGTCAAAACTCAATTGAACTTTGAAATATGATCGTAATCACGAAGGTTATAATCCCTAACGATTTCACCTTCTGATTACCACGTTTACTAGTCAAACTGACGAGTCAAAGTTTTGGTCTTGACCACCGCTTTGACTTTCGAATCTGACCCGTTTGGTCCCTTTTAGGATCATACCAAACAAATATTTGTAACCATAGTTATATAGGGAATAACCTACTGAGGTTATACCTTATGGTCACATCGTTTGGTTAGTGTTATGATAAGTTACTTCTATGTTCTTAAAAAAATGATGACCAAAATGCCCTTTTGCGCATAAATCCATTTTAAACGGGTAACCAAATTTTTGACATATAAACTGATGTTTTAACATTTTCAAACATGCTTGGGCATATAAGACTTATCATAGGACATGTTTAACCATCCGATCACACGTTTTCGCTAATGGCCCGTTAAAGTAGCGTAAACTACCTTAACGATTCATAATGGGTCAAAAGCACTTAAGATCCATTCCAAATCAGAATGTTAAGTTTGTTAAACCATATCACATGAGTTCTAACACTCGTTTGGTTTATAAGACTTCATTCTATCGGATCTCCCGTTTGTAGTCCTGACACGCAAACATATTTATCTGACACATTAGGACACGTTTGAGCTTTGTTTATTTCGTTGATCAAGAACACTTTCGTAATCCCAAGTGAGTACATAGCCCCCCCTCTTTTACATTTTCTAAATATTTTGGGGTAATTCATATGTGCATATTATTATTTTCAAGATTTCAAAATAATATACATGGTATATATATACAAAATGATTTTCAAAGTGAGTACATAGTTCCCCTCTTTTACTTTTTGCAAATGTTTTGGGGTGACTCATATGTGCTAAATCATTTTCAAGTTTTCAAAAACAATGTCTATATTTGTATATAAAACAATACGATTTCAATAATGTGAATAACTTGTTTATGTGTTATCCACAACACGAATGACATTCATTAGCTTTGGCCTAGCCGACAAGTAGTATGTTATGGTACCATAGGACTGACAATCCCATTATCGGGCTATTCACTGGATTTGGTGGAAGTTTGGGTAATGACCGAAAAACTGTTTCTGATTAACAAATCATTTGTTGATTTGTTAGTCTAGTTAAAAAGACCCTTTAGTGGTCTATTAAAGATACCCTTTGGTGGTATAGTCAACAAAGGTTTGAATGTGTTCATTAAAGAACGATCAAAAGTTTTCACAATTAAAAACACGGACGATTTGTTTATGACATGGACAATTGGTTTATGACATGGACGATTGATCTATAACACGAACAAATGGTTTATAACACGGACAAATTGTTTTGAACAATGTCACGCAATGATTTTCACTCAAAGATATAAACCATATGAAGTTTTCTTTTGAATCAATCTATTACAAGGTTTTTACAAAAGAAATGTTTTTGTCAAGATTCATGGCTACAAGGTTTTCACAACTCTAACCAACTTGTTTTAGTTGGTTAATTGTATTGCAATATCAAACACTTTTGATACGAGGTTTTCACTTAATGACTCTTGAAGTCGGACGAGGTGTTGCAATATGTATATAAGGCAACGAATTTGACACACTCACAAAACCTATGTACTCGCCAGCATTTTTTATGCTGACTCTCTTTTCACATATGTTTCAGGAATCAATACTTGATAATATGATGCATGCTTCATGTAGGAATGGACGCGGGCCTTAGTGACTTAAAACATGAAAGATAATTTATTTATGTGTTGTTTCTGTTTATCCCAAGACAATGTAAACATTTAACTTAATCAAACATAATTTTAAATTCCATGAGTTGTGAAACAATAGTTCTGTGACATGACTCCTCGACGTTTCCGCCGTGGTTCGTTGTTTTAAGCGATCGGGGTGTTACAGAGAGATTGGTATCAGAGCTTATGGTTATAGGGAATTAGGTTATTAGTAATGCTTTGACCTAGACTATAACCTTCCTAGGACCCTAACGCGAGTTATCTTGTGTTTAGATTATTAAAACAATACCATCACCTATCCTTAGGTGATTATCAAAACAAATACACAAGTTACAAATTCGTTTTGAAAATCAATCATCTATCCTTAGATGATTTGTTTTGGCTTAAAGCCTTGTAGGTTTTCAAAATCCCGTCAAAGTTTGGGTTTTATTAATGTGAACATGTGCAATCTGGAAGGGTGGATGCCTGCACCCTGAGTTTTCTGTCTAAGGCTAGAGTGTTCGTACAAATCCGCATTATCGGACCAGTCACTCTTACCTGGGAACTCTTGGGGTGAGTGTCCACTTATAGGCTAAAGCATGTCTTCGCGATACATTATAATGACCCATTTACTTTTATTAGTCACCGTGTGTCGTTTGTTTGTTTTTAAGTAACAAACGAATGACCACCATCCTTAGATTTCGTCGATATTTTTAACATCTCTCTTCATTATCCAATGTCAATCACACATATTTTCCCTCATGTTTTCTTCTAGAATGCCTCCTCGGCGTAATACAACTCAAAATACCGAAATGGCAGCTATGATCGCTCAGCAAATTGTTGTTGTACTTCCAAACCTAGTGACCCAGATAAACCAAGAGAACAATAACAATAATAACAACAACAATGCACCCGCACCGTGCAACTACAAACAATTTAACTCGACTAAACCACTCAAGTTTACTGGATCCGAAGGAGCTACTAGACTCCTGCAGTGGTTTGAGAGTCTTGAAAGCACATTTCGTCATGTTCAATGCCCAAATGAGCGAAAAGTCAAGTTTGCATCGAGTGTATTCCAGAAAAGAGCACTTACATGGTGGAATGGTGTGATGAGAGATAGGGTGCCGATATGGCAATGTCACAAACGTAAGGCTTCACAGAACTTTGCAGTTGTTGTACAACCCAACCAGAACACTCAAAACCAGCCAGCACAACCTCCTGCGAGGAAACCCTATGCTAGTACTGCACCGTTGTGCAACCGGTGCAATGGTCACCATCAAACTCACATACAGTGTCGCCTATGCACATAATGTGGAAGATTCGGTCACATAGCCAATGTTTGTCGTTTGGCCTCAAAAGAAGTTGTTCAGAACCCTGTTTAACCCCAAGCCAACCCTGCTAGACCTCCGTTCCCACCTGGTTCTTGCTACAACTGTGGCGAGATGGGTCACTTTAGAAACAACTGCCCAAAATTGGTGAACGTGAATGCAAATCCAGCTCGTGGACACGCATTCAACATCAATGCCAATGAGGCTCGTGCTGATAACGAAGTCATTAATGGTACGTTCCTTGTTAACAATCATCCTGCTTCTATTCTTTTCGATTCGAGGTTCGATAGAAGCTTTATATCACTAGCCTTTGAACCTTTGCTTTCGATGCCTATAACTAAACTAGGAAAACCCTTAACGGTGGAAATAGCTGGTGGTGAACCCTTTGTGCTCGACTATGTTATTCATAGTTGCCAATTGAACTTGGATAACCACCTATTTCCCATTGACCTCACACCAATGCAACTCGGGAGTTTTGACATCATCATAGGAATGGATTGGTTAACCAAACACCATGCTGAGGTGATCTGTTTCGACAAGGTTGTTCATATACCTCTTTCGTCTAGTGAAACCTTAGAAGTTCATGGAGAGAAACCCTCTGGTAGCCTAAAACTCATGACCTGTACTCAGGACCAAAAATACCTACGGAAGATTATGTAGCCTTTTTGTCACATATCATAGAGGAAAAAGGCAAGGGAAAGACTGTTCAGGACATCCCCATTGTTCGGGAATATCCTGAGGTGTTTCCTGAAGAGCTACCTTGTTTACCCCCAATTTGTCAAGTTGAGTTTCGTATTGACCTTGTACCTGGTGCCAACCCAATTGCTAAATCTCCTTACCGACTTGCACCGTCTGAAATGCAAGAGTTGTCAAAGCAACTCCAAGAACTTTCAGAAAGGGGATTCATTCATCCGAGCTTGTCACCTTGGGGTGCTCCTTTCCTATTTGTCAAAAAGAAGGATGGATCCTTCCGTATATGTATCGATTATCGTGAGCTCAACAAACTCATAATCAAAAACCGATATCCCCTACCTCGCATTGATGATCTCTTTGATCAGCTACAAGGTGCGACCTGCTTTTCAAAGATTGATCTATGTTCTGGGTATCATCAACTTCGTGTACTCGAAGAAGATATTCCGAAGACTGCTTTTCGCACTCGATACGGCCATTACGAGTTCACTGTCATGCCTTTTGGTTTGACGAATGCTCCTTCCGTCTTCATGGACTTAATGAATAGGGTTTATAAACCTTATTTAGACAAGTTCATCATTGTTTTCATCGACGACATCCTCATTTATTCTAAGTCTTGTGCCGATCACGAACAACATCTCCGTCTAACGATGGAACTCCTGAAGAAAGAACATCTTTACGCCAAATTCTCCAAATGTGAATTTTGGCTAAAAGAAGTTCAATTTTTGGGACACATTGTTAACGAACAAGATATACATGTAGATCCCGCCAAAATTAGTAGGATTAGGGATTGGAGTACACCTACTACTCCTACCAAAGTTTGTTCATTTCTTGGTATCGACGATTCATCGCGAACTTTTCAAAGATCACGGTTCCCCTCACCACTTTGACTCAGAAGAATAAACCTTTCGAGTGGGGACCCAAACAAGAGGAAGACTTTCAAACACTGAAACAAAAACTTTGTAATGCTCCTGTTTTATCTTTACCCGACGGCAACGATGATTTCGTGGTCTATTATGACACATCAAACACATGCAAAGAGACAAAGTCATAGCCTATGCGATCAAGACAATTGAAAATCCATGAGAAGAACTACACAACTCATGATCTTAAGTTAGGAGCCGTAGTTTTCACTGACCACAAAAGTCTCTAACACATATTCAATCAAAAGGAGCTAAACATGGGAAAACGACGCTGGGTCGAACTTCTAAATGACTACGACTGCGAGATTCGCTACCATCCTGGTAAGGTGAATGTTGTGGCTGATGCGCTTAGTCGTAAGGAACGTGTCAAACTTCATTGTGTTCGAGTTCAATCTCATATCCAGACACGTATCCTTCAAGCACAACATACATGTGTGACCCAAAGCTTGTTGAAAAATGAGTTGCCACAGAATCTCGAACATCAACTCGAAACAAAAGATAACGGATTACTCTACTACAAGAACCGTTTGTGGATTCCTAGTCAAAATCCGCACGTTATTGATAGACGAAACTCATAAGTCTCGTTATTCAATCCATCCTGGTGCAGACAAAATGTATAAGGATCTCCGTACCCAGTGTTGGTGGCCGGGTATGAAGAAGGACATTGCCTTATATGTGTCTAAATGCCTAACTTGTCTTAAAGTTAAGGCAAAACATCAACATCCATCTGGTTTGCTTGAATAACCAGAAATTCTGGCTTGAGCAACCACAAATACCGGTATGGAAGTGGGAGAACATTGCGATGGATCTCGTCACTAAACTACCGCACACACCTAGAGGTCATGATGCCATTTGGGTAATCATCGATCGTCTAACAAAGTCAGCACACTTTTTGGCAATTCCTGAGGATCTATCTGCTGACAAACTCACCAAGATCTACGCTGATGAGATTGTATCTCGTCATGGTGTTCCTTTGAACATCATATCCGATCGAGATGCTCGATTCTCATCTCACTTTTGGAAGACCATGCAATCTGCCAAGGGAACCAAACTCAATCTGAGCACTGCTTATCATCCTCAAATGGATGGACAAACTGAAAGGACAATTCAAACACTTGAGGATATGCTTAGAGCATGTGTAATCGACTTTGGTGGTAGTTGGGATTCGCATCAACCATTGGTCGAATTCTCCTACAACAATAGTTATCACGCCAGCATCAATATGGCACCTTTCGAAGCTCTATACGGTCGAATGCCGTTCACTTGTCTGTTGGAATGAGGTCGGTGAAGCTCAGCTCACTGGGTCTGAACTCATTCACGACACAACAGACAGTCAAAAAAATTTGTGATAACCTTCTGACAGCTAGAAGCCGTCAAAAGAGTTATGCGGACAGACGACGCAAGCCCTTGGAATTCCAAGTTGGTGATCACGTCCTTGTCAAGGTATCCCCTTGGAAAGGTGTGATTAGATTTGGAAAGAAAGGAAAACTTGTACCATGATATATTGGACCATTCAAGATCGTTGAGAGAATCGGAAAGTTGGCCTACCGACTTGAGCTACCTCCTGAACTTGGGAATATTCACCCAACATTGCACGCGTCCAATTTGAAAAAGTGTTTAGCCGATACAAACCTCCACATTCCCCTCGACGAAATTCACGTTGATGACACTATGCACTTTGTCGAGAAACCTGTGGAGATATTGGACCGTGAAGTCAAGAAACTCGAGCGTAGACGTATACCAATAGTTAAAGTTCGCTGGGAATCCAAACGTCGCCCAGAATTTACTTGGGAATGAGAGGATCAGATGAAAACGAAATATCCACATCTGTTTCACAAAGTTTCCTCTAATTAAATTTCGGGACGAAATTTTCAAAAGTAGGGGAGGCTGTGACATTTGTGTCTTTTCAATCATTGCACAATTACAAACAATTTCGTATTTAATTTTTATTTCCAAATATTTTTCTATTCAATAAAATCTTGTATTTTATTGATGAGAGTGCAAAAATGTCAATCGTTGCACAATTTCGACCATTTTCGTGTTCATTAAACCGTTTTACGCATTTTTGCGAAACGCATAACCGTACAACCGAACGAACCGATATCCATGACATTTTCGGTCATAATCCAAGTTACACATGTCTTAACACCTTTATATAACCTAAATATTAGGTTAAAGGGGTTAAAAATGGCAAACAAGTGATAATACAAGTCCAAGGGCCAAAAATGTCAAAAAATAATAATATTTTTGCTTCTTCACCAAGTTTGCCACCTATCTCCAATTTTTGACATCTAGCACTCACTGCCACACTTAATATGGTGTTGACACATGTTAGGACACTAATCCACACTTTAGGACACTTTCCATCACCTCCTTAATGCTAAAATACTATAAATACCCCATGATTCTTCTATTTTTTTCACACCACTTCAAAGCAAAGTGTGAAGTTCTTCATTCTATCCTTCTTGGAGCTTGTTTCCAACCTTTGGAAGTCTCCTATCTTAAGTTTCGAAAGTGTCTTCAACACGACTAAGTACTCTTCCTAGTCTTTAATGTTTTTAGCTATTTTAAGCTAAAAGTCGAACAGTTTGGCAACCTGATTGACTTTTGGTTCTGACCATATTAGGCCAAGTCAAAGTTCAATTTAGCTTTGAAACGTGATCGTAATCATGAAGGTTATAACCCCTAACGATTTCACCTTCTAATTACCACGTTTACTAGTCGAAGTGACGAGTCAAAGTTTCGGTCAAAAATGCGCATGATGTGCATTTTACGACGAAACTATTTCAGGTATCAAAACACCTAGTTTTATTACCAAATCAGTTTTATAAACTTAGTTAGACATGTCATGACATGTCTAACTCGTCACTTCTAGTTTAGTGGTTATTTTTGGGTCGTAAGTCGAGCGGTCTTGACCACCGCTTTGACTTTCGAATCCGACCCGTTTGGTTCCTTTTAGGATCCTACAAACACATATTTATGACCATAGTTATATATGGAATAACCTACTGAGGTTATACCTTATGGTCACATCATTTGGTTAGTGTTATGATAAGTTACTTCTATGTTCTTAAAAAAATGATGACCAAAATGCCCTTTTGCGCATAAATCCATTTTAAACAGATGTAACCAAATTTTTGACACATAAACTGATGTTTTAACATTTTCAAACATGCTTGGGCATTTAAGACTTATCATAGGACATGTTTAACCATCTGATCACACGTTTAAGCTAATGACCGGTTAAAGTAGCATAAACTACCTTAACAAGTTATAATGGGTCAAAATCACTTAGGATCCTTTCCAAATCAGAATGTTAAGTTTGTTAAACCATATCACATGAGTTCTAACACTCGTTTGGTTTATAAGACTTCATTCTATCCGATCTCCCGTTTGTAGTCCTGACACACTAACATATTTATCTGACACATTAGGACACGTTTGAGTTTTGTTTATTTCGTTGATCAAGAACACTTTCGCAATCCCAAGTGAGTACATAGCCCCCCTTTTTTACATTTTCTAAATGTTTTGGGGTGATTCATATGTGCCTATTATTATTTTCAAGATTTCAAAATAATATACATGGTATATATATACAAAATGATTTTCAAAGTGAGTACATAGTTCCCCTCTTTTACGTTTTGCAAATGTTTTGGGGTGACTCATATGTGCTAAATAATTTTCAAGTTTTCAAAAACAATGTATATGGTTTGTATATAAAACAATACGATTTCAATAATGTGAACAACTTGTTGATGTGTTATCCATAACCCGAATGACATTCATTAGCTTTGGCCGAGCCGACAAGTAGTATGTTATGGTACCATAGGACTGACAATCCTATTATCGGGCTGTTCACTGGATTTGGTGGAAGTTTGGGTAATGACAGAAACTGTTTCTGATTAACAAATCATTTGTTGATTTGTTAGTCTAGTTAAAGAGACCCTTTGGTGGTCTATTAAAGATACCCTTTGGTGGTATAGTCAACAAAGGTTTGAATGTGTTCATTAAAGAATGATCAAAAGTTTTCACAATTAAAAACACGGACGATTTGTTTATGACATGGACAATTGGTTTATGACACGGACGATTGATCTATAACACCGACTAATGGTTTATAACACGGACAAATTGTTTTGAACAATGTCACGCAATGATTTTCACTTAAAGATATAAACCATACGAAGTTTTCTTTTGAATCAATCTATTACAAGGTTTTTACAAAAGAAATGTTTTTGTCAAGATTCATGGCTTCAAGGTTTTCACAACTCTAACCAACTTGTTTTAGTTGGTTAATTGTATTGCAATATCAAACACTTTTGATACGAGGTTTTCACTTAATGACTCTTGAAGTCGGACGAGGTGTTGCAATATGTATATAAGGCAACGAATTTGACACACTCACAAAACCTATGTACTCCCCAGCATTTTTTATGCTGACTCTCTTTTCACATATGTTTCAGGAATCAATACTTGATAATATGATGCATGCTTCATGTAGGAATGGACGCGGGCCTTAGTGACTTAAAACATGAAAGACAATTTATCTATGTGTTGTTTCTGTTTATCCCAAGACAATGTAAACATTTAACTTAATCAAACATAATTTTAAATTCCATGAGTTGTGAAACAATAGTTCTGTGACACGACTCCCTGACGTTTCCGCCGCGGTTCATTGTTTTACGCGGTCGGGGTGTTACAAGTTGAACCCACAATACATAGGACAATTTGAGATCTTGGAAAAGAATGAAACCGTCGCTTATAACTTGAAATTACCAGACGAGCTCAGTAGCGTACACGACACATTTCATGTGTCAAACCTCAAGACAAGTACTACTCAAGAAACATTAATCACCCCTCGGATGAGATTCACATCGACGACAAACTCCATTTTACCAAAGAACTTGTTGAGGTTATGGACTGGAAGGTCCACATGACGAGGAGAACTCGTTTTAAATTATTTAAAGTTCGTTGGAACTCGCGTCACAGTCCCAAGTACACATAGGAACGTGAAGATCAGATCAAGTCCAAGTACCCACACTTATTCAAATACTCCCCTGCAACCGGTAACGCAGCTTGAATTTCGAGACGAAATTTTTTTAACGGGGAAGAATGTGACAACCGGCAAATAATTGGTAAATCCGTACAACTTAACTATTAATTATAATTAAATTTGCATTCGCTTATGGCTTAAATGATGCATGATTAGGTCATACAAATGCTAGCAATCATAGGACATGTTTAAATTATGCAAATGATAATGTCACATTCGTCGCGTCGCGAGAAAACAAGAAACTATGTCCGATATGTTGGCTAAAATGCGGAAAAAAACACTATTCACCTGAACACACTATCCATGCCAGTTAGTTCCGAAAATTGTTCGAACAAGAAACGAACGATACGCAAGCGTATCGTCGCAAATGTATATACTAAAAACCCAATTTAGGGGCACAAAATGTTAAAACACCTTAACTTTCCGGAAAATACATGTAGTTATAAATTGTCCGAACGTCAAAATTTCAGCATTTATGATGTCCAAAACTAGTAAAAATATTGTCCGTAACATCAAAATTTCAGCATTTATGATGTCCACATGGCTATTAAATAATGCCAAACGTCATGAATAACCTTAATGGTAAAAAATAAATATTCAAGAAATCGCTCCCGGTATTGGGACACAACTCTCGCAATTTTTTCGGTGTTAACCCAATGAGCGAGCTAGTGGTATTTTTACCATCCAAAATTTATACCAACTAGTCTAATGAACTAGTTAAGGTTAATTAACATCCTAAACCATTAATTATTTCCCTATTGATGCAAGACACCCCCGAAATTAGCATACTTACCTTAAATCTCTAAACTTAGCAACTTATATATGTAAAATTAAAGTTTAATATATATATATATATATATATATATATAAACCCCATGCCTACCACATAAAAATCGGTCATCATAGTGGACCCCCACCCACTTGATTCAAGTTTAGTAGTATGGTGAGTTTGATGTGAGGGATTATGGTCATGCACATGGGTCTTGAGTAGATAAGATCTTGCAAAAGTTGATATAATCTATAACTTATAATTCTACAAATTTAAACAACACAAAACCCCTTTTGCCCCCTCTCAAACTCACGGCTCTCAAACACTCATTTTATCTTCAATTTGCTTTCACTTAAACACCACATTACAAGCTTCAGACAACCCTTTTGAACCTGGATTAGAAAGTTGCAAGACAAGGGAGCTTTGGAGGATTTTTCTCATTCTTGGAAGCTTCAAGTTCTTACAATCATCATCCTTATTCCCTAATCTTGTACAAAGTTGTAATGACACTTTACACTCATTTTTTTTTCTTATATTATGTAGATGATAATGTACAACTAGCCATCTTGACCATCTTACATAGCAAAGCCTAAAAACTATAAATATAACCTAAAAGCTTACAAAAATAAAGTATTTACATGTTGATTATTTTAATTTTTGTGAGCTAGTTAGGAGGAACTTGATGGTTATGATAAAGTAGGATGTTTAAATATTATAATCTTATGTAGTCATGGTTAAAAATGACGATCTGAACATCAAGATGTTTAGAACAAACAAGATTATCATCTTCATAACCCATGAACTTAAATAATATGTGACATTTGTACATTTTAGTCATTGAACAATTCCGGAACATTTTCGTATTTAATAAAATCTTGTGTTTTATTTACGAGAATGTATATTTATGAATCATTATACAATCCCGGACATTTTTATTCAACAAAATCTTTAATTTTATTGGTAAGAATGCAAAAATGTCAATCATTGCACAAATTCGGTCATTTTCGTGTTTGATAAAGTTTTATACTTTATTTACGAAACGTGTAACCGAACAACCGAACGAACCGACACTCCCAACATTTCCAGACAAAATCCAAGTTACACATGCCTTAACGCCTTTATATAACCTAAATATTAGGTTAAAAAGGGTTAAAAATGACAAAAGCTAGAATACAAGTCAAGAGGCCAAAATTGTCAAAAAAAAAAAAGTAAAAAAAAAGTTTACTTCATCACCAAGTTGGCCACCTATCTCCAATTTTTGACTACTTGCACTCATTATGCCACACTTAATTTGGTGTTAACACATGTTAGGACACTAATCCATACTTGGTAGCACTTGTCATCACCTCCTTGATCCTAAAACACTATAATAGCCTTTGATTCATCCATTTTTTTCACATCACTTCAAAGTAAAGTGTGAAGTTCTTCATTCTACCCTTCTTGGAGCTTATTTATAGCCTTTGGAAGCCTTCTATCTCGAGTTCTGAAAGTGTTCTTCAGCACAAGTAAGTATTCTTCCTATTTCTTTGATTATTTAGCTATTTTGAGCTAAATGCAAAAAGTTTGTCTTCCTGTTTGACTTTTGGTTCTGACCATTTGGTCAAGTCAAAGTTCAAATTGAACTTTGCAACGTCATCGTAATCACGAAGGTATTAATCCCTTGCGATTGCACCTTCTGATTACCACATTTAGTAGGCGAGATGACGAGTTAAAGTTTTACAAGTTAAAAGTAAAAAAAATGTATAAAAATGCATTTTACGACAAAAATGTTTTTGGGTATTAAAACTTAAGGTTTTGACACCAAATCAGTTTTATAACATTATTAGACATGTTTAAACATGTCTAACTCGTCATTTCTAGTTTAGTGCTTATTTCTTAGTCTTAAGTCGAGCGGTTTTACTACCGCTTTGACTTTCGAATCTGACCCATTTGGTCAATCTTAGGATTCAACCAAGCGCATTTTTATGACCATAGTAATTTAGGGAATAACCCTCTGAGGTTATACCTTATAGTCATATAGTTTGGTTAGTTATATGATGAGTAGATTTTATGTACATTTAAAATGCCTGAAAACACCCTTTTAGTGCATAAAATGGTTTTAAACATGTAAGACCATAGTTTCGACATCTAAACTGATATTATAACATAATCAAACTTGTTTTGAAATATAAGACTCATCATAGGACTTATTTAACCATCCAAATCCATAATTACACTTGCGACCCGTTAAAGTGGTGTTAACCATTTACAAGTCGTAACGTGTCAAAGCACTTAGAAACTCTTCCAAATCAGAACGTAAGGTATTATAAACCATATCATACGAGTCCCAACACTCGTTTGGTTTATAAGACCTCATTCTATCCAACCCCACGGTTAAAGTCTCGACACACTAACATGGTATTCCGATACATTAGGACATTCTTGAACTCTTCAAATCCTTGAGCTTTGTTTGATCATTTGAACAAGACATTTACGCAATCCCCGGTGAGTACATAGCCCTCTCTTTTACGTTTTCAAATGTTTTGGGTGATTCATATGTGCCTATCACTACTTTCATGTTTTCATGACATTGTACATGTTGCTTATCTAGTACATGTGGTACATGATTTCAAAGACATTTTGCTTCATATGTTGACTTAGCATACCTAGTACATGATTTCAAAGACATTATTGCTTGGTATATGACTTCAAGTACATTATTTCAAAGCATTTTCATGACATGCTTACATTATTCCAGACATATTGGTGCGTTGAATATACAACGATACATTCATTAACATTGATAACACCAACCGATAGTATGTAATGGTACCATAGGATTGACAATCCCGTTCCCGCTTCCTACGTTTGTTTGGACGTGACTTTAGGGAATGACATAATCCGATGAACATTTGATAAACCTTTGTCTTTATAAGGGTTTATCCGACAGTCAACTAGGCCTGAATGTATTCGCCAACAATCCATATATATGTGTTTCCATAGACATTTGTTTATAAATAACATTTGGTTTATACAAGACATTGGTTTATACATAGACATTTGTTTATAAAAGACATTTGGTTTATACCTGGCATTGGTTTATACATGACATTGGTTTAAAAAAAGACATCTCAATTGTTGGCTCGTGATAAGTGATTTAAATGACAAGACGTGTGTAATATGATAAAAGCATAGTGGATACGTCGTTGCTACTTCCTATATATAAGTGCTTTCATTATATTACATAACGTAGTATTATCTAAACCACTTAAAACAAATTACAAGACATGACAAATTTTATACAAGGCATGAGTTATTTTGGTTATTAAGTTAACCATGCATCATTTCTTTTAAATCATTTGATTTTCATATAATTTCATAAAAGAAACATTTTTGTAAAGGATCATGGATACTTTTGTAAAAGTTGAACATTTCTTTTAACTTTCAAAGCCATGAATCTTCATCACAAAACCTATGTTACTCACAGGCATTTTTATGCTGACGTTTTATTTTCACATATGTATCAGGAGCTAATGTTTGACTTTGAGCATGCTTCACATAGCGCGGACTTGGGCATTAGTAACTTTAAAATTTGCAAGACAATTGTTATGCTTTTTTATTCGTTCTCCCAATACAATGTACACAATTAAATTCAATAATACAAAAATTTATGTACCATGTGTTGTGAAATAATAGTTCTGTGACATGACTCCCCGATGTTTCCGCCGCAGTATGTTGTTTTACGCGGTCAGGGTGTTACAGAAAGATTGATATCAGAGCTCATGGTTATAGGGAATTAGGTTATCAGTAATACTTTGACCTAGACTATAACCTTCCTAGGTCCCTAACACAAGTTATCTTGTGTTTAGATCTTAAAACAATACCGGTCACCTATCCTTAGGTGATTACCAAAAAAAATTCACAAGTTAAAAATTCGTTTTGAAAATCAATCATCTATCCTTAGATGATTTGTTTTTAGGCTTCATGCCTTCAATGTTTTCAAAATCTTGTCAAAGTTTAGGTTTTAATAATGTGAACACATGCAATCTGGAAGGTAGGATGTCTGTACCCTGAATTTCCTGTCTAATGCTAGAGTGTTAGTACAAATCCGCATTATCAGACCAGTCACTCTTAATTGGGAACTCTTAGGGTGAGTGTCCACTTATAGGCTAAAGCATGTCTTCACGATACATTATAAAGACCCATTTACTTTGAGTAGTCACTATGTGTCGTTTGTTTGTTTTAGGTAACGAACAAAAGATCACAATCCTTATGTTTTGTTGATATTTTTAACGTTTCCTTTTGACTATCCAATATCAATCTCACCTGTTTTCTCTCATATTTTCTTCTCTTTTAGAATGCCTCCTCGTCAAAATGCTGCTCAGGACGCCGATATGGCGGCAATGATAGCTCAGCAAATAACTTCTGTGCTACCAAATCTTGTGACTTAATTAAACCAAGCTAACAATAACAACAACAATACACCTGTTTCGTGGAACTTTAAACAATTCAATTCGGCTAAACCACTCAAGTTTAGTGGTTCTGAGGGAGCTATTGGGCTCCTACAGTGGTTTGAGAATCTTGAGAGCACATTCCGTCATGTTCAATGTCCGAATGAGCGCAAAGTAGAATTTTCTTGGAGTGTATTAAAAAAGAGGGCGCTCACGTGGTGGAGCGGAGTGGTGAGAGATAGGGTGCGGAGTGGTGACAGATAGGGGTGCTGATGTTGCAATGGCTCAGACGTAGGAAGAGCTTCGAGCTTTTATGATGAAGGAATTTTGCCCACGGCACGAGCAAAGAGCATTTGAGAACGAATTCCACGACCTGAAACATGATAGTGGAGAACATCGTGCCTACACTGACCGTTATGAGGAGCTAAGTTTATTATGTCCTGCTATGGTCACGCCCTTGGATAAGGCTATTGAAAAGTACGTTGATGGCCTTCCTGACCCAGTTCAGGACATAGTCACTGGTAGCAACCCTGCTACAATCAGACAGGCTATCAAGTTGGTTGCAACCCTGACTGACTCGCAAGTCAAGAAGGGTAAACTTTTTCTCAAAGGCGACAAGAAGTAATCTACCAAGACTGCACAAGGGAAACAAAAGGGAAACAAAATTTCATTGTTGTTACACAACCCAACCAAGCTGCTCCCAATCAACCAGCATAGCCTCCCACCAAGAGACAATATGCTGGTACTACACCTTTGTGCAACAAGTGTGATAGTCATCACCAACCCCATCTACCATGCCGTTATTGTACCAATTGTGGATGATCTGGCCATCTGGCCAACACTTGTTGTTTTGCTCCGGCCTCGAATCAAGTGGTTCGAAATCATGTTCAACCACAAGTCAATCCTGCACGACCCCACTACCCACCTGGATCCTACTACAATTGTGGTGATCTTACTCACTACTGAAACAACTGCCCAAAGCTAGTTAATGCAAATCCAGCCCGGGGACGAGTATTTAACATAAATGCTAATGAGGCTCGTGCTGACAATGACGTGGTTAACGATACGTTCCTTGTCAATAATCAGCCTGCTTCTATTCTTTTTTATTCGGGTGCCGATAGGAGTTTTGTATCCTTGGATTTTGAGCCTTATCTTTCAACAACACGAACCAAACTAGGAAAACCCTTAACTGTGGAGATAGCTAGTGGCGAACCTCTTGTACTTGATTCTGTTATTCGTAACTGCCAATTAAACCTCAATAACCATTTTTTCCATTGACCTCACGCCAATGCAACTTGGGAGTTTTGACATCATAGTAGGCATGGACTGGTTAACCAAACACCATGCTGAAGTGATAAGTTTTGATAAGATTGTTCACATCCCTCTTTTGTCTGGTGAAATCCTAGAAGTTCATGGAGAGAAACCCTCTCATAGCCTTAAACTCATGACATGTACTTAAGCCCAAAAATACATATGAAAGAATTATGTAGCCTTTTTGGCACATATCGTAGAGGAGAAAAGCAAGGGTAAGAGCATTCAAGACATCCCCATTGTTCGACATTTTCCGGAGGTGTTTCCTGAAAAACTACCTTGTTTACCCCCAGCACATCAAGTCAAGTTTCATATAGACCTTGTACCTGGTGCCAACCCAATTTCCATATCCCCTTATCGTCTTGCACCGTCTGAAATGCAAGAGTTTTCAAAACAACTCAAAGAACTTTCAGACAAAGGATTTATTCATCTGAGCTTTTTACCTCGGGGCGCTCTTGTCCTATTTGTGAACAAGAAGGATGGATCCTTTCGCATGTGCATCGATTATCGTGAACTCAACAAACTCACGATTAAAAATCGATATCCCCTACCTCGTATTGATGATCTTTTTATCAACTACAAGGTGCTACATGTTTCTCCAAGGTTAATCTGCATTCTGGGTATCATCAGCTTCGTGTACTCGATGAAGATATTCCCAAAACTGTTTTTCGCTCTCGATATGGCCATTATGAGTTCACTGTCATGCCCTTTGGTTTGACAAATGCTCCTGTCGTCTTCATGGACTTAATGAATAGGGTTTGTAAACCTTATTTAGACAAGTTCATCATTGTTTTCATCAACGACATTTTGATTTATTCGAAATCCTTAGCCGATCACAAACGTCATCTTCGTCTAACAATAGAACTCCTAAAGAAAGAACAACTTTATGCCAAATTCTCCAAGTGTGGATTTTGGCTATAGGAAGTTCAATTTTCGGGACACATTGTCAATGAACAAGGTATACATGTATGATCCCGCCAAAATCAGTGCGATTAGGGATTGGAGTACACCTACTACTCCTACCAAAGTTCGTTCGTTTCTCGGTCTAGTTGGCTATTGCCGCCGTTATCACAAACTTCTCCAAGATTGCGGTCCCGCTCACTGCTTTGACTCAATAGAGTAAACCTTTTGAGTGGGGACCCAAACAAGAAGAAGCTTTTCAAACCTTGAAACAAAAGCTTTGTCATGCTCTTATTTTATCCTTACCCAATGGCAACAACAACTTTGTCGTATACTGTGATGCATCGAATCTAGGGCTTGGCTGTGTTCTCATGCAAAGAGACAAAGTCATAGCCTATGCATCAAGACAATTGAAAATCCACGAAAAGAACTACACAACTCATGATCCTGAGTTAGGTTTCGTTGTTTTCGCTCTCAAAATTTGGAGACATTACCTCTATGGTACAAAATGTGTGGTTTTCATTGACCACAAAAGTCTCTAACACATTCTTAATCAGAAAGAACTGAACATGAGACAACGATGTTGGGTTGAACTTCTAAATGAGTATGACGGCGAGATTCGCTACCATCCTTGTAAGGCGAATGTCGTAGCTGATGCTCTTAGTCTTAAAGAACGTGTCAAGCTACATTGTGTTCAGGTTCGATCTGATATCCAAACACATATTTTTGAAGCCCAATGCACTTGTGTAACCCAAGGTTTGTTGAAAAACGAACTACCCCATCATCTCAAGCTTCAGCTTGGAACAAAAGACAATGGGTTACTCTACTACATTAACTGTTTATGGGTTCAAGCCAAGGCAATATCCGTACCCTATTGATGAACGAGGCTTCAAATCTCGTTATGCAATTCATCCTGGTGCAGACAAAATGTGCAAGGATCTTCGTACCCAATATTGGTTGCAGGGTATGAAGAAGGATATTGCCTTATACGTATCCAAATGCCTAACTTGTCTTAAAGTTAAGGCAAAACATCAACATCCATATGGTTTGCTTGAGTAACCAGAAATTCTGGTTTGGAAATGGGAAAACATTGCTATGGATCTCATCACCAAACTACCACGTACTTCTAGAGTTCATGATGCCATTTGGGTAGTCATTGATCGTTTAACAAAGTCAGCACACATTTTGCCAATTCGTGTGGATCTATCTGCTGACAAACTTGCCAAGGTCTACGTTGATAAGATAGTATCACGACATGGTGTTCCTTTGAACATCATATCAGACCAGGATGCTCGATTCTCATCTCACTTTTGGAAGACCATGCAATCTACCATGGGAACAAAACTTAACTTGAGCACTGCTTATCATCCTCAGACGGATGCACAATCTGAAAGGATGATCCAAACATTGGAGAATATGCTTAGAGCTTGTGTGATCAACTTTGGTGGTAGCTGGGATTCGCATCTACCTTTGATCGAATTCTCCTATAACAAAACATTGGAGAACAAAACTTAACTTGAGCACTGCTTATCATCCTCAGACGGATGGACAATCTAAAAGGACGATCCAAACATTGGAGAATATGCTTAGAGCTTGTGTGATCAACTTTGGTGGTAGCTGGGATTCACATCTACCTTTGATCGAATTCTCCTATAACAATAGTTATCACTCCAGCATTAACATGGTTATTTTGAAGCTCTATATGGTCGAAAATGTGGTTCACTTGTCTGCTGGAATGAGGTTGGTGAAGCTCAGCTCACCGGACCAGAACTCATTCTAGAGACTATAGACAAAGTCAAGAAAATACACGATAACCTTTTGACAGCTAGAAGCCGTCAAAAGAGATTCGGATCAGCGACGCAAGCCCTTGGAATTCCAAGTTGGTGATCATGTCCTTCTCAAGGTATCCCCTTGGAAAGGTGTGATTAGATTTGGAAAGAAAGGAAAACTTGCACCTCGATGTGTGGGACCATTTAAGATCGCTAAGAGGATCGGAAAGGTGGCCTACAAATTGAGCTACCTCCTAAACTTGGGAATGTTCATCCAACTTTCCACGTGTCCAATTTGAATAAGTGTTTGACTGATGAAAACCTCCACATCCCTCTTCATGAAATTCGCATTGATAACACAATGCATTTTGTCGAGAAACCTGTGGAAATATTGGACCGTGAAGTCAAGAAACTCAAACACAAACGAATACCGATTGCTAAAGTTCGCTGGGAATCCAAACATGGCCCAGAGTTTACCTGGGAACAAGAGGATCAAATGAAGGCGAAATACCCACATATTTTCTCACAAATTTCCTCTAATTAAATTTCGGGACGAAATTTCCTAAAGTAAGGGAGACTGTGACATTTGTACATTTTAAGTCATTGAACAATTCCGGAATATTTTCTTATTTAATAAAATCTTGTGTTTTATTTGCGTTAATGTATATTTATCAATCATTATACAATCTGGAATTTTTGTATTCATTCAAATCTTGCATTTTATTAGTAAGAATATAAAAATGTCAATCATTACACAAATTCGGTCATTTTCATGTTCGATAAAGTTTTATACTTTATTTATGAAACGTGTAACCGTACAATCGAACGAACCGACATCCATAACATTTCCGGACAAAATCCAAGTTAACATGCCTTAACGCCTTTATATAACCTAAATATTAGGTTAAGAGGGGTTAAAAATGACAAAATGCAACAATACAAGTCAAGGGGCCAAAATTGTCAAAAAAAAAAGTTTGATTCATCACTAAGTTTGGCCACCTATCTCCAAGTTTTGACACCTTGCACTCATTTTGCCATGCTTAATTTGGTTTAACACATGTTAAGACACTAATCCACACTTGGTAACACTTGTCATCACCTCCTAAATCCTAAAACACTATAAATACCTTTTGATTCATCCATATTTCCACACCACTTCAAAACACTTCAAAGCAAAGCGTGAAGTTCTTCTTTGTATCCTTCTTGGAGCTTGTTTCCAGCCGTTGGAAGTCTTTAATCTTGACTTCTGAAAGTGTTCTTCAACACAAGCAAGTACTCTTCCTAGTTCTTTCATTATTTTAGCTATTTTGAGCTAAATGTCAAACAGTTTAGCTTCTTGTTTGACTTTCGATTCTGACCATTTTGGTCAAGTCAAAGTTCAAATTGAGCGTTGTAACGTTATTGTAATCACGAAGGTATTAATCCCTTGCGATTGCATCTTCTGATTACCACGTTTAGTAGGCGAGATGACGAGCCAAAGTTTTACGATTTAAAAAAAATGTATAAAAATGCATTTTACGACGAAAACATTTTTGGGTATTAAAACTTAAGGTTTTGACACCAAATCAGTTTTGTAACATTATTAGACATGTTCAAACATGTCTAACTCGTCATTTCTAGTTTAGTTCTTATTTCTTAGTCGTAAGTCGAGCGGTTTTACTACCGTTTGACTTCCGAATCTGATCCGTTTGGTCAATCTTAGGATTCGACCAAGCGTATTTTTATGACCATTGTAATTTAGGGAATAACCCTCTGAGGTTATACCTTATAGTCATATAGTTTGGTTAGTTATATGATGACTAGATTTTATGTACTTTTAAAATGCTGGAAAACACCCTTTTAGGGCATAAATGGTTTTAAACATGTAAGACCATAGTTTTGACATCTAAACTGATATTATAACATAATCAAACTTGTTTTTACATATAAGACACATCATAGGACTTATTTAACCATCCAAACCCCTAGTTATGCTTGGGACCCGTTAAGGTGGTGTAAACCATTTTAACAAGTCGTAACGGGTCAAAGCACTTAGAAACTCTCACAAATAAGAATGTAATGTATTGTAAACCGTATCATACGAGTCCCAACACTCGTTTGGTTTATAAGACCTCATTCTATCTAATCCTCCGATTAAAGTCGCAACACACTAACATAGTATTCCAATACATTAGAACACACTTGAACTCTTCAAATCCTTGAGCTTTGTTTGATCATTTGAACAAAACATTTACGCAATTCCAGGTGAGTACATAGCCCCCTCTTTTACGTTTCAAATGCTTTGGGGTGATTCATATGTGCCTATCACTACTTTCTTGTTTTCATGACATTATACATGTTTTGCTTATCTAGTACACATAGTACATGATTTCAAAGACATTTTGCTTCATATGTTGACTTAGCATGCCTAGTACATGTTTTCAAAGACATTATTGCTTGGTATATTGATTTAGTATGCCAAGTACATGATTTCAAAACATTTTCATGACATGCTTACATTGTTCCAGACATATTGGTGCGTTGAATATACAATGATACAATCATTAACATTGATAACGCCGACCGGTAGTATGTAATGCTACCATAGGATCAACAATCCCATTCCCACTTCCTAGGTTTGTTTGGAGGTGACTTTAGGGAATGATAGAATCTGATGAACATTTGATAAACCTTTGTCTTTATAAGGGTTTATCCGGCAGTCAACAAGGCCTGAATGTATTCGTCAACAATCCATATATATGTGTCTACACAATAAAAGCAATTGATTTATAAGACAAGAGTTTTTGTTTAAACAAGACCTTTGTTTATTCAAAACACCTATTTTATACAAGAAAATTTTGACATAACAAGACATTTTGGTTATTTTATACAAGACATTTATTTTATGGTTTAAACAAGACTTTTGTTTGCCATACAAGACATTGGTTATACATAGATATTTGTTTATAAATAACATTTGGTTTATACAAGACATTGGTTTAAACATAGAAATTTGTTTATAAAAGACATTTGGTTTATACATGGCATTGGTTTATACATGACATTGGTTTAAACAAGACATCTCAATTGTTGGTTCATGGTAAGTGATTTAAATAACGAGACGTGTGTAATATGATAAAAGAATGGAGGATACGCCGCTGGTACTTCCTATATATAAGTGCTTTCATATATTACATAACGTAGCGTTATCTAAACCATTTAAAACAAATTACAAGACATGACATATTTTATACAAGGCACGAGTTATTTTGGTTATTAAGTAAACCATGCATCATTTCTTTTAGGTCATTTGATTTTCATATGATTTCATAAAAGAAACAATTTTGTAAAGGATCATGGCTACTTTTGTAAAGTTGAAAATTTCTTTTAATTTTTAAAGCCATGAATCTTCATCACAAAACCTATGTTACTCATAGGCATTTTTACGGTGACGTTTTATTTTCACATATGTTTCAGGAGCTAATGTTTGACTTTGAGCATGCTTCACATAGAGGGGACTTGGGCCTTAGTGACTTTAAAATTTGCAAGAAAATTGTTATGTTTTTTATTTCATTCTCCCAATACAATGTAACAATCAAATTCAATAATACAAAACTTTATGTACTATGTGTTGAGTTGATGATGAAATGTGGGTTTAAACATGCTTTAAAATACGTTTAGAAAAACGTTAAAAACGCCATAGTTTAGGGGAAACTATGGCGAATTTTTTTAAAAATCTAAGCATAATTAAGGTGTAATTAAAATGGTTAAACGGGATTAGTGACCTTAATCGTGATTAGACAAACCTTAATGATAAGGATTAAGTCTTAACATCCAAGAGCTTGTATAAACACTCATATATAATTTTCATAATTTAAAGTATATATATATATATATACTTGTAAAGTAAAAATATATATCCATATCACGGACGACATTTGTTCACTCTCGACACGGAAATATATATACCCGGTTATTACGACGAAACTTCAAAAATAATATATTTTTAGACATTGTAAAAAAATATATATTTCAACATCTCTAATTTCTGGAAAGTATAAGTCAAATAATCACTAAGTGTAAATATATAAGTGTATAAGTATACTAATACGTGCAAAATACGTACAAAAATACACTTGGTGGAATTGCAAGAATACAAAGAATGTACATGTACACAATACGTATAAATACGACAGAAGTACCAATAATAAAATATACAAATACAAGTATATGTACGGTTAAGGAATACGTATAAAATACTCAAAAACATGGTTACGTACTCAAATACACTTGTTGAAGTATACAAATACCAAGGGATACCGTACATGTACATCAACATAAATACGATGTTAAAAATAAATATTTTTAACTATTACATCAAGAAAAGATATACATATATATTTGTGGAACCAATATACTCACTCGAACCGAACGTATATATACATGTGAACGAGTTTCACTAAACTCAAAAAATATATATTGGAAGAATATATATACGACCCATGATTAACGAACTCATACCGTGCGCGGCACGGGGACGCTAATGGGCTAGGCCCACTCACACCATGTGGATCACGGAGACTCAAATAGGCTAGGCCCATTCTCACTTGTGCAAGGCACAAAAAACTCTCATGGGCTAGGCCCATTTATGCTCGTGCGAGGCACGAAGACTCACGAAGGGCGAGGCCAGTTCGTACAGACTTGAATACAAAATATATGTATAAGAAGTACGTATATATTAAAAGCAAACACACGAAACAAATGCCAACATATTAAAATACACATGGATTCCAAATGTATAACAAATACAAATACAATAACTTTCAAGATGAGCAACGCGTACAAGGTCTACTGGAGACCTCAGTGTCTAATGGGTTAGAACACTTGTAGGTCGACACTTGTATTTGGATACCTAACTTGCTAGCACTATTATACGGACGCAAATCTGTGAGTTCATGTCCCCCTTTTTCTCTTAAATATTTCGGTTTTACAACTCTCGGGGGGATACATGTTTCATGGGTCCTTGTGTGGCCGCATGTAGTGCTTTTGTTGTCCCAGCCAGGTGGACCGGTATGAAATTGTCTAGGGTTAAGTGCTTCCTATGTCGTCACACATATTAATGCCCTTGCAAAAATTAATGACCATAAGTTCATTAATGCTTTACATACCACATTGTTATATACGAACTCTCACATGTTTTTAAGATCATTTGTTATGAACTTAAAACGCACGAACTCGCCAACTTTTGTTGATGTTTTAAGCTTACATGTATTTCAGGAAACTAAGTGGATCTCTGCTTGGTTGGTTACAAGAAGTCAAGGTTATCAAGAATACGATGTCATCCTATTTTGAAGGGTTTGGTCCATATATTTCGTCTTCGAACGAGATACAGGATGCAAAGCCTTTGGGTTTTAAAAACTAAATTTTGAACAAGTCTTTTGTAAAGATATTATAACTTGTGTTGTCTTTTGTGGTTAAATACTTATGACCTGTAACTTTAAAATGATGGCAATGGATGAACATTGTGCATGTTTTATTTCATATAGTTGTTTACTTATATCGTATGCGATGAAAACTAATCAAGTTCACACCGCGTGCTTCCGCTTACGACCGGGTGTGACAAAACCTACACAAGAAAAATCCAAAAAGAAACCCCCCACATCCAAAAAGCCCAACCAAAAGAAACAAAATAAAAAGGCACCTCTGGAAAATGAGATCCTAGAGGATAACCTTGTAACACTACAAAAGTCACTAGAAACCACTGTTGTTACTTCTTCATAACAGATGGAAAGATCTCCACCCATCCAAACTACTCTTGAATCCTTACAAAAGGATCAAGTTGTAAGCACATGGACACCATATCAAGAGGAAGACATTTCAATTGAAAGTCTGTTTCTAAGCACCATATCAACTCCACAACCCTCCACTCCAATTCCACCAATATTCATACCTTTGTTGATGCAATTGATAAAACTTCAACACTTGATTCCTCTCAATCACAAATTAAAGAGAGCAAACTTCCACAAGTGACTGAGTCTGAGAAAAATCAATTTGCTAGCCCACAAACAGTTGAGGAGGCTACTCCCCTTGAGTTACATGTAACTCTTGGTGGTAGTTCAAGTGAAGCAGCCACTACAACTGGTGAAACAACAGTTTTTCAGTTGGACAATGGTTTAATCTATAAGTCTTCCTTGAAGGTAACAACTGCTGAGGATACCATTGCAACCTCTGTTCCAGTTAGAAGTCTCCAGTACCAAGAAAAAGGGGCATTTGGGTCTGATAATTTAGAGTCTTCTACTGTTATGGAACCAAATAAAACTACCTTTGGTAGGAATTCAGATGATCCTATTAAGTTAGGTGATGAATTAAGATACAAGGAATTGATGGAAAGAATGACATCTATGGAATCCTCAATGGAAGAAATGAAAAGCATGATGAAACATATGTTGAAAAATTCTGAAAGTCAACCTTCAACTCAGCAAATTGCTGATGAGCTATGGAAATCCGTGCAACCAATTATCCAAGCTCAAAGGAATTTGGCTGATATTAATCACAAGACTCACATGGAGTTTATAAGTAACATGGTTGAGGCCAAGTACAAAGTTACACAAGCTGATATCAAGGCCATCAGGGAACATCTTCTAAAGATTACTAGCTCTGCCCCTCCAACTGTACTTCAAGAAGAAGTGGAAGATGATGCCAAAAAGGGGGAGAATGAAAAAATGAGAAAGTTGCAGCCTTCATCACAAGCAAAACCATCAAAGGTGCAACAAAAGCCAGCGTCTACTACAACCAAAACCTCTACCGAGGCATCAGATGCAAGAAGTGGAAAAAGGATTGATGAGATCCTAAACAAGATAGCAGAAGAGATTGCCTCAGAAAAGCAGAGAAGGCAAAATACACTAGAAAGCAAAGCTTCTACCCTTAATGAACAAGAACAGGCCATGCAAAAGGAAAAAGGAAGACATTGCCACTTCAAAAAGGAGAACGTCAACAAGAAAGGTTAGGAACAGTCAATTATCACCCCTCCTAAAAACATTACTAGGTCTACAAGAAGTGTATCCTCTACTGCAACCAAAACCCAACCCTAACCACAAAAACCACCTCAAAAGAAACCATCACCATAATCTCCACCAAATCAACCAACAAATGCTGGTGCAACAGATGTATCAGTAGATGTTTTACAAACCACTGCCATGATAACCTTTCCCACAACCACTACCCACACCACCAAGAATTCCCACATGCCCACCTTCACCTAAAATCAAATTCACACGTAAAAGAAAAACTTTTATTGTGCAAAAAGATGATGAGGAGGTTCCATCACCAATCCCCTTATCATCTGCCCCAATTCCAGCCACACCACTCTCATCATTTCCACCAAAATCCACTTCATTTCCATCCACTCAACCACCACCACAAATCATCCCGCTGGTTGCTCGGTATTCTCTAGAGATTCTAATAATCCAATGTGAAATTGAATCTTTTTACACAATAGAGGATCCATCACAATTGTCCATCCCATCCCTCTTTGGTTATCGCAAGCCTAAAAACTTAGATGAATATTTGAAGTTGAAAGCAAGACAGGCTGAGATTATTGGAAGGGAGATAAGCAAAGGGAAGGATGACAGGACTTCTCAGGGAATCTTGTCACTAGAACTTAGCAAGGTGAGAAAGATAGAAGATTATGCTAAGGACCTGAGCAAGTCCATGTCTGAGAAGCCAATAAATGCTGAGCTTGATAAAGAACAAAGAGAGTATCACCTTGATCATATCATGCAATATAAACCATACAAAGCAAACACAGCTCAGTTCAAAGATCGGTCAACAGATGGTCTCAAAGAAGAAATAGAAAGAATTCAAAAGATGATCGATGACCCTTTATAAAAGCCAACTCCACCAAACTAGAAGAAATACAAACAAGTTGATCAAAACAAGGCATTGAAGCTGAAGAGAATGAGTGAAGAGCTTGTTGTTGCAAAGTATGGTACTATAAAGTCTGTTGCTAGATGGACCGAGTCCAGAATTTTTGAAACATACAAGAAACTAGAACAGTTGAGAGGAAAGGAGAAAAGGATCCTACAATTCCAAAAAAGCCAGTATATCCAACAGTGGTTGTCCCTCAACAGACCCTTACATGTAAAAAGCAGTCCTCAGCATCTTACTTGTCCATAGCTACCTTAAATCAAGCAAAAAGGCAGAAGCAGATGTCTGAGCCTGATGCAAAGATGTATGATGACTACTACAAGAAAGAGGGACTAAAAAACCAATGGTTATATCACACATATCCTACCAGTGCCCAACCGCATGAAACACTTTCTAATCTTATGGGGATGCCACAATCACCAAACTCATTAAAAATAACCTTTCACCCAAGAAAATCATCTAATCAAAAATTATAAAGTGGAAGTCATCCTTAGACACCCACGAATAGACTTTCCTCAGATCAGATGGTGATGTTCAAAGGATAACAATGGAGGATGCATATGGATGACCTCCAAGATTTATTGAACCTTGAACTAGAAAGGGATTTTGAAGATATGATTTCCATGGACTTTGAATTACAATAGAAAAGGCCAAATAAGGGAAAGCTGATAAGAAATAAAGATCGGAAATAAAGAAGAGTTTTGGCATCCTCTGTTCTAGGGGGAGATTGTTGGATATAGTGGACCCCACAAAAGAACAGATGATTGGAAAGCCAAAATAGTCTACAACCTCTTATTACAAATAATAGTGCTTTGAAGATCTGCTCCTCCCAAAGGAAAGACTCAACATCTGCTACTTTAAAGTCTGCCAAGGCCAAGGTCTGTTCACAAGATCTGTTGAAGACAAACTCTGCTTATAGCCAAAGGTCTGCCAAAGAGAACCTCTGCTGATGAAGATAAAGTCTAATTAAGCTAAGGTCTGCTATGGATCAACAGATGATAAGGCTCAACAGAGGGTTCTTAACAGATGATTATCAATAGAGTTTACTTGTATTATTAATGTAACAGTGCTTAGGCTCTAGCAGATGTTAGGAGTTTGTTAGGCTGTTAGATGTCGTTATCTAGGTGACGTCAGCTTAGATTCTTCAGATGTTTCGTTTATACTATAAACAGAATAGTGCTTGTAGTGTTCTATTCATCACTTTCACCTTTACATTGTTATACGAACAAATAAGGAATGATCAGGCTAAGGGGGAGCTTGTATTCTTCATGCATATGTAA
Organism: Scalesia atractyloides; assembly: GCA_947069175.1. Classification (NCBI taxonomy): domain Eukaryota; kingdom Viridiplantae; phylum Streptophyta; class Magnoliopsida; order Asterales; family Asteraceae; genus Scalesia; species Scalesia atractyloides. Next base: position 48,035,170 of record CAMTDV010000020.1, read on the forward strand.
ACTTGTGATTGTAAATTTATAAAAGCATGTTAATGAAAGCAATATCTTAATTGTTGTGATTGAAAAGCTAATTATTCTGCTGCATACTTGATCTCTGTTTTATCTTCTTTCACTATTTTCATCTTAACGGTCACAACAATCAAACTCAGATCCTAACATAAGCAATGACATCAAGAAACATGTGTACACAACAAAGAAAAGTAAAAAGTTCTGGATAGCCATAATTATTACAAAGCATATGCATTAGCAATCCAAGCACATGCAAGAGACATGGAGTCCCTTATTGTATATAAATGATCAGAGTGTCGCGCCCTGGTTAAAGATAATACTTATAGTCCCAAATTACCCTTGACAATGTGTTAGTGGTAGTAAAGGGTCGAACCATGAAGAGTTTGTGGTTTTCGATGGACACGATTGATTGTAACGAATATTGTCACTTTATGAAGCTTGCTAAGAATTTTGTTTAGTTTGATTGATTAACGATAAGTTTGCGTTTGATTACGAATATTTGAAAGATTATACGAAAACTTAATTGATGATTATAACAATAGTAGACAACAAGGTTCACACCCGGTTCGGTAATTGAAGTCCTAGGGTTTCTATACATTTTAGATTCGATTCAGTTGTATAATTGACCAACGAATTCAGTGTTACATGACATAGATTCCAGGAGCTTCGATGTCGTGAACGACGGACTACAATGCACTTCATTATCACAAACATGTAAACTCTAACCTAGATAAGGCATAATTGCACATAAACATTTCGCGAAGTAAAATTTAATCTTCACTCGACAATTCATGAATTCAATACAAATGCAAGACAATTATATTAGGTTTCAAAATCAAATTACAGGTTGTCACAAATCAAAACTCAAACAATGTTTAACCTTAAACACTTACAAAAAACCTACACTGGGGTGAAACCCTCAAGAATTAGCCGCTCATGAGGAACGAAACTTGGTCACCCGATGATGTACTCTTGAACATGGACATCTTGAAGCCTTGAGGGTAATGGTGATGATGGTTAAGGTTTGGGATGAACGTGAAAATGAATGGGATGATGATGATGGTAGGTTAGGGTTAGGATTGAAGGTTGTGATTCGGATGATGGAATGGATTGGGAATGATTGAGGATGAAGATGATGATGTTCTTGGCTCCAAGAGAGGTGTTTTTAGTTCAAAATTGCATAACCCCTCACGAAAAGGTCAAAAACTAGTGTTATATCCCGTCCCGAATCAACAAACAACATTTTTCACGAATTGGAGCAGCAAGTGGTGTCGTCGACGGCCCTTGGTTGTGGTTGTTTTTCCAACGCTCTATTCCACTACCTACTCACCAATCTTGCCGACGAGGATTTCTGAGTGGCGTCGCCAGCGGCCCAGGAGGGCGTCAGCGACGACATGTGCATTTTTCATTTTCTGTTTCGGCCATTTCTTGATCCCGGTTAACTCGATGTCCGTCCCGGTGCTCCGTATAGCTCCCGATTAGCTCCTTAATCTCCATTAGGCTCGCAATACACAATTCCAATTAAAAGTAGGCTATTCGAGATTAAAATTTATGAAAAAACATTAATTTAAACATAAGAGAACGCCGGTTTTCGACCACGCATCACATCCCCACACTTGTCTTTTGTTTGCTCTCAAGCGAATCTGATTTTTCTCTTTCACGTGGATCGAACGGGAAACAGGCTTCCCAGTCTTGAGACTTAAGCTAAGGTCTAATGTCATACCCGATTAATAATCTTTACAATTTTCGAAACATTTAGCGGTGAAGTGATTAATCACATAAGCATGGTTAGCCAAAATTAACCTACCCTTAAAACTCACAAATGATGCATATCCCTCACAATGTTCTCTCCACTCGGTTTAAAAGAAAAAAAATTCGCTAATGAATGATGCATTAGCACTTTTGATGTAATCACTCAAACCGAATAGAACACGTACCCGCATAGGCTTGCAACTCAATCGCTCTCCACCACCGAATACAAATACTAAGCACAAGTCAAAAAGTCTTTAAAAGGGTTGTAACGTGGCTAGGCTAAGGGATGGAATAGGGTATTTTGAAAGTGGCTTAGGCGATGAAAATTCGATTTTTATTACAAACACAACTAGTCTAATATGACTAAAACAAGAGTCAACAAACTAATAGGCAAAAACGTTTGCCTTTTATTCAACAACTACCACACATCTTTTTGCTTTTCTCAACGATATTTTCTGATTTTTTTACTTTACAAACAACTGAACCTAAAATCGAATTTTCAACACACGGGTTTTAAAAAATAGGCTAAACGGTCAAGGGCAAAATGGGTTAATCAAATGAAAGGTTTAGGCTCAATGTTGGCGACTAAGGGATTGATTTCGGGTAAGGAGATATATAAATGGTGTAAAAGAAAAGGTTTACCTAATGCCTTAATCATTCTTGTGCTTGTATTCGGTCTATGGCCTCAAACGTTTAAAAGTTGAAAGTTCTACAATACAAGACTAATGATCCACTCAAACAAAGAAATATACGCATAAATGATGGATAAAAGTGGTTTGAAATCTCACATACAAAGGGTATGGTATGTGATATGTACAAAACGCAAGTTTCTTAAGCTGATTATTCCCAAATAACCACCCGCTAAATACCCATCATGTTATTAATTCGAACTTCACCATGACAAAGACCACATGGGTTGTGCCATCCCTCATTAACTTAGTTACTTGTTCTTTTTAGATTGCTTCAAACAAAGCCATTTCAAACAAAGACATTTTGAAATTTCCCCCATCCCCACACTTGAGATTGACATTGTCCTCAATGTGTAATGTTTAAATAACGGGTCAAAATCAAAAACTTTTTCTCTCAGCCCCACACTTGAGGTCAACATTGTTCTCAATGTGTAAGAATAGAGCTTTTAAAACACACAAGGGATGTGACACGGCTAACCTCCCCAAAATTTCACCCCGGAAAAAAAATACAAAATACAACCCACTTATTACAAAGCTAAAAAAGAAAACTATGCACCTGGTTTTCGCTCATTCCTTATGTACTCTTCATTCTTCTACAAAAATGGTCGTCTCGCGAACATAATGTACCTACAAATCTCAACCCTCGTGTAGAAGCAAGCTTCTCACAACCATCAAAACTTGTTAGTTACCTAGTTCTACCATTTTTGTAAAGAATTAACCAAGCCATATTTCTATTCAACTTTAATTTTGTGGGAAAATATTTTACAACAACAACAAACTTAACTCATTTTCGTAGAAATCACAGTTGCATTTAGCTTATGCAACAAGCCTTTTAAACCTCCTGATAGCTTGGGAGGACGAGTAGGTCTCGTGGGGGCTATATAGGGAACATACCCACAAAGTTCATTTAGCTAGTAAGCAACAATACAAATGACATAAAATACAAGAAAACTAAAATAAACGAAACAAAATAACAAAAAATAATATACAACATACCATCTCATGGTGGTCGAACGGAGTGCTTGCCACCCACGAACTCTTCCACATCACCGACTGGTGACTCATACCATTTATTTCCAAACGGGCCAAACCTCCTTAATTCTTCCTCTGCCTTCTTCTCTTGAGTTGACTTCTTCACCTTCTTCTTCTTGACTGGTTTCTTCTTCGATTCTCCAAACCTACCAACCATAACACATATTTTTTGTTCGGATTCATGTCCGCTTTAGGACAATTATCCTCACCGAGCGGGTTAGTAAATTTAGGAAAACCATTCAAATTTAGTTCCCGGTCCCCAAATTTCATGCTTACCGTTCCCGTTGAACAATTTATTATGGCATTAGCAGTTGCCAGGAACGGTCTACCTAGTATGACTATCGGTTGTGTACCCTCAACACACCCAACATAGTCAACTACCAAAAAGTCAACTAGGTAATAGCTATCTTCAACCTTCACTATCACATCTTCCACCATCCCCCTTGGATGAGTAGGTTCTGATCGGCCAACACCACGGGGGTGTCAAACTTTTTGAAAGGACCAAAATCATATTGGTCGTACAGACTCCTAGGTAAGATACTCACACAAGCTCCAAGATCTAGGACTTCCCTCTTAATTTTAAATTTACCAATTTGGATTGGAATCAAAGGGAGCTTTTTGGGGGAGGGCACTCGATAAAACGGCATTAACATGAGAGATTAAATCAAATTGTTTCAGTAGTTTGTTGTGCCATTTCTTGATGCTCAACTCTTTCAAACACTCTACATGAGCCGGAACCTTTTTAATGTCATCAAGTAATGGCAAATTAATTTTTGCTTGTTTAAAATTTTCCCACCTCTCGTTCTTTGGTGGGCACCGTTTTTCAAACCTTGATGCATTAATTGTCTTTAATAGAGCCAATGGGTATGAGATGGTATTAAACTCCACAACCATAACATTGGCCCTACCATGCAAATCATTTAAACAACTTTCACAAAAAGAATTTTTAGTTACTTTTTCGATTTTCATTTGTGAAGCCGTTTCTTGTTCATTTTCACTTCCCGAGCCATCACCTACATTTTTCACTACACCATCAACGAATTGGGATGGTGGAATGATTTCGACACTACAAACGTCATTATTTGAAAGAAGACTTACCGCGCTAATGTGCGCGTCCTCACATTGCTCGTGCTTGAATTTTAATGCTTCGGGTTCACAGTAGTGTCGCTCGGGAGTCGTCCTCCACTTCCTCGCATGTGGGCCATTTCCTTTGCAAGTTGACCCACTTTCTTTTCCAATGCCGTGTGCGACTTGTCTCGCACCTCAAACTCCTTCCCTTATATCCATCTTGATCTCTTGATTTGAATCTCTAATAGCATTCATGATCGCGTCAAGCTTGGAGTTTAACGGGTCATCACCCTCCCCCCCCCCGATTGAAATTTTGAATTGGCACCCCCATTACTGCCTTGATTGTAGTTCCTTTGGTATCCCCCTTGGTTACCGCCTTGGCGATTTTGGTACGAAGAACCACCTTGGTTACCCGCTTGAAAGTTTGGGTTCACTTGGTTTGAGGTGTTACCGTACCTAAAATTAGGATGGTTCCTCAAACCCGGGTGATAAGTGTTGGAGTTCATATCAAATTGCTTTCTGTCTCCATACACTTGATTCACGTCGTTGGTGGTTTGAGCCATGTCCACTTGACAATTCTCGGCCCGGTGACCGAGGTCACCACAATCTTCACAACAGCGAATTTCACCGCACCCACTTCTTTCTTCTTCATTCGTGCCAACTCCCGTTCTAATGTTTCAATCCAATCCTTGGAACTAGCATCGCGGTCGGGCCATGACCTTGAAATCAGATACTTTTTGGCTCGGTCCGCCATAGCAACCGCCTTGGAATTTTTGCTCATTCTTTCCAAAAGCTCCCAATCGTCTTCCTCGTGGTTATTCAATAACGTACCATTACTTGCCGATTGCAAGTACTTGTGATCTTCGGCATCTAACCCCCGTACGAAACACTTCAACAACTCCCATCGAAGAATCTGATGGTGAGGGCATTTTCAAACCAACTCCTTGAATCGAGCAAGTGCCTCATGTAACAACTCACTCGACAATTGTTGAAACGAGCGAATCTCGTCTCGCGCATCATCAGTCTTCGCTATCGAATAGTATTTTTGTCAAGAAACGCTTGTTGCATTTCTGTCCAAGTGTGAATATTATTCGCCGGAAGCGTAAGGAACTACTATTTTGCTTTATCCTTCAACGAGAACTGAAAAAAGTATTAACTTTCCTTCTTCGATCTCAAAGTTGTGTCCCCCAATAGTGCTACAAATCACAGAAAATTCTGCCAAGTGGGTATACGGTTCGTCATGTGTCCTACCATTGAAGTGAGGTAGGATGTTGATGTAGTTGGCTTACACTCAAATGACCTTATCCCTCTAGGTGTAGGGATAATAGGTGAGTCATAATCGGTGACCACCGGTCGAAACCGGCCATTCACTCCTAGGGGTTCTTGTTGTTGTGGTTGACAGTGTGGACCGTTAACCTCTTGTGTCATACCCTCAATTTCCACTTGCGGAGTTTTACCGCGAGGCGTGTGAACAAACCAGAATCTGAAACACTAGTACGTCGAACGACTCTATATGATTTGATTATACGTTTTCCAAAATTATTCTTTGTAGATTTTATATCAATTACCAATATTTAGCAGAGCATTAGTTTTAAAGTTTGAGCGGAAGCATAAATAAGTAATGATGCGGGCGCCAACACAAACGCCAAAACAACTTGAAAAATCCCAAAACAATACTAATAAATAAGACTCTATAATGATGTCTTGTTCAATGCATGTGCGTGCACCTAGAGCTCCTAGCGTCCTGAGAAACATGTAAAGAAACAAGTGTCAACATTAAAGATGAGTGAGTTCACAGGTTTTCATAAAATCGTTTGTTCAGTTATAGTTTGTTACTCCGTTATCCCCAACCCGGGATAACTAAGCAGTTCCACTATTCCAATCCCGGAATAATAAGTTGTTGCTTCCAATATTCCCAAACCGGAATATTAAGTTGTTGTTTCCATTATCCCCAACCCGGGATAATAAGTTGATGTTTCCAATATTCCAAACCCGGAATATTAAGTTGTCCCGTAATTAAGTTCAATATTAATGTATATAGGTAGCTAGCCTAAAGTCATGTCACTAAGTGTTCGCGATCGAAGCTGACAATTGTGCCTCCGTTTTGCCAGGCCTATCACATGACCATGGCGATGTTAGGCCAATCATACACCCGTTGACCATACCCGGTCAGCTAGCGCGACTAGCTCGGATGGGGCTCGTCAGACCCAGTAGTACTACTTATAATTCCCCGCTATTTAACCCAAATACTAACGATCGGGGAGATTGTCGAGGACTTAAGTGATAAAGCTGCATAGTGACCATAACATTACATTAACATTAACTTAGTTACCGTATAGTTATGTGACGTTAGATTCGTATAACGTAAAGAGTTTGAGTTTGAGAGTGTATACATGTTTCTCCCCCTGTTGTTTAAAAACCGTATAAAGTTAGGGGCCGTGAACTCACCTTTATTTGCTCGGTTAGAGTGGCAAAGATGTTATAAGAGATGGGACCGCTAGTTGCGTCCTAATCAAACCAATTAATTCCACGTCAGTGTGTAATCACACCAATACAAATTCCACACGAAATTTACTCACAAAGTGATACACACAAACAACAAATCTAACACTCAAACATGCATGCAAGTATTCTCATGTGATCATAGAAATCAAATAACTTTATCATGAACATATTCCAAATCCATGCAACGCTTTAATGCATAAAATCACAAGTTATCAACTTTCTGCTTAACACTCAATTATTCAGCTGTTTTCTAGGATTTTTATAAAATAGTTCTAACATTCCAAAAATTCTCATATTTTTACAGTAGGTGACATTTATACCATAGAAATTTATATAATTTTTTCCAAGTCCTAAATCTTTACCAATTAACCATAAATATTAATTCATTAAGCTGCAGTCAGATTTACCGCTTTCTGACTGCAGTCCACGGAAGAATTTATTTAAAAATCACGGATCGTCCGATTAACAAAATTCCAGTTGGAGTTACCCGGAAATTTTTATACCTAGTTGCTGTACAAAAATCATGACTCAACTCTCTACTGATTTTAAAATCTAGCTTGATAAACAACCAACAAAATTCCAGAATTTTAACAGCTTTACCTACTGAACTTGTTTAGCCCTTTAAAAATATCAAACGATTTCAAAAAGATTATGAATCCAGCGCCATTAGATTCCTTATTCAAATCTCTACGTTCTAGACATCAGAAAATCCGTTTTTCGACAACTAACGACCAAGTTACAGCCAGATGAAGTCGGCTGTAACTAGTATTCAGCAGGCTGTTTCAGCATTATTGTTATTACAACTTACCTACACCGTTCCTATTGATCGACCTAAGCGAGCAAAGACCGATTTTTGATCCTAGTTTACTACTAACTACTTATCCATGCAAACCCTACTCAATAACTATAATCTTTATAAACAAATCATAGTTGTAAGCTATTGATTCCGAAAACAGTCATGTATACCCACACTATCAATTCAGCCGATTACTTGCAAGCACATATAATCCGAAGACAACTAATCAATTAATCATATGTCCGAGCAACAATTCATTCAAGCATATGTCCGAGACAATGAATCATTCAAGCATACGTCCGAAACAACTAGAAATTCAAACATATACATAATCCGAAAACAACACACTCAAGACACGTATAACCGACTATGATCTAGCAACATATGATAAGTTTTAGACTTTTAATGATAAGGTAATCAAACCGTGAGTATGTTAAGGAACCGGTGATCCTGGATAGTTGCGACCGAGACTGAAGATGTCGATGATTGCTGCTGCGACCGGAAGAAAAGAACAGAAAAACTGTTGCTTGCTGCGACCGAGATGATGATGAGGGTAAGGCAGTTTGTTTGCGACTGATAAGATGAACAAAAGAGCTGATCTCGATCGGTTAGGAGGAGCAAAGGGAGCTGCCGACGGCAGTTTTGTCTAGGGTTTTGTGAATTCTGAATTGAGCATGCATTGTTGATATATATAGGCAAGGAGAGAGATGAGGGTTGCGGTTTTAGATACACACTCGTGGCCGAGGGACTTGGGTTGGGTCGGTTTGGGTTTTATCTTGCGGCCAAAGATTAAGATGAGTTAGTTTGATTTGGATTTGATCTCGCGGCCAAGTCTTAGAGTGGTTTGGTTTGGGTTTTGCGGCCGAGTGATTAGAGTATTAGAGTTTAGGTTTGATCTTTGATTCTTGTTCTCTTTTGGCCGAAGACTAAAGTTGCATGCTATAGGTTTCGGTTTGGTTTTGATCTTATGGCCGAGACATGTTTGGTTTAGGGTTTAGGTTTTCGATGTGTGTTGGATTTGATCTTGGCCGAGGACTTGACTTGATCTAGAGTTTAAAACTTGTTACTCCTAGAGTCGCAATGAACCAAGGTTTAGAACGTGTCGCGGTTCGGTTAAGTTCGTGCACGTATTAAATCTAAATATTCAATCACTAAAACAATCACACAACACACAACACGTATTCATTTAATTCGTACACGTTCGTACACATAGCACGTAATTAGATTGACACGTATTTTAAGTTATCCGAAAAACCCGGGATATCACATCTTGATTCCCCGGTTTGATCACCACCTCTATCACCCCTTTGGCTACCGCCTCCCATGAATTGCGGAATCCGGTTATGATTGACATTATTATTATTATTGTTACAATTATCGTCATCCCGGTTCCGTTGATGTGGTTTTGTGGTTGATGGTTGTTTCCGTAGCAGTTGTTTCGGCCATAATCATTCCCGTATCCTTGATTGTTCCCAAAAAAATTGGCATTTTGATAGCCAATATCTTCATACTCAAACCCCCGAGCATTATAGAAATTCCCCACATTGTTATCTCCCCATTCATCATCTTCAATCCGCTCATTGTAATTCCCGCTGTCGTCTGAGTATTCCGGATAAACACTCACATGTTCCGGTGATTGATAACCGAGAACACTATACAGTGCATCGTCGGGAATGTTGTTTCTCAACTCATCGAGATTGAAAAACTGAGCTTCATTCGTGGGAAGGCCACGATTTTGGTTAACTCCATGGTTAGCGTTAACATTTCAGTTGTTGAGGTTGGGTGGTAATGGGTTTTGTCGGTTTTGGTTTTGAGGAGGAGGTGTGGGCGTACGTTGATTATTGTTTGGGTTTTGGCCATGTTTTTGGAACAGTGGTGTTGGTGGTCTCGAAATTTTACCACCCTCCGGTTAGTTATTTTGAATGTTTTGGTTTTGGGGTTGGTTGTCACACCCCGACCCGCAGCGGAAAAGGTGATCGGGGCATGATTAGGTTATCTTCAAAGCTCATGACATTTATTTTAACGTTTCATATTCATTAATACACTTTAATGGAAAATTACAATCAATATTACATCATGTCCTAAATATCAATCTAGGCTTCATTGTTTTCTTCTAAGGCATTTCCTATGTTTTCCTTGCTTCATCCTGTTCACCTGTATCATGTGTAAAAAGGGTTTTTGGATCAACAAAAAGTTGGCGAGTGAATCCTATGGAAAACATTTGAACAAGTTTATTTAATTGATTATAAAATAAAGTGCACAACCACACATGAGTAAAAATAGATGTAAACTTATTCACCAATCAATTTAATATTAAACAATACACACATGAACAATAATGGATCGTTTAGAGGCACGCGTTGCTCAACTCGTCTCTCACGAGGAACTGATGGGCCTAATGAATGAATTGCATAAACTTGACAATATGAAATACATAACTACAAACAATATAAACTCAATAATACACACACGAACGATAATGGATTTGTTTTGAGGCACGTGTTGCTCAACTCGTCTCACACGAGGCACTGATGGGCCTAATGAATGAATTGCATATAAATAGACAAAATGAAATGCATAACTACAAGCAATGTATACAATCTAAGTTTAGATCACAATATGGTATGGCACAAGTTAAAATAAACGAGTTAATTTTATGACACATGACACACCCCAAAACGTGTAATTAAAAAGGGGAGTTGTAAGATTCACTCACCTTGGGTGCGTTCGGTTGATAATGTTGAATGCACGCGAAATTGGTTTTAACCAAGAGTGAAACTAACCTAGATAAATAGCATTATGGTTCGGTAAGTAAACGGATTTTATTAATCCATTTTAGTAGGATTGTTGGGTGTATTTTTGTGAGTTTAAGGCTATTTTCTAACCTTAAAAATGTTATTTTTAAGTATTTTTAATTGATTTTTTTAATAAAATAAATAAATAAAAATAAAAAATGTTGACTTTTTGACCGTTGACCGTTGACCATTGCCTTTGACTTTGACTTTGACCGGTTCGTATGTGTGTATGTGTGCGCTGGGTGAGGCTCGAACCCGAGACCTCCCGTACGCGTGCACGCAGCTCTACCAACTGAGCTACGTGTCTAACCCGAAATATTTCTGTTTTTAATTATATTTATATACTAATTAGATTAAACTGAAAATCATTTATTTTTAAAAACGATTTAATGCGTCGGACCGGTGCGCTCCACAGGTCTCGAACCCGGGACCTGTGGGTTGAGTTAACACACAGTCCACCGCTGAACTGTGTGTCTAACTTGTTAAATAAACCGATTTTATTATACTTATACACAAACTAAATATTTTCATTTCTGTCTTAAATAAAAAGTTTAATAATTGTCCGGACCGGTGCGGTAGCCCGGACCCGAACTCGTGTCCTGTGATTAAACATTCACACAGTCCACCACTGGACTGTGTGTCTATCTTGGTTATTATTCCGGTTTTTATTATACTTAACAACTATATGAAATGAATCCGGTTCAGTAATAAAAAGGAACATTTTTATTAAAGCGAGGGAGCGTGGGACATGATTCGAACTCGAGACGTAAGCGTTTTTAATGTGAACACAGTCCACCACTGGACTGTGTGTCTAACCCGAGTTATTTCTTGATTTAAATTAAACTTATATACTACCGAAACTTCGTCTTCTTCGTTGATCTTAACCAGAAACGATGACTGACTGACTCAACGATTTTAATCATGTTCTTTAGTGTGTTTCAGTTAATTAGAGGTGAGATAAATAAAAGAATGAAAAATTAAGTGTTAGATATACCGAAACTGGACTCCTCTGTTTCTCCGGCGAAACTCCGGTGACAGCAGAAACTTCCGGCGACGTGTGTCCTGCGGCAGAGAGTCTTCAGCAAGCTTGAAATGGATGGGGTGACTTCGGTATAAGCTCTGGGGGTTCAGTAAGGCACAGAGGTGAAGGGTTCGGTTTTCCGGCGAGGTGCAGAACTTTTCCGGCGAGTGGAATTACGTCGGGTAAAGGTGCGGTTTTGAGCGAAAAAGCTTGCAGAGGTTCGAGGAGGTATTTATAGGGCAGGTCATCAATGAATTTGGTCCGATTTCCGTCTTGATTCGTCGGTCATTACGTTTTACGGCGGTTATAACTTGTGTCGCGGGTTCAGTCGTCGGTTATAACCGATGTAGGTTTAATGTTTACGTTAAGACTTGAAGAAACCGTCCAATCTCGCGAGATCGCCGGGATTTCCGACGACTGCAATTGGGCGCGTCGTTATTTCAATTTGAGATTTATGATATGAATTATTTGTCTCCAATAATTAACAAGAAATATAACTGGCGCAGTGGTTGAGTGTGTGCGCGATAAAGCTTTGCTGAAATGCTGGCTGACTGACCCGGGTTCGAAACCCGGCAGTACCATTTTATTTTTATTTTATTATTTTTAACAGTTTTTCAAAAACAAATTATATATCCCCATATACTTATTATGTATCGTTTAAAATTATTTTGGGCATTAAATAAGCAACGAAATTTTTAACTGATTGTTCGGTTAATAAACGGAACGGGTTTGGTAAATCCGTTTTTTGACGGATGTTACATTGGTAATCTTAATATGGGTATTGGTGTTGGTTTTGATAGTTGAGCTAGTTGGAGTTTTAGGGATCCATCGGAATGGGCCCAAAAGATGGTGTTGGTGGTGAGTTGGGTTTCGGTGGATTAGAGACAAGAGTTGCCTCTAATCGGTTGGCTAGGTTTCTACTAACGTCCCGTTCCATCTCCGGTTCGAACACTAACGGGGCGAGGTCCTCCCGGAGTTCCGTGTATGCATGCACTACCTGTAACCTGCACAAGTAACACACCCGCGTAACACAAAAGCAGAAACGATAATAAGAAAACAAGCACTTAAACAGATAATCACAGAGTCAACTAATATCCAAACGCAAAGCGCACGAACTCTCTAGCAACGACGCCAAATTTTAATTGGAGTGTCGCGACCCGGTCAAAGATAATATTCATAGTCCCAAATTACTCTTAACAGTGTGTTAGTGGTAGTAAGGGGTCGAACCACAAAGAGTTTATGGTTTGCGATGGACACGATTGATTGTAATGAATGTTGTCACTTTATGAAGCTTGCTAAGAATTTTTGATTGATTAAAAAGGATGGCGCATTAAATTGACAAGTTTGTGTTTGATTATTTTACTATGAATATTTGAAAGATTATACGAAAACTTAATTGATGATTATAACAATAGTAGAGAACAAGGTTCACACCTGGTTCGGTAATTGAAGTCCGAGGGTTTCTATACATTTTAGATTCGATTCAATTGTATAATTGACCAACGAATTCAGTGTTACGTGACTTAGATGCCAAGAGCTATCGACGTCGTGAACGACGGACTACAATGCACTTCATTATCACAAACATGTAAACTCTAACCTAGATAAGGCATAATTGCACATAAACATTTCACGAAGTCAAATTTAATCTTCACTCAACAATTCACGAATTCAATACAAATGCAAGACAATTATATTATGTTTCAAAATCAAATTACAGGTTGTCACAAATCAAAACTCAAACAATGTTTAACCCTAAAAACTTACAAAAAAGCTACACCTGGGTGAAACCCTCGAGAATTGGCCGCTCGTGACGAACGAAACTTGGTCATCGGATGATGAACTCTTGAACATGGACATCTTAAAGCCTTGAGGGTAATGGTGATGATGGTTAGGGTTTGGGATAAATGTGAAAATGAATGGATGATGAATGGGATGATGATGATGGTAGGTTAGGGTTAGGATTGAAGGTTGTGATTTGGATGATGGAATGGATTGGGAATGATTGAGGATGAAGATGAAGATGATGATGTTCTTGGCTCCAAGAGAGATGTTTTTAGTTCAAAATTGCGTAACCCCCCACGAAAAGGTCAAAAACTAGTGTTATATCCCGTCCCGAAGCAACAAACAACATTTTTCGCGAATTGGAGGAGCAAGTGGTGTTGTCGACGGCCCTTTGTGGCGTCGGCGACGGCCCTTGGTTGTGGTTGTTTCTTCTGACGCTCTATTCCACTACCTACTCACAAATTTGGCCGACAAGGATTTTTGAGTGGCGTCGCCAACGGCCAGGAGGGCGTCAACGACAACATGTGCATTTTTCATTTTCTATTTCGGCCATTTCTTGATCCCGGTTGACTCGATGTCCATCCCGGTGCTCCGTATAGCTCCCGATTAGCTCCTTAATCTTTATTAGGCCCACAATACACAATTCCAATTAAAAGTAGGCTATTCGAGATTAAAAGTTATGCAAAAACATTAACTTAAACATAAGAGAACATGGTTTTCGACCACGCATCAATAACTAATGATGTCTTTTTTCTTCTTTAATTTGTATCCATTTCTTTTTCTGATATTTGAGCACATTGTATAGCGATTCATTATTAGTATATTTCCTTTTCCTTGCCTATATAAGGCTGAGAATTCAGTTGTAAATCCATCCTAGAAAATTCAACAAAATTTCTTAGATTCTCAATACTTCTTATGGCACACTAAGTTTTTCTTTGATACTTCTTAGCCTAACCTCTTAGCCCTAGCTTGTCCATTTTTCTTCATATTATATTAAAAAACAGAGTCTTTTTTACCTTTTGTTACCTTCTACTCAACCCGCTGTGTATAATTCTCTAAGTTTGCTTGAGCTTTTGTGAATAAGTTGCTGAGCTATTTTCTGCTTTTCCACTGTAAGTAATTTTTTTTCTTACCTAGCTTTTAACTTTTATGGTATAAGTTTTACTATTTTTATAAAAATTATATATATATATATAATGTATGTGTGTGTGTGAGGGGGTGGGGCGTAGGGTTTAAGAGTGAATCTAATGGTTTTTGTGAACAAAATAAACTAATCTGTACCATTAATTTTTTTGGTTTTATAGATTAAAAAATAAGTATAAAGTGTATAGCAATAAAGTTTAAAAGCTTTCGTTCTCCAATTAAAATTAAATGCTTTCTCTCTCCAATTATACACATGTCTATGAAAATTACATGTACAATAATAATGTTTCTTGGTTGTTGTTTATAAAAACAAACAGTCACTATACACATGTGTATAGAAAACAATTACTCTGCTAACAACAATTATACACGTGTATAAAAAACAAACAGTCGGCATACATTTGTGTATAAACCCAACTTGTTCAGCGAACAACAAACAGTCACTATACACATGCGTATAAAAGCCAAATTCCTCAGCGAACAACAATTATACACATGTGTATAAATATAAACAATCACTATGCACTATCGACGCCTTTAATTTTTTTAAGTTAAAAAAACTATAGCAAGACCATACTCAAATTAAAGAGAATAAAATGCTCATTTTTATTTTTATGATGTAATTGTTTAAAAAAATATATAGTGTAGGAAAAGTTTATGGTCTTTTAAAAATTATGGGGTAGTTTATTTAAAAGTCAAAAAACAATTAATGAATTTATATTTTACTTCCTATAATATCATTTTGAATAAAAAATAAAAAGAAAAAGTCAACAAAATGAGTAGTCTAGATTGATTCTTTTAGTTCATAAATATAAGGAGGTTCATTTTAACTTTATATTAAGAAGACTTTTTAATATGTGAAGAAAAATAAATAATCTATATCCTACGCTAAGTGATGTAATAATTTTATAAATAGTATAACCAATTTAATTTTATTTTTAATATAAAAGGGTATTCTAAAGATTTTGGAGGGAGAGTTGTAGAATTTAACAATTAAATATTATATATTTAACTAATTAGTCAAAATTATTTTATACTCACATGTCTAAATGTATCATACACATATCAAAATTTAATCTATATATAAATTACACATATCAAAATTAATTCTACATATATTCTATACATATCAAAATTTATCCTTTACATATTGTATACATATCCAAACTTATCCTATATTTATCCTAGTGATTGGTGATATATGTTTTTGATTTGTTAATGTAAATGATGAAAATTTTGTACTTCTTAATATATGGTTAGAATGAAAAAAGCTCTTATTTGAATTTAATTTTTGTAAAGAAAAAAAATTGAAAGGACTATTATTTAACTAAGATGCTAAAAAAGCGGACTTAATTTAAATTTAAGCATTCATTTAAGTTACCTTTATACTCTTGTAATATAATTAAATATATAAATTAATAACTTTTTTTGATTGATTATTATTTTTTATTGATTAGATATTGTTCTTACTTTTCTCATATAGTTTTTATTTTACTTATTTGAATATATATTATATATATATATATACACATTTTGCTTTGTGAGTGTATACTTTTGTATGGATATATTTTGTATATGATTACATATTTTGATTGAGATAGGATTTTTCTACTTACAATAATTTATAATATATATATATATATATATATATATATATAACACGTTATTGAAATTGACAGAATAATAGTTAAATTTCTTTTATCTGGGTAAAATTATTTTACAAAACTACTAAAAACAAAAAGTGTACAAAGACAAACGTATCATAAAATATAACACATTGCTGACAAATAAAACACAATGTCAAAAAAAAAAAAACCGGTGAGTCACAAAAAGACACAATGACGCAAATATAGAAAAAACACAATGATATAAAAAAAGTCTAAAATCTACAAGCTAAACATTTAAAAACAAAAACCTAAAATCTCACATCGTAAAAGTTTTATGAGACGGTTCAAATGCCTCTTAGATGAATGAGGTCAATCAGAGTTCGTTTGATACCTTTCTTATAACTTCTTATTTTTAGGAGACTTTGTATTTGATTCTAACCCTTTTATCTATTTATTTTTGTCAAAACTTGTTATCAACAAAAGATTTATCCCTGGGTGAATTATGAGTGAAAAAACGTGGAGTATAAGAGAAAATGTGATCCGTCATTGGATCTGCAGTAGTACCCATCGCTTATCCATTAGTCAAGTAGTTGTTAGTGATATGTAACATCGACCACTGATCTATCTTCTATTCTTCTTTACCCTTGTCTAGTTTTGCCAGAGACCTCACTGTAGGTTCCTACCTTTATCGAAGGATTACCTACAGATCTTGTTATTACATAGGTGAAAATCCTTTGATATGTAGTTTATACTAAAACAAGCATTTTAAAATGTCTTTATCCCCACCTAGGTGGTGCGGCAGTGGTAACCTCTAGATTTAGAAGTAGATTTTAGAAGGGTGTGTGTTCGCCATTAAAACAAAAAAAAATAAAGATAAGATAAATAAAATTAAAAAACGAATTAACCTACTTTGGCGTAGATTTATTTAGGTTTAAGACAGTTCAATGAAGAATATACATTCTTGAGTTTGATATAGGGTAAGATATATAGACTTTATACCCTTATACAATTAGTAACTTGGGTTATGTTCTATTTGTTTAAAAATCACACCCTTTAATTCATTTTACTCACACCTTTTTATTATATTATATATATTATATATAATTACAAAAAGCTACTTAGAGTGCCTCTTTTATTTAAAAGTCACATCTCTTACAAAAATAATGAAAAAATATAACCATTAAATAAATAAGAGCCGCCTTTTAATAGTCACGTCACGTCTTTAGAAATTCCATTCTAAAATGAAGCGAAACGGCACGTTTCTAAAATGGATTTAATATCAATCCATACCTCGTTTAAATTCATGATATCTCATCTGTGTCCATAAAGTATGACAAATACTGGATAACTTGATGCTTCGTAAAGTAATTTCTTTTAAACGTGTTCGTTAAGAACTTTATCGCTTTGGATAACTTGATGCTTCGTAAAATATTTTTTTTTAAATATGTTTGTTAAGTGTCGCTTAAATTCATTAAACTAAAAACCACCTTAAAAACTGAAGTGTTAAATCGGTTCATGTGAGGCATCCCACAAACGAGATGTGGTTAAAAGAGATACAAAAGAGACGCCTGTGTTTATCAAAAGAGATACAAATTCCTTCATATAATTACGAAACCAACGATGGTTTAAATAATTTCACTGATCCTTTTATTTATGATATTTGGTGAGTTATTCTTATGATTTATTTCAGGGGTACATGTTCGAATATGATTTTCTTAAGAGTGATAAAGCAATAAGAAAAGAATGTCTTGAATATACTTATGAATTTTCACATTTAATATAGTAATACTTAGACATTCCTAATAATAATCCGTGTAATGCGTGAGTTTAAGTCAACTTGTGGTAAAACGTTATTTAATTATGTTTTAGAACAGAAATAACTAATCTGTTTCCATTCTAAACTAAGACCACACCAAACTAGAAATGGAATCCTAATTAATTTAACTGGTTCCGTTCATTTCTTTTGCTTGATAATTCTCAACCAACAATTCCATCACCCTAAAAATGACATAAAATTCATCTTTTTATTCCATACATCTACAATTTATAAGAAGGAATAGTTTTTGGTAATTACTGGAAAAATGTGGCGGTAGTTGGCAAGTATTATAATATAAAACATTAAAACAATAAAATATTAAAAAAACTACCTACATCTAATTTACAGGAAGAAGGAATAGTTTTTGGTAATTACTGGAAAAATGTGACGGTAGATGGCAAGCATTATATTATAATATAAAATATTAAAAAAACTACACTACATACATCTACAATTTACAAGAAGGAATAGTTTTTGGTAATTACTGGAAAAATATGGCGGTAGTTGGCAAGTATTATAATATAAAACATTAAAACAATAAAATATTAAAAAAACTACACACATCTACCAACATGTCAACTTTTCACTTCCAAATCTCAATAAACCATTCTTATTAACTTAATTTTTGGTAAATAGCATCAAGGTAAAACATGAGTTAATCCACATCGGAGAATTGTCTTTCTACATATTTTTCTTCAAAGACAATCCAAAAAGGTATATTTAACTGTCTAAATCTACTTTTTGCATTGTAGGGGGAGTATATTTCCAGAAAAAATATAAAAACATGAGAAAAAACAAAATGAGTTTCCTGGCGAGAAAAAGAGAAAATGATAGCAAATTAGTGGTCTGTCAAAACCTCTTTAAACTTAAAATAAAAAAAAATGATAAGTAGCTCTATATTCAATGGATCGGTAGGCTCACAATCATTTTAAAGTGTGCACAGGGCGATATAAACATAATCGACTGAAGACCAGGTGGGAACCATTCATTGGCATATGGTCTTGGTACCAAAAGTTCGTTTGATAGAGTGCCGAGGTTCTGAGATATACGGTCTTTATGGTGGCTGGGTATCATGTTTCAATCTTTTGTCGAAAAATAACGGTGATGCAAGTCTAGAACTTCCATGATACCATACATACGTGTACATACTGCATACGACCGTCAAATAAGTGATAAAAATATCACATCCCCAAAATAAGTGATAAAATATCACAGTTTTATGCGGGAGCTAAGTTCGTCTCTTTGTCGGTACGATGGTACTAACCTGTTCACGGACTTACTCCTGTGCCCTGCATGCATATGAAAATCAAGTTCCTCATCAATAAATGATTAAATCACAAATGGCTTGTTTTCAATCAAAAATAAGTATCTCACATCATTCATATACGTCAAAACAGATGATAAAACAGCATACTCACCGGGGTAAGATTTTCTCTCGTGCATATCTTGATACGGGAATGTGTCGTGAAGTGGATAAACACCGGTCGGTAAGTATAAATCATACATTAATCATATCCTCTAACCACGATTACATCTGATATGTTGAGTTTACGTGGATAACAATACTGATAATTGATATAGGATACTTATCTTAATTCTATCTAATCAAACAACAAGGTGTTTGGACAGAACCGTATACTAATATGATTCTCTTACCCTCGAAATTCGCAAAAAGAATGTCTATAACTATTTATTTGATGTTTTCCGTCCTTACCTTTAAAAATTTTTGCAAAAAGCCAAAAAGATTTTGCTTCTAGTTTATTTTTGATTAACCGATGTTGGAACTCAAGTTTATCCTATCTTAAATCCTGATTATAAGCCGGGAAACAACTACATCTTCATAAATGGTCAAAGTTGACAAGCTTTAAAGTTTAACAATTTAAAATTTAAGCAATCTTAAAAACTTTTAAAGCATTGTCAGTTGGTAGTTGAACAAGAATTAGTCTCATATGTGTCTTTTGCTAATTCTGATTAAAACCAATCCTTTGTGAAATTTTCAAGTGAAATTTCTATAAGGTTGTTTACATCCCTACAGTTGTTCTCATTATGCGTTTAGCCTTGTTGTGTGTGCAGATAAAATATCCAAGCAAGCTAAATACAAAGAGAACAAGTTTGAAGAAAACAAGTTACGGGAGAGAAGACACAACATGAATACAAACTGTGAATCAAGAAGATCAATTTTCATAGCTGACCACTTTTCAACACCACAAGATACATTCAAAAGGGAGTTTGCTGATGCACTTCCTAAGTATGATATGTGAAGACCGAAGACCAAGCAACATCAAGGGGGAGTTTGTTGATACATTTTTGTGTCTGTCGCTTGTTCTTAATTACAATTGTAATTGTACGGTCTTTGCTCAAGTGTCTGTATAGGTTTGATCATGTCGAATAGATCGAGATATCCTTCTATCTTGATCTAGTATGACATCTTAGTTTGTCTGTGTTAATCAGTTGCATGTGTGTATACTGATAAGTCTTGAAAACGTCAAGTCTACATAAGTTCTCCAAGAATGAGAATTCTGTGCGAGTCAAGCATTTCGTACGAAACACAGGGTTTCGTACAAACAAAGAGTATTTCGTATGAAACAAGCATTTCGTACGAAACACTGACTCGTACAAAATCCTGGAGTTGTGACTCGTGTGAAATAGTGTGTTCCATATGTAAGGATTTGTGATTCGTACGAATCTAAACGGACACTATATAAGCTGACATGCACTTCTCAGTCAGGTGGACTTGCGCGTGAAAGTTAGCTCACCAGACTGACCAGAGAGATTGTTATCTCTGAAGACGAAGACACAAGAACACAACAAGTTTGTTTGAGTCATACGAGCATTGTGTGTATATGTTTGTATTTGTTTGAGTCATACGAGCATTGTGTGTATATAAGCTGACATGCACTTCTCAGTCAGGTGGACTTGCGCGTGAAAGTTAGCTCACCAGACTGACCAGAGAGATTGTTATCTCTGAAGACGAAGACACAAGAACACAGCAAGTTTGTTTGAGTCATACGAGCATTGTGTGTATATGTTTGTATTTGTTCTCAATCATTAATCAAGATAGTGAATCTTTGGTTACCCCGTGTTCTTTACTTTGCTTTGGTTGCATGCACACTTGGATTCCGCACTTGTGTGTATGTCATATGAACAAGGAACTGGTTTAACACCATCCGCAGGTGGACCTACAAGTGATATCAGAGCTTTGGCTCTTTCCTTGTTCAAAACCGGGCTTAGTTGTGTCTGACTAGTTTGAAGATTTCTGAAGTGTTCTTGAGCCTCCAGCAGAAAACATAAGTTTTGGATAGTTAAATAACTTAAAACTTGGTTAAAATTTGCTGCATGCAGAAAATTTTATGGTAAAATTTTTCTGAAGAACACCCTTGAAGAAGAAAATCTGCAAAAATTTGAATCTTATTAGTTTGGTAGGGTTGACATTTTCTGACTTGGATCTGGACTTGGACTATAGACTGTTAAAATCTGTGATTTACGAAAAGTGGGTAAGACAACAGGTATTTTCGAAAAAGCAGGTCTAAACAAGAAAGGAAATTTCTCACCAAACCATTTCTGAAAAGATTCCTCTGAAAAACGCTGAACAAAACATTTTGGTGCGACTGAAAAGATTAGTGCGATTCATCTGATCCGCACGAAACATCTGTTCTGCACGAATCATCTGATTCGCACGAAACATCTGATTAGTACTTAACAACTATTTCGTGCGAAACAGTTCTCGCACGAAACTGTTTTTGATTGTTTTTCGTGTTTTTCAAAGTTTTGTGATCTTAAGAATTTGTCATATTTTCAAATCTGAAATTTTAAGAGGTAATTATAATTTTGAAACTTTAAACTTTTAAATTTCATAAATCAAGAAAATAAAATGAGCACAAATCCTTGGGATTGGGAGTGTGCTACAAGTCAGAAAACTACCTCATGGGCTAAATCGATGATACCTCCAAACGTGTTTACTGCTGGTCAATGGGCTTTTGTTACAAATCAAAACCAAAGCGTTCAAAACCTCCTTCTTAGCGAAAGTGAAACTAGGAGCAACAACCGTCCACCAAAACTAAATCACATGAACGATTATTCTTCATGGAACAATCGTTTTCATACATATATTCTTGGTCAGAATACAGAATTGTGGACATGTTTTGTTTCTCCATACATAGAATCTCTCGAAGACGTCGTATCAAATTCTGCATCATTAGCTGAATTAGATGAGAATGATAAGAGGGCCTATGATCTTGAAAATAAGGCCGTTGCAATTCTTACACAAGCACTTCACAAAGACATTATCATCAATTCTTGCATTGTACATCTACGAAGAGTTTGTGGGACGCTTTAAAAATAAGAGGACAAGGAAACGCAGCAACAAGGAAAGTTAGACATGATCTTTTAAAGAAGGAATTTGAAGGATTTCATTTTATGGAAAATGAAACATTAAATGATATGACAACTCGTTTCAATCATTTGATGAGTGAGATGCACTCATACAAGGTTCTTGTGTCACAACAGGAGATTGTTACGCGTTTTGCTGATGCCTTACCACCTAAGTGGAATCAATTTATAGAATTGTTAAAACATACAGGTGTGATGGATACGATCAGCATCTACGAATTTATTCAGAAACTTGAAAATAAAGATGAAGAAGAAATTCGCAAAGCTAAACGATTTCCGGTTCAGCAAAATCCAGAAATGTATTTTGGTGGCATTAAACCGAGTACAGGTGCAGTTCAACAACCAAAACTTCAAACAGCATTCGTGTCAAATACAATTCCTTTTTGGGAATGTCCAGTGAAATCTGATCAGTCCGTTGGTACAAGTGCTCAAACTTATGAACAAACTTTTGATCCAAAGGCTTTTCTTCCTCAACCTCAAGTTGCCACACCTCAAGTTCAACAACAAGCTTTCTATGGTACAAATTCTCAACCTTCAACTTTAAACACCGTCAGACTAGATACCTCAAACCTTTCCAAGGTAAGTGTGGAAGTTGCACGGGAATATATGGACTTCTGAACACATTGGTGAGTTCTTACTGTGGATTAGTAGCTGGTAAAATTGGTAATGTCAACTTAACCAGTGAAGACTATGCGCAAATTGATAAGGAATAGATGGAGTTAATTGATATCAAATGGGCGTTCGCAAGTGCAGTTCGTAGAGCAAAAGATTGTATGGAGAGAACCGGAAGAACTGATCTGGAAAGTAACAAAGATACTCCATACGGTTTTGATAAAAGAAAAGTTACTTGTTTCAACTGCAAGGAAAAAAGGCATTTTAAAAGAGAATGCACGAAACCTCCACAACAAGGGAATCAATATCCTTTTACCAGAAATCAAGCTGCCAACAACGAAAGAGCAATGGTTCCCGCAAACAATTCCAACCGAGCATTAGTGGTTCAAGCTGACGAACACTGTGATTGGTCAATTCAATTGGGAAACATCGGTGAAGGAGGAACTTCATTATATGCTGAAGTTGCAAATAACAGTAATGATGAAGAATCTTCCAGAAATGACAACAGTTCAGGGGACAGCAGCAGTTCAAATGAAGCAGAATTGACTTCTAGTAGAGAACAATCTGAAGATGAGGTAGTCACGGAGACTGAATCAATAGATAGCAGTGAAGAAGATACAGAGCATGAAACTAAAGAACCATCTGATGAATTTTCCAAGCATCTCTCATCAATTGTATCTTCAACACTTCGTGCAGCTTTCATAACACGCTTGGATTGTCAATCCAGTCAGGTAAGTCCCCGTAAACCTACTGTGTCTAAATGTGCTAATTGTATATTTTTAAAAGGAAAATACTTAGAACAGGAAGGTAAATTTGATCACATGAAGAAACATCATCAGAACTTGATTGTGGATCTAACAAAATGCACCGAGGCAAACGCAGCTCTTAAGAAAAAGGATAAAGAATTCAAAACAACAATTGAAACTTTAAAGAAAGATGTTTCTGAATTGTCAAAAAATGTTTCAAGAAAACAAACAGCCATTAACAATTACATTAACATGCTTGAAGAAGCAAAAAAGGAGCTAGCCTGTGCAAAATGTGAACATGACACAATCAAACTTAAGTTGGACAGTTATTCCAACTCAAGATATGTTTTGGATCACATCATCGAAAGTCAAAAGAAGAAAGGTGATGTAAAATGTATAGGTTATCAGGCTTGTCCTCCTCCGGTTAGCCACAATTACACCAAAATTCCCGATGATGAAGATATGCCACATTTTGAACCTACCGTTTCATTAGACCTAGATGAGTTTAAACCTGGTCTAGGTTCACAAAAGGCACATCTTCAAGTCAAAGCCAACCGGATGACATCAATGACTCAAATCTAAGAATAATCAAAATTCTATCATTATTGAGGATTATGATAGTTCGGATGACGAGTCAGCTGAGGATAAACCTAAACAGTCAAACACGGTAACAAAAGAGGAAAATATACCTCTCGAAAATCACATTCTATGTGATCCTTCAATGATACCGTGTATGACTGCCAATGTCAAGAATGTTAAAGCTCATGTTGAAAACTGTGAAAACATGAATTTGCTTTATAAGTTGATTGGTTCTGACAAAGTTTACTCAAACCAAGATTTTCCCATAAAAATGTCACTCAATCCTTGATTGATAAAGTTTTTGAAGATTCTACTAGTAAGTTTTTGGGAAATACGAGCACAAAAGTTGTAATAACTAAGCGTGCCCCTACCCTAAGGGCTGAAAATAGAAAGAAAAACAGAAATCAAAAGAGGAAATCTCAAAACAATCAACGGAAGCAAAATCATGCTAATCAAGGAAAAGAAAAGAGCAAACCAAAGCAAAACAAGAAGAAAATCCCAAAGGTGAACTTCGTGAAATCCAAAGGGACTGATAAAATTGAATATTTTGTAAACAAATCCAACACGGATTTTGTTAAACAAAAAAAATTTCAAAGCAAAACAATCAGAACAACCACACACAACACACACATTGTTGTGATGAAGGACCAAGTACCTCAAGATCACGAAGTTCATCATCAAGATGTCAATCTCATCATACTCCGAGGTTTGTTGAGCGGAGATCATGTTTTGAGTGTGGTAAGTATGGACACGTCATCAAAAATTATCCATATCTTACAAAAGGAAAAGCAAAGATTGTTGCACCCCATGGTAAACGTTACCATACAAAATCTGTTTCATCAAAACAGGACCCTCGTCTTGTTAAATAAAGAAAAATAAAACATAAAAAGAAACAACAGAAGATGGTTGAAAAGGTTTTGAAACCAAAGGTTGTCCAAATAAAATCAGATGTTAAAGTTTACAAACAAAAATAGATTTGGAAACCAAAATCGGAAATTATTTCAGGGGGAGCACAATCCATTCCGAATGATCGGAAAAACATGGCATCAATTGTTGATGATGTCGGACGACCCAAGTCAGCAATAACTCGGGTCCCCACCTCCAAATAATCTATGATGAGTGTGCAGGATGTTCCTGGAGGAACTATTGATAGTTTTAGGACTGTTGATAGGAGAGCATCTAGGCACAAGATAGGTAACATACGGCTCCAAAATACTATTATATTCAGGAGTTATTGCCTTTGTTGGAGAGAAGAATGAAAGGATAACATTCAAAACTTCGACAAGATGAAAAGAAAACTAACAATTTGTTTGTTTAAGGCTTGTATCAGATCCACAGGATAGATTCAATAGAAATGTATGCACCTGCAGCACAATGGAAGATTATCAAAGAATCATGTCTTATATCTTCCGAAAGAAAGAAAAAGCTTACAAGCTGATCGTGCAATATATATTTCTCCAAGGGTGTGATTGAAGAAAAGGTGTTTGTTTGAACAAATCAACTGGGTGTGCGGACGCCTTAGCATGGTTTGAACAACCGCATACTACTTCTCAAGGAGAAAAACAAAGACCTTTACTCTCCAGACCAAACACATTGATACAAAATATCACCTCACACGTGATTGTTTCTATATGAAACGTATCAATGTTGTTGATTCACGCTAATTACCAACATGCCAGCTTTTCACTTCCAAATCTCAATAAACCATTCTTATTAACTTAATTTTTGGTAAATGGCGTCAAGGTAAAACATGAGTTAATCCACATCGGAGAATTGTCTTTCTACATATTTTTCTTCAAATACAATCCAAAAAGGTATATTTAACTGTCTAAATCTACTTTTTGCATCGTATGGGGAGTATATTTCCAGAAAAAATATAAAAACATGAGAAAAACAAAAATGAGTTTCCTGGCGAGAAAAAGAGAAAATGATAGCAAATTAGTGGTCTGTCAAAACCTCTTTAAACTTAAAATAAAAAAAATGATAAGTAGCTCTATATTCAATGGATCGGTAGGCTCACAATCATTTTAAAGTGTGCACAGGGCGATATAAACATAATCGACTGAAGACCAGGTGGGAACCATTCATTGGCATATGGTCTTGGTACCAAAAGTTCGTTTGATAGAGTGCCGAGGTTCTGAGATATACGGTCTTTATGGTGGCTGGGTATCATGTTTCAATCTTTTGTCGAAAAATAACGGTGATGCAAGTCTAGAACTTCCATGATACCATACATACGTGTACATACTGCATACGACCGTCAAATAAGTGATAAAAATATCACATCCCCAAAATAAGTGATAAAATATCACAGTTTTATGCGGGAGCTAAGTTCGTCTCTTTGTCGGTACGATGGTACTAACCTGTTCACGGACTTACTCCTGTGCCCTGCATGCATATGAAAATCAAGTTCCTCATCAATAAATGATTAAATCACAAATGGCTTGTTTTCAATCAAAAATAAGTATCTCACATCATTCATATACGTCAAAACAGATGATAAAACAGCATACTCACCGGGGTAAGATTTTCTCTCGTGCATATCTTGATACGGGAATGTGTCGTGAAGTGGATAAACACCGGTCGGTAAGTATAAATCATACATTAATCATATCCTCTAACCACGATTACATCTGATATGTTGAGTTTACGTGGATAACAATACTGATAATTGATATAGGATACTTATCTTAATTCTATCTAATCAAACAACAAGGTGTTTGGACAGAACCGTATACTAATATGATTCTCTTACCCTCGAAATTCGCAAAAAAATGTCTATAACTATTTATTTGATGTTTTCCGTCCTTACCTTTAAAATTTTTTGCAAAAAGCCAAAAAGATTTTGCTTCTAGTTTATTTTTGATTAACCGATGTTGGAACTCAAGTTTATCCTATCTTAAATCCTGATTATAAGCCGGGAAACAACTACATCTTCATAAATGGTCAAAGTTGACAAGCTTTAAAGTTTAACAATTTAAAATTTAAGCAATCTTAAAAACTTTTAAAGCATTGTCAGTTGGTAGTTGAACAAGAATTAGTCTCATATGTGTCTTTTGCTAATTCTGATTAAAACCAATCCTTTGTGAAAATTTTCAAGTGAAATTTCTATAAGGTTGTTTACATCCCTACAGTTGTTCTCATTATGCGTTTTTACATCCCTACAGTTGTTCTCATTATGCGTTTAGCCTTGTTGTGTGTGCAGATAAAATATCCAAGCAAGCTAAATACAAAGAGAACAAGTTTGAAGAAAACAAGTTACGGGAGAGAAGACACAACATGAATACAAACTGTGAATCAAGAAGATCAATTTTCATAGCTGACCACTTTTCAACACCACAAGATACATTCAAAAGGGAGTTTGCTGATGCACTTCCTAAGTATGATATGTGAAGACCGAAGACCGAAGACCAAGCAACATCAAGGGGGAGTTTGTTAATACATTTTTGTGTCTGTCGCTTGTTCTTAATTACAATTGTAATTGTACGGTCTTTGCTCAAGTGTCTGTATAGGTTTGGTCATGTCGAATAGATCGAGATATCCTTCTATCTTGATCTAGTATGACATCTTAGTTTGTCTGTGTTAATCAGTTGCATGTGTGTATACTGATAAGTCTTGAAAACGTCAAGTCTACATAAGTTCTCCAAGAATGAGAATTCTGTGCGAGTCAAGCATTTCGTACGAAACACAGGGTTTCGTACAAACAAAGAGTATTTCGTATGAAACAAGCATTTCGTACGAAACACTGACTCGTACAAAATCCTGGAGTTGTGACTCGTGTGAAATAGTGTGTTCCATATGTAAGGATTTGTGATTCGTACGAATCTAAACGGACACTATATAAGCTGACATGCACTTCTCAGTCAGGTGGACTTGCGCGTGAAAGTTAGCTCACCAGACTGACCAGAGAGATTGTTATCTCTGAAGACGAAGACACAAGAACACAACAAGTTTGTTTGAGTCATACGAGCATTGTGTGTATATGTTTGTATTTGTTTGAGTCATACGAGCATTGTGTGTATATAAGCTGACATGCACTTCTCAGTCAGGTGGACTTGCGCGTGAAAGTTAGCTCACCAGACTGACCAGAGATATTGTTATCTCTGAAGACGAAGACACAAGAACACAACAAGTTTGTTTGAGTCATACGAGCATTGTGTGTATATGTTTGTATTTGTTCTCAATCATTAATCAAGATAGTGAATCTTTGGTTACCCCGTGTTCTTTACTTTGCTTTGGTTGCATGCACACTTGGATTCCGCACTTGTGTGTATGTCATATGAACAAGGAACTGGTTTAACACCATCCGCAGGTGGACCTACAAGTGGTATCAGAGCTTTGGCTCTTTCCTTGTTCAAAACCGGGCTTAGTTGTGTCTGACTAGTTTGAAGATTTCTGAAGTGTTCTTGAGCCTCCAGCAGAAAACATAAGTTTTGGATAGTTAAATAACTTAAAACTTGGTTAAAATTTGCTGCATGCAGAAAATTTTATGGTAAAATTTTTCTGAAGAACACCCTTGAAGAAGAAAATCTGCAAAAATTTGAATCTGATTAGTTTGGTAGGGTTGACATTTTCTGACTTGGATCTGGACTTGGACTATAGACTGTTAAAATCTGTGTTTTACGAAAAGTGGGTAAGACAACAGGTATTAAAATTACTATTCATGGATTTCGTCAATAAACAATAAAATACTAAAAAAACTATATATTAGTATAAAATTAAAATTACTATTCATGGATGTTCGTCAACAATTTAAAAAAATAAAATACTAAAAAAACTATATATTAGATAAAATTAAAATTACTATTCATGGATGTTCGTCAACAATATATAAGTAAATAAATAAATATAATAATAAAGTATTAAAATATATAAAAAAAACTAAATACTATTATAAAATTAAAATTACTATTCATGAATGTTCGTAGGGTTTTTTTCTCTCAGTTTGCAATGTTAATATATAAAACTTACAGGAACAACTTGTAACTTAGAGATAGCATGTGATATGGTGGAAAGTAATCTTGCTTTTTAATTGTACTTCGTTATTGGTCTAGCCAAATTACGATTTTCTTCGTTTAAATTTACAATTTTGCCATTGATTTTCTTTTTTCCCCTCCTAGCTAAATTATGATTTTACACTCGGTTCAAATTTACAGTTTTGTCATCGCTTTTGTTTCTTTTCCCTGTCAAATTACGATTTTGCCCCAGCATGAAATTACAGTCATGCTATTGTTTTAGGTTTTTTTATTACAAAACTATGGTAGTGTTTTGTTTAAGTTAGTTGACTTGGTGTATTTTTTATTTGTACCAGACAGCTCATTTGTCCTGAAAAATTACAATTTTGCCTCCAATTAAATTATTGTTTTTTCATCATTTTAGTTTTTTTAGCAAAAGTATGGTAGTGTTTTATTTTAATTGGTTGACTCAATATAATTTTTTTAGATCGTGTTATGCGTAGTATGTATAAGTAACCGAACACAAATGTACATGTTTTAAGTGAAAAATATTTGGCTTATTGCCCCGCAACACAGAAGGTGCAAAAACTAGTTTAAAATATTTAGCACGAAAATACACAATAGATATTGATTATAAATTATACATGGTCGAATAAAGTGTAGCCATACAAAAAATGGAAAAGACGAAAGAGGCGAAGGTGATTGATGAAAAGCATGAAAAAAGAACTTATTATAAAGTAGAATGTATAACTACTTATAAATCATATGACGATGGGAAGGTTCATTTTTTTTTAAAGGTGTCAATTATTCGTGAATATTGGGAGGTCTAGCATACGTTGTCTTGACCGGCTCTGCGCTAGAGAGTCCTCTCGCACAATAGATCCCCAATTTAACCCCTCAATAAGAAACCCCTATCACCAAGACTCGAACTTGAGACCTTGAGGGGAAAACTCACCCGGACCCACCATAGGTGGAACTTAAATATCCGTGGCCACCACTAGAGCACTAGTGATTGTTGGGAAGGTTTATTTGAAAAGAAATATAATGTGGGAAGAAAAAGAAGAAATGACATAATGGTAAAACATTAAATAGTTTATAACTCCTTTCATTAATTATGTTATCTCTCATTAATAATGCAAAATTTTATCCTACACATTTCAAAATTTATCCTACATATGTCTTACGTTTACTGAAATTTACCCTACACACATGAAAATTTACCCTAAACATTTCAAAATTTATCCTACACATACTAAAATTTATCTTACACATGTCGAAAATTATCCTACACCATAAATTATTTTATCTTGAAAGAGTATATGAAAAAAATGAGTTACAAGTTTAATTAATTAGCTAATTAATGATAATTATAGATTTGTCTAAATGCCCTTTTTCATAACATTAAATACACACATTAAATGAAGTAAATGAAGAAATTCTATTGGTTTAAAAGTTATTCTTTTTTATTCTTACAAAATTTTTCTTCTCATTTGAACTCTCCACTATAGTGATAAACAACCAAACCCCTCCTAAATCTTCGTATCGGTCGACATATATATGAATCAGACAGTTAGGAGTGACTCCCTCACTGGTATAGGTATAAGTACGGGTATGGGACGACGTAACATCATTAGAGAAGTGGAGAAGAGGCAATTGTTCCTTAAACTTATTAGTTTAGCTTAGCAGGAAGGATAGTGGCCGTCGAAGGATGAAGAGATGTACATTTCATGTTAAGAGTCTCGTTTGGGTGAAGCTTTGTTCCGCAAAGATGGTCAGACTTAAACTAAGACATGTATTAGGAGGAAAAGGTTATGGTTATAGAACTTGTCAGTGTTTCTCCTACGTTGTAACCTTTATTTATTTTAAGTTTCTATACTTTTGAGTTTCATGATAATATATGATAAGTTAACTCTTCATATTATACTATATAGTAAAAATACGTACTTTGTTATGAACACATCCATTATATAGTGAGTTTTCACATGTATAACCCCTATCTCTTTATTTACTATTGTACTAATGTAAGTACCTATATATAATGGCATTTGTATATAATGTTGAAATCAATGAATAAGAATTCTACATTCTATGTTTCTTTCTATAATCATATGCTCCTTGTTCGTGTGTTTATACAGTTTGTATACTAGTTGGTAATAGGTTCTTGTTTTACAACACGTTATTAGCACGAATTACGACTGGTTTCTTAATCCTTTAATTCGTCAGTCAGGTATTAACTAAATCATCTCTTCAAATATATCTTATGTTCAAATTTCGTGAAAACGACTTTGGAGGGTATTATAAAGCTCCGATGAGCGGGTTTTTAATCGGAAATTAACAAAGAAGATGACGGTGAGGGCTTTCGTTTGGTTTCAAAAGCATAACAGAAAAGAAACATACACAAATTTTAATACTCTACAATTTCATGTCTATCACTAATTCATCTCAATTATTTTTTCTATAAAACCCTATTTTAAACTTTAAAGTTCTTTGAAATTGACTGTCGGTACATAAAACAAAATTTTATGTTTTAATAAAGAGTTTGATTATCGATGCTCATGTCCATTTTCTTTCAGCTTGTAGTCTTTTAAAAAGGAAAAGAAAAATGAAATGCATACAGTAAGCTTTTATTAATATAAATATTTGATTAATATGAACGGATGTGAATTATAATTAAATATATATATATATATATATATATATATATATATATTATATATTATACAATATACCTATTAAGAAAAAGTGACACTTAATAGTTTGTTTTAT
The DNA here is from genome assembly GCA_947069175.1 of Scalesia atractyloides. Taxonomy (NCBI): domain Eukaryota; kingdom Viridiplantae; phylum Streptophyta; class Magnoliopsida; order Asterales; family Asteraceae; genus Scalesia; species Scalesia atractyloides. The sequence continues at coordinate 48,067,235 of CAMTDV010000020.1, forward strand.
TGCAAGATTATCATTAGTGTAATTTTGTTAATGACTTAACAACTAAATGCGTTGAAGTCATTTTATATTATAACATATATGTTATATTAATATTTGCAACTTTATAGTCATCAATGCAATGTTATATATTATCACTATTCTAATAATATATATTCCTTGCTTGCTATTAGATTGGATAATATATATATATATATATAGGGTAGGGTTTTAGAGTGAACACTAGGTTGAGAGTGAACTGTGTGAACTAATCTGAGCCATTGGATTATATCATCTAGAGATTTTTAAATAATGACAAGATTGTAATTATAATGTTGTAACTTCCCTTTCAGTTAATTGACAGAAGGGTATTTGCGTCTTTTGTAAATTGCACTTATTAAGCAATATAATCAAAAATTTTAAAATCTTGCTAGTTTCCGTATATACATGATACACAGTTGTTAGTGTATACACATGTGTACATTCTCAATAGTATCATTTTATACAAGATACACATATGTTAGTTTATACACGTGTATACGGTCTCGCTAACTATCAATTTATACAAGATACACCGCTGTTAGTTTATACACATGTGTACAGTCTCGCTAACTATCAGTTTATACAAGATACACAGTTGTTAGTTTATACAGATTTGTATAGACTTTTGATACATCTGTGTATTTTGTAGTCCATGACCTAGTTCCGTTAGGAGTTTCACATATGGTTTGAATCCGGGAGGGACAGTTGGTGTCCAGTACCTAGTTCCGTTAGGAGTTTTATATACGTTATTAGCAACTGATTCTACATGAGTTTAAAATAATGCAGAACTAATTAAAATGTGTGAGAGAGAGAGAGAGAATTAATAGATTAGAAAATTAATGGAATTTAATTAAGAGAGATAGAGAGAGCTAATGTCAATCTTACCCTTTTAATCTAAAAAATAATCAATGGTCAAGATTAGTTCACTCAGTTCATTTTCAAAAAGTTGTTCACAAATGATCCTAATCTTATATATATATATATATATATACATATATAATTTAAATAGATGAATTGTTTGTATGATAGTGCATGTTAACATCATCAAAATGGTATGAATATAATTTTATTCCTTATATGTATTAAATTACTAGAATAAGTTTATTGTATCAAACTAGCATGTGTGGTCTATTATTATTGGTTTCCAAAACCAGAAGAAATTGTAGCTTCATGATGATGCCAACGAGATTTTAACCTACCATCTTTTCATTAATAACTCAAATAAGTATATATATAGATAAGAGATAAGGCCTACAATTTTGACTAAGTTGAATATGTGAAAAGACTGTTAATGCAACATATAACATATTATTAGTTATTTTATATACAAACTGGTTTGCATATTATTTTGAAGTCACTAGAATACATAATTAGCTGTTTTGTACAACTAGATGAATTATTCTTGAATATGTAATGTAAATATTATATGTGAAATTCTATTTACTTGCAAACACCCATCATATATTATTAAAATATAATGAGAACTTGATGAGTATGTTTGTTTAAGTCTAAATGTATTGTAATTACTTATCAGTACATGGTAGTAAGCTTGTAATATTAAAGATATGTTTGTGATTGCTAATTGGTTATATATCCTAATAAGCTAATACAAATCTTTTTCTTTTATAAAGTGATGAAACATCTTATTTCATAAGTTTGTATCATAACTCGTCTTATTTGATAACACGTTATAAAGTCATGCATCATATAATGTAACTTTATGTATATACTATGTCCTTAATGCTATCAGTTTTTATGGGAACATCCAAATGACTAAAGTTATGTTTTATAATTTCAAGTTATAAACACAATTGAATTATGGTCAAGATTATTTATTTATAACATGACACTCGAATTGTCAAACTTCCTAAAACTTATTATAAATTTATGGAAAGCTTGTAAGATTCTGGGCCAATAAATCTTAATAATTTGGCCATATAAATTTTTAATTGATACAGGTTAGATAAGAAATAATTCCATTGTCAAACCTCAAATATTTTTTTTAAGTGATAAGAACTTCAAAGAACATATAAGGTTTGAAACGACCACCATGTATGAAAGTGGTTTGAATACATTCCGTGTAGTGGGTGTGATGATATGATGATCAGTGAAGAGTCGCAATCATGTACATAAAAAAAGATATTGTAATGATGTCACCATGAAAGTTGTGTGGTGATAATCAATTCCCTTGTGTGAATGTGATGATATAATAATCGATGTAAAGTTCATGATCATTGTAACTGAGGAAATTTTTATGATGCTCATATTAACAATGAGATCAACCATGTTAATAATGTGATGATTATACAATGATCATTGTAAAGGTCGTGATCATGATAAATGAGGAAACTATAATGATTCTGATGTTAATAATGAGTTAACCATGTAATAATGAAATCGACCACAAGAAGTGGCGAACTAAGGGAGTGAATATATAAGAAACATGTCATAACACGAATGTTTAAACTAATAGTGCATTATTCTCTCATGTATATTGTTGTGTATTAGACAAACACGAATGCAACTAAAGCATGTGTGGTCACAGAAGTTTATGGATCATGATTGTTTAATAAATTAGCTTGACCGATTAGACCATTCCTAGTCCTTGATGGTGTGAAACATATCGAAGAACCAAATGATTCTTCATGGTACTTAAACATGAAATTTTTGTTATCAATGGATGTTAACCATATACCAACTAAAGTAGGGTTTGAATCCCTAAATATTATGAAATGATTAAAAGATGTGTGTATCTCGACATAATACCATTTTCTGAAAATCGATGCATCGTCTAAATGGTTATCAAATCTGCAACATGAAAGGTTGTGTGACTCGTGGCTTAGATTTTAAGATAGCAAGCACATTACTCTATAGAATTATTTTTTTATATTTTTACTGATAAATATGGTGTTTTTGATACCCATTTACTAATGATTATTTGAATAAGTGTTAAACAACATGTGACAAATGTCGTTACATGAATTGCTTTTGTTTAAGACGATGATCAAATATCTATGATTGATTGCAAAGCCAATAATCATGAGAGCAAGTTAATGTTTATATATGAGTACATGTAATTTTACAACTAATAATATTAACTCACATCAAGCCAACATGTTGTAATAGTTTATCCCCATTATAGTTGGTTTTTGGTCAGGAACCAAAGATGTCTCTTTTAAGATTTGGTTGTGCGGTATATATTGAAATTGATCCACCATAACGCACAAAGATGGGACCTTAAAAAGTGTTTGGGAATATATGATAATGAATAAGGCCTTTCACGAGATATTTATTTACAACTCAATTAATTGATATCCATCTCAATAGATTAACATTCCCAACACCAGGGGGGGAGATAAAAAACAGTTTGAAAAGAAATGAGTTGGTATGAAATATCAATGATCCTCAAAAAAGTGTGAACCATAAGTTCATAGGATAACTCATTTACAAAGATTAGCGAATCTATTACTAGACACATTTACTAACCTTAAAAGGTGACTATGTCACATATACCAACTGCTAATACTCCAATTAAAATGAGTGTCCTAGAAGGACAACCACATGCTTGTAATGAGTCTATTGCACGTCTGAAGTATGGCAGACTAGTTGATTCTAATAATAAAATTCCTTGAAATTGGAGCAAGTAATGAAGATTGTCAAGTCAAGGTTATAGTAAGAGAGTCTCCTAAAGATACATTAGACATGATGGTTCCAGAAGAATCTCAGGTACCTGAAAATAAAGAGATCTCATTAAATTGTATCATGTCTAAAAGTATATGGAATCAAAATAAAATCGACGTCGTTATACTTTTGTATATAATATTGCGCTGAAAAGATGAAATGATGAGGATCAAGATTTAAATCTGCATATGAATAAATACAAAGAAATGATTGGCCAAAATGGAAAGATGCAAATGAGGCAAAGTTAAATTCTCTATTGAAATGGAAAGCTTTCGGGCCAGTAGTCCATACAAAAGAAGTTGTAAAATATATTTAATATAATTAGGTCTTTTATGTGGATCAATAAGGCACAAGGATTTAGCAAATACCAATGATTAATTATGAGGAGATGTATTCTCCAGTGGTGGGTGCAATAGCTTTCCAGCATTTTATTAGTCTGGTAATATAAAGAGAGAATTGATATGCATCTGATGAATATCACTTGAAACTGAAAGCTACATGAAAGTCCTAAAGAATTTAAATTATGTAATTCATGTAAAGCAAGTTCTCGAGAACAATATGATCGTTGTATACAGATTCATATTTCAATACAACTAGAACTCCTGCTGAGTTTCGTAAGGCAATTGAGTGCTCTAAAGGTGAATTGAAACATCTTGACGATGTAATTTTTTTATGCATCAATAAACATACATTGAAAACGTGTACCTGCTAATTGTGATATCTCAATAAATAAAGAGATGGTACAATATGAATTCTGAACATATGATATAGAAATCAATATGTTAAATGAGAAAGTTAATGTGACAAAACTCATAAAGAGTGCACACATATACATATATGTAAAGATGGAAAGAAATTTGTGGTGGATTGTAAAATCCGAAGCATTGATATATAAACCTCAAGAAATGTTCTACAAAGTTTACAGGATTTGTATGGACGATAATAATCGAGTCGAATATGGTATAATCGACTTATTAATGAGCTCAGAAAATAGAAATATATATGGTGTGCTTGGCCTATCTGTTTTCATTAAAAGACCAATATGAGGTTTTCAAGTATTACAATATATGTTGATGATGTCATTGTATCTCTCCTGAAGAGATCAAAATGAACTCAAATATTAAACAAGAAATTGCAGATTAAAGATGGTATTGCAAATTTATGGCTCGATATGTAGAAAAGGCATTTGTATAATTATCCATCAATATTAGAATACATTTAGAAGATTGTGGAAATTTTCATACGGACAAAGCTTATGGTCTGATACATTTAATGATGTCCAAGTAGTTGATATACAAAATAGCTCTATCATCTTCAATGAAAATAAAAAGGAAAAACAAAAATCCTTGGTCCAGAAGTACCATATTTACAAATAAATTGTATTAATATACCTTGCTAGTTATACACGAACATATATCATGAAATTCATTGACAGAATATAACTCGTGTATAGTGACAAGATAATGTAATGGGTACAACATATATTTTCTATACCTTATGGTACGGAAGATATGAGTTCATGTTATAATAACCCATTATCAAGTTTGGTTAGTTTTGTAAATGCAGGGAATGTAACAAAACACATACATGGATCTTATGGTATTAACTAACAAAGAGGAGTCAATTAAAGTTTTACATGTAGCTCATACATCAAGTTCATTAATAGATTGCACATCAAGCGACAAATCACTCACTACAAAAGTTTTTCAACGACTTTCATAAAAGATTGGCACTTGTTACTTGAAATGATACATATTATATTGAGGGGGAGTTTTACATAAGTTGCACTCTTTTCCCTTCGCTAAGTTTTATCCAATTGGATTTTCTTAGTAAGGTTTTTTTTAGACAACATACCTGATCCGGAAGTATCAGGAGGAGACAATACGCGCTGCACTCTTTTTCCCTAGTTGAGGTTTTGTCCCATTGCGTTCTCCTAGCAAGGTTTTTAATGAGACAACATCACTAAGCGTATTAAAGAATAGTATTCCATCATGTGGATAGTTAAGGGGGAGTGTTATGAATGCATCCGTTATGTAGTGACTATCCACATGTATAACCCCTATATCTTTATTTACCATTGTACTAATGTAAGTGTCTATATATAATGGCATTTGTATATGATGTTGAAATCAATGAATAAGAATTTTGCATTCTATCTTTCTCTCTATAATTATATACTCCTTGTTCATGTGTTTATATAGTTTATATACTAGTTAGTAATAGGTTCTTGTTTTACAACATTCTTATTGTCATTACATATTTTTTTATTCTTCTCATTTGAACCTTTGCAAATATTACAATTTGCTTTCCACGAATAGAAAGGTACAAATGTCCAGAACATAATAGAATATAATAAGATGCAACTCTTTAATGCTTAATGTATTCACAATATAAAAACTTTTGAAGTATTTGTTTTTCTTTTGTTGTACATGCATATTTTAATCTACATTTCGATATAATTTTGTTTGAAATCAACCGCAGTCAAAGTGTAATATGTTTTTTATTATTTATTTTTAAATACTATATGATTTTTCTTTTATATTTGTTGATATATGATGTGGTATGAAATTGTTATGACTTGCTTTTTTTAACGTATGTTTCAATGTGTATTTTCTTGAAAACCAACTTGTGCGAACCCTTGCCAGGTTCAACAGGTACATGTTAAACACAATACAAAGAAACACTTTCTAACATATATGTAATAACTTTTTAACCAACAACATATATTCCGTTCATTTAGCTCACTACTACAAAATGGAGTATTAGACGATGTTGAATATTTATTTTAGACGGAGCTAAAGCAATAACACTACCTTAAAATCAATACCCATATGACCATTGTGCTGCTTTAATTAAAATATTCAAGAAAATTCAAAAGAACCCCGTCTAATGCTTAAACACTGTCTTATACTAATTTATGCATCCTTTAGACGGTGTTGTTTTTTAACACCGTCTTATCGACATCATACACTTTGATTAAAATATTCAAGAAAATTAAAAAAAACCTCGTCTAATACTTAAACATCCATCATACACTTTGATTAAAATATTAAAGAAAATTCAAAAAAATCCCGTCTAATGCTTAAACACTGTTTTATACTAATTTATGCAACCTTTAGATTAGGCTATTCAAATTGCTCAACGCTCGAGACTCCTTTGATGCTCTATCGAAAAATGTTCGAAATTTGCTCACTCGATTTAGCTCGATTGAAAAAGGAGCTCAGTTCGGATCGGTTTGGTTTAAAACAAATCGAACATGAGCAAAGGCTCGTTCAGTTCGGTTAGAATCGGTTGGCTCGAATTCTTTTTTAATATATATAGGATTAGGATCATTTGTGAACAACTTCTTGAGAGTGAACTAATCTTGGCCTTTGATACTTTTTAGATTAAAATGGTAAGATCGATATTAGTCAAGTACTTTTAATTAAAATCTCTTAATTTTCTCATCTCTTAACTCTCTTTCTCTCTCTCTCATTTTTAATTATTTCTCTATTATTTTAATTATAAGAGATTAAAGGGCTAATGTTTATTTTTAAATGAACTCTTATGTTCTTTTAAATTTAAATATTAAACCTAATTAAATTATTTTTTTACATATGTGTATACAGGTCAGTATATACAAGACTTATACACTTGTGTATAATTACATCTTGTTCCCACATGTCGGTATAAACCAGATTTATACACATGTGTATTATTCAAGTACATACGTGTATAAACTAACAACTGTGTATCTTGTATAAATTGATAGTTAGCGAAACTGTACACATGTGCATAAACTAACATCTGTATACTATCGAGACTGTATACATGTGTATACACTAACAACTGTGTATCGTGTATATACGGAAACTAACAATATTTTAGGAATTTTGAATATATTGTTTAATAAATGCAATTTACAAAAGACGCAAATACCCTTCTGTCAATTAATTTAAAGGGAAATTACAACATTATAATTACAATCTTGTCATTGGTTAAAAATCTCTAGATGATATGATCCAATGGCTCAGATTAGTTCACATAATTCACTCTCAACCTAGTGTTCGCTCTAGAACCCTACCATATATATGTATATATAATATATATGTATATATATATATGTATATATATTAATAAAATAACTAGATGCACACATTAATAACGTTTCGTGCAAGATCCGATATAGCCCATTTAATTATAGAATTGAAGCCGATACCAATAGTCCATTGCCAATAATCCAGAGTAATTGTGTCAAAATGTCAAAACACCGAAATATGAAGCATCGTTCAATACTCAAGTGTTAATCCATCATTCAATTTAGAAGTACATAATCCTGATTAAAACCCCATATCAACCATTATAATTTGAATTCTCCGTCACCAAGACGCCAACTCCCTAAGGTTTTGCTTCAATCGGTTCATTCGTATTCAAACTTCTCATAGATCAAAGGTCTCCTTCAATCGATCAACGATTCATCCTTACGCTCTGATGATCTCGATAGAACCAGTTGAGTGTTTTTTTCTAATCCTTGTCACTTGTGTTCTAACTGGATGAAACCTTAGGGACGAAAACTGCACTTTACTCTAATAACTAACAACCCCATCGTCACTTTTCTATTTGTTATGCGACGCTCATACTTGCTCGACGTTCGTTTGAAAAATACTCGGATCGAGAGGCGCTCGTTCGACTTTGGCTCGGTTGAAAAAAAAACGTTCAGTTCGAACCGAGCACGAGCAAAGATCTGATCGGTTCGGTTTAGCTCATGAACCACCCTACTTTAGATGGTGTTGTCTTCTGCATAGGTAATGATATCATAACATTTATAATATATAAGTTTTGTTACATTTAATTTAGAATGCAACGCTTGACTTATTTACAAGTTATTTTTGAATGGTGTTAAATGTATTGATGTTCATCAATCTCTCACTCAGGTTGACTTCAAGGGAGATGAGGTGTTACTATGAAAACAATATTCCCAAGTTATGCTTCTTAATAGCTTGCACATTTTGTTGTCTTACAGCACATATGGCCTGTATTGCTCCTTACGTTAACGAGCATATCGAAACATTATGGTCCACATATCAGGGTAGGACAACATATTGGCATAAAAGAACTGACCACTACGATGGTCAGTATATTAACGAACCACGTTTAACTAAGCGAAAAAGGTTTTATATAAATTTATATATAGTTTTTCTTTATTAAATTTAATTATATATTATATAGTCAACTTATTATATTTTTATTTTTTGCAGGAATATTCGAGAATGATGATTGTTCGGTTGTGAAAACTATTTGTGTAATATGCCCTTTTATTTATATATATGTTTGTATGATTTTAAAGTTAATTTTCACTTCTATTATATATTAAGATTTAGAAATCTTTATACAACGATTAACCTAAAAAAAACTCAAGAAACCATACGTACAGTCAATGATCTATTTGTGTAATATGCCCTTTTATTTATATATATGTTTGTATGATTTTAAAGTTAATTTTCACTTCTATTATATATTAAGATTTAGAAATCTTTATACAACAATTAACCTAAAAAAAAACTCAAGAAACCATACGTACAGTCAATGATCTCTAGAGTAATTGATGGAAGACTTGTATTTTTCTTAGGAGATACAGGTTCTACTCCTACTTTGTGCAGAACGAATCACTAGTGGGCAATGATAGGAGGGAAAAATGATAGGAGACCTAGGAAAACCTGAGTTCTATTCTTGAGCCAAATGGGTTTTATAAGTAATTTCACCGTCGTGCCTAAGGACGAGTGGGTTACCGGATTTCCCCGGAATCGGTGGTAGACTCGGGTTACCAATGTACACACATATGTATATATTACCAATGTTTTGCTTCAGTCCGGTTTTATACGGTTTAAAAGTGTTGAAACCGCAAACCAAACAGCTCACTGCGAATTAAAATTTTTGAAACAGCCCAACCGAAATTCAAAAAAAAAAAACCGGTTTGGCTGGTTTCACGGTTTTAAATCGAACTATAAACACCCCTAGTATAAATATATAGATAACTTTATTGACGTTGTTGTTATTGATTTTTTTTCTTTACATTTAGTTTAGTCTATAAAATTTGTAATAACTCTTTCTATTTACTTTTATTTTAGATGTGGCACGACATAAGAGAGGCTACGGATAATGATATAGATATTTTGTTGATGACGTTGATGCCGAAGTTTTTTAGCGAGTTAGGTATCTCGTTAGTTTAGCTTTATATATAGTTTATATGTGGTTTATTTATAAAATTTAATGTAGTTTGTTATGCATTCAACAAAGGATTGTAATTTGACGGGTTTATTTCTAAATTGAATGTGTATTGGGTTGATTTGAAAATGTTCAATTGGTGTGTATAAGCTTGATTTGTACAGGTTTGGTGTACATAAGCTTGATGTGTATTTTTGAAAAACCTTTTTACTGTAGTTTTTTTTTTCTAGCAAATGCTTATAAGACGGTGTTAAAAAATTTGTTTTAATAAATATGCCAAAAAGTTTTTATATCAAAAGACGTTGTTCATTAAGTTTAAGACGGGGTTCAAATTGAAGATGTTGTATTTTAAGATGGTGTTGAAAACACCGACTTAAAACCCATATCAACCCGTCTAACGCTCTGTTTTGTAGTAGTGTAGAGACCGATGAAGACCCCACAGAAAAGAAAAATCTCGTAAGACCTAACAGTCAACGCTTATCTTCACAACTGTTAACAGAAGCGATATCAAAGCTTATGAACTCGTTACTTGATCAAGGCTGCTTAACTTGTAGAGATTACAACATTCAAAAGACTCTTTCAAAAATAAACTACGGAACATACTCACAAACCCTTAAGACTCGGTAAAACTATACAACCTAAGTTTACCACTTATTAAAAACGTGATAATAAAAACTAACGACTAATTTGAATTATTTCTAACACCCCCACGTAATTTAAAGAGTCGTCAAACCCATTCTTCCACTAAGATGATAGAATTGTTCACAACTCAATGGCTTGGCCAAGAGATCAGCTGCTTGTTCTTCAGTGCAACAAGACTTCAACTCAATCTGCCCTCCTTCAACCAGATTTCGTATAAAATGATATTTGATGTCAATGTGGTTACTCCTGCCATGATACGCCTGATTTTTTGTTGAGAAAAGCGTTGACATGCTATCACAGAAGACTGGTGTAGCAGCTTTTTGTTCCTGTCCAAGCTCTATTAGAATTTTCCTTAGCCAAGTAGCCTGACAAGCAGCAGCAGTGGCAGCAATGTATTCAGCGTCCGTCGTTGAAAGCGCCACAACTTCTTGTTTCTTTGAGCACCATGAGACAACACCAGACCTAATCGAGAACAAATTTGCTGATGTACTCTTTCTATCTTCCACACAACTCGCCCAATCACTATCGGTGTACTCAGTGAGATTAACACTTCCTGTTTTCCCATACCAAAGACCAAGAACCAGCAACATACCTCAGTACCCTTTTAGCTGCTCCCAAGTGAATTACAGAAGGTTTGTGCATAAACCTTGAAATGACCCCACCACATGCGCAATATCGGGATGAGAATGAGCCAAGTAAATGAGAGCACCTAGAAGACTTCTAAACTGATATTCATCTGCAGCCGCTCCTCCATCTTCCAGTTGTAACTTTTCATTAACATTCATCAGAGTGATAACAATTTTACACTTACTCATAGCAAACCGAAATAACAAATCACGAGCATACTTCTGCTCGCCAAAGAATGTACCATCTTTTCTTGAGTTACCTCCAAGCCAAGAAAATAATTCAGCTGCCCAATATCTGTCATCTCGAATTCATTCACCATCTTTTGTCTATATTCTGCAAGTAGTTTCTCTAACGAACTAGTGTACACAATATCGTCCACATACAAACATACCACAATCATAGCACCTATTCCGCTTCCTTTTACATACAAAGTGGGTTCACTTTGACTTCGTTTATAACCATGTTGAACTAAATAGCCATCTATCCTACTGTACCACGCTCTCGGCGCCTGTTTTAAGTCGTACAAGGCTTTATGCAACTTAAACACTATTTTCTTGCCCTTCCATTTCAAAAGAAGGTGGTTGCACAGCATACACGTCCTCCTTTAGCACACCATTTAAAAATGCAGACTTAACATCAATTTGATACGCAGTCCATCCTTTTTGAGCTGCTAAAGCAAGGACTACTCGAATCGTTTCAAATCTAGCCACCGGAGAGAATGTTTCTTCATAATCAATCCCATCCTTTTGCACATACCCTTTTGCAACCAATCGAGCTTTATGCTTCTGAACTTTTCCATCCGCATGAACCTTCAACTTAAACACCCATTTTAAATCGATGGCCTTTTTCCTGCTGGTAAATCTGTAAGAGACCACGTGTTGTGCCTTTAAAGTGATGCTAACTCCTCCTCCATGGCTTGCTTCCATTCAGTTTTATTAACAGCCACTTGAGGTGTTGTGGGCTCAAGAGATGTCAATGCAATCTAACAGGATTCGTACTCTTCAGGCCTGAGCTCTCTTATGGTTTCATACAAATCAACAAGAGTCCGGACATGTGGTCCTGAATTACTTGAACTGCTGGAAGCATTGCCTTCATTCTCTCCAGCACTTGCACTACTTGTCTCCACCTGCACTACTTGTCTCCACCACATGTGCTGGTGAAATTGAATCTTGTACTCCAGGTGTAAGTTGTTATGAGGTGTTGGTGGTCCTTCGCTTGAACTTGGACCAGAATTTGCACTAGAACTAGGTGTTGCCTCAACATTCAAACCATCGGTGTCATTAAACACCTTGCCCGTAACAAACTCTTCATTCTTTGTTTCGTCATTAAAAGTTATATCAATCCATTTGCCTCTTTCATGAAAGACAACATCTCTACTAGTAAATGCTTTTTCTTAGCGGGTCATAAAGCCGATAGGCTTTAGAGTTCGGAGAATACCCAACAAAAATGCATTTTTTCGATTTTCGAGTTTTTGGTTAATGCATATGCAATACAACCAAAAGTATTTAAATGACTTGCTGATGGTTTTCTGCCGTTCCACATCTCGTATGGAGTCTTTCTATAAACTGCTGCAGTAGGTGATAATGAGATTAAATACACTGCTGTTGAAACCGCCTCTGCCCAGAATTAATTTGGAAGACCCTTAGCTTGAAGCATGCATCAAGCCATCTCTGTTACGGTTCTATTTTTCCTTTCCGCTATTCCATTCTGCTCTAGCGTATATGGTGCTGTTAAATCCCTATGAATCCCATTTTCTTCACAAAATTCATTAAACATTTTGCTTGAAAACTCACCAACCTATCAGTTCTTAACGTCTTAATTTTCATCCCACTTTCATTTTCCACCCTTGCTTTGAAATTCTTGAAAATACCAAAAGCTTCAGATTTTTGTTTCAAAAAATACACCCAGCGGTGCCTTGTATAATAACAGAGGCGATATCAAAGCTTATGAACTCGTTACTTTATTCGATGATCAAGACTGCTTAAATAGCAGAGATTCCAACGTTCAAAAGACTCCTTCAAAAATAAACTACGGAACAGACTCACAAACCCTTAAGACTCGGTAAAACTTAACAACCTAAGTTTACCACTTATTAAAGATGTGATAATAAAAACTAGCGACTAACTTTGAATTATTTCTAACAACTTAATTTTGCAACTCGCTATAATCATTTATGGTATTAGTGTAAATAGTGTTTTTATGTTTTGTACATATACATAGAATTACTGCCGTAACCCCTGTCCACTAGTCATATATAATTATGGCATAACAATTTTGGCGCCACATATTTAGTGGCCAATCTAGTATTTCATTAGCTTACAAAACACTTTGAGGTTGACGTGCATTTCATAAAAGATTACTCTAGCGTCTCCAAGCTAAATATGTTCTGATTGTTGTCAAGATTGTTTACCTACTGATCAAAGGGGTACCTTTGACACGCAATGTACTCTTCGGTCCACTCTACACATCATGAACGTCCGGCTTGTGGGAAATATAGAGTGGTTATAGTTTGTTAGTTTGTTGATATTATGTTGTGACAGTTTCTTCACCTCTCTTTCTGTATGACAGTAAAACATAATATAATTCCACATTTTCTCTACATTCTTATCTTCTTTTTTCCGTAATCACGATACAAACATATTCACATTCTACACTCCTTTAGTTTTCATATGTGTCATCAACACAAGAAGAACTGAAACTGACAACTACCATCTAAAACTCGTTCTTGAAGTCAGCAGCAAAAATAACCAGAAGTCTTTCATGTCTTCTTTGTACCAACAGAGGCAAGTTCAATAGATATTACGATAGTCGACTTTGCAGCCTCCCTCAGGTAATGCACATCTCCACTCATGAGCTTTAACAGATTTCTGCTGATCAGTAAGCTTATTCCCTCCTCAGTTGCGTCGACACTGCTTCCAAACATCTGTCTTACCAGTCCTCTGGCACACCATCTCCGGTGTGTGTTATCCTACCAAAACGAGTTTAAAGTTGATACAAAGAAGCCCGTATATGATATATCTAACTTGAGTCATAAAAGTGCATACCTGAGCTCTAAATTCACAAGTTGAACTAATCTTTCTAGATGGTTTTTCGTCATACTGGCTGTGATTATGACCATGCCACTAGGTGGTGTACAAGAGACTGAGTGACAAGAATTCTGCAAGAACCTGCTGAAACCTCACACTATCGCCATATAGTTTCTCAAACAACGTATCTTGTGCGATATTGTTCACTATTTGAATGTCCATTTCGTTGCTCCTTGTCATTACTTGACTCATTGAGGCCCCTAAGATTTTCTGGAGTGTAAACTCAGTCATTTCAAGATCCAAATACCTGCATAAAGTTAAATATGAATTCAAGATTTGATGACCCTTATAATTCAACTTACCCAATTGGGCCATTTTGGGCCCAATTGAAGAATTGCATTATCCTTACCGCGATGTTATTCTTATTTGTATACAGTCCAAGATAGGATTCATTGGGTCGGGCTTCTTAAGCCCATATGTCAGGCTCAATGATAAATTCCGTTTCAGAGATTAGTCAACCCTTGGAGAATTGTCCAGTGGGGCCTTTATGTTTTACATTAATGAATTTTACCGGGTTCCGTCCCCTTTCCCATAGTTCAACTTACCCGTCTACAATACCATCAAGATCGGTGTCATCAAGTACTTTATTGAGTTGTTGCTGACACAAAGCACTTGCGTGAAGAATCTCCTTTTGATCATCTCCTAGCTCGGTTTCCTCCATCATTTTTGTTGAAAATATTATTCCGATAGCGGATTTTTCACCTGTCTTATTACATACGCTAATGTTTTAAGTTGTTTGGCTGCAATTTGCTCATTCGTTCTTTGAAAATGGATAGCTTGTTGAAGATCTTTACTTGGTAGCTGCAAGAAGCAGAAAAGCCCATTAACTGTACCCTCACTATCCATGCGTTTGCTAGCACAAAAGCACACAATCTACATACTTTCCACTTTTAGCATAGAACCCGAATGAAATCTTTTCTGCTTCTTGACTAAGCATAGCTTTATTAAGAACAATTCTAGTATTTATGAACGTCTCATGACTACCGAGCTGACATTGTGCTCCACGGATCCCAAAAACCCCACCCAAAAGCATTTTACCAATCACTTGCTCTCTTGATAGTCCAGATAAGTTTGTCATGGCTTGGTTCCATTTAGAACACCAACCGAATTCATCAGTTCCGAAGATTGGGGGAATCAGTGGGTTGGGGCTATGCATGATAGCTTTGTAATCGTCTTCTATTCGTGTGAACTTGTCCATTATAGTCTTTTCGTAAGTTATATCGTGGGCAATACAGCATACACCTACAACATTTTCGTTTACATCCATTCTTGAACAGGCATTTACCACAAGTGTGATCGGTCCAGACCCTGTCTTTTACCAATATGTTTTAATTTCAAATCGGACACCTGTTTCTTCTTTTCCTAATCATATAGAAAACACAACATGCATGAAGATGGCATATACATATACATATACATATACACTTATCAAATAATGAGGATACCTTGCACTGCCAAACTTAGCATCTTTTGGACTGTGTCAACTGAAGAATCTTCAACAAGTGTGCGAATATGACGCCCGATAGCTTCTTCTACTGTCAAACCACTCAACTCAGCAATTTTTGTGTTCCATCCGTTTATCAAGCCATCACTATCGAATGCAAATATTGGAACTGAAGCAGTTTCAATCAACCGGACCATCTCACTTGTGACAGCTTTTAGTTCTTGCATTCTGTCAAGCTTAAGCTCATGAAAACTGGCCTGAATCACTTTGGAGTAGTTCAAAACGGCAGCTTCATTCTCTTTCAAAGCATTCCTCATCATAAGCTGCAATGAGTGAATTGCATCCATCTCAAACTCTTTCCATGGACAGCTCCTATGTTTCACAACTTCCAAGAAAGTTTTAAACGAAGACCTCGGGTGCATTCGCCTACCATCATCCTTTTCACCCTTCTCATGTTTTGCCCCACCCCATCGAATCTCTGTAGCCGTGCCGGATCTAAACCAAAAAAGAATATCTTTTTCGGTTAGCTTAACCGATGCCATCCCACAAACACCACAAAGAGCTAGAGCCCCAGGATATCCTGAATCATACAAACTATCAGTACTCAATCCTGTTGAATCCGTATGACGTTCATAGAGCCATGAGACTATATCATGAATCTGAGACTCGGTAGGGCTCACCCCCATTCGGTAAACCTTATCTTGGTACAAAAGACATGCCCCATCACATTGCACGAGATCCGAAATGTTCGGGCTCTGTGACACAACACCTAAAGGAGCATCCCGCATTAGCAAATCACATAAAAGTGTTTGTGTTCTTAAGATATTATTCTCCATAAGCTGGTGCTCCAGTTCTAATTCTTTATTAATGTGAACTGCAAAAACTTGTGATAAAAACTCGCACGCACAACGCAACGGAAATGGGACAAATCTTGGAGATGTGTTATGAAACACCACCAAACCCCAAAGCCTCTTCCTTTTTTGAGGATTAGAGTTTTCACACTCTTCATCTGCGTCATTAATCACAACAGCCATAACCAAAGAAGCAATAGAGGTCATGTTCTCCATATACTGCAAATGACAACTATGTGTAACCAGGAGGGTCGACCCGCATAACGTTAAATCAAACTGTAACTTCTTATCTTGAACTACCTTTACATTTTTAGCTCGATAATCACAAATCATTCGGACCTTATTCTTTATGAACAAGAATCTTGCAGCCTGAGGGAGGTCAGTGGCAGGATAATGTAACCCAAGGTATGGTTCGAGCCTGGGTTTAGTGATCTCCGCCACCACCTCACTGTGATCATCATCATGAAACTTAATAGCCATGACTCGGTCATATCCTGTGATCTTGAAAACCTCCTGGACCATCGCGTCACACAGTCGTTCAATGCTGCCAATAGGCAAAGATTGTAACCTAGCTATCGCTTTGGCTGCGTGTTTGTAAGACTGTAGGGAACCCACAGTTATCATTGGGGCTTCATTAGCATAACAGGCTCGAAATCTATGATGAAACTACCCATTACTCGAAATCTATCTTGGTACAAAAGACATGCCCCATCACATTGCACGAGATCCGAAATGTTCGGGCTCTGTGACACAACACCTAAAGGAGCATCCCGCATTAGCAAATCACATAAAAGTGTTTGTGTTCTTAAGATATTATTCTCCATAAGCTGGTGCTCCAGTTCTAATTCTTTATTAATGTGAACTGCAAAACTTGTGCTAAAAACTCGCACGCACAACGCAACGGAAATGGGACAAATCTTGGAGATGTGTTATGACACACCACCAAACCCCAAAGCCTCTTCCTTTTTTGAGGATTAGAGTTTTCACACTCTTCATCTGCGTCATTAATCACAACAGCCATAACCAAAGAAGCAATAGAGGTCATGTTCTCCATATACTGCAAATGACAACTATGTGTAGCCAGGAGGGTCGACCCGCATAACGTTAAATCAAACTGTAACTTCTTATCTTGAACTACCTTTACATTTTTAGCTCGACAATCACAAATCATTCGGACCTTATTCTTTATGAACAAGAATCTTGCAGCCTGAGGGAGGTCAGTGGCAGGATAATGTAACCCAAGGTATGGTTCGAGCCTGGGTTTAGTGATCTCCGCCACCACCTCACTGTGATCATCATCATGAAACTAATAAGCCATGACTCGGTCATATCCTGTGATCTTGAAAACCTCCTGGACCATCGCGTCACACAGTCGTTCAATGCTGCCAATAGGCAAAGATTGTAACCTAGCTATCGCTTTGGCTGCGTGTTTGTAAGACTGTAGGGAACCCGCAGTTATCATTGGGGCTTCATTAGGCATAACAGGCTCGAAATCTATGATGAAACTACCCATTACCCGATGGATAATTGCATAAAATGGCTTCCCAGATGTTTTACAGTGGACCAAAATGGGATTCAGTAAAGATACCTCCCCAAATGTTAAGGCTTTAAACAACGCATTCGCACTGGGACCGGAAAATACAGTTCAAACATTGCTTCCCATACCGATAACTGGATTCTCACCGACGGTGGGCACCATGTGGTTCACAGTTGTGAGCATTTCGGGGGCGTTTTCGCTATAGGCAATTACTCTATAAGTCTTGTCATCTATGGCTAATAAGCATCCAAAAGGCTGAATTAACTTACACTTTTGGATGTGGTGGAGGTAAGTTGTGGTTACCTTATCAGAATGAGGCGGTTCCCCTTCAACCACCGCGGTGCTGCTAACGTGAACCGAACTAGAGTAATCAAATGATTCACCTGATTCCTCAAAATCTGCATGGAGCTTTGCATCCACAGTGGTTTGCTGGTTGATTCTGGTACTGTGTGTTGATCTACCAGCATTGGTTGATGGTTCAATAAGCCTTGAAGTAGACATAATGACCAAAATCTGAATAATAACACAAGAATTTTCATCCAACTTAAGAAAGGTGATGAAAAATATGAATGAAAATGAGTCTGCTACGTCATATGAAAATTGTTGCGTTAAGAGATACGTGTCAAGTACGGGTTGATAAAAAATATTTGAAGTAAAACTAATTTTTTTTTTCAAATTCATCCATGAAAACGGTAACTTTGGTCCAATAAATTCATCCATGCGCGTTTTCCTTTTATTTTGATGTATCAGAGGTACGTTCGTTATATTAGGTAAGAGTATGAAAATACAATCAGAAAGCTATATTATAAGAGAAACTAAAAGAAAACTCCAACTTCCCTAATCTTTGAAACTAACATTTGAAGTTCTGTATCAGTGCCAGATACTTGATATAAAGATAACGAAGAACACCCACATCAGTTATAACACAAAATCAGAATAAACAAGAAATTAAAAGGACCCAGAAGAACCTGCAAATTGAAGAATGATAAAGTACCTGAAGTTCAAGTTTCAAATTTTACAAAAACCTGCAAATTAATATATTAAAGTTCAAACCAACCATTTCAGCTCAAAAAGAAAGGTACCGGTCTGTGCTATGATTTTATATATGTATATATATATATGTATGTATGTATATATATATATATATAGAAAGTGTATCGTACAATTGGCCTTAACGTACATTATGTACGCGAGTATAAATCGCATATTATAAAAAAAGTGCGTTCATGAATCTGGGAAATCGCATGTACATAAAGAAAAAACGAAATCGCATGTTGGTGAAGTTTGATGAATTCGCATGTTGTTTTTCTTATACAATTTCGCATGTTGGTTTTTCAGCACAAATCGCATGTTATATAATTCATCCACGTTTGATGGACACAAGATTGTACGGCTGGGATGATCGCGTACGTAATGTACGATAAGGGCTTTTATTCGTTAATCGGCCTCTATATATATATAGGGTGGAGTTCTAGAATTAACACTAGTGTATTTGTGAACTTAGTGAACAAATCCTGATCAATGATTTACACTTGTGTATTGATAATCAAGAGTTAGGATTAGTTCACTAGTGTTCACAATCAAGAGGTTGTTTACAAATGAACCTAACCCTATACATATAATTTAATATAATCTAGTGTGAAGAGTTTTTTTTCAGCTTTTTAGTGGGATGGTTATGGTGTGTGATGGAATAATTTGTGTTTTTAAGAAATTTACTATTTGTGATAACATAGTGATAGTGATGTGGTATGGTTGTCTAGTGAAGAATGAAGTGCACTTAGTAGTGACGTCTAATGCTGAGTGGGCGATGTGCATGTTCTTTGACGAAATTTACTATCTAAAATAGTGGATTTACATGACATGACAAGATTTCTTATTTGAGATGGCAGGTCTCAAATGACATGGTAATCGGTGTCACGACTTCCCCGTTAATCGGTGCCCACTCCCCAATCACCGGGATAAAAAAAAACCGCCGGATCCAGGGGTCGGGGTTGGGCTTCACTGGGCTTTCCCCGGCTCCCACACGTCCGCCCTAAATACCAAGTATTGTTATAAAAAGTTTTGCCATGTCATTTGATATCTGACATCTCAAAGAGCAAATCTTGTCATGTCATGTAAGATCCAGCAAATCTTGCTAGTCACATGTACATCGTCACTCATCATTACACGTCAAACCTGAGTCCACTTCACCCCACACCTTGCCAAACAACCATGCCACATCACAATGATTTGCTATCTCAGATTAGCAAATTTCCTAAAAGCACAAATTGTTCCCTGACACACACTACAAACACTTTTTTTTAGTCCAGTACCCTACACAAAGCCAAAAAGAAAACTCCTGGTGTGAAAGTAAACAAACATGGTGGTTTAACCTTTTTAAAGCGATGTCTATACGAAGGATCGAACCCTTGGTGGAAACAAAATTATGGCCATGGAAATTAGTGATGGTAATGGGCCCAGTTCGGTATTGGTATTGATAATCCAAGTCTCATACTCAATTGTAAATGTGTCCTATTCCTAGCCCAATATCCGTCAACGAACCTACCCATGGATATTTAGCTTACCAGGTTGTTAAAAAAATACGAATTCACATTTCCAAGTAAATTTATTTTTTATTATTATAATTATCATATAATTTTTATTTGTATAACAACTACTATAAATTAAATTAAAATATGATATATTACACAAATATAATTTTTTTATCATAAATATATATATTATTTTAATTTTTATATAATTTTTTATATACTTCACAACATACAAAATATTATTAATACATATTTCTAAAGAAAATTTAAAGCACTACTAATAGACAATAGTTGAGAAAAGATGTAAATAAAAAACAAAAACATGGGGAAATGGATATGTGGCTTCGGGAATCGGGCGGGGCATTATCTAAATTAAATACATATATTATTATCAGCCCTTCTGTCTCTTGAGACGTCCAACCATTCTGTAACATCCAGTATTTCTACTTTATTCATTCTTATTTTATTTTATAAGAAAATACGTATATATATATCATTCCAATAATAATATAAAAACTAATAATAAAAATAAGGGGAGGATAGGGTACAAGATGAATTTCACGTACGAAGCGTACGTGAAAATCCTAATCTTAGATTCTTAAAGATCAAGGGCTACAATTTTATTAATGACAATTTTGTAAATAAAGGAAGATTATAATTGAAAAACAAATAACAAAATAATAGATCTATCATTCAACAAAATACCCATTGATTTTTATATGACTATAACTTTTTCATACGATAATATATTAAAAAATTTATACCGTATTAACGAGCATTGCATTCTCTTTGAGTAGGGAATTGTTGTAGTTTCGTTAATTTTTATATATTTTGTTTTACAAAGTATGTGGTTACGTGAATACGTGATTTCATAAGCCTACGTAAGTACATAACATTCATTATATTCAGAAGCAAGTATTTTTTATGTGTTATGTACCTGTTCATAATTACGTAATATGCATTTTTTCGTGAAACAAGGATAGCGTTACATGATTTTTGTATATTGTTACATGATTTTGTATAACGTTACATGATTATGTTCAGTGCGTAATTACGTAGCACTACATGACTATGTACCATTACGTAATTACGTAACATTACGTGATTATGTATTTTAACTATGTGGTAAAAAGACGAAAATACCATTTCCATCCTTAAATAAAAAGAACACGCGTCAGGCTTAGAATCTCACGTATCCTTTGCACGCCTTTTGTCTCTTGTACTTGATCCAATGCTATAAAAATAAATATAGGCAACAATGTTTTTAAAAAGAAATAAGATCTTTATACAATATATGTTAAGGACTAAAACTTTCATTTTGTTGTTTAATAACAAAGGAAAAAAGAAACAAGTTTCAAACATTTTTTTGTGAATCATAAAAAATCACAGGGGTTGAATGCGTAATTTCGAACTTTTAAAACAAAAAAAAATAGTCCGCCCGTCTCCTTTATGCTCCGGCGAACTCCCGTGTTTTCCGACACTATTTCGGCAAATCTGGGATAGCCCAAAATGATTGTTTTGATCCAAATCCTTTTACGCAACACTTATCTCCACCCTTATTCATGTCCTGAAGTATATCCCATAAACTACTAAAACAATGACAATTCGATTACCGAATCTCCACAAATTTCTAGTATCACCTCGATCTGTTTATTTTTAATTCTTGGTATAAATACATCACCCAGACTTCGTTTAAACACACCACAATACATATTTCACTTGAATTATCTTTGTTCTTCCTCTACGAGTCTCACCTGAATTGTAGTTCTGATCAAGCCTCCATCTAATCCATCCGAGTCGTTTTAGGTAAATAATTTGTGTGTGTTTTCGTTCGTTTTGTTTCTGCGATCAAAGTCCTCTTTTAATTTCACTTAACATAGGTCATAACATTGTTAAATTAGGGATTAAAGAGTTAGGGTTTTTCTTGGATCAATTTGGGGATTGGGTTAATCACAACTAATACATAAATGTAATTTAACTAGCTGGAACTACTTCTCCAACTAACTTGAACTACCGCAGCTGATACATGTTAAGGCCTAGGATCATTAGGGACCCAGGTTCGAAACCTGACCTCCCCACCCTTTTAGTTTTTTTTAAACTTAATAAAAAATCAGATTTTTGGTAAACTAAATTTAATAAATTATAAAAATTGCTTTAGATTTAGAAATTATAACAGAAAATCTTAAAAATTTGGTTATTTATTTTCTGATCTTAGTTGATTTAATAAACTAAGTTAAAAGTTTTAAATCTATTAATTTTTTAAAAAAGGGTTATAAATAAAAAAACTTAAAAATCTGTTTTATAATTATAAAAGATACATAAAACATAACACTTTACCTAAATTTATAAGATTATTTACACTAAATTTCCTAAGTTTTACCTATTATTATTATTATTATTATTATTATTATTATTATTATTATTATTATTATATTATTATTATTATTATTATTATTATTATTATTATAAACTTAAAAACATAATCAGAAACCTAATTTATAAAAGTTGTTTTAAATAAATAATTTTTATAAACTGTACCATTTAAACATTATTCCATTTTTTTGTTAATATAAATAAATAGATTTATAAACTTTACTTAGCTTATTTTAAATAATGATTTAACTAATTATTTATATTCTAAAAAATTGCCGAATCTTATCCAGAATTCTCAACTTTCCCTACTAGTCCTAAAATCCTTAAACATAAATTCAAGTCCATCATTAATCTTATTTCTTAATTTAATTAGGTTTATTCGTTGGAATTTTCCAATTTCATCTTCGTCAATGTATATTTGTTTGTGCTTGCTAAGCTATATCCAGGTGAGTTACATAGCTTCTTTCTTTTAAACTCTTGGGTGAAACATGTGCAATACTTAAACATTGGCAATCATGCCTTATCATTGTATTTTTATTAGGGCTAGCAATTTTAGACACTTACAGGAATACCTTAACAGGTAACATGTACTAAACGACATGAAAATACATGTTAATTTTGGTGTCTAAACAGATAAAATACTTGTTTACCTGTTTAGTACCTGTTAATAATGTTAACAATTTTAATATACTAAAAAAATATAATTTAGTGTGACCATGTGATTTTAAAACCTAATTCTTCCCTTTTTCTAGCCCCATTCCTAGTGACACCACCCCAACCACTAGCCTTCGAGAAGAAAGACCCATGTAAACTTTGAATTGAAGATTTGAGAAGAAATACCCATGTGAACTTTACATTGTTTTGAATGGATACTATGAATTATTTAAACCTTTTCTGATTTGTCATTTATGCATTTTGTTTCAAACTTGTTACGGATTATGCGTTTATGCATTATTTAAGCCTATTGTGAACTTTTGTTTCACTAAACAGATTCCTAGATATGTAATTACTGAAACATTCGTAAACAGGTATTAACAGGTAATTATCATGTATACTTGTTAAAAAATATTTCGTGTTCGTGCATGAAATACTAGACACGAAACCTTATCGTGTCGTGTTCGTGTATGGGATTTTGTGTATTATCGTGTTCGTGTATTATGGTGTACAAGTATATATGCCAGCCCTAATGTTTACACTTCTTGTCTTAAATATTATTTTAGGAGCGTACATTTAACCTAGTATAATCATTAACTTCAGCCAAACCCACTGTAGTAATTTATAGCGTTAGAGGTCTGAAAAACACATCCCCGTATGGATCTAGGGATGATTGAAACAACAACATTCACAAAGGTTGCAGTTCCTTCAGTCACAAGGTTTGATTGTGCGCTCCATTTATTCCTAAGTGTTGTTTTCAAAAGATAGTTCTAGTTAAACTTTGACATGTCTATTGCTTAACTTATTTTTCATATGCAACCCTATGTATACTCACCTACTTTTTGAAGTTGACCCTTTCATTTTTCACATGTTTCAGGAAGTAATGCATGATGCTTATCGGGATATCACATCTAAGATGTTTTGGGACTTAGAATAATTTTTAATATGTACTAGTTTATTTCGTTTGAACAATCTGTTACTTGTATGGATAATTTTTAAAATTGGTTAATGAATTATTGAAATTTTAGTATATCATGTGCATTTGAAAATTTTCGTCGCGCCCTGATGTTTCCGCCATGAATTGGGGTGTTACAGATTGGTGTCATAGCTATGGTTATAGGGAATTAGGTTATTGGAAATTTGACCTAGACTATAAACCCTAGGAATTCCAAACATTAGTTATCTCATGCTCCCTAAACTTTATCTTCTTCCCTATTATTACTCTCATTTAGTTTTCATATTCCACCAACTCCCTATATCTTGTGATCTCTCTAATCCCTAGATTTATAGGGTCTTATCCTTAGGCTTAAAGCCTCAATCTTTTGAAAATCTCGTTAGCGTCTTAGGGTCTAATAATGATTAAGAAAACATGCAATCCGGAACGGTGGACGCCTGTACACTGGGTTTTCTAGCTAGGAAAGCATTTCATATAAAACCGAATACCGACGGACCATTCATACTTTCTTGGCAATTCTCGGAGTAAGTGTCCACTTATAGCCTAAAAGATGTCTTCCCAAACACTATGTTAATCTAGTTACTTTGATTAGTCAACGTTTCCTTTATTTTAAATGATTATGATCCTTTGCATTACTTGTCTTACGTTTCAATTTTCAAATATTATCTTACCTATATCTCATGATCCCCTGTGTTTTCTTTTGATCTTATCCTTGTGGAATGTCTCCTCGTCGCGAGCCTCAAAACAATATCCAAAACCAAATCAATGAAATTGCAGCCCTCTATTTCTCAACAAATGGTTGTTATTTTTCCTACCTTAGTGAACCAACTCAACAATGTTGCTAATGGGAATAGGAACGCTGAATGTACCTACAAACATTTCAACTCATGCAATCCAGTCAAGCTCACTTGAAGCGAATGAGGCAGTGGACTCTTTCAGTGGTTTGAAAGTATGGAAAGTACCTCCATGAGCAATAACTATTCCGATTACCTCAAGGTTCAATAATCCACAGGTGTCCTCCAAGAATGGACACTTACATGGTGGATCAAAGAAAAGCGAACTTCTGGTGCTGATAATGCTCTAGCCTTGTCTTAGAATGATCTTAAGAACCCATGATAGAAGAATTCTACCCCAGAAACAAAATGAAGAAGCTTGAACATGAATTATGTGATCTTGTTCAAGATAGTGGAGAAAACCTTGCCTACAGCACCCGATTTCAGCAATTGAGTTGGCTTGTGCCTAATATGGTCACCCCTGTATCTAGAGCCCTCGAGAAGTACATGGTTGGTTTGCCTATGCAGATCCAAGACATTGTATAGGGAAGTAAACCTGCCACGATAGTAGAAGCTATTCACCTAGTTCCCATCTTAACCGATAACAACGTCAAAGTAGGCGCCTTATTTATGAAGGCAAAAAGATGGTAAGTAATAATGTTGTACCAACCAATGATGCTAAGGCCGAAACCTCTCAAAACAGCAAGAAGCGCAAAGCATGCAGAATGATGTTGTTGTCACCCCAACTACTGTTGTAACTTAAGCAACCCCTATAACCCAAGTAGCCCCTACGACCAAGCTCCCACTAGAAGACCATATGTAGGAAACCTACCACTATGTAACATCAGTAGGTTTCATCATCCCACCGTAGTGCCATGCCACCTCATGCACTAACCTTTGTCGATCAATTGCAAGACCCAACACCAACCTATCTCTAGCTCCTGCCAATCTTGATAGCTTATGGTGGTGCATGTTATGAGTGTGCTGACCCAAACCATTATCGAAACTAATGCCCAAGACTTGCAAATGGAAACCAAGGTGCTCGTAGACGTGCCCTCAACATCAACGCTAATGAAGCCTAAGCCGACAATGATGTAGGGAACGAACGGTAACATCCACTAGATTTCAGTTGCCTTTTAATCATTCAATTTATTTTTCCTTGTATTTGTACTCTCACGTAATTAGTAAAACAATTGGGTACTTTCTTCATTGATTCTCACACGTATGAACTCGCTTATCTATCAAACTTGATTTTCTTACTTATTCATGAAACATTGATATGCCTATGAAACCTGATTTGTCTATGGTCTATGAATTTGATTTTCTATTAAAACTTGTTTGCTTATGAACTTTATTTACTATAAATTTGTTTGTATATGAACTTAGATGTCTAAGAATTTTGTTTACTAATGAACAAGGTTATCTAATATAAACAATATCTAAGTGGAACCACATCTATGATCTAGAAATTTTGTGTCCCTTGACCCGCGCACAATGGAATGAGTTATGCAGACTATGCAACGAATCAAATAATTATGGGTACAAATGTAATTATAAAATTTGAGGCATGGAAGTCATAGTAAGTTCTGTCATTTGTTATAGCATAAAACCTATAATGATATCGAATATTGAAATGATTGTGAAATAAGGAGGGCATGATGGATAAGCCGATGGTACTTCCTATATATAAGTGTTCCTGTTATATTTCCAATCTTAGCATTATTCGAGTCACTTGAAGTTCTAACCTTGATCAATGTTGGTAGGAGCTGTTATCTAGTGTTACCTATTGAACATGTTTAACTCCATTTTAAACGAATCCTAGATAACAATTCCAACTTCAAATATGCATTCCCATCTTGGGAATCCGAATTATACAACAACAATCTTTTCCTCAGTTCTCTTCCAACAACTCAATCTTCTATTGTCTTTCATCCAAAACCTTGAATACACACAAAACCCATGAGAGAATGATCATCTCTTAAATCCTCTTTGAAACAATATATCCCATTTTTCCAGATCTTTTATACTCCCCTAAAACCAATCACATAAATTGTAAATCTTACATTTCGATATTTCCAAGTAATCACAACTACATATTACAATCCTCTCCAATTTAAATTCCGGGACAAAATTTACTAAAGTAGAGGAGACTATAAATCCTGTAATTTTCCCTTTTTTTATTTTTCGTTCCAAATTTAAATTTGGATAGACGATAATCATAAATATATCTTACAGTCCTCTCCAGTTCAAACGTTCCAAATTTTTTTTATCATTCTTATTTTATTTTATAAGAATTTTAATCATTCCCAAAATAATGTAAAAATAATAAAAATAAATATAGGAAACAAATTAAAAAAAAAGAAATAATATTTTTATACAATATATGTCAAGGACTAAAATTGTCATTTTGTTAAAGATTATTCACATGTTTCATGAAGAATGCATGATGCTTATCACGATATTACATCTAAGATGCTTTGGGACTTGAGTAATTTTTCATTTGAAAAAAGTTTATTTTGTTAGAACAATTTGTTTCTTGTGTGGATAATTTTTAAAATTGGTTAATGAATTACTTAAATTTTTAGTTTATCATGTGTGTTTGAACAATTTCATAGGGCTTCGATGTTTCCACCATTAGTCGGGATGTTAACATATGAATTTTCATATCGTTGTTTTTGATGACAAGTCAACTTATTTTTTCTCGTGCGATCTTTTTTTTTGAAGTTGGTTGTTAGGTTTCGAGTATGGCCCTGGAAGTAGGTTGAGGTTGTGTTTCAGGAACCCATTCTGTTTGAACAGGCATTTCCCACCTGCCAAACCCATGTTGATAAAAACCAGGTGATAACCGCAGGACTTGTCCATCTTGACTAAAAAATTATATATTGCAATTTGCAAGAAAGTTAATTTATTTGAAGAACTAGAACTATTTAGAGTGTGAAAGGAGTGTGGGGTGATTTTTTTTTCTAATAAAGTGTTTATTTATATAGGTTAAAAAAATGTTTTTTTTAAACGGTCACATTCATACAAGGGTGGGGGGATTTGCCATGCCAAACGGTCTCTTCATTCCTCATGCACATTAGCCCAACAATGCCAACGCTCCATGCCTATAGTGTTCCCCCGTCGTGGCAATATCTCGCTGCATGAGCCCTCTGACACGGCACCTCCATCAGCCTTAGATGTACTTATTTTTTATATAATGCCGAAAAGCTTCCTGTTAGTTTTTGGCATTCGCTCGAAAAGGAAAATCAACACTCAACATTATCTTTTCTTTATCAGATAAATCAAGTATTTTTTCGTTAAAAAGAAAGATAATATCAAATATATAAATATATTTCTGTTATATTGTTGATATACTTTTTAGATTTGTTGTTGTTGTTACTCTTAAAAATATCTATCTCAACTGAATAACTAATGAGGAGGTGTCCTCTTATTCTTATCCGATTTAAATTCAAAGTACACAAATTCTATGGTTGCACTCATAACTTGAAACCAAATTACCCAAATTCTATATTGGTATTTTCTAAATTAGAATTAAATTATATATCTAAAAAGAAAAACAACAAATATTGATTAGTTTAAAACTAAAAACAATTAAGAACATCTTCCTCATCGTTGTGGGTCGGTGGTTGACCTTATTCAATACAGGTTGGGTTACATTATGGTGGGTTTTGTCAATATGTGTTTGAGTTACAATATACAAAACGGTCAAATTGTGGGTTTTCTTGTGTGAAAAATGTATAATGACCTGGCGTAATTTGAGTAGGCATGTTTGTATGAATGTAGATATTGTGGATAAAATTGTAGATATTGAAACGATTGTAGTCTAATTTGTTCATTTCGGCTCGCGACACCTTTCGAATTAGAGGGTTCTTGGGTGGGTTTGATTTCTTTTTCTCAGATATACGAGTAAAAGAAGAAAAAATAGTTTACAATTTTGGTGTAAAAAATAGATGAATATAGTTAAATTTATAGTGTTAATTAAATTAATATTCATATAAATCCAACGACTATATCCGTTGGATATAGATCCTGCAATGTGTCTTTCCGGTTTCTATCTAGCGTTCACAAACCAATTGTTTTTTCAGATTGTAGAGTTGTACCCG
Organism: Scalesia atractyloides; assembly: GCA_947069175.1. NCBI lineage: Eukaryota > Viridiplantae > Streptophyta > Magnoliopsida > Asterales > Asteraceae > Scalesia > Scalesia atractyloides. The sequence goes on from CAMTDV010000020.1 coordinate 48,096,714, forward strand.
ATTAACCCGAGTCAGTGAGTCACCTACTCGAAGCGTCCCTCACAACTTAATGACAGAATTGTATTAAGGTGTTTGGGTGTGAAGTTCTGGAAAATAAAAAGGGGTATGGGTTTCACGTGGGAATGTTGAGGTATGTGTAGTAAAACGAAAGAAAGTTATAACTAGAAGACGAGGTACATAAGCTTGGTAGTGACTATTCTGACCTAATCTACACGGATTTTTAGTTTGGCATGTGGAGACAGTGAACGGTTTCCAAAAATCAGTTTGGCATGTAGAGGCAAATGAACTTATTTTCCAACGATTTGTCTCATCGATACCAAACACTAAGGCAATCTCTATCGTATAAACTTGGAAACTTCATTAATTACATATATACACAAACTAAAAATTAAATTACATATATTTTATTCACCAATGAGCTATAGTCCAATTGACATTGAAGAGAAAGTGAAGATTTAGGGTTAAATGTCCCAGGTCGCAAGTTTGAATCCAATCCAATCCAGGTTGCACCATAGTAGGCCTTCGGGCTACCCAGCGTTGTCTGGGTTTACAAGTGAATGGGATTGTTTTTTTTGCCATTGGGTTACCCCTGATAGCCGGGCTTTTATACGTTGATCGTTAAAAAAAACATATATTTAATTCCTTAAAAGGAATAATATCAAGTTTACCCATTTTAGTTTGTTTTATTAAAAATAAATTCTAGATCGACTAATTTACCCTTTTTTTTTACTAAAAGCTTAAAAATTACCCATTTCTAACTAGTTTGTTTTACCCTTTTTTTATCGGTTTTTACATTTTCTTTTTTTTTTCTTTTAGGTGTTTATAAAGTGTTTTCTAACTCCTACAAAAAAGTTTGTTTTTTTCATATACCATCTTCTTCTTATCTAAAAATTATACTGTGCATAACGCAATGATTATATTTGCAACATGTAAGCTTTTGCTTAGTTTATATGTAATCTCTTTGAAAGAAGATTTTCTATTACGTTTGCCTATGAAGAGCTTTGAGTCTATCGAAAGAGGGTGTGGTGTTGTCAAATCTACATACAAACAAACAAGCATAGATTGAAACGCTCCAAAGCACTTTTTTTAATTGTCTCTTCACTCAATTATTCAAACCTTAACTTGAAGAAAAATCACAAAAAATGAACTTTCTTCAAAACTTTCTTGTATGCTATGTTCTTGATGGTCTTGTTTTACTTGATAGTCAATGTAACCTTATATTTTTAGTAATTTTTATCATTGGCTACCCATGAACTTGTAATCTTTTGTGAAATTGTAATCAAACCTATAAGTCAAATGTTGAGTCAAATCTTGAAATTCTCATATGCATCAGACCTACCAACAATAGCACCGGTTAGAAGATTTCGGTCGTTTGCTTTTGGCTATACCATGTAACACCACCTCTACAGCTAACAATTGACGAATTAACCTTAATTGACACATATGCTATAGCGTCGTCTATAATTTGCTTGAAGTACAAGGTAGTAGTGCAACAAACCAGCCCAAATGTACTACTTTAATTAGGATCCTCAACATCTTTGCCTTGCAAAGATATCCTAACATGCCAATTGTAAGAACGTCTTTAAAATATGACACGTTCATCATATTTAACCATATAACTTGTTGCTCTTGGGTTGTCTTCAAGAATATAATCCACCAACAAAAACATCCAAAACCAACACAAAAGCTTAGATAATGCTTATTACCTGAATATGTTTACCATCATTCAACATGGACAAAACTTATTTTGAAAAAAAAAACAGTCAGAAATTAAACACGTTTCTAGAATAAGTTAGTAGTTATAATTGACTTTAACAAGTCGAAATGTTAACTTTTGTTTACTTAAGGTTTGGCGAATGCTAGAAGCTCGGGTTGGGTGATATTGAATTGACATGTTACAATCACAACGTGAATATAGAACCAACTGCTAATAAGCTTTTTCACCTGAATATTTGTTGATAGATACGACCTAATGGTTCCAATCGAAACAATATAAAATCGTCGGTGAATGAACCTGGTCCTAATCTGATTATTCGAGGACCGCCGGTGACTTAGCTGGAATTTCCGATGAACAAACTTGTTTGTAATAATATACTTGGTCCTTAAGTGACCAATACTAGTACGTCTTATACTAGTCTAGATATGAAGTCGAGGGAAGTGAAACATTATGAGAAGTGTGTTGTATGAGAATAAAAGTTAGAAGCATGTTAGGTTTGGTTAAACGATTCCTAGTTTTAACTACTTATCACCTGCTTGTTAGATTGTAAATCTATTGACTGTTGTCGGTCTTGTGAATGGGGTATGACTTTGGACCTTAACTGAGAAGTCGGTAAGGGGTGTATGAGGGGTAATTGTTCTTGACAGTTGGATGGAAATGAGCAGGTTTGATTTAGGGCAAGCAAATGATGAGTGTGGAAATGTGATCTTATGCTGGAAATTGAATCTTACAAAAGAACAGATGATAGAAAGCCAGAATATTCAACAACATCTGATCCTTATAATAATAGAACATCTGCTGAAGACAAGCTCTAATGAAGACTTAAAGTCAAAGGTCTGTCAAGACAACACTCTGTTCAAGACGAAAGCTAAGGTCTGCCAAGGCAAAGCTCTGTTGAGGACTCAAAGGTCTGTCAAGGCAAAGCTCTGCTGGAGCCCAACAGAGGATGTCTCATCAGTGTTTACTATCAGAGGTTGTATTATATAGTTTATAGTAGTGTTTAGCTTAGCAGATGTTGTAATTTGTTTAGGTTGTTACATGTCACTTTCAATGTGACGTCAGCATAAGATGCTCAGCGGTTTGCTCTGTACTATAAATAGAATAGTGCACTATTCTATTCATCACTATCACTTCATCTTTACATTTTTTGTACGAGCAAATCAAAGTGATCTTAGGCTGAGGGGGAGTTTGTAATCTTTCATGCACGTAAACAATTGATTTATAGAAGCATGTTAGTGAAAGCAATCTTCCTGTTGTTGTGAATACAAAGTTTACTATTTCCGCTGCACTATTCATACATGTTTATCCACTTCCATTGATTTCATCTTAAACATTCACAACAATATTAAACTCAGATCCTACCAATTGGTATCAGAGCTTGGTCAATCGAATTTGATTTGAACAGATCAACTCTTACTGCTAATTCGTTTGCTAGTTGGATTGAAAACAAAGTAAAAGTTTATTTACTTTCTATTAGGATTTGAGTTTTAAAACTGATTATGAAAGTTCTGTAAATGGTAAATGAAAGAAGATATATCAGACGAACTTGCAGCGGAATGGAAGAACTTTGATTCACAACAGTTGAGAGATTATTTTCATTGTCATGCTTTTCGTAATTATGATTACTTGCATATGACTCACAATCTCCCCTCAGCCTAAGATCACTGATTTGTTTGTACATAATGTAAGAAAGATAGACTCGATTGATAATAGATGAAAGTGATCAAATAGAACAGTACATGCACTGTTCTATTTATACTACAATCCTAACCACTGAGCATCTTATTATGATGTCAGCATGAAAGTGACACTTAAAAGAAAATAACAAACTGATAACATCTGCTAAGCTAACCACTGCTAGACACTAAACATTAGAAGGATTGATAGAAAACACTGATGATACATCCTCTGTTGATCTTCAGTAGAGCATTACCTTAACAGACTTTTAGCTTTGATCTTCAGCAGAGCTTGTCTTGGCAGACCTTTAGCTTTGATCTTCTACAAAGCTTGTCTTGGCAGACCTTTTAGCTTTAGTCTTCAACAGAGCTTGTCTTCAACAGAGTATAGCTATGGCAGACCTTGAACTTTTAGTCTTCAGTAGAGCTTGACTTGGGCAGATGTTACATTATTATTTGGATCAGAGTTTGTAGTATATTTTGGCTTTCTTATCATCTGTTATTTTGTAGGGTTCAATTTCAACAATCTCCCCTAGAACAGATTATGCGAAAACTAAACTTTACTTCTAATCTTTATTTCTCATCAATGATTCCCTTATTTGGCCTTTGAATTGGAGTTCAAAATCAAGGCAATCATGTTTTCTACACCCCTTTCAAGTTCAAGATTCAGCAAGTCTTGGAGATCAGCTGCATCCAGACCATATGCATTCTCCATCTTTATCTTTTGAACTCTACCATCTGACCAGAGTAATGTTAATTCATGGTTGTCTTTGTTAGACTTCCATTTTAGATTTTTTGAGTCAGATGGTTTTCTTGGGAGTAGGGTTATTTTTGATGAGTTTGGTGATGTTGGTCTGCGTACAAGTGTTGAGAGTGAGGCTCTGAGTTTTTCACTTGTAGCATCTGTATGAAACAAAAGTTGATACTTTATTCCCTCTTTTCTCAATTCTTCATGCATCCTTCGATCTTCTTCTTCTACCTGCTTTTGCCTTTTTGCTTGGTTCAAGGCAATGGTGGACAAGCTGGTGGTCGAAGTTAATCTTTTTGGAGCAAGGGTCTGGTTAAGAGCAGAGGTTGTTTGGTTATAGATTGGCTTTCTTGCTTAATTCTTCCACCTGTAGGTATCTACCACTTTAGATTCAGGCCATCGAGCAATCTACCTTGTTGTACCATACAAAGCATCAACAAGTTCGGCTTTCATTCTTTTAATCTTTAGAGCATGGTCTTGGCTTTCTATTCTGGCCTTTTTCCAAACAGGAGGAGTAGGCTTCTTTGAAGAGTCTTTGAGCATGGAATTAATCCTGTCAATTTCTTCTTTAAGCTCATTAGCCGACCAACCTTTAAAATGTACCCTTGTTGCTTTATAAGGCTTATGCTTCATGACATGATCTACATAATCTTCTTTAAGCTCTGGATCATCAGTGGTTGGCTGCTCAGACACAGACTTACTTAGCTCCTTAGCAAATTCTTCAAGGCTTCTGACTTTGCTCAGTTGATACTGTAAGGAGATCTGTAAAGGCCTGTCATCTTTGTCTCCTGATTTGTCTTTAGCTATGTGCTCAACCTGCCTAGCCTTTAGTTGGAGATACTCATCAAGGTTCCTAGGATTTTGATACCCCAACAAGGAAGGAAAGTCTCTTTTAGCTGGATCTTCTATTTTAAAGAAAGCTTCAATCTCTCCTTTCACCGAAAAAAGTTCCAATGGGTATAATGCACCCATAGGAAGAAAAGAAGAGGATCGGTGCATGATGGAAAATGGTGGAAATGGAGTTTCAGAGGGTGGAGGTGATGAGGATGGTTGTGATATAGGTTGTGAAGAAATAGGGAATGGTTATTGGTAGTCTTCATCATCATTAACCACAAAAGATTTCCTTTTGCGTTGGAATTTAAGTTTGGGTAAAGTTGGGTGTGTGGGAATTCGAGATGGTGTGGGCAGTGGTTCTGTGGTGGTTGGAAAGGTAATAATAGCAGTGGTTTGGATAACATCTGTTGAACCAACAGATGTTGTCCCAACATCTGTTGTTACAACATCTGCCTTCTCAGTAGTGACACCAACCTCTGCTGGGATAGTGGTGACAGAGAATACATAAGCAGTGGCTGCAGCAGTTGTTGTAGAAGGAGTGGAAGTTGACTGTCTGACTTTTCTAGCAGATATCCTTCTTTTTGAAGTGCCAACATCTTCTTTTTTAAGCTGCTTAGCCTTTTCTTCTTCAATAAGTATAAGAGCCTTTGCTTCCAATGTATCTTGTCGCTTCTACTTTTCAAGGCAATCGTTTCAGTCTCCAATTTAGAGTCTCATCAATCTCTTTTCCAGTAGAAGCTTTGGATGCCTCAGTAGAGCTTCAGCATTACTTGGCTGTTGTTGCACCTTATATTTGACAGCTGGATCAGGCTGCAACTTTCACAATGCATCTTTCTCCCCCCTTTTGGCATCATCTTCTTTGAGAATGACAACCGGGGCAGAGCCAGTAACCTACACTAAATGGTCTTTGATAGCCCTAATATCAGCCAGTGTATCCATATAACGAGCATCGACCATATTCCTCATCAACTTCATATTGTTCTCTGCTGTATATCACAAAGTTGTCTTTGAGCAAGAAAAGATGGTTGCATGACATTCCATAACCCAGCAGTAGAGATAGATGAAGAAGGTTGAATTTGAGAATGTTGTAGAAGTTGAGTCATCATGGATTTGATATCATCAATAGATGATTCCATGGTAGAGATCCTCTCCGTCAATTCTTGATATTGTAATTTGTCACCTAAGTTAATTGGATCATCTAAATTCCTACCAGAGGTAGTTGTATTTGGAGCATCATCCTGAGGACTCTCAAGGAAATCAGCACCAAATGCCCCTTGTTCGTGGTACTAGGACTTCCAACTGGCTCAGAGGTTATTGTTGTAGCCTCAGCAGTTGTTGCCTTCAAGGAAGTCTTACTGATGTAACCACTGTCCAACTAAGCCACTGTTGTGACTACAGTTGTAGTATCTGCCTCGCTTGAATTACCACCAAGAGTTACAAGTAACTCCTGGGATGTAGCCTCCCCAATTGTTTGTGGGCTAGCAAATAGAGTTGTTGCAGACGTAGTCTTTTGTGGAAGTTGACTCTCAGTAATGGGTGAGTGAGAGGGACTGCTCAGTGTCCGAGTTTTCTCTATTGCCTCAAACAAGGGTATGAAAGTGGGTGGTGTAACATCCGTCAAAAAACGGATTTTACCAAACCCGCTCCGTTTATTAACCGAACAATCAGTTAAAAATTTCGTTGCAAATTTAATGCCCAAAATAATTTTAAACGATACATAATTAATTATTATATGGGAATATATAATTAGTTTTTGAAAAACTGTTAAAAATAAGAAAATAAAAATAATTTGTCACTGCCCGGGTTTCGAACCCGGGTCAGTAACCGGTTAACACAGACTTAACACTCCACACTTAAACCACTGCGCTACTGATGTTTCTTGTTAAATGTTAGAACCATTTAATTCATATCATGACTTTCCGAATTCAAAACCGGCGCCCAAATGCAGTCGTCGGAAATCCAGGCGATCTCGCCAATAATTTAACGATTCCTTCAGTTATAACGTAAACTTTAAACACACATCGGTTATAACCGACGCCTGAGTCCGCGACACCAACTATAACCGCCGGAGAAATTATAACCGACGAATCAAGTCGAAAATCGGACCAAATTCATCGACGACCTGCACTATAAATACCCCATCGAACCTCTGCAAACTTTTCGCTCAAAACCGCACCCTTTCTCGGCGAAAACTCACTCGCCGGAAATCTTCTGCTTGTCGCCGGAAAACCGGGTTCTCCACTTCTGAGCCTTACTAAACCCCCTGAGCTTATACCGAAGTCACCCACATCCTTTGTAAGCTTTCTGAAGACTCGCTGCTGCAAGACACACGATGCCGGAACCTGTTGCTGTCGCCGGAGTGCTGCCGGAAAAACAGAGGAATTTAGTCGGTATAACTCACGCTTAAATCTTCATTCTTTTTACTTAATCTCATCTGTAATTAACTAAAAAACGCTAAAGAAACCGATTAAAACATTGAACCAGTCGGACTTCCGATTCTGGTTAAAATCAACGAAGAAGACGAAGTTTTCTGTAATGTATAAGTATAATTAAAATCAAGTTATTACTCGGGTTAGACACACAGTCCAGCGGTGGACTGTGTGCACTTTAAACACACAAACGTCTCGAGTTCGAATCTTGTCCCACACACGCTGCCTTAATAAAAATGTCTTTTTTGTTAACTGAACCGGATTCATTTCATATATATGTTAAGTATAATAATAACCGGAATAATAACCAAGATAGACACACAGTCCAGTGGTGGACTGTGTGTATGTTTAAATCACAGGTCACGAGTTCGAGTCCGGGCTACCGCACCGGCCCGGATAATTATTAAACTTTTTATTTAAGACAGAAAAGGAAATGTTTAGTTTGTGTTTAAGTATAATAAAAATCAGTTAAGTTAACAAGTTGGACACACAGTCCAGCGGTGGACTGTGTGTTAGCATAAACCACAGGTCCCGGTTTCGAGACCTGTGGAGCGCACCGAGTCTTGGATTAAAAATCGTTTTTAGAAAATAAAGGATTTTCTGTTTAATCTAATTAATATATATATGTAATTAAAAACAGAAATATTTCGGGTTAGACATGTAGCTCAGTTGGTGGAGCTGTGTGCACGCGTACGGGAGGTCTCGGGTTCGAGCCTCACTCAGCGCACATATGCTCGCATACGAACCGGTCAAAGTCAACGGTCAACGGTCAACGGTCAAAAAAAAAATCAAAATTTTTTATTATTTTTATTTATTTATTTTAATTAAAAAATCAATTAAAAATACTTAAAAATAACATTTTAAGGTTAGAAAATAGCCTTAAACTCACAAAAATACACCCAACAATCCTACTAAAATGGATTAATAAAATCCGTTTACTTACCAAACCATAATGCTATTTATCTAGGTTAATTTCACTCGTGGTTAAAACCACTTCGCGTGCATTCAACATCATCAACCGAACGCACCCACTGTGAGTGAATCTTACAACTCCCCCTTTTAATTACACGTTTTGGGGTGTGTCATGTGTCACAAAATAATTAACTCGTTTATTTAAACTTGTGCCATACCATGTCGTGATCTAAACTTAGATTGTTTATATTGTTGTGATTACTTATTTCATTTTGTCAAATTATATGAAATTCATTCATTAAGCCCATCAGTTCCTCGTGGGAGACGAGTTGAACAACGCGCGCCTCAAAACCAATTCATTATTGTTCATGTGTATATCATTGAGTTTATATTGTTTGTAGTTATGTCTTTCATATTATCATGTTTATGCAATTCATTCATTAGGCCCATCAGTTCCTCGTGAGAGACGAGTAGAGCAACGCGTGCCTCTAAACGTTCCATTATTGTTCATGTGTGCTTTATTTAATATCTAATGATTGTTGAATTAGTTTACATCTATTTTTACTCATGTGTGGTCGTGCACTCATTTCATAATCAATTAAATAAACTTGTTCAAATGTTTTCCATAGGATTCACTCGCCAACTTTATGTTGATCCAAAAACCCTTTTACACATGATACAGGTGAACAGGTTGAAGCAAGGAAAACATAGGAAATGCCTTAGAAGAGAACAAAGAAACTTAGATTGATAGTTAGAACATGTTGTAATTTTTATTGTAAATTTCCATTAAATTGTATTAATGAATATGAAACGCATAATAAATGTCATGAGCTTTGATGATAACCCAATCATGCCCCGATCACCTTTTCCGCTGCGGATCGGGGTGTGACAGATTGATATCAGAGCCATGGCTATAGGGATATAGGATAGGTTATTAGACCCTTAGAGCCTATACTATAGTCTGCCTAAATTTTAATTGATTAGGTGGTTACATACAAACTTGTGATATTTATTTGTTTCATATTTGTTTATATTTACAGTCAAACATACATGCTTATATACATATTCATTATACATATATCAATGTTCATATATTCAATTCATTTTCATACTCTCATTATTCAAGGATTTTGTTGCAATTTTCAAATCTCATCAAAGTAAGTTCTGCGACGGGCATGTAGTAACTGGAAGGGTACAAGTACCGGTAGTCGGAACGTCCTGTCTAGGTTGGCATTCGTATAAATCCAATATAACGGACCAGTTTGCCTACCTGGGGACCAACGATGAGAGTACGAAGGACCTATTAGGCCAAAGCATGCCACACCAAACGTCATTCGAACTAACCCCACTTTGAGGTGTCACCGTGTCTACACCTGGACACATTCCGAATATCACACGTTGTATACATATTTCTCGATTTTCTCCGGGTTTTAGTGTACGCAACCAGGCAAACCCGTGCGAACCATATGAAAAACCGGTATTCATGGGGGCCCACATGATTACAAAGGTAAAGTATGGCGGCATGTAGGGCCTAATGGCGAGCAAAGCCCAAGACATCCTATGGATGTAGTAGATTTATTTTTCTATAATTAGTTTATGAATGTTCATTCCTAGTGCGACCCATGAACCCAAAAACATCCAACTCATACTCTTGACATGTATTCCTTGTAGATGTCTTCTAACCACGCCCGTAGGAAGACGAGAGTAGGAAAAGCCCGCGAACGCATGGCTGCCCTAATCGCTCAACAAATGGCTGCCGTAATACCCAACATTGTAATCCAAGTACAACAAGCACTCACCGCTAATCCTGTCAATCAAGAAAACCAAAACATTATCAACTCTCCCTCAAATACCGCTAAATGCACCTACAAGCATTTCAAATCATGCGACCCTCCGAAATACAAAGGGACTGAAGGCGTCACCGCTCTCCTCCATTGGTTTGAAGAAATGGAGAACACTTTTCTAAATTACGATTGCCCTGACGATCGCAAAGTGCGATATGCTACCGGTCGATTATATGAGATAGCTCTTACTTGGTGGAATACAGAGAAGGCCAAACGAGGTGTGGAAGATGCTATGACCTTAACTTGGAATGAATTGAAGGAAATCATGACCAGAAGATTTTGCCCAAGGAGCGAAATCAAGAAATTAGAAGATGAATTTTATTCGTTGAAGCAAAAGGAAGGAGACCACACCACGTACAACAAAAGATTCCTCGAGTTACATCAAATGGTTCCCAACATGTTCACTCCCCTTTACCGTTTGATCGAGCACTACATTCGTGGTCTTCCGTCAAAGATTCAAGACTCTGTAATAAGTACCAAGCCTGCAACTTTGGAAGCAGCAATGGAGTTAGCAACAGAGCTCACCGAGAACCGAATCCGAAACAAAGACTTCAAGGAGGAAAAGAAGAAGGATAAAGAATCGACTGAAACCTCCGACTCCACCCAAACCGAATCCCCTTCTCACCCAATCCTAAGAGAAAAAGAGACGGGCAACTTTTCGCTGCTACCCAACGTAATCAACCAGTTTTACAAGCCATACCAATCCAAGCTATCCCAATCACTCAAGTGGCACCCAACTCAACCTACCCAAATAAGAAACCATATCTTAGACCTCATCCTCAATGCAACAACTGTTTTTATCACCATCCCCATACCTTACCTTGTCGTCTATGTGCAACTTGTGGACGCTATGGTCATTTGAGCAAGGTTTGCCGCACCTTTCAAAACCAAACCTCTTCCCCTACTCAAACCATGAACCAAACCTATCAACAACCCCAATACCCCATGTTCCCATATGTTCGAGCTTGTTTCAATTGTGGCGACCCTACCCACTTTAGAAACACATGCCCTCAATTGGTTAACGTCATCAACGCTCAAGCCAATCAAACCCAGTTAACCAAGTAAACCAAGAAAACCCAACCACTAGGCCACCAGCAAGAGGAAGAGTCTTCAATATCAACGCCAATCCTGTCGAAGATAATGACGGCCCAAACGAAGATACCCAACTAGTCCTCTTCACCGAAGATCCAGATTCAACTCCTATCGTTTAGTTTTATGTTTTTTATTCTTTATCACATAGAACCAAACATAACTTAAGGATAAAGCCAATGAAACTTTGACGAGAATACGGTGGATACGCCGCTGGTACTTCCTATATATAAGTATTCTTGTCAAAGGATCAGAAGCATTATCTGGCGGTTATGAGAGGTTCCATGTGTAGACTGTTTGAGTAATTATTGTTTATTATTTCAGTACATGCAATTTCATAGGCCGCCGCTCCCCATTACATTATGAGCGTTGAGCATGTTCCCCATTTCATTATGAGGTTGAACCTGGCGTGCCCACATTTTCATTTTCAATACATGCAATACGATCGGCTCCGTTTGATTGAGCCTTGATCGCACAGACATTTTCATTATCAGTATCTTGTGGTTGTGGTGTTTGTTGTAGAGTCGCATAGAACTAATCATAACTTGCGGATAAAGTCAATGAGAAATTGACAAGAATATGGTGGATACGCCGCTGGTACTTCCTATATATAAGTATTCTTGTCAAATGATCGGAGGCATTATCAGGCGGTTATGAGAGGTTCCATGCATAGGCTGTTTGTGTGATTGTTGTTTAGATTAAGTTTATTATTTTCAGTACATGCAATACGATCGGCTCCGTTTGATTGAGCCTTGATCTCACAGACATTTTCATTTTCAGTACATGCAATACGATCGGCTCCGTTTGATTGAGCCTTGATCGCACAGACATTTTCATTATCAGTATTTTGTGGTTGTTGTGTTTGTAGTAGAGTCACATAGAACTAATCATAACTTGTGGATAAAGTCAATGAAAATTTGACAAGAATATGGTGGATACACCGCTGATACTTCCTATATATAAGTATTCTTGTCAAATGATCGGAGGCATTATCAGGCGGTTATGAGAGGTTCCATGTATAGGCTGTTTGTGTGATTGTTGTTTAGATTAAGTTCATTATTTTCAGTACATGCAATACGATCGGCTCCGCTTGATTGAGCCTTGATCGCACAGACATTTTCATTTTCAGTACATGCAATACGATCGGCTCCGTTTGATTGAGCCTTGATCGCACAGACATTTTTCATTTCAGTATTTTATGTTTGTTGTATTGGTTGTAGAGTCATATAGGACTAATCATAATTCACTGATAAAACCAATGAAAATTTGACAAGAATATGGTGGATACGCCGCTGGTACTTCCTATATATAAGTATTCTTGTTAAAGGATCAGAGGCATTGTCAGACGTTATGAGAAGTTCTATGTAGGATTTAGTAGTTTCTTGGTAACTAATCATAACTTGTGGATAAAGCAATGAAAATTTGGCAAGAATATGGTGGATACGCCACTGGTACTTCCTATATATAAGTATTCTTGCCAAAGGATCAGAGGCATTATCAGGCGGTTAGGAGAAGTTCCATGTAGGATTTAGTATTGCCTTGGTTGAAATTTGTGTTACATTTATATCATCTCGCTATTTAAAGAAATTGGATTGTGATCCATTTCTACATAAACTAACCTCTCCATCATAACAAACGAGAGAGGAACTGCCACCATTCAAACATATATATCAGAATGTGGATTCAAATGTTAGCTGTTGTGTTTATTTATGTTCAAATATTAGCTGTTGTGTTTATTTATGTTCCATGTAGGTTGTAGTATTAGAAGTTTTGCCTTAGGATATAACCATACCCTTCCAAACATATCCAAACTTTTATGCATGATATCATAGTTAGCGAATAAATTCTGCTTATCAATACTTTTACAGTAGGCAACAAAAAGCGATTCCTGTAATAGGGTACTTAACCCTTACAAGGAACGTTACCGCCTCGAACAAAAACTTAAACCCTTACTTCTTCTAAGCATGTAACTGTCAAACTAAACACCATCATTCTTTTAGTCAAATATATCCCTATTTAAATTTCGGGACGAAATTTCTAAAAAGCAGGGGATACTGTAACATCCGTCAAAAAACGGATTTTACCAAACTCGCTCCGTTTATTAACCGAACAATCAGTTACAAATTTCGTTGCGAATTTAATGCCCAAAATAATTTTAAACGATACATAATTAATTATTATATGGGAATATATAATTAGTTTTTGAAAAACTGTTAAAAATAAGAAAATAAAAATAACTTGTCACTGCCGGGTTTCGAACCCGGGTCAGTAACCGGTTAACACAGACTTAACACTCCACACTTAAACCTCTGCCCCACTGATGTTTCTTGTTAAATGTTAGAACCATTTAATTCATATCATGACTTTCCGAATTCAAAACCGGCGCCCAAATGCAGTCGTCGGAAATCCCGGCGATCTCGCCAATAATTTAACGATTCCTTCAGTTATAACGTAAACTTTAAACACACATCGGTTATAACCGACACCTGAGTCCGCGACACCAACTATAACCACCGGAGAAATTATAACCGACGAATCAAGTCGAAAATCGGACCGAATTCATCGACGACCTGCACTATAAATACCCCATCGAACCTCTGCAAACTTTTTCGCTCAAAACCGCACCCTTTCTCGGCGAAAACTCACTCGCCGGAAATCTTCTGCTTGTCGCCGGAAAACCGGGTTCTCCACTTTTGAGCCTTACTAAACCCCCTGAGCTTATACCAAAGTCACCCACATCCTTTGTAAGCTTTCTGAAGACTCGCTGCTGCTAGACACACGACGCCGGAACCTGTTGCTGTCGCCGGAGTGCTGCCGGAAAAACAGAGGAATCTAGTCGGTATAACTCACGCTTAAATCTTAATTCTTTTTACTTAATCTCATCTGTAATTAACTAAAAAACGCTAAAGAAACCGATTAAAACATTGAACCAGTCGGACTTCCGATTCTAGTTAAAATCAACGAAGAAGACGAAGTTTTCTGTAATGTATAAGTATAATTAAAATCAAGTTATTACTCGGGTTAGACACACAGTCCAGCGGTGGACTGTGTGCACTTTAAACACACAAACGTCTCGAGTTCGAATCTTGTCCCACACACGCTGCCTTAATAAAAATGTGTTTTTTTGTTAACTGAACCAGATTCATTTCATATATATGTTAAGTATAATAATAACCGGAATAATAACCAAGATAGACACACAGTCCAGCGGTGGACTGTGTGTATGTTTAAATCACAGGTCACGAGTTCGAGTCCGGGCTACCGCACCGGCCTGGATAATTATTAAACTTTTTATTTAAGACAGAAAAGGAAATGTTTAGTTTGTGTTTAAGTATAATAAAAATCAGTTAAGTTAACAAGTTGGACACACAGTCCAGCGGTGGACTGTTTGTTAGCATAAACCACAGGTCCCGGGTTCGAGACCTGTGGAGCGCACCGAGTCTTGGATTAAAAATCTTTTTAGAAAATAAAGGATTTTCTGTTTAATCTAATTAATATATATATGTAATTAAAAACAGAAATATTTCGGGTTAGACACGTAGCTCAGTTGGTAGAGCTGCGTGCACGCGTACGGGAGGTCTCGGGTTCGAGCCTCACTCAGCGCACATATGCTCGCATACGAACCGGTCAAAGTCAACGGTCAAACGGTCAATGGTCAACGGTCAACGGTCAACGGTCAAAAAAAAAAAAAATCAAATTTTTTTATTATTTTTATTTATTTACTTTAATTAAAAATCAATTAAAAATACTTAAAAATAACATTTTTAAGGTTAGAAAATAGCCTTAAACTCACAAAAATACACCCAACAATCCTACTAAAATGGATTAATAAAATCCGTTTACTTACCGAACCATAATGCTATTTATCTAGGTTAATTTCACTCGTGGTTAAAACCACTTCGCGTGCATTCAACATCATCAACCGAACGCACCCACTGTGAGTGAATCTTACAACTCCCCCTTTTAATTACACGTTTTGGGGTGTGTCATGTGTCACAAAATAATTAACTCGTTTATTTAAACTTGTGCCATACCATGTCGTGATCTAAACTTAGATTGTTTATATTGTTGTGATTACTTATTTCATTTTGTCAAATTATATGAAATTCATTCATTAAGCCCATCAGTTCCTCGTGGGAGACGAGTTGAACAACGCGTGCCTCAAAACCAATTCATTATTGTTCATGTGTATATCATTGAGTTTATATTGTTTGTAGTTATGTCTTTCATATTATCATGTTTATGCAATTCATTCATTAGGCCCATCAGTTCCTCGTGAGAGACGAGTAGAGCAACGCGTGCCTCTAAACGTTCCATTATTGTCATGTGTGCTTTATTTAATATCTAATGATTGTTGAATAAGTTTACATCTATTTTTACTCATGTGTGGTTGTGCACTCATTTCATAATCAATTAAATAAACTTGTTCAAATGTTTTCCATAGGATTCACTCGCCAACTTTATGTTTATCCAAAAACCCTTTTACACATGATACAGGTGAACAGGTTGAAGCAAGGAAAACATAGGAAATGCCTTAGAAGAGAACAAAGAAACTTAGATTGATAGTTAGAACATGTTGTAATTTTTATTGTAAATTTCCATTAAATTGTATTAATGAATATGAAACGCATAATAAATGTCATGAGCTTTGATGATAACCCAATCATGCCCCGATCACCTTTTCCGCTGCGGGTCAGGGTGTGACAGGTGGTATTGGAGAAGTGGGTAAGGGTGTAGAAAGAGACATAGCCCCAGGAGAGGGGCTGGAGAACAGATGTTTAATTGGAACATCTGCCTCATATTGTGGGGTCCCTGTGAGTACAACTTGTTCCTTTTGTGAGGAAACAAGAGGAGTTTGAGCTGGTGGAGATCTTTGAACCAACTGTTGTGATGAAGTAGCGGCAGTGGTGGTTAGTGACTTTTGTGCTGTCACCGGTAAGACATCTGGGATCTTATCTTCCAGAGCTACCGTTTTGGAGCAATTGGAGGGCTTGGTGGGTTTCTTTTTGGGGATGGCTGGTGTGGGTTTCACAGTACTGGTTGTAGTGTTGTGGTCACCAGGAGTAGTGGTCTCTGTAACCGATGAAGAAGCAGTGGATGTAAAAGATGTCAAAATTTGCTCAATCACTGTTGCTTTAGTTTTCAACACCTTAGGTTTTTGTGTTGAGTGTCTCGTAAAAGTTTCATGTTTAAGGCTACCAACTTCACAGATGGCACCTTGTTGAAAATCAGAAGCAGAAACTTGTTTCTGTAAGTAAAAACTGAACAACCTAGGATGTAGCAAAAAAGCTTTTCCCTTTTTAAGATTATTAAAGTTTGCAACTTAATCCGAAAACAATACCTAAGAAAAGTTAAATTTGGTTTGGGTTAAAATAGCATATCCCAGGTATTGAATATTTAAAGGTATTTCATTAAAAGTAGTGGTTTTAGCTGACAAACAAAGTAAAAGGGAGTGGAAAA
The DNA here is from genome assembly GCA_947069175.1 of Scalesia atractyloides. Classification (NCBI taxonomy): domain Eukaryota; kingdom Viridiplantae; phylum Streptophyta; class Magnoliopsida; order Asterales; family Asteraceae; genus Scalesia; species Scalesia atractyloides. Next base: position 48,113,423 of record CAMTDV010000020.1, read on the forward strand.
AGAATTTCATATCAACGGGAAATTCAGGTTTGAAAATGGTAATACCTGATAACTGACCTTCATATCTCGCTCAATGAATTCTGCATGTAAATATTTCTTTTAGAAAGATATGGGGGCGTCAAGGTCATCAAGATCGAAAGTGGTGGAAATAGTGGAAGGAGATATTTGGACAAGGGACTGTCCAATCTTTGATGTGATGGCAAAGGGCCTTTTGTTCTAAACTTGAAGTTCAGCGTTTGCCCAAAACTAGCGGAGGGTATCGATGTAGATGGGGGCTTTGGCAAGTAACACATCTTTGTATGATGATGTTTGTAGAACATCGATCATGGAGTGAAATGCGGTATTATTGTTGGGTTTTTCAAAAATGGGGAGGTAGTTATGTTGAGTTTTAATGATGAGATTCATAGTGAAGACGTTTGTAGAACATCTATCATCTGTGCACGTGTAAACTCTGTTGGATAATGGATGACAGTTGTTTGGTAACCTTTGCTGGAGTCCAGCAGTGGTTCTAAACAGTGGAATGAGCAGTGGTGATTTTACACTATCAGAGGATAGATTATCAATGGATTGGGTGAATAGTGGTTTCACTAACAGTGGAAGTAGGAACAGAGGACACACTGTGAGCAAAGGATATATTTTCATGCCAAGCAGAGGTTTTGAGAAACAATGGTTGTGAACAGACTTTAGAGATTAATTGAAATTTTCAATTTTAGCTATGTTTTAAGGATGAAAGTTGATTTTTCTGAAAACATTTTAATGTTTTTGACACATGGAACCCAAAAATTTGTTTTTATTCCATGTTTAGCATACCAAGCCTAGAGATTAAACTTTCAAAGGTTGATGTATCTAGTGCTTTTGTTAGAACATCTGCCAGTTGATCTTTAGTTGGAACATGATGAAGAGAAATCAACCCTTTTTCATAGCAATCTCTCACAAAGTGATGTCTGATATCAATGTGTTTGGTGGTAGAATGAGATACGAGACTTTTAATGATGTTTTCAGCTGCTTGACTATCTAATATAAGAGGAGTCTTTAGATTAGTTACACCAAAATCCAATAACTAATTCTGAAGCCATATGAGTTGAGCAGTGCAGCTTGCAACAGCAATATACTCAGCCTCTGCTGTGGATGTTGATACTGCAGCCTGCTTTTTGCTCTGCCAAGATACTAAGCAATTGCCTAGGAATTGACAGCCTCCTGAAGTGGACTTCCTTGTGGTTTTACATCCAGCAAAATCACTGTCTAAGATCCCTTAAAGCTCAATATTTCCATTAGCTGGTTACCAGATACTAAGTGTGGGAGCACCTTTTATGTATCTGAATTTCCTTTTTACAGCAATGAGATTGGACTTTCAAGATGCTGACTGGGATCTGGTAGAAACACATGTTGCAAACATGATGTATGGCCTTGATGCAGTTAGATACAGTAATGAACCTATCATGCTTCTATAAAGAGTTTGATCAACCAAGTCATCTTTTTCTTCAACGGTGACAAGCTTTGAGGTTGTCACGGGTGTGCTGGACGGTTTGCAATCATTCATATCAAATTTTTTAAGCAGTTCTTTGACATACTTACTTTGATGAATGAAGGTACCATTTTGCAATTGTTTTAATTGGAGACCAAGAAAACATTAGAGCTCACCCATTGCACTCATTTCAAACTCTGCTGCCATGAGTTTTCTAAATTCTTCACACATGGCAGTGCATGCGGATTCAAAAATGATGTCATCCACATAAATTTGGACAAGCATCAAATTCTTTTCGTTCCATTTTAAAAATAAGGTTTTGTCAAGTTTACCCCTTGAAAAACCAATGGACAAGAGAAAGGTGGAAAGAGTTTCATACCAGGCTCTCAAACCATACAAAGCTTTGTTAAGCTTGTAGACATGATCAGGATAAAATGCATCTTCAAAGCCAGGAGGTTGACATACATATACCTCTTCTTTAATCTTGCCATACAAGAATGCAGTTTTATATCCATTTGAAACACCTTGATGTTGTGGTTAGCACAAAAGGCTAAGAACAATCTGATGACTTCTAATCTTGCTACTGGAGCAAAGGTTTCATCATAATCAATGTCTTCTTCTTGTCTGTAGCCTTGGCTTTATTCTTGGCAACAATACCCCTCTCATCACTTTTGTTCTTGAAGACCCATTTTGTGCCAATTGGATATACATCCGTTGGCAACGGTACAAGTTCCCATACTCGTTGTCTTTTAAACTGGAGGAGCTCTTCCTGCATGGCTTCTACCCAACTGTTGTCTTTTAGTGTCTCTTGGTACTTGAAAGGTTGTGTGAGAGATAGAAAACTAGCAAAAAGACAAATGTTTTGGGATTGGCTTCTGGTGAGCACCCCTTCTTTTCTGTTGCGAATGATAAGGTCTGATGGATGGTTTTTAAGGTAGATTAAATCTCTCTTGTATGGAATGATGGCATTATGAGGTGAAGGCTGTAGATATGAATCATCTGAGCTAACATCTGTTGGTAATTTTGAAGAACCAACATGTGTTTGAAATGGAGGTGGAGGAATTGGTGAGATAGGTGTGAGACCATGATGATTTTTGTCCACAGTGGTTGGACTTTTATCAACATAGGTTATGGTTGAAATGGCAGAGGATTGAGGATCAACAGTGGTTGATCCAGCAGTGGCAGATTTTTCACAGTTTTTGACAACATCTGTTCCTCTGATGGTGGATGTGGCTTTATACTGTGGAATCACAATGCCATATCCATAATCATGATGTGAAGACTGTGGTGTACTTGCATGGTTAGTCTTAACAGATACAGATTCAGAAGTGAATTTGTCTAAATCAAAAAGTTCAGTAGGATTTGCTGGGATTTTTAATGAAGAAAGTTCATTGAACTTTACATTGAAAGTCTCTTCCACACACCTAGTCCTTGAGTTAAAAACTCTGTAGGCTTTGGCAGTGGTTGAGTATCCCAGAAAATAACCATAGTCTACTTTGGCTGCAAATTTTGAAATGGAATCTTTTAAGTTCAAAATAAAACATTGGCAACCAAAGATTTTGAAATAGGAGATCAGTGGGTGATCTTGTACAGAGTTTCATAAGCAGTGGATTGATGTCTGAGGTTTATAAAAACTTTGTTTTGAACATACCAACAGTGTTTACAGCCTCTGCCCAAAAGGACAAGGGTAAACTAGAGTCTGCAAGCATAGTTCTAGCAGCTTCAATTAAGTCCTGTTTTTTCTTTCAACTACCCCATTTTGTTCTGGTGTTCTTGGAATGCTATACTGCCTTACAATTCCTTTTAACACACAAAACTCATCCAACTCCTTATTTCAAACTATGTGCCATTGTTACTCCTAAAGACTTTTACTGGCAGGTCAAATTGCTTTTCAACTTGTTTCACAAATCCTTGCACGATCCATGCAGTTTCATCCTTAGAGTGCAAAAAGGGTAAGTCCATGTAACCCTTGAAAAATCATCAACAATTACAATACAATATCTCTTTTTACTGAGGCTCATGATTTTTACTGGGCCAAACAAGTCCATGTGTAACAATTGTAGACATTCACTTATTTTGGACTCACCAATTGGTTTGTAAGAACTTTTGGGTTGTTTTCCTTTTAAACAGGAAACAGTATTCTTCTTTTGTGAAAAGTTTTGGTGGTCAGCCTCTTACAAGGCCTTTTTAGAGAATGTGGTGATAGTTGTAAGAGTTGTGTGTCCAAGTCTTCTGTGCCATAGTTCTGTCTATTTGTTAGAGGCCGTTGAGAACAGACAAGCATCAGTCATTGGATTATCTTTCAACATATCAACCACATACACATTGCCACTCATATGAGCAACAAGTTGTGCTTTGCTCTCGGCTATGATTTGATCATCTTTTTAACCACTTCTGGCCCAACAATCTGACAAGTTTTCTTAGTGAAGAATGACCCATAGCCTCTGTCACTCATTTGTGAAACACTAAGAAGGTTAAATTTCAGATTGTTGATCAGATTGACATTTTTGAATTTTAGCATCCCAGCCTGAACTGTTCCAGACCCAAGTACCTTTCCTTTTGAATTATTACCAAAGGATATATCACCCCCTCCATGAGCCATAAAGTCTTTGAGAAGGGCTCTACATCCTGTCATATGTCTGGAGCCTCCATTATCTACATACCATAAACTATCAAGGCAAGTAGAAGCTCCCTGCACACAGGTAAATAATTAGTTCAGGTGGGTTTCCAAAGCCAAAATGGCTTTGGAAGGGGTCTTAAACATTTCAGTCTCAAATTTGGATGAATGAGCAGAGGTTTGAACAGATCTTTGTAACATCTGTTGAGGCCCATCTCCTGTTAGATGATAGTATCCATGAGGATGCCTATTCACTCTTGGTTTTGAGAGCTTTTTGTAACCCTCATAACTAAGAGGTACCTTTTGGAAAATTGGTTGGCCATATCCTCTTGGGTACTGGTTGGTAGGTGGAGCATCTGTTACATGTACCTCTCTAGGAGCAGAGGTTTTGTTCGGTGCTTTGGTAACAAATGTTTCAACAGGCACAAAGGTTTGTTTAGACTTTCCTTTTGCAGTACTTATCTTTGAACTCTCCAGTGTTTTGGATTTATACTCAGTCTTTTTGACATCAAAGTTTTTGAGATAAACACACTCTTGAGTTTTATGGTTTGTTTTATTACAGATTTTGCAATTTGGAGAATCATGATCTCACTTGTTTTGTTAATGTCATATGCTTTTAGAAGAAGACAGTTTTTAGTAACATGATTCTTCTTTTCACAGAAATCACAAAATAAGTTTTTGATCTTTTCTTTCTTCTTTCCCCTTTCAGAATTTTTGTCAGTAGATGTTGTAACATCTGCTGGTAAGTCTGAAATGAGAATGATTCTAGCCTTTGGTGCTTTGACACCATTAGTGGTTGTAAATTCCATTGGCTTAAAATTTTCAAGAATGTCACATTCATCAGACCATATGGGTTTGAATTGATATTTTTCAATCTCCTCAAAAGTTGAGGATCCCTCATGTCTTTCTAAAACAATTTTATTTCCCTTTTTATCTGTGACTTTGATTTCTTGATCAGCCAAGTTTGTTGGAATAATTTCAACCACACCAGAGTCATTTTCAGTAACATTTTCAGAAACTTGGTCATTTTTCTTGAATCCAATGCCAAATTTCATGTTACTTTTGACATGGTTTTCCAATAAGATCTCATAACCTTTGCAGGACTCCACCCATTCTTCACAATTGATTTGGGTGGATTCCAACTCCTTTTTACAAACCTGATATTTTTCTATCATGGTTAGGAGTTGATCCTTGGTTATGCTTGCTTCATGCTTTAGACTGCTGATTTCAGAATCCTTTTCAAGCAATTTTGATTTTAACTCTTTCGAAAGTTTTTCAAATTGCAATTCATCCTCTAAAATCTTTTTACTAAGGTTTTCATTCACCTCTTTTATGTTAGCAAAAGCAGTGATGCATTTATCTGAATGTCTTTTAAAACCTGAGGGGATACCTTAGTAGCAGCCATCATAGCACAATCACATTCACCTTCACAGACACTAGCCTCCCATGGATCAGACAGAGGTTTCTCATCTTCATCAACACTTTATTTTGTAACCACTGTCCCACCTCCTCAAATTCAGCACCCTCAACCTTGGCATCTAATGCCATAAAGCAAAATTCATTTTGTTTCTTTTCAATGTATACAATTAGAGAAAAGTTTTCATCAATCAGATCCTTAGGTAAGCTGCTCCAATCAGGAAAGCCCTGAGTAAAGAAGCTCTGTTGATTAACCTATGCCTAAGCATGGTTTGAGCAACTTGTTGCGCAGGTCGCATTTGAACCTGAAGAGCTGGTGCTAGAACATACTGAATTTGAGGAACAGTGGTTTGAACATATTGCACTGGAACAGTGGTAGCAAGGTGTGCAAAGTGAGCAGTGTTTTGCATGTGAGGAGCAGGGGTATATTGGGAATAATCGACAGTGTTTTGAGGTCTAGGGCTAGGATGTGTGACAATTGGTCCAGTTGATTGAGACCTACATTCTCTAGCAAAGTGTCCTAGCCTATTACACTTGTAACATTGTATCTTTGATTTATCCAACCCAACTTTTGTCCCCCCATGCAACCTTGGGAACTTCCTACCAGTTCTCTTGTAGTATTTGTTAGCCCTGACACTTAACAGAGCCAACTGGTGCAATATGTCCATCTCCTCCAAATCTGGTGGATCAAAATGTTGAAGGTCACTCATCTCAAAGCATAAGTTGTCAGAAGTTTGGCTTTTCCCATTAGCAGCAAATGGATAATTGGGTGTGTAAGGGTCTGTGTTGAAAACAGAAGTTATATCAATGAAATAATCATAACTCTGACTACTACCAGTGACTTCTTCTTGGCCAAAGAGAGCTGTGCTACCAAATGTATAGTCATCAGTCACTTTACCAAACTCTTGTAGCTTCTTTTTCTGGTTCGGCTCTTCTCATAAGCGAGGAGCCTACCATGAAGCTGAGTAAGACTCATTTCTTTGAACCCAACTAAATTCCTAGTAACGAAAGCTATGGTATCCCATTTGTCTGGTAATGATCTAAGAAAATGACTATTTAGAGTCGAATTTGCAAGTGTAACATTCACCAGTTTAAGTTCACTAATGAGACAGCTAAAACGTTCAAACTGTTGGGTTAGTGACTCTCTTTTGACATGACAAAACGTTTCATATTGTTGATTAAGAACCTCTCTGTTGTTTTCAATCACTTCCTCAGTCCCACCGAATTGCTCCTTCAAAGCATCCCATAATTCCTTTGCATTGTTGCAATGCAACAGGCCAACATAGATATCGTTTGGCAATGCAGAGGCCACAATGCTAAATGCCTTTGCATCTAGCTCGAATTTTTGAAAATCTTGCTCGGAATAATTTTCAGGATTCTTTGGTACTTGGACTTTAAGGTCCTAATTACTCGGTATCAATGGAACATGAGGTCCAAAGATGACCGACTTCCAGCAACCGGTGTTTTGCTGAGCAAGAACATGACACATCCGTCTTAACCAGATATTATACTCAGATCTGACAAGAATCGAAGTTTAAACATGGTGCCGGTGTTGTGAGGATCTTGTGAAGTGTGTGACATTTTGATTGTTTGCAAAACAGTTTTTGATTAAAAACCTTTTAGAAAGTAATCAAACTCTTTTTTCAATAAAAACAACAAATTGAATTAGCAGCGAGAGCTGATCTATATTAATCAAATTGATTGTTAAATCAACTTCGATTGACCAAGCTCTGATACCAATTGTTAGGATATGAGTTTTAAAACTGATTATGAAAGTTCTGTAAATGGTAAATGAAAGAAGATAAATAAGATGAACTTGCAGCGGAATGGAAGAACTTTGATTGACAACAGTTGCGAGATTGTTTTCATTGTCATGCTTTTCGTAATTATGATTACTTGCATATGACTCACAATCTCCCCTCAGCCTAAGATCACTGATTTGTTTGTACAGAATGTAAGAAAGATAGACTCGATTGATAATAGATGAAAGTGATCAAATAGAACAGTACATGCACTGTTCTATTTATACTACAATCCTAACCACTGAGCATCTTATTATGATGTCAGCATGAAAGTGACACTTAAAAGAAAATAACAAACTGATAACATCTGCTAAGCTAACCACTGCTAGACACTAAACATTAGAATGACTGATAGAAAACACTGATGATACATCCTCTGTTGATCTTTAGCAGAGCTTTACCTTAACAGACTTTTAGCTTTGATCTTCAGTAGAGCTTGTCTTGGCAGACCTTCAGCTTTGATCTTCAGCAGAGCTTGTCTTGACAGACCTTTTAGCTTTAGTCTTCAACAGAGCTTGTCTTCAACAGAGTATAACTATGGCAGACCTTGAACATTTACTCTTCAGCAGAGCTTGACTTGGGCAGATGTTACATTATTATTTGGATCAGAAGTTGTAGTATATTTTGGCTTTCTTATCATCTGTTATTTTGTAGGGTTAAATTCCAACATGTTCAAAGTAGTTTAAACAAAAACCTGTGTTACAACAATCGAAAATGTCTCAAAATTCACAAGATCCTTACAACACCGGCAACATGTTTAAACCAACGATCCGTGTCAGATCTGAGTATAATATTAGCAAAGATGGATGGGTCATGTCCTTGCTCAGCAAAACACCAGTTGCTTGCTGGAATTCGGTCATCTTTGGACCTCATGCTCCAGTGATACCGAGTTCAGAGGACCCTAAAGTCCTAGTACCAAAGAATCCTGAAATATTCTCCGAGCAAGATTTCCAAAAGATCGAGCTAGATGCAAAGGCATTTAGCATCGTGGCCTATGCATTGCCAAACGATATCTATGCTGGCCCGTTGCATTGCAACAGTGCAAAGGAGTTATGGGATGCTTTGAAAGAGCAATTCGGTAGGACTAAGAAAGTAACTGAAAACAACAAAGAGGTTTTGAATCAACAATATGAAACGTTTTGTCATGTGAAAGGAGAGTCATTAACCCATCAGTTTGAAAGATTTAGTTGTCTCATTAGTGAGCTTAAACTGGTTAATGTTGAGTTTGCAAATTCAACTTTAAATAGTTGTTCTCTTAGATCATTACCAGACAAGTGGGACACTATAGCTATTGTAACTAGAAATCCGGTTGGGTTCAAAGAGATAAGTCTAACTCAACTTCATGGTAAGCTTTTCACTTATGAGAGAGAGCTGAACTAGAAAAAGTGTAACATTCGTCGAAAAACGGGTTTCCAAACCCGCTTCGTTTATTAATCAAATATCCAGTTATAATTTTTCGTTGCGTATTTATTGCTCAAATTAATTTTAAACAATACATAATTAATAAATATATTAGAATTTAAAAACCATAATTTATAAATAATAATAAATAGTGAGAAAAAATAAAATGGAGACGCCGGGTTTCGAACCCGGGTCACCCACAAACCCAAACACACAACACACCGCTCCGCCACACGCTGTTTTTGTTTTAAACACGGAAACAAATAAAACTTATAATAAAACCCGAAAGTCTCCGGTAATAAGCGCGCTCAGAACGCGGAATCGCCGGAGTAAGACCAAACTCCGCAAATGTGGCCTTTCCTTTTGACTAAAACGCGACAACCGACTACGGCATCAATTATAACCGATGTTTAACAGTCAAATTCGGCCATAACCGTCGGGAAATCTTCAATCGCGAATCAAGACTCAAAAGCGGACACAATTCATCCAGTTCTTCACTATAAATACCCACTCAATCTTCTGGAAATCCTTTCGCTCTGAACCGTGCACTTTTTCAAAGCTTTAGCTTGTCGTCGGGGAATTTCAATTTCGCCGGAACTTCGTCGGAATCAATCGTCAGAAAACCGTATTCATTCATCAGTCGGTATAACTGTCTAAACTTCTCTGCTATCTCTTAATTTATACTTTAATTGTTCAAATCAATAATCAAAACTGTTAAAACAGTTCATACCGCCGGAAAGTCCGTTCACCGTCGGAAGTTCGATCGGAGATAGGAATCTTTCTTCAAATCGGTAAAACTGCCTTAAATCTTTCTTTGTTATGCTGTTACTATGTTAATATTCTAACACAGTTAACCAAAATGGCATAACTTGGTTAGCAGTTGGGGATCGGGTTTTGGGTAATTTATGCGAAGAAGATGAAGTTATTGTCAGTACATATGAGTAATTAAAAACGGATATTTCATCGGGTTAGACACACAGTCCAGTGGTGGACTGTGTGCAATTATAACATTCAAGTCCCGAGTTCGATATCCGGTTCCCGCAATAACAAAACAATTTTCTTTTAAGTGTAACAGAACACCCCTCAGATAGTACTTAAGGTTAATATAAATCCTAATTTAATTAGGTTAGACACCCAGCCCAGTTGGTTGGGCTGGGTGCAAGTCAAAGCAATGGTCACGGGTTCGACGCGGGTTATACGCACCGGTTCTACAGATTTTAAAACCTTTTTAAAATAACTAATTTCTGAAATATTCTAGTTAGTATATAAATATAATTAAATCTGAGTTTATTTCGGGTTAGACACGTAGCTCAGTTGGTAGAGCTGCGTGCACGCATACGAGAGGTCCCGAGTTCGAACCTCACTCAGCGCATAGAAAACACAGTCTGACCGGTCAGACCCGGTCAACGGTCAAAAGTCAATTTTTTTATTTTATTTATTTCTTTTTAGTTATTTATTTAACTAGAAAATTATTTAAAAATACTTAAAAATAAGATTATTAAGGTTAGAAAACTTCCTTAAACTCACAAAAATAATTTTAAAAATCCCATTTAAGAACACTAATTAAAAATATTAATCTCAACCAAAATTTATTTATTTATCAAATCATTTTGTTATTATCTAGGTTAGTTCTTCCCTCGTCAATCGAATCATAAATTCGTGCGCCTTCATCATCATCAAAGAGCGCACCCATTGTGAGTGAATCTCTATCAATTCCCCGTTTTAATCATGTTTTGGGGTGTATGATGTGTCGTTTAATTCTTTATTATATTTAAACACTTGTACATACATCATATCCGTGATCAAATGTGTATCAAATATGTATCAATTGTTGTGGATTATATGTAGTTTGGGTTTATCATTTTCAGTGCACGCATTTCATTAGGCCCATCAGTTCCCCGTGGGAGACGGGTTGAGCATCAGGTGTCTCATAAGATCGGCTCCGTTTGATTGAGCCTTGATCTCACATTCATCATCATTCATATCATATACTCATTCAAAGTGGTTTGTGTTTGTTTACTTATATATGTTTGCTCACATGTGATTATTGCACAAATTTTCCATATTAAATAAAACAAGAAATTAATAACAATGTTTTATCAAGGTTCACTCCCCAACTTTTGTTGACCCAAAATATCCCCCGTTTTACACATGATACAGGTGATCCAGCTGAGGCAAGAAACACATAGGAAGGCCTAGAAGAATAAACCAGTTTAAGCTTTGGATTATTTACATAGTTTCATTTCCTTGTAACTGTATGAATTTTGATTTGGATATTTAAGTTGTAATTTGAATTTAATAAATATGAAACATTTTAGTAAACATCATGAGCTTTGGTGATAACCCAATTATGCCCCGACACTTATTCCGCTGCGGGTCGGGGTGTGACAGATTGGTATCAGAGCCATGACTATAGGGATATAGGATAGGTTATTAGACCCTTAGAGCCTATACTATACTTGATCAAAATTTTAAATTGTTTATGCGTTACATACAAAATTCATGATGTTTATATGCTTTATGTTTATTTTTACACTCAATGTTATGCAAGCATGCTCACAAATACATGTTATTATACAATGCTCGTCATAAATCATATCCTCATAACATATCATATTCATGAGAGCACACACCTCACAATTCCCATGATTTTTGCAATGATTTTTGTATTTTCAAATCACATCAAAGTGAGTTCTCATGACGGGCATGTAGTAACTGGAAGGGTACGAGTACCGGTAGTCGGAACGTCCTGTCTAGGCTTGGCATTCGTATAAATCCAAAATAAAGGACCAGTTTGCCTACCTGGGGACTAACGATGAGAGTACGAAGGACCTATTAGGCCAAAGCATGCTATACCAAACGTCGCGTGAGCTAACCCCACTTTGAGTTGTCATTGTGTCTACACCTGGACACCCTCCTACCATACATCTCGCAATCATATTTTACGGTTTTCATTCGGGTGATGCGAGTGTTAATCCGCCAACACCAATGTGAATCCTACCAAGCCCAATAGTCATGGGGCCCACATGACTACACAGGCGATGGTATGGGGGACATTGGAGCCCAAACATGAGCAAACCCAAGACATCCTATGGATGTAGTTGTATTATTGTTAGTTATGTTATTTTTATTCTTTTAACAACACATGACACCTAGAAACTTCTTAAACTCACAATCTTCCTATGTATGTTCCTGTAGATGTCGGCTAGGCAACTACGTGGAGGTAGAAAGTCAGGAAGATCCAATGAACGCTTGGCCACACAAATTGCTAAACAAATGGCTGCAGTGCTTCCTGACATCGTAATTCAAGTTCAACAAGCTCTCACCGCAAATCCCATCAACCCTCCCAATCAAGAAGACCAGAGCGTCGCCAACCCTCCCTCCAAAAAGTGCTCCTACAAACACTTCAAATCTTGCGATCCCCCAAAGTATGAAGGGACCGAAGGTGTTGCTGCTCTCCTTCACTGATTTGAAGAAATGGAGAACACTTTCCTCAATTGCGATTGTCCCGAGGATCGCAATGTACGATATGCAACTGGAAGACTGTTTGGGGTAGCCCTTACCTGGTGGAACACGGAAAAGGGTAAACGAGGAGTTGAAGATGCCATGGCCTTAACATGGGAAGAGATAAGGGAACTCATGACCAGACGCTTCTGTCCAAGAAGCGAAATCAAAAAGTTGGAAGATGAATTCAACGCGCTAAAACAAAAGGAAGGAGATCACACTTCCTATAACAAGAGATTTCTCGAACTAAACCAGATGATCCCTAATTTGTTCACCCCCGTGTACCGCTTGGTTGAACACTACATTCGAGGTCTTCCCTCGAAAATTCAAGACTCGGTTCTAAGCACTTCGCCTGCAACACTTGAAGCCGCAATGGAACTAGCTACCGAACTCACTGAGAATCGCATCCGAAACGGAAAATTTAAAGATGATAAGAAGAAAACACCCATAGAGACCTCAACTACAAACCACTCAGTCTCCTCCTCAAAGTTTGCTGGTAAGAGGAAACGAAACAGCAAGAATTTTGCTGTCACACAAACCAACCCTCCTATCACTGCTGCACCAATCACCCAAATTGCTCCTTCGACTGCACCATTGAAAAAGCCATACACCGGCCCACACCCAAAATGCAACCGTTGTCAATACCATCACCCTCCCGAAACTCTTTGCCAACATTGCACCAGCTGTGGCCGTGCGGGTCACACCATTCAAACTTGTCGCACTCTGCAACGAATGAACCGCAATCAACCCCCAACCCAAACCCACCATCAGATAGTGGGTCAAGCCCAACAACCCTCACTTCTACCATCTGCACAACACATAGCCCAATCCTACTACCAACCCAACTACTCCATGATGCAACCCATGCGAGCTTGTTACAACTGTGGAGACCCAAACCACTTCAGGAACACTTGTCCACGCTTGGTGAACATCATCCATGCCCAAGCTCAAGCGAACCCAGTAAACCAAGCTAACCAAGCTCCTCCACCTGCCAGAGGAAGAGCTTTCAACATCAATGCCAACCAAGCTAGGGCTGACAACAACGTGGTTAACGGTACGTTTCTCATCAATGGTAGTTATGCATCCATGTTATTCGATACTGGCGCGGATAAGAGTTTTGTGTCCTTAGAATTCGAACCCATCCTCAACCAAACTCGTGATAATCTCATGGAATCTCTAACGGTGGAAGTTGCTGACGGAAAGCCCGTTTCATTAAATTCTATTATACGCGATTGTACCCTCACTCTAAACGAGCACGATTTTCCAGTTGACCTCATTCCTATGAAGTTGGGAAGTTTCGATGTTATAATCGGTATGGACTGGCTCAGCCAGCATCACGCTGAAGTAGTATGCCGCGAAAAGTTCATTCGCATTCCTCTTGCAGACGGTCAGACCCTACGTACTTTTGGAGAGACCCCTTCGAAAGGACTCAAATTAATGTCCTGCCTTCAAGCCCGAAAATATCTCCGCAAGAACTATGTCGCATTCCTAACTCACGTCGTCAAAAAGGGAAACAAGGAGAAGAAACTCGAAGATATACCAGTTGTGAAAGAATTCCCACAAGTCTTTTCCGACGACATCTCAGGACTCCCTCCTGTGAGAGAAGTCGAATTCCGCATTGATCTTGTACCTGGCGCTACACCAGTCGCAAAATCTCCTTATAGGTTAGCCCCATCCGAAATGCAAGAGCTGGCCAGTCAACTACAAGAGCTGATTGACAAAGGATTCATACGTCCTAGCTCCTCGCCTTGGGGTGCACCTGTTATTTTTGTGAAGAAGAAAGATGGAACGTTTCGCATGTGCATTGATTATTGAGAACTCAACAAGCTAACGGTTAAAAATCGCTATCCACTACCTCGCATCGATGACCTCCTAGACCAACTTCAAGGCGCCACCTGCTTTTCAAAAATCGACCTTCGTTCTGGTTATCATCAACTCAGAGTACATGAAGAAGATATCCCAAAGACCGCTTTCCGGACTCGTTATGGTCATTACGAATTCATGGTCATGCCATTCGGTTTAACCGACGCCCCCGCTGTATTCATGGATCTAATGAATAGGGTATGCAAACCCTACCTCGACCGTTTCGTCATAGTCTTCATCGACGATATCCTTATCTACTCCAAGTCTAAATCCGATCATGAACGACACCTTCGACTCATCCTTACACTCTTAAGGACTGAAAAGCTCTACGCTAAGTTCTCAAAATGCGAATTCTGGTTAGGAGAAGTACAATTCCTTAGACATGTCGTCAATGACAAAGGAATACATGTCAATCCTTCAAAAATCAAGGCAGTGCAAGAATGGCAAGCGCCATGTACCCCTACCGAAGTAAGGTCATTTCTTGGTTTGGCTGGTTACTATCGCCGCTTCATTGCCAATTTTTCCTGTATTGCTGTACCACTCACGACTTTGACTCATAAAGGAAAACCCTTTATATGGGGACCTAAACAAGAAGAAGCCTTCCAAACTCTAAAGCAAAAACTTTGTGACGCACCTATCCTCACACTCCCTGAAGTTTGCGATGACTTTGTAGTATATTGCGACGCATCAGGGCAAGGGCTAGGCTGTGTATTAATGCGAAGAGGAAAAGTGATAGCCTATGCTTCTAGGAAACTCAAAAGTTCATGAGAAGAATAACACCACCCACGACCTGGAACTTGGAGCCTTTGTGTTCGCTCTCAAGATATGGAGACATTACCTCTATGGTACCAAGTGTGAAATATACACTGACCACAAAAGTCTCCAACATATCTTCAACCAAAAGGAGTTGAATATGAGGCAACGAAGATGGGTCGAACTTCTTAACGACTACGACTGTGAAATT
The DNA here is from genome assembly GCA_947069175.1 of Scalesia atractyloides. Classification (NCBI taxonomy): domain Eukaryota; kingdom Viridiplantae; phylum Streptophyta; class Magnoliopsida; order Asterales; family Asteraceae; genus Scalesia; species Scalesia atractyloides. The sequence goes on from CAMTDV010000020.1 coordinate 48,128,455, forward strand.
CGGTATCATCCTGGCAAGGAAAACGTGGTGGCTGATGCACTCAGTCGAAAAGGTTATGCAAACTCCATTCGTCTTCTATGTTCGCAAATCATAACCGACATCAAAGATCGAATCCGAGCAGCTCAACATGTTTCAGTAACAGAAAATGACGTAACCGATGAGCTGTCATGTGGAGCTGAACTCAAAATCGAAGCCAAATCCGACGGTATTCTATACTATTTAAATCGCATATGGATTCCTGATCGCGATAACCTTCGTGATTTCCTCATGAATGAGGCGCACAAAACACGGTACTCTGTACACCCAGGGGCCGACAAGATGTATCAAGACCTACGATACACCTACTGGTGGTCTGGCATGAAAAAGGATATCGCTGTTTTTGTTTCCAAGTGCCTTACCTGTTCCAAAGTAAAAGCTGAACATCAAAGACCTTCAGGACTTCTAGTCCAACCTGAAATACCTGTATGGAAGTGGGAAAACATAACCATGGACTTCATTACCGGGTTACCTCGCACCTCCAGTGGGTATGACACCATATGGGTAATCATTGATCGTCTTACAAAATCAGCTCACTTCATACCGATTCGCGAGGACTTCAAAAACGAGAAGTTAGCTCGTATCTACATCAGCGAGATCGTAAGCCGTCATGGTGTACCTTTAAGCATCATTTCAGACCGTGATGGTCGTTTCACTTCACGAACATGGCGAGCCGTACAAACCGCCTTGGGTACACGATTAGACCTCAGTACCGCTTTTCATCCTCAAACTGATGGACAATCTGAACGCACCATCCAAACTCTTGAAGACATGCTTCGAGCATGTGTCATAGACTTCAAAGGGAATTGGGACGCTCATCTACCATTAGTTGAATTTTCGTACAACAATAGCTATCATTCAAGCATCGGCATGGCTCCTTTCGAAGCTTTATATGGTCGTAAGTGCCGATCTCCAGTATGTTGGCACGAAATTGGGGAATCACAAATCACCGGTCCAGAGTTAATTCAAGAAACAACCGACAAGGTCATTCAAATTCGAAACAATCTTCTAGCGGCTCAAAGTCGTCAAAAGAGTTATGCAGACAAACGACGAAAGCCCTTGGAGTTTGGCATTGGTGATCAAGCACTTTTAAAAGTATCACCGTGGAAGGGAGTGATTCGTTTTGGCCAGAAGGGCAAGCTAGCACTACGCTACGTAGGACCTTTCAAGATACTCGAAAGACTAGGTCCTGTAGCATACAAGCTTGACCTACCAGAAGAGCTCAACAGAATTCATCCCACATTCCACGTATCAAACTTGAAGAAGTGCCTCGCCGATGAAAACCTCCATATTCCTCTAGAAGACATTCAAGTCGATGAATCTATGCACTTCATTGAAAGACCAGTAGAAATCATGGACTTCGGAGAGAAGCGTTTAAGACGAAGTCGTATTCCAATTGTCAGGGTACGTTGGGAGTCAAAACGAGGACCTGAGTTTACTTGGGAACGTGAAGACTCAATGCGCGAAAAATACCCGCATCTTTTTCCTGTTACCACTACTTAAATTTCGGGACGAAATTTCTAAAAGTAGTGGATACTCTAACATTCGTCGAAAAACGGGTTTCCAAACCCGCTTCATTTATTAATCAAATATCCAGTTATAATTTTTCGTTGCGTATTTATTGCTCAAATTAATTTTAAACAATACATAATTAATAAATATATTAGAATTTAAAAACCAAAATTTAAAAATAATAATAAATAGTGAGAAAAAAATAAAATGGAGACGCCGGGTTTCGAACCCGGGTCACCCACAAACCCAAACACAGAACACACCGCTCCGCCAAACGCTGTTTTTGTGTTAAACACGGAAACAAATAAAACTTATAATAAAACCCGAAAGTCAACTTCGGTAATAAGCGCGCTCAGAACACGGAATCGCCGGAGTAAGACCAAAACTCCACAAATGTGTTCTTTCCTTTTGACTAAAACGCGATAACCGACTACGGCATCAATTATAACCGATGTTTAACCGTCAGATTCGGCCATAACCGCCGGAAAATATTCAATCGCGAATCAAGACTCAAAAGCGGACACAATTCATCCAGTTCTTCACTATAAATACCCACTCAATCTTCTAGAAATCCTTTCGCTCAGAACCGTGCACTTTTTCGAAGCTTTAGCTCATCGCCGGAGAATTTCAATTTCGCCGGAATCAATCGTCAGAAAACCGTATTCATTCATCAGTCGGTATAACTGTCTAAACTTCTCTGCTATCTCTTAATTTATACTTTAACCGTTCAAATCAATAATCAAAACTGTTAAAACAGTTCATACCGCCGGAAAGTCCGTTCACCGTCGGAAGTTCGATCGGAGATAGGAATCTTTCTTCAAATCGGTAAAACTACCTTAAATCTTTCTTTGTTATGCTGTTACTATGTTACTATTCTAACACAGTTAACCAAAACGGCATAACTTGGTTAGCAGTTGGGGATCGGGTTTTGGGTAATTTATGCGAAGAAGATGAAGTTATTGTCAGTACATATGAGTAATTAAAAACGGATATTTCATCGGGTTGGACACACAGTCCAGTGGTGGACTGTGTGTAATTATAACATTCAAGTCCCGAGTTCGATTCGTGTACGTATCCGGTTCCCGCAATAACAAAACATTTTTCTTTTAAGTGTAACAGAACACCCCTCAGATAGTACTTAAGGTTAATATAAATCCTAATTTAATTGGGTTAGACACCCAGCCCAGTTGGTTGGGCTGGGTGCAAGTCAAAGCAATGGTCACGGGTTCGACGCGGGTTATACGCACCGGTTCTGCAGATTTTAAAACCTTTTTAAAATAACTAATTTCTGAAATATTCTAGTTAGTATATAAATATAATTAAATCTAAGTTTATTTCGGGTTAGACACGTAGCTCAGTTGGTAGAGCTGCGTGCACGCATACGAGAGGTCCCGAGTTCGAACCTCACTCAGCGCATAGAAAACACAGTCTGACCGGTCAGACCTGGTCAACGGTCAAAAGTCAAATTTTTTATTTTATTTATTTCTTTTTAGTTATTTATTTAATTAGAAAATTATTTAAAAATACTTAAAAATAAGATTATTAAGGTTAGAAAACTTCCTTAAACTCACAAAAATAATTCTAAAAATCCCATTTAAGAACACTACTTAAAAATATTAATCTCAACCAAAATTTATTTATTTATCAAATCATTTTGTTATTATCTAGGTTAGTTCTTCCCTCGTCAATCGAATCATAAATTCGTGCGCCTTCATCATCATCAAAGAACGCACCCATTGTGAGTGAATCTCTATCAATTCCCCGTTTTAATCATGTTTTGGGGTGTATCATGTGTCGTTTAATTCTTTATTATATTTAAACACTTGTGCATACATCATATCCGTGATCAAATGTGTATCAAATATGTATCAATTGTTGTGTGGATTATATGTAGTTTGGGTTTATCATTTTCAGTGCACGCATTTCATTAGGCCCATCAGTTCCCCGTGGGAGACGGGTTGAGCATCAGGTGTCTCATAAGATCGGCTCCGTTTGATTGAGCCTTGATCTCACATTCATCAGCATTCATATCATATACTCATTCAAAGTGGTTTGTGTTTGTTTACTTATATATGTTTGCTCACATGTGATTATTGCACAAATTTTCCATATTAAATAAAACAAGAAATTAATAACAATGTTTTATCAAGGTTCACTCCCCAACTTTTGTTGACCCAAAATATCCCCCGTTTTACACATGATACAGGTGATCCAGCTGAGGCAAGAAACACATAGGAAGGCCTAGAAGAATAAACCAGTTTAAGCTTTGGATTATTTACATAGTTTCATTTCCTTGTAATTGTATGAATTTTGATTTGGATATTTAAGTTGTACTTTGAATTTAATAAATATGAAACATTTTAGTAAACATCATGAGCTTTGGTGATAACCCAATTATGCCCCGACTGTTATTCCGCTGCGGGTCGGGGTGTGACAAAAAGAAGCTACAAGAGTCTGGCAAAGCGGCTGATGACTATTTATTCGGTAGTATAACACTTTTTGGCCAAGAAGAAGCCTCTTGCAGCTGTAAGGATCAGAGTTATGATCATTTAATTGACACAACCCATTGGTGGTAGTTTCAGCTCTGATTCTTACACACCTAATTATGCTTTTACTACTAATGGGGAAAGCCAAGCTTCTGATAACTTATCCTTTGAGTTGAATGACCTTCAACATTTTGACCCTACAGATTTAGAAGAAATGGATATTTTGCACTAGCTTGCCTTGTTAAGTGTTAGTGCTAGCAAGTATTACAATAGAACTGGTAGAAAGTTCCTAGGGTTGCATGAGGAGTTAAAGTTGGGCTGGATAAATCAAAGCTTAAATGTTTCAAGTGTAATAGGCTAGGTCACTTTACTAGAGAATGTAGGTCTCAAACATCTGGACCAATTATCACACATCCTAGCCCTAGACCTCAAAACACTCAAAACACTGTCCATTATTCTCAATATACCCCTGCTCTATAGTTGAGGGTGTTGAATTTGAGGAAGTGGAGCCTAAGTCTTTTGTGTCTGAGGATCATGATGAAATAGTTGTTACAAAAGAAAATGTTGATGAAGAACTGAAATCTCTGTCTGACCCATGGGATGCCAGTGTTTGTGAAGGTGAATGTGATTGTGCCATGATGGCTGCTACGAAGGTATCTCCTCATGTCTTAAAAGATCTATATTCAGATAAATGCATCATAGCTTTTGCTAACATAAAAGAGGTGAATGAAAACCTTAGGAATAAGATTTTGGATGATGAATTGCAGTTTGAAAAGCTTTCAAAAGAGCTAAAAACTAAACTGTTTGAAAAAGAATCTGAAATCAGCAACTTAAAACATGAAGCCACAATAACCAAGGACCAACTCCAAACTATGATAGAAAAATATCCGGTTTGCAAAAAGTAGTTGGAATCCACCCAAGTCACTTGTGAAAAATGGGTGGAATCCTTTAAAGGTTATGAGATTTTGCTAGAAAACCAGGTCAAAAGTAACATAAAATTTGGCATTGGATTTAAGAAAAATGAACAAGTTTCTGAAAAAGTTACTGAAAATGACTCTGGTATGGTTGAAATTGTTCCAACAAATCTATCTGGTCAAGAAATCAAGGTCACTGACAAAAATGGAAACAAAATTTTTTTAGAAAGAAATGACGGATCCTCAACTTTTGAGGAATTTGAGAATTATCAATTTAAACCCACATGGTCTGATGAATGTGACATCCTTCAGAATTTCAAACCAATGGATTTTTAACCATTGAAGGTGTCAAAGCACCAAAGGCAAGAATCATTCCTAAAACAGATTTACTAGCAGATGTTACAACATCTACCGACAAAAAGTCTGAAAAAGGGAAAAAGAAAAGATCGAAAACCTGTTTTATGATTTTTGTGAAAAAAAGAACCAATTTAAAAAATTGTTTTCTTCTAAAATCTTATGACATTAACAAAACAAGTGTAATCATTGGTTCTCCAAACTGCACAATTTGTAATAAAACAAATCATAAAACTCAAGAGTGTGTTTATCTCAGAAACTTTGATGTGAAAAAGAATGAGTATAAATCCAAAACATTGGAGAGTTCAAAGGCTAATACTTCAAAAGGAAAGTCTAAACAGACCTTTGTGCATGTTGAAACATTTGTTACCAAAGCTCTGCACAAAATCTATGCTCTCAGAGAGGTGCATGTAACAAATACACCACCTGCCAACCAGTACCCAAGAGGATTTGGCCAACCAATGTACCAAAAGGCACCTCTTAGTTATGAGGGTTAAAAAAAGCTATCAAAACCAAGAGTAAATAGGCATCCTCATGGTTACTATCATCTGATAGGAGATGTGTCACAACAAATGTTACAAAGATTTGTTCAAACCATTGCCCATTATTCTGAATTTGAGACTGACATGTCTGTGACCCGTTCCAAGGCCATTTTAACTTTGGATACCCACCTAAACTAATTTATTACTACTATGCAGGGAGCTTCTACTTGCCTTGAAAGTCTATGGTATGTAGATAGTGGAGGCTCCAGGCACATGACCGGATGTAGAGCCCTTCTCAAAGACTTCATGGCTCAAGGAGGGGGTGATATATCCTTTGGTAATAATTCAAAAGGGATGGTGCTTGGGTCACGAACTATTCAGGCTGGGAAATTCTAATTTAAAAAGGTCAATCTCATTGACAATCTGAAATTTAATCTTCTTAGTGTTTCACAAATGAGTGACAAGGGCTATGGGTCATTCTTCATGAAGAAAACTTGTCAGATTGTTGGGCCAGAAGTGGTTAAAAAGATTGATCAAATCATAGCTGAGAGCAAAGCACAACTTGTTGCTCATAGGAGTGGCAATGTGTATGTGGTTGATATGTTATGGATAATCCAATGACTGATGCCTGTCTGTTCTCAGTTGCCTCTAACAAAGAGACAGAACTATGGTATATGAGACTTGGCCACACAAATCTGACAACTTTCACCACACTCTCTAAACAAGGCCTTGTAAGAGGCTTACCACAAAATTTTTCACAAGAGAAGAACATTGTGTTTCCTATTTAAAAGGAAAACAACATAAAAGTTCTTACAAACCCATTGGTGAGTCCAAAACTAGTCAGTGCTTATAAATTGTGCACATGGACTTGTTTGGCCCTGTAAAAATCAGGAGTCTAAGTAAAAAAGAAATGTTGTCTTGTCTAGTTGATGATTTTTCAAGGTTTACATGGACTTATTTCATGCACTCCAAGGATGAGACTGCAGGCATTTTGCAAGACTTTGTTAAAAGAGTTGAAATGCAATTTGACCTGCCTGTAGAAGTCTTTAGGAGTGATAATGGGCAGAGTTTGAAAACAAGGAGTTGGATGAGTTATGTGTGTCAAAAGGGATTGTAAGGCAGTACAGTATCCCAAGGACACCAAAACAAAATAGGGTGGTTGAAAGGAAAAACAGAACTTTAATTGAAGCTGCTAGAACCATGCTTGCAGATTCTTGTTTACCTTTGTCCTTTTGGGCAGAGGCTGTAAACACTACTTGCTATGTTTAGAACAGAGTTTTGATCAACTCAGGCATCAATCCACTGCTTATGAAACTCTGTTCAAGATCAAACCACTGATCTCATACATTAAAATCTTTGGCTACCCATGCTTCATTTTAAATCTAAAAGATTAAATTTCAAAATTTGTAGCCAAAGTAGATTGTGGTTATTTTCTGGGATACTCAACCACTGCTAAAGCCTATAGAGTCTTTAATTCAAGGACTAGGTATGTGGAAGAGACCTTGAATGTAAAGTTCAATGAACTTTCTTCATTAAAAATCCCATCAAATCTATGACAGCCTGGGATTTACTTGTACCATTCTAACAAACTGAATCTATGTTCGTTGCATTCTAAACCGCGTTAACAAACTGAATATTTGTGTGTTGTATTCTAAACCGCATTTACTCAATTTTCAGGACGGAAATTCTTTCAACATGGGGATAATGTGACATCCCGGCTTTTTAGGTACCTTAAACGCGCTACTTTATTGTTATTCATCCTACGCTGATTTAATTCGGAGAATTAAATTACACGCTCGCAATAACTACGCTAACTTTGTGAATCTATTGGGTGAATTACGTGCTATGTGTTATTAGACGGGTTGTATCTGAATTACGTGCTATGTGTTATTAGACGCTTGTAGATTATTGTATCACGCTTTGATTTCGCGATTTATTAGTTATAAGCCTTATGTTACCGAATTGTAAAAAAAAACTAAAAATAAATAAATAGCCGAACCGAACCGAGCCGCGAAACGTGTCGACCTTGTGACCACACAAGCCCAACCCGCCACCCACATCCCCCCTTGCGAACACAAGCCCAACCCGCCACCCCACCCTTGCGGCCCAAGGAATAACCCAAACCGCCCCTATGTATATGTATGTATGCATGGGATGTTTAAAATAATCAAAACCCTAATCCCTAGAAGAGTGCGACGGCAGCCCCCCCCTCTCATGGTCGCGCAAGTCTACACTCTCGGATTGATTCCAAGCTTGTCCCGGTTCGCTAATCATCATCGTTTCAAGGTTAGGGTTTAATTGTATTGTGATTCACACTAGGTTTTGTGTAATCTTGATCATGATTATGTGCTTGTATGGTTATTACTATGAAAAAGTGTTGCGGTGTATGATTAGTTCGGATGAATATGCGAATCTTTGCGGTTGTGATGACATGTTGAATACTAAAATCGTAGGCTGCGTTTTATCGATAAAGATCATGATATATATTTAGGGTTTGCATGAATATTGATATATATGATAATATTTGACAAGTTAACCTGCTGTTAATCAATACAACTAAGCGTCATGACCGTTTAAACATGTTCTAATGCGATAAAGTCGAAAACAGTAAGCTGATTGACATTTACAGCCAACTTCAGTTGGCTGTAACCTGATTATTATTTATCGAAAAGTGGATTTTCTGAAGCCTAAAACGTGTATTTTTGAAAAACTCTTCAAAAGGCGCTGGATTCATATTTTTCTGAGGTCGTTTGCTATTTTTAAATGGTCATTTAGTGCAGCAGCTGAAGCTGCGTAAATTCTGCAGAATTTGCAGGTTGTTTATCAAGTCAGATCTCATAGTCTGTATGGGGTTAGGTCACAAAATTTATACAGTAACTGGAGACGGGAATTTCCAAAAATCTCCCACTGGAATTTTGTTAATTGGATGAACGATGCTTTTTAAATAATTTTTCTCATGGACTGCAATCAGAAAGCGACGAATCTGACTGCAGCCTAGTATATGAATGTTTATAAATAATTGGTAAAGATTTAGGATTTGAAAATTCTACACGAAATTCTACAGTCTAATTGACACCTCCTGTAAAACAATTGGAATTTTTGGAAGGTTGGAACTATTTTATAAAAATCCTCGAAAACAGCCCAGTTATGAGCGTACAAGCTGAAACATGATAACTTGCGTTTGTGTGTACCTAAGTGTTGTATGAGTTATCCTGTGTTTATGACAAGTTGGTTTGATCGTCATTTTGTATGGTGATACTTTTCATGTATGATTATGGTTTCGAATTGGTTATTACGTGTGCCGTACTGTGTGTTAGTTATGCGTAGGGTTTTGTGTCGGTGTGTTCACACACTAACTTTAAATCGGTTGACATGTTAGGACGCGATTAGCGTTTCCATCATTTGCTTCTTTTGCGTTTATTCTGACTGAGCATTTTAAGGTGAGTTCACGGCCCATATTTTATCCGGTTTTGAACAACAGGGGGAGAAACATGTATACGCTCTACAACTCATCTTTTCGTTATGCGAAATTAACGCCGTTAACTATTCGGTAACTAAGTTAATGTTAATGTATGTTATGGTCACTAAGTAGCTTTATCACGGAAGTCCTCAACCAACTCTCAGATCGTTAGTATTGGGCTCGATAACGGGGAAATTATAATAGTACTACTGGGCCCGACAAGCCCCACCCGAGCTAGTCGCGCTAGCCGACCGGGAATGGTTAACAGGTGATTAATTTGGCCTAACTTTCGCCATGGTCCGTGATAGACCTGGCAACACAGAGGCAACAACAGTCAGCTTCGATCGCGAACTCTTATGTGACGTAACTTTAGGCTCGCTACCTACATGTTAACATTGAACTTATTTTCGAACCAACATTATTATTCCGGGTTAGGAATAATGGAACTATGTCGTTATCCCGGGTTAGGGATAACGGAGAAAAACAATCTTTTAAACCGAACTTGTGAACTTATAAAAACCTGTGAACTCACTCTTCTTTAATGTTGACACTTGTTTCTTTGCATGTTTCTCAGGACGCTAGGAGCGCTAGGTGCACTCACTTGCATTGATCAAGACATTTTTATCGAGTCTTTATTTACGAATACTTTTTGGGATTTTGATTTTGGCGTTTATGTTGGCGCCCGTTACTTTACATTAATGCTTCCGCTAAACTTTGAAACCTTGATATTTTGAAAATGACTATGAATGTTTACAACAAATGTTTTTGGAAAACGTTTAAATAAATCATGTAGAGTCGTTCGATATTGCTAGTGTCTGAGATTCTCGTTTGATCACATGCCTCGCGGTAATACTCCGCTAGTGGAAATTGAGGGTGTGACAGATTGGTATCAGAGACTCTAGCTATAGAGAACCAGGTTTGCATTAAAAGTAGACCTAAACTATAGCTGTTACACGACATTAGACTTAGTTGGCACCGAACTGTGATATCTTGTTATGTGTTATACTACATTTGTTCTATGTGATATATATATATGCCTATCGTGATATACGCAGCTCGTAACTAACTACACCAACCCAGCAGGCTATGTCATCATCATCATCCGACAGATCTCGACAATCAAGGGCGCTGGGAAAGGCACCCATGGTCGAACCCTCACCACCTCGTGGCGTGGAGACATGCTCAGCTGCTAGGAAAAGACTCGCTCTAGGAGGGGAGTCGTCCTACCGTCCGACCACCGCTATACCGGTCAAACCGGTCAACTCAACAGGAACAGCTGAATGCAGGAGACTATCGAAGCACAAGGATGGCTGATACGTCAGCTGACTGGTAAAACTAGAGAGCTCGTGGAAGAGCAAGATGAGAATAGGAGAGTTCGAAACATTTTAGCTAAGGACCTTCATGCTGAGCAGCTGAGGGCTGACTGGCTCGAAGACAGAGTTCTTGAGTCCAGTTGGAGGATTCACGAACTAGAGCAGAACCAAGCACCACCTATCCCAGTACCCGCACCAGCACCGGCCCCTCCAGCGCCGGTAGAAGACGAAGAGGAGGATCCAGAGGAAGACCCGGAGGAGAATCCGAAGGAAGAAGAGCCGGAACAGGACCTGACTGTTGAAGCTGAAAATGCTGAAGAGGAAGACGACAGTGATACCGACTTGGGAGATAGAGACATAGATGACTAACTCGTCTCGCCAATCTCCATTTTGCTTCCTTTAGTTTGTTTATTTCCACTTATGTTTGAACTTGAAAATTTTATAATTAAACTGATATGTTTGGTTGGTATTTTGTGAGACATTGCAATTTATTTAATCGAATGTTCCTTTTGATTGTTTAATTTGTTGGGTTGACATAACTTGTGTGATTATTGAAGTGTGGAATATGATAACTATATTGGATATATACTTATTGGTGTATGTTTGTGTTGTCTTGCGAAGATCTGAAATGGCATCCGGTCGCCGCGGAAATCTCAACATGTCAACTGAAGAATTGACCGCTCTAATCCAACAACACGTGAATGATGCTCTGGCAGGTGTTCCTAACCCACCAGCAGGTAACCATTATTAAATTTTCATGGGAAAATCTAATAGTTGGGCTAGTAGACTTTCTCGCTGACTACATATCCTCTATCGGTCTTAACCCCTACAAGATGTTCCTGGATGCGAAACCGAGCAAGTTCACGGGAGTTGAAGGACCCATAGGACTGGTCCGTTGGGTCGAAAAGTCTGAATCGGTTTTTGAAATGTGCAATTGCCTTGAAGTTAATAAGGTCAAGTATGCTGCCTCGACGTTGGAAGATGGGGCATTAACCTGGTGGAACGCACAAGTCCAAACGCGTGGACTTGCTGCGGAGAACGCAATGGTCTGGACCGAGTTCAAAGCTCTAATCAAGGAAGAATACTGTCCGCGGGACAGAGTTCAGCAATTGGAACAAGCGTTATGAACCATAAGATGGTCGGGTCAGAAATTGAAGCGTACACGACAAGACATCATGATCTGGTGTTCCTTAGTCCCAATTTGGCTAACACCATCGATAAACGACTTGAGTTTTATCTTGGGGGTCTGGTCCCTGAGATCCAGGGCATGGTAATGTCTAGCAACCCTACGATGGAGCATCAAGCGATTAGACTAGCACATAAACTCACCGATAAGGCAGTGGAGCAAAGGAAGTTACCACCTAGGGGTGCAACTGAAATTGTCCCGGACAACAAAATGAAATTTGAAGACTCACCTGCTCGGCAGTCTTCATCAGCCCAGCCACAACAAGGAAACCAGAAGCGGTCCAACAACTTCAACAATAATCGAGGTCACAACAATCAGTCTGCTAACAACACCCAAAACTCGAGCAGATATGCGGGTCGAAAGCCGCATTGTAATCATTGTAACCTCCATCATCACGGCCCTTGTGCCGGAAATCGCTGCCAACGATGTGGCAAAGAAGGACACGCGGCAAAGGATTGTCGCGGGGAAATCATGTCACGACGAAATCAGAACCAGCACCAGGGTAATAACCGGGGATGTTATCAGTGTGGTAGCACTGCCCATTTCAAGCGAGACTGCCCGCAACTTCACAACAACAACAATGGTGGGAATAACAACAATAACAACAACAACAACAACAATAACAACAATGGCAACAATGGAAATAGTGGCACAGGAGGTTCCAAAGGACGTGCATTCACGCTAGGCCGTGGAGAGGTCAGAAACGACTCAAATGTGGTCACCGGTAAGTTTCCACTTAACGATCATTTTGCTACTGTACTTTTTGATAGGGTGCGGATAAGAGTTTTATATCTGAGTATTTTAGGAAGAACCTAAATCTCACACCTAAACCCCTAGAGACCCCTTACGTCATAGAACTAGCCGATGGTAAATCTGTAGATGTGACTCATCTAGTAACCGGCTGTCAACTTAAACTCGCGGGTCACACCTTTACCATTGATCTGATGACAACTACCCTGGGTAGTTTTGATGTGGTAGCCGGAATGGACTGGCTATCCGACGTCCGAGCTGAAGTTCTGTGTTTCGAGAAAGCTATCCGTCTTCCGCTCTCTAACGATGAAGTCTTGATGGTGCAAGGCGAGAAGGCAGGCGTCATCACGAACATCATCTCTTACATGAAAGCTCAGAAGTATCTTCAGAAGAAGAACTCTTTTGCTTTGCTCGCACTGGTCACCGAGCAGTCTAAGTACGAGAAGCGGATTGAAGATATCCCCATCGTCCGTGACTTTCTCGATGTGTTTCCAGAGGAGTTACCCGGTCTTCCACCACATCGACAAGTGGAGTTTGAAACTGAATTAGCGAGCCATTCGACTCCTATCGCCAAGGCCCCGTACCGCTTAGCTCCAGCAGAGCTGCAAGAGCTGTCTACACAACTTCAAGAATTGTTGGAAAAAGGATTTATCCGACCCAGTACTTCGCCATGGGGAGCTTCGGTCCTTTTTGTCAAGAAGAAGGACGGGACCTTCCGCATGTGCATCGACTACAGGGAACTCAATAAGGTTACCGTCAAGAACCGATACCCATTACCTCGCATCGACGATCTTTTCGACCAGCTTCAAGGGTCAAGCTACTACTCCAAGATTGATCTACGGTCCGGTTATCACCAGCTACGCGTTAGGGAGGAGGATATCTCCAAGACGGCATTTCGCACTTGGTATGACCATTATGAGTTCTTGGTCATGCCCTTCGATCTCACCAATGCACCCGCGGTGTTCATGGACCTCATGAACCGCGTGTGTAAGCCGTATCTCGACAAGTTTGTCTTCGTGTTCATCGATGATATACTCATCTACTCTAAGGGTGAAGAAGAATATGCTAAGCATCTGCGATTATTGCTGGAACTACTTCAACAGGAGAAACTATATGCCAAGTTTTCGAAGTGTGATTTCTGGATTCGGGAAGTTTAGTTCCTCGGGCATATCGTGAATGAAAAGGGTATACACGTCGATCCCGCCAAGATCGATGCTATCAAGAACTGGGAAGCACCCAGGACACCGACAGAGATCCGCCAATTTTTGGGTTTGGCTGGTTACTACAGACGTTTCATCGAGGGATTTCCAAGATCGCACAACCGCTTACCACTCTCCTCATCGCATATGCATCCCGACAGTTGAAGGTCCACGAGAAGAACTACACGACACATGACTTAGAATTGGGAGCAGTTGTGTTTGCACTTAAGATTTGGAGACATTATCTATATGGAACAAGGTGCACAATCTACACGGATCACAAGAGCCTCCAACATATTTTTGACCAGAAGGAGTTGAACATGCGATAGCGTCGCTGGGTCGAACTCCTGAACGATTATGAATGTGCCATTCGGTATCACCCGGGTAAAGCTAACGTGGTAGCTGATGCCCTCCGTCTGAAGGAGCACTTGAAACCTCATCAGGTACGAGCACTACAATTCATAATTCATTCTGGGTTACCCGAACATATACGCGACGCACAGCTAGAAGCAGTTAAGGAAGAGAAATCAAGGCCGAATCTGTGGGAAAGATGGAACGCGATTGGGAAGTGAAACCCAATGGTGCCCGGTATTTCATGAATCGTATATGGGTACCTCTCTACGAAAACCTCAGGAATCTAGTTATGGACGAAGCTCACAAATCCCGATACTCTGTCCATCCTGGTTCGGATAAGATGTATCAAGACCTTAAAGTCGCGTACTAGTGGCCCAACATGAAAGCGGATATAGCCACCTACGTGAACAAGTGTTTGACTTGTGCGAAAGTCAAGGTGGAATACCAGAAGCCATCAGGGTTACTTCAACAACCTGAGATCCCAGTGTGGAAATGGGATTAGATCTCGATAGACTTTATCACTAAACTCCCGCGAACTCCGGGTGGTTGCAATACCATCTGGGTAATCGTGGATCGTCTAACTAAGTCTGCACACTTCCTAGCGACCAAAGAAACATATAAGATGGATAAGTTGACTCGCATCTACATTAAGGAAGTGGTTTCTCGGCACGGGGTGCCAACGTCCATCATTTCAGACAGAGATGCTCGTTTCACGTCCAACTTTTTGCGGTCACTTCAGAAAGCGTTGGGTACACGCTTAGATATGAGCACAGCATACCACCTCAGACGGATGGTTAAAGTGAAAGAACCATTCAGACCTTGGAGGACATGCATAGGGCATGCGTGGTAGACTTTGGGAACAGTTGGGAAATCCACTTGCCTTTAGTGGAATTCTCGTATAACAACAGTTACCATACGAGTATTCAGGCAGCACCGTTTGAAGCATTGTACGGTCGCAAATGTAGATCACCGGTCTGTTGGGCAGAAGTCGGTGACAGTCAACTCACAGGTCCTGAGTTGATACTTGAGGCTACCGAAAAGATTGTGCAAATCAGAAACCGCATGGCAGCGGCACGAGATCGACAGAAAAGTTACGTTGATCAACAACGCAAACCGCTCGAATTTCAAGTAGGTGACCGCGTCCTACTGAAAGTGTCACCCTGGAAGGGTGTAATTCGTTTTGGGAAACGAGGCAAACTAAATCCAAGGTACGTAGGCCCATTTATGATTTCGAAGCGTATCGGGTCTGTAGCTTATCAGTTAGACCTTCCTGCCGAACTCAGTGGAGTTCACAACGTTTTTCACGTGTCCAATCTGAAGAAGTGCCTATCAGATGAGACCCTTGTCATTCCATTGGATGAGATTCAAGTGGATGAGCAACTGCATTTTGTGGAATAACCTATCGAGATCATGGACCATGAGATTAAGACTCGAAGGCACAGCAAGATACCGATTGTCAAGGTTCGTTGGAACTCTAAGCGTGGACCGGAGTTCACGTGGGAAAGAGAGGACCAAATGAAAAGCAAATATCCACACCTTTTTGCAGCTGAGCAGTAATCTGACGTTACCGCCAACTGAATTTCGGGACGAAATTCTTTCAACATGGGGATGATATGACAGCCTGGGATTTACTTGTACCATTCTAACAAACTGAATCTTTGTGCGTTGCATTCTAAACCGCGTTAACAAACTGAATCTTTGTGCGTTGCATTCTAAACCGCGTTTACTCAATTTTCGGGACGAAAATTCTTTCAACATGGGAAAATGTGACATGCCGGCTTTTCAGGTATCTTAAACGCGTTACTTTATTGTTATTCATCCTACGCTGATTTAATTCAGAGAATTAAATTACACGCTCGCAATAACTACGCTAACTTTGTGAATCTATTGGGTGAATTACGTGCTATGTGTTATTAGACGGGTTGTATCTGAATTACGTGCTATGTGTTATTAGACGCTTGTAGATTATTGTATCACGCTTTGATTTCACGATTTATTAGTTATAAGCCTTATGTTACCGAATTGTAAAAAAAAACTAAAAAAAAATAAATAGCCGAACCGAACCGAGACGCAAAACGTGTCGACCTTGTGACCACACAAGCCCAACCCGCCACCCACACCCCCCCCTTGCGAACACAAGCCCAACCCGCCACGCCACCCTTGCGGCCCAAGGAATAACCCAAACCGCCCCCTATGTATATGTATGTATGCATGGGATGTTTTTAAAAAAAATAATCAAAACCCTAATCCCTAGAAGAGGGCGACGGCAGCCCCCACCCTCTCACGGTCGCGCAAGTCTACACACTCTCGGATTGATTCCAAGCTTGTCCCGGTTCGCTAATCATCATCGTTTCAAGGTTAGGGTTTAATTGTATTGCGATTCACACTAGGTTTTGTGTAATCTTGATCATGATTATGTGCTTGTATGATTATTACTATGAAAAAATGTTGCGGTGTATGATTAGTTCGGATGAATATGCGAATCTTTGCGGTTGTGATGATATGTTGAATACTAAAATCGTAGGCTGCGTTTTATCGATAAAGATCATGATATATATTTTGGGTTTGCATGAATATTGATATATATGATAATATTTGACAAGTTAACTTGCTGTTAATCAATAAAACTAAGCGTCATGACCATTTAAACATGTTCTAATGCGATAAAGTCGAAAACTGTAAGCTGATTGACATTTACAGCCAACTTCAGTTGGCTGTAACCTGATCATTATTTATTGAAAAGTGGATTTTCTGAAGCCTAAAACGTGTATTTTTAAAAAACACTTCAAATGGCACTGGATTCATATTTTTCTGAGTTTGTTTGCTATTTTTAAATGGTCATTTAATGCAGCAGCTGAAGCTGCGTAAATTCTGCAGAATTTACAGGTTGTTTATCGAGTCGGATCTCATAGTCTGTATGAGGTTAGGTCACGAAATTTGTACAGTAACTAGAGACGGGAATTTCAGTAAATCTCCCTCTTGAATTTTGTTAATTGGATGAACGATGATTTTTAAATAATATTTCTCGTGGACTGCAGTCAGAATGCGACGAATCTGACTGCAGTCTAGTATATAAATTTTTATAAATAATTGGTAAAGATTTAGGATTTGAAAATTTTACACAAAATTCTACAGTCTAATTGACACCTCCTGTAAAAAAAATTGGAATTTTTGGAAGGTTGGAACTATTTATAAAAATCCTCGAAAACAGCCCAGTTATGAGCGTACAAGCTGAAACATGATAACTTGCGTTTGTGTGTACCTAAGTGTTGTATGAGTTATCCTGTGTTTATGACAAGTTGTTTTGATCGTCATTTTGTATGGTGATACTTTGCATGTATGATTATGGTTTCGAATTGGTTATTACGTGTGTCGTACTGTGTGTTAGTTATGTGTAGGGTTTTGTGTCGGTGTGTTCACACACTAATTTTAAATCTGTTGACATGTTAGGACGCGATTAGCGTTTCCATCATTTGCTTCTTTTGCGTTTATTCTAACTGAGCAATTTAAGGTGAGTTCACGGCCCCTATTTTATCAGGTTTTGAATAACAGGGGGAGAAACATGTATACGCTCTACAACTCTATCTTTTACGTTATGCGAAATTAACGCCGTTAACTATTCGGTAACTAAGTTAATGTTAATGTATGTTATGGTCACTAAGTAGCTTTATCACGGAAGTCCTCAACCAACTCTCAGATCGTTAGTATGGGTTAGATAACGGGGAAATTATAGTAGTACTACTGGGCCCGACAAGCCCCACCCGAGCTAGTCGCGCTAGCCGACCGAGAATGGTTAACGGGTGATTAATTTGGCCTAACTTTCGCCATGGTCAGTGATAGACCTGGCAACACAGAGGCAACAACAGTCAGCTTCGATCGCGAACTCTTATGTGACGTAACTTTAGGCTCGCTACCTACATGTTAACATTGAACTTATTATGAACCAACATTATTATTCCGGGTTAGGAATAATGGAACTATGTCGTTATCCCGGGTTAGGGATAACGGAGAAAAACAATCTTTTAAACCGAATTTGTGAACTTATAAAAACCTGTGAACTCACTCTTCTTTAATGTTGACACTTGTTTCTTTGCATGTTTCTTAGGACGCTAGGAGCGCTAGATGCACTCACTTGCATTGATCAAGACATTTTTATCGAGTCTTCATTTACGAATTATTTTTGGGATTTTGGTTTTGGCGTTTATGTTGGCGCCCGTTACTTTACTTTAATGCTTCCGCTAAACTTTGAAACCTTGATATTTTGAAAATGACTATGAATGTTTACAACAAATGTTTTTGGAAAATGTTTAAATAAATCATGTAGAGTCGTTCGATATTGCTAGTGTCTGAGATTCTGGTTTGATCACATGCCTCGCGGTAATACTCCGCTAGTGGAAATTGAGGGTGTGACAGATAAATTTACATTTGATAATGTGTCTGTCAAGACTAATCCTGCAGATACACCACAATCTTCACCACAAGACTATGGATATGACATTGTGATTCCATATAAAGTCACTTCCACAATCAAAGAAATAGATGTTACTAAGAATTGTGAAAACTCTACCACTACTGGATCAACCACTGTTGATCCTCAATCCTTTGCCAGCTTATCAAATTTAACCTCTGTTGACAAAAGTCCAACCTGTGTGGATAAAAGTCAACATGTTTCCACACCTCTCCCTCCAATACCTCCAGCTCCATTTCAAACAAATGTTGGCTCTTCAAATTTCCAACAGATGTTAGCTCAGATGATTCCCATCTGCAGCCTTCACCTCAAAATGCTATTTTTCCATATAAGGGAGATCTAATCTACCTTAAAAGTCATCCATCTGATTAAATTATTGGCAACATCAATGAAGGGGTGCTCACTAGAAGTCAATCCTATAACATTTATCTTTTTGCTGGTTTCCTATCTCTCACACAACCTATCAAGTACCAAAAGGCACCAAAAGACAACAATTGGGTAGAAGCCATGCAAAAAGAGCTCCTTCAGTTTAAAAGACAACAAGTATGGGAACTTGTACCATTGCCAAAGGATGTAAGTCCAATTGGCACAAAATGGGTCTTCAAAAACAAAACTGATGAAAGGGGTATTATTGTCAAGAATAAAGCTAGGCTTGTGGTTCAAGGTTACAGACAAGAAGAAGGCATTGACTATGATGAAACCTTTGCTCCTGTAGCAAGATTAGAAGCCATCCGACTATTCTTAGCCTTTGCTGCCAACCACAGTACCAAGGTGTTTTAAATGGATATAAAAAGTGAATTCTTGTATGATAAGATCAAAGAAGAGGTATATGTTTGTCAACCTCCTGGCTTTGAAGATGCATTTTATCCTGATCATGTCTATAAGCTTAATAAAGCTTTGTATGGCTTGAAACAAGCACCAAGAGCCTGGTATGAAACTCTCTCCACTTTTCTCTTATCCATAGGTTTTACAAGAGGTAAAATTGATAAAACCTGGTTTTTAAAATGGAGAGGAAAAGATTTGATGCTTGTCCAAATTTATGTGGATGACATCATTTTTGGATCCACATGCACTGCCATGTGTGAAGAGTTCATACAACTCATGGAAGCAGAGTTTGAAATGAATATTATGGGTGAGCTCCAATGCTTTCTTGGTCTTCAAGTAAAGCAATTGCAAAATGGTAATTTCATTCATCAAAGTAAGTATGTCAAAGAACTACTTACAAAATTTGATATAAATGATTGTAAACCATGTAGCACACCCATGGCAACCACAAAGCTTGTCACTTTTGATGACAAAGATGACTTGGTTGATCAAACTCTATATAGAAGCATGATAAGTTCTCCATTGTACCTAACTGCATCAAGGCTAGACATCATGTTTGCAACATGTGTTCGTGCCAGATCCCAATCAGCACCTAGGAAGTCCAATCTCATTGTTGTAAAAAGGATATTCAGATATATAAAAGGTGCTCCCACACTTGGTATCTAGTATCTAGCTAATGGAAATATTGAGCTCTCAGGTTATTCAAACAGTGATTTTTGTGACAAGTGGTAAATAACCGGTAATTAGTACAAACTAATCACTATTTTTTAGTACATAATCTCATACATTTTATCGTAATTTGATTACATAAATGAGTCGTACGTCATATCATAAGTGTAGGACAAGTGAATCATGCCATAACATATATTGGTTTTTGTTACGACGCGAAACAAATCAAACTGTGCCCTAAAAGTGTTGGTAGAAAGTGTCACACCCCAACCCGCAGCGGAATAAAAGTCGGAGCATGATTGGGTTATCACCAAAGCTCATGATATTTACTAAAAAGTTTCATATTTATTAAATTCAAATTTTAAATTCAAATATCAAATAAACAAAGTCATACAAATACAAAAAAAAGACTCTAAATGTTTAATAGCTTGTTTATTCTTCTAGGTCATCCTAAGTGTTTCTTTCCTCAACAGGATCACCTGTATCATGTGTAAAACAGGGGAGATTTTGGGTCAACAAAAGTTGGCGAGTGAACCTTGTTAAAACATTTTAAATAATTGCATGTTTTATTTATTAAAGAAAATTCGTGCATAAATCACATGTGAGCAAATATATAAATGTAAACAATTACAAACCACATTGAATGAATATATGACATGAATGATGATGTATTTGAGATCAAGGCTCAATCAAATGGAGCCGATCTGATGAGGCACCTGATGCTCAACCGTATCCCACGAGGAACTGATGGGCCTAATGAAATGAGTGCACTGAAATGATAAATTTAATCCATATAATAATAATCACACAACAACCATTTCATATTTGATCACAAGATGATATAGGCACAAGTGTTTAAATAAAATAATGGAATTGTACGACACATGATACACCCAAAACGTGATTAAAACGAAGAATTTGTAGAGATTCACTCACCGTGAGTGCGTTTTTCTAGATTGATGAAGAGTGCGCACGAATTGAGGATTTGATCGACGAACGAATACTAACCTAAAATAATAATGCGATAAATCGATAAATATAAACGGTTTAATATTTTGATTTAATACTTTTTGTTAGGTTTTTAGGTTATTTTTGATGGTATTTTGTTGAGGTTATATACCCTTTAAAATTATACATTTTATGTATTTTTAATTAGATTTTTAACCAAAGTATTAATATATATACAATAAATAAGATAAGATAAATAAATATAAAAAAAATAATTGTCAGATCTGATGTCTGACCGGGTCGCATGATTTATTAAGCGTCGTGTGCGGGATTCAAACTTGAGACCTGTTGTTCGTGTGCACGCAGCTCTTCCAACTGAGCTACGCGTCTAACCCGAAATAAACTCCATTTTTATTACTTATATATACAAACTAGGTTTAATTATATTTTGTTTTTATTTAAAAAGGTTTTATAAGGGTCAAACCGGTTTCAATAACCCGAATCGAACTCGGTACCTGAGGTTTCGTGTGCACACAGCCCAACCAGTTGGGCTGTGTGTCTAACCCGTAGTATCCCAGAGTTACATTAGTTATATAAACTTACAGATAGGTGATCTGATTAGGTATAAAAAGTTTGGGTTTTATTTTAGAAAGTCGGTAACGTGTGTGATTCGAACCTGGTATCGATAGTATGAAATGCACACAGTCCACCACTGGCTGTGTGTCTAACCTGTTTAAATGACCAAGTTTAATTATACATATATCCTTCATAACTTCATCTTCTTCATTTTACCCAGACATATGAACAACTGACGATTTCCCTTGAACTGAATTGTTTAGATTGAACAGAATAGACATTACACAGAGTAAGGGTTAGATGAGCGTACCGAAATGAAAGAGTGTTACACTCCTCCGGTTGACCTCGGTGTTGATCGGATATTTCCGGTGATTAATTCCGGCCAAAAACAGAACAACTTTCCGATGAAGCAGAACGTTTGATCAGAGAGAATAGGAGCAGCAACTCGAAGGTAGTGAGCGAGTTCAATTGTGATGGCAAGGCTAGTATTTATAGATTGAATATTTCGGTTTTTCTTTTAATCCATGATTATTGAAATCATTGATTCCAGTCAGTTACCCTCAAAAAATTCGGGTTCCGCGCGTAACTTGCGATTTGGATTCGGTTACAATCAACAGAGGTCGCGCGGTATGATGATTGGAATAGCGGTTACGGATTTGATTGATGAACTTGTAGGTTTTCGCTCTTAAATCTACTATAAAACTTATTTATTTACAAATCAAGTCACTAAAGTGTGTGCAGAGTAGTGGTGTTTCGTGTGTGTGTGCAAGCGGGAGACCCGGGTTCGAAACCCGGCTACTCCTTGCAAATGTTTGTTTTCTTTTTAGAGTTTATTTTTATTTCATTTACCTATTATTATTATTATTATTTATTATTTTATTATTATTATATTTTATTATTATTATTATTATAGTTTTTAAATTCTACAATATTTATTAATTATGACATAAAAATATAACCGGCACTAATAGGATACGCAACGAATTTAAACTGAATATTTGATTGATAAACGAAGCGGGTTTTGAACCCGTTTTACATAAATGTTACAGTATCCCCTACTTTTAGAAATTTCGTCCCGAAATTTAAGTAGTAGTGGTAACCGAAAGAGGTTCGGTACTTTTTGCGCATTGAGTCTTCACATTCCCAAGTAAACTCGGGCCCTCGTTTTGACTCCCAACGTACCCTGATAATTGGAATACGACTTCGCCTTAAACGCTTCTCACCGAAATCCATGATTTCCACTGGTCTTTCAACGAAGTGCATTGATTCATCGACTTGAATGTCTTCTAGAGGGATATGGAGGTTTTCGTCGCGAGGCACTTTTTCAAATTTGATACGTGGAACGTGGGATGAATTCTGTTGAGTTCTTCTGGTAGGTCAAGCTTGTAGGCTACAGGTCCTACTCTTTCGAGTATCTTGAAAGGTCCTACGTAGCGTGATGCTAGCTTGCCCTTTTGGCCAAAACGAACCACTCCCTTCCACGGTGATACTTTCAAAAGTACTCGATCACCAACACAAAACTCCAAAGGCTTTCGTCGTTTGTCAGCATAACTCTTTTGACGACTTTGAGCCGCTAGAAGATTGTTTCGAATTTGAAGGATCTTGTCGGTTGTTTCTTGAATTAATTCAGGTCCGGTGATTTGCGCTTCACCAATTTCGTGCAACATACTGGAGATCGGCATTTACGACCGTATAAAGCCTCGAAAGGGCCATGCCGATACTTGAATGATAGCTATTGTTGTACGAAAACTCGACTAACGGTAGATGAGCGTCCCAGTTCCTTTTGAAGTCTATGACACATGCTCGAAAGCATGTCTTCAAGAGTTTGGATGGTGCGTTCAGATTGACCATAGTTTGGGGGTGAAAGGCGGTACTGAGATCTAACCGTGTACCCAAAGCGGTTTGTACGGCTCGCCATGTTCGTGAAGTGAAACGACCATCGCGGTCCGAAATGATGCTTAACGGTACACCATGATGGCTTACGATCTCGTTGATGTAGATATGAGCTAACTTCTCTTCTTGAAGTCCTCGCGAATTGGAATGAAGTGAGATGATTTTGTAAGACGATCAATGATTACCCATATGGTGCCATACCCACTGGAGGTGCGAGGTAACCCGTAATGAAGTCCATGGTTATGTTTTCCCACTTCCATACAGGTATTTCGGGTTGGACTAGAAGTCCTGAAGGTCTTTGATGTTCAGCTTTCACTTTGGAACAGGTAAGGCATTTGGAAACAAAAACAACGATGTCCTTTTTCATGCCAGGCCACTAGTAGGTGTATCGTAGGTCTTGATACATCTTATCAGCTCCTGGGTGTACAGAGTATCGTGTCCTGAGTGCCTCATTCATGAGGAAATCACGAAGGTTATCGCCATCAGGAATCCATATGCGGTTTAAATAGTATAGAATATCGTCAGATTTGGTTTCAATTTTGAGTTCAGCTCCACATGATAGCTCATCGCGTACGTCATTTTCTGTTACAGAAACATGTTGAGCTGCCCGAATTCGATCTTTGATGTCGGTTATGATTTGCGAACATAGAAGACGAATAGAGTTCGCATAACCTTTTCGACTGAGCGCATCGGCCACCACGTTTGCCTTGCCAGGATGGTACCGAATTTCACAGTCGTAGTCGTTGAGAAGTTTGACCCATCTTCGTTGCCTCATATTCAACTCTTTCTGGTTGAAGATATGTTGGAGACTCTTGTGGTCAGTGTATATTTCATACTTGTACGTAGAGGTAATGTCTCCATATCTTGAGAGCGAACACGACGGCTCCAAGTTCCAGGTCGTGGGTGGTGTAATTCTTCTCATGGACTTTGAGTTGCCTAGAGGCATAGGCTATACTTTTCCTCTTTGCATCAATACACACCTAGTCCTTGCCCTGATGCTCGCAATAAACCACAAAGTCATCGCAATCCTCAGGAGTGTAAGGACAGGTGCGTCACAAAGCTTTTGCTTTAAAGTTTGGAAGGCCTCCTCTTGCTTAGGTCCCCAAATGAAAGGTTTTCCTTTGTGAGTCAAGGCCGTGAGCAGGACGGCGATACGGGAAAAATTGGCAATGAAGCGTCGGTAATAACCAGCCAAACTAAGAAATGACCTAACTTCGGTAGGGTACGTGGCGCTTGCCATTCCTGTACTGCCTTGATTTTTGAAGGATCGACATGAATCCCTTTGTCATTGACGACATGACCAAGGAATTGTACCTCTCCTAACCAGAATTCGCATTTTGAGAACTTAGCGTAAAGCCTTTCAGTTCTTAAGAGTGTAAGTATAAGTCGAAGGTGTCGCTCATGATCGGATTTTGACTTGGAGTAGATAAGGATGTCGTCAATGAAGACTATGACGAAAGGTCGAGGTAGGGTTTGCATACCCTATTCATTAAATCCATGAAGACAATGGGCGTTGGTTAAACCGAAGGCATAACCATAAAACTCGTAATGACCATAACGAGTTCGGAAGGCGGTTTTTGGGATATCTTCCTCGCACACTCTAAGCTGATGATAACCAGAACGAAGGTCGATTTTGGAAAAACAGGCTGCGCCTTGAAGTTGGTCCAGGAGGTCATCAATGCAAAGGCAGTGGATAGCGATTCTTAACCGTCAATTTGTTGAGTTCTCTATAATCAATGCACATGCGAAACGTTCCATCTTTCTTCTTCATAAAAAGAACAGGCGCACCCAAGCAAATGAGCTAGGACGTATAATCCTTTGTCAGTCAACTCCTGCAGTTGACAGGCCAATTCTTGCATCTCGGATGGGGCTAACCTATAAGGAGATTTTCGACGGTGTAGCGCCAGGCACAAGATCGATGTGAAATTCGACTTCTCTCACAGGAGGAAGTCCTGAAACGTCGTCGGGAAAAACTTGTGGGAATTCCTTCACAATTGGAATATCTTCGAGCCTCCTCTCCTTGCCTCCCTTCTTGACGACGTGAGCTAGAAATGCGACGTAGTTCTTGCGGAGATAACTTCGGGCTTGAAGGCAGGACATCAATTTAAGTCCTTTCGAAGGGGTTTCCCCAAAAATACGTAGTGTCTGACCGTCTGCGAGAGGAATACGAATGAATTTGTCATGGCACACCACTTTGCGTGATGCTGGCTGAGCCAGTCCATACCGATTATAACATCGAAACTTCCCAACCTCATAGGAATGAGGTCAATTGGGAATCGTGATCGTTTAGGGTGAGTGCACAATCGCGTATAATAGAATTTAATGAAGTGGGCTTTCCGTCAGCAACTTCCACCGTTAGAGATTCAATAAGATTAACACGAGGTTGGTCGAGGATAGATTCGAATTCTAAAGACACAAAGTTCTTGTCCGCACCAGTATCGAATAATATGGATGCATAACTACCATTGATGAGAAACGTACCGTTGACCACATTGTTGTCAGCCCTGGCTTGGTTGGCATTGATATTGAAAGCTCTTCCTCTGGCAGGTGGAGGAGCTTGGTTCACTTGGTTTACCGGGTTTGCTTGAGCTTGGGCATGGATGATGTTCACTAAACGTGGACAAGTGTTCCTAAAGTGGTTTGGGTCCCCATAATTGAAACAGGCTCGCATGGGTTGCATCATGGGGTAGTTGGGTTGGTAGTAAGGTTGGGCTGCATGTTGTACAGGTGGTAGAAGTAAGGGTTATTGGGCTTGGCCCACCATTTGATTTTGGGTTTGGGTTGGAGGTTGACTGCGGTTTAATCGCTGAAGGGTACGGCAGGTTTGGATGGTGTCACCCGCATGACCACATCTGGTGCAATGTTGGCAGGGGTTTTCAGGGGATGATGATATTGACAACGGTTACACTTCGGGTGTGGGCCAGTTATGGCCTTTTAAATGGTGCGGCCGGAGGGGCAACTTGGGTGACTGGTGCAGCAGTGATGGGAGGGTTGGTTTGGGTGACGACAAAGTTCTTGCATTTCGCTTCCTCTTACCAGCAAACTTCGAGGATGAACCTGGGGCCCAATGGGTGTTTTCTTCTTCTCCTCTTTGAATTTGTCGTTTCGAATGCGATTTTCAGTGAGTTCCGTAGCTAACTCCATTGCGGCTTCAAGTGTTTCAGGCGAAGTGCTTAAAACTGAATCTTGGATTTTCGAGGGGAGGCCTCGAATGTAGTGTTCGACTAAGCGGTATAAGGGGGTGAACAGATTGGGGATCATTTGGTTTAACTCGAGAAATCTCTTATTGTACGAAGTGTGGTCTCCTTCCTTTTGTTTCAATGCGTGAAACTCGTCTTCTAGCTTTTTGATTTTGCTTCTTGGACAGAAGCGTCTCGTCATGATTTCCCTTAACTCTTCCCATGTTAAGGCCATGGCATCTTCAATGCCTCGCTTACCCTTTTCCGTGTTCCACCAGGTAAGGGCTACCCCAAACAACCTTCCAGTCGCGTAACGTACCTTACGGTCCTCGGGACAGTTGCAATTGAGGAAAGTGTTTTCCATCTCCTCAAACCAGTGAAGGAGAGCGGTGACACCTTCAGTCCCTTCATATTTTGGGGGATCGCAGGATTTGAAGTGTTTGTAGGTGCATTTGGGGGTTTTGGGAGGAGGGTTGGCGACGCTTTGGTCTTCTTGGTTGGGAGGGTTGATGGGATTAGCGTGAGGGCTTGTTGAACTTGTAGCACGATGTCAGGAAGTACTGCGGCCATTTGTTTAGCAATTTGTGTGCCAAGCGTTCGTTTGACTTTCCTGACCTTCTACCTCCACGTAATTGCCTAGCCGACATCTACAGGAACATGTGTAGGAAGATTGTGAGTTCAAGAATTTCCTAGGTGTCAAGTGTCGTAAAAAAATATGAAAACAACATAACTGAAAATAATTTAACTACATCCATAGGATGTCTTGGGTTTGCTCATGTTTGGGCCTCCAAATGTTCCCCATACCATTGCCTGTGTAGTCATGTGGGCCCCCATGACTATTGGGCTTGGTAGGATTCACATTGGTGTCGGCGGGTTAACACTCGCACCACCCGAATGAAAATCGTAAAACATGATTGCGAGATGTATGGTCGGAGGGTGTCCAGGTTAAGACACAATGACAGCTCAAAGTGGGGTTAGCTCACACGACGTTTGGTATAGCATGCTTTGGCCTAATAGGTCCTTCGTACTCTCATCGTTAGTCCCCAGGTAGGCAAACTGGTCCTTTATTTTGGATTTATACGAATGCCAAGCCTAGACAGGACGTTCCGACTACCGGTACTCGTACCCTTCCAGTTACTACATGCCCGTCGTGAAAACTCACTTTGATGTGATTTGAAAAATACGAAATCATTGCAAAAATCATGGAAATCGTGAGGTGTGTGCTTTCATAGATATGGCATGTTATGAGGTTATGAACTATGATGAGCATTGAATATTAACATGTACTTGTGAGTGTGCTTGCATAGTATTGGGTGTGAACATGAAACATATAAACATCATGAATTTTGCATGTAACACATAAACAATTAAAATTTAATCGACTATAATATAGGTTCCGAGGGTCTAATAACTATCCTATATCCCTATAGCCACAAGCTCTGATACCAATCTGTCACACCCCAACCCGCACGGAATAAAAGTCAGGGCATGATTGGGTTATCACCAAAGCTCATGATATTTACTAAAAAGTTTCATATTTATTAAATTTAAATTTCAAATTCAAATATCAAATAAACAAAGTTAATACAAATACAAAAAAAAAAGACTCTAAATGTTTATTCCAACGCAAAAGCTTGTTTATTCTTCTAGGCCATCCTAAGTGTTTCTTTCCTCAACTGGATCACCTGTATCATTGTAAAACAGGGGAGATTTTGGTCAAACAAAAGTGGCGAGTGAACCTTGTTAAAACATTTTAAATAATTGCATGTTTTATTTATTAAAGAAAATCCGTGCATAAATCACATGTGAGCAAATATATAAATGTAAACAATTACAAACCACATTGAATGAATATATGACATGAATGATGATGTATTTGATATCAAGGCTCAATCAAACGGAGCCGATCTAATGAGGCACCTGATGCTCAACCCGTATCCCACGAGAAACTGATGGCCTAATGAAATGAGTGCACTGAAATGATAAATTTAATCCACATAATAATAATCACACAACAACCATTTCATATTTGATCACAAGATGATATAGGCACAAGTGTTTAAATAAAATAATGGAATTGTACGCACATGATACACCCAAAACGTGATTAAAACAGGGAATTTGTAGAGATTCACTCACCGTGGGTGCGTTTTTCTAGATTGATGAAGAGTGCGCACGAATTGAGGATTTGATCGGCGAACGAATACTAACCTAAAATAATAATGCGATAAATCGATAAATATAAACGATTTAATATTTTGATTTAATACTTTTTGTTAGGTTTTTAGGTTATTTTTGATGGTATTTTGTTGACGTTATATACCCTTTAAAATTATACATTTTATGTATTTTTAATTAGATTTTTAACCAAAGTATTAATATATATACATTAATAAGATAAGATAAATAAATATAAAAAAAATAATTGTCAGATCTGACGTCTGACCGGGTCGCATGATTTATTAAGCGTCGTGTGCGGGATTCGAACTTGAGACCTCTTGTTCGTGTGCACGCAGCTCTTCCAACTAAGCTACGCGTCTAACCCGAAATAAACTCCATTTTTATTACTTATATATACAAACTAGGTTTAATTATATTTTGTTTTTATTTAAAAAGGTTTTATAATGGTCAAACCGGTTTCAATAACCCGAATCGAACTCGGTACCTGAGGTTTCGTGTGCACACAGCCCAACCAGTTGGGCTGTGTGTCCCGTAGTATCCCGGAGTTACATTAGTTATATAAACTTACAGATAGGTGATCTGATTAGGTATAAAAAGTTTGGGTTTTATTTAAGAAAGTCGGTAACGTGTGTGATTCGAACCCGGTATCGATAGTATGAAATGCACACAGTCCACCACTGGACTGTGTGTCTAACCGTTTAAAAGACCAAGTTTAATTATACATATATCCTTCATAACTTCTTCTTCTTCATTTTACCCAGACATTTGAACAACTGACGATTTCCTTGAACTGAATTGTTTAGATTGAACAGAATAGACATTACACAGAGTAAGGGTTAGATGAGCGTACCGAATTGAAAGAGTGTTACACTCCTCCGGTTGACCTCGGTGTTGATCGGATATTTCCGGTGATTAATTCCAGCAAAAAACAGAACAACTTTCCGATGAAGCAGAACGTTTGATCAGAGAGAATAGGAGCAGCAACTCGAAGGTAGTGAGCGAGTTCAATTGTGATGGCAAGGCTAGTATTTATAGATTGAATGTTTCAGTTTTTCTTTTAATCCATGATTATTGAAATCATTGATTCCAGTCAGTTACCCTCAAAAAAATTCGGTTTCCGCGCGTAACTTGCGATTTGGATTCGGTTACAATCAACAGAGGTCGCGCGGTATGATGATTGGAATAGCGGTTACGGATTTGATTGATGAACTTGAGGTTTTCGCTCTTAAATCTATTATAAAACTATTTATTTACAAATCAAGTCACTAAAGTGTGGGCAGAGTAGTGGTGTTTCGTGTGTGTGTGCAAGCGGGAGACCCGGGTTCAAACCCGGCTACTCCTTGCAAATGTTTGTTTTCTTTTTAGAGTTTATTTTTATTTTCATTTACTTATTATTATTATTATTATTATTATTATTATATTATTATTATTATTATGTTTTAAATTCTACAATATTTATTAATTATGAAACATAAAAATATAACCGGCACTAATAGGATAAGCAACAAACTAAACTGAATATTTGATTGATAAACGAAGCGGTTTTGAACCGTTTTACATAAATGTTACAGAAAGTGTTAGGCGCACTATTCGCGTTTGCACTATTCATGTCAGCAAAACCGTTGAAACTAAACAGAACAATGAATAACGGCATACTAATGACATAACTGAGTCCATATATACAAGAAAACACTAATGTGGGAACAAATCTTGCAATAATACATAACTTTCCGGTGCAACGCCTAAATTACAAAATTGTCCATTTCGACTAAAAAGGTGACAATTTCAATTCATCCACAACATTAATTTGTATTTTCTGGATTACAGAATTGTAACAAACATTGACAAACACCTTAAAACAACATGAGGATATCAAAAATACATAAAAGACATCATTTCCGGTCGTACGACAAGCAGCACAACTTGAACCGAAAGCGACCGATTGCCGAACTAACAAATATTTCACTGGCCGATAGCCTCATACATTGATCCAGAGGGCTAGTTAAGCTTCATTTGGGATCCGAATTCCCTTCAACAATCTTGAGGTTATGGCAATACAACTTCCGGAAATATTCGGCGATAAAATATATAAGTGTCGATATTGAGCAAATAATGAAACGGAAAGCGTTTCAGCCACCCAAACTCAACGTCTACTCGACTTGTGAACTAGTGCTATATTTACCATCCAAAAATTTATACCAACTAGTCCAGGGAACTAATTAACATTACTTAACATCCTAAACCCTAATTACTCTCTAATGATGCAAGACCAACCCCTAATTTATCATAGTTAATTTAAACACATAAATATCTAATAAATTATCACATGTATAAAATAATTTATACTTAATCCCCCTAATGTGGGATACCACCCACTTGATTTATGTTGAAAAATGAAGATTTAGGCATAGTAGAAAGATGTGATCTTGACTTGGTTTGAAATTTATATAAAATCATCATGCTTCAATACTTCATTTCACAATATATATATATATATATATATATAATATATATATATATATATATATAATATATATATATAATATATATATATAAGAAACCTCCTTGAACTCCCCCTCATCCACGGCTACATCCTACCACCAAAATCCACCCTTTTTCACCATTAAACACCACATTTTATTCCTTTCAAGCCCTCACAAGATCATCTATGGAGTTTGCAAGCATGGGAGCATTAGAGCTTTCCTTGGAGCTTATTTGTCTTCTTAATCTTCACTTAATCTTGTGCAAACTTGTAAGCTAATCTTTTACCCTGTTCAAGTTCCTTATGATATATGGTTTATGAAAGTACTTGTTGATCATCTTGAAGATAAAGAACAATCCAACTTAAAAACCCTAACCTCACCTTAATAATCTACTAAATATCGTTTATTATGTGTTGATTATGTGTATTAGTGTTAACTAGTTCACATGATTATGTTGATTATGTTAAAAGTAAATTGTTTAAATGGATGATCTTGTATGAATAAGAATATAAATGATGATTTAAACATGGTGATGTTAATTCTAAACAAGATCATCAACCTCATAATCCATGAACTTTACTACATCTTAAAAATGATTTATTACATATATGTGACTTTTATAAGGAATAAACACCATGATTTATGTTATGATCATCCTAAAAAGTTTAGTAAACAAAGTGGTTTACAGTGGAGATCTTGATTAGAAAATATAACAAAAATGATGGCTTTAATGAACTAATAAATATGAGAAGATCTCATTATTTTTAAGTAAAGTTGTTAAAATATATATTTACAAAAGTCTATGGAAATGAGGATGAAAAGTGTATAAATCATGCATACAAAAGCTGTATATTAAACTTTAGTTGATGATTGATTGTGATTGTGGGTCTAAACATGATTTAAATACGTTTTTAAAACGTGGAAAACGCCATAGTTTAGGGAAACTATGGCGAAATTTTCTAAAATGACGCGACTAAAGTATAATTAGCAGGGTGATTAACGAGAGTAAACGCAATTAGTGACCTAAACCATCATTAAGGAAGTTTTAATGACAAGGGTTAAACCCCTAACCTTCCAAGGATTTAACAAATACTTATATATATTCTTACAAGTCAAAAATGAGAATTTATTACAATATATATAATATAATATATGGGGATAAAAATATATGCATATCCTTTGTCACCATAATTAAATGTGTAAAATACAATGTGTATGTATTTAGAAAGTCAAGGTATACAATACAAAATACCCAACTAATACAACACAACAAATACTTGAAGGTTATCAAGTATGAATAACATGAATACATACACTTTTACACGATTCTTGAAACAATAATCGGACGAGCGGACAAGACGGACAATGGTCGAATTTATAAAATACACCGTCACATCGTCGATCAACGAACATATCCAACATGAAGAGCTACTATGACATTTGGTCGATTTTCGATGCGAAAATATATATATTAAACGACAACGACGACATGTCTAAAAATAATATATTTTAGACACTGAACGAATATATATATTAACCATGACAAAATCCAAAAGTTAGGAGGTATAGAAATTACTAGGTGATTTTATAAAAGTATATAAACATACTTAAAAATCTAAACTTAGTAAAAATCACCAAGTGCAAGATTATAAATGATATGGACTCATGAAATTAAGTTGGGCAAAGCCCATTATATAAAAGACTTTGGCAACGCCCAAATACACAATCACATAATTTCATGGCTAGGCCCAAATATTTAAATTTCATGGGCTAGGCCCAAACATATAAAATTTCATGGGCTAGGCCCAATCACATAAATGCATGGGCTAGCCCAATGACATAAATTACATGGGCTAGCCCAATCGCATAAAGACATGGGCTAGGCCCAATGACATAATTACATGGGCTAGGCCCAATCACATAAAGACATGGGCTAGGCCCAATGAATAAATTTCATGGGCTAGGCTCAATCACAGAAAGACATGGGCTAGACCCAATGACATGCGTGCAAGGCAAGAGGACATGTGAAGGGCAAGGCCCGTTCACACACGATCGAATAATGACAATATATGTATATAAATAATAATGAATAAACGAACTACCAATACTATAATAATATTAAAGTTGTTCTAATAGATAAATATATACACAGTAAGAATTCAAGATGAACAACTTGTATGAGGTCCAACGAGACCTAGGTGTCTAATGAAGTTAATACACATGTAGGTTACACACGTGTACGGACACTCGAATTCAATAAGTACGACTTACGAAACGCAAAATAGTGAGTTCATGTCCCTCCTTTCAATATTTCAAAGTTTTATTTTTAAAAGCAATCGAGGGGAAATACATGTCATAACAAATGGTATGTTAGCTATGGGGTTAGATGATAACACGATCAATGTGCGTAAGTAGGATGATGACAAGAGAAACCATTAATCACTTAGTTACCAAGTTGAAAAAGGTATAGATCTATCGAGTTTGAGGCGCGTTATTGGTGCATAATGTCTATTGCCTACGTCTAGGATATGTTTTTTATGTATATAGGGCTTAGAATGTCAGATTTTGTATGTTAATATAAGTTTTATTTGTTTTGTTGTTGGCTCATACGAGTGAGTCTTGTGACTCGTACGAGTGACACTCTGTCACTCATATGAGGCACCATCGCACGAGTCACACTCAGACACTCTCTTATGCCAGTCATATCGACCTATAAATAGAGGAGCCTAAGTGTTTGTCAGTATCTGTTGGTTGATGTACGGCGAAGCCCTGTCAAATTGTTTACTTGCTCTGTACTTGTTCACGTTTACAATATAATTCAAGGCATTTAAGCAGTAGATCTTACTTGTTTGTTTGTCAAACTCACTAACAATGAATTCCGCCTCTATTAGCTGAGTCAGATCAGTCCGGTGCTCATCAGAGGAGAGCTGATCCCCTCTCACAAGTGGTATCAGAGCCTTGAGGCCTAATCTGAGGACAAACATCAAGTTTATGCATACTACCAACAGTTTTAGATTCAGATTCACCATTGGAGTTTTTAAATTTATACTTTCCCATATAGATATCGGAATTGGACGAATTCATGGTGAAAGTTGACTAGGATTTTTGTACATCACTTAAAATCAAACCAATCATCCTTGAAAATTTCAGATCTAAAATTGAACTAATCATGTCGAAATTTGTAAAAATCATCCGTTTGGTGACCTGAGTTGTTTCGTACGAGTAGAGAGATAACTCGTATGAACGGCTATCCGTATAAATTAAGTATTCGTACGAACGAAAAATAAGTTTTCCTAAAAACTTACAAGTTTAAAAACTGTCATTCGCACGAAGCAATGATTCTATGAATTAGTCGTTCGCACGAGTAACATTTCACTCGCACGATCATCTCATTCGTACAAATCTTAGAATCGCACAAGTATATCACTCGCACGACCATCTCTGTCGCAAGAGCATTTTTGTCATCCGCACGAATCATTCTAATCAGTTTTTCGAAAGTGTGTTTTTACAACTTTTGTAGAAAAATGGAAGAGGAGTTTTATAACGCATTTGCTGCCTCAGCGGTCAGAACTACTACAGCTCAAATATGAACCTCGAGAATGAGATGGGTACGATGACAAAATATCAAGCTCCGGTTGGAGAAAACGGTCTGGAAAATATCAAGTTCCGATTGAAGCAAAATATCAATCTCCGATTGGAGAAAACGATTTGGAAAAAACGTTAGCTCAATTTTCGAATTTTAAAAGAGAGAAGTTCATAAACGAGAAAAAGATGATGAACATCTTACAACAAGCCAGGAAGCCATAGTGGTGCTGTTACAACATGATGATGATGCACAATCGTTATGGAATACTCTTCGATTAAATTCCAAGAAAGCGCATAGTTGCGAAAAGGGAAGCGAGCGTTTTTAAGTAAAGAATTTGATATCTTTACTTTGATCAAGGGAGAGACAGTGAAACAACTGATTGAAAGATATTGTCATTGGTTGTGCAAATGAACGTATAGGAATCGTAAAGACAAATGAAGAATTAGTCGATAAACGGCAGATTCCTTACCACAAGGAGAATGGTCTACCTACTTGACTATTCTGAAGAATGGCACCGAATATGGTAATTTCTCATTACCAAGATTCATTGACAGATTAGAGGGACACGAACTTGAAATGCAGAAAATGGCGAAAAAAAAGGCGCCCAAATGCAACAAGACGTTAATCTGTAATACAAGGGTAGTTCTGCCCTCAGATACAGTCTCCAAAAATCCAAACTGCCTTCACGCTTTCAACACACCAAGCCCACCGTCAAATCAACATAATGGTTTTCAATCCTTTGCTTCGGTTAACCCGAACACGCCTCCAGGCCCACAATCATCACATGGTTCGAGCAATTCCCAGATCAACCAGAAAAATCAATCTCATCCTAATCAAAGGGTTTTAAGTGTAATATCGTTGTGATTTCCAAAATGCTCAAAACCTTGACGAGAAGACCGCAAAGCAACATATGTCATTATTAGCTTTAGTACTCAAATCATATGAAAGTTTGGTAGCAGGGAAGATTGGGAATTCGGAGATGACTAGACAGGATTATGATCAGATTGATCCGGTCGAGATGGATTGATCGACATCAAATGGTTATGGCTTCTATTGTTAGACGAGCGCAACGTTTCATGGAAATCACTGGTAAAGAGAATTTGGGTGGATTAGATAGAAAACTTAGCTTCAACAAGTCCAAAGTTACATGTTTCAAGTGTCAGGAGAAGGGACATTTTAAACGAGAATGTCCGAATAGAGAAGTTCATGGCAATCAGAACCGTTTGCCGACGACTATTACAAGAAAGCCATCTATCATCGTCCTCAACCAAAACCAAGAATGGTGCACATCGAAGATAGACAGTCAGATTCCAAAGACAAAACTCTTGTCGTGACTCAGGAGGACGAAGGCTTCAACTGGAACAAGTATATCACAAAGAACGAGATTCTGGCTCTGGTCGCATAAATTATTGAAGAACCTGAAGAATATGCGGAGGCATATTTTGACGAATCTCCCGAAGATTATTATCACACTTCGTCAGAAGAAGAGGAATTGTTAAACAGTGCTTTTAAACATCGCTTTCCTAATTATATTTCGAAAACTTTTGAAGGTTATTTTGAGCCAAGTCATCGTTCGTCTTGTGAAGAAAAGAAGAAGCTGGAAGTTGAAGAAAAGAGAGGTGATGAGACGTTGGAAAAATAGACTACAAGACCAACAAAGCTTGTATGGAAAATGTGAATGAGGTAAAAGTGTCGGAAAGTGAGTCTGTGATAGAAAAATCGTGTTTAAAATGCAACGAGCCATGCAGTGAATGTGCTGTAAAAGAAACACGATACAATGAGCTAAATGTCTAACAGATAATTTGTCATGTGACTATAAATCAACTAAGAACCTTATGACAAATTAAGCAAATCTGTTAAACAATATGAAAAAGTGCTCAGAGAAAATGACGGAACACTTTCAATGCTTAAATCGACTATAATGGACAAACAAATGGCTTTAACATTCATTTAAATATAATCGCTGAGATAAAAAGTGAACTTGAGAAAATGAAAATAGAAACAGAACGGTTAACAAATTTTAATCATTATTCTACAAGTTCATATGTCATTGATCACATTTTACCAAAAATCGAAAGCAAAGAAGAAACTAAAAATGAAGAAACAAAGGTGCAAGTTACGATCATGTTCCACCACCCATGTGGAATAGCTATGATACTAAGAAACTATCAGGGTGGAGAAGGCGCTCAACTTAAAATTGAAAACTGAAAAGACAATGAGTTGCCTACGAACATTGATATAACTTACACCAAACAGAAAATGAATGTGAGTCTGATGTGGTTAAAACCGTGGTTGAAAGTGTTTTGAAGAGTGAGGTTTAGAAATCTGAATCAGATGTTGAAACATTGGAAAATAGTTTAAACACTGATCCAAACATCATCGTATACAAAATGCATGGATCTGATAAACTATATTCTGATGAAGATTTTCCAATCCAGAATGTCAATCTGGATCGTGTCGAAAAGTTCTTCAAGCTTGTTGAGGTGAGCCATTCTGATTTAGAAAAACACGATGCATCATTTACTCTAAATCAAAATGTGTTAACAAACCCTACCATAAAGAAACAGAGATTATCCTGAAAACAGGAGGGCTGGGTTGGTTTTCAAAAGAAAAGAACAAACAACAAGTTTCAAAAGTTGAGCTTTACAAAGAAAGTTAACTTTGTTTATGTCACAACTACAGAAAAAGAAAAATGATCATTGGTACACAATACAATGATGAGTTTAAGAAAGAAAAAGAGAGTAGAAAACAAGTCTTGGATTCCTCTGTTCAAAAAGACAGCATGGACGTGCTACAAGTGTAAAAATGTTGGACATATTGCACGACATTGTTCACAAAGAAATCCAAAACCTGTTTCTAACTCTAACAAATCTACCAAAGATGTGAAACAAAAGGCACCCATGGTTGTACCTAAACAGATTTTGAAAAGAAATATTGAATCCAAGAAAAATGTTAAATCAACGATTCAACTTAATTCTAAATTTGAAATTGGTGAAACTTCCACCAAGAATCGTCAAAAAGATTCAAAGTTTTACTCAAAAAAGGGCAAATTTGAAAACACATACTTGGGTTACAAAAGTCAAACCATCTAAGGTAGAACTGAAACCATCTGTTCTAGTCAAAATAGAGCCTAAACAGAATGTCAAAAACAAAGTTGGTCCGAAATTTGATATTCCGAACCCACCCAAGACCAAGCAGGCTTGGGTTTCTTTGTTTAAATAGTTTCTTTCTCATGTGTGCAGGGGCTCCCGAGATCGATCATTTCAAAATGGATTATAGATAGTGGAGCTTCACGACACATGACTGGGATGCTTGCGTTGTTGCAGGACGTCAAAGCAATCCTAGGAGGTTAAGTAGGTTTTGCTGGAACTCAAGGCGGAAGAATCATTGGAGAAGGTATTCTTACGAATGGAGTGGTTTCTTTTGACAAGGTGAACTACATTGCGGAGCTAGAGAACAATCTTCTGAGTATTTCGCAAATTTGTGACAAAAAGTTTACAACACACTTCAACGAAAAATAATGCTTAATTCTAAAGCCGGGATTCAAGATTCTTGAGGAATTGATTCTTATGCGCGCTCCAAGAGAGAATGATCTTTATGTTCTTGATATGAGTGTCGCTTCCACGACATCAAAGAAGGTTCAGTGTTTCGTTTCTTAAGCGACCGAGAATGAGTTTATCTTGTGGCATCGGAAGATGGGGCACATACACTTGAGAACGATGAATTATATAGTGAACAACGACCTAGTGGAGGGTGTTAATCTGAAGAATTTTCAGTTATCTGATGATTATCTGAGCTGTAAGAAGGGGAAACAACATAAGAAATTACACCCAAGAAAGCTTCTAAATTCTATCAAGCTACCACTAGAGAGGCTTCATATGGATCTTTTCGGGCCAGTAAATATCAAAAGCATTTCTGGAGATATATATTTCCTGGTCGTGACAGATGATTTCTCAAGATTCTCATGGGTTTTCTTTCAGGAGAGCAAGGATGAAACGTTTAAAAGTCTAATGATTCTTCACGAATTCAGCGCTCCCAATACTTCTTAACAAAATGGAGTAGCTGAACGTAAGTATCGCACACTGATCGAGACTGCCAGAACCATGCTCGCTGATTCAAAACTGCCAATAAGTTTTGGAGCGAAGCAGTCGCATCAGCTGTTATACCCTCAATCGTGTGATAACAGTCAAGCCACACAACAAGACTTGTTTTGAACTACTTAACCAACGGAAGCCTAACCTTGCGTTTCTAGAGCCTTTTGGATCAACGTGTACAGTTTTCGACCCGAATGGTAAATTTGGAGCCAAGTCCTTGGAAGGATTTTTCGTCGGTTATGCTAGTCCACAAAAGCGTGTCTTTTTGGCGAGTCTAAACCAGGTTATTCTTGCACAGCATGTTGATTATCAACGGTATACTACACCAACACAGAAACCTAGGGATCCATGGCTGTTTAACTACGAAGGTTTGTGGAATTCATTTGACCTACCTGAGGTTCCACCAGAAGAAGAACTTGTTATGCTCTTTCAACAACATCAAATCTCTAACAAGAGCAAGTTTCTAGACCGTTGGTGATTTCCCGTCACTTCCTGTTAACACTTTTGATATAGGTCCAAGCACTATTTTTTAAGAATACGTCTCTGTACCTATCTTGAGCACTGCTAAATCATCTGCCCAACAACCACCTAATGGCAACTCCGATCGTGAACCGACTTTTGATGATGGAGGATCTAGTTCCGATGAAGGATCTGAGCATATTGAAAGCTTCCTGAATGCTCAAGCTGATCAATCAAATGTCAGAAATGAAGCTACATCTTTTGCACCAGATGTTGATGAAGTGATCACGAATTTGCAAACTCAAGTGGATGTTCCAAGTGAAGTAATTCCAAGGACATTATCTTACCATCCATCGGAGAATATCATCGGCAGCTTACAAACCGGAGTGAAAACTCGCAATCAGAACAACAAGGATCTAAGTTGTTTTTATACCAGTATTGCTCCATTACAAACCAGGCTTTCTTGCAGTTGTGTTGTTTCGCAGGTTGAACCTGGAAGCTGGTGAGACGCGTTAAAAGAAAAAAGCTAGGTGGAGGTAATGCAAGAAGAATTGCTTCCAGAAACTAGGAGTCTGGAAGCTTGTCGACCTACCAGATCATCATAAGAAGATAAATACTCGATGGGTCTTCAAGTACAAACGAGGTGACAGAGGTATAATGGTTAGAAACAAAGCTCGGCTCGTGGTCCAGGGCTTTGACCAGCAAGTAGGGATAGACTACAGTGAATTCTATGCCCGAGTCGCTTGTCTCGAAGCTATTTGCATATTCTTGGCCTTTGCTTCTTGGAAAGGGTTCAAGGTGTACCAGTTGGATGTCAATTCTGCTTTCCTTTACGGAAAAGTCAAAGAGGAGGTGTATGTCGGCCAACCACCAGGGTTTGTCGATCCTATATACAAGGATAAAGTCTACTTTCTGAACAAAGTTTTATATGGTCTTCACCAAGCCCCGAGAGCTTGGTCTGAAACGCTTTCAAGACATCTCCTTGACAATGGCTTTCTCAGAGGAATTGTAGATTCTACCCTCTACACAAAGGAGGTAGATGGTCATCTAATTTTGGTGCAAATATATGTGGATGATATTATGTTTGGATCGACAAATGATAAGCTATGCAAACACTTCGAAGAAGTCATGAAGAAGAAATTTGAAATGAGTGCTATGGGGGAGATGAAGTTTTTTTAGGACTTCAGGTTGAAAAATTGCCTGATGTTTCTTCATCTATCAGAAGAAGTATGTTCATGACGTATTAGAGAAATTTGATATATCAGGAACTAAACCAGCATCTACTCCATTTGCCCGAAATCACGGCATTTGTCCAGACGCATGGAGTGAAAGTCAATGAAACCTTATATCATTCCATGATCGGATCCTTGATGTATCTTATAGCTTCGCGGCTTGATATCATGTATCCTACATGCCTATATGCCCATTTTCAGTCCAATCCAAGAGATTCGCACTTATTAGCCATCAAACGTATAATGCGATATTTGAAAGGATGTCCAAGCACCGGCTTTGGTATCCTCGTCATGACAAATTCAATCTTGCGGGTTACTCAAATTCTGATTTTGGATGCTGCAAGCTTAATGCCAAATTTACTATGATTGGTTGCCAGTTCTGCGGAACTCGTTTGGTAACGTGGCAATGCAAGAAACAGACCGCGGTTGCTCTCACTACGTGCGAAGCTGAATGCATTTCAGCATCCAGTTGTTGTTCCCAGATACTCTTGATACAACAGCAGATGAGAGATATCGGACTGCAATTTCTTGACACGCCCATATATGTAGATAATCAGGCTGCTATTTATATCACTAAAAACTCTTGTCAACACTCATGCACTAAAAATATTGAGATTCGACACCACTTTATCCGTGACTGCTACGAGAAAAAGTTGGTTAAAATTGAAAAAATCCACACTAATGACCAAAAAGCATATTTTTACACCAAAGCATTTGATCGTACAATATTTAAAAATCTTTTAAAATTAAATGGTTTAAGAAATCTGGCATCAGGGGATATTCATGAGGTTGAATTTGAGGATAACGAGGACTTAACGTGATTCTCATCGGTATGACATGTTTTCTGTAAATATATTTTCTTCAAAATCCAAAAAATATTTTTTGATTTTAGGGGAGAGAAAGTTCGGGAAAATACAAAAACATTATAAAAGTCAAAAAAAAGTTTTTTTGTGAAAAAGGGTGATCATATCACATCAATAAGACGATCACAGTATGCTAAAGATATGGAATGTTTAAACAAGTAATTAAACAGGTCTTACTGAGGATGTGCCAATAGGCTTCACTCGTTCAGTAAA
This sequence comes from Scalesia atractyloides, assembly GCA_947069175.1. Classification (NCBI taxonomy): domain Eukaryota; kingdom Viridiplantae; phylum Streptophyta; class Magnoliopsida; order Asterales; family Asteraceae; genus Scalesia; species Scalesia atractyloides. The sequence goes on from CAMTDV010000020.1 coordinate 48,170,170, forward strand.
TTGTTTTTCAAGATATAAACCTAAATAAAAAAATTAGTAACTTGTGGGTCGATATCTCTCGGATATATGGACTTAGTACTACGAAATTTCATTTGAGAGAATGCCAGATTCTGTGAACTGGGGTATTATATGAGTTTTTCTGATTTTGCGTCAGCAATGGCCTAGAACTTGTATAATACTATACGCATTATTCGCCAACAAACGCTGCACAAAAAAATGATGCGTATGTCATAAACATTTACGACATCTGCAGTTCAAAAGATTCCTTTATGGAACACCACTTAAAGTCGAGCCTTCATCTCTTTGTCTGCATGGAAATACTAACCTGAGCTTTCAAGGTCTCGCAATTCACCCCATTTAAAGATATCAGTTAGATATATTCACTTGTGAAATGATATTCTGGGAATCTCGATACGGGAGTATATTCTTAGATGGGAAACACAGTTACCTCATGTTCCTTAATATTACCTAATATATCTTGAAACAAACAATTGACAAATGTTTAGAGGTTTAAGTGGATAAGTATATTGGCAATCTAGGTAAATTTGTTTAAGAACTTAAAGATACTACCAAGATCAAAGGTACTTGTGATTTGAATAAATACTTGATATGATCTTCTTAAACACAAAACTCACAAAAATATGTATGTGTATACATCTTTACTTGTTATTTCTTTTCAGAAAAATCCCAAAAAGATTTTCAGCTTTAGCAATTTATCTTAGATTTTAGTCTACCGATGATGAAAATACCGATAGTCCAAGTCAAAGCGACGATTGCTGGAGGAAAGCTGAAGTTCATGGGTTGGGAGCTAATCATGAAAAGAAAGGTTACCTGAACGTCAACAAAGTTCATTAATTTGAAACTTTACATTTTTAAATAAATCTGTTTTTGTTAAAATAGTCAACCAATGTCATTAACTTGGGTGGGTAGGCAAATCGGAAATCCATGGTCATTAACTTGGACTTGGTTAACTGAGTGGGTTATAAAACTGATAAGATTTCATAAAAATCAAAAAGATAATCAAAGTGTTAGAACTGACTCGTACGAGTGTCACTGACTCGTATGAGTAACAAAAGTCTTCATTCGTACGAGCCATCGCTCGTAGGAGTGAACTCTGAATGAGTATAAAAGGATGGCTCATTCGCACGAGTCAGACTATTGAGTCTGTGCGATTGAGAGCAAACTTTGTGCGAGCCAGTTCTATTCACTTCATTATCTTGATCTATTATTTGTATCTATATTTCGGGGAGGTTGATTTGCACATCTCTTTCGATGGGAAAGGTAATAATGTTCGTTTTAAGCCGTTATAATGCCAAAATTGGACCAAATGGACATAAAACGTAGATTTAGGGTAATCGGACCAGTAAAATATAAAATTGAACTCAAAAACGTTGAAATCGGCCCTGTTAACCTATTAAACAACCATCAATTTGTTAAAATCAACACGTTTTAAGTTCGGTTTAACTAGGTGTTATTTGGTACAGTTTGCAATTCATACGAATATCCACTTGTACGAGCATGTTTTCAAACGTCAGTGTATCATATTCACTCGTACGAGTGAGTATTTGTACGAGTAGGTCCTTTAATGTTAAATCTTGATGACTCGTACGAGGCATCACTCGTACGAAGAAGTTTGTTCAAAACCCGTGAAAATTTGTTAAGTATATTGTTCATTCATACGAAGTAGTGACTCGTACGAGTGAGGTTTTGACTCAGCCTTATACTCTGTTCAAGTATATGACTCGTACGAACGGTTAGTTGTACGAGTGATTAAAAAGTTAGAATTTTTTGAAAAATTTTCTAAGCATTTTAAATGTCTATGCTTGCAGATCAAAAAATCTTCATTTTTTCCGTTCCATAATATTTGCTGTCTTTTGGATGATACTATTCCAGAAATTGCTGCATATTGACGTGATTTCGTAGTCTCGTGTAAGTTTAATCCAAATACTACTAATAGTTAGCGGTAAGTGAGTATCGAACACAGGGAGTTGTGGAAATTGTGCTATCTAAAGTTTGTAACACTTTGACTAAATTGCCAAAATTGTAAGAAATTAAATTCAGAATTTTTGATTTTGTGGTTTAAGATTTTAACTAATAACAATTCAACGATTGGTTGTTTAACTGATTTTAAAAGAGAGTGACCATCTCAAGTTTCCGGTTTAAATTAACGCATGTGTTTCAAATTCAACTAGAAAGAGTCACATAGACATGACTCGTGTTTGGTTACTTGTTTGTGGTAAAAGGGAACTAAGCACTTGGATTATTACAATGCGAGCTTGTTACCCGATAACCAATTGACTAATATCCAACCCGTAAATCTCCCCGTGATATCTCGATTGTCAATGACACCAAGAACGTACGATTAAGGCAAACATCAATCAACAATTTACTAACAAGAATCCAAACACCATTACAACTACAAACATAGCAAGTTATTATTCTAGAAATGAGAATTCAAAACACAATTGTTCAAACAAACCTTCCACTCAAGATGATCACAAAGAGTTCTAGCCACTCATGTTCTTGCAATCCAACATATTTAAATTGTTTTGATCATCCGAATCAACAAACACCAAAATTATGTTTTTAAATTGTTTCGAACACCAAAATCACTCCAAAATCTCCCCCAAAGCCCTGCCAAACGTTTCCAATGATTGAGATATGAAAAGACCCTTCAACTCGAGTTAGAATGGGAAATTACAACTTTCCTGTAGCTCGCCATCGTAAGCTACGGTGCCCACCGTAGCTTATGATGGGCAGGAATCTCCTTACGGTGCTTACAGACTGTCTTACGGTGTTCTTGAAGGTGGACTCCACCGTAAGCTACGTTGCCCACCGTAGCTTAAAGTGCCTACCATAGCTTACGATGGTCAGAAGAATTTCTCGTTTTGTCCTTCGTTCAATCTCTTGAGTCCTCATCTTCAATTAGCCACATGCAAGTCCCCGACAAAGCACGTTTAAACTCCCTCGTTATGCTCTTCGGTACCTGCAAAGCCATACAAACCAAAGACATCAAATTGTAACAATTAACCCATTTAAATGCACTTTCGGGTTGTCTAATAGACCACCCGTCACGTCCCCACACTTAAACGTTGCATGCCCCAAGCAACACATCATAAACTTTTTCAAACTTATAAATGGTCATCATGTAAACCAAACACAAACGTGTCATCCCATTGTCAGCTTACCATCATACTACATAACACACCCCTTACAATACTCTCCTCTCAGTGACAAAAAAATGGTACTAGCAAGATTATGCTAGATCACTCAATGCAAGTATGTGAATATGCGACAATAAGCTTTGATAATAATCAAGTCTCTACCTACAATTTACCTAACATGCTTATGAATCAAAAGGACTTTTTGGGTTGTAACAAGGCTATGTGTAAAGGTGAGAAATGGTGGAATATAATGTAGCTCATTTAATCGACCCGGTTTATTACAACAAACAAAAGTAACTACTACTATTTATACAACTTCACAAACTTCTCCTTTTTTTTTTTCTTTTTCCTTTTTAAACTACAAAGACAATATTGCAACAAGATAGCAAATATCGCATTACGACTATTGAAAGAAAGACTTCATACAAAGCAATATCGAACTGACTAGACTCTTAAACCGGTCGATTAATAGGTAGAATTTTGTAGGACATAGGCTTGGGTAACAATTGAATGGTCAAAAGCTTAAATTTTGGCTACTAATGTCCAAACCCCCGTCCCGCTCACTACCAAGCTCATATATATAACTTATGAGGTCCAACCCCCCTAAACCCACACTCAACACACATCCAGACGAGGCTTCCTAAATTCCCTTATCATATTCACAAGCATGTTACACTTAGGTTTTAACAAGCATTTATTATCTAAGTTCTATTAACACAATGCACATACCGCCACTCAATCCAAAAAGAAATTAATCTCTAAAGTATTCCATGTGGCCAAACCTCACCAAGAAAGGGATAAAAATGGATACCGACGTGTCATGTAGATTCAAGTAGCATATTCAAACTTGGACAACTGTTGGTTTGATTCAAAAAAAAATTTCAAAAATCCCGAAAATTTTTCCCCATCCCCACACTTAGGATACATTGACCCCAATGTATGGTTTTGAGAGAAATGATCACTCAAGTTACTTCAACATCACCCTTTTGCCCCCTCAAACTTCTTTTTGTTTTTTTAAAACACATAGCAACACAACCACAATATCACCAACCCAAAACATAATTATCAATCACAATATACCCCTTTCACTCCGAACCATAAACATAACGCAACAAAATAAAGGATACAATACTGTACAAAGGAAGAACACAACCTGATCAATAATACCGCGACTGAGGAGGTCCAAAGATAGAAGTCATCATCTCCGAAAACTCATTGAATGCAAACGCGCCACTGCCACTTCCTCCTCCTTGTCCTTCTTATTGCCCGGAGCTTTGCTGCTGCTGCTGCCCATAATGAGGATCCACCCATTGAGAATGATGCATCAGCGGTGTCGGATAAGAAACACTACGTCATAGGGCGGCAAGGTCGAGTAGTCCACTGGTGGTGGGTCCACAACCACCGGTCGCCCTGCATGCCAATCAGCATGCATCCGCCGGTTCTGATCACCCAAATATCGTTTATTTATCTCTTGTTCAAAGGCGTACGCATGGGCGCGGTTCCAAGATTCCTGACGATAAAAATTGTGCTTCAACGCAAGCTCCATACTCGCACCCATGAATGTTTGATGATCAAAAAACGTTCTTTCAGCCCCACTCCAGCTATCAAACACCGAAGGCCTCTGACTCTTAATTACTTCTTGCATCGTACTTCATGAGCCTAATTCGGCTCATACGGATATCTTGAGAAGTCAAAGAAACCCCCAGTCGGATCACTACCCGAACCTCCCCGATCCATATTCATCGGGGCAACATGTGGATCATCCATATAGTCTTCATCCCCACTCGGGCCTTCTTCTTCACTTTCCGGTTCATCCTCTTCCCCCGGTCTAAGTGGTCGCGCATCGGCCTTCAGCACTCTCCATCTTTGCCCTTCGCTCTTCAACTTGTGATACCTCTTGATTCTGTGTACTTCCACCCAGCCCCCAATTGTCGGATATCGAACGACTTAAATTTCTTGTATGACCCCTTATCGTCTGCACCAATCACCCCATACATTTTCAAAAGCGCTGTAATGAGGCGACAATGCGGAATGATTTTCCGTTGATCGCTATTCCTGCTAATCCACACATTATTCATCACCAAAAAGCAAAAGGGAAACATGGGGCCCCAGTCAACAACGCGTAGAGCACTGACACTTCCGGCCGTCAAACCTCGGTTTTGTCACCCTGCCTTGGGATGACATTTTGCATGAAAATGGCCAACATTAACTTTCCCTCAATTCTTAAATTCTTGCGGTACAGCTTTCCGTGAGTGGTACCTAGCAGAAACAGATAATCAAGCATTGTGTTCCACCGAGGATGCTTCTCGGGTTCAAAGTATATATCTTCCAGCCTTGGAAGCATATATTGGTTTACTGGTTTACTATCAAACTTTGCTACCCGCCGCAAAGAATCGAAAGACATTTCCACCTCAATGCCGTTTACGGTTCCAATTAGCCTCATTCTTGACGCTCCACCTCTGTATGAAGGACACCTAAGAGTGGCCATCCACTCCTGAATCTCAACGTCATATAAATTTGTACCTTCATAATCGTAACATTTCAGAGCCACTTCCCATCCTAGTGCACGAAACTTATCCGTAACCCCAAATGGTCCAAAATCTGCTTCCCTCACCTCTTTTTCACAAATAAACGCTTCTTTCCTTTGTGCCAGTTTATTAATCTGATCATTGAACAATTCAGCTTGCCACTCCTCTGGCTGATCATGTAGAGGACCAGATGTCCATCTTGGCTTTGGCCCCCGATCAGGCACTTCTTCCTCATACTCTTCCTCTACGTCACTCTGCATCACTAACCTTCTCTTTCTTGGTGCCGGGTCACTCGAAGAACCCACTTTTTTCTTTCCTTTACGCCCCATATTAATTCTGCAAAGCAAAGACATCAAGAACACACATTATTCTTCTTCTCAATATCCCACATTATTCCCACACTTACTTATCACTATGGTCATGGAAACTAGCCAAATCATAAGTTCATCATATGCAAAAATTTGAACAACATTTCCCTAAGTTAGTAAAATTTTGCCCGAAAATCATATTTTATCACATAACTAGCTTCCATAACCATAACCATTCAAGAACCCATCAAATTTATCACAAGATAATCAACTATAAGCAAGCATGGGAATATGGTATCATAGTACTTACAATTCTACAATGCAATAACAATAGTGTAAGAAATTGCATACCTTAGCCTTGTAGAAAAGAAGAACCCTAAAAAGTTGAAGATTACCACAAACCCAACAAAAACCCTAGAATTTTTGGATCAAAAAGTTCCAAATTGATCCCCCAAACGTTGGATTCCACCCAATGCAAACACAAATTCGGATTCCTTGTAAAATTCTAATCAAGATTGACCCAAAATTCACTTGATTTAGTGAGAAATTGAAGGATTTGTGTAGGTTAAAGTGGGTGTTCTTGAGAGTAAATAAGGAGGAAGGAGAAAGGAAGTTGTGGCTGAACGGATGCAGAAAATTGGTGATTGGGGTTAAATCTCGTGTTTAAAAAGCTGTTTTTGCGGACCCAAGTCACCCAGTGGCCATTGTAAGCTACGGTGGTCACCGTAAGCTACGGTGGCCAGGATATGATAGAAGGCTATGCATCCTTGACTATCATTTATAAGCTGTTCAATTAATATAGTCTATGCCATTTGGCTAATTAAAACCATTAAGATCTTTTGGAATTATATAGTTGATCACAAATTTCGAGTAAAATCGAGACAAACGCTTAACAAGGATGAGTACATATATATATATATAATTCCAAAATATTTCATTAAATGACAATAAGAAATTACAATACTAGAAATAAATAAATAAAACTAATTGTCCATGCAAGGACTCAAAAGAAATAACTTGTCAATGCAGGGATTAATGAAATAACAATGTCCTCGCAGGGACTAAAGAAATAATGTAATAATAGAATAGACTTCACTCATCCTTCTTTCCCTTAACCAATTTGGAGAGCTTCTTGAAGAACATATTCCTCTTCTTCTTTGTCTTCTCCGCTTGCTGTTGTATTTTCTTCATTCGCTCCAAGGCCTCATTAATGGCCACAAGAGGGGGCGGAGGTTGTGGTTGTGGTTGAGGTACAACAGGATAATGGTACCCATAAATTGGGTATCTAGTAGGTGGATAAGCAGGTGGGAAAGGAGACTGGTAAAGTGCATTATGCATGACCCTTGCATATAAGGGTCATGCGATAGTACCTGGTAATTTACCGGCGTAGATGGGTTGAACGGATCATATCCATATGTATCCGGATATGTAGGGATAGGGTTATTAAAACCCGATGGGGGTGGTGTCGGTTCCACTCAGGTGAAGCATTGGAGGGTCATCCATTTATGGGTCCTCGTGAATGGTAGGGTAGGTTTTGGGCAATGGTGGTAGCGAACCCGACCGTTGACCCGCACGTACCGACATACATGCTCCACGTTTCCTCCTTGGTGGCTCAGGTTGTTCCACCGTTCCATTTGAACATCTTCTTATATAGGAGGTGTTGGGGAGTGGTAGGAAGGAGTGTTAGCAAAAGTGAATTGGTTCCAATATTGGTCCCATTCGTTAGGACCTTGGTATGGTGATCCGGCGTAACAGTTAGAATCGCTAGAGATTTCGATAGGGTGTCTATGTGATCCTAACGGTGGCATCTCTGGGTCGGAGTCCTCGTTTATAGGATTGGGTTGATCCAACTGATTCTGATCAACTGGGGGTGTGTTGAACTAGTGGTTAGGGTTAAACTCATCATGATATGAATGATGAGAGTGATGAGAATGGTGTGATTGGTGAGAATGGTAAGGTGGTATGATTTTTGTGTTTGAGTAGGTAAATGTCTTGCTATTGGCCAGGAATCCCCTGAATCAGCATAAGGATTCGAGTGATGGGGTTGTAAAGGGATATGTCCAGATGGTCCACCCCTCATAGGTCCTTTACCTCTTCCTTGCACTCTTGGCGGCATTTTCCTGTTAAAATCAAGTTAAAACAATAATAATAACTTAATAATGAGATAAGTACTCCTAGGTCAAAGCCTAGACTCGGAAGTCTAAGGAATGTACTTTTGTGTAAGTTTGAGATTAAACACAAGAAGGCTAGTGTTTAATTCTCTCAAACGTTGGCTCTTATACCAACCTGTCACACACCGAAATTTACAACCTAACACTGGTGGGCCCAGGTGGGGACTATCGTGATGTAAGTTGATATCATCATAGTCAATTAAACACAACACATCGGAAGTCTTGGAATTTAAATTACTTTTACAAACCAAATGTTCAAAGTACGAAAAATAATATACAGACGCTTGTAATGGAAGATCCACAAGGATCATAAAATATACAAAAATGTGTAACAGACTTTGGCAGATCTCAGGATTGCAAGATCCTCTTATATCACTATCGAATAGCTTCAAGCCTATTTTGTATTGTACCTGCATCTTAGTATTTTGAAAATACGTCAGATTTTGCTGGTAAATACACCTACTGACTCGTTTTGAAAACATTTTAAAAATGGATTTAAGTGCAAAGGGCACGAAAAATCTTTTATAACTTGGGAAAGTCAGCCTTGTAACCTTGTTAACAGATTTACCTGTTTGTCCATTCGTATGGGCCTAGTACAGAGACTGAGACATGATTAACGTACACACCATTTATGAACCCACGAAGGAGTTAATCCCCAACTAGTGGTAAAAATAATTTAGCATGAGCATCTGTCAGGTGTATGCCTACACCCCGCGCTTTGGTCGTGACCATTAACTAATGTAATGAGCCGAGGATATCCAGGACACGGTCGTTAACCCCCAATGTTTAAGTTACCAAACAAAATTTATTAAAACGGAATATGCGGATTTACTAGCCACAGTCTAGCATTCGATTGATCCTATTTCCGACCAAGCGGTAATAATTTACCGTAACCCAAGCCCGTAAAGGGAAAATAAGTCAAAGAGTATTTACCTGAGCTAGTCTTATTAAAATTGCAAGATTTAATATCTCAACCGTATTCAAAATGAAATAAGTGTAGATAGCATTTACCGGAAGGTTCTAGTCTGGATTATGCATAAGCTAACCATTAAAATGCTAAGGGGCTTAATTTAGTCATAGACTTAGACCGACTAGCGTATGATCAAAACGTATATCACGCTAGATTAAGCAATGACCAGATAGAATGTAGTTTAAACCCAACAAGTACTATGACTTGTATATTATTGAAAACCATAAGCATTCTGGATATTGAGACTTAAATATAAGGTTAAACCCATTTCGGTTAATTTCGTAAACTAGTTACATATACTTAACCATGCGCATATAAGCGATATCGGGTAACCGTATAAGTCATGGACAAGTTCTATATGACATTATATTTTAAATAAGTTTTAATATCAATAGGATATCAATTTATATGCCTGTTAAGGTTTTAAAATGGAACTATGCCTCATAAGGGCGTTTTGGTAATTATTACCGTATAAAATAAACTTGAATATATTTTTGATGTTATGATCATAAGTATTCTGGAAAAATAATTTATTTATGATATAATATCAGTAAGATGTTGATCATATGTGTAATTTAACATTTATGACCAAATTATGCATCGTAGGGGCGTTTGGGTCATTTTACACATAGTTTTATAATTTATTTGGGATTCTGAGTTTATATTATGTACCTACTTAAAAATATTTAAATTTCTAAAATAAGTAGGTAACAAGTCTTGGTTGTTAAATATGGTTCTAGACCATATTATGCGGCCGAAACGGCGTGTATGTCGAAAAATGACGATTTGTGCGAAGTTTAATGAAAACTGATGCTAAGACCAAGGTTATATGTTTTATATATGTTATTTAATATAAAAAATCAGTAGATAAAAAGGTTTGGTATAAAAAGTACGATTAAAACCATTTTATGCGCCATAAGGGCGTAATCGCCTTTATCGACATAATGCAAGGACTTGTATGCAAACTCAGTATATAAACTGATTTAACATCCTAAATAATCTAACTTGTGATACTACATCAGTAGGAAATTCATTTTCAAGTTCGTTATCGATTAAAACCTTATTTTAAATAAAAAAGGGATTTTAGTCAAAATTTGCATAATAACGGAACTTGTGCATAAACTCAATTCTGATTATGATCATGTAATATAACCTCAGGGGGTTATGCTACATTATATTACGATCATAATGCAATCTTAGATCAGTAGCTAACTAATCTAAATTGGGTCAGAATTGAAAGTCAAAGAAGAAGTCAAACTTTGCGACTTTCGGTTGGGAAAATGACCCTAGAACTGAAATGACGAGTCGAACATGTTCTCACATGTTCTAATAATTATTACCAACTTGTTTAAGTGTCAAAACATGTTTCATAACATTTATAAACTTAGATTATAATATTTTCAAAATCTGGCATGTTTGACTTTTTAATAATAAAACTTTGACCCGGCAATTGGTCTAGAAAATGTGATTTTAGGTGGTGCCCTTAGTAGGGATTAACACCTATCTTATTACGATCACTTAGCCATGTTCTTTACGAAAAATGGCTGGACCATAATGGTCTTAACGAAAGTCAAAGCATTTTCTGTAAACGCTTGACTTTTGGCTATAAAAAGCCTATAAACGAAAATGCAAGAGAAAGGAACGCTTACAAGTGATTCCTAGGATGAAATAGAACTAAGTTGGATGCTCCTTTCAGTTAGGAACTTCTAAAGGAGGGAGATAGAATGAAAATGAGAAAGGTGCAAGTTCAAATGGTGAACTAGTGCACCTATTTATAATTGGAGAGCTTGAATAAGGTGATGGCAGGTGTTAGGGAGTGTTAGATGAAGCCTACAAGTGTCCTAAAACATGGCATAGCAGTTTGGATGTCCATGGTTTCGAATCAAATGGTTTTTGGCAACATGTGTGGAAGCCAAGCAAAATTTTCTGCAGACACAAGGCCTCTTACGGCCACGAGAGACTAGGTTCGTGTCTTCGCGGCCCGCGAGCGCCCCATGGAGACTTTCAAAGTTTGTCACATGGCCCTCAACTTATTAAACCTCTAAAACACCTTTACAGACATATTGAGCCCTCCGTAGCCAACATTTAGCATACCCAGGAGTAGGGCCGGACATTCTCAAGCTCTAGATTCGTTAAAAGGTCACTTAGAGGTATAAATTAACATGTTGACACTTTTAACCCCTCCATTGTCCAACTTTTACATATTTACATAATTAATCCCTCTCGTCCAACTAGTGGCTCATGTGAGTGTTAGACTTGTAAAGGGTCACTCAGAGGCTCAGTGTAACCATGTTGACGATAAAGGGTCACTCAGAGGCTAAGTTTAAGCAAGTTGACACTAATGGTCACTCAGGGCTCAGTTTAACATGTTGACACTAATGGTCACTTAGAGGCTCAGTTTATGCATGTTAACACTAATGGTCACTCAGAGCTTGGTTTATGCATGCTGACACCAGTGGTCACTCAGAGGCTTAGTTTGAGCATGTTGACACATTTAGTCCTTATGGTTGGGTTTCCCCAACTTTGGCCCAGCACACGGGCGTTCGACATTTTCCCCATACAAGGCCTCAAAAGGAGCAGCCTTGTTGTTCGTATGGTAACTATTATTACAGGAGAATTCTATTAGGGTTAAGTGGTCATCCCAACTTCAACCTAAATCAATCTCACATGCTCTAAGCATGTCTTCAAAAGTCTGAATAGTACGCTCACTTTGTCCATCCATCTGCAGGTGGTAAGACCGTATTAAAGTTTAATCTTGTGCCTAATGATTGTTGGAAACTTTTCCAAAAGTGAGAGGTATATCTAGTATGGATACAATAGATATTGGCACACCATGTAGGGACACAATCTTGTCCCCATACAACTTAGCCAATTTGTCGGAATTATACGTTTCTTTAATTGGCAAGAAATGTGCAGACTTAGTCAACCTATCCACAATCACCCAATCATGTCATTACCACATTTGGTCTTAGGTAACTTGGCAATCAAATCCATAGTTACCATTTCCCATTTCCAAGTAGGAATTTCAAGTTGTTGTAGAAGTCCTGACGGTTTCTGATGTTCAGCTTTAACTTGTGAACACGTCAGACACTTAGCTACATAAGTGACTATGGATTTCTTTAAACCCATCCACCAATAATTCTTTTTCAAATCCTGATACATCTTGTCACCACCAGTGAACTGAGTATCTCGTATTATGCGCTTCCTGGAGGATTAGATCTCTAAGTCCTCCAAAGATTTGAACCAGATTCTGCCATTAAATCTAAGAATTCCATCCTTTCCAGGCATTAACTGATCAACAGTTTCCTTCCTTCATTAGGAAAATTATCCTCTAATAGGGCTTGCTTTTGTATATCTAATAGCTTTTCATTAACTATTTCTGGCTCAATGCTCTTGCGTTACTCCTTATAGGCTTAACCCTTTCCTTCGACTTAAGGCATCAACAACTACATTTGCATTGCCCGGGATGATAGCGAATTTTGCAACCAGAATCATTTAGTGTTTCCATCCAACGGCGCTGTCGATGTTCAAATCCTTTTGATTAAACAAATGCTGGAGACTCTTATGGTCAATGTATATAATACACTTCGCGCCATATAAGAAATGTCTCCACAACTTAAGTGCAAATACAACGGCACCCAACTCCAAATCATGGGTGGGTAATTCCTTTCGTGCACCTTTAATTGTCGTGATGCATAAGCAATTACTTTGCCTTTTTGCATTAGCACACAGCCCATGCCAGTGTGCGAGGCATCACAATAAACAACAAAATCCTCAATACCCTCAGGTAGAGATAACACAGGAGCATCGCTCAACTTATGTTTTAGAACTCAAAAGATTCTTTTTGTTTTGGACCCTAGTCAAACTTGGCTTTCTTACGGGTCAAGGTAGTTAAAGGAGTGACTATCCTCGAAAAGTTCTCAATGAACTCCTATAATAACCAGCCAATCCTAAGAAACTACGAATCTCTGATGGAGTTTTGGGTAGGTCCCAATTCATTATGGCTTCAATCTTAGCGGGATTCACTTGGATACCATGCTCACTTACTACATGTCCAAGAAAATGGACTTTTCTAAGCCAAAATTCGCACTAAGAGAACTTAGCATAAAGCTTCTCTGTCTTAGCAATTCTAGGATGCACCTAAGATGTTTCTCGTGTTCAACTTGATTACGAGAGTAGATAAGTATGTCATCTATGAAGACAACAAACTTATCTAAATACTTTTGCAGACTATGTTCATGAGATCTGTGAATGTTGCAGGTGCATTTGTGGCCTGAAAGGCATCTCTAGGAATTGATAATGATCATAACGGGTCCTGAAGGTAGTCTTAGGAAACATCCTCACTTCTAACCTTCAGTTGATGGTATCCTGATCTCAAATCAATCTTACTAGCCCCTTGAAGTTGATCGAATAAGTCATCGATCCTGGGTAGAGGATAATGATTTTTGATCGTTATCTTAATTAGATCACGGTAATCAATGCACATCCACATTGAACCGTCCTTTTTCTTAACGAAAAGGATAGGAGCTCCCCAAGGTGAGGAACTAGGCTGAATAAAGCCTTTCTCTAAAAGTTCATCTAATTGTATTCTTAATTCCTTCATTTCGTCGGTGCTAACCGATATGGAGCTCTAGCAACAGGTGTTGATCCTGGTAGGATGTCAATCCTAAACTCCACTTGCCTATCTGGAGGTAGACCTGGTAATTCTTCAGGAAAGACATCGGAATATTCCGAGATGCTTGGAAGGTCTTCAATCTTTGCTTTGGCTCGTTAATAGTTACTTGTTCCATGTAAATGACACAACCTTTCCCTAAACACTTGGATACCTTGAATAACGACACCTTGTCTGGCAATCCATAGTGTGAATCTCCAAGGATGGTGATCATTTCACCAGATGGGGTTTTAACCTAGATGAGTTTCTTATCACAGGCAATTCGGGCTTGGTTAAGAGATATCCAATCCATGCCTAAGACTACATCGAATGTGCATCGACTACCAGGAACTAAACAAGTTAACCATCAAGAATCGGTACCCATTACCAAGGATTGATGACCTATTCGATCAATTACAAGGGTCGAGTTTTTATTCAAAGATTGATTTAAGATCCGGGTATCATCAGTTAAGAATCCAAGAGGCAAGTATTCCTAAGACGGTTGTTAGGACTTGCTATGGTCATTACGAGTTGCTTGTTATACCTTTTGGGTTAATAAACGCCCCTGCATTATTTATGGATTTGATGAACTGGGTATGTAAGCCATACCTCTACAAGTTCGTGATCGTATTTATCGATGACATATTAATATACTCGCAAACCGAGGGAAGAACACAAACAACACTTGAGAGCTGTACTTGAGTTGCTAAAGATGGAAAAATTATATGCCAAGTTCTTGAAATGCGAATTTCGGATTCGCGAGGTACATTTCTTGGTCACGTGGTGAACGAGAACTGGATACACGTGACCCCTCAAAGATCGAGGCTATAAAGAATTGGACCGCGCCAAGAACCCTCACGGAAATACGACAATATTTAGGTTTAGCGGGATATTACAGGAAATTTATTGAGAACTTCTCAAAAGTTGCTCAGCCGCTAACCTCGCTTACACAAAAGGATAAAAAGTTCGATTGGGGAGAAAAGCAAGAATCGCATTTCAACTATTGAAGGAAAGATTATGTAAGGCGCCAATATTATCATTTCCGGATGGTACCGATGATTTGTAGTGTATTTGATGCAACGCATCAAGGCTTGGGTTGCGTTTTAATGCAATGTGAAAACGCCATCGCGTACGCGTCAAGTCAGTTGAAAGTTCACGAAAAGAATTATACCATTCATGACCTAGAACTAGATGCAGTGGTATTTGCTTTAACAATCCAGCGTCATTATTTATATGGCACCAAGTGTACCATATTCACGGATCATAAAAGTCTTCAAACATATTCAATCAAAAGGAACTAAATATGCGGGCCAAGGGCATTGGGTGGATTTGTTGAATGATTATGATTGTGAGATCAAGTATCCCATGGCAAGGCAAATGTAGTGGCAGATGCCTTGAGCCAGAAGGAACGAGTCAAAACTTTACAGAGTACGAGCTTTAGATGACAATCCAGACGAACTTTACTACTCGAGTGCGCGATGCACAACAAGAAGCTCTAAAACCGGAAAACATTCAAGCAGAAAAATTAAGGGGAATGGAGAAACAAATGGAACCGAACAACGATGGAACTTTATATTTCATGGGAAGGATCTGGATTCCCTATTTTGGCGATCTGCGAGACTTGGTGCTGGACGAAGCACACAAGTCCAAATACTCAATACACCCAGATCTGATAAAATGTATCAAGATTTAGGAGTATTATTGGTCGGCCTAATCTTAAGGGATATATTGCGACCTATGTGGGAAATCCCTAACTTGTGCAAAAGTCAAGGCCAAATACTAAGAAACATCTGGTCTATTACAACAACCTGAGATCCCTGTTTGGAAGTGGGAACAAATCTCAATGGATTTTATTAAAAACTACCGCAGACCTCTCGAGGTCGTGACATGATCTAGGTTATCATTGATCGGTTAACCAAGTCAGCTCACTTCTTACCAATCCGTGAGAAAGACAGTATTGAGAAGTTAGCTGAACTATATCTTAAGGAAATCTGTGGCATGTCATGGAGTGCCACTCTCGATAATCTCAGATAGAGATGGTCGCTTTATGTCGCGGATTTTGCAGTCATTTCAAGCTTCGTTTGGTTCTCGCTTAGATGTAAGCCCAGCTTTTCATCCGCATACGGATGGTCAAATCGAGCGAACCATCCAAAAGACATGCTTCGGGCCGGTGTGATGGATTTGGGTGGAAACTGGGATACTCATTTACCATTGGTAGAATTTTCCTACAATAACAGTTATCACACAAGTATCAAGGCGGCACTGTTCGAAGCACTTTACAGACGAAAGTGTCGATCTCCGCTATCTTGGGCGGAAGTCGGTGACAAATAGCTCATTGGTCTTGAACTAGTCTAAGAGACCACAGACAAATACTCAAACTCCACGAGCGTATCAAAACGGCCCGGGATAGACAAAAGAGCTACACAGATCGAAGACGCAAACCATTAGCCTTCGAGGTTGGAGGTAAAGTGTTACTTAAAGTCTCGCCTTGGAAGGGCGTAGCTAGATTCGGAAGTGTGGAAATCTAAACCCGGGTTACGTTGGGCCTTTTAAAATTCTAGCAAAGGTTGGTACAGTGGCTTACAAGCTAAAACTGCCAGAAGAATTCAACTACGTACACGACACATTTCATGTGTCTAACCTAAAGAAAAGCCCGACTAATGACACGATTATCATCCCAGCAGATGAAATTTTATTGATGACAAACTCCAGTTTACTGAGGAACCCGTTGAGGATATGGAGTGGAAAGTTCAAAAGACAAGGAGAAGTCGAATCATACTAGTCAAAGTTCGCTGGAACTCACGTCACGGACCCGAGTATACGTGGGAACAAATCAAGACAAAATACCCCCACCTGTTCAAGAAGACTCCTCCAGAGGATGCCTCAAAGTGTATTTCGGGATGAAATTCTTTTTAACAGGGGGAGTATGTGACAAATGGCAAATAACAGGTAATTCAGTGCAAACTAATCACTATTTTTTAGTACATAATCTCATGCATTTTATCGTAATTTGGTTACGTAAATGAGTCGTACGTCATATCATAAGTGTAGGACAAGTGAATCATGCGATAACATATATTGGTTTTCGTTGCGATGCAAAACAAATCAAACTATGCCCTAAAAGTGTTGGTAGAAAGTGTTAGGCGCACCCATCGCGGTTGCACTATTCATGTCAGCAAAACTGTTGAAACGAAATAGAACAATGAATAACAGCATACTAATGACATAACTGAGTCCATATATACATGAAAAAAATAATGTGGGAACACATCTTGCAATAATACATAACTTTCATGTGCAACACCTAAATTACAAAATTGTCTGTTTCGACTATAAAGGTGACAATTTCAATTCGTCTGCAACATTAATTCTGTATTTTCTGGATTACAGAATAATAGCAGAATAATGACAAACACCTTAAAACAACATGAGGATATCAAAAATACATAAAAGACATTGTTCCGATCGTACGACAAGTAGTGCACAACTTGAACCGAAAGCGACCGATTGTCGAACCGACAAAGATTTCAATGGCAGATAGCCTCATACATTGATCCAGAGGGCTAGTTAAGCTTCATTTGGGATCCAAAATACCTTCAACCATCTTGAGGTTACGGAAATACAACTTCCGGAAATATTTGGCGATAAAAATATATATATATATATATGTGTCGATAGTGAGCGAATAATGAAACGGAAAGCGTTTCAGCCACCCAAACTCAACGTCTACTCGACTTGTGAACTAGTACTTATGGTAAACAAAAACCAAAGCTTCCGGTACAAAACAATAACTTTCGTATACCAACCGGTATCGCACCGATAAGCGAACTAGTGGTATATTTACCATCCAAAAACTAATACCAACCAGTCAAGGGAACTAATTAACGTTACTTAACGTCCTAAACCCTAATTACTCTCTAATGATGCAAGACCAACCCTAATTATCATACTTAATTTAAACACCTAAATATCTAATAAATTATCACATGCTATAAAATAATTTGCACTTACCACCCCTCCCAATGTGGGCCCCACCCACTTGATTTATGTTGAAAAATAAAGATTTAGGCATAGTAGAAAGATGTGATCTTGACTTGGTTTGTAAGTTTATATAATCATCATCATGCTTCATTACTTCATTTCACAAATATATATATATATATATATATATATATATATATATATATATATAATATATAATATATTATATATGTAAGAAACCTCCTTGAACTCCCCCTCATCCACGGCTACATCCTACCACCACAATCCACCATTTTTCCACCATCAAACACCACATTGTATTCCATTTCAAGCCCTCACAAGATCATCTATGGAGTTTACAAGCATAGGGATCATTAGAGCCTTCCTTGGAGCTTATTTATCTTCTTAATCTTCACTTAATCTTGTGCAAACTTGTAAGCTAATCTTTTACCCTATTCAAGTTCCTTATGATATATGGTTTATGAAAGTACTTGTTGATCATCTTGAAGATAAAGAAAAATCCAACTTAAAAACCCTAACCTCACCTTAATAATCTACTAAATATCGTTTACTATGTGTTGATTATGTGTATTAGTGTTATCTAGTTAGCATGGTTATGTTGATTATGTTAAAAGTAAGTTGTTTAAATGGATGATCTTGTATGAATAAGAATATAAATGATGATTTAAACATGGTGATGTTTAATTCTAAACAAGATCATCAACCTCATAATCCATGAACTTTACTACAACTTAAACAAGATTTATTAAATATATGTGATTTTTATAAGGAATAAACACCATAATTTATGTTATGATCATCCTAAAAAGTTTAGTTAACAAAGTGGTTTAAAGTGGAGATCTTGATTAGAAAATATAACAAAAATGATGGTTTTAATGTCCTAATAAATATGAGAAGATCTCATTAATTTTAAGTAAAGTTGTTAAAATATATATTTACAAATTTCTATGAAAATGAGGATGAAAAGTGTATAAATCATGCACATAAAAGTTGTATACTAAACTTGAGTTGATGATTGATTGTGATTGTGGTTTTAAACATGATTTAAATACAATTTGGAAACATGGAAAACGTCATAGTTTAGGGGAAACTATGGCGAAATTTTCTAAAATTCTAATGGCGATTAAAGTATAATTAGCGGAGTGATTAACGGGATTAAACACGATTAGTGACCTAAACCGTCATTAAGGAAGTTTTAATGACAAGGGTTAAACCCTAACCTTCCAAGGATTTAACAAATACTTATATATATTCTTACAAGTCAAAAATGAAAATTTATTACATATATATATATATATATATATATGGGGATAAAAATATATGCATATACTTTGTCACCATAATTAAATGTGTAAAATACAATGTGTATGTATTTAGAAAGCTAGGGTATACAATACAAAATACCCAACTAATACAACTCACCAAATACTTGAAGGTTACCAAGTATAAATAACATGAACACATACACTTTTACACGATTCTTGAAACAACAATTGGACGAGCGGACTAGACGGACAATGGTCGAATTTATACAATACACCGTCGCGCCGTCAATCAATGAACATATCGCCAACATGAAGAGCTACTACGACAATTAGGTGATTTTCAACGCGAAAATATATATATTAAACAACAACGACAACATGTCTAAAAATAATATATTTTAGACACTTAACGAATATATATATTAACGATGACAAAATCCGGAAAGTTGGGATGTATAAAAATTACTAGGTGATTTTATAAAAGTATATAAACATACTTAAAAGTCTGAACGTAGTAAAAATCACCAAGTGCAAGATTATAAATGATATGGACTCATGAAATTAAGTTGGGCTACGGCGATTATATAAAAGACAAGGGCAAGGCCAAATACACAATCACATAATTTCATGGGCTAGGCCCAAACATATAAATTTTATGGGCTAGGCCCAAACATATAATTTCATGGGCTAGGCCTAAACACATAAATTACATGGGCTAGGCCCTATGACATAAATTACATGGGCTAGGCCCAATCACATAAAGACATGGGCTAGGCCCAATGACATAAATACAAGGGTTAGGCCCAATGACATAAAGACATGGGCTAGGCCCAATCACATAAAGACATGGGCTAGACCCAATGACATAAATTTCATGGGCTAGGCCCAATCACATAAAGACATGGGCTAGGCCCAATGACACGCGTGCAAGGCACGAGGACATGTGAAGGGCAAGGCCTGTTCACACATGATCGAATAATGACAATATATGTATGTGTGTGTGTGTGTGTATATATATATATATATTTGTGAAATATATGTATATAAATAATAATCGATCAAACAAACTACCAACACTACAATAATATTAAAGTTGTTCTAATACGATAAATATATACACAACAAAAATTCAAGATGAACAACTTGTACGAGGTCCTACGAGACCTAGGTGTCTAATGAAGTTAATACACATGTAGGTTACGCATGTGTACGGACACCCGAGTTCAATAAGTACGACTTACGGAACGCAACTTAAAAGTCTAAACTTAGTAAAAATCACCAAGTGCAAGATTATAAATGATATGGACTCATGAAATTAAGTTGGGCTACGGCGATTATATAAAAGACATGGGCAAGGCCAAATACACAATCACATAATTTCATGGGCTAGGCCCAAACATATAAATTTTATGGGCTAGGCCCAAACATATAATTTCATGGGCTAGGCCTAAACACATAAATTACATGGGCTAGGCCCTATGACATAAATTACATGGGCTAGGCCCAATCACATAAAGACATGGGCTAGGCCCAATGACATAAATACAAGGGTTAGGCCCAATGACATAAAGACATGGGCTAGGCCCAATGACATAAAGACATGGGCTAGACCCAATGATGTAAATTTCATGGGCTAGGCCCAATCACATAAAGACATGGGCTAGGCCCAATGACACGCGTGCATGGCACGAGGACATGTGAAGGGCAAGGCCTGTTCACACATGATCGAATAATGACAATATATGTATGTGTGTGTGTGTGTTATATATATATATATTTGTGAAATATATGTATATAAATTATAATCGATCAAACAAACTACCAACACTACAATAATATTAAAGTTGTTCTAATACGATAAATATATACACAACAAAAATTCAAGATGGAACAACTTGTAACGAGGTTCCTAACAGAGACCAGATAGGTGTACTAAATAAGTTAATACACATGTAGGTTACGCATGTTACGACACCGAGTTCATAGTATTACGAACGCAAACAGTGACTTATGTCCCTTCAAAATTTCAAATTTTTAAGACATCGAGTGAAATAATCAACAAAGGTATGTAGCTATGGGTGATGATAACACCATCAATGGCATAAGTAGATGATGACAAGTGTAACCCTAATCACTAGACCAAAGGTAAAGTTAGATCTACGTTGAGGCGCGCTACACTCCTGGTTTGTTAACCCTTTAGGAGTGCTTTTGTGATCCCAATTGATGTCAAGAGTTGTCTCGGTTTGGTTACTTACTTATGGCACATATGTCAGGGTTCTAGCTACACATTAATAGATCTTTAAACTCCATGAATGTTGACTTTTCAAACTTACATGTATTTCAGGACGCAAAACTTGAGCTGGTGAAAGACTACGGGACGTGGGAATAAACCTAACAACAAATGCCATTTTGGAGGATCTGTCTCTTATATCCCAACCTCGTATGGGTTTAAGGGGTCAAAACCTCAACATGCTTTTATGATGACAAAAAAAACTTTTGGTTTAAAGTGTAATGTATCCCAAAAACTATACTTTGGATAACATTGTGAACTTGTTTGAGCCTTATAACTTGTTTTTGGGAACTTGTAAGATTTGGTTGCAACTTAACATAGATGGCATCGTTGTTGATTTATTTTTGTTTACACAATTGGTTGCAATGATTACCTCATAGTCACACGATTGCACTTCCGCTATGACCAGGGTGTGACAATTTTGCTGGATGCCACACCACAAGGAAGTCAACATCAGGAGGTTGTCGATTCCTAGGCAATTGCTTAGTGTCTTGGCAGAGCAAAAAGCAAGCTGCAGTATCAACTTCCCCAGTAGAGGCTGAGTATATTGCTGCTGCAAGCTGCACTGCTCAACTCCTATGGCTTCAAAATCAATTGCTGGATTTTGGTGTAACTGCTCTAAAGACTCCTCTCATGTTGGATAGTCAAGCAGCTGAAAACATCATAAAAAATGATGTCTCCCACTAAACCACAAAGCACATTGACATCAGACATCACTTTGTGAGAGATTGCTATGAAAAATGTTTGATTTCTCTACATCATGTTCCCACTAAAGATCAACTAGCAGATGTTATAACAAAGCATTAGATACATCTACTTTGAAAGTCTGATCTCTAGATTGGTATGCTAAACATGGAATAAAACAAAATTTTGTTTTCCATGTGTAAATAGCATCAAAATGTTTTAGGAAAGTCAAAAATCCATCCTTAAAAATAGCTAAAATTGAAAATTTTTTAATAAATCTTAAACTCTACTCATAACCACTATCTCTCAATGTTAGGACTTTTTGAGACCGTTGATACTTGAGTATTAATAGTTTGAGCTGGTTTTGTAATAGTTTATTAAACTAGAAGGCTAATGTGCAATATGTGAAATTTGTATTTTGGGCGGCGTAATTAAGTTCCCAACGTATTTAATAAATATGTGGGTAGCCAGATGTGTATATATATGTTCTTCAATGAAAACCCTTGTCCAAGCTTCTTGGACTGATTTTGGTGATTACTCTTGTGTTGTGATTCTTGTTATTGTGCTTAATCCGAATATCCAGGTGCTTTTATTGACTACATCTTTTGGGATTTCATATACAACACTGTTGTTTGATCCATTCAAGAATATTCATCTTCATTGTTTGGTTTTTTCTTAACTTTTACACAATTTGGTATCAAGCATTTGTGCTCTTGATTATTGAGTTTTTGTTAAGATTCATCAAGTTTTGAAGGTTTTTCAAAAGTTTTCAAAGTTTCAAGGTTTTTCAAAATTTTGAACTTAAAATGGCTTGATTTGGTCTGTTTAATCATTGGGTTATTGTTAATTAGTGTTTTGGTAAACATTTGGGTCATTGTGGTGCAAAGAAACATGGATTTTGAGTTGTTTTTGGGTGATTAGAGGGTTTTGTTCGTACTTAAACCCATCTGGGCATATATATTGTTGAAGGCAGCATAGATATCTTTGAATCTAAGCGTTTTTGTTGTTGAAGATCGCGTAATTAACAATTACGCCGGGTTAACACCAGCGTATTTGTTGATTTTCAGTGAAAAGTGCCAGCGTATTTAATCGAAGGCGACTTCGAAGTCAGTGATTAAAATCCTTAGCGATTTTATCACGGTGATCGGCGTAGTCAACCAAACTTATGCTTGTTTTTCATGTTCCAACGGATTTAGCTATTTTCGCAGGATAAAGTCGCCAGAGATCATCAGCGTAATTGATTTAAGTGCAGTGATTCAACTACAGCGTATTTGATTCATTTACAGCGTATTTATCTTCTGATTTCATTCTTCCCAACTACTTAATCTCCGATCAACCAAAATGTCTCTCAATCAACTCAACCCAATTGCCCAAGCCGAGTTAGAAACCGGACAGCTACAAGACTTCCCAAGTTGAAAGGATCTGAAGATTTCAGCAGTTGGAAGAACATAATCAAAAGCCTTCTCTGAGTATACCGGCTATACTTAATGGATGTCCGTCACGGTGGGTCTCACGTTCCAATGATAATTCGCTATGACATTCGTACAATCAGCGAAGATCCATCAACGTTCACCAAAGAAGACATAACTCCCATTCAACGTGACCGTAGGGCTCATGCTGCTCTTACTATGGCCCTGTCCAAGGACGACAACAACTTGTTCGAAAAGTACACCTGCGCTCATGAATTGTGGTTGGCTCTTATTGACCACTATGAAGGAAACGAGGAGCTCATAGACAACAAAAGAGACATGGTTCAGAAAGAGTACGACATGTTTGGAAGTGTTCGTGGCGAAAGCTTATCCGATCACATCAGTCGATTCTGGGAGTGCTGACTAAAATGAAGAAAGTGGGAAATCCTATTGCAAACTATGCATCAATCAAGAAGCTGCTAGACTCACTCCCTAAAGAATGGAGCCTTCAGTGTATGATGATTAAAAGGACTTTCTTAACCAGCACAACTCCTGTCACACTATCGAACTGATCAACACTCTGAAAGCCATTGAAATGGATATTGTCAAGAGAGAGATGAACCAACAGGGTATTCACAGAAACTTACTCAATCAGCTGCTGCAACCTCTGCTCCAAGAATATGGCATTTCTTGCTCCCATCACCTCATGTGGATTGAATCCTCAAAGTGTTGTCGAATCTTATCCTAACGCTTCCTCAAGCTCTGTAAAGGCCTCGTCATCCACCGAGAAAACCACCGTGGCAGTGATGCTCAAGCACTTAAAATATCCACAAAACATGTCGCTCTGTTTAATACCTTCTTAAGCAGCTATGAGGCTCTCATGTCAGGAGAGTTGAAAAGAGATTTCCTCACAGCTGAGGACATGTATCAAGTGGATCCGACGACATGGAGGAGATGGATTTGAAGTGGCAGATGGCAATGATCACTCTTCGATTGAAGAAATTCCAAGATAAACAGAAAAAGGCTAGCTCTCGGAAAAGCTAGATTTGACAAGTCCAAGCTGAGATGTTACAATTGCAAAAATCCGGGTCATTTCAAGAGGGAGTGCCCGTTGCTGAAGAATGAGAATGTCAAACTCAACCACACAAGAAGGCCGAGTGGCTATTGAAGGGAGTGGCAGTATTGCTGAAAATAACCAAATAGCTTTAGTTGTGGAAGATTATGACTGGTTAAAGGAAATAACTGAGGCTAAGGTGAAGTTAACAAAGCCTCATGGCAAACATCTCCACTGTTTCTGTCACGTCTGCATCAAATTGTGTTGAAAAGCAAACCGTCAGGATTCCCAAAGATGACAAGGGTCTGAAAAGCATCATCAATCCTGCTGAACAAACTTCAGAGAAGGGAAAACAGAAAGCTGAGATGAATGAGTTGAAACCTGCAGCTCAAAAAGCAATCAGTAGCAGCAAGAATGAAGCGGTTGGCACTTCTACAACCGCCATGAAGTCAGAAACTGAGGATAAGGATTTGGTAAATAGCATACCATATGAATTTAAACGCAAAACTGTGCTCCAAACCATGTTTGAACGTCGTGGCACACTACAAATCACTCAAAGTGACATAATTAAAGAAAAAGAAAAGGTTTTGAAAATTAATCAAGAACTAAAAGAAAATGAAGCTGCATATCAAAGAAAGTTAAATTCAACCATAGCTGAAATGCAGACTTTAAAAGAATTTGTTTTCAGAAAAGATTTTATCATAAATGATTTGACCGAAAAACTAGAAAAATCACAAAACGAAAATAACAAATTGCAAATCATATTGATAAATGTAAATTAGTGAAAAAGCACTGGTTGATATTGTAAACTGCCAACGACCGACATTCATAAAGGATGGAATTGGATATAATGATAAATTCGGAAAAGAAAGAAAAATATTTCCTCCTCCGCACAGCAAAAATTATGTCCCTATGCCATCTCCTCATCCTAAAATGACTTAATCGATAAAAATGATCTTTTGGATCAAAAAACTTTTCTACAAACCACAAAACAATATAACATGTCTGAAACAATGCAGATCTGTGTGAGGGTCAAGAAGATGTGTGCGATGAGGAAGATGATTGTGGAGGTTCGATAATAGGAATAGGTTACTCAGGCGACAGTTATTCAACGTTAACTGGTTCGCCTGGAATTGTAATAAGACAAACATAATTTCTATTCAGGATAACTGTAATAGTTTATAGGATGGATGACTGTAATGGCTTTATGCCAAAATTGAAACATTCGGGATAACTGTAATGGCCTTGCGCCTACACTTAAGACTCACAACCTAGTGCATGCTGAGGTTGAGAGTCATGACTTAAACTCTGTTTTTAATGATGAAAATGTTATGCTTAAATCTCCTGTATTTGTCCCAGAATTGAAGAAAAACAGATTTGGAAAGTTCCTTACAGAGGAAATTCCCGAGTTTGTTCCATCAGTTGCAGGTACATCAGAGATTGATAAAAACTTTACTAAAGAAAGCAATAGAGATGATTCAAGCACAACAACTTCAGAGAGTGATGGAGAAATGTCAAATGAAAGTCAAGAATCAACCTCGTCATTAGACAGTGAGCACAGTGAAGACGACATTGAAGATGAAAATCATCCTGACAAGAAATTAAAGAAACTCAAAGATTCAAGCCATGTTACGTCATCAAATTCCTCAAGCAGCTACAGATTCTCATCACATACATCATCTTCGCACTCAGCACCCAGGAAGAAAAGATTAAAATTGCAAACAATGCTTTCGCTGTGGTCATTTAGGACATACTGCGAAACATTGGAAAAGCAAGAAATTTTCTAAACCTAATCAAGATCTAGGTTAAAAGTTTTACTGATCAATTTGACAATCTGAAGAAATTAGTGAAATGCATAGTTAATTCAACTTGTTTTTGGAAAAGAAAAGAAAAGAAACTAGTCTTGCTCAAAATCATGATAGAACTAATGTAAAGCAAGTCTGGGTTCCAAAAACTAACTAACCTGTACATATTTTTGTTGTTGTTGTTGTTGTAAACAGAATAAACTTCAAAAATGGCTTCGATGCTCATGGAATATATCTGGCATGTTGACAATGGATGCTCCAGGCATATGACCGATTTGAGATCTACTTAAAAACTTTCGAGTTATCGATGGTGATTTTGTATCCTTTTCCGGAGACGAAAAGGGAGGGAAGATCGTCGGATGGGTGACGTCGTGTCGGAAGCACTTACTCTAGAGAATGTAAACTATGTTCCAGAGTTTTGTTACAATCTCATGAGTGTATCACAAGTCTGTGACAAAGGAATTCGGTGCTGTTCAATGACATGGAGTGCTTATTCCTCACACCCGAATACTCCGTCCCTGCAGAAATGATCATGCTCAGAGCTCCCCGTCAAAACAACACCTATGTGCTAAATATGAAAAATGCCAAATCAAATGAGCAAATGACATTCTTATTTCAAGAGCATCTGAATCGGATTCACTGCTTTGGCACAGGCGTTTGGGGCATGTGAACTTTAAAAATATAATAAGCTTTCTAAGTTAAACCTAGTAAGAGGTTTACCTATGAAAGATTTTCCTTTTTTCAGAAAAATGCATCGCATGTGCCCAAGGAAAGCAACATAAAAAGCCTCATAAATCCAAAGCAGTGAATACGATATCTGCCCCACTGCAATTACTTCACATGGATCTTTTCGGCCCTATAAGTGTTAAAATTTAACTAAAAATCTTATTGTTTGGTAATTATAGATGATTTTTGAAGGTTTTCATGGGTGTATTTCCTCGAAGCGAAGAGTGAGACAACTTCCATTTTGAAAAGCTTCATTCCTATAATTGAAAACGTAATCAAGCTGAAGGTGAAATCCGTAAGAAGCGACAACGGGACAGAATTCAAGAATCATACGTTTGTCTCCTTCTGTGAAGAAAAAGAAATTTGTCTTCAATACAGTGCTCCCAGAACTCCTCAGCAAAATGGAGTAGCGGAACGAAAGAACAAAACACTCATCGAAGCTACTCGAATGATGCTTGTAGACTCCAAGCTTCCCATAATCTTCTGGGCTAAAGCAGTCAACACAGCATGCTACATTTTGAATCGTGTTCTTATTGATAAACCTCATGGAAAGACAGCTTATGAACTACTTTTCAAAAGGAAGCCTCTGATAGATTTCTTCAGACCGTTCGGATGCTCATGCACACTTCTCAACACTGAAGATAATCTCATCAAGTTTGAAGCGGTTGGTGACGTGTGCTACTTCATGGGCTATTCATATTCTCAAAAGGCATATCGAGTCTACAACAAACGAACAAAGATGGTGATTGAATCATATTACATCGATTTTCAAGAAGGAAACTCCACTAACACTGGAAGTGCTCCAAACTGGTTTTATGACGTAGACATTGTATTCAACACTTTCGACATCGCTGAACCCGTCATTGAATCTGAACCTGCAGAATCAACCCCATTAGAGCCATTGTTTGATCCTTCAGACATTGGTTTCACTCCTTTTACAACTTGTTTCACCCCAGCCTCTGCCTCTCCTACCCTTCCTATTATCGAAGTAGATGGTGACACATCTGCTGAGAATGCATCTGCACAAGATGATTCTTCTTCACAGCAGATCATGGATGAACCACCTAAAGAAGACGAAACTCCTATTATCTATGTCGACGAACATTTCTCTAATCTGCCTCAACAAGTTGAATCGAAACCATCCAATTGAAAATGTCATCAGTTCTGTGGAATATGGCGTTCGAACTCGTGGTCAAACACATACCATCAACACAGGACTGTATGCAGCTTTTCTCTCGCAGTCTGTCCCAAGAGACATCGAAGAAGCCATTCAAGACTCTAGCTGGGTACAAGTAATGCAAGAAGAATTAGCTCAATTTAGGAAGCTTAAAGTCTGGGAACTTGCTGATTTGCCAGATGGAAAGTATCCAATTGGTACCAAGTGGGTGTTTCATAACAAAATGGATGATCGTGGTATAGTTATCAAGAATAAGGCAAGATTGGCAGTTCAAGGTTTTCGGCAGGAGGAGGGGATTGACTATGAGAAAGTTTTTGCACCGGTTGCACGCTTAGAAGCTATCAGAATCTTCTTGGCCTATGCTTCATTCAAAAACTTTAAGGTGTTTCAGATGGATGTAAAGAGTGCATTTCTGTATGGGAAAGTGAAAGAAGAAGTCTATGTCTGTCAACCTCCAGGTTTTGAAGATCCTCACTTCCCCGCAAGATACTATAAGCTTGACAAAGCTCTCTATGGTCTTCATCAAGCTCCTCGAGCATGGTACGAGACTTTGTCAACATATCTTCTGGAATGTGGGTACTCAAGAGGCAAAATAGATATGACTCTTTTCACAAAAAGGATCGAAGATGATGTGATGCTGGTGCATATCTACGTAGACGATATCATCTTTGGGTCAACTGATGAAGCTCTTTATGAAGGCAAAATTTGAGATGAGCATGATGGGAGAACTTACGTTTTTCTTGGTATTAGAAGTGAAGCAGAGGGAAGACGGCATCCTCAATCATCAGGCCAAGTACATCAGAGATATTCTCTCCAAGTACAACATGATGATTGCAAATCTGCCAGCACTCCTTTTGCTGCTCAGACAGAACTTACTTCGGATCTTCAAGGGAAACCGTGAACAAATCTTTCTATCAATCTATGATAGGCTCGTTGATGTATCTGACCGCAAGTAGGCCTGACATTATGTGGGATGTCTGTCTCCGTGCGCGATTTCAGATGGATCCGAAAGAATCTCATGAAGCTGCTGTCAAAAGAATCTTTCGCTATCTGAAAGGAACACCTAAGCTCGGTTTATGGTATCCTAAAGATAGTAATTTTGATTTAATTGTTTATTCTGACAGTGATCATGCAGGTTGTAAAGTTGACAGAATGTCTGTCTCAGAAGGCTGTCAATTTTTAGGAAACCGTCTCATCTCGTGGCAAAGCAAAACGCAGTTAACAGTCTCCACATCAACTGCTCAAGCTGAATACACGGTAGCTTATTGTTGTTGTTCTTAAGTTCTCTGTATACAAAATCAGTTGTTGGTTTATGGAATCAACGTTATGAAGACTCCTATATTCATCGACAATGAGGCGTGTCTTGGAATTGTGAAGAACCCTATCCACCACTCTAGAACAAAACACATCGAAATTCGCATTCATACGATCAGAGATGCGTATGAGAAATGATACATTCAAGTGGTGCCGGTGGATACAATGCAACAAAAAGCTGATACACGAAAGCCTTTGATAAAACTCGCTTTAACTAGTTGGGAACCTGGTTGGAAATGGTCAATTTCCTTGAATGGAAACGATTTTGGTAAAAAAAAAAAGTGTATATATATATATATAAGAGAAATAATCTCATAAAATGTGCCCAACAAAAAGATTTTCTACTAATTTAAAATTTATTTTCAAGCTCTGGATTCTCGAAAATAATATTTTAAGGGGGAAGTTTTCCAGAAAAAATTGAAATATCGTTGAAACAGAATCCTTGTTTGACACCTGCATGAGAAATGATAGAAAAACTGCTGACACTTTGTTTGATCTTAAAATGAAATCAGATCGAGGCCCCAAGCAATGACATGTTCAGTAGATTCAGCAATACCTTGAAGTAAACTGCGAATAGGAGACAAATGCTAATGATCACACAAGAATTCTGGATACCCACAATGTTGTGCAACTTGCGGGTAACACGTTGCGGCGTATGGCTTAATGGTCTTAAATCTTGCGTTGATAGATTGCCAAAGTCCGAGATTTTGGGTCTTTATATTGACTAATCATTCGGGATATCATAGTTGCTCTTCTGCTGCATCAAGATATATGTTGACCTAGACACAACTATGATATCTTTTCAAAAGGAGCCAATGCGGCCAAAACCCACACAAATGAAGATCTAATGAGAGAATCTTTCATGTGCTTAATTCGTACCGTATATGGTATCCGTCATAGCCCTTGTTAGACTTTGGTCTCTTTGTTGTACGGAAGTACTGACCCGCTGATCACCAATTATCTAACGTTGAAACTTCAAGAACGAATGAGGTCAATATACTCACCTACTATGAGGAATCTTTGTGCATACCTTGATCGCGGGGGTATGTCCTGATGTGGGACTCACGGGCACAACATTCTGATAGTCCAGCATGAGTGGGGGACATCGAATCTCTTGTCAATATTATCACAACATGAAAAACGTTCTCTGATCGCATGTTGAAAGATAGGTGCATGGATTTAAAAGGACAAACATACTGACAGTTTTTTCTTGTGCCTTGATTATTCAAAGTATCTAATATTTTTATCTCAAACTAACGAAGTGTTACCAGTGTGATCTTCTACAGGAAAGTTACAGGATCCGAATCAGTAAGCATAAGTTTTATGTGAAAAAGGAACCTTCCTTGTCCTAAAAATAATCTTCAGAATTCAGATTGCAAATCTATATTTTTCTTAAACTTATTCCTAAATTTTTGCACTATTTTTTAACCAAAAAGGGCACGTTTTTTGGAGAATTTAAAATTTTCGAGCGTATTTGTTTCTAAGATTTCTTAACTTTAAAGTTATCTCACAAAACAACCCTACGCGGCGTATTTATTGATCCAGTGTATTTATTAAATACGCTGGAAGGTATTTTTGTATATAAATTTCAGTTTTCTTTTTATGCAAATATTTTCAAAAACTTTTCAACATCATCTTCTTCCTCTCAACTGAAAACCCACATTCATATTCAATCTTCACTAAGTAATCTGATAAGATATTATAAGATCGATATCGGTATGATTTTGGCTTTCAAATGTTGATTGTTTGTTGATTGAGTGTGCTTATGCATCGATTTCCAAATACAGTTGTGTTACATATAAACATTTTGATCTAGTTTTCATCCGGTTTTCATGGGTTTATCAAGAAAAATATGAATCCAGCGTAATTATTATGAATGCAGCGTATTTAACTTGAATGTGGCGTATTTATCAGAAACCAAGTGTCTGCGGATTTAAGTCTTGAACGCGAGTTCAAGCAACCGGCGTATTTGGCAAATACGCCGGTCAACCAGCTTAGATAATCATCTACGCTGGATGCTCTCTCAAGTCAAAGCTTAAATCCGCGACATCTTTGCAGCGTAAATAATGAGCGTCTGGCGTATTTGTCTTTGAGTCTTTTGTACACAGTCTTGTGTGTCCGGCGTAATTGGTCTCATTGTCTAGCGTATATAATGGCGGACTTATATCTTTTTCTTTTTAATTTCTATTCCATTGTTATTTATTATATAAATATATATCATGTATAAATTAATATGTATATACATTTTTTAAATTTTTTTATTATATATTTATATTTATGTATATATATTGTATTTACATTTCTCTGCTATCTAACTATCGTGCCTTGCAACTGAAATCTAACTTGACTCGTTTCCACATTTCAGAAATGGTGAAGGAAATCATTTAGGATAAAACACGAAAACACAATCAGCCATGCAAGTTGGTTCCTCCTCCAAGTGATTTTGAAGATGTGGCGAAGTAGATAAACTCAAGCAGAATAAGTTATGTTGTTCAAGCCGATCCGATCATTTACAACATCCACATTGAAGAGTTTTGGAAAACAGCCAAGGTGTCAACGGTCAACGAAGTTAAAAGAATCACGGCTACAGTACGAACAAGAAGGTCACAGTAACAGCGGACAATGTACGTAGAGTCCTCAGTCTCAGAGACAACCACAGTGATCCGCTCAGAGTTAAGAAGGATGACATCCTAGATGGGTTGAAAGGAATGAGGTTTGTTGGAGACTTTAGAGAGAAAAACGAGATCAATAGAAAGGGCTTACAAAGGACTGGAGATTCATTCTTCACGTATTTGCTATGAGCTTGGCACACAAAAAGGGCGAATACGATGGCTTGAACTTAGAATGGTCGGACTGCTATGCTCAATCTCTGCACCAAACAACCATTCAATATCTCGGGTCTTATCTTTTACTGCATGGTTACAACGTAAACTCCTCCACATGGGCCATGTACCCACGGCTTGTTCAGCTCCTCATCAACGACCAGCATCCAAATCTCCCACATGATGACGACCTATACAAGTTTCAATTGCCGACAGGACGTCAGATCACAGAACTAAAAACTAAAGAGTGGGTGTTGCTGCATCAGTGGATGTATAAGGAAGAAAGATTTCCTGTTGTGAAAGCCGCCTATGAGAAATACAGAGAACGTGTGAAAAGAAAGAGACAAGGAGATGTTGAGGAAGAGCGGGATGAGGAAGAAGAAAAAACTGAGCAGTTAATTAGAAAGAATAAAGGAAAGCAGCCTATGAAAGAAGGGGATTCATCAAAGAAAAGAAAAGACACCCCTTCTCAAGAAGTTTGATGGAAAGCAGTTTTAGGGCCGGAGGCACAAGAAAACATCGAGAACATATTGAAAATCTTCGTGCAATTCATGAGGCAGAAGAAAGAGAGAAAAGAGAAGCGAGAAGAAAGAGGTGACAGATGACAGAATCTGAAATGCCAGTGACGGTCATAACCGAGCAGGAGCAGTTAGATGAGTTTGTTGACCAACTGATTGTCGATCCAGAGGCTCCCAGCAGATCTCCCCCTCAGAAGCGTTAGAAAACAGGGGAAGGACCGTCGACAGAAGCACAACCAAAGCAGATGCCTCAACAAGCTCCTCGCAGACCACGCCCATTTCAGGAATTGTACGATAAACTGGCGAAAGATATTGGGAAAGGTCCAGCTCAAGAGATCTGTCTTTTGAAACATCAGGTGAGCAACACGAACGTAATTCGTGAAAAGCTAAGGGAGCAAAGAAAGAAAAACAAAGAGCTCCACGCTTATGTCAAAGAACAAACAAGATTCGCACGATTTCAGTAGGATGGAATGAAAAATGTACCGTATGATCAGAGAGCTATGCACCAAGGCAGACATACAACCAATGTTCTAAATCCACAAATATCTTTGATTATGAGAAGTTCAAGATTGAAGAAGAAAGACAAAAGGCTGAGGATGCGGAAAAGAAGAAAAAGCGTTTAGAATCTGTTGTAAATGTCAGTGAAGATGACGAAAGTGAAGAAGAGGAGGTGGACAGAGATGAGATGCCAGTACGCTTTGTCGAATGGGGTTTTGAAGAAGATATTCTTTATGAGACTGAGGATGGTGATTCAGTAACATCAATGCATCCAGAGTGGTTCAAGAAAGAAAGAGAAAACTTCCAGACTTCTATCAGGTGGTCACAGTTGAAAAATCTGAAGTTACCGACAAAATAATAAGCTGGAAGTACAGTAATATCAAAGGGAAAGTTCATTGTGAAGAGACGAGGTGGGGTTATTCAGCACTTCAAGACTGGAGCTGAAATGAAAAGCCTTCCAAGATGGGATATTCGGGAGCTGGGTATACTGGACTTGATAAATCCAACAAACAGCAGCATCGGAGCTGATTTTGAAAGACTTAGTTTGAGAGAATGCAATCGGGGTTTTATAGTCTTCAAGCCATAGCGTCCACAAAGAAGAGTGTCGAAGACCACAAAAGATCCCATCACCGGAAAAGGAATGTTCACATGGGTCATCGATCCTTAAGGTTGAAACAAGAGTCAAAATCCCACCAGAACAACCTGTCATGCTCACAAATTTCAAGAAATAGTTCTACAACGAGAAGACGGGAGAAACAGTGATCAGCTTGGTCTCTAATGAAGATATTCGCATTTTAGACCCGATGGATGTCTTCATGTTCTGTCTTTCCGATCTTAACACTCTCTATGGCCACAAGATCACGTTGGAGCCGGAAATGCGTACCGAGAAGAAGGAATGTTATTTCAAAGGGCGGTGGGGGGCTAGAGAAAGAAAGATAGAAATGATGGACATTGTGATCAGAATCGAAGAGCAGAAAGAAAAAGATGAAGCAAGAAAAAGAAAGGAAAAGGAAACACAAGTCATCGGCTCAACAGAAAGCTCCCTCACCATTTCAAGCTGCATCGAAATCTCAAACTCCGATTTCATCACATATGAAGCCACTACGGAGATCCAACCAACCTTAAGTGAAGCTTTTGTTAATCCATCTTCTGAAGCAACAAATAAGCAACAACTGAACAACCAACAGATCAGGCTGCACCTCCATCACAAGGAACCGATCCAGAATTAGCCGCAGGCCCTGAAGCTCCAGAACAAGACTGAAGAAGCTCAAGTACGCAACGGTCTAGGGGGATATTGTTAGGACTTTTTGAGACCGTTGATACTTGAGTATTAATAGTTTGAGCTGGTTTTATAATAGTTTGTTAAACTAGAAGGGCTAATAGTGCAATATGTGAAACTTGTATGTTGGCGGCGTAATTAAGTTCCCAGTGTATTTAATAAATACGCTGGGTAGCCAGATGTGTATATATATGTTCTTCAATGAAAACCCTTGTCCAAGCTTCCTGGACTGATTTTGGTGATTACTTTTGTGTTGTGATTCTTGTTATTGTGCTTAATCCGAATATCCAGGTGCTTTTATTGACTACATCTTTTGGGTTTCATATACAACACTTGTTGTTTGATCCATTCAAGAATCTTCATCTTCATTGTTTGGTTTTGCTTAACTTTTACACATTCAAACAACTAATCTATAGTTGTTTGGGTGATAACAATCAACCACTGTGATCCGAATCTGATTTGGGACTCACACTCAAAACCTCTGCTTGGCTTGAAAATCTATTCGTTGCTAAAAGTGTATCCTCTGTTCTACATTCACTGTTGGTGAAATCACTGTTTTCTGAATCCACTGAAAATCTATCATGTGATAGTGTAAAATCACCACTGTTAAGAACCACTGCTGGTATCCAGCAGAGATCTCCAAACAACTATCCTCCATTATCAACAGAGTTTACATGTGGACAAATGTTAGCCGTCGGATCTTTTGAAAACCGCTCCACGTCAGCATTTACTTTTTCCTTTATAAACCCTGTTTTATCCAAAACAGATGTTACTTGTCGTCTCGAATTCAAAATTCCCAAAAGCAGTTACCATTACTTTCATCTTCTTCATAAATTCTCACTATTCTCTTCTCCATCATGGATCTCATCATCAAAACTCCCCACAACTACTTTCCTATCCTTGATAAAATCGATAATAATGTTGCATATCAAGCAATGTTTGATGTTATACAAACATCATCATACAAGGATAATTTATTGGCAAAGGCTCCAATCTATGTGGACATACTTAGACAATTTTGGGCAAATGCTAAGGTTGAGACCCGGAATAAAAAGCCAGTTACTATTACGTCAAAGATTGGGAAGTCCCTTGTCCATATCTCACCATGCAGAATCTCCACCACGTTAGTCTAAATGACCTAAATGACCCCACTTCCTTCTCAAAGAAGGATTTACACAATGAATTCATTGAGCATGGTTATGAAGGTCAATGACAGGTATTACCATCTATAGATCTGAATTTCCTTCTAACATGAAATTCTTTTTCCATACTTTACTGTTTTTTGTCAGCCAAGACAACTGCATTTAATGAGATACCTTTAAATATTCAGTATCTGGGATATGCTATTTTGACAAAATCTAAGTTTAAATTTTCTCAGGTATTGTTTTCTGACTTAGTTGCAAAGTATAACAGCATTTCTAAAAATAAAGGTTTTCTTATACACCCTAGGCTATTGAGTTTTTATCTTCAAAACAAGTTTGTGAAATCGATTTTAACAAGGTGTCATTTGTGAAATTGGTAGCCTTAAACATGAAACTTTTACAAGACTCTCAAACAAAAAGCCAAAGGTTTTGAAAACACAAGCAAAGGGATGAGCCAATTTTAGATGCTCACACATCCACTGCTCAAACCTCTGTTGTTGAGCGCCCACTGCTCCTGTGGAACATGGCACTATAACCAGTGTTGTGCCAACCCCCACCAGAAAAATCCAAAAAGAAACCAAAAAATCCAAAAAGCCCACCAAACAAACCAAAAAGGTAACTCTGGAAGATGATATCCTAGAGGTTATACTTGTGACAACACAAATGTCACTTGAAACCATTGGTGCTACTTCCTCACAGTAGTTGGAACAAAGATCTCCACCTTGCCAAACTCCTCTTGATTCCTCACAAAAGGAACAAGTTGTATCCACAGGGACAACACATTATAAAGCTCTTGATTCACTTGAATAAATCTTCCACAGCCCCTCTCCTAGGCAATGTCTCTTTCTACACCACAACCCACTTCTCCAATACCACCCACATTTATACCTTTGCTTGATGCAATAGAGAAAACTCAAACACACATCAGTCCCTCTCACTCACCCATTAAAGAGAGTCAACTTCTACATTTGACTGAGTCTGAGAAAACTCTATCTGCTAGCCCACAAGCAACTGAGGAGGTTACAAACCTTGAGTTACAAGTAACTCTTGGTGGTAGTTCAAGTGAAGCAGCCACTAAAACTGATGATACAATAGTGTTTTAGTTGGAAAGTGGTTACATAAGTAAGACTTCCTTAAAGGCAACAACTGCTGAGGCTACAACAGTAACCTTCTGTCCCAGTTGGCAGTCCCCAGTACCAAGACAAAGGGGCATTTGGTTCTGAAAACATTGAGATTCCTCATGTTGATGATCCAAATATAACTACCTCTGGTAGGAATTTACATGATCCTATTAACTTAGGTGATAAATTAAAACACTAGGAATTGATGGAGTGGATGTCTTCCATGGAATCATCAATTAATGAACTAAAAACCATGATGAAGTAAGTCCTACAAAACTCCCAAAGTCAACCAACATAACCACAAAGTGCCGATGAACTATGGAGAATTGTGCAACCAATAATCCTAGCTCAAAGGAATTTAGTAGACATTTAGCATGAAACTCATATGAATCTGATCAGGAACATGGTTGGGGCTAGATACAAAGACACTCAAGCAAACATTAAAGCCATCAAAGACCATTTACTGAAAACAGCTAGCTCTCCCTGGCTACAATTCTTGTTGAAGAAAAAGAAGATGATGCCAAAAAGGGGGAGAAAGATTCACTAAGAAAGTTGCAGCTTGATTCAAGTGCTAAACCAAAGGTGCAACAACAGTCAGAAACCACTACTACAGCATCTGATGCAACTTTGGGAAAAAGGGATAGATGAGACCCTAAAAGAAGCTAAAAAGATTGCTGATGATAAGCAGAAAAGACAAGATACACTTGAAGCTAAAGCCTCAATGCTAATTGAAGAAGAAAAGCTAAACAGTTGGAAAAAAGAAGATGTTGGTACTTCAAGAAAAAGAAAGTCTGCAAGAAAAGTTAGACAACCAACTGTCACCTCTTCTAAAACCATTGTTGAAGCTAATCTTGTTGTATCCTCTGTACAAAACAACCCACAATCACCACGAAACAACCTAACAGATGTTAGGCCAGATGTTGTGACAGCAAATGCTAGAAAATAGATGTTCCAACAGATGTTTCCCAAACCTCTTCTTTACTCACATTTCTCACTTTAACTCAACCATTATCCACACCACCAAGAAATCCTGAACATCTACCATCACCCAAAGTAAAGTTCCAATGCAAAAGAAAAACTTTTGTTTTTGGTGATGATGATGAAGAGATTCAATCACCCTCCCCTTTATCATCACAACCTATTTTACAACCATCCTCATCATTGGCATATCCTGAAACTTCATTTCCACCTATGCACCTATATTATCATTCCTTCCAATGGGTGCCTTATACCCTTTGGAACTTTATGATGTGAAAGGAGAAATAGAGTCTTTCTATAAGATAGAGGATCCAAAACAAAGAGAATTTCCATCTCTTCTTGGGTATCAAAAGCCTAGAAATCTGGATGAATATCTGATGCTGAAGGCTAGACAAGCTGAGACTATTGCAAAGGAGATTTCAAAGGGTAAGGATAATAGGGCTCTACAAAGATCTATGTAATTTCAATTGAGCAAACTGAGAAACATGAAAGATTTTGCTAAGGATTTAAGTAAGTCCATGTCAGAAAAGCCAACCAATGATGATCATGATTTGAAGCAAGACTACCTTGATCATATAATGAAGCACAAGCCTTACAAAGCAACAAGAGCTCAATTCAAAGACTAGTCTACAAATGAGCTCAAAGAAGAAATTGACAGAATCCAAGCCATGCTCAAAGACCCTTTGATAAAGCCTACTCCACCTATTTAGAAAAAGCTAGACTTAAAATCAAGACCATGCCTTGAAAATCAAAAGGATGAAGGCTGAGCTTGTTGCTGCATAATATGGAACAACAAGGAAAATTGCAAGGTGGTCTGAGGCGAAAGTTGTTGATACCTACAGAAGGTTGGACGAGCTTAGAAAGAAAGATCCCCTGTTCCAAGAAAGCCATATTATTCACCAACAACCACTGCCCCTCAACAGACCCATGCTTCTAAAAGAAAATCTTCAACTACTGTCTTGCCTACCATTGCCTTAAACCAAGTAAAAAGGCAAAAGCAGATGGAAGAAGAAGATCAACAGAGGTATGAAGAACAAAGAAAAGAGGGAATTAAATGTTAACTTCTTTATCATACTAATGCTGCAAGTGATAAGCTTAGAGAATCTATATCAAGACTTGTTAGCAGACCTTCTTCACCAAACTCATCACAAATAACTCTTCTCCTAAGAAAACCATATGATTCAAAAATTTAAAAATGGAAATCATCCGCAAACACCCATGAATTGACTTTGCTCAGGTCAGATGGCTGAGCTGACAAGATAAGAATGGAGGATGCATATGGTCTGGATGCAGTTGACCTCCAAGATCTAATGAATCTTGAGCTTGAAAGGGATATTGAAGAGATGATCTCCCTGGACTTTGAAATTCAAATCAAAGGACAAATAAGGGAATCATTGATGAGGAATAAAGATAAGTTTTGGCATCAACTGTTCTAGGGGAGATTGTTGGAAATTGAACCTTACAAAAGAACAGATGATAGAAAGCCAAAATATTCTACAACCTCTGATCCTTATAATAACAATAATAGAACATTTGCTGAAGACAAGCTCTGCTGAACACTAAAAGTCAAAGGTCTACCAAGACAAAACTTTGTTGAAGACTAAAGCTAAGGTCTGCCAAGGTAAAGCTCTGCTGAAGACTCAAAGGTCTGCCAAGCCAAAAACTCTACTGAAGACTAAAGCTAAGGTCTGCCAAGGCAAAGCTCTGTTGAAGACTCAAATGTCTGTCAAGGCAAAGCTCTGCTGAAGCCCAACAGAGGATGTCTCATCAGTGTTTACTATCAGACGTTGTATTATATAGTTTATAGCAGTGTTTAGCTTAGCAGATGTTGTAGTTTGTTTAGGTTGTTACATGTCACTTTCAATGTGACGTCAGCATAAGATGCTTATCGGTTTGCTCTTTCCTATAATAGAACAGTGCGTGTACTGTTTTATTCATCACTATCACTTCATTTGACATTTTGTGTACAAGCAAATTAGAGTGATCTTAGGCTAAGGGGGAGTTTCTAATCTTTCATGCACGTAAACAATTGATTTATAAAAGCATGTTAGTGAAAGCAATCTTCCTATTGTTGTGAATACAAAGTTTACTATTTCCGCTGCACTATTCATACATGTTTATCCACTTCCATTGATTTCATCTTTAACATTCATAACAATATCAAACTCAGATCCTAACATCTTAGACTAGATTTATATCCTTTAAAGTGTTTAATTTGATATTTTTATGTGAAATTGTGATTTGTAATACACTACTTTGAGATATTTTATGTTTTGTAGATAAATAAAGATTTGGATGGTATTTGTAAAGAGTTTGGATGAAAACCTAGAATTGGAAGCAAAACTGAGCAAGAAAGGTTGATAGGAAAGAGTCCAAACTTTAAATGGGCATATCTTAGGATAGAAAATGAGTTATGGGAGCCATAAGATATGAATCTTGGGTCTTTTGGTGAGTGGAATTCAAAAACGATCATGGTACAGGTCATGCCAACGTAAAAGGGTACAGGTCGTGCCCACTTCAAAGGGTACGAGACGTGCCCTGCCTAGCACGTAAAAACCTTAGATTTCGCCTATAAAAGCAACTGTGACAGCCATAAACCAGAGGAGCTAGCCCTTGGGGCTAAGGACGAACTTGGGACAATTTTGGGTGATTCGAAGGCTTTGATTTACCATTCTAAACCCGTAAACATGAAGAATCATGACCAATCACTAAAGGTATAAGGCTGAATCACCTGTAATCATCTCCGGGCCTAGGGTTAGTGTTAGTAATTATGTTAAACCTATTCTTACCTACTTTTAGATTTAGATTATGTTCTAATAATTCGGTTAGTCAAATCTTTATGTTTACTTTGTTTGATTAAATAGTTTTGAGTTATTAAACTTCAATTTGATTTCATCAGTTATTCGATTGTGAATCATCAACAACTGAGATTGACTTCTTATTTGTCATTAGTTCGTTTATCATTAACCATTAAATCTATATTTTATGTAAACCTATAACTTGTAATTAAGTTAGATGGATATTTAACGGTGACGTTATTCGGTTTAGGATTGCCAACTATCGTATTCAAATTATTTATCTTTTCATTATCTATCGAATCAAGTAGTTCAACGAACCATGTCTATGTGATTTCCAATTGGTAACTAGGTTATTTGATCTGCTTCACAACCTAAAATCCAAGGATGGTCATTCTTCTCATTACTGTTTTTCAACAACTAAAGCATGTTTGCTAGTTGCAAACGTTTTCATAAATCAAAACCAATAATATTTTTTTACTTTTAACACCTATATATATATATATATAAACACCGAAAAACCTTCATATTCACCATCCTTCTCATATGATCAATGATGGATGTTATAAAGGTACAAAAAAACTATTTTTTCAGACAAATGTTATAGTCTGACAAAAAGTATAAAGTGTTACACTTTTCTCTCTCCTCTCTCCTCTCTCATCTGACAAAAAAAATGTGACAGCAAAAAATCTCGTTGTATAAAAACGTAACATGTTTTTTACAAGCATTCAAAATAAAACTTCGTAAATTATAACTTCTCATATAATCTAAAAAACTGCTGTAAAAAAACAAAAACTGTAACAAGTGATTTAAAAAAATGTGAATAGCTGAAAAAATGTTGCAATTCTTTCTTCTCTTTCTGAAAAGTGTGTCAATGTTAGAAAACGTTGCAGGTGTCAATAAAAATGTTGCATCAAAAAATTTAACACGTGATAACGTGTTATCTACGCATTCAGTTTTTAGAGATTTGTAACTCACATGGAATTTTTTCCTATAATTCACCTATATATGTATGTGTGTGTATAGAGACAGGGGGAGAGCTAGGTTTTACGGGTTTGTTTGGTGTAA
The DNA here is from genome assembly GCA_947069175.1 of Scalesia atractyloides. Taxonomy (NCBI): domain Eukaryota; kingdom Viridiplantae; phylum Streptophyta; class Magnoliopsida; order Asterales; family Asteraceae; genus Scalesia; species Scalesia atractyloides. Next base: position 48,211,909 of record CAMTDV010000020.1, read on the forward strand.
ACTAGTGCAACTGAAAGACCATTAAGCCCGCTGTTTATAATCTTTCTCCACTTTAAAACCGTAACCAGTTCCTTGGGCCAAGGTTAAACAACTGAACTTAAACCCATTGGTTTAAACTATTTAATCCAATTAGGTTGTTGGGCTTAATGGTTTATTTAGTTTATCAAACTATTTGATTAGTTACCCAATACCATATGAATTATATTTATATATTACTCCATGCATACTCGGCTAGATATATAAATAAATTTAAATATAATCGCATTATACATTATACAAATAATAAATTAACCATATAGGATTCTTTGAGTATTCTTTTCAAATTAACCTTTAAACGCTTTTGTAAAACTCGTTTACATTGATATAAGCTCAAAACTTATGTTTCATCGTCTTTTAAAAGTTGAATTCTCATTCCACTTAACATAACGATGATGACGATGACTGCAAAGACGAGCAGAAACAACAATATTATATTTAGGATTTTGTTTTAACCGTATCGTGTTTGAATTTAATTATTTATTTTTATTTGTTGTTTAATTTACAAAAATGAATTAATAAATTTAAATTGAAAAAAATTAAATTGATGATTGAGTATGTGTTATGGTTTGTTTAAGAAAAAAAGTGTTGCCATTTGCTGAATGATACGTAAACACACTTTTTTTCATCCAGAAATACTCAATATGGGTGTAATAAAAGGGGCTTAATTGGTGATTAAATAATTATTATGTAATTATTATTTTATATTTGTATATAATCAGTGTAAAAACAATTAATTTTAAAATGAAAATAACAAATAAGTTTTATATCAAAGTTTCTTTCTAAAAATCTAAACATGATATGATCCATGCTTATGTTTAACATATGTATAAACCAAGAGGTATGGTTAAATAAAAAGTTGATTATGCCTAAGTAGAGAAAAATTTTAATCTTTCATTTTTTAAATTAATGGTTAAGATGAAAGTGTAAAAAAAATGTACTAAGGGTATTTTTATAATAACTATTGGTTGACTTTCTTCATCCATATCCTAGACACTGTACATTCCCTCTATTTTTAAACATTAATAACTTTTTCATTTATATTTTTTTTATTACACCATAAAATTAAACATCTTTTTAGCTTTAACTTTGAGCATATATTGCTGTATAAAATATGAGATCTAAAAAAAGCCAAAAAATGTCTTAGATTTCTATGTTGTATAACATATTTGTATGTATTAAATTTTTTATTAAATTTTTTGTACTAATTTTTTTACAAGATTTTTAGTATTGTATTTTTAGAAAAAAAAAGTAAAAGTTTATATTTTATGACTAAAATACCTTTCATTCTACCTATAAAAAGTGTCACATGTCATTTTCATAATCTCTTATCATTATGATCATTCAATGGAACTTCACCTATAAACAAATGACTTTTAATATAAAGGTTCAGATATAAAATAATGTATAAAAATATTAATAATAAATAACTTTTTGATATAATATAGGTTTTTTTTAATCTAAAATAAAGAATATTTATCCTAAAGTAATTTAAAAAAGAAATTAATTAACTAATATGTTGTCAATGTCGATGACTTTTGTTCAGCCTTTTACTTACCTATATTTATTTATATAAAACATACTTGACCATCATATATCTTCTTCTCCGTTGCAAATAACCAGATTTCACACTGACTTGCGACTTTCGATCATCTTCCACACTTCCAAACTCAAGTATGATTAATTTTATGCCCACGTTAATTATCGTATTTTGTTTTTGTTAGACCCATCCAAGGGCCTAGATTGGTCAAAGAGGGCCACCACTTTCAAACATCCCCGCGATCCGCCCTCTTGTCCCTCCCCTGTGCCGTTAACCACACTAGTGTGTAGCGGTGTTCGTCTGACGTGGCCCGGAACGACGCCCCAACACGCGAAGACAACACATAGTTTTAAGGGTGGAAAACTATAAAACGCCCTTGTCTATGTGATGCAGACATAACACTAATGTGACATGATAAAACTATGGCATTAGTTGAAACTACTTATCATTCTTATTTAGTCTATCCGGAACCAATACATTTTACCTTTGCTTTTTATATATGAATCAATTTGCCACCTTTATTTTATTATATTAAAGGTGAAAATACTACGATAAATAAAGTGTCTTATATTTGACCACTATTTCCGGTTATCCGTATTCAAAACCCTTATAAATTGCTATCTAATCTACTTACACTTTCATAGATTAGCCACTTAGCAATTGTTTTTTAGATCGTATGTAAATTATAACTATATATCATCAGGCATCATGAAAGATACAGAATAAGACAATTTAGTAGAGGCACCATCAAAAGAAAATGGAGTGGTTAGCTAGGTTTGTTGCTAAGCCTACATGTTGATTAATTAATGTCGAAGCAGTTCACCAACCATTTACTAATTGCAATTATTTTTGTCTAAATGACTACTTAAAGTTTTATTTCATCAATAATGATTTTGGTCATTTTAGAAAGTACTTGCAAGTTACGTTTTTATAATTTCCTTTTTTTTCCTTCAAGGGGTAGCTACAACTTAGGAATTCAATATACAAAGTACTCAACGCAATCTAGACACCATTTTTTAAATAGTGTTATCGTTTTTTTTTCAAGTTTTCACAGCATGGCTCATGTTACTAGGGTTGGAAATTGGCCGGTTTGGGTATAATTTTTTCTTTTATTTATATTAAAGAATTTGTTAGAAGTTTCAAGTATATTTTTTTCTTGTATTTATATATTTTTATAATTATATGTTTTAATATAATAAATTAATATATGATATATTACATAAGAGTAAGCATCAAATAGAAAATATGGTTTGAATAGGAAGATAAATAGAAAAATATATAATAAAGTTGAAAAAACATAAGGACATACATTTTAGTCAAAACCCACCATTTCCAAAAACTCAATTTCGTCAAGAACTCAACATCTTCAGTTCATCTCTATTGTTATCGTTTTTTAAGTTTTCACAGCATGGTTCAAGGGAAATTGGCCGGTTATGGGTTGGGTATAATTTTTAAATTCATTGGAAGTTTCAAGTATACTTTTTTATTGTATTAATTTTTTTTATAATTATATGTTTTAATATAATAAATTAATATATGATATGTTACATAAGGATAAGGATCAAATAGCAAATATGGTTTGGGTAGAAAGCAATAATATAAGGACTATAACAAAGTTGAAAAAACATAAGGAAAGACATTTTAATCAGAACCCATTAGTTTCAAAAACTCAGCTTCTTCAAGAACTCAACATCTCAATTCATCTCTCTTTCCCATATACCAAAATCCACCATTTTCAAAACCATAAACTACCACATCAAGCCAACACCACCACCACTACCTACGGTCGTCACCATCTTGCTAGAAACAAGATCTGAAACCACCAACACCTTTAACCACCTATTGCATTTTTCAGCTCTGAAACCACCATTCCACCATCCACCACCGCCACCGCAACCATTTCTCCATGGTGTGTCAAAGTTCTTCCTCAATCCATCGTAGTTAATCATAGTTCCAAGTGTGTTCTTTATTTTCATTGCATTTTAGGTATCTAACCAGATTATGTTTTAGTTAGAATTCTTCTTTTCATTTTTATTCTTCTATATGTTAAAATAGAGGCATGACTATGTTAAAACATAAACATGACCATGTGAAACTCTTTTAGACTTGGAGTGTACGTTTTATAACCTGGAATGCAAAGAATATGATCAAGCTACGATAGAAGCATGATCATGTTGGAATAAAGGCATGACCATGTTAAAATTCCATTTTAGAACCTACAGTGCAAACTCTTAATTTTCGGTTTCATTGCATTTTACAACCTAGAGTGCAAAGAACAAGATCATGCTAAAATAGAAGTATGATCAAGCTGGAACAAAGACATGACCATGATAGAATATAAACATGACCATGGTCACACCCTGACCCGTAGCGGATATGGTAGTCGGGGCATGATTGGGTTTTCATCAAAGCTCATGACACTTACTATTAGTTTCATATTTATTATTTCAAATTTAAAAATAAAATATTCCAAACAACACATAATCCATACAAACACAAAATGTTCTAAACAAAGCTTTCAAGTAGCGTTTTATTTTCTTCTAAGGCCCATGTCCAATGTGTTCCTTGCTTCAAACCTGTTCACCTTATCATGTGTAAAAAATAGAGATTTGGGTCAAGATAAGTTGGCGAGTGAATCCCATTTAATCATTAAGAAAAAAGGATATGTTTATTATCTTTAACAAAATGTGCATTAACCAAATATGAGAAAACGTATATGCAATCTAATTCACAAACCACACAATCAACTAGCAATGTGCATGTGAGCATGACAAGCGATGTGCTGTGAGATAAAGGCTCAATCAAACGGAGTCGATCTAATATATTAGGCAAGGCGACGCTCCACCCGTTAGAATTGGGGAACAAATGGGCCTAATGTGAGAGCTTGACTGTAATGAAAATGGTAACCACAAATAACAATAAGCAACAATATCACATAGCACGTTAGATCACATAATGGTAATAGCACGAAGTTTGAATTAGTGAAATAAACAAAAGCGACACATAATACACCCCAAAAACATGAATAAAAAAGGGGGTTGTAAGGATTCACTTACAGTGGGTGCGTTTATGATTCGATGAAGATTGCGCACGATTAAGCGTTTGAGATACCAAACGATGAGAAAGGCTAACCTATATATTCCCGTAATAAATTCAATAAGTATATATTTCTTTTGATTAAAATTAGTATTTTTACTTAATCAATTTTATTAGACATTTAAGATAATTTTATTGTATTTATTACTATTTTTATGTGCTTAAAAAGAGATTATTTGATTATTTATTTTTATAGTTTTTAAGGAAAATAATCAGAAGTTTAATTAAAAAATATGTTTCTTTTTCTGATCGAACCGGCCGGATTACGCATCGTGTGGGGATCGAACTCGTGACCTCTCGTTTACGTGCACCCAGCTCTACCAACTGAGCTACGTGTCTAACCGGGAATGTATCAAGATTTAATTACCTTTATATAATTACTGAATTAATTCATATTTTAGTTTATTTTAAAGGTTTGGTATTTTATAAGAACAGTGCGTGGAACCGGATTCGAACTCGTGACCTTCGCTTCGTGTTGCACACAGCCCGACCAATTGGGCTGTGTGTCTAACCTGAAGGATATAAGATTTTAATTCATCTTATATACTAACTGAGTCATTTCATATAAAAGTTATAAAAAGGTTTGTAATATATAGGGAAATCGGAAACATGTTTATGACTCTAACCGTAGACCTTGATCTTGAATGCACATAGTCCATCCACTGGACTATGTGTCTTGTCACACCCCGACCCACAGCGGAAAAAGGTGATTGGGGCATGATTGGGTTTTCATCAAAGCTCATTACATTTATTATAATGTTTCATATTTATTATTACAATTTAAAGGAGATCATACAATCAAATCATACTAGTACAACATGTTCTATACATCTTTCTAGACTTCATTATTTTTCTTCTAAGGCACTTTTCCTATGTTTTCCTTGCTTCATCCTGTCCACCTGTATCATGTGTAAAAATGATTTTTGGATCAACAAAAAGTTGGCGAGTGAATCCTATGAAAACATTTAAACGTGTTTATTGTATTGATTATAAAATAAAGTGCATAACCACATATGAGTAAACGTAGATGTAAATTTATTCACACAACACATAATATTAAATATTGCACACACATACAACAAATGATTGTTTTGAGGCACGCGTTGTTCAACTCGTCTCCCACGAGGAACTGATGGGCCTAATGAATGAGTTTTGAGGCACGCGATGTTCTACGAACTGATGGGTAAATGAGTTTTAAGGCATGCGTTGTTCAACTCATCTCCCACGAGGAACTGATGGGCCTAACAAATAACTTGCATACAACTTGACAATATGTAATACATCACATCAAACAATATTTACATTCTAAGTTTAGGTCATAATATGGTATAGCACGAGTTTGAATAAGCGAATTAATTTAAGCGACACATGATACACCCCAAAACATGAATAAAAAGGGGAATTTGTAAGAATTCACTCACAGTTTCTTGGATTGATGATGAATGCGCACGAATTCGGATTTAATCGGCAAGGGAACTAAGCTAAATAATAACATAATAGTTCGATAAATAAATAAACTTTTATTTGAGATTGATATTTTTAATTAGTGTTCTTAATGGGATTGTTAGGTTTATTTTTGTGAGTTCAAGGAAATTTTCTAACTTTAAAAATATTATATTTAAGTATTTTTAATTGATTTTTAAATAAAATAAATAAATAAAAGAAAAATAAAATTTTTTGACTTTTTGACCAGTTGACCGTTGACCGTTTGACTGTTGACCGGTTCGGTCTTGTGTTTGTTTGCGCTGAGTGAGGTTCGAACTTGTGACCTCTCGTACGCGTGCACGCAGCTCTACCAACTGAGCTACGTGTCTAACCCGAAATATTTCTGTTTTTAATTATACTTATATACAAATTAGATAAATTCATTTCTGTCCTTATTTAAAAATTTTGATAATTGCCAGAACCGGTGCAGGAGCCTGGACATGAACCCGCGACGTGCTTAATGTTCTTGCACACAGTTCACCACTGGACTGTGTGTCTAACTTGGTTATTATTCCGGTTTTATTATACTTATATACTATTTAGTTTTATCCAGAAATCATTTACTTAAAAAGAATTTTAATTATATCAAACTGGTGCACTTAACAGGACTCGAACTCGGGACCTGTTGTTTAACGTTGCACACAGTCCACCGCTGGACTGTGTGTCTAACCGGTTAGAAAACTGGTTTTTATTAAACTGAAATACTAACTGGAAGGTTCCGTATTTGGGTTTTATAAAAAGGGTTGAATATTGTGACGAATCGGAACAAGGACAGACTCGAACTCGGTATCTCTATGTTTCAAATGCACACAGTCCACCGCTGGACTGTGTGTCTAACCCGAGATATAACTCGATTTATATTAAATATATATACAACCGAAACTTCATCTTCTTCGTTAACAACCCAGAACTCCCAATCCCGACTGTTTCGATACATTAATCAATTTCTTTAGTAAATTGTAATTAACTACATATGAGATTAATAAAAATGAGAGAGATTAGGTGTAAGATATACAGAACAGAGATCCCCTGTTTCTCCGGCGAGATTCCGATGACAGCAAGTTATTCCGGCGACGTGTATCTTGCGGCAGAGGATCTTCATGAAGTTTGAGGTGAGTGTGGGTGACTTCAGTATGAGCTCTAGATGTTCTGTTTATAAAGTAAGGCAACAGAGATGAAATGGGTTCGGTTTTCCGGCGACTTACAGAGAATTCCGGCGAGTTGTTCTTGCTGAATAGGGACTTGCAGAGAGGTTAGCGAGTGTGTTGAGAGTTGATTCGAGTGAATAGCGAGTTGGTTTCCTGACTGAAAGTACTCATAGGCTTCCAAAACCACAACTTGTCTTAAAATCAAAACGGTAATTTGTAACAGTGATAACGGTTTGCGAGTTAAAGCGTTTGATTGTGATTTCGGTTAGGAATTGATTGTCATAATCGTTCTTTAAAACGTATACGTTTGAATCAGAGCGGTTACTCACTGGAATCTCGCAGATGACTCGTATGGCACGAATATTTATATTTATTGATTTCAGTTATTTCACAAAGAGCGCAGGTAGCCTGGTGGTGCGTTGTGTGTTTGTTTGAGCGGGAGACCCGGGTTCAAAACCCGGCGTCTCTATTAAATTTTTATCTCATTATTTAGTATTGATTATTAATTATAGTTTTTAAATTATAATATATTTATTAATTATGTATCGTATAAAATTAATTTGAGCATTAAATACGCAACGAAAATTTTAACTAGATGTTCGGTTAATAAACAAAGCGGGTTTGGTTAACCCGGTTTTTGACGGATGTTACAGTATCCCCTTCTTTTAGAAATTTCGTCCCGAAATTTAAGTAATGGCATGTTTGTCTCAAAAGGATGGTGTTTTAATTTGACAATTACATACTTAGAAGGGAGTAAGAGTTTAAATTTTGTTTGAGGCGGTAACGTTCCTTGTAAGGGTTGAGTACCCTGATACAGGAATCGCTTTTTGATGCCTACGATAAAGAATATTGATAAACAGAGTTGATTCACTAAGTATGATTTCATGTGCAAGAGTTTTGATACGTTTGAAAAGATAAGGTTATATCCTAAAACAAAACTTTTACTACTAACCTACATGGAACCTCTCATAACCGCCTGACAATGCCTCTGATCCTTTGACAAGAATACTTATATATAGGAAGTACCAGCGGCGTATCCACCATACTCTTGTCAAATTTTCATTGGTTTTATCAGTAAATTATGATTAGTTCTATGTGACTCTAAACACAACAACCAAAACTTGAGTCTCAATTCTGAAGTATACATGTTTGAATGATGACAGTACCTCTCTCGTTTGTTATAATGAAGAGGTTAGTCTATGTAGAAGTGAGACACAGCCCAACTTCTTTGAATGATGAGATTGAAATACGTCGTGAGGTATGATGATATGAATTTAAATCAACGAGTATAAAACAAAACTGAAATAGTAATTCGCATTAAGATTCTTGGATAAATTTTCAATTTATAATTGAGATACGTGAAAATTGAGATAACATAAAGAAAAACATAAAAACTAAGCGGTTAGAGTTGAATCTTGATTTTTGGTGAAGGAGACTAGTTGGGTGGTTCATTTGGGCCGTCATTATTTTCAACAGGATTGGCGTTGATGTTGAAAACTCTTCCTCTTGCTGGTGGCCTAGTGGTTAGGTTTTCTTGATTTGCTTGGTTAACTGGGTTTGCTTAAGCTTGGCGTTTATGATGTTAACCAATCGAGGGCACGTGTTTCTAAAATGGGTAGGGTCGCCACAATTAAAACAAGCTCGAACATAAGGAAACATGGGGTATTGGGGTTGTTGATATGTTTGGATCATGTTTTGAGTAGGGGGTGAGGTTTGGTTTTGAGAGGTGCGGCAAGCCTTGCTCAAATGACCATAGCGTCCACAATTCGCACATAGTCGACAAGGTAAGGTAGATGGATGGTGATAAAAACAGGTGTTACATTGAGGGTGAGGTCCAAGGTAAGGTTTCTTATTTGGGTAAGTTGAGTTGGGTGCTACTTGAGTGATTGGGATAGCTTGGAGGGGTACGGCTTGTGAGGCTGGTTGATTGCGTTGGGTGACAGCGAAAAGTTGCCCATCTCGTTTTCTCTTAGAAATGGGTTGAGAAGGGGATTCGGTTTGGGTGGAGTTTGAGGTTTCAGTTGATGCTTTATCCTTCTTCTTCTCCTCCTTGAAGTCCTTATTTCGTATGCGGTTCTCGATGAGCTCTGTAGCTAACTCCATTGCTGATTCCAAAGTTGCAGGTGTGGTACTTATTACAGAGTCTTGAATTTTTGAAGGAAGACCTCGAATGTAGTGCTCGATCAAATGGTAAAGAGGAGTGAACAAGTTGGGAACCATTTGATTTAACTCGAGGAATCTCTTGTTGTATGAGGTGTGATCGCCTTCCTTTTGTTTCAAAGAATAGAACTCATCCTCCAATTTCTTGATTTCGCTTCTTGGGCAAAACCGTCTTGTCATGATTTCCTTCAACTCTTCCCAAGTCAAAGTCATAGCATCTTCAACACCTCGTTTGGCCTTCTCTGTATTCCACCATCTAAGTGCTATTCCAAGTAAACGACCAGCAGCATATAACACTTTGCGATCATCGGGGCAATCGCAATTTAGAAAAGTGTTTTCCATTTCTTCAAACCAATGGAGGAGAGCGGTGACACCTTCAGTCCCTTCGTATTTTGGAGGGTCGCAGGATTTGAAATGCTTGAAGGTGCATTTAGTGGTACTTGGGGGAGGGTTTTAACATCCGCCAAAAACCGGATTTACCAAACCCGCTTCGTTTATTAACCGAACAACCAGTTAAAAATTTCGTTGCGTATTGAATGCCCAAATTAATTTTAAACGATACATAACTAATAAGTATATTAGAATATAAAATTTATTTTTGAAAATGTATTAAAAATAGTGAGTTAAAAATAACATGCTGAAGCCGGGATTCGAACCCGGGTCAGCCAAGTCAACCGGGTCAAAACAGCCTTAACTCTCACGCGCTCAACCACTCCGCCACTTGTGTTGTTTGTTAACATATTGAAACAATTAATACATAAATCAATCTGGAAATCAAAACCCAGTTACTCAAACGCACCCAAATCCGTTCACGTCGGAAATCCCGACAATTTCGTCAAATTTGGCCGTTCCTTTTTAGTCATAACGTATGCATTAACACTAAGATCGGTTATAACCGAAGGAATCCATCAATTTCATTCATTTCAATTCAAAACCGAAAAATACAACTCAAATCCGGGAGTTATACTTTCTTCATTCAGTGAGCTCGCGAATTCTATCAAACACACTCATCATTTCGCTCAGAAAACTTCGCCGGAAGTCACCGGAATTCTCTGAAAAATTACCGGAAAGTGTCGCCGGAAAACCGAATTCAATCCATCCTTTCTTTTTACCCAAAAATAAGATCATAGGACTCATACTGACATCACTCCCACTCACCTTAAACCTCTGAAGAATCTCTATCGCAAGAAAATTCACTCGCCGGAATTCTCTGCAAGTCGCCGGAAAACCGGGACTTTCATCTACACGGTAATTACCTCAATGTTTCTGTTTCATTCCATTATAAGACGAATTCTAACACCATTTCATCGCTCAGAATCAACCACAGACGACATTGCCGGATTTTTCTGTTTTCGCCGGAAAATTTCTGAAAGTTTCAGAATCACGCTGATAACCGGTATGATCATGTAATCTACTGATAATCATTACTCATTAGTTCAATTTCACATCTAATCCCTCCAAACTGCTAATTGACTCTGACAGCCAAGGGTCACCAGAACAGAGCCGACGAGCTTCGCCGGATTTTCTGAAGAAGACGATCTGTTCGGTATTTTCTTTCCCCAAACTCTTCGATTCAATACTTTCCAATTGTTCGTCTTGTTCATTAACCGAATTAATCAAGTATCAGTTGCTTTGACCGATGTCTGTGTTTTGAACAAAGAAGACGAGTTCAGATATGATATAAGATTAATTAAAAACAGTTTTATGAACGGGTTAGACACACAGTCCAGTGGTGGACTGTGTGCAAACAATATGCATAACGTCCCGAGTTCTATTCTTGACACACGCACCTTCACCGAAATAAAATGTCTTTTTTTTAGAGACTGAACCGGGTTAATTCAGTAATATGTTAAGTATAATAAAAACTAGAATACTTACCAAGTTAGACACACAGTCCAGCGGTGGACTGTGTGCCAAACTAAACCACAGGTCCCGGGTTCGAGACCTGTGGAGTGCACCGAGTCGCTACATTAAAATCTTTTTAAAATAAATGATTTTCGGATTAATTTAATTATGATATAAATATAATTAAAAACAGAATTATTTCAGGTTAGACACGTAGCTCAGTTGGTAGAGCTGCGTGCACGCGAACGGGAGGTCACCGGTTCGAGTCTCACCCAGCGCACACATATAACCGACCTAACCGGTCAACGGTCAACGGTCAACGGTCAACAAGTCAACGGTCAAAAAGTCAACATTTTTTATTATTTTTATTTATTTATTTTATTTAAAAATCAATTAAAAATACTTAAAAATAACATTTTTAAACTTAGAAAATAGCCTAAAACTCACAAAAATATATCCAAAAATCCTATTAAAGTTGTTAATAAAATCCATTTATTTACCTTACTTTTCTTTATTAATTAGGTTAGTTATTCCTCGACGATAAATCCTCTAAACTCGTGCACATTCATCATCATTCACCGAACGCACCCACTGTGAGTGAATCTCTACAAATTCCCCATTTAAATCACGTTTTTGGGGTGTATCATGTGTCATACTATTTATTATATTTAAATCATTGTGCATACATCATATCATGAATAAATGTGTATCCTGCCTGTGAAACTGTTTGTGTGATTATTGTGTAGATTTAATTTATTATTTTCAGTACATGCAATTTCATAGGCCGCCGCTCCCCATTACATTATGAGCGTTGAGCATGTTCCCCATTACGTTATGAGCGTGAACCTGGCGTGCTAACATAAGATCGGCTCCGTTTGATTGAGCCTTGATCGCACAGACATTTTTATTTTCAGTACATGCAATACAATCGGCTCCGTTTGATTGAGCCTTGATCGCACAGACATTTTTCATTTTCAGTACATGCAATACGATCGGCTCCGTTTGATTGAGCCTTGATCGCACAGTTTCATTTGTGTTATATATTTAAGCAAGTTGATATGTTATTGTATGCTGTTGGTTTGTTAATGTATGTTATTGTTTGTTGTTGTTTGTTATTGTAAGCTAATTGTTGTTATTGTATGTTTATTTACGTTTGTTCATATATGAATATTGCACAATTTTTCCATATTAAATACAACCAGAAATAAATAATAAATGTTTTCTAACAAGGTTCACTCGCCAACTTTTTGTTGATCTAAAAACCATTTTTACATATGATACAGGTGAACAGGATGAAGCAAGGAAAACATAGGAAATTGCCTTAGAAGAAAAATAATGAAGTTTAGAAGGATGAATAGAACATGTTGTATTTGTTTGATATGATTGTATGATCTCTTTTAAATTAAAATAATAAATATGAAACATTATAATAAATGTCATGAGCTTTGATGATAACCCAATCATGCCCCGATCACCTTTTCCGCTGCGGGTCGGGGTGTGACAAGGGTTGACAACATTTTGATCTTCTTGATTGACGGGATTAGCGGTAAGGGCTTGTTGAACTTGAACTACAATGTTGGGTATTACGGCAGCCATGCCTTTCCTGATCTCATCTTCCTACGAGCGGAATTAGAAGACATCTACAAGGAATACATATCAAGAGTATGAGTTGGACGTTTTAGGGGTCATGTGTCGTATTTAGGAATGAACATTCATAAAATAAATATAGAATAATAAATCTACTACATCCATAGGATGTCTTGGGCTCTGCTCGTAATTGGGCCTTGCATGCCGCCATACTTCACCTTCGTAATCATGTGGGCCCCCATGATTACCGGGTTTTTCATATTGTTCGCATGTGTTAGCCTGGTTACGTACACTAAAACCCGGAGAAAATCGAGAAATATGTATGTAACGTATGATATTCGGAATGTATCCAGGTGTGGACACGGTGATACCTCAAAGTGGGGTTAGTTCGAACGACGTTTGGTGTGGCATGCTTTGGCCTAATAGGTCCTTCGTACTCTCATCGTTAGTCCCCAGGTAGGCAAACTGGTCCGTTATATTGGATTTATACGAATGCCAACCTAGACAGGACGTTCCGACTACCGGTACTTGTACCCTTACAGTTACTACATGCCTGTCGCAGAACTCACTTTGATGAGATTTGAAAAATGAAAAAAAATGCGACAAAATCTTGAATAACGGAAGTATGAAGATGATTTGAATATGTGAACATTGAAATATGTATGATGAATATGTATGTAAGTATGTATGTTTGACTGTAAGTATAATTCATTATGTTTCACAAAATGTAATATTGGAAGTGTTTGGATGCATTTGTGTATGTAATAAATATGAAATAAATAAGCATCATGAGTTTGCATGTAACCACATAAACAACTAAAATCTAATCAACTATAGTATAGGCTCTAAGGGTCTAATAACCTATTCTATATCCCTATAGTCAAAAGCTCTGATACCAATCTGTCACACCCCGACCCGCAGCGGAAAAAGGTGATCGGGGCATGATTGGGTTTTCATCAAAGCTCATGACATTTATTATAATGTTTCATATTTATTATTACAATTTAAAGGAGATCATACAATCAAATCATACTAGTACAACATGTTCTATACATCTTTCTAGACTTCATTATTTTTCTTCTAAGGCACTTTTCCTATGTTTTCCTTGCTTCATCCTGTCCACCTGTATCATGTGTAAAAATGGTTTTTGGATCAACAAAAAGTTGGCGAGTGAATCCTATGAAAACATTTAAACGTGTTTATTGTATTGATTATAAAATAAAGTGCATAACCACATATGAGTAAATGTAGATGTAAATTTATTCACACAACACATACTATTAAATATTGCACACACATACAACAAATGATTGTTTTGAGGCACGTGTTGTTCAACTCGTCTCCCACGAGGAACTGATGGGCCTAATGAATGAGTTTTGAGGCACGCGTTGTTCTACGAACTGATGAGCCTAATGAATGAGTTTTAAGGCACGCGTTGTTCAACTCGTCTCCCACGAGGAACCGATGGGCCTAACAAATAATTTGCATACAACTTGACAATATGTAATACATCACATCAAACAATATTTACATTCTAAGTTTAGGTCATAATATGGTATAGCACGAGTTTGAATAAGCGAATTAATTTAAGTGACACATGATACACCCCAAAACATGAATAAAAAGGGGAATTTGTAAGAATTCACTCACAGTGGGTGTGTTTCTTGGATTGATGATAAATGCGCACGAATTCGGATTTAATCGGCAAGGGAACTAACCTAAATAATAACATAATAGTTCGATAAATAAATAAACTTTTATTTGAGATTGATATTTTTAATTAGTGTTCTTAATGGGATTGTTAGGTTTATTTTTGTGAGTTCAAGGAAATTTTCTAACTTTAAAAATATTATATTTAAGTATTTTTAATTGATTTTTAAATAAAATAAATAAATAAAAGAAAAATAAAAAATTTTGACTTTTTGACCAGTTGACCGTTGACCAGTTGACCGTTGACCGTTTGACTGTTGACCGGTTCGGTCTTGTGTTTGTTTGTGCTGAGTGAGGTTCGAACTTGTGACCTCTCGTACGCATGCACGCAGCTCTACCAACTGAGCTACGTGTCTAACCCGAAATATTTCTGTTTTTAATTATACTTATATACAAATTAGATAAATTCATTTCTGTTCTTATTTAAAAATTTTGATAATTGCCAGAACCGGTGCGGGAGCCTGGACTCGAACCCGCGACGTGCTTAATGTTCTTGCACACAGTTCACCACTGGACTGTGTGTTTAACTTGGTTATTATTCTGGTTTTTATTATACTTATATACTATTTAGTTTTATCCAGAAATCATTTACTTAAAAAGAATTTTAATTATATCAAACCGGTGCACTTAACAGGACTCGAACTCGGGACCTGTTGTTTAACGTTGCACACAGTCCACCGATGGACTGTGTGTCTAAACTGGTTAGAATACTGGTTTTTATTAAACTTAAATACTAACTGGAAGGTTCGGTATTTGGGTTTTATAAAAAGGGTTGAATATTGTGACGAATCGGAACAATGACAGACTCGAACTCGGTATCTCTATGTTTCAAATGCACACAGTCCACCGCTGGACTGTGTGTCTAACCCGAGATATAACTCGATTTATATTAAATATATATACAACCGAAACTTCATCTTCTTCGTTAACAACCCAGAACTCCCAATCCCGACTGTTTCGATACATTAATCAATTTCTTTAGTAAATTGTAATTAACTACATATGAGATTAATAAAAATGAGAGAGATTAGGTGTAAGATATACCGAACAGAGATCCCCTGTTTCTCCAGCGAGATTCCGATGACAACAGGTTATTTCGGCCACGTGTATCTTGCGGCAGAGGATCTTCAGGAAGTTTGAGGTGAGTGTGGGTGACTTCGGTATGAGCTCTAGATATTCTGTTTATAAAATAAGGCAACATAGATGAAATGGGTTCGGTTTTCCGGTGACTTGCAGAGAATTCCGGCGAGTTGTTCTTGCTGAATAGGGACTTGCAGAGAGGTTAGCGAGTGTGTTGAGAGTTGATTCGAGTGAATAGTGAGTTGGTTTCCTGACTGAAAGTACTCATAGGCTTCCAAAACCACAACTTGTCTTAAAATCAAAACGGTAATTTGTAACAGTGATAACGGTTTGCGAGTTAAAGCGTTTGATTGTGATTTCGGTTAGGGATTGATTGTCATAATCGTTCTTTAAAACGTATACGTTTGAATCAGAGCGGTTACTCTGGAATCTCGCAAATGACTCGTATGGCACGAATATTTATATTTATTGATTTCAATTATTTCACAAAGAGCGCAGGTAGCCTGGTGGTGCGTTGTGTGTTTGTTTGAGCGGGAGACCCGGGTTCGAAACCCGGCGTCTCTATTAATTTTTTATCTCATTATTTATTATTGATTATTAATTATAGTTTTTAAATTATAATATATTTATTAATTATGTATCGTATAAAATTAATTTGAGCATTAAATACGCAATGAAAATTTTAACTGGATGTTCGGTTAATAAACGAAGCGGGTTTGGTTAACCCGGTTTTTTACGGATGTTACATGTCTAACCCGGTATACAAACAGATTTTAATTAGATTTATACATTACTTCCAGATCATCTACTTTATTAAAAGAATCACAGAACATGAATCCGGTTAATTTGATTATCTTAACAACCAATTTAGCTACATATTTGATAACTTAAATTATGGGTTATAAAAATGAAAAAGTAGAGTGGAACATGTACCAACGGAAATCGCTGAAATCTCCGACGATCGGTAAACTTTTCTGGCGAATTCAAATACTTCCGACAAAGGATCTTGATAACAGAAGTTTATAGAGTGAATTGCGAGAGTGTGCGAGTTCTAAATGGGTTCAAGGATCACTATTTATAGCTAAAGGTGATGGTTTGAATCGGGTTTCAGTTTCCGGTCAAAAACCGATTTCGGACAATGATTACGAATTAAATTTAATGCGTTGACTCGTTGATTGAGTCTTGATACACGATTAGAAACGGTTTTGACTAATTAATTGCAAAGGAAAACGGATTTGGATGATTGCTTGATTCAAGATAGGTTGTTACAGAGCGGGTGTGTTGAACTTGATTTTCAAGAGTTGTTTTGATATAAACTTATTTGGTTTGGGGTTGTATCAGATGTGGGTGAGTGGTGTGTTGTGTGTACGGTTTGGGTGGAGACTCGGGTTTGATCCCGTGGTCCACCCCTTTTATTATTTTTATTTTTAATAAGCTTTATATTTTATATTTTATGTTTTATTTATTATTATTACTTTATTATTATTTATATTATTTATATTATTAATATTACAAAAACTATTAACATCTAACAAACATTCAAAACAGGAGATTCATAACATATACTAATTACAAAAAAATGGAGCGGGTTTTTGAACCCATTTTTCGTTAGATGTTACAGTATTCCCTACTTTTAGAAATTTTGTCCCGAAATTTAAGTGGAAAAGATGAGGGTATTTTTCGCGCATTGAGTCTTCGCGTTCCCAAGTGAATTCAAGTCCTCATTTTGACTCCCGACACACCCTTACTATCGGAATCCGACTTCGTCTTAAACGTTTCTCACCGAAATCCATGATTTCTACAGGTCGCTCTAATAAATGCCTTAACTCATCAATCTGAATATCTTCTAATGGTATATGGAGGTTTTCGTCGACAAGGCACTTTTTCAAGTTAGATACATGGAACGTTGGATGGATCTTGCTGAGTTCTTCAGGTAGGTCAAGCTTGTAGGCTACAGGACCAACCCTCTCGAGTATTTTAAAATGTCCAACGTAACGAGGTGCTAGCTTGCCTTTTTGTCCAAACCGAACAACTCCCTTCCACGGTGATACTTCCAAAAGTACTTGATCGCCAACGCAAAACTCGAGCGGCTTTCGTTATTTGTCAGCGTAGCTCTTTTGATGACTCTGAGCTACTAGAAGATTGTTGCGGATTTGGATAATCTTATCGATTGTTTCTTGAATTAATTCTGGTCTGGTGATCTGTGCTTCACCCATTCGGTGCCAACATACAGGTGATCGGCACTTACGACCGTATAATGCTTCAAATGGAGCCATACCGATGCTAGAGTGAAAGCTGTTATTGTATGAGAATTCGACCAAAGGTAGATGAGTATCCCAATTGCCCTTGAAATCGATCACACAAGATCGTAACATGTCTTCAAGAGTCTGTATGGTGCGCTCAGATTGACCATCAGTTTGAGGATGAAAGGCGGTGCTGAGGTCTAAGCGAGTGCCTAACGCTGATTGCACGGCTTGCCATGTTCGTGAAGTAAAATGTCCATCTCGATTCGAGATGATGCTTAAAGGTACACCGTGTCAACTTCAATTTCGTCGATGTAGATACGAGCTAACTTCTCATCCTTATAGTCTTCGCGGATTGGAATAAAATGAGCGGATTTAGTAAAGCGATCAACAATAACCCAAATCATGTCATGCCCACTGGAGGTGCAAGGTAACCCGGAAATAAAATCCATGGTTATGTTTTCCCACTTCCAAACGAGTATTTCGGGTTTAACAAGTAAGCTTGAGGGTCTTTGATGTTCGGTTTTAACTTTCGAACATGTGAGGCACTTGGAGACAAAAATGGCGATATCCTTCTTCATTCCAGGCCACCAGTAAGAGTATCGTAGATCTTGATACATCTTATCAGCACCTAGATGTATGGAGTGTCGTGTTTTGTGGGCCTCATTCATGAGAAATGTACGAAGATTGTCACGATTAGGTACCCAAATATGATTCAAGATAATAAAGAATACCATCGGACTTTGATTCTAACTTGGTTTCAGCTCCACAAGGTAATTCATCTCGCACATCATTTTCCACTGAGGTATGTTGAGCTTCTCGAATGCGTTTTTGAAGGTTAGTTACGATTGAGAACACAGTAGGTGGATGGAGTTAGCATATTTTGTTCGACTAAGAGCATCAGCTACAACATTGGCTTTACCAGGGTGATAACGGATTTCACAACCGTAATCATTCAGAAGTTCGACCCATCGTCGTTGCCTCATGTTTAACTCTTTCTGATTGAAGATATGTTGAAGGCTCTTGTGGTCAGTGTAAATCTCACACTTGGTACCATAGAGATAACGAATCCATATCTTTAGAGCGAACACACTGCTCCGAGTTCAAGGTCATGAGTGGTGTAATTCTTCTCGTGGACTTTGAGTTGCTTGAGGCGTAGGCTATCACCTTTCCTCTTTGCATTGAGACACACCCTAGTCCTTGCCCTGATGCGTCACAATAGACCACAAAGTCTTCACAACCGTCAGGGAGAGTGAGAATAGGTGCATCACAAAGTCTCCATTCCAAGGTTTGGAAAGCCTCTTCCTGTTTGGGCCCCCAATCGAAGGGCTTGCCCTTATGAGTCAAGGCTGTGGGCAGTAAGGCAATGCGGAGAAATTGGCGATAAAACAAAACGTCGATAATAACCCGCTAAGCCGAGGAATGATCTAACTTCAGTAGGAGTGCGTGGCGCCTGCCATTCTTGCACTGCTTTGATCTTTGTAGGGTCGACATGAATTCCTTTGTCGTTGACGACGTGACCAAGGAATTGAACTTCTTTTAACAAGAATTCACATTTTGAAAACTTAGCATAAAGCTTTTCCGTTTTCAAAAGTGCTAGAATAAGACGAAGATATCGTTCATGATCTGACTTAGTCTTGGAATAAATAAGAATATCATCAATAAATACGATGACGAAGCAATCGAGGTAGGGTTTGGGCACCCTGTTCATTAGATCCATGAAAACGGCGGAGCATTTGTCAACCCAAAAGGCATGACCACGAATTCATAGTGACCATAGCGAGTTCGAAAGGCAGTCTTTGGAATGTCTTCTTCACGTACTCTAAGCTAATGATAGCCTGATCGAAGATCGATTTTTGAGAAACACGTGGCACCCTGAAGGTATGAACCCTTTGTCAGTCAGCTCTAGAGCTGACTAGCAAACTCTTGCATCTCGGATGGGGCTAACCGATATGGAGATTTAGCAACTGGAGTGGCACCAGGTACAAGATTGATTCGAAATTCGACTTCTCGCATGGGAGGAAAACTGAAACGTCGTCTGGAAAGACTTGAGGAAATTCTCTGACAATCGGAATATCTTCGAGTTTCTTCTCCTTGCCTCCTTTCTTGACGATGTGGGCTAAGAATGCTATGTAAACTTTGTGAAGATACTTTCGGGCTTGAAGACACGACATCAACTTGAGTCCCTTGGTTGGGGTTTCACAAAAAATACGAAGGGTTTGGCCATCGGCGAGTGGAATTCGAATGAATTTTCATAACATACAACTTCAGCATGATGCTAACTGAGCCAGTCCATACCAATGATGATGTCGAAACTTCCCAATTTCATGGGAATGGGATCAATTGGAAAATCGTTATCATTAAGAGTAAGAGTACAGTCGCGAATGATATAATCCAACGTAATAGGTTCACCATCTGCTACTTCCACTGTAAACGATTCGGCTAAACTAACGCAAGGTAAACCAAGAATAGAGTTGAATTCTAGGGTCAAAAAAACTCTTATCCGCGCCAGTATCAAAGAGAATAGATGCATAACTATCATTAATGAGGAATGTACCGTTGACCACGTTGTTATCCACCCTAGCCTGAGTTAAAAGCCCTGCCTCTTGTTGGCGGATTGGCTTGATTGGCTTGGTTCACAGGATTTGCTTGGGCTTGCGCATTGATGATGTTCACTAAACGCGGGCAGGTGTTGCGGAAATGAGTTGTATCACCGCAATTGAAACAAGCTCTGACGGGTGGCATCATAGGGTAATTAGGTTGATAGAATGGTTGCGCTATGGGTTGAGCAGGTGGTAACATCAGTGGTTGTTGGTAAGGAACTTGGCCCACCACTTGGTTGTTGGGTTGGGCTTGAGGTTAGTTGCGGGCTTGTCTTTGAAGTGAGCGGCGGGTTTGAATTGTATGGCCTACACTGCCACATCCTATGCAGTGGAGACATGGGTTCTCAAGAGGGTGATGGTATTGACATCGATTGCACTTCGGGTGAGGTCCTGTGTATTGCTTCTTGAATGGGGTGGTAGGGGGAGCAACTTGGGTGATTGGAGCGGCTATAATGGGTTGGTTGCATGGAGTTGGCTGATTAGTTTGAGTGACAGCAAAGTTCTTCCCATTTCGCTTCCTCTTGCCAGCGAATCGAGAAGAGGATCCAGCTTGAGTTGGTTCAGGGGTTTTGGTTGGTGTTTTATCTTTCTTCTTTTCATCCTTGAAATCCCCATTCCTGATGTGATTTTCGGTGAGCTCAGTAGCTAGCTCCATTGCTGCTTCCAGAGTTGCAGGAGTAGTACTCATCACAGAGTCCTGAATCTTCGAAGGAAGAACCCCGAATGTAGTGCTTGATCAGACGGTAGAGGGAATGAACAAGTTGGGAACCATTTGATTCAACTCGAGAAACCTCTTGTTGTCGGTTATATGATCTCCTTCTTTCTGCTTCAAGAAATAGAATCATCCTCCAGCTTTTTAATTTCGCTTCTTGGCAGAAGCGTCTCGTCGTATACTCTCAAAGTTGTTCCCAAGTCAGGGCTACCGCGGCTTCGGCGCCTCTTCTCCCATTTTCGACGTTCCACCATGTGAGTGCTACCCCAAATAGACGACCAGTAGCATAACGAACTTTACGGTCATTGGGACAGTCACAATTTAGAAAGGTACTCTCCATTTCCTCAAACCATCTAAGGAGAGCAGTGACCCCTTCAGTTCCCTCATACTTTGGAGGGTCACATGATTTGAAGTGCTTGTAAGTGCACCTGGTGGCGTTTGTGGGAGGGTTGGCAACATTTTGTCCTTCCTAGTTGATTGGGTTGACAGGGTTAGCGGCAAGAGCTTGTTGAACTTGAATTACGATGTCGGGAATCACGGCGGCCATTTGTTGGGCTATTTGAGCAGCCATACGCTCACCGGATCTTCCTGATCTCCTACCTCCACGAGAGTGCCTAGAAGACATCTACAGGAAATATGTAACAAGATTATGAGTTTGGCATATAGGTTTCATGTGTGTCGCTTTAAAAATAAATATCCACGAAACAAATGGAAAAATAAATCCGTTATATCCATAGGATATCTTGGGCTTTGCTCATGTTTAGGCCCCCATATGTCCCCAATACTTGGCCTAGGTAGTCATGTGGGCCCCATGACTATTGGGCTTTGTAGGGTTCACATTGGTTTTGGCCTGTTAATACTCGCACCAGCGAATGAAAATCGTAAAACATGATTGCGAGGTATAAGGTCGGAAGGTGTCTGGTGTAGACACAGTGACAATCAAAGTGGGGTTAGTTCATACGACATTTGGTGTGGCATGCTTTGGCCTAATAGGTCCTTCCTCCCTCATCGTTAGTCCCCAGGTAGGCAAACTGGTCCATTATTTTGGATTTATACGAATACCAATCCTAGACAGGACGTTTCGACTACTGGTACTTATACCCTTCCAGTTACTACATGCCCATCGTAGAACTCACTTTGATGAGATTAAAAAATGAAAACATCACAAATGAAAGAAAAGCAGGAAAAATGTTTAAATAGGTGAGAATCAAAGCGTGCGTTAAGACGATAATATATGTGTATATATATGTTATGTTGACAATAATTATAACATATCAAATGTCACACAAAATCATATAGTAATGAAAGTGCTTGCATGAAATTGTGTGTGGGAGAGATGTAAAACAAGTAAATGTCATAAGTTTGCATGTAACCAACTTAACACGTAATCAATTAAATTCTAATTGACTATAGTACAGGCTCTAAGGGTCTAATAACCTATCCTATATCCCTATAGTCAAAAGCTCTGATACCAATCTGTCACACACTGACCCGCAGCGGATATGGTAGTCGGGGCATGATTGGGTTTTCATCAAAGCTCATGACATTTACTATTATAAAAGTGTCATATTTATTATTTCAAATTTAAATAAAATATTCCAAACAACACATAATCCATACAAACACAAAATGTTCTAAACAAAGCTTTCAAGTAACGTTTTATTTTCTTCTAAGGCCCATGTCCGATGTGTTCCTTGCTTCAAACCTGTTCACCTGTATCATGTGTAAAAAATAGAGATTTGGGTCAAGATAAGTTGGCGAGTGAATCTCATTTAATCATTAAGAAAAAGGATATGTTTATTATCTTTAACGAAATGTGCATTAACCAAATATGAGAAAACGTATATGCAATCTAATTCACAAACCACACAGTCAACTAGCAATGTGCATGTGAGCACAATAAGCGATGTGCTGTGAGATAAAGGCTCAATCAAACGGAGCCGATCTAATATATTAGGCAACGTGACGCTCCACCCGTTAGAATCGGGGAACAAATGGGCCTAATATGAGAGCTTGACTGTAATGAAAATGGAAACCATAAATAACAATAAGCAACAATATCACATAGCACGTTAGATCACATAATGGTAATAGCACGAAGTTTGAATTAGTGAAATAGACAAAAGCGACACATGATACACCCCAAAAACATGAATAAAAAGGGGAGTTGTAAGGATTCACTCACAGTGGGTGCGTTTATGATTCGATGAAGATTGCGCACGATTAAGCGTTTGAGATACCAAACGATGAGAAAGGCTAACCTATATATTACTGTAATAAATTCAATAAGTATATATTTCTTTTGGTTAAAATTAGTATTTTTACTTAATCAATTTTATTAGACATTTAAGATAATTTTATTGTATTTACTACTATTCTTATGTGCTTAAAAAGAGATTATTTGATTATTTATTTTTATAGTTTTTAAGGAAAATACCAAAAGTTTAATTAAAAAATATGTTTCTTTTTCGGATCGAACTGGGCGGATTACGCATCGTGTGGGGATCGAACTCGTGACATCTCGTTTACGTGCACGCCAACTCTACCAACTGAGCTATGTGTCTAACCCGGAATGTATCAAGATTTAATTACTTTTATATACTTACTGGATTAATTCATATTTTAGTTTATTAAAAAGGTTTGGTATTTTATAAGGACAGTGCGTGGAACCGGATTCGAACTCGTGACCTCCGCTTCATGTTCCACACAGCCCGACCAATTGAGCTATGTGTCCAACCCGAAGGATATAAGATTTTAATTAATCTTATATACTAACTAAGTCGTTTCATATATAAGTTATAGAAAGATTTGTAATATATAGGGAAATCAGAAACGTGTTTATGACTCGAACCGGAGACCTTGATCTTGAATGAACACAGTCCATCCACTGGACTGTGTGTCTAACCCGGTATACAAACAGATTTTAATTAGATTTATACATTACTTCCAGATCATCTTATTTATTAAAAAAATCACAGAACATGAATATGGTTAATTTGATTAGCTTAACAACCAATTTAGCTATATATTAGATAACTTAAATTATGGTTTATAAAAATGAAAAAGTAGAGTGGAACATGTTCCAACGGAAATCATTGAAATCTCCGACGATCGGTAAACTTTTCTAGCGAATTCAAATGCTTCCGACAAAGGATCTTGATAACAGAAGTTTGTAGAGTGAATTGCGAGAGTGTGCGAGTTCTAAATGGGTTCAAGGATCACAATTTATAGCTAAAGGTGATGGTTTGAATCAGGTTTCAGTTTCCGGTCAAAAATCGGTTACGGACATTAATTACGAATTAAATTTAATGTGTTGACTCGTTGATTGAGTCTTGATACACGATTAGAAACGGTTTTGACTGATTAATTGCAAAGGAAACCGGATTTGGATGATTACTTGATTCAAGATTGGTTGTTACAGAGCGGGTGTTTTGAACTTGATTTTAAGAGTTGTTTTGTATAGAACTTATTTGGTTTGGGGTTGTATCAGATGTGGGTGAGTGGTGTAGTGGTGTGTGTGTGTACGGTTTGGGTGGAGACCAGAGTTCGATCCCGCGGTCCACCCCTTTTATTATTTTATTTTTAATAAGCTTTATATTTTATATTTTAAGTTTTATTTATTATTATTACTTTATTATCTTTATTATTATTTATATTATTAATATTACAAAAACTTTTAAAAACTAACAAACATTCGAAACAGGAGATTCATAACATATACTTGATTACAAGAAAATGGAGCGGGTTTTTGAACCCGTTTTTCGTCAGGTGTTACAACCATGTTAAAACATATTATGTCTGGGGTGCAAAGAACCTGATCATGCGAAGACGAAAGCATGATCATGTTGGAACAAAGGCATGGTCATGTTAAAACATAAACATGACCATGTTAAAACTCCATTAGTTTTTAGAACCTTTAGTGCAAAATCATAATTTTAGGTTTCGTTGTGTTTTAGAACCTGCATTGGAAAGAACATCAAAGAACATGATCTGCTAAAATAGAATCATGATCATGTTGGAACAAAGGCATGACCATGTTAAAATAAATCATGTTAAAATCCATTGCGTTTTAGAACCACATAATCATGAAAAGACAGAAGCATGATCATGTTGGAACAAAAGCATGATCATGTTAAAACATAAACATGACCATGTTAAAAATCCATTGCGTTTTTCAACCTAGTGTAAATTAAAATTTTGGGTTTCATTGCGTTTTAGAACTTGGAGTGCAAAAAAACATTAAAGAACATGGTCATGCTAAAATAGAAGCATTATCATGTTGGAACAAATGCATGACCATGTTAAAACATAACATGACCATGTTAAAACATATTGCGTTTTAGAACCTGAGTGCAAAAAACATGATCATGCTAAGACAGAAGCATCATCATATTGGAACAAAGGCATGTTAAAACATAAACATGACCATGTGAAACTCTAGAACTTGGAGTGCAAATATTTTCATTTAAAACACTATGTTTTAATCCTTGTGTTTTACGCATCTGGATTTCGATTTTTTCCTCAAAAGTCTAGCAACAATATAACCGTTCTAAAGAGAAAAGTAGCTTCTAGGGTGTATTTAAAAAAATGGCATATGAAAGAGTTATTAACTTTTAAAAACAATGGAGGGATTAAAGGAGAGAGAAACTATTGTTTTAGATGTGTAGAATACCCTAAATAAACTCACACGTCTCCAATGTTTGATCAATTCAACCGATTTAAGCGAAACCTTTAACTACTCAATAGATTATTAAGATTACTTCCTAATCTTCCTACTAAAACAAACTTTCTATTATATCTTGACTCTATTACATAATATCATAGTCGCAGTAAATTAAAATATGTACACATTAAAATATCATGATATATAAATCTTAAAAGATAACTTTGTATTATGTAGCATACAATAAATAATTACATAAATATATATACCACAAAATAAAAATATATTTTCGAAGTAACATACAATAAATAATTACATAAAGATATATATCACAAAATAAAAGTATATTTTCTAAGTAACGAAGAGAACGAAGTGTTACTAAATGCAAGGTTAATGGTAAAAAAGCTAAATTAAAATTAAAAATTTCGAGATATTTGGATATATTGTTCGGGTAAATAGTAAACAAGCATATGATTTTGGGTAATTAATCGGTCAGGCACGTAATCCTATACTCATCTCACACCGTAAAATTCTTTTTATCAATTTAGTATCTAGTCTGAGTCCCATGCTCGAATACCCGTTCAAATACCGAGCCTGAATGTCTCAAATTTTCTCATCAGGTTTTTTTTTGCCATCAGTACTTATGTAAATTTCTTCATGGCCTAGTGGCTTTAGCTGAATCAAACATGTTTACCGCACTTGATTGAGACATTTCTTTCATGCACATGTGATTATAACAATGAAAGACTTAAAAAATCACCAATAAAAAGTAGGGGTGTGTATGGGTTGGTTTGGTTCAGTTTTTATCATTAATCATAACCATAACCGAACTTCGGTTATAGTTAATGGGTTATGAAGTCGGTTATAGTTATTTTGGTTATCTAACTAACCAAGGTTTGAAATAAATAAGGGTGTGCATGGTTGGACTTAGCTTTGTCCTTTTTCATACGATAACTGAGACTATACTATTTGATTAAACTGTTGATGTGAGATTCTTTTAATGAGGTAATTCGCAACAAAACAAAACTACACTATAACACCTCAGTTTTTCATCAATATAAAGGGCATCTACATCAAGATTATTTTGTTACTAACATACTTTTATCTTAGTAAAAGATTTCTATATGGTTAATGTGAAATATAAATCAATTTTATCAACTTAACATTACAAGTTCGGTTCGGTTTTGGTTATATCGGTTAACCAAAGCTTCAAAACCGTAACCATAACTAATTGGTTGGTTAAACAAAGTTTCATAACCATAACCATCGGTTATGTCGGTTATCAGTTAATAACGGTTCGATTATGTCGGCTATGGTTCGTTTATTGGTTATGGCGGTTAATTTGCTCACCCTAATAAGAAGGGTAAAATGAGCAATTAACAAACTCAAATTCTAGAAATAACATACTTAAAACTGAATTAAACCCACTTTCAATTAATTTGAATAAATGCAAAAGTCATAGCAGATATGCCCCAAAAGGAACTAACCAATTTCAAACAAACTTAGGGTTTGTTAAAAGTTAGGCTAACTGACTCATTTCAAACAAACTCAGGTTACAAACTTATATGAGATGTTAAATTAGGGTCACCATATTCAAAATTAGGTTTCATTGAAGGCTCCGATGCGAGGGAATTTTGGTCATGCAAAGTAGGGACGGATGTCTTATAACAAGTGGGCTGGGGTCTTCAATTTCCTCACGCTATAAGTGTACTTTAAAATCTCAGCATAAATATGTCATACAATTTCTACATGGAAATAAATTGTTGTACTATTGCAATTTTTAAAATCTAAGTTCAAACAATGGAAAGATAAATGCAAATATCTTTCGAAATTTTAGTTCCCTTTTGATAGTATCGTCATCTTTCAGAAATAAGACAAGGATAAAGGACCAAAATTGAAAATAATTAGTAAAACTCAAATATAAGATCGTGAATAAACAACTTTCTCCAACTCTATGGTTACAACAAGAAAACAAGATCTGGTGATACAAACACATTATTCCAAAACAATAAAACAAATAGAAACTTGAAAACCCATAATGGATAGTTGTGTCCTTTAATATTTTACTTTTTTGGAGCAAATTTGGACTTAATTGCCGCAACCTCTTGAGTTCCAATTTGGAATGCTTTACTCAACACAACATCATCCACCGTCGGAGATGAGGCGAACAAAGCATTTGCCACGCGTTGGGTTCCCGGCAACTGGCTATTGAAGGCTGCAAGAGCGGCGGCAGGAACTTCCCCGTTGTTTATTTGGAAGTGAATTAAACCTCTAGGAAATGTGAAGATTTCACCTTTCTTAATGGTCTTGGAGAAGAGTTTATTTTCTGTGGTGATGAACCCAACATCCAATTCGCCTTCGAGCACAAACACTATCTCAGTGGCGCGCGGATGTGTGTGTGGTGGGTTGATACCCCCTGGTGCATAATCAACGCGAGCCATGGATACCCCCAGGGTGTTTAGTCCTGTGATTTGTTGGACACTGGCTGGTGTAACGGTTGCACCGAAGGTGTTGTTAGTTAGCCCCGGCTTTGCTAACCCCGCGAAGAAGAAATCATCAGCTGATATGTTGCTTTTGCAAGCGAACCCGTTTATTTTTACACCTGTTATTTTACAATAATTGAGAAGATCAACATTTAATTTTTCATTTATTCTTAATACATGTTATATATGTTCTAGCTATATTTTTTGTTTTCTTTTTAAAATATACATATACTATACAAAATTTTGGCTAATACGCCAAGGCCAACAGAAATTAGTAAAATACCAGAAATACAAAAAAATAAAAAGGGACCGTTATTCAATAAAAATAACATTTTATTTTTGTGTTGAGTGTATTTAAAAATTTGCACATCATGGCAACTACCACTAGTCACTTCGACACATGCACCACGTTCCCTACTATAATTTTATTAAGCGACTTATATCAAACCGTTTAAAATATCACATGTAGTGGCAATGGCTTCTTGTCAAATATCATTCATAAATTTGGAAAAACAAAGAATCTTGTACCCCAATGACAACCCATGTAAACGATATACCTAAACGAGTCAAATTATTTTAAGTATAAGTTTGTAAATTGTTAGCTATCAAATTGAAAACAAGTTAAACTAATTATAAACGAGTTGACAGATTAACCTGTTTGATCAAACAGATTAATTAAAAAGTTAACCGTAACACAATTGTTTAAAAACAATTATATATCTTCGTCCACGACAAAACTATTTATCTATCAGGTTAGAGATGAAAACTTAAAACAAGTTTTTTTCGGCTAATTAAATCAAACTCAGCAGCCTGAGATACGTTAAATTAGGATACTGTCGATCTCACAACCATGAATAATTTGGTCAGAAAATGAATGCCGAAACTTTATGAAAAATTCCAAGAAAATAACAGCTACAAAAGTCATCAACTTTTTTCCAACCCTTATTCGCATACACTATTTGACAAATAATTTAAGGATCAGATAACTCAAATATATATATATATATATATATATATAATAGGGTGGGGTTGTAGAGCGAACAATTACTGTAGATGACCCGTTGGACCCTGGTCAGAAAGTGGATGGCTTCTGACGCCAGGGGAACAGGATTTTCTTCAAGAACCTAAACAACTAAACGGGTTTGTTCATAATCGTATGATGCACTGGTTGAAAAAAACAAGGATA
This sequence comes from Scalesia atractyloides, assembly GCA_947069175.1. Classification (NCBI taxonomy): domain Eukaryota; kingdom Viridiplantae; phylum Streptophyta; class Magnoliopsida; order Asterales; family Asteraceae; genus Scalesia; species Scalesia atractyloides. The sequence continues at coordinate 48,241,486 of CAMTDV010000020.1, forward strand.
TGATTAGTATGTACCTGAACTAAGATCTGCAACACAAACATCTTGAAGCAAATCAGGATCTGCAGACACAAAGGAAGCCAACAAGATGGCCATCATCATGCTGATCATGAACCCGTAATCAAAAGTAGCCATAGGAAAATCTTGCTTGTTACAGAAAGGAGAAAGGATGATTTGAGTGAGAATATAGATTGCTGGGTTATGTGGTATTTAAACTACTGGGTAGAACTTAGCAGTTAGAAAGAGAAGACTTATTGACACTAATTACAGATTGGTAGATGGTCTGTTTCAATGTGTTTAAATATTTACGTTTTGATTATGTGGCCTTTATTTATTTATTTATTTATTCTTTAAGACAAGTCACTGGCCCACTTTGGTAAAGAGTAGTTATTTTGATACTATTCCGTTTAGGTTTCCAGAAATTCAGTCATGTAAACCAAATGAACCAAACAAAATATGGTTCGATAAAAAAATATATATACGATCTTTTCTATTTTTATCTTTTTTGTTTGTTTGTAAAAACTAGTATTAAGACTCCCACATTGCAGCGGGACTTAAATGCATGCCAAGTAGCATGAATGTCACATTGTCACTAGCGACCATTAACATTGAAGTTGTTGTGTGTTAACTGAAGAAATTAGATTGAAACGTAAACATATAAAAGAATAACTAAGTCCATCAAGGACCCGTACATTACGAAGAATTTGTCAAACAAAAAAAATATGCACGTTCCATTGCGTCGTCTTAACTCACAAAATTTAGATGAAATGTAAAAACGTTAAACCACTCACACGCGTTGAGTAGTGTTAACTCGCAAAATTTAGAACGAAATGTAAAATGTTGAACCACACACGCACGTTGTGCCGTGTTAACTCGCAAAATTTAATACGAAACGTAAAACAGAAATTTACAAAAGATGAAAAGCATAGGTCACCAAAGTTGAAAGTAAAAAAAAAAAGTTATGAGATTAAATTGTAAAAGAGCAAAAGTTTTAAGTTAGAAGTAAAAAAATCAATTTTTTAAGAAGTTAAATTATAAAAGATGAAAATTTTTTGGTTAAAACACTCTAAACATAACGTATAAGATCATTATATATAGAAAAGTTGCAAATTATTGCTATATAAATATAAGTTATTCGAGATGGTGAACCATACTGTATCAAATATAACGATTTGTGTTATTACACTTGTATTAAGATCATTAGACCTTTCGTCGTTATTATATTGTTATTAGCCTATAGTTTGCTTTTATTCATAAAGTGTCTAACGTATCACTGTTACATAGATATGAGCTCTCACTTATATTTGTTCACCTTTAATGTCTAATATAATTGATGGACACATGTCATTACTAGAATATTTCTTACATTTCTCACACACTTACCACTTTTTATAGGAACCTTAATCTCTCTCTCTCTCTCTATATATATATATTAGAGAGTTCAAATGAGAAAAAAATTTGGTAAGAATTAAAAAGAATAACTTTTAAACCAATAGAAATTCTCCATTTACTACATTTAATGTGTTGTATTTTATATTATGAAAAAGGCCATATAGGTAAATCTATAATTTTCATTAATTAGCTAATTAATTAAACTTGTAACTCATTTTTTTATTATACTTTTTCAAGATAAAATAATTTATTGTGAAGGACAATTTTCGACATGTGTAGGATAATTTTAGTATGTGTAGGATAAATTTTGAAATGTGTAGGGTAAATTTACATGTGTGTAGGGTAAATTCCGGTAAATTTAAGACATATATAGGATAAATTTTGAAATGTGTAGGATAAAATGTTTTTGCTTTATTAATAGAGATAATATAATTAATGAGAGAGGTTATAAACTATTTAATATTTTACCATTATGCTATTTCTTCTTTTTCTTCTCACATAAAATTTCTTCTTAAATGAACCTTCCCATACACACACACACACACACACACACACACACACACACAATATATATATATATATATATATATATATATATTTCAAGGTATTAATAAACATTAAGCTATATAAAAGGAAAATAAGTAATAAAAAATGTAAAACAACAATGTTATAGTAAAATGTCAAAATCGTCCATGAGGTTTGGTCATATTTGTTTGTTCCATCCAAAAGGACAAAAATGCCCTTCACGTTAAAAAAAAAATAAACTACGTTATGTGATTTTGATAAATAATGGTAATAAAACGCAAACCTAAAGTACTACACAAAAAAAATTATTTTGAATGAAACAAAAATATAACTAAATCTAATGGACGATTTTGACATTTTACTCTTTAAATTGAAAAAAAAATTGCAATAGAAAAAACAAAGCATTTCTAATAGAAAGTTTGCATAATTCTTCCTTGTAAGCTGGTTTGAAGAACCTGATCCAAACCAAAGTTAATAGCTAGTGTTCCAAACCTATCTAAACTAGCAGATTAGATTTGAAACCGATCTAGATCACAAACCTATGTTTTCCACCCTTGCATAAAGCTAAGGCTTTTGTTTTCCCTTATTTTAACTAAGAATTTCTATAAAGTATTTGTGGCTTAAGAGTTTAATTTTAAATAGTATAAGCTCATATTAAAAAAAATTGTCCAATGAACAGAATTCTATCACTATTAGAAATCTATGAGGTTTCCTATGTAATATTCCATATTCTCTATTCCGTCGCAAATGTGTCGAAAACATATTGCTTCTGACGCATTTCCGACTAAAAGGTGTTTGTGGAAACACCCTCATAGGAAAATGATTGACATCTATTTTCCGATGGATTTTCCAACAAATTTCTGACATAATGTCACGTCTATGCATTTCCGATGATTTTTTTCCTACTCATTTTATATGAATTGTGTTATTTGTTTATTTTGATTAATTGTTTTTGTAAGTTTATTCAACTTAAATCTTGAGAACCTCTCTGAACGTCTGTCTTCGCAGGGCGATTTGAAAAAAAGAGTATAACTTTCTTAAAGTGTCTTTCATTCCACTATTCTTATCGAGAAAGAATGTCTTCTAAACGACCAAGTTATAATGAGATTAAAAACCGATGCTTCCTTGGCTGTGTGGAACGTGGATTAGCATTCTGCATTCCTACAAGTGATCCCCATCCAGGATTGGAAGAAGTGCTATATGAGGACTTCAAGATCAAATAAAATATGTTCCTTACCATTCCTTATGAGCCACTGATTTTTCCGAAACAAGAGATCAAGGTGATCTTCCTCCTTTTTCCGATTAAGTTGACGGCCTTACAAAATATGAATTACATAACAGTAGTTTAAAATAAATGAGTTTTGTAACTAAGTTTGGAGTTTTCAGAATAAAGTCTTAAAATGTTGTTCGGGATAATGCACTTAATTAACATATTATTTGTGTTATATTATGTCATTTTAAACTGTTTATGTACCTTCACAAGTTGCATTACTAATATTAATATTTAAAGGGTAAATGAAAATGGAACTTTTCTGTTCTTTTTCTTTTCACTTCTGCTGTGTGCTAATACAATCTTATGGTGTATTTTTATACCATGAAAAATGGGACATGTTGAGTTGGGTCTTGAAGAAACACCAAGTTGACCCGGGGGTTTACTTGTGAGATTAGTCTCGTTCACAAAGGTTAATTTTTTTCTTTCCTCGACTGACGGCTTCTTGATCATAAACTGGTCCTGCAAAACGAAACAACACCTTGAAGCTTGTTACATGAAGGAGAGGTGGAGTTTTTCTTGTAACAACCCTCCGACATGAGAATTAGAACTTGTTTTGAGGATAATAAATGTGTGTTAATCGTGAGAGTGTGAAAGAAGCGATCCTTAAACCTGGAGGTGAAGTCCTCTATTTATAGCCGAAGAGTATGAGGAAGGAGGTGGCCTGGTGGGCATTGGGCCAGACGTCTCCATCAAAGAATATCCTGTTTGTCTCCTCTGACATGACCATTAGTGCGTGCAGAGGATCTAGGTGTGGTGCATTGTCATTGGAGCGACGTGGCCTGGGAGTCATCCTTGATGTCGAGTCTGTCATCGGCTATGAGTAGAGATCATGGAGTAGTGAATGGTGCAACCTGATTGGTTACACATGACTGTTCATTTGTACTAGATGTCTCCTACACGATTGCTCATCGTGGTGGTTGCATGATCCCATCCTGACGTATCATGATTGGTTGCATGTTCTGCCAGATGTACGGGGTGTACTATCCTAAACTGGCATCCTCATGCTTGCGCTTAAAAAGCTTGCGCCAAACGAATGAGAATGGCTAAGTATTGTATTAATTTTAAATTGGGTATGGTCTTCCACATGCACTGCTTATTCGTGGTTGCACATGCAGACGCAGGATCTGAGACATACTCCTTCAGGTCTCATTTGGAGCAGCAGCTCAATCTCTTGAGATATAGTTAAGTTTTCCACATGCGAACCTCTCAAGACACTACTTTATGAATGAGAATTTGTTATAGGGTGTAAAAAGGAGTTGTAATCTTTTACCACTAGCAGGGGGTTCATAATTGCTCAAACAAGAGCAAATTCTAGGAGTTACCACGAATACTCATTGTTAAATTAAAACATGGCAATGTGATAATTCATGTTGCAACATTTGAAGTTTGTATGTTATATTTGGTATAAGTTGTTATAACTAACAAGGGTTATAAGTGTGCAGATCTAAAAGTTCAAGGGGTATAGAGATATGTTCGTGTCTGAAGAGCATCTAATCTAAACTTGAAGGGGTTTAGTGAAAGTATCAATATGTCTTGTGTATAAAAGGAAGAGTCCAGTTTTGAGCAGTGTTCCAGATTTTTCTTTGTTCCCCCTCTTCCAGGCGATTAGGGTTTGTTGTACTTGTTGTCTTGAATCTTTCATGATCTATTTGATCTCGTGTGAGATCTGGTTGTTGTAAGTTGTATAGATCAACTGATTGTCATCAGCTGATCATCTGTTTTTGTTGTATTGTTACAGACTTCACATTTTGTGAGATCTAGGGTTTGGTTGAGTATTTTTGGGTTGGTTAAACTAATAAGATTTATGTCACTTTTTTGTCGCTATTTATCCTGTGTTCTTTCTTGGATGAGTCTATATCATCTTTTACATGGTATCAGAGCAAGTAATAGCTCTTGGTTTAATTCTGGAGTTTCCGCTGTATAATATAGTGATAGATCTGGTTATTTGTTAGTTTTATCAGTTTTGTTGTTGTAGAACTGTTTTGATCTTTTCTTGGAGTGTGTGCAGGTATAGATCTGAGCAGATCCACTTAGATCTGGGTGATTGTGATACTAGCAGGAGTTTGGTAGTGGTTTAAAAAAGGAGATATTTGTTACTCTATTTGAAGGTTGCGTTGGTCTCTGAACCTTAGAAGGTTCAGGGCAAACCAACAAGATAAGCTTGCTTGTTCACATAGATCTATTTTATAACCCTAGAAGGTTATAAGGTAGATCTGCTTGGAGGGAGTTAAGCGCTTCTGTGATAATTTTATATTCTCTTTCTTTTATTTCCTGTTGATTCATTGCATATTGTGAGTCTAGGCATTGCTGTTACTGGACTAGTCAGGCCGACACTTGATCGAGTCTGTCTGTTTGATTCTTGTGCATATTGTGAGTTTCTGGTTGAATATTAGTTTAGATCTGCAATTTATTATGCTTGTCCAGGCACCTATAGAGTGATGACCCTAGAATCTGGCATCTGATACAGTCTTGCTTTTATTCTTTGTTGTTAGTCTGTTATACTTGATTGCTTTTAGATTATTATTATGGGTGATACTGGTAGTTCTTCTCAAAATTTAATAAGTAAACTAGATATTGTTGACCCGTTGTACCTTCACCCTAGTGATTCTAGTTCCTTAACTATTGTAAGTGTTAAGTTGAAGGGGACTGAAAATAATTCAATATGGTCTAGTTCTATGAAGTTGGCTTTAGAAGTAAAAAAGCAAGTTTGGGCATATAGATGGAAGTTGTAAAAGGTCCGAGGATGATGAGGTTCTTGCTAGTCAATGAGACAGGTGTAATTCAATAGTATTAACCTGACTTTTAAATTCTGTGTCTGAGGAGTTGTTTTTGGGGCAGGTCTTTTCTAGATATGCCTTAGAGGTTTGGGAGGACTTAAAAGAAACCTATGACAAGATAGATGGTTCTGTGGTCTATGATTTGTATAAAAAATAAGTTTTATTTCACAAAATGGGAGTTCAGTAGCTGATTATTATAATAGGTTAACAACTATGTGGAAGCAGTTCGATGCAATGCTTAAACTGCCCACTTGTTCTTGTAAAGCAGCAAAAGATTATAATGATTTTTCAGCTTTAATTAAACTGATACATTTTCTATGGGTTCAGATGACATTTATCAACCAGTAAGAACAAACATATTGACCAGAGAATCATTTCCATCTGTCAAGGTTGCTTTTTCGTGGTTTCTAGGAGGAATCTCACAAACTGTCAAGTAGTGGTTCTAAAAGTCAGAGTGTGTCATTTGTGTCCAAACCTAATCTTTCTTTTGAGTTTAAACAAAGAATAAATAATCAAAGAGGTCCTAATACAAATCTGAAGTGGTTGGTCATACTGTGGATAGATGTTTTGAGATTATAGGATATCCTCCTAGATTTAAAAAAAGAACTAACACTAATAATGTTACATCAGCCAGAAATAATGTTACTAATAAATCTAATGCTACTGTTGGGTCATCTACTAGTGTTACTGTCTCTGGTTTGCCTTTTACTTCTGAGCAGATAGCAAAGTTGTTGAATTTAGTGGGTGAAAAATCTGGGGTTGATTCATCTAATGTAGGAGGTGAGAGTTGTTGTGTTCAAAATTTTGCTAGTTGTTCCAATTCTGTGTTTTTTAGAAGTAACTCTAGTTGGATAATAGATTCTGGGGCAAGTCAACATATGATAAACAATGATAAAGATATGTTTAATACAATAGATGTTTCAGAATTTAATCTCAAAGTAGGTCATCCAAATGGAACAAATGTTAAAGTTTTGAAAATTGGTACTGTGAAACTAATGGAAAAATGTTGTCTTACAAGATGTTTTCTTTGTTCCAGGATATAATGTTAATCTATTATCTGTTCATAGATTAGCAAAAGATAATTATATAAATGTTGTGTTTAATGAAAATAGTTGTATGCTACACGATTTCAAATCAAAAAAATCCTGGTGACTGGTAGACAGGATAGTGGTTTATACTTTGTGGGTAATAATGGTAATTCTGTAAATGTGTGTTATAATAGTTTTGTGAAATCAAGTTTGTGGCACAATAGGTTAGGACATCCATCTGATCAAGTTTTAGTTGTATTAAAAAATACTGTTGGTGTGAAAAATATAGAGCATGAACCTTGTGATGTGTCTCATAGGGTTAAACAAATTAGAGTTCCTTTTCCACTAAGTGAACATAAAACAAAATCTATTGGAGACATAATTCATCTAGACTTATGGGGTCCATATAAAGTAACAAGTTATGAAGGACATAGGTATTTTCTTACTGTTGTAGATGATTTTTCTAGAACTATGTGGTGTTATTTACTGACTAATAAAATAGAGGTGTTTGAAATTCTATGTAACTTTTATGAACTTATTCATACTCGGTTAAAATAAAAATAATAATATTCAGAAGTGATAATGGTACTGAATTTATTAATAATCAAATGTCACTGTTTTGCAAAACTAAAGGTATTTTACATCAAACATCATGCTCCTATACACCACAACAAAATGGTGTGGTGGAAAGGAAGCATAGACATTTTTTAACCACAGCTAGAGCCTTGATGTTTCAAGGTGGTGTTCCACTTAAATTCTGGTCTGAATGCATTCTAACTGTTGTATACTTAATTAACATGTTGTCCTCTTCTATGTTAGGTGGTAAGAGTCCATATGAAATTTTGTTTGAATTTAAACCCTCTTTGTCTCATTTAAAGAATTTTAGATGTCTTTGTTTTAGTACAGTCTTAACTTATTCAGATAAATTTGCTTATCATACTGATAAGTGCGTACTTATTGGCTATTCCAACATTAAAAAGGGCTATAAGTTGTAGGATTTAGATCATAGAAAGAAACTTTTTTCAAAAGATGTTAAGTTTTATGAAGATATATTTCCTTTTAAAACTAAACAGTTTGATAATCAAGAGTTACTTGATAATCAACTTCTAAATCATGTAACTTTTTTTGATATGTATGACACTCTGACATATGAAATTCCCATAACACCCAATGATGAAGAGGGTGCAAATGGTGCTCATGATTCTCTCAGTGATGATCAGCAGCCTTTGATACCCTCAACATCTATCACTGATCCTGTTACTGAAATTTTCAGCAACCAAATGAGGGACAGCAGAATAGTAGTTTTCAGGGTATCAATGGCGGGGCAGAGGACACTATAGAATCAATTGATGAGACCAACCTATCTGAGGGTCAAAATATTAGAAGGTCTTCTAGAAATATTTCTATGCCTAGAGTGTTTGATGATTTTGTTGATGAAGGTAAAGTAAAATGTGGTATAGAACGAGTAGTTAACTATGCAAATTTGTCTTATGAAAATAAGTGCTTTGTTACTGCTTTAAATAAAATTGTTGAACCTACATCTTATAGTGAAGCTGCTAAAGATGATAGGTGGGTAAAGGCAATGAATAATGAAATGGAGGCCTTGTATAGAAAAACACTTGGGTTTTAGTTAATCTTCCTAGGGGTAGAAAACTTATAGGATGCAAGTGGGTATATAAAATTCAATACAAAGCTAATGGGGAAGTAGAAAGATATAAGGCCAGATTGGTGGCAAAAGGTTTCAATCAAAGAGAGGGCATTGATTTTGGTGAAACATTTTCACCAGTTGTGAAAATGGTTACTGTGAGAATTGTCTTGAAGCTTGCAATTAATAACAATTGGCCATTATATCAAATGGATATAAATAATGTTTTTATATGGCACTTTGACTGAGGATGTCTTTATGACGCTACCTCAAGGTTGTTTTTCAAAGGACAACACTAAATTATGTAAATTAGTTAAGTCCTTGTATGGTTTAAAGCAGGCTCCAAGACAATGGAATGAGAAGTTAACCTCTGTGTTAACTTCTATGGGATTTATTCAAAGTATATGTGATTATTCACTGTTTGTGTTGTCTGAACAAGATGTGTTTGTTGTCTTACTAGTGTATGTTGATGATATAGTTGTAACAGGTAATAATAAAAATGAAATTGAAAAAAAGTGCTTAAATGAAAATTTTAAAATAAAAGACCTAGGAATACTTAAATATTTTCTAGGAATTGAAGTATTATATTCTGATGGTTGTATTTGTTTCTCTCAAAGGAAATATTGTCTTGAATTATTGAGTGAGTTTGGATATTTGGGTTGTAAACCTGTTGCAACACCAATTGAACAGAGTTTTCTTGTTACTAACAAATGTAACAAGAAACTATAAACATTAGAAAACATAAATGGATATCAAAGGTTGATAGGGAAATTGATATATCTGTCTTTAACTATACCAGATATAAGCTATATTGTTCAGTTTTTAAGTCAGTATATGCACAGTCCTAGTCAAACACATCTTGATATTGCATTGAGATTGTTAAGATACTTAAAACAGTCTCCTGGAAGTGGCATAAGTTTTAAGAAGTCTAATAAAATGATTATCTCAGGATTTGTTGACTCTGACTGGGCAAAGTGTTAGAGACCAGAAGGTCTATAACTAGTTTTGGTATTTTTTTAGATAACACACTTGTTTCTTGGAAAAGCAAGAAGTAAGGTATCACTTCTAGATCCACAGTATAAGCTGAGTATAGAGCAATGTGCTCAGCTACTTGTGAAATTATGTTGATATTAAATGTGTTAACTGAATTAAAAGTAAGTCAAAAACTACCAGTCAAGTTATATTGTGATAGCAAATCTGCAATCTCATTTTCTCAAAATCCAGCATTTCATGAAAGAACAAAGCATTTTGAGTTAGATTTACATTTTTTGAGAGAAAAAATTGCTGCTGGCATTGTTGTTCCTGAGAAAGTCAGTTCGGAAATGCAGGTTGCAGATATATTTACTAAGGGATTGAGTGTAACTCAGCACAAAGTCTTTTGTGAAAATCTAGGTTTATATAACATGTTTGCTACATGAATTATGAGGGCATGTTAAATTAAAATATGGCAATGTGATAATTCATGTTGCAACATTTGAAGTTTGTTTGTTATATTTGGTATAATTTGTTATAACTAACAAGTGTCATAAGTGTGGAGATCTAAAAGTTCAAGGGGTATAGAGATATGTTCGTGTCTGAAGAGCATCTAATCTAAACTTGAAGGGGTTTAGTGAAAGTATCAATATGTATTGTGTATAAAAGGAAGAGTCCAATTTTGAGCAGTGTTCCAGATTTTTCTTTGTTCCCTCTCTTCCAAGCGATTAGGGTTTGTTGTACTTGTTGTCTTGAATCTTTCATGATCTGTTTGATCTCGTGTGAGATCTGGTTGTTGTAAGTTGTATAGATCAACTGATTATCATCAGTTGATCATCTGTTTTTGTTGTATTGTTACAGAATTCATATTTTGTGAGATCTAGAGTTTGATTGGGTATTTTTAGGTTGGTTAAACTAATAAGATTTACGTCACTTGTTTTTGTCACTATTTTTCCTGTGTTCTTTCTTGTATGAGTCTATATAATTTTTTACACTCACGATTGCAGCTAAAACAATTCAAACATTATGTAAATCCGGAACTTGTATTACTGATATTGATATATATGGGGTTCTGTAGTTATAGAGAAACTAAATTAAATACAATTAATGAGATTTATATTGTACCAATCTAACTTAGAAATATATTATTTTACTGATAGGGGCAAAACAAAAGCCCAAAGTACGACTTTCAGCCACAACTAATTTGTCAACTGATATTGTCTAATTTCAGTTTATTGTTTTCATGTTTCATATTCAAGATTAATTTTGATGTAGTCATCATCTTTAAAAATAAGACAAAGATGAAGAAGGGCAAATAAGAATTTATAGTCAAATTAATCGACAAGAGGTGTGCATACTACGTAGATTTACTTTCTCAACCTCTTCAATTGGTTACAACATTAAAACAAGATCTGATGTCATAAACCATTTATACAAAAAAAACAATAAAACAAATAAAAACCTTCAATAAGGCATAAATGGAGTGTAATTGGGTAGTTAAGATTTTACTTCTCGGGAGCTAATCTGGACTTAATTTTCTCAACCAGTTTGGTTCCAACTTGGAATGTTTTAGTCAACACAACATCTTCCACAGTTGGAGACGAAGCGAACAAGGCGTTTGCCACCCGTTGGGTTCCAGGCAACTGGCTGTTGAAGGCAGCAATAACGGCTGCAGGAATTTTACCGTCGTTTAACTGAAAGTGAATTAAACCTCTCGGAAATGTGAAGATTTCGCCTTTCTTGATGGTCTTGGAGAAGAGTTTATTGTCTGTGGTGATGAAACCCACATCCAATTCGCCTTCGAGCACAAACACTATCTCAGTGGCTCTTGGGTGGGTGTGTGGTGGGTTGATACCCCCTGGTGCGTAATCAATACGAGCCATGGATACTCCCAGGGTGTTTAGCCCTGTGATTTGTTGTACACTGGCTGGGGTAACGGTTGCACCGAAAGTGTTGTTGGTTGACCCTGGCTTCGCTAACCCCGCGAAAAAGAAATCATCAGCTGATATGTTTCTTTTGCATTCGAATCCGTTCAATTTCAAACCTGTTCGTTGTGTTTACAATAAATGATAGATCAAGATTTAGTGTTTCATTTAATCTTAATAACATGTAATGTTCTATATATTGGCTCAGAAGTCAGAAACCTAATTAAACTCTAATCCTAACAAATATACAAAACCAAAATGACCTATGTGAATTTTGAACTAAACATCTGCGACTCCATTTAAAAACAAAACACAAAAACAATAAACCTCACTTACAAAATAATCCCTCCAACTTATTGGACTTTGATAATATTAGACCAACGCCATATATGGACGGCAATTAAAAAAAAGTAGCAAAATGTTTGATCAAACAATTCTTTAATAGACCATGGGTAATGGTTATTAACATTTAACGGATATTTTTTGCCACATCACCATCATAATGCTCCATATCATAGTTAAAGCTTTTTAATGCCCTTCATTTATTAGTTTTCTTCTTTTTCCTTCTCATTGGGCATTATTCTAGAAATGCACCTCTCTCTTCATGTCCTGTAATGCCCAACAGGGATGGTGTAAGGGCATTATCAAAATCTTTCATGCCCCTATAAAACCCCATTACGTATGGCCTTATTAGGCAGACTATATGTGTCACTTCAGATTAGAGGTGCACAAACCGGTATTTTTTAATATCCAGATTCGGTTATATACCCGAGTACGGGTATGATCGGGTCTTGACTTTTATTGTATATACCCGGGTACGGGCATGACCGGGTCTTGACTTTTATGCTATTAGCCATACTCGGGTCGGGGTCGGGTCCGGATCCGGGTATTGGTCAGAAAATCTATACCCTGTGTACCCGGGTTCGGGTTTTCAATACCCGGGTATTAGAATACACTATTTCCAGGTCTGGGTAGGGTTCGGGTATTGGTCGGGTAGGGTTCGGGTATTGGCCGGGTATAGTTCGGGTTCGAGTATAGATCGGGTTTTTTGATTCAGTTTTTTGGTATGCTTTGAAATCTGCCCAGAAAAGCCTCACACAAGCTCTAAACGTTCAAAAAACACAACGGATCCGGGTATTACAAAAATCCGGGTCCGGCTATTACGAAGACCAGGTTACAGGTATTATAAAAACCCGGGTACGGGTTTTATGGAAACCCGGGGTACAAACCGGGTATGAAAAAACCAGGTTCGGGTTCGGGTATTGAACATAATATGCATACCCGGTCCCTACCTTACGGGTAGGGTCCAATTCAAGTTTAAAAACCCGGTTTTTCTAATACCCTTTTCAAGTTTTTTTCCAGGTTCAGATTCGAGTTCTTTGTGCACCTCTGTTCCAGATATAGAAATACAATATAGAATACTTTTTGCTAAAACGCCAAGGGCCCAAGGCCAATAGAAAATACTCGAATTGATAAAAGTATAGTTAGTTCGATAAAATATTATTTTATTTTAGTCATGAGATCATTTATGATTAAAAAATGGTGTTATGAATTATGATTGATTAGTAAAGTTAGCTTTAAAAAATTATGATTAGAAAATAAGAATGCACATCCCCTACGATGATCGTGGCACCACGTCCCCTGCTACACTTTTCATATCTTTTTCTAATCCGCTTATAGCAGACGTTTAAAGATATTACATTTATGGTGGCAGGATAGGGAATTTAATGACACAAATTTCTTCTCAAAGAAATCAATCAATCGTAAATTTTGATAAACATAAAATTGTGTCCCATAGACAACATATTGAACTCATATGTATAACTAGTCAAATGGGTTTACAGGCTCGCTTCTAAATAAATTATAATCGAGCTGTAAACATGTTACATGAGATATACAGGGTTGGCATATTAATATGTTTATTTAAGCACGCTAAAATGTTAACCAAAACATAGTCCTCGTTTAGAAAAAAAAAAAAAAAAACTAATTAAACCCCTTAGCTAAACTCAGCAGCTTGACATACCATGAATTTGGTAAGAAAATTAGTGCCGATACTTGAGGAAAACTCCCAAGAAAATAAAAGGTAGACAAGACCAGAAGACCGTAGATTATTCTATAAGTCATTGACTTTACTTTTCCAACCCTTATCTTTCTTCTCCCTTCGCATACACTATTTGACCAATAATTAAAATATAAAAAAAATGAACAAAAAAATGAGCACAAAAAAATGTAGAGTTTCTTCAAGAATCTATAAGGGTTTTGTTCAAGATTCAAGATCATATAATGCACTAGTTGAAGCACAAAGCAATACTATGATTAGTTTGTACCTGAAGTAAGATCAGCAACACAAACATCTTGAAGCAAATCAGGATCTGCAGAGACAAAAGAAGCTAAAAAGATGGTCATCATTATGCCGATTCCCAGCAGGTAATCAAAAGTAGCCATAGCAAAACTTGATTATTACAAGAAGGAGAATAGGAGAATTTGAGTGCGAATAATTATTGGTGGGTTATGTGGTATTTAAACCGGGTATAAAGTAGAAAGAGAAGACTTTCTGACGGCGATACTAAATCGGTAGTTGGACTGTTTCAATGTTTTTAAATATTTACGTCTTGATTATGTGGCCTTTATTAATTTATACTTTAAGATAAGTCAGTGGCCCACTTCGGTAATCTTTCATCCAAAGCAGTTATTTTCATATTATTTCTTGTTCTTCTGAGTTTCATAAACAATTTATTATTTCAGAACTTGAACCCAATATTTTCTTCTTTCAAACTTTGATGTTTTTAGTGAACCACCATCCAATGGTAACAATATTTTACAATTGGAAAACCATATTACACTCGGAAGAATTTAAACCTACTTTATTTTAGATGAACAAAAGAATAAACACTATTTTTTAAACGGCTAGTACAGCTAGCTTTGAATATGCCAGCTAACTCTTTCAAGGCGAAAACAAGCTCTTAATTCTTGTCCAAAATTCAAATCCTTTCTAATGATGCTTACTTTCATTATGTATATATAACGCTTAACAAAGATTAAACTTGATATCTTCCCAGGAGAAAACCTCTTGACCACCAATCAAAGTTATGATGGCAGGTTTAGACATCTAAAGTAAAAAACCAGACAAAGCGTAGTTACAATTAAGATGAAAAATATATAATTATTTTCTTATTAAAGTAAATAACCACACAACGCATAGTTCCATTTTAGATGAAAAATATATAATTATTTTCTTATTAGAACACTAAAAAGAACATGTTTAATAACTCTGATTTCGTGTTATCTATAGTTTTAAAAGGATTTATTTTCTTTCAAATCTTATATATTTCATAAACATTCTTATATAGGGTTTGATTCTTACAATGGGGTTTTTCTCATATTTATTGGGTTTTCTCCTAAATTGGTGTAAAGGCATATGCCTAGTAGAGATGGATATGATCGGGTTGTTCCGCTGGTTGCACAATGATACTCCAGTGGTCCGTTAGTGATCCAAATTTGCCATTCAAAAAATTTATCATCATCACTTTTATGTTTAGTATTTTATAAAAAAACATTCTTATATTTTATCATCATCACTTTTATGTTTAGTATTTTATAACCAAATTATGTTTTTTTTTTGTAATAAATTACTTTTAAACAAGTATAATGTAAAAAAAAAATAATAGCGCATTTTAGAAATGCAGTATGTTTTTTTTAATTAAAAATTACAAACATTAACCATTACATAAATTAAAATAACAAAAATTAAACTAGTTTCAAAGTTCACATTTTCCATAATTCTATCCATACTTTTAGGGCTGGGGACATCCATCCCACCTATATATTATCAATCAACCAATCACAAGCTGACCTATCTCCATTACTTGAACCCTAAGTAATCAAATTAGTTGTGCCGGTTATCAATTGATCACATCCACTTCCCAAGAAATTTCCCGCATTGTTGATTGGCGATATACAATGTGATTACCAAACCTCGTGATGATGATCCTACGCATTATCCCTGTCATCTTCATCAAAGGAGATGATCTTCTGCTCCGTCAATGTTGATGTTTGTGTATGTTTGTCCATTTTCTTTGCCTCCGTCTCCTTTGCATGCCTTTTCGCTGCAGAATAAGAAGTGCAGATATCAGATCCACTAGAAATAAAGTGAATTACCTTTGGGTCTGGCTGAGGGGATCCTGCCTGTTTTGTAATTGTCTCGGGATCTTGGCTCTTCTCTTTCTTTCGACCTACAAAATTCTTTTAGATATCTTTTGCAAGGGAGATGGTTGATCTCCTTCCTAAGAGCATAGAAATCCTTAGTTAGATGACCAAAATCCTCGTGGTACGAACACCACTTGGATTTGTCCTTCCAACCAGACGTTCTGTCTTTCTTCCTAGGCCATCGAGCCTTGTCTCCAAGATCCTGCATGGCATACAATATCCCTGAAACATCAACAGAAAAATAGTAGTCGGCTAGTTTAGGATAATCCTCTTCATGATCCTCGTTTTCCACCGCATTGACTCTTTGATTATCCATTACAAGAAAATGAAGCTAATGCAACCCTGATAAAATGTTTCATTAGGCCTTGAAAAGGTTGCAATAGGCCTAATACAACATTTTATCAAAAGCTGCATTAGGTGGAGTTGTATTAGACTTAATGCAACCTATTTATTAGATAATGCAACATTTTCAGAAAATGTTGCGTTTACTATTCAAATGCAACCTTTCTAAAATGCAACCCTTTTTACAAGCTAATGCAACTTTTTTACACTAAATGCAACTTTTTTTGAAAACTTAAATGCAACCTTTACCATCTCAAATGAAACCTTTGTTGCACTAAAATACAACCACTTTTATAATCTTAATAGAAAAAATGCAACTTTTTTTATCAAATGCAACTCTATAGCATCATTGTTTAAATTACTTAATTTTTTTACTAATATACAACAAGATCCAATTGCACTAGCATAATAATTACATAAATATGATATATAATTGTTACTGTAATTTTACATGTGTCCAATCTCAAAATAACGATGTAATAAATAAATATAGCAGCTATTGTTGTTCCTGATCGCATGGGTAGGAAGTCTCCCTGGTGGATTCCTAAGGATCCTATAGTGTCAAAGTTCGGGAACCTTGGATGCAAAGTTGTTGTAGTCTCCACCGGTTTCTTTGAATCTTTTAGTTTTTCGAGTTCCTTGACAACAACTTGTTAGTCTCCTGTTGTGGCGTTATTTGTTGTTTTACCATAGCAAACAAATGATAGGATATCATCTTAGAAGCAAGGACTGGTCCTCCGATAGGTATCCCGGATCCAAAAGAGGTGATTCCAGCAGAAGTGGTCTTTCTCTGATATGTTGGAGGAATAGGATTGGTCACACTAGAGGTTGAAGAAATAGCAGAAGAAGTCATTTGGATTGAAATGCCCTTTTCATAAATAACTTTGAAACCAACTAGTTTAAGAGGAATTTTTAGAAAAATTTTATGATGAAAAACACCACTTGTCCCACGATTGCCCCCAAATTATTTTAGTAAAAAACTGATAAGTTCAATTTAGTAACCAAACTCAGAAAGTGAGGTAGTTTTCTCTCTGAAATAGTATGCTTAGTTTAAGGATCCATGCAATAAGTTTGAGGATTCCAGTTTAGACAACAAGTTTGTGAATTATAGAATACAAAGAATTCATGAAATGCAATGAATAAGGGATGAATGTAGTGAATAACCATGAACACAAGCGATTTGTTACGAGGAAAAGCCCTTGATATCTTTGAGAGATGATCACTGGCACAAAAACTCTGGGAGCTGGAAACTACCTACATCCAATATTATTAATAACTCGAAAAGATTACAAGTATGGAGTTGATCGATCGACCAAGGGGGTTGTGCTCCCTAAGCTATCTTGATCCCTTAAGGGCTTCAGATGGAAAGGTAGATTGCTAAGTGAATACAATATGCTTTGTGAGTGTTCAAGTGTCGTCCTAAGTCGACCGGATTGCTCTATTCATAGTGAAGAAGCAAACACATATCCTAAGTAAGTCTCTGATATTTTCGGGATCCTCAGTAGACTGGGCAAGTAACCATTATGGGTCTTCACACGTCTTCAACACGTTTTCTTCAATGACAATTCAGGAAGTCCTCATCCTATAGTCGTTGCCTTGGAATATTACTGTGAATAATATCTGGAAAGGACAAGGTAAAGGTTAGTAATACCAGAACTCAAGATCCTTAGCTATGTTAGGATACCGAAGTAGATTAAGACATCAGGATCCCAAGTAATAAAATAACCCCTAACAAATACATACTTAAATGTTGTTCTACCTTCGGGTCTTGATTGAGTCTTTGATTGTACGAGCCACTAATCATAAGAGCACATGGATTTTAGTTCAACTACTTACCTTTTTGTAATTTGCTTCACTCAAACCAGGGATTTTATATCAACTTTTAACGTCCTAAACTGTTTTAACAGAAAACATGCAACGGAAATATAAATCGTAAAATTCTGTACTTCATAAACGTTCTATCATACTTGGACACCGTTTAAAGAATTCATTTATGAGAAATACATCCTTCAGTCTTGCTTATTTGATGCATGTTTATAAAACTACGTGACACACTTTCGTACAATCTGAAGCCTCACTAAATCTTAAGCCACTTTGCACTCGATGTGGAATACCCGTGTAACTTGTAGTCACCATACATCCATATCATCATATAGTGGTGACTTCATACATAAATTAAACTTATATACAGAAACATCCGGTTATATTCTATAATTTGATCTCCGGATTCTAGTGTCAAAGCTTCAAGGTTCCAATATTAATATACATGCACTTTCATTCCTACTCTTAATGACAACATGGTTAGCATCGTTAGATTCCAATCATATATTTAAATCAAGTGCATACATTTATACAAGTTTCACTCATCCATATGTATTAAATCCCAATATGTGCATATATCCAATTCTATCCACACGTACATACAAATTTCCATCCATACGCATACATATATACAAATTCCATCCATCCAGGTGTGTTTTATATCCGAATACATTCATATATACAAGTCCTAGCCACATACACACAATTAAATCCCATACATACCTACATATGCATTTAAGAAGCTTAATGGGGCACAGAAATGGAGCTAGAGGGTCGGGATAAAAGAAAATAAAGAAAAACGGGAAAATTGGGTTGAGCCTTCGGCAAAAAAATTAGTCTTCGGCCAACCTAAGCCGTCTGTGACGCCTCCACTGATCCACCATTTGGATTTAGGAGATTTTGCCCGTCTCAAGTCCCGTTAAAAAGTCCCATGATTCCTAATACATAACTTAGAATCCAAGACCCTAAATCATTCCAACACTCATTTCCTTACCCCCCCCCCCAATATCCATAATCTACATCTTATTACATTACTGTCTTAATTATGACCTGCTTGTTTCCACCATGTGGATTCAAGCATGATTAAACTATATCTGATCCATTACACTTTACACTTCGCTTCACAGCAAGCTACTTGAGAGCTGTCACACCCCAACCGATTGCAGAATCATCGGAGTGAGATAAACGAGATTGCTTGATACTTCATAACACTAACGTGACAATATTTAATTCAAAACCGATTTTATTCATAGATAATCATTGTCAAGTACATTACAAGAAAACCGAATACAACAACTGGAAATTCAAAGTACGACAAGATTCATTAATAATACAATAAAAAAAATCCAACATTTCTACATGTGTTTCTAAGGAGTCCCTACTAGATATCCTCAATATCAACATCATCAACCTGCAACATGTTTAAAAGTAAAGTTCAACACACAAAGCATTGGCGAGTACACAAGTTTAATATAGCATAAGTATGTAAAAGATTTAAACGAATCTGCATGGCACAAATAGCTAACTAGATTAATGTAATCATGGCATGCAATTATACAAGTCAACCCTCTGATTACCGCATGAATTCAAAAGACTTAAAATGACCACAAGACTACCACGGTGCGTTACTCTTATAGCGCTATACATGTTAAGGGGAGGTTCGTACAAAGTTAATGACAAGTGAACCACATAAGAATGTTTCAAGAATACAAATCAAGTATCACGTATTTTAAGCATGCATGTACGGATTGTTTGTGTTTGCAAAAGTAGAAGTGTGAATGTGTAATTTTGATAGGTTAACATATCGCACCCAAAAGTGTAAAGTGTAAAAAGGGCGTTCGAGTGTACTCACAGTTTTGCAAAGCTTTCCTTTAGTAATATCGTGAAGAGTTGGAGAGTTGGAGGATGGAACACCGGGGTCACCCTACATGGGGTAAACGAAGGTGTGTGAGTATTGGTAGCGAGTTCGGATTCGGAATTAAAGTAGGTAAAAGTATGTATACACAAAGTAATTCTCTAGTCTTAAAGACCCGTTTTTGATACTATAAGTCCCGTAAGGGTGGATGTGATTTCATGGGTCAAGTTACCCAATAGAACCGTAACGAGAGGTTCAAGACTTAGATAATATAACCTATTTCCATGATAAGTAACCATTCGATTATCATCAAGGGTTCGGTTAAATATATGTTTATATCTATTATATAGTTTACATAGTAATCCTAAGTTAGGTCCATTAAGAGTATTCGTAGAGTGTCATGTAAGTCAAGCATGGAGGATTAACCTTATTTTATGATTCACCAATACACAAATCATCATAAGGATGATTCAGATGGTCATGAATGAAAAGGAAATGTACAACTACTTACTATATCAAGTAGCCAAGTAAGCTTTAACATGGGTGAGTCATTCCGACATGGAAAGAGTTAACTAAGTGTCGGAGGCTAGACGAGGTTAAGCTACTTTAAGTCTAGCAAACTACTTGAGATAGCAAGGTAAAAACATCAAGTGAGGTGGTGGAATTAAGTTAGGATAGCTAAGGCTTCTAAGTATTCACACCTATACAAAAACACAAGTCTTGCCATATGAGTTATGGCAAGCTCAGATTGTTTCATCACTTGTGGGTTGTATGAACCCTAGTAAATACGAAAGTTTAGAGGTGTTTGCACCTCTTAAACTCATAAGAATCTTCTCCTAACAAGTCTCATAACCTTCGACAGGCTTAAGAACAAGTAGGCACAAGATTGAATAAAGAAAAAACATAGTTTATAAGGTTTTAACAAAATGTTCTTCCAAAACAGAAAGTTTGGATCTCAAAATGGTGATGTTCCACCTTGGTTTACCATGGTAAACCTGTGGAAACACTCCTAGAGGTGTTCCAAGCTTTGTAGAGGAAAAAGAAGTGAAGAAAATGAAGTAAAGTGCTCACTTTGGCACTTAGAACAATCTGGCTTTTCTGATGTTTGTAAACGATTTGAGAGTGTTCTGGAAGTGTTGATGAGTTTGGAAAGTGAAAATCGGTGAATGGAGGCTTGTTTTTATAGAGATGATGTAAGGTTTTGTGTTAATGGAGGTTAAATGGTGATTGGGTGAAGAAGAGGTGAAGAGAAATGGCCAATCTGCAGCAAGGAAACATCTTGATGCAGATTAGGGACCTAGACGTTACGTATAGGTGTAAGGGGTGAGGGCGTCACACAACGCGGCGTATTTTCTATTAGACAAGTTTGGTTTTTCACAATTTAGCACTTGAACTTCCTATTTGTTATCAGTTCAAGCATGAACTTTAGTATTTAACATGTTTTTAAGTATGCACAACGTAAATAAGCATAAATCGAGCATCGTGAATGTGTGTATAAGTAATTGCATGTATAAATAGTATCAAAACAAGTATTTACGGCTGTTTGTATGTAAAACAAGTATGAGTTTGCGTGAGAGATGAATGTATATAATTTGAACGTATGACATGTAACATTCATGTAAAACGGATTTCAAAACCCGCTCCGTTTGAAAATCAAGTATTTATTCGAAGTTCGTTGCGCATTTATTTAGTTGTGTTATTTAATCTGTTATTTATAGTTAATAAATAATTATATAATTAAGACCTATTAAAATATAAATAAAGTAATTTATCCTTAAAAATAATAAAAATAAAAAGAAATGAACAAAAGGGGTAACCGGGAGTTGAACCCGGGTCCCCACAAACCACACACACTAAAACACCACTAGACCACACACACCACATGTGTCTAGAAATGAATCAAAAAAATGTATACGCTTTTGAACCAGAAAAACCTACAAGTTCAAAACATTCGAAATGATAACCGCCAAACTAAAACAAGGTTTTGATTCTTATAATGGCTGTAACGGACCACAACCATCGGAAGAAACTGTCAATTCCGGTTTAATTCACCAGTAACCGATTGCAATCATGAGATTTAATCCTCAAATCATAACCGAACAAACATAAATACCTTGTCCCTATAAATAGTGATCTTTGTTCAATTCCAAACTCACACATACAAATCCACCAACTCACATACTTTGCTCGTAACACCCTCGCCGGGATCTATAACATTCGCCGGAATCCATCATCGGAAAACCGATCCCACTCCAAGCTGGTAAAATTCTTTTAATTTTATGTTATACATTCTGTTTAGCATAATCCAAATCTTAAACACATCTATTAAAAACTGTAAATCAAGCGAATCCATCAGGTTGATGTTCTGTAATTCATTCAGGAAGAAGATGAAACATAGTTAATGTTTTAATATAATTAAATACGGTGTTTTAAACAGGTTAGACACACAGTCCAGTGGTAGACTGTGTGCAAACACAACACAAACATCCCTAGTTCGAGTCTTAGTAGCGGTCAATTTTCTTGAATAAAATCCTTTCTTTTTAAAAGTTAATTAGATCACTTTTCAACAAGTCTATAAGTATATTGTAATTTCAATTATTAATGGGTTAGACACCCAACCCAGTTGGTAGGGCTGGGTGCAAACCGTGACCAAGGTCGTGGGTTCGACTTCAGGGGTGTGCACCGGTTCAAAGGTTATAAAATCTTTTTAGTTTAATAAATTTCAGAAATTACTTAACTAGTGTATAAGAATAATTAAATTAAGGTTTATTTCGGGTTAGACACGTAGCTCAGTTGGTAGAGCTGCGTGCACGTATACGGGAGGTCACGAGTTCGAACCTCACAAGCTGCCAATAACAACCGTGGTCAACTCGGTCGAACCGGTCAACTCTGAAAAAACAAATTTTTTATTTAAATTCTTTATTTTTCTATCACTAAAAATTAGTTAAAAATACTTAAAAATAAGGTTTTAAAACCTAAAAATTGGCATTGAATTCACAAAAATAAAAATCTAATAAAGAGCACTAAATGAAAATATTAATTTCAATTAAAATTTATTTATTTATCGAATTTATTACGTTATTATTTATGTTAGTTTCTCTCGTGGTTAAATCCAAATTCGTGTGCGTTCGTCGTCATTTCAAGGAAACACACCCACTGTGAGTGAATCCTTACAAATTCCGCTTTTTAATCATGTTTTGGGGTGTATCATGTGTCATTTACCTATTTTATTTATTCAAACACTTGTGCTAACACTATTATGTGATCTAGTGTGTATATTTTGTCGTTGTTGTTATATGTGGTTACATTATGTCATTTCAGTGCAATCATTCATACAAGGCCTATCAGTTCCTCGTTGGATACGAGTTGAGCATCACGTGGCTCATTAGATCGGCTCCGTTTGATTGAGCCTTAATCTCACAGTTCATCAGTTATCATGCATGTGTACATTGTTGACATTATGTAGTTTGTGGTTTGTTTATATATACATATGCTCATATATGGTCTTTGCACATTTTTTAAATTAATCAATGAAATTGAATTTTTTAAATGTTTAATTTAGATTCAATCGCCAACTTTTGTTGACCCAAACTCTTGTTTTACACATGATACAGGTGGACAGGCTGAGAAGAGGAACACTTAGGATTGACCTTAGAAGATGAATAAAATACATCATGTTTAGAAAAATATTTCTTGTGTTTGTATGTTTCTTTGTGATTGGATACTTTCCTTTAAATTTCAATTAATAAATATGAAACTTATTTTTAGTAAATGTCATGAGCTTTGATGAAAACCCCATCATGCCCCGACTTCTACTTTCGCTGCGGGTCAGTATGTGACATGACAAGTATGTATAATCAATGTATAATTTATGTAAATGATCAAGTTTTATTACGACCAAAGACTCGGATTACAATGATTGGAAAAGAAATGCGATTACAATGGAATACAGGTTTCCAAGAATAGAATACATGACAAACTTTCTAAATGAGGAAAGTTACAAAAAGCAAGGTGTTATAGTCTCCCCTTCTTTAGGAAATTGCGTTCCGAAATTTATTCAAGAGCAAGGTGTAACGAACAGATGTGGGTACTTAGTCTTTATATCACTTTCGACTTCCCAAGTAAACTCAGTGCCACGTTTTCCTTCCCATCTAACCTTGACTATGGGAATTCGACCGCGCCTCAATTGGTTGATGCCTCGATCCATGATCTGACAGGTTTCTCCACGAAGTGTAGAGTCTCGTTGATTTGAAGATCTTCGAGTGGGACTTGAAGTCCTTCTCCAGCTAAACACTTCTTAAGATTTGAAACATGAAACGTTGGGTGAATGTTGTTTAGTTCTTGAGGTAGGTTCAGTCGATACGCTACCTAGCCAATCCTTTCGAGAATCTTGAAAGGACCTATATAGCGAGGAGCGTGTTTTCCCTTCTTACCAAAATGAACTATGCCCTTCCAAGGGGATACCTTGAGAAGTACAAGAGTCGCCTTTGTATTTTTGAAAGTTTTTTAGAACGACTCGGTTTAGGTTCAGATGACCCATGCTTCAAGTCTGATATGTATGGTGCAAGTCCAACGGGTCAGGTTCGAGACTGCTGATGATGTTAGAAGTAGCAGCTGTTTCGCTCCACACTAGCAGTTTTAATAAGTTGTTTAGTCCGACTAGATGTTTGGAGCTGGTCAAACTAGTTGTTTCAACTCGTGAATTATCTTGTTTATTACAAGATTAAAGAAGATTAATTTCAATGTGTGTGTATGTAAATGAACATGAATCAATGGTCCATGCTAACATACATAAGAGAATTGCATTTTTTTAGTCTCTAAATTTTCTATAAACTTGAGGGGAGTAATCCCAAGGATATGTTTGCAACCTCATATTTTTCAACTAAATAAGACACTGTGTTGTCTTGGGCTTGAGAGGCATCTCCGGACTCTGTTAGTACAACTATTCGTTAGGTTGTTGTATCCTTGAAAAAGATGTGTTAGCCTTAAGAAGATGCGTGAAATTTGTTTTAAGGGCCATATGTCACACAAGATTCTCAACCTTAGTTTGTTCATTGTTGCAATCAAGAAGCAAGGTTGAAGACTCAACATGACGTATTCTCTATTAAGGATATTACAAGGATACTTGTTGAAGTACCCATAAAAGACGTTGAATCAATTTTGGTATATAAATTGTATTTTATTTATTTATATTTCATGTAGTTTTGTAACTGGTATTATACTATCATATTTTCTACAAATAACAAGAGTGTGCTTATTATATATTTTGATTATTGTTTTATTAAAAGTGAACCCATGTCCTACCCTCACCATCTATTCCCTCCGAAGAATAACTAAAAAGCCTGAATCGGAATCTTATTTAGAATCTTATCCTAAGTATCACCTATGGATATACCGTTCACAACCTATTCTTAGCGATAAACAGAAAAATGTTCTATCACCATCGGTGACCTCAGATAATTGTTTATGGTATCGATCATAAAAATTCAGGTACCCTGTCTAAGCTCGAAAAAATATGCCTCTTAGGCTTTAACGAAATTGTTAATGTAAAGTACTTTTTGCCGCTCACCATTATTATTTATTTTTACAACCATCAATACACAACAACACAAGATGATTGGCGGCTTCTTTTAACACTACTTTAATTTCTATTTAATGGATTTAATAAATGGTGTTTATATATATAAAATTCAAAAGTATACCATAAACTAAATTAAAGAAGAAATAAGGTACCAATATCAAGTGAAACAAATAAATATTTAAAAAATGTTTCAGGTTTACTAATTTATACTACGGGTTTATTATTCTTACCAAGAAAGGCTTTAAACCAGTAAAAGCGTGTTGGGCTATCTTTAAAGGAAGGCCCACATTATACATGTTAAAACATTAAATTAGGGCATTCAGATTTAATAGTAAGTCCTTTATATTATATAGAGTATAGAGTGGTGCGAGTGGTGGTTAGAGAAAGTGAAAGAAAATATTCATATTAAAATACTATTCATCTTATATAATTTTTAATATTTTTATAAGTGAAGGAATTCATCTTTTATAATTTTTTAGTATTTTTAAAAGTTGTTGTAAGTAAAGAAAAGAGAAAAGATAATGATAAAAGTTAAAAAAAATATTAGTTAATTGAAAATAAAAGAGAAATGTAGTGATTTATAGTGTAATTATAGAGATGGAAATGAAGAATCAATTGTGAATGCTCTTACGTCTTCTTCTTCTTGTTATTAGAGAAACATATAGGTAAGTATATTTGCAGAACCGCTACCCATGCTCCTTTTACATTTGCGCTATTGGTTATTAACTTATTGGAGCCAATAAGTCAACAAGTTATTTAGAAAAGCCCCAAATCATGGCTTTTGAAAATTACTTATTGACTTATTAGGTTTTCCAAAAAACTAATAAGTCAATAAGTTATTTCCTAACTCAATCCCAAACACCCTAGAAGTTTGGCGAGTCTGAGGGTCAAAGGACTGTTCTGCCAATGCCTGTCAAGAAGAGTCGTTGGTTGGAGGATGCCCCCGGATAAAATGTGCCCTAGTCGGTGGTCCTCTCTGCCCACCCATAGGGCCGGCTCTGATGGAATCCTTTACTAAACAATTCTCACATTCGACATTCGACAACCAATGATTGGGTTTACCAGCAATGGGGATAATCTCAACTTTGTCGGTTAAAGTATCCGCGTCCATTGGTGACTAGCGGTTCCGACGGGTACTTTAGGATAATCTCAACTTTGTCGGTTAAAGTATCCGTCGCTCGTCCGTTGGTTTTACCACATATGTTGTGGACCAGATTCATATGTGGTGATGGCTCATATGTTCATCTGGTGACTAATGTTGCAAGGTGGCAACTCCTCATCGGTTGAAAGGAGAATGTTTGAAAAGAAAAATATCCATGTAAACAGTGTTTTTCACAATACTTTTTGGTAGGAGGGTAATGCGAGGAGGGTCAGATAAGAAGTGGGGCAGGGTCTTCAATTTCCTCACGCAATAAACAAGTGTGTACTTTAAAATTTCGAGCGACTTTAAAGGTATAAGTGTAAAGTATGTCATGCAAATTATATATAGAATCAATTTGTTGTACTGTCGCAATCGTGTCATTTTTCATTTGCGTTTTTATATTAGTCGACTTCATGTTTTCTATGCTTTGAATATTGATTTCGTGAAAAACTTTGAGTTTAACATTTTGGGTTTAAAATGACTTTTAATTCGGTTATAAATAAGATTTGTCACATGTTTAACTAAGAAATACTATGAAATACTTTGGGTTCAGATTTTAATTTGTGAAAACTATAAGCTTTAAAAAATTGTCAGGGACAATTTTAATTGATTTAGAAAAATAAGTTACTTAAATTAGCATTTAAAGACAAGTTTGAATTTTTAAGAGTAAAGCAATTAAATGATGTTTCATAATCATGTACTTGATTATAATATTATGTATAATATTATGCCATTTTAAACTTTTTATGTACAATTGTACATCCACATATTTGTTAAACCCTTCTGTATAATTCAGTTTTGATGTGCGTATCGTCTTTAAAAATATGATATCGATGAAGGACCAAAAAAAGAAATTATTTACTGACAAAATCTTTGTATAGTACATGGATTTGAGTACAAATATTCTCCAAATTTTGGTTCCAACATGAACCAATACCTGATGTCACAGACAAATGCATTCAGAAACAACACAAATAAAAACATGAAACCCCATAAATTGACAGTTGGGTACTTGTGATTTTACTTCTTTGGCGCGAATTTGGACTTAATTTTCTCAATCTCTTTGGTTCCGATTTGGAAGGTTTTAGTCAACACAACATCTTCCAAGGTTGGAGACGAGGCAAACAAAGCGTTAGCCACCCGTTGGGTGCCCGGCAACTGGCTGTTGAAGCCAGCAATAACAGCAGCCGGAACATTATCATTGTTTATCTGAAAGTGAATTAAACCTCTGGGGAATGTGAAGATTTCACCTTTCTTAATGGTCTTGGAGAAGAGTTTATTTTCTGTGGTGATGAACCCGACATCCAATTCGCCTTCAAGCACAAACACTATCTCAGTGGCTCTTGGGTGGGTGTGCGGTGGGTTGATACCCCCTGGTGCATAATCAATGCGAGCCATGGATACCCCCAGGGTGTTTAGCCCTGCGATTTGTTGGACTGAGGCTGCTGTAACAGTTGCACCGAAGGTGTTGTTTGTGAGCCCCGGCTTTGCTAACCCCGCGAAGAAGAAATCATCAGCTGATATGTTGCCTTTGCAAGCGAATCCATTTAGTTTTACACCTGTTTCGGTACAATATTTATCAAGATTTAATTTTTCATTAAATCCAAAAAGTTATTATGTTCTATGTCTGAGCAATTATTAGAAAATGACAAATGCATTATCAAACAACTTTTATTTATTAGGCGGACAACATAACTAATTTTAGCTTTACAACAACCTGTTTCAAACCTGTCACTTACTGCGGTGTAGGTTGTTTCGATTCGTCATGTTGAAACGATAGAAGCCCAACACTACTCGTATTTATTCGTCTTGAATACCTCAACCTCATATTGACAAAAATAAAAATCTATAACCCAAATGTTCTTTTCTTAATGGCAAAGCTTACATATTCCTAAATTACTTCAAAAAATTGTTCTTTTCCTTTGGTTTGTTGGACATTGAACCGAACGTTGGTTTATTATCGTATTTTTTTTCAGTTGCGTTGTATAAATGTAGGGTTAAAATAATATTTAGAATACCCCTGAATTTTTCTTTTAGGTCCGCCACTGACCTTGTGACTCATGTATTTAAACAGGTTGTTTTGGTTGACGGAACAAAACTGAACACGTTAAACAGTCAACCAAAATGCGAGCTATTAAATAAACTGGTTAAATGTTTATAAAAGGCAACATTTTTCATGTTAGTGAGCCAAATCAAAGTCACCAGCTTGACCTCCATTAAATTTGCATATTGGTGATCCCAGAACCACGAATTTGGTTAGAAAATTAATGCCTAGACATGTGGAAAATAATAAATGTACGTCTACCAAGAAAATAATATCTTTCTTCACCCTTCCAATACGCTATTTGAACAATACTTTGAAGGTATATATCTAAAAAATGTACGGTTTTTTCAATAACTAAACCGGCTTAATTCATAATCTCTTATGACGTACTGGTTGAAATAAAGTAGAAAGATATGATGAGTATGTACCTGAAGTAAGATCAGCAACACAGACATCTTGAAGCAAATCAGGATCTGCTGAGACGAAGGAAGCCAAGAAGATGGCCATCATCATGCCAATTATGAACCCAAAATCATTAGTAGCCATAGCACTTGATTATTACAGAAAGGAGAAAAGGTTGATTGGAATACGAATACAGATTGGTGGGTTATGTGGTATATATATTTAAACAGGGTAGGAGAAGACTTTATGAAAGCAATTTTAAATTGGTAGCTGGTCTGTCTCAATATTTTTATTTACTTACGTCTCGATTATGTGGCATTCAATCCTTCTTTCATTTATGCTTCAAGACAAGTCAATGGCCCACTTGGGGAATACTCCATCAAGATATTCTTCGTTAGGTTTCATATTCAAACATTTAAAACGAAATATCAAACAAAATAAAGTTCCTTTCACCGTAAAAAGAGTTAAATGCCATTTCAGCATGTGGTTTGGACTATTATATTAGTTTAGTTTAAAAGTTTTATTTTTGTTTATGAGTTTAAAAAGGTTTTATTATTACCAATTTAATTCACTGAGTTAATTTTATCTATTTTTTCTATTAACGGGAAGGGTAATTCGGTCCTTTTATATGACCGAATTGCCCTTCTAATTAACAGAATTACATTAAAATGACTAAATTGTCCTTCCGTTAACAGGATGAAATTAACCCAATAAACTAAAATGACAACAATGTAACATTTTAGAAAC
Organism: Scalesia atractyloides; assembly: GCA_947069175.1. Taxonomy (NCBI): domain Eukaryota; kingdom Viridiplantae; phylum Streptophyta; class Magnoliopsida; order Asterales; family Asteraceae; genus Scalesia; species Scalesia atractyloides. Next base: position 48,271,159 of record CAMTDV010000020.1, read on the forward strand.
CCACAAACGAAAAATGAAATATTTTACCTAAATTGATAAAATAGCCCAAATCATAGGGACTAAAATGGCATAACTCACGTAAAAAACAAAATAAAGTTCCAACTTGGAAAATATATTCTAAAACTTTTTCAATTCCAATTTACGTTACTTGACAAGTGAACATGATGTATTAAATTTATAGTTATTATTATTATAGTATTTTTTTATAAAACTTCTTTTTTGTTCGGAACATTTAAGTTTTAAGCAGTTATGTAATAAGTGATAATTTTTAAGATACTTTTTAATGAACTCAGAGCATTCACAATGCTATGGTTTTCAAAGTCCCACAAAGTGGTACCCCAACACAAATGTATCAAACAACGCAATAAATTTCAAACACACAAACCTTTAGGAATGATTTAAGTGTGCCAAATTATCTTGTGGTTCTGTGTATGTGTGGCTTCTTTAATTATGTTAACAAATAAGTTTCCATTAAAATTATGAAAAAGTAATATTTTGTTTTTCTTAAACGCTCCGTTTTGGCCGGTAGCTTCTTTTGTCAAAACTCGTTTTAACCCAAACCCATTCTAACCTGTTACCCAACCCGACCTCGGCAGCCCAATTTGACTTCCAACGTACATTACTACCAAAAATTTTCTAACAATGAAATTTATTTAATTGATAGCAACGCGTATTGGTGCCTCTAAATTTGGATATGATCAACATGTTTATATATATATATTTTACATATTTATTTATTAATATTAATATGAGTTTTGAAATGTATATACATAATGGGTCTAGGCTTTTGAAAAGATGAATATGCAGAGGGCAAGGTAAAGAGAGTCATAGATAGGGATGAGCTTAGTATCATACCGGTATCGAAAGTATCGATTTTGAAAATTGTCAAAATTGGGTATCGGTACCGTATCAAAAATGTCGACTAAGTACCGTATTTGAAGGTAAAAATTGGTAAGATACCGGTACCGAACCGAAAGTACGGGTCGCAGAAACGCTAAAGGCGGATACTAAATTGGTACAAAAAATGATTCGGTATGGTAAATTAGGTGCCACTATCGATTCGGTTCAATATTTGGTATCACTTGCTCATCCATAGTCGTAGATGTAATTCTAGATATCTTAGCCGTCTTCAAGTTTAAGATTAAGAACGGTTTTAGCAAAAAAGAATAAAACGCCATGTTTCATGCTGCCATCAAATTTAAGAGGTGCACAAGAACGCATGATTTAATAAATTACTCTCAATATCGATAATTTAAAAAATTAGTTTTCTATACCATTAATCATCTTACACTAAGATTCTTAAACCTGTTGACAAGATGGCATTCCAACTAAGCGGAACAAGCCGTTGACTAATAATGTCATTCGTGCTATACTTGGTAGTTAAAAACAATTAGGCTTTGCATGATGGTTAAAAGGAATTATCTTTTGTGAAGAGAGTAATATTAATTTTTAAGAGGTGTAATTTAATAAAGGATTTTAAGGGAGAAACCTTAGTTGTAAAAAAAAGAGACGATCTACTTATTCAACATAAATATAACTAATAGCTGAAAACTATTAAATTCTATTAACATAAGGGGAACGGGGCGCTCGCGGGGAAGGTGAGCGGGAAAGCCAAGTGCCACACGGCGAAGGTGCCGCGGTCCCTGATGTGCCACGCGGTGAAGGATTTTGCGGTGAACACTTTCCGCATGTAGGGAAGATGAGGGACAGGGTGTAATGGTGGGGCCCACTATCTTTCAACCAATCATACATTTTTCTTTATTTCTTTTAAAAAATGGTTTAGGTGAAGCTACCCTATGATTTTAGGTAAAAGTGGTGTATGAGAGGAGAATTGATATGACATATTATGATTGGATGGATGAAAATTTCCTCTCATCTCATAAGGGTACACCCCCTTCACACTAAGATCTTCAAATCCCAGTTATTTAATACTAACGGTAACAAATCCTATTAAAGTTCACCTTATTAATCGTACTTGGTGGGTTTTGGATAATACCACCATTTGTTACCACTGGAAGTCTCTCCTGGGATCCAAAGAAGGATCATGACTCCCTCTTAAGTAAAGCAGATAATATTTATTGGTATGTGTGTGAGATTGTATGATATCTTTTGAAATGTTGTATTAAAGTCAACCGTTAAGGTTTGGGTTGTTACTCATACATATTAGTATTTAGGAGCAGTGGCATTAATAAAATTGGTAACTAGAATTGGCCAATAGAAACTTAAGAGACTAGTAGAAACCTATTATTGGTCGTCAGCTACGAAAGTTATTGTTGATACAAGGTTAGTGCTAATAAGTTACTATTAAGGTTGATGTATAGTTTTTCTTAACGGCTAAATTTTTCCTTTAAATATTTAAACCTTTTAAGGATTGAATCTTAGTTTCTTCATAAGAGATAATTTCTTTTAACCATTAATCTATAATGTAAGTGGCACATATAATTAATATGAGAAGAGTTATTGCTGATATCAACAATAGAAAGTAGGCACTACTGAAAAGTGTAGTTGCTACCATTTCTTAACAATAACATATTTTTTTAATATTCCTTAAATCAAGGTTTGAAACATGAGACTTTTTTAAGGGGCAAGTACATATACCAAGATTGGCAAAAGTATAGTTACTACTAATGATGGTTTTTTTGGATTAAACAATAAAAGATTCTCATATTCTTTTTTGTCGGAAACTTTTTTTCTTTTTGAACGGCTAAAGAATAAAAGCCTTACCATATGAGGTAACCTATTAGAAAAAGACGATCTCATATAACCAGAATCATAGATAACAGTGTGAAGTCCAAGCCTACCATCTCCAACTAGTCCCTCTCGAGAATATCGTCGCCCGAAGGCCCACTTCGGTAAAACTTAGTTGGGATCAGATTCAAACTTTAAACATGTGGCCTTCAACTATAGACCTTCACTTCCCCTCCCAATGCCAGTTGAGCTACCCACCGCCTGAAGACCCACTTTAGTAAAACCGTTTGGAATTAGATTCAAATTTGAGACCTGTGGCCTTAAACCCCAAATTTTTCACTTCCCCACCAATGCCACTTGAGTTATAGCTCATTGATACCCACCACCCGAAGCCCCATTTCAGTAAACCTTGGTTGGGATTGGATTCAAACTTAAGACTAGTGGCCTGAACCGCGAATCTTCACTTACCCTCCATTGCCAGTTGAGCTAAAGCTCGTTGGCTCATTGTTGGAAACTATTAGAGGTTGTTACTGTTGGGCTTACAAAAGATCAATGATATTCAAAAGCCAAGGCATGACCTTATTATTAAGAAGTAAATAGTTGATGAAACATTCTCCTTCCAAAGATAGTGAATCTTGAACACTAATTAGAACATCTATTGAAGACATTCAAAGATCTGTTTGAAGGCTTGGAGCCACTGTTGAAGAAGAAGAAACCATTGTTCAAGGCCAAAGCTCTGTTGAAGCAAATCACTGATCATGAAGACCAAAATCTGTTGTGGCCAAATAGATGCTTGATACAAGCCAACGGCAGTTTGAAGAACTGAGGTTTACTCAATGTAACAGTATTTAGATTAGAACAAATTTTTTAATGCAATAGATCAGATGTTAGATTCCCGCAAATGTTTGCTAACATTAGTAGAATCATTTCTGTTAGAAATGTTAGATGTCACTATCAGCATGATATTAACTAATTGCAAATAGAGCTTTCATACTAGTATAACTAGTCTCATGCATTACAGATCTATTTGATCACAAACATTCCTTTTGTATAACCAACAAAGTGAGTGATCATCTGAGGGGGGGGGGGGGGTTTGTATAGTCATTGTACTATATTTGAAATCAATTTAAATTCAATATAAAACAGTCTTGATATAAATTCATGCTTATGTGTTTATTTTATTTACACTGCAATTTACAAAATTGTTTGTTCTTTAATTGCTTAAACTCACAAGTATAACAAACTCAGATCCAATAATTGGTATCAGAGCTTGGTCATATTAAACTTGATTTAACAATCAGTTTAATATACAAAGATCAGCTAACAAAGAGGGTTTATACGTACTTTGTTTTCACAAAAGATCAAAAGAAATGGCACAAAACTATCATGATCCTCATAATACTAGTTTCAGCAACAAGCCACTAACGCTTGTCAAATATGAATATAATATATTGCAACATCGGATAGCACACGTGCTTGCTCAACATGACACATGATGTTGGAAGTCCATTATTTTTGAACCATACATTCCAATGGTACCAAGTGCCGAAAATATGAGTGTTCAAGATCCAAAGAAATGGAAAATTACTCAGAGCAAGATTTTCAAAAATTTGAGCTAGATGCAAAGGCCTTCAGCATTGTGGCCATGGCTCTGCTAAACGAAAATCTATGTCGGCCTGTTACACTGTAATAGTGCTAGAAAGTTGCGGATGCAATGCAGGAATAATTTGGTGGAATAGAGGATATGATCGAGAACACTCGAAAAATTCTTAACTAGAATATGAGACTTTCACATATGTTAAGAGAGAAACCCTTAATAAACAGTTTGAAATATTCTCTTATCTAATAAGTGAACTTAAGTTGGTAAACAAAGAATTTTCAAAATCAACTATAAGTTGTCACACCCCAACCGATGGCGTAAACATCGGAGTGAGACGAAAACGAGATTGCAAGAGACTTCATAACTCTAAATGTGACAAGTATTTAATAAATAGCATTTTATTTCATTGCTAAGAAACAAGTACAATCATTTGAAACAAATTACAACATGTTCAACGAAAAAAAAATACAACAAAATGCTAAATTTAAAGGTGCGTTTCTAGTTATCCTACTAGATTCCGTGCGACATCTTCATCATCAAATTCCTACAATACATACTAAAGTATAGTTCAACACATAGCATACAAGTTTGATTACTAACATAGGTATAAAAGTTTAAACGAATCCACATGGCATAATAGTTAACTAGAACTAACATACGATACTAGCATACAACTACAAATGTCAACCCAAAGATTCCCGCTAGCGTAATCTAATCATAGCAATGAACAGGCCGTTTTGTTTACTTAACATGACCTCAAGAATACAGGCGGTGCTCTAATCCTATAGCGCTATACATGTTAAGGGAGGCTTATATGAAGTTAATGACAAATATAAAGCATAAGAATAGTCTAGCATATATGATTTCAAGTATAATGTATCAAGCATGTATATTGGATTGTTTGTTCGTGTTTTAAGCATAAAGTATGTGATGGGGTGATTTTGATAACATATACGTATTGCATCCAAAAGTGTTAAAAGTAAAACGGGAGTCGAGTATACTCACGGTTTTGCGAGCTTTCTGATTAAACCGAGAGTTGATAAGTTGTTTGAGATAGAAACACCGAAGTTACCCTATATGGGGAAACAAATGTGTGTGAGTATTCGGAGTTTGTGGAGAGTTCAAATTGGAAATTCTAAGTATCTAAAGTATGTATAGAAAAAGTAATTATCTAGTCTTAAACACTCGCTTTTGACATTATAAGTTTCCATATGATTTCGTGGGTCAAACATGCCCATTAGAATCGTAACGAGAAGTTTAGAACATAGATAATATAACCTATATCATGACATGTAACCATGATTCGGTTAACATCATGAATTCGGTTCTGTATATATTCATATATTATATAGTATATTTTAAATATTAAGTCCATCATATAGTATCATAGAATTCATATAAGTCATGCATGGAGGTAGGATGGTAAACATCCATTAAACCTCATTGTATGGATTCACCAAAGCACAAAGTTTACCAACTTATTTGGTAAACCCGGTTGGTCATGGATAAAATAAAATACAATTAAACTACTTAGCCAAGTAAAACTACAAACAACCAAGTGGGCAAGCTAGGTGCATGCATCCCAAACATGGTAACGTTTGCGGACGTGTCATAGCCTTGTCACTCTAGTGGAAGTTGAACGGGTGTTAGTGGTATGAACATAGCAAACATGAAGTAAAGTGGTGGAACTAGTTTAAGATAGCCAAGGCTTCCAAGATTCACACCTTTACCATTACACAAGTCTTGCCATATGAACTATGGTGAACTTAGATGGTTTTCATCACTTGTGGTTGTCTAAACCCCATCAAAACAGAATTTTAGAGGGTATTTGAACCTTTAAAGTCATGATAATCAACCGTACTCAAGCTCCATAACCATGGGTTTGGTTAGAAGTAAGGTTGGTACAAGATTGTTCAAATTAAAAGTAGATAAAAATAAGTTTGTAAAAGTTTTAATCAATGTAGAATTTTTATCTAACCTTAGACCTCAAATATGGTGATGTTTCACCTTTGTTTACCTTAGTAAACATAGGGTAACTCTCCTAGAGGTTATTCAAGGAAGGAGAAACAAGAAAACAAGAAGAAAAGATGAATAAGTGAGTTGAAAACTCACTTTTTGAGCAAGAAATTTTCTGCCCAAAAGCTGCAAAGATTGGAACCTTGAGAGAGTTTGAGAGTGAATTGAGAGTGTGGAAAGTGTTTAGGAGGTGGTGGAGGCTTGTATTTATAAGTAGGTATTAGGGTTTGGTCATAAATGAAGTGGTTCAAGGACTCGAAGTAGATGGTAGCCAGAAGGAAGATCGATTTTGGAGAAACAAGTCGCGCCCTGGAGTTGATCAAAGAGGTCGTCGATGTGAGGAAGGGTATAACGATTCTTGATAGTAAGCTTGTAAAGTTCACGATAGTCGATGCACATGCGAAAGGAACCGTCCTTTTTCTTGACAAAAAGGACCATAGCGCCCCGAGGAGAAGTACTAGGGCATATAAAGCCTTTATCAAGTAAGTTCTGAAGTTAGCTTGATAGCTATTGCATCTTCGAAGGTGCGAGACGATAAGGAGATTTCCTGACGAGTGTAGTGCAAGGGACAGGTCAATGCGAAAGTCAACAGAATAAGGAGGAGGACCAGCCAGGTCTTCAGGAAAGACGTCGGGAAAATCGTAAACAATAGGAACATCACTCATGCTTTCACCTTTATCCTTCTTTTCCACAATGTGGGCAAGAAAAGAAAAGTACTCTTTGCGCAAGTATTTGTTCGCTTGAGTACATGACATTAGTTTGAGATCTTTTAAAGGTTTCACACCGTAGACGTGTAACGAATCACTAGATGGAAGAGGAAGACGAATGAACTTCTCGGAGCAAACAACTTCAGCACAGACTTGCTGAACCCAATCCATACCTACTATGATATCGAAGCTACCTAATTGCATGTATATGAGATCAATCAAGAACTTGTGATTGTTGAGGTTTAGAGAACAATTATGTAGAACAGAATCGACAATTATTGATTTACCGTTAGCGACTTCAACAGCAAAAGATTTTAGCAACCTAAAGCGTCTACACTTAAGTAGTTGTTCAAATTCAACGGATACAAAACTTTTATCCGCGCTAGTATCAAATAAACATGAAGCATAGACATCTTTTACAAGAAATGTAACGTTAATGACGTCCCTATTGTTCTGAGCCTGAGCGACAGTGATGACAAAAGCTCGTCCGCGAGTAGCTTGCTGTTGCGCTGGGTTGTTGCATCGAGGGCAAGCGTTGCTGAGATGATTCGAGTCACCACACTTGTAGTAAGTGCAACTGTTGTTTTCTTGTAGTTGGGTTTGGTTTTGGGCTGGTGGTTGGGTTTGGTTGCATTGCGGCTTTTGGCCACTTCGACATTGGGTGTTAAAGTGGCCAAACCTATTGTACGTAGTGTAAAGGCAGCATGGTGCAGTGGTTGGGTGATGGTAGGTGCAAGTCACACACTTGGGATGAGTCCTAGTGTAAGCTCGCTTGGCCGGTTTGGGGTTTTGGGTGATGGCAAGTTGTTGTTGTGGAGGGTTTTGTGGAGTAACAACCGCACAGTTTCAGTTCGAAGCCTTCCGCTTCTTACCATTGGTTTGGGTATGGGTGATGGTTTGGATGGTTCGGTGATAGGTTCAGTGGTGGCTTGGTGAACCGTTTTGGTAGAACCCTTCGTGTCGTAGGTTCCATCCAAAATTCGGTTATGGTTGAATTTGGCGGCTACGGGGTAGAGTTTTGGGTTGAGTAGACTCAACATAGTTAGAGAAGGAGGAAGGGAGGGCTCGGATGTATTTGGAAATAGCCTTGTCGGTGGAATCGACTTAGCAAGGGCAAAGGACGCTAAGTTGCTTGAACCTAGCGGTGAGGCCGGTGTTGTCACTTCCCACTTGTTTGAGGTTCCAAAACTTGTTCTCGAGTTGTTGGATCTCGTGGGACGACAAACTTCATCCTTCATGAGCTTGTTCTAAGTCAACGCAATAGCAACGTGATCACCACACGCGTTGCGTTCGGCAGTCCACCAATCGAGTGCTCTCGATCGGAAAATGCCGGTGGCAATGGTAGTGCAGAGGTGTTCGGGACACCCGCTGTGATGAAACGTGAATTCAATGGCATCGAACCATTGGAGCAGTTTTGTTGCTCCCTTTTCGCCCGTGAATGGCATCAGGCTTCAAGAGTTAAATAGCTTAAACGTGAAGATCGACGTAGGTGGGTCAACTTTGGAGTCGATCGAGGCATGAGGGGATTCGATGTTGTTGGGGGTTGGTTGGATCTTACTAACGATATCGGGGGTTGGTTCGAGCCATGAACGTCATTATGTCCTTCTTGGACATCGAATCATCCTTGGGTTTGGGGCTTTGACTTGGAACACTCTCTTGAGTTCGAGTTACGGTTGGAAGACATCTAAAAGTTGAAATAGAGGGGAAGGGATGAGACTTGATCATAATGTGTTTAGAAAATGATGTTTCTTGCATGTATGAGCATAGAAGTATATCATGTAACACGTAAGTTTCACATAACTAATACAAATATAACATGTATTCACATTGTATAATCACGTATAAAGATGAAAGGAATATAAATTTAGTTTGTTCTTGATTGTTAGTATGGTTTTAGATTGCGGATAACGTGCGATTCATGCTTCGGTTTTGAAATGAATAAAGTTTCAAGTATAAAACACATTAAAATGGATGTAGCATAAAAGAGATTCAATGTAACTTGGAGTGTCTCGGGACGAAACTAAGACTATTCCAAAGTGAATCGAAAGTTCTTTCGAGTTAGGGAAACATGCTTTGGCCTAATAGGTAGAATACTCTCAACGAGGAGTGGTTAATTGTCACACCCCAATTTTCGATGTAGCGAAAGCATGTCGTGAGGTGTGGCCAGAGCGGCAATCGTTGCATCCAATCAAGTAAACGACAATTATATTACAATACATTCATCCATACTATTTATTTAATACATAATTTACAAACCAACCTTTGTTTTTAAAACCATACCACAAGTTTGAACAATGTTACTTAAAATTCAACATAAGTTTATAAAACATAATAACGAAAGACTGGATGAAACACAACATCTTGACTTCTCAAAAACGAACAAAATTTTCAACGAAGGCCATCCACTAGTTTCCTGTAATACATGTTAGTTTTGAAAACAACGTCAACAAAAGCTGGTGAATTCATGTTATAAATTTTGTATCAAATGAATTATCAAAAACATTTGAAATAATGAAATTCGTTTAATATAGCTTAATGAAACTTGTAAGATCATTAGTGTGTTACAAGGACACTAATCTGTATGCCGAATAAGGTGGCAACCAAACCTTAACGATTTATTTTGTGTCTGAGACACTCGTTTTAGACACAAAAGCACTCTAATACGATCTGTTATTATTGCCGTATTAGAGTGGGGCTCGCCCAAACCCAATAGATCTTTCCCCTTGTTCCTCGGTACTTGTTATTCATTAATGGCCCAGTGCTTGAGCCTTATTCACATGTGATCTAAATATTTTCATTTTCCCAGCTATATTAATTGTAACATGTCACACCCTTGCTTTCTACAGCCAATCCGAACACCGGTGGGCCGGGGTGGGAAATATCGTGACGTAAGTTGATAACATCATAGACAGTTAAACACAATACAACAGAAGTCTTGGATTTAAATTACTATTACAAACCAAATGTTCAAAATACAAAATAATATACAGGCTCGTAATAGAAGATCCACAGGCGGATCGTAAATTGTACAAAGAAAGAATGTAAAACAGACTTTAGGCAGATCTAGGATTTGCAAGATCCTTTTATCACTACCGAGCACTTCCAACCTATTTTCGTATTGTACCTGCAAGCTTAGTATTTTGAAATACGTCAGCTTTCGCTGGTAAATACACCCAACTGACTCATTTTGAAAACATTTGAAAATATGTTTTAAGTACATATCAGCACAAAATTCTTTTATAACTTGGGAAAGTTGATGTTCAACCTTGTTAACAGATTCACATGTTTGTCCATACATACAGGGCCTAGTGCGAAAACCAGACATGATTAACTACACACCACTTATGAACTCACGAAGGAGTTATCCCCAATGACATTGGGTAGTTGCATTTGAGCGTCTGTTGGGTGTATGCCTACACCCCATGCTAAGGTCGTGGCCATTATCTAATGTAATGAGCCGAGGATATCCAGGACACGGTAGTTAACCCCTGATGTTTAAGTTATCAAACAAAACTGATTAAAACAAAATATGTGGATTTACTAGCCACAATCCGACATTAGATTGATCCTATTTCCGACCAAGCGGTAATAGTTTACTGTAACCCAAGCCCGTATAGGGGAAATAAGTTGAGAGTATTTACCTGAGCTAGTCTTTGTTTAAATGCAAGATTTATTAACTCAGCCGTACACAAAAGCACTAAGTGTAGATAGCATCTACGGAATGTCTCTAGTCTGGATTATGGCATAAGCTAACCAATTAAATACTAACGGTCTTATTTAAGTCATAGACTTAGACCGACTAGCTTACTTGATCAAAACATATAACGCTAGATTAAGCGATGATTGGATAGAATTGTAGTTTAATCCCAACAAGTAACTTGACTTGTGTAATATGGATAAACTATAAACATTGTGGATTTTGAGACTTAAATGACAAGGTTAGACCCGTTTCGGTTAATTTCCATAAACTATTACATATGCTTAACAGTACGCATATCAGCGACATCGGGTAACCGGATAAGTCATGGGAAAGTTCTATATGCCATTACACTTTAAATAAGTTGTAATATTAGTAGGATATCAACTTTTATGCCCGTTATGGTTTTAAGTGAAAGTATGCCTCATAAGGGCATTTCGGTAATTTCATACCGTATAAAAGGTACTTGAATATAATTTAATGTTATAACTATAAGTATTCTGGAAAAATAACTTATTTATGATATAATATCAGTAGGATATTAATTATATGTGTAATTTATCTTTTATGACCAAATTATGCACCGAAGGGGCATTTTGGTCATTTTACACATAGTTTATAAATATTTGGATTCTGATCATGTACCTACTGTAAAAATATTTAAAAATTAGTTTTGAAATCAGTAGGTAACAAGTCTTCGTTAGTAAATATGGTTTAAAACCATACTATGCGCCGAAACACGCTTGTGTCGTAAAATGACGATTTGTGTGATATTTAATGAAAACTGTTGTTAAGGCTGGATTAACATGTTTTAGATATGTTATTTAATATAACATATCAGTAGGTAAAAGATTTACTTTGAAAAGATGTGATTGAAACCTTTTTATAAGCCACAAGGGCTTTATCGTCATTTACCGACATAATACAAGGACCTGTTCATAAACTCAGTTTATAATCTGATTTGACATCCCAAATAATCCTACTTATAATATTACATCACTAGGAAACTCATTTTCAAGTTCATTATCATATAAACCTTATTTTATGCAAAAAGAGCATTTTAGTCAAAATGACATAATTATGGAACTTGTGCATAAACTCAGATTCTGATTATGATCATGTAAAATAACCTCAGGGGGTTATGCTATATTATGTTACAATCATAATGAAACTTTTGATCAGTAGCTAACTAATCTAAATCAGGCCAGAATCGAAAGTCAAAGCTGAAGTCAAACTTCACGACTTTCAGTTGCGAACCGACCCTAGAACTGAAATTGACGAGCCAAACATGTTCTTACATGTTCTTATAATTATTACCAACTTTTTTAAGTGCAAAACAGGTTTCATAACATATATAAGATCAATTTATAATTTTTCAAAAATGGCCTGTTTGACTTTTTAATATCATAGCTTTGACCCATCAATTGGTCTAGCAAACGTGATCTTCAGGAGGTGCCCTTTATAGGGACTAACACCTACCTTTTTACGATCACTTAGCCATGTTCATTACGAACATTGGCTGGACCATAATGGTCTTAACCGAAAGTCAAGGCGTTTTCCGTAAAACGCTTGACTTTTGGCTATAAAAGCCTATAAACGAAAATGCAAGAGCAAGGAACACTTACAAGAGGTTCCAGGAATGCAATAGAACTAAGTTGGATGCTCCTTTCAGTTAGGAACTTCCAGAGGAGGAGATAGAGTTGTGAATGAGAAATGTGCAAGTTCAAATGGTGAACCTTGGCACCTATTTATAGTTGGAGAGCTTCAAGGAGGTGATGTCAGGTGTTAGGGGGTGTAAGAGGAAGCTTACAAGTGTCTTAAAACGTGGCATAGCAATTCGGAAAGCCATGGTTTCAAATCAAATGGTTTTTGGCAATATGTGTGGAGGCCAAGCAAATTTTCTGCAGACAGAGGCCTCTCGCGTCCCGCGAGAGGCCAAGGCCATGCCTCTCGTGCCCCGCGAGCGCCCCTTGTCAGATTTCAAAGTTTGACACTTTTAGCCCTCAACTTATAAAACCTTCTAAAACACCTTTTTAGCACTTTTAGCCCTCCGTAACCAATATTTGGCGATACCCGGGAGTATACCCGAGCATTGTCGAGCTCTCGGTTTGTTAAAAGGTCACTCAGAGGTATAAATTAACATGTTGACACTTTTAACCCCTCCATTATCCAACTTTCACATATTTACGGATTTAACCTCTCTCGTCCAACAAGTGGCACGTATGAGAGTTAGAACTTCGTAAAGGATCACTTAGAGGCTCATTATATGCATGTTGACATATCAGTCACTCAGAGGCTAGGCATGTTGACATATCAGTCACTCAGAGGCCAAGTTTAAGCATGTTGACATATCAGTCACTCAGAGGCTAGGCATGTGACATATCAGTCACTCAGAGGCCAAGTTTTGAGAATGTTGACACCTTTAGTCCTTATTTTTCTTTAATAGACTAAAAATAAAGATACAACACGTGTCACTATACTATTGGACACGATTTTACGAGGTGTTACATCCTCACCCCCTTAAAAGAAATCTGTCCTCAAGATTTTATTCAAAAAGTGGGGGTACTTTTGTCGCATAGTGGACTCAACCTCCCATGTATACTCGGGACCTCTAAAGGCGTCCCATTAACCATTACTATAGGTATTAATTTCCTCGGAGTTTCTTAACCTGTCGAACCTCGATCGAAATTGGTTTCTCAATGAACCTCAGGTTTTCATCTATTTGCACATCTTTGTGCGACATTGCTAGCGACTCATCGGCTAGACATTTCTTAAGGTTAGATATGTGGAATACATCATGAATTCCACAAAGCTCCTCTGGCAGCTTGAGCTTATAAGATACAGTGCCGACACATTCGATTATCTCGAATGGTCCTATATATCATGGGCTTAGCTTGCCCTTCTTTCCAAATCTCATTACACCTTTCCAAGGTGATACTTTCAGCATGACTTTGTCCCCTACTTGGAACTTGAGAGGTTTATGCCTCTTGTCAGCATAACTCTCTGCCTAACACGGGTAGCCTTGAGACGATCACGGATTTGCACAATCTTTTCCGTGGTTTCTAGGACAATCTCTGGTCCTGATAGTTGGGCTGCCCAGCTTCTGCCCAATACACAGGCGTTCGACACTTTCTCCCATACAAGGCCTCATAAGGAGCAGCCTTGATGCTCGTATGATAACTTATTGTAGGAGAATTCTATTAGGGTAAGTGGTCATCCCAAATTCCATCTAAATCAATCACACTTTCTCTAAGCATGTCTTCCAAAGTTTGAATAGTACGCTCACTTTGTCCATCCGTCTACGGGTGGTAGGCCGTACTAAAATTTAATCTTGTGCCTAAAGATTGTTGGAAACTTTTCCAAAAATGAGATGTATATCTAGTATCTCTGTCAGATACAATAGATACCGGTACACCTTGTAGGGCCATATTCTTGTCCACATACAATTTAGCCAATTTGTCAGAGTTATACGTTTCTTTAATTGGCAAGAAATGTGCTGACTTAGTCAGTCTATCTACAACGACCCAAATTGTGACATTACCACGTTTGGTCTTAGGTAACTTGGTAATCATGTCCATAGTTACCATTTCCCATTTCCATGTGGGAATTTCCAATTGTTGTAGAAGTCCTGACGGCTTCTAATGTTCGGCCTTAACTTGCGAACACATCAGACACTTAGCTACATAAGTGGCTATGGATTTCTTCAAACCCATCCACCAATAATTCTTCTTCAGATCCTGATACATCTTATCACCACCTAGGTGAACTGATTATCTCGTATTATGCGATTCTTGGAGGATTAGATCTCTAAGTCCTCCAAAGATTGGATCTCAGATCCTTCCATTAAATCTAAGGATTCCATCCTTTCAGGCGTTAACTGATCAACAGTTCCACCTAATAGGGCTTGCTTCTGCGCATCTAATAGCTTTTCACTCAAGCTATTCCTGAGCTTAATGCTCTTGGCATTAATCCTAATGGGTTTGACTTTTTCCTTGCGAATTAAGGCGTCAGCAACGACATTTGCCTTGCCAGGATGATAGTGAATTTCGAAATCATAATCGTTAAGTGTTTCCATCCAACGGCGTTGTCGCATGTTCAATTCTTTCTGATTGAACAGATGCTGGAGACTTTTCTGACCAGTGTATATAATACACTTGGTGCCATATAAGTAATGTCTCCACATCTTTAGTGCAAATACAACGGCATCCAATTCCAAATCATGGGTGGTGTAATTTCTCTCGTGCACCTTTAACTGTCGTGATGCATAAGCAATCACCTTGCCTTTTTGCATTAGCACACAGCCCATGCCAGTGTGCGAAGCATCACAATAAACTACAAAATCCTCAATACCCTCAGGTAGAGATAACACAGGAGCATTGCTCAACTTGTGTTTTAGAATCTCAAAGGATTCTTGTTGTTTTGGACCCCAAACAAACTTGACATTTGTTGATACAGTTTTGTGTTTGTCGCTTGTTCTTATTTACATTTGTAATTGTACGGTCTTTGCTCAAGTGTCTGTATAGGTTTGGTCGTGTCGAATAGATCGAGATATCCTTCTATCTTGATCTAGTATGACATCTTAGCTTGTCTGTGTTAATCAGTTGCATGTGTGCATACTGATAAGTCTTGTGTACGTCAAGTCTACACACATTTTCCTGAAATAAGGATTCTGTGTGAGTCAGAGAATTCGTACGAATCACATGATTCGTACGAAATACTTGAGTAAAAAGTATGTTACTTGTTTCGTACGAAACAGTTGACTCATACCAAATCCCTGGAATGTGTCTCGTGTGAAATAGTGTGTTCCATATGTCTGGATTTGTGATTCGTACGAATCTAGACGGACACTATATAAGCAGACATGCACCTCTCAGTGAGGGTTAACTAGTTGGTCTAAGTGAGCCTCTTAGTATTCTCTCTGAAGACGAAGACACAAGAACACAGCAAGTTTGTTTGAGTCATACGAGCATTGTGTGTATATGTTTGTACTTGTTCTCAATCATTAATCAAGATAGTGAATCTTTGGTTACCCCGTGTTCTTTACTTTGCTTTGGTTGCATGCACACTTGGATTCCGCACTTGTGTGTATGTCATTTGAACAAGGAACTGGTTTAACTTGATCCTCAGGTGGACCTACAAGTGGTATCAGAGCTTTGGCTCTTTCGTTGTTCAAAACCGGGCTTAGTTGTGTCTGAGCTAGTTTGAAGATTTCTGAAGTGTTCTTGAGCCTCCAGCAGAAAACATAAGTTTTGGATAGTTAACTAACTTAAAACTTGGTTAAAATTTGCTGCATGCAGAAAATTTTATGGCAAAATTTTTCTGAAGAACACCCTTGATGAAGAAATCTGCAAAAATTTGAATATGATTAGTTTTGGTAGAGCTAACATTTTCTAACTTGGATCTGGACTTGGACTGTTGACTGATATAATTGTTAAAACCTGTGTTTTAACTAAAAATGGGTAAGACAACAGGTATTTTCGAAAATGCAGGTCTACACAAGAAAGGAAATTTCTCACCAAACCATTTCTGAAAAGATTCCTCTGAAAAACGCAGAACAAAACATTTGGTGCGACTGAGTTATTTCGTGCGAATCATCTGACCCCACGAAACACCTGGCTCGCACGAAACATCAGTGTTTCGCACGAAACAGGTGTCACGCACGAAACAGAATCTGTTTGTTTCTCGTGTTTTTCAAAGCTTTGTGATTTTAAGAATTTGTCATATTTTCAGATCTGTGAATATTTAAAAGGTAATTATAATTGTGAATCTTTAAAACCTTTAAATTTTCATAAAACAAGAAAATATAATGAGTTCTAACCCATGGGATTGGAGTTGCTCAAGCTCAAATAAGGAGTCTTCGCAAAGCTCCGCAACATCATGGGTAAAATCTTTGATGCCAGAACATACCGCAATGATCTCTGCAAATCAGTGGGCATGTGTTGCGAATACGAATCAAAGCATCCAAACTCTGTTAATGAGGGAAAGTGAAACTGGGAGTAATAACCGACCGCCGAAGTTAAATCACATGAACGATTATCCTTCATGGAAAAGTCGTTTTCATACGTATGTTCTCGGTCAAAACACGGAATTGTGGACGTGTTTCATTACCCCCTACAATGAAGCACTTGAAGAAGCTGGACCAAATCCAACCACTTTGTCCAATCTAGACGAAAGTGACAAGAAAGCTTACGATCTAGAGAAAAAGGCATTTGCTATCCTCACACAAGCTCTGCATAAAGACATTTATCATCAGTTTTGTATTGTACTACAACGAAAAATTTGTGGGACACTTTGGAAGCAAGAGGTGAAGGTAACGCTGCTACCAGGAAGATTCGGCATGATCTGCTCAAGAAAGAGTTTGAAGGTTTCATGTTCATGGAGAACGAAACCTTGAATGATATGACCACTCAGTTTTATCATCTTCTTAGCGAAACTGTACTCGTATAAAGTGTTAGCAGCACCACAAGAAATTGTGATGCGATTTGCTGATGCTTTACCACCAAATGGGGTCAATTTATTGATTTTTAAAAATACAGGTGTTTTGGACTCAATTAGTATTTATGAATTTGTGTAGAAATTGGAGAATAAGAATGAAGAAGAACTCCGGAAGGCACAATGAGTCTCTGCTCCACAAAACCCTGAAATGTATTTTGGAGGTATAAAAGCAGGAACAAGCTTAAGTCAGCAACCGAAGCTGCAGACTGCGTTTGTGTCAAACATGAACCCTTTTCTACCCCAACAGTTCAATCAAGTCAGTCTACAGGTTCGAGTAATCAAGCCTATGGACAGACTTTTGATCCGAAAGCCTTCCATCCACAACCAAGGGATTTAGCGCATAAAGCTCCACAACAAGCTCCTCAACAAGCTTTCTATGGAAACAACAGTCAATCGGCAAATCCCAACACTGTCAAACTTGACACGTCAAATCTCTCCAAAATCAACGTAGAAGTTGCACAAGAACATGCAGAACTTCTAAATACCATGGCCAGTCTTTTTTTATTGCAGGACAAATAGGGAACATCAATTTGACGAACGAAGACTATGAACAAATTGACCGAGATGAAATGGAGCTGATGGACATCAAGTGGGCATTTGCAAGCACTATGAGAAGAGTGAATATATGAGAAGAACGGGGAGAACCAGTTTGGAATGTAAGAAGGATACAAAATACGGCTTTGACAAAACCGCCGTTACTTGCTTCAACTGTGGAGAAAGAAGTCACTTCAAGCGGGAAATGCACAAGACCCAGGAAGGAAGGAAATCACAACCCTTTCGTAATCAGTCTCAACCATCCAACACAGCACAATACAACAATGAAAGAAGAATTGTAGCTGTTGGCAACTCTAACAACACCAATCAATTAGGACCTTCAAACACGCACAGAGCTTTGGTAGTTCAATCTGATGAAGGATGCGATTGGTCAGTACAGTTGGGAACTGAGAACAACGGCAGAACTGCATGCTATGCGAAGGTCGTGGATCAAATCAAGCATGATCACAACATCAATACTCCAAATAACGATGATACATCTAGGGATGCTGGTAGTTCTGATGAAGAATGTTCAATTTCAGATGGTTATGGATCTGATTCTTATGTAAAGAAAGGAAGTAATGCTGAGGTTGAAGAATTGCTGAGTGAAGCTGAGTTGTTAAAATCTGAAAAGGTAGGTATGACGAGGAATTTAGAAGCTGCGGTAAAAGAGACAGAGACACTCTCTACTGATGGTGCAACTTTTCCTCATCACACTGCCTTTATGGCAAATGTTGAAGGTTCTTCAAAACAGGTAAATTCTGAACCTCCTACTATTTGCAATGACTGTGTTGAATTGAAAATAAAATATGAAACCGTCAACAGTCATAATCAGAATTTAGTTGTTGAACTATCAAAATGTAAAGAGGCGAATTTGGCGTAACTAGAAATGAAAAAGAATTCAAATCTGTAATGAAACCCTTAAGAAAAGTGTTTCTAAATTGACAAAAACAGTTTTGAATAAACAGACAGAATTAACAAATATATTAATCTCCTAGAAGAAACAAAGAAAGAGTTAGCCATAGCCAAATGCGAATATGATTCGATCAAACGCAAATTGGAAAGTTATTCTAACTCCCAATATGTTCTTGATCATATATTGAAGTTCAAAAACTAAAGGGAGATGCTCAATGCATAGGGTATAAGTCGTGTCCACCCCCAATGAAACACAACTATACCAAAATGCCTGATGAAGAGGAGACGCCTCGTTTTGAACCCTCTGTACCTTTGAATCCTGAGGAATTCGACAGCAGGGTTAGGGTTCAAGCTAGGCAATTCCTCTCAAGAACCAAGCAAGCCAGAAAGTTCATCGTCTGATGAAGAAGAGGATGATACATCAGACGATGAATCAAGAAATGGTGATCAGGATCAGCCTCTTGATGAAAGGAAAATAGTAGAATCTTCTGCTACTCCTAGTACTCAGTCTGTTGAGAATCAAGAGACCGTTCCTAAGAAATCTGTCAAGACACAAGTGTCGACAAATGAAGCAGACAATATTTGTATACTCTGGTTGGAGATAAGAAAATCTATTCAAACAAAGATTTTCCAATTAAAAACGTAAATCCAATCTCTATAGATCAAGTGTTTGAAAAGTCAAAAACCAAACCTTTAGAGAAGAAAAACCCACCAAAACACAACCATTAGCCGCTTCAAAAGAAAAACAATGGAAGCGAGTTGAAAAGTCTACAGTTTCTCAACCGAAGGTTGAATCAAAAGGCTCTCGTTACCAGAAAAAGGCTAAAACTGTTAAATTTGTGAGCTCTAAAGGTACCGATAAAGTCGAAACTTTTCAAGGAAAATCTAATATTGATTTTGTAAAGAAAGTTAAGATTTTGAAAAGAAACAGTCAAAACAATTACACCCAACACACTGATGGATGTAATGAACCCAGTACCTCAAGACCCACAAGTTCAACATCAAGCCGAGAAACACGATCTCCTAGTTCTGTTGAGAGGAGAACATGTTTCAAATGTGGAGAATTTGGCCACATTATAAAGGATTGTCAAAATCCAGCCAAATCAAGATGTATAGAGAAAACCCATCATGAACCAACTTGCAAACGTAAATCTGTTTCTCCGACACAAGATAAATGAATTATTAAAGATCAAAAAGAGAAACAAAAATGTAAACAAGTAAAAGCAGTTGAGAAAGCTTTAAAATCGGATTATTCGAAAAAGGATCAAAGATCTTTAAAGTCAATAAAACCAGACACTGTTAAAACTATAAATAATAGTAAATCTGGTAATAAACAAGGATCTTGGAAACAAAGACCGGTAATGGTTCAAAAGGAGTTTCTCAGTTTGTTAATCATCAAGAAATTGAGATTACATTTCTCGATGATAAGGGACAACCCAAGACCACTAAGGCTTGGGTCCTCATCTTAAACTAATCTTGTTTGTGCAATGTGCAGGGTGTTCCAGGAGGAACTGTAAACAGTCATTGGATTGTTGACAGTGGTGCATCAAGGCACATGACGGGCGACTTGCGGCTCCTATATGATGTGAAAAGCATAAGGGGTGGTTATGTTGCTTTTGCTGGTGACAAAGGTGGATACATCACTGTAGAAGGAATGGTCTCCAATGGTGTTGTGAGCTTCGACAAGATCAATTATGTGCGGCAAATTGATCACAATCTTCTTAGCGTTTATCAAATCTGCGATAAGAAGTTCACGGTACATTTTGATGATGCCGGATGTTATGTGCTGAAGCCTGGATTCAAGATCCCTAAGGAATGGATTCTCCTGTCGGCTCCAAGAACTAATGATTTGTATATTCTTGATATGAGCCAAGCTATTACAACATCTGCACAAGTCACATGTTTTGTCTCCAAAGCCACCGAGAAGGAATCAATATCTTGGCATAGACGTATGGGACACATTCACCTGAGGAAAATGAACTATCTGGTGAAGAACAATCTAGTGAATGGTGTACCAGTGAAGAATTTTCATCTTCAGACGTTTGTGTATCATGCTAGAAAGGGAAGCAAGAACGAAAGTCCCATCCCGTGAAGAAGATCAACACTGTAAATATGCCACTAGAACGTCTTCATATGGATCTCTTTGGACCTATGAAACACAAGACAATATTTGGTGATTCTTATTGTCTGGT
Organism: Scalesia atractyloides; assembly: GCA_947069175.1. Classification (NCBI taxonomy): domain Eukaryota; kingdom Viridiplantae; phylum Streptophyta; class Magnoliopsida; order Asterales; family Asteraceae; genus Scalesia; species Scalesia atractyloides. The sequence continues at coordinate 48,292,003 of CAMTDV010000020.1, forward strand.
AGTTACTGATGACTATTCCAGATTCTCATGGGTAAACATGCTGGCACACAAGATGAAGTTCCTACTATCCTCAAGAATCTCCTGACTCTGCTGGAAAATTTGTACAATCTGAAGGTAAGGAGAATCAGAAGCGACAATGGCACGGAATTTAAGAATCAAGTTATGGATGAGTACTATTCCTCAAAAGGGTATTCTGCATGAGTACAGTTTTCGATACACTCCCCAACAAAATGGCGTCGCTGAGAGGAAAAATCAAACTCTTATTGGAACTGCAAGAACCATGTTAGTACAATCAGAACTTCCCGTTCAATTTTGGGGAGAAGCTGTTGCTACTGCGTGTTATACGTTGAATAGAGTTCTGACGGTGAAGAGACATGGGAAGACATGCTTTGAGTTGTTACATAAAAGGAAACCAGATATTTCTTTCTTAGAACCTTTTGGAGCTCCATGCACTATGATCGACCCACATGGAAAGTTTGGTCCCAAGGCTATCGAAGGTTTCTTTCTTGGATATGCTACTTCGAATTTCCGGGTGTGGAATTTATCTTCGAAGAAGATTGAAGAATGGGGTAAAGTCAAGGTTCAGAGATATACAGAAGCTACAAGAGCTCCGGGTGCTCCTTGGATGTTTGACTATGATGGGCTGTTTGACTCCTTTAATCTGCCAACTTTTGATGATGCAACAGCTGCTGCTCAGATGTTATTGGAAAGTGATACCATCATCATTAGTTCGACCAATTATTGTTAACCCTCAAGTGTCGACTTCGGTTAACAATCTTGTTCAAAATGAGGAATTCGAAGACGCTGCGGATTATAATGTTTCATCAGAAGAAGATGAGTTTCATGATGCAAATGAAGCTGCCTCTGGTACGGTTCCTGGATTTTCAAATGATACGTTCAAATATTCAACCTCAAGGAATGATTGAAGGTCAGGCATCTACAACGTCATCAAATCCAGCTCTCGATGTAACTGTTGATCTGAATATCAACAATTTGGGTATCAATTCTCAAGTTCCTGATGTTGCCAGAAACTCGGATTCATAATATCCATCATCAACAGAATATTATTGGAGATGTCCAGAGTGGTGTACATACTCGTAATCAGCTTCGAAACAACCAGAATGCAGGATTGTATTCGAAATCAGGGAATCTGGTGGTCTGAATGATTGATCTTTTGCCTACTATGTGTGCCAAGTTGAACCAAAATCTTGGAAGGAGGCAATGAAAGAAGAATCTTGGGTTGAAGCCATGCAGGAAGAACTTCAGCAGTTTCAGAAGTTAGGCGTCTGGAAATTGGTTGACAGGCCTGACAGCTACAAGAAGATTGGTACATGATGGGTGTACAAGTGCAAGAAGGATGACCGAGGTGTTTTTGTGAGAAACAAAGCACGATTGGTTGTTCAAGGTTTTAATCAGGTCAAAGGGATCGATTACAATGAAGTTTATGCACCGGTTGCACGACTTGAGGCTATAAGAATCTTTTTGGCTTATGCGTCCTTCAAGAAGTTCATCGTTTATCAGATGGATGTGAAGAGTGCATTTCTTCATTGTGTGGTAGAAGAGGAAGTATATGTTGAGCAACCGCCAGGTTTTGAAGATCCTCTCCATCCTGACAAGGTTTGGCTTCTCAACAAGGCGTTATATGGTCTTCATCAAGCTCTGAGGGCTTGGTATGAAACGTTGTCTACCTATCTGTTGAAGAATGGTTTTCGACGAGGCCTGATCGACTGTACTCTCTTCATCAAGGAGAAGGACGAGCACTTGCTGCTAGTACAGGTTTATGTTGATGATATTATATTTGGGTCTACTAACACTCAAATGTGCAAAGAATTCGAACAGGTTATGCAGGAGAAGTTCGAGATGAGCGCTATGGGAGAAATGAATTTCTTTTTAGGTTTACAGGTTCAACAATCAAAGGAAGGGATTTTTATCCATCAAACCAAGTACTCGGAGCTATTCTCAAGCGATATCAGATGGATGACTTAAAACCTTTGGGAACTCCATTAGCTCAAAATCATGGGATTACTCCAGACGGAATGGGTGAACATGTAGAACCATCTCTCTACCGTGCTATGATCGGCTCTCTCATGTACCTTACTGCTTCAAGACCCGATATAATGTACCCAACATGCCTTCTGGCACGCTATCAGTCTAGTCCGAAAGTTTCTCACTTGATGGCTGTGAAAAGGATCTTTCGTTATCTAAAGGGTCGTCCTGACACTTGTCTATGGTACCCTAAGGTAGATAACCTTGATCTGACAGCATTCAGTGATTCTGATCATGGCGGCTGTAAAATCGATGCAAACTCAACAACAGCAGGATGTCAGTTCTTGGGAAATCGCCTAGTCACGTGGCAATGTAAAAAGCAGACTTGTGGAGCTACATCAACATGTGAGGCTGAGTATATATCAGCTTCTAGTTGCTGCTCTCAAGTTCTATGGATTCAACAGCAAATGCGCGACTACGGTTTTGAATTTCTTACTACTCCTATTTTTGTTGATAATGAAGCTGCTTTACAGATCACTCGGAATCCTGTACAGCATTCAAAAACAAAACACATTGAGATTAAGTACCATTTCATACGAGATTGTTATGAAAAGAGACTTATCAATGTTGTTAAAATCCACACTGATCACCAACGTGCCGACCTTTTTACCAAAGCCTTTGATAAATCACGTTTTGATTATCTACTTTTGGTCAATGGCATCAAGGTGAAACCTGAGTAACTCAACCATGGCTAACTATTTTTGTATATACTTTTCTAAAAATCTAAAACTACAAAAAGATTTTCAGTTTTATATTTTAAGGGGAGTAAATTTTAAGAAAATACAAAAATATGTCTTTTATTTACCTTCTCTGTTTAAGGGAGAGAAAAATTCAGAAAAAATACAAAAACATTAGAAAAATCAAAAATAAGTTTCTTGGATAAGTTGAAGACGATGAAATTCATCGGTAAATCTGTCAGACATGGTTAAAAGCATAGAAAGAATATTGATAAGTAGCTTTACTTATGATGTATCGGTTGGCTCACAATCAGATTAAAATGTGCAGGTTGAATAAACTTAATAGACAGAACGCCAGGTGGGAACCATTCATTGGCATATGGTCTTGGTACCGAAATTTCGTTTGATAGAGTGTCGCGGTTCTGAGATATACGGTCTTTATGCTTGCTTATCATCTGGGTATCATGGTTGAATCTTTTGCCGAAAAACAACGGTGGCGCAAGTTTAGAACTTCCATGATACCATACATACGTGTACATACTGCATACGACCATCAAATAAGTGATAAAAATATCACATTCCCAAAATAAGTGATAAAATATCACAGCTTTATGCGGGAGCTAAGTTCCTCTCTCTGTCGGTACGATGGTACTAACCTGTTCACGGACTTACTCCTGTGCCCTCATGCATATGAAAATCAAGTTTCTCATCAATAAGTGATTAAATCACAAAGGGCTTGTTTTCAATCAAAAATACGTGAGTATCACATCATTTATATACGTCAAAACAGATGATAAGCAGTATATTCACCGGTAAGATTTTCTATCGTGCATATCTTGATACGGGAATGTGTCATGATGTGGTTGAACACCGGCTAGTAAGTATAAATCCATACCTTAATCATATCTCCTAATCATGATTACATCTGATAAGTCTGAGCTTACGTGGACAACAATACCGATAATCATAGTTGAATACTTATCTGTTTAATTTTGAAAACCTCAAACCGTCTTTGACAAAGATTAAAATGCTGGTATGATTCTTTTACCTTGACTCTCGAAAAAGATTATAGTTTATCTGTATATTTAGTTTTTAAGTCTAGCTTACTTAGTTGCTTATGTAATTACTTTTTGAAAGTTAGCCAAAGTTGATACTCGAAAGTTTTCTACCAAGATACGCCAGAAAACCAATTGTTTGATATTGCAACTTCATAAAGTAATATCTTGCAACAAGTAATCCATCAAAGAAAACCAAAATCTGAAATTCATTTGAGTGTGTGTATCTCATACGAATGAACCTAGTCAATTGATCTGACTTGGTCACTTGTTTTCTCAAATCTAATGCTGGAATTCATACGAGTGTGTGTATCTCGTTCAGGGAATACAGTCATACGGAGAAATTATGATAAGTCTTTCGTGTGTATTCCCTGAGAAATTTGTGTTCTAATTATATTTGTTCTATTGAGTACAGATTGATACAAAAGAACATGAACAAAGACCAGCAACGAAGAACTCTGACAAGTCAGAGGAGGAAGCAAGAAAGATTTGAAGTTTCTTAGAAGTTCGAAGACCTGATGCTCTAATCATTGGATAGCAGATCTATCAATGGATAACAGATCTTCAGGGGGAGTTTGTTAATACTCCAAACCATTCTATGTAAAGACCAACATATGAAGACCAAAGACCGAAGACCAAGCAACATCCAAGGGGGAGTTTGTTGATACAGTTTTGTGTCTGTCGCTTGTTCTTAATTACAGTTGTAATCGTACGGTCTTTGCTCAAGTGTCTGTATAGGTTTGGTCGTGTCGAATGTCTCGAGATATCCTTCTATCTTGATCTAGTATGACATCTTAGCTTGTCTGTGTTAATCAGTTGCATGTGTGCATACTGATAAGTCTTGTGTACGTCAAGTCTACACACGTTTTCCTGAAATAAGGATTCTGTGCGAGTCAGAGAATTCATACGAATCACATGATTCGTACGAAATACTTGAGTAACAAGTGTGTTACTTGTTTGGTACGAAACAGTTGACTCGTTCCAAATCCCTGGAATGTGTCTCATGTGAAATAGTGTGTTCCATATGTCTGGATTTGTGATTCGTACGAATCTAGTCGGACACTATATAAGCAGACATGCAAGTTGGTCTAAGTGAGCCTCTCAGTATTCTCTCTGAAGACGAAGACACAAGAACACAACAAGTTTTTTTGAGTCATACGAGCATTGTTTGTATATGTTTGTACTTGTTCTCAATTATTAATCAAGATAGTGAATCTTTGGTTACCCCGTGTTCTTTACTTTGCTTTGGTTGCATGCACACTTGGATTCCGCACTTGTGTGTATGTTATATGAACAAGGAACTAGTTTAACTTGATCCTAAGGTGGACCTACAACATTCTTACGGGTTAAGGTAGTTAAAGGAGTGGCTATTCTTGAAAAGTTCTCAATGAACCTTCTATAGTAACCAGCCAATCCTAGGAAGCTACGAACTCCAATGGGGTCTTGGGTACTTCCCAATTCATTATGGCTTCTATTTTGGCGGGATTCACTTGGATACCACACTCACTTATAACATGTCCAAGAAATTGGACTTCTCTATGCCAAAATTCACACTTAGAAAATTTAGCATAAAGCTTTTCCTGCCTTAGCAATTCTAGAATGCACCGAAGGTGTTTCTCGTGATCAACTTGATTACGAGAATAGATAAGTATGTCGTCTATGAAGACAATGACAAACTTATCCAAATACGGTTTGCAGACTCTATTCATGAGATCCATGAATGCTGCAGATGCATTTGTGAGCCCAAAAGGCATCACTAGAAATTCAAAATTACCATATCGGGTCTTGAAGGCAGTCTTAGGAACATCCTCATTTCAACCTTCAATTGATGATATCCTGATCTCAAATCAATCTTAGAAAAATAACGAGCCCCTTGAAGTTGGTCGAATAAATCATTGATACTGGGCAGAGGATATTGGTTCTTAATCGTTATCTTGTTCAACTCACGGTAATCAATGCACATCCGCATTGAACCGTCTTTCTTCTTTACGGATAGAATGGGAGCTCCCCAAGGCGAGGAACTCGGCCCAATAAAGCTTTCTCTAAGAGTTCATCTAACTGTAATCTCAATTCCTTCATCTTTGTCGGTGCTAACCGATATGGAGCTCTAGATATCGGTGCTGATTCAGGTAGGATATCAATTCTAAACTCCACTTGCCTATCTGGAGGTAGTCCAGGTAATTCTTCGGGGAAAACTCGAGATAACCGGAAGATCTTCAATACTTGGCTTAGGCTCATTGATAGTTACTTGTGCCATATAAATGACACATCCTCTCCCTAAACACTTGGATGCTTTAAATAACGACACCTTGTCTGGCAGTCCATAGTGTGAATCTCCAAGTATGGTGATTATTTCACCAGATGGGGTTTTAATCTCGATGAGTTTCTTATTACAAGCAATGCGGGCTTGGTTATGGGATAACCAATCCATGCCTAAGACTACATCAAACCCCGACAATTTCATTGGCAAAAGAGAGATAGGAATAGAATGATTCTTAATGGATATAAAACATCCATCAAGAATGGAAGAAGTTGTTTCTAAAGTTCCATCAGAAAGTTCTACCTCATAAGTTATGTATAGAGTTCTTATGGGCATGTTCAATAGTTTCCTAAACTTATGGTCAACAAAAGATTTATCTGCACCCGAATCGAAAACGAACTCTAGCATGTATGTCATTAATGAGGAATGTACCTGTTATGACGTTGTTGTCATTAACGGCCTCCCTGGCATTCATCTGGAAGGCACGAGCATTCCCTTTCTTAGCCTCTCCAGGCTTTGCATCATTATTTCTTGGGTTCTCAGGGCAGTTAAACTTAATATGCCCCTTTTCGTTACAGCCATAGCAGACGGCATTCTTAAGATCCTTGCACTCTAGGGTCTTATGCCCCTTTTTCTTACAGATACAACAGGGTTTAGTCTGTGGATCAATACTACACTATCCCCAATGCCTGCAGTTGCAATTTTTACATGTCGGTGTTACACCCGACTTATCTTGGTTCTTTCCGAACCCAAATATCTCCTTATTTATCTTATTAAATTGTTGGGAGTTATTATCCTCTCTCTTCCTATTCCAATCAGTCTCGGTCTTGACTGACTTCTGCCTCACCAAATCTAAGGTGAGGGAGAGAGATAGGTCAACAGCAGACCTATAGGTACTAGGCTGAGAGCCTTTATCATACCCTTTATCTCGGGCGCTAACCCATTGACGAAACACGCAATGCGTTTGGGTTCATGGTAATTAAATAGAAAACTAACCTAGAAAGTGAATGAAGTCAGAAACATACTTCCGACAGTCTAGGTTTTTCATGGTGAGAGTCAGAAAGTCTGTCTCTAATTTCTCCACCTCATGAGGTGGACAGTATGTTTCCTTGACTAAATCAACAAACTTAGGCCATCCTAAGTTGTACAGTGTACTTTACCTGTAGATTGGATCATGGCCTTCCACCAAATCAGGGCATCGCCCTTACAGGACAGTGATACATACTTGACCACATCGTTGTCAGCACAGCCGCTGATGTCTAATATTGTTTCCGTCTCATTAAGCCATTTCAAGGTATCTACTGCTCCTTTTTCCCCATTAAAATCCTGGGGTTTACAGGAGACAAAATATTTGTAGGTACATCCGTCTTTTGAAGAACGGGACCTACCAGCAAATTCTATTTTCTTTGGTTCACTCTTCTCATTAGAAGAGTGAACCGAGCTATCTTTATGAGCTGATGATGGTGCGATTGATAGTGGTCTGGAGCGAGTAGAACTCGACTCTCTAAGTTTTTCTATGGCCTTTTCCATGGCCTTTCCCACAGCTGCATCTATGCGAGCTTGGAAGTCATCGTTATTAATGACTATGTTTTCGGCCTTGTTAGAGCTAATCTCTCGATTGCTACTCTGTGCCTCGTCCGAGTTTACCATTTTGAACTTTGGCTCTAAACATCAAACAAAATTTCTCTTAGCCATGGTATAACAACCATATTGGCTTTAAACTTTGGATATAAATATCCATCGCCTATTTAAGCTAGTGTGAATAACATCCCAACTCTTAGGTTAACATATCTATATTTGGCGTAGGTCTTTAATAGGAGCATCAAAGGCAAATTACAATCTGGACATAGTCCATATATTATTAGACAGTGGATCGTAATGTCACAACTATCATTGTCATTCAGATAACTATTACAGCTCATATGCTTGTCACTAATGGACATATTAATATGGCACGTTGGCCTGTCACGTTAGACATATCACATGGCACGTCGGCCTACATCATAACATATGTAATTTATGGCACGTTGGCCTACATCATAACAGATGTAAATTTATGGTACGTTGGCCTACATCATAACAGATGTAATTTCGTGGCACGTTAGCCTACACCATAACATATTTAATTTCATGGCACGTTGGCTACACCATAACAGATGTAATTTCATGGCACGTTGGCCTACACCATAACAGATGTAATTTCATGGCACGTTGGCCTATATCATAACAGATGTAATTTCATGGCATGTTGGCCTACATCATAACAGATGTAAATTTATGGCTCATTAGCCTACATCATAACAGATGTAATTTATGACTGTTGGCCTACATCATAACAGATGTAATTTATGGCATCGTTGGCCTACATCATAACAGATGTAATTTTATGCACGTTGGCCTACATCATAACAAATGTAATTTATGCACGTTGGCCTACATCATAACAGATGTAATTTATGGCACGTTGGCCTACATCATAACAGATGTAATTTATGGCACGTTGGCCTGTCACTTGTCATCACATTGATGACTTTAGCCGGGATCACATTGATCACAAGGGTTATATAATAGGTCTTAGGACATAGTCCTTTTACCTAGACGACTAGTGTGGTTCCTCAAGTTACACTACCCGGAGTATGAACATTCCTTAATGTTAACATAAGAGTACCTTAATGATTGATTAATGGTCCTGGTCACGTTGGACCTTAACGACCTTGGAGGCTTGAACCTAGTCCACCACCTCTGGATAGAAGGCTAACTTCCCTTAACTATTCTGATAAAAGACCTTTTATTCTTAACTATCATTTCTTGGCCAATGTGGTCTGTGCCACTTGGCATAATCAAATCCATTAAGGTCTTTTGGAATTATATAGCAGAGCCCAAATTTCGAATTAAAATCGAGACGCTCCTTTGAAGAGGATGAATATATATATATATATATATATATATATATAATAATCCAAAAATACTTCATTAAATCCAAATAGAAATTATATTACTAGAAACAATGAAACAAATTGTCCATGCAAGGACTAAAGAAATAAAAATGTCCACGCAGGGACTAAAGAAATAACAATGTCCTCGCAGGGACTTACATATATTAGAAAAGACTTTACTCGTCCTTCCTTCCCTTAACCAGTTTAGAGAGCTTCTTGAAAACTTATTTTTCTTCTTCTCCGTTTTCTCCGCTTGTTGTTTCATTTCTTTCATTCGTTCTAAGGCCTCATTAATGGCCTCAAGTGGCAGCGGAGGTTGCTGTTGTGGTCGTGGCATAACAAGATACCGGTATCCATAACTTGGATATCCAGTAGGTGGATAAACAGGTGGGAAAGGAGAAGGGTAAAGTGCGTTATGCATGACCGCTTGCATGTAAGGGTCATGTGACAATGCTTGTAATCAACCGGTATAGTTGGGTTAAAAGGATCATATCCAGACGTATCCGGATATGTTGGGATAGGGTTATTATAACCCGAGGGTGGTGGTTGAACAACTGGCTGGTGGTGTTGGTTCCACCACAGGTAAAACATTGGAGGGTCCACCCATTTGTGGGTCCTCGTGAATAGTAGGGTAAGGTTTGGGCAAAGGTGCCAGCGATCCCGACCGTTGGCCCGCACGTACTGACATACGTGCTCCTCTTTTCCTCCTTGGCGGTTCTGGTGGCGATTGGGGTTGTTCACCGTTCCATGTGCACATCTTCTTGCACGGGAGGTGGTTGGGAGTGATGGGAAGGAGTGTTAGCGAAAGTAAATTGGTTCCAATATTGGTTCCACTCTTTAGGACCTTGGTATGGCGATCCGCGTAAGAGTTTTGAATCGCTTGAGATTCTATGGATGTGTGTGTGATCCCGACGGCGGCATTTCTGGATCGGAGTCTTCGTCCATTGGATTGGTCGGTCTAACTAGTTTTGGTCGGCTGGGGGTGTATTAAAGTATTGGTTTGGGTTTAAATCATCATGATAAGAATGATGGGAATGGTGGGAGTGGTGTGAATGGTACTAGTGGTATGAACTTTGAGTGTGGGTAGGCGAATGTTGTGGTAGTGGCCAAGAATCCCCCGAATCTTCATAAGGGTTTGGGTGATGGGAATGAGAAGGGATATGTCCTGAAGGTCATCCCCTCATTGGTCCTTTTCCTCTTCCTCTTACTCGTGGCGACATTTTCCTGATAAAAATCAATTCAAAAACAATACTATTAACTTAATAATGAGATGAGTAATCCTAGGTCAATGCCTAGACTCGGAAGTCTGAGGAATGTGCTTGTATAAGTTTGAGATTAAACACAAAAGACTAGTGTTTAATTCTCTCAAACGTTGGCTCTGATACCAACCTGTCACACCCCGGCTTTCCACAGCCAATCCGAACACCGGTGGGCCCGGGTGGGGAATATCGTGTTGTAAGTTGATAACTCATAGACAATTAAACACAGCACATCGGAAGTCTTGGATTTAAATTATTTTACAAACCAAATGTTTGAAATACAAAATAATATACAGGCTCGTAATAGAAGATCCACAGCCAGATCGTAAATTATACAACGAAAGAATGTAAAACAAACTTGAGGCAGATCTAGGATTTGCAAGATCCTCTTATCACTACCGAGCACTTCCAGACTATTTTCATATTGTACCTTCAAGCTTAGTCTTTTGAGAATACGTCAGTTTTCGCTGGTAAATACACCCAACTGACTCATTTTGAAAACATTTGAAAATATGTTTTAAGTGCATATCAGCACAAAATTCTTTTATAACTTGGGAAAGTTGACGTTGCAACCTTGTTAACAGATTCACATGTTTGTCCATACATACAGGGCCCAGTGCGAAAACCGAAACATGACTAACTACACACCACTTATGTACTCACGAAGGAGTTATCCCCAATGAAATTGGGTAGTTTCATTTGAGCGTCTGTCCGGTGTATACCTACACCCCGCGCTAACGTCGTGGCCATTATCTAATGTAATGTGCCGAGGATATCCAGGACACTGTAATTAACCCCCGATGTTTAAGTTATCAGACAAAACTTATTAAAACAGAATATGCGGATTTACTAGCCACAATCCGGCATTCGATTGATCCTATTTCCGACCAAGCGGTAATAGTTTACCGTAACCCAAGCCCGTATAGGGAAAATAAGTTGAGAGTATTTACCTGAGTTAGTCTTCGTTTAAACACAAGATTTATTAACTCAGCCATACACAAAAGCACTAAGTGCATATAACATTTACCGGAATGTCTCTAGTCTGGATTATGGCATAAGCTAACCAATTAAATACTAACGGTCTTATTTAAGTCATAGACTTAGACCGACTAGCGTACTAGATCAAAACGTATAACGCTAAATTAAATGATGATTGGATATAATTGTATTTTAATCCCATCAAGTACCTTGATTGTGTAATATGGATAAACCATTCTGGATTTTGAGACTTAAATGACAAGGTTAGACCAGTTTCGGTTAATATCCGTAAAATAGTTACATATGCTTAACCGTACGCATATCAGCGACATCGGGTAACCGGATAAGTTATGGACAAGTTTATATGCCATTACACTTTAAATAAGTTTTAATATCAATAGGATATCAACTTTCATGACCGTTATGGTTTTAAAGTTAAACTATGCCTCATAACGCGTTTCGGTAATTTATACCGTATAAAAGGTACTTGAATATAATTTAATGTTATAACTATAAGTATTCTGGAAAAATAACTTATTTATGATATAATATCTAGTAGGATATTAATTATATGTGTAATTTATCTTTTATGACCAAATTATGCACCGAAGGGGCATTTTGGTCATTTTACACATAGTTTTAAATTATTTGGGATTCTGATCATGTACCTACTGTAAATATATTTAAAAATAAGTTTTGAAATCAGTAGGTAACAAGTCTTGGTTAGTAAATATTGATTTTCAAGTTTATTATCATGTAAACCTTATTTTATGCAAAAAGGGCATTTTAGTCAAAATGACATAATTATGGAACTTGTGCATAAACTCAGATTCTGATTATGATCATGTAAAATAACCTCAGGGGGTTATGCTACATTATGTTACGATCATAATGCAACTTTAGATCAATAGCTAACTAATCTAAATCAGGTCAGAATCGAAAGTCAAAGCAGAAGTCAAACTTCACGACTTTGGTTGCGAACCAACCCTAGAACTGAAATTGATGAGCCGAACATGTTCTTACATGTTCTAATAATTATTACCAACTTTTTAAGTGTCAAAACAGGTTTCATAACATATCTAAAATCAATTTATGATTTTTCCAAAAAAATAGCCTGTTTGACTTTTTAATATCATAGCTTTGACCCGTCAATTGGTCGTAAAACGTGATCTTCAGGAGGTGCCATTTATAGGGACTAACACCTATCTTATTACGATCACTTAGCCATGTTCATTATGAACATTGGCTGGACCATAATGGTCTTAACCGAAATTCAAGGCGATTTCCGTAAAACGCTTGACTTTTGGCTATAATAGCCTATAAACGAAAATGCAAGAGCAAGGAACACTTACAAGAGGTTCCAAGAATGAAATAAAACTAAGTTGGATGCTCCTTTCAGTTAGGAACTTCCAGAGGAGGGAGATAGAGTTGTGAATGAGAAAGGTGCAAGTTCTAATGGTGAACCTTGGCACCTATTTATAGTTGGAGAGCTTCAAGGAGGTGATGGCAGGTATTAAGGGGTGTAAGAGGGAAACTTACAAGTGTCTTAAAATGTGGCATAGAAATTTGGAAAGCCATGGTTTTGAATCAAATGGTTTTTGACAATATGTGTGGAGACCAAGCAAATTTTCTGCAGACACAGGCGCCCGCGAGCACCCCTTATCAGATTTCAAAGTTTGACACTTTTAGCCCATCAACTTATAAAACCTTCTAAAACACCTTTTTAGCACTTTTAGCCCTGCATAACCAACATTTGGCGTACCCGGGAGTATGCCCGGACATTGTCGAGCTCTGGGTTCGTTAAAAGGTCACTTAGAGGTATAAATTAACATGTTGACACTTTTAACCCATCCATTATCCAACTTTCACATATTTATGGATTTAACCTCTCTCGTCCAACAAGTGGCACGTATGAGAGTTAGGACTTCGTAAAGGATCACTTAGAGGCTCATTATATGCATGTTGACATATCCGTCACTCAGAGGCTAGGCATGTTGACATATCAGTCACTTAGAGGCTAAGTTTAAGCATGTTGACATATCAGTCACTCAGAGGCTAGGCATGTTGACATATCAGTCACTCAGAGGCCAATGTTTAAGCATGTTGACATATCAGTCACTTAGAGGCTAGGCATGTTGACATATCAGTCACTTAGAGGCCAATGTTTAAGCATGTTGACATATCAGTCACTCAGAGGCTAGGCATGTTGACATATCAGTCACTCAAAGGCCAAGTTTTGAGCATGTTGACACCTTTAGTCCTTATTGGTCTTTAATAGACTAAAAATAAAAATACAACACGTGTCACTATACTATTGGACATTATTTTACGAGGTGTTACATAACATGTATACATCCCCGCACGTTTAAACCATAAAAACGTTAAAATAAAAGGGGAAACATGAACTCACTGATTTGCGTTCCGTGCTAATCTCTATTTGATTTATGATACTTCGTTTGTTTCTCGACCTACAAGTGTTGTAATCTATAAGACACTTAGGCTTTCGATCGTTTCTCGTACAAGTATTTTATCTCGAATTTCATACTTGTAATTGTTGGTTTTTCTTTACTTGATATACATACATATATATATTATTAATTATATGTAAATGGACCTAGTCCATAATTTAATTGTAAATAACTCAATCTAATAATTAATTACATATGGGTCTAGCCTAATAGTTTTTGTAAGTATAGGCCTAGCCAATTTGCTTACTTTGTGCGGGCCTAGCCTAATTTGTTTCATGTATGTGGGCCTAGCCCAAACTAATTTTGTTTAATAGTAGGTTAAGCCCAATTGGTTTATAAAAGTGGGTCTAGCCCAAGTTAAAAGAAAGATTGGGCCTAGCCCAAAATAACTTATAAAAATTGGATTAGCCAAGTTTAGTTTTATAAAAGTGAGCTTTAGCCCAATGTTAGTTTTTATAAAATGGATTAGCCCAATTTATTTCTTTGTAAAAGTGGGCTTGGCCCAAAGTTATCTTTTATATAAGTGGGCTTAGCCCATATAAAAGTGGACCTTAGCCCAAAGTTTGATTTAATAAAAGTAGGCTTAGCCCAAGTTTGATTTTTATACAAGTAGGCCTTAGCCCAAAGTTAATTTTATAAAAGTGGGCTAGTACATATATTTTTATAAATAGTTTTAGCACAATATAGTTTTTATAAAAATGGGCTTTGTCTAATAATTGTTTGGTTAGGCTTATCCAAAATATTTACTAGTATTTGTTATAACTTATAATAATTTATTTATGAAAACTATTAGTTATAAGTTATAGATTTAAAAATTCTAATAAATATAAAATGTATTGGTTTATTTGTTCGTTTTGACCGTTAGGTTCGCGTCGACTATTTTATTTGTTTCGTCTTTGTAGTTTGTTTCGTTTATACCATATATTTTATTTTTGTCCGAATTGTCCAAATTGTCCGAATTGTCCGATATATTATTTTATTAAAATTTGAACACTTATATATTTTTGTATTTAATTTAACATAATTAAAATATACATAATTTTTATACAATAATACATGTACACATATAAGATGGTTTAGAAATATATATTTTTATAAAAAATATATATTTATCTTGTAGGTCCGCCTGCGAATGTCAAACCTATTCCTTGTTCATATAACATACACACAAGTGCGGAATCCAAGTGTGCATGCAATCAAAGCAAAGTAAAGAACACGGGGTAACCAAAGATTCACTATCTTGATTAATGATTAAGAACAAGTACAAACATATACACACAATGCTCGTATGACTCAAACAAACTTTCTGTGTTCTTGTGTCTTCGTCTTCACCAGAAATGCTAGCTTAGATATCCCACACAAAGGATCAGTTTGCTAGCTCGTTCTATTAACTTCTGGACCAAAGGGATCTGCAGCTAACCCTCACTGAGAGGTGCATTTCTGCTTATATAGTGTCCAAGCTGGTCGTGAAACACGTTGCCAGACATACGGAACACACTATTACACACGAGACACAACTCTAGAATTTGGTACGAGTCACTGTTTCGTACGAAATGCTTGATTCGTACGAAATACTACTTGATTCGTACGAAAACCTGTGTTTTGTACGAAATCTCTTGGTTCGCACAGAATCTCTGGAGAACCTGTGTAGACTTGACGTACACAAGACTTATCAGTATGCACACATGCAACTGATTAACACAGACAAGCTAAGATGTCATACTTGATCAAGATAGAAGGATATCTAGATCTATTCGACACGACCAAACCTATACAGACACTTGAGCAAAGACCGTACAATTACAACTGTAACTAAGAACAAGCGATAGACACAAAACTATATCAACAAACTCCCCCTTGGATGTTGCTTGGTCTTCGGTCTTTGTGTCTTTTGGTCTTCACATAGAATGGTTTGGAGTATCAACAAACTCCCCCTGAAGATCTGCTATTCATTGATAGATCTGCTATCCAATGATTAGAGCATCATGTCTTTGAATTTCTAAGAAACTTCAAATCTTTCTTGTTTCCTCTTCTGACTTGTCAGATTTCTTTGTTGCTGGTCTTTGTTCATGTTCTTTTTGTATCAGTCTGTACTCATAAATCAAATATAATTAGAACACAACTTTCTCAGGGAATACACACGAGAGACTTATCATAAATTCTTCGTATGATTGTATTCCCTAAACGAGATACAAACCCCTCGTATGAATTCCAGCAGCAGATTTGAGAAAAACAAGTGACCAAGTCAAATTAAATGACTAGGTTCATTCGTATGAGATACACACACTCAAACGAACTTCAGATTTTGGATTTCTTTGATGGATTACTGTTGGAAGATATTACTTTTATGAAGTTGCAATATCAAACCAATGGTTCTTTGGCGTATCTTGGTAGAAAACTTTTGAGTATCAACTTTGGCTAACTTTCAAAAAGTAATTTCATAGCAACTAAGTAAACTAGACATAAAATTAAAATATACAGATAAACTACAATCTTTTTCGAGTTTAAGGTAAAGGAATCATACCAGCATTTTAATTTTTGTCAAAAATGGTATTAGGTTTTCAAAAAGTATTTAACTATAATTATCGTTATTGTTGTCCACGTAAGCTCAGACTTATCAGATGTAATCATGATTAGGAGATATGATTAAGGTATGGATTTATACATACTAGCCGGTGTTCAACCACATCACGACACATTCCCGTATCAAGATATGCACGAGAGAAAATCTTACCGGTGAGTATAGTGCTTTATCATCTGTTTTGACGTATAGGAATGATGTGAGATACTCAATTATTTTTGATTGAAAACAAGCCCTTTGTGATTTAATCACTTATTGATGAGGAACTTGATTTTCAAATGTATACAGGGCACATGAGTAAGTCTGTGAACAGGTTAGTACCATCGTACCGACAAAGAGATAAACTTAGCTCCCGCATAAAGCTGTGATATTTTATCACTTATTTTGGGGATGTGATATTTTTATCACATATTTGATGGTCGAATGCAGTATATACACGTATGTTATGGTATCATGGAAGTTCTAGACTTGCGCCACCGTTATTTTTTGGTAAAAGATTCAAACATGATACCCAGATGATAAGCCAGCATAAAGACCGTATATCTCAGATCCTCGGTACTCTATCAAACGAAATTTCGGTACCAAGACCATATGCCAATGAATGGTTCCCACCTGGCGTTCTGTCTGTTAAGTTTATATCAACCTGCACATTTTAGTCTGATTGTGAGCCTACCGATACATCATAAGTAAAGCTACTTATCAGTCTTCTTTCTATGCTTTTAACCATTTGAGTTTCATCATCTTCAACTTATCCAAGAAACTTATTTTTTGATTTTTCTAATATTTTTGTATTTTTCTGAATTTTTCTCCCCCTTAAACAAAGAAGGTAAATAAAAGACATATTTTGTATTTTTTGAAATTTACTCCCCATAAAATATAAAACTGAATATCCTTTTGTAGTTTTAGATTTTTAGAAAAGTATATACAAAAATAGTTAGCCATGGTTGAGTTACTCGGGTTTCACCTTGATGCCATTGACCAAAAGTAGATAATCCAAAACGTGATTTATCAAAGGCTTTGGTAAAAAGGTCGGCACGTTGGTGATCAGTGTGGATTTTAACAACATCGATAAGTCTCTTTCATAACAATCTCGTATGAAATGTATATGTGTTTGTTTTTGAATGCTGTACAGGATTCCGAGTGATCTGTAAAGCAGCTTCATTATCAACAAAAATAGGAGTAGTAAGAAATTCAAAATCGTGTGGCATTTGCTGTTGAATCCATAGAACTTGAGAGCAGCAACTAGAAGCTGATATATACTCAGCCTCACATGTTGATGTAGCTACACAAGTATGCTTTTTTGCATTGCCACGTGACTAGGCGATTTCCCAAGAACTGACATCTTGCTGTTGTTGACTTTGCATCGATTTTGCAGCCGCCATGATCAGAATCACTGAATGCTGTCAGATCAAAGTTATCATCCTTAGGGTACCATACCAGTGTCAGGACGACCCTTTAGATAACGAAAGATCCTTTTCACAGCCATCAAGTGAGAAACTTTCGACTAGACTGATAGCGTGCCAGAAGGCATGTTGGGTACATTCATATCGGGTCATGAAGCAGTAAGGTACATGCGAGAGCTGATCATAGTACGGTAGAGAGATGGTTCTACATGTTCACCCATTCCGTCTGGAGTAATCCCATGATTTTGAGCTAATGGAGTTCCCAAAGGTTTTGAGCCATCCATCTGAAATCGCTTGAGAATATCTCCGACATACTTGGTTTTATGGATAAAAATCCCTTCCTTTGATTGCTGAACCTGTAAACCTAAAAAGAAATTCATTTCTCCCATAGCGTCATCTCGAACTTCTCCTGCATAACTGTTGAATTCTTTGCACATTTGAGTGTTAGTAGACACCAAATATAATATCATCACCATAAACCTGTACTAGCAGCAAGTCTCGTCCTGTTCCTTGATAAGAGAGTACAGTCGATCAGGCCTCGTCGAAAACCATTCTTCAACAGATAGGTGGACAACGTTTCATACCAAGCCCTCGGAGCTTGATGAAGACCATATAACGCCTTGTTGAGAAGCCAAACCTTGTCAGGATGGAGAGGATCTTCAAAACCTGGCGGTTGCTCAACATATACTTCCTCTTCTACCACACCATGAAGAAATGCACTCTTCACATCCATCTGATAAACGGTGAACTTCTTGAAGGACGCATAAGCCAAAACGATTCTTATGGCCTCAAGTCGTGCAACCGGTGTATAAACTTCATTGTAATCGATCCCTTCGACCTGATTAAAACCTTGAACAACCAATCGCACTTTGTTTCTCACAAAAATACCTCGGTCATCCTTCTTGCACTTGTACACCCATCGTGTACCAATCTTCTTGTAGTTGTCAGGTCCTGTCAACCAATTTCCAGACGCCTAACTTCTAAAACTGCTGAAGTTCTTCCTGCATGGCTTCAACCCAAGAGTCTTCTTTCATTGCCTCCTTCCAAGATTTTGGTTCTACTTGGCACACATAGCAGGCAAAAGACCAATCATTTAGATCACTAGATTCCCTGATTTCCGAATACAATCCAGCATTCTAGTTGTTTCGAAGCTGATTACGAGTCTGCACACCACTCTGGACATCTCCAATAATATTCTACTAAGGATGGATATTATGAATACGAGTTTCTGGCACATCAGGAACTCGAGAATTTATACCCAAATTGTTGATATTCAGATCAACAGTTACATCGAGAGCTGGATTTGATGACGTTGTAGATGCCTGACCTTCAGTCGTTCCTTGAGGTTGAATATTTGACGTACCATCTGAAATTCCAGGAACCGCACCAGAGGTAGCTTCATTTGCATCATGAAACTCATCATCTTCTGATGAAACATTATAATCCGCAGCGTCTTCGAATTCCTCATTTCGAACAAGATTGTTAACTGAAGTCGACACTTGAGGGTTAACAATAATTGGTCGAACTAATGACGAGTCTATTACAGTATCACTCCCAATAGCATCTGAGCAGCAGCTGTTGCATCATCAAAAGTTGGCAGATTAAAGGAGTCAAATAGCCCATCATAGTCAAACAACCAAGGAGCACCCGGAGCTCTAACTGCTTCTGTATATCTCTGAACCTTGACTTCACCCCATTCTTCAATCTTCTTCGAAGACAAATTCCACACCCAGAAAGTAGGAGTAGCATATCCAAGAAAGAAACCTTCGATCGCCTTGGGACCAAACTTTCCATGTGGGTCGATCATAGTGCATGGAGCTCCAAAATGTTCTAAGAAAGAAACATCCAGTTTCCTTTTATGTAACAACTCAAAGCATGTCTTCCCATGTCTCTTCACCTTCAGAACTCTATTCATCATGTAGCACGCAGTAGCAACAGCTTCTCCCCAAAATTGAACAGGAAGTTCTGATTCTACTAACATGGTTCTTGCAGTTTCAATAAGAGTTCTATTTTTCCTCTTAGCGACGCCATTTTGTTGTGGAGTATATCGAGAACTGTACTCATGCAGGATACCCTTTGAGGAACAGTACTCGTCCATAACTTGATTCTTGAATTCCGTGCCATTGTCGCTTCTGATTCTCCTTACTTTCAGATTGTACAAATTTTCTAAGTAGAGTCAGGAGATTCTTGAGGATAGTAGGAACTTCACTCTTGTGGGCCAACATGTTTACCCATGAAAATCTGGAATAGTCATCAGTAACTACCAGACAATAAGAATCACCAAAGGTTGTCTTGTGTTTCATAGGTCCAAAGAGGTCCATATGAAGACGTTCCAGTGGCATATTCACAGTGTTGATCTTCTTCATGGGATGGGACTTTCTTGCTTGCTTCCCTTTCTAGCATGATACACAAACGTCTTGAAGATGAAAGTTCTTCACTGGTACACCATTCACTAGATTGTTCTTCACCAAATAGTTCATTTTCCTCAGGTGAATGTGTCCCATACGTCTGTGCCAGGAGATTGATTCCTTCTCGGTGGCTTTAGAGACAAAACATGTGACTTGTGCATATGTTGTAATAGCTTGGCTCATATCAAGAATATATAAATCATTAATTCTTGGAGCCGATAGGAGAATCCATTCCTTGGGGATCTTGAATCCAGGCTTCAGCAGATAACATTCCGGCATCATCAAAATGTACCGTGAACTTCTTGTCGCAGATTTGAGAAAACACTAAGAAGATTGTGATCAATTTTGCGCACATAATTGATCTTGTCGAAGCTCACAACACCATTGGAGACCATTCCTTCTCCAGTGATGTATCCACCTTTGTCACCAGCAAAAGCAACATAACCACCCCTTATGCTTTTCACATCATATAGGAGCCGCAAGTCGCCCGTCATGTGCCTTGATGCTCCACTGTCAACAATCCAATGACTGTTTACAGTTCCTCTTGGAACACCCTGCACATTACACAAACAAGATTAGTTTGAGATGGGGACCCAAGCCTTAGTGGTCTTGGGTCGTCCCTTATCATTGAGAAATGTAATCTCAATTTCTTGATGATTAACAAACTGAGAGACTCCTTTTGAACGTTACCGGTCTTCTGTTTCCAATATCCTTGTTTATTACCAGATTTACTATTATTTACAGTTTTAACAGTGTCTGTTTTTTATTGACTTTGAAGATCTTTGATCCTTTTTCAAAGAAACCGATTTAAAGCTTTCTCAACAGCTTTTACTTTACGTTTTTGTTTCTCTTTGTGATCCTTAATGATTCGTTTATCTTGAGTCAGAGAAACAGATTTACATTTGCAAGTTGGTTCATGAGGGGTTTTCTCTATACATCTTGATTTAGCTAGATTTTTACAATCCTTTATAATGTGGCCAAATTCTCCACATTTCAAACAAGTTCTCCTTTCAACAAAACTAGGAGATCGTGTTTCTCGGCTTGATGTTGAACTTGTGGATCCTGAGGTACTAGGTTCTTTTTCTTTACATCCATCAGTGAGTTGGGTGTAATTGTTTTGACTATTTCTTTTCAAAATCTTAACTTTCTTTACAAAATCAACATTAGATTTTCCTTGAAAATTTTCGACTTTATCGGTACCTTTAGAACTCACAAATTTAACAGTTTTGCCCTTTTTCTGGCAACGAAGCCTTTTGCTTCAACCTTCGGTTGAGAAACTATAGGCTTTTCAACTCGCTTCCATTGTTTTTCTTTTGAAGCGGATAATGGTTATGATTTGGTCGGCTTTTTCTTTTCTACAGGTTTGATTGTTGACTTTTCAAAAACCTGATCTATAGAGATTGGATTTACGTTTTTAATTGGAAAATATTTGTTTGAATATATTTTCTTATCTCCAACCAAGGTATACAACACATTATCTACTTCTTGTGTAGACACACTTGTCTTCACATATTTCTTAGGAACAGTCTCTTGATTCTCAACAGATTTAGTACTAGGAGTAGCAGAAGATTCTAATATTTTCCTTTCATCAAGAGGCTGATCCTGATCATCATTTCTTGATTCATCATCTGATGTATCATCCTCTTCTTCATCAGATGATGAACTTTCTGGCTTGCTTGGTTCTTGAGATGAATTGCCTAGTTTGAACCCTAACCCTGCTGCGAATTCCGCAGGATTCAAAGGTACAGAGGGTTCAAAATGAGGCATCTCCTCTTCATCAGGCATTTTGGTATAGTTGTGTTTCATTGGGGGTGGACACAACTTATACCCTATGCATTGAGCATCTCCCTTTAGTTTTTGAACTTCAATAATATGATCAAGCACATATTGGGAGTTAGAATAACTTTCTAATTTGCGTTTGATCGAATCATATTCGCATTTGGCGATGGCTAACTCTTTCTTTGTTTCTTCTAGGAGATTTATGTAATTATTAATTCCTGTTTTGTTTATTCAAAACTGTTTTTGTCAATTCAGAAACACTTTTCTTAAGGGTTTCTATTACAGATTTGAATTCTTTTTAATTTCTAGTTAGCGCCAAATTCACCTCTTTGCGTTTTGATAGTTCAACAACTAAATTCTGATTATGACTGTTGACGGTTTCATATTTTATTTTCAACTCAGCCCAGTCGTTGCAAACAGTAGGAGGGTCAGAATTTACATGTTTTGAAGAACCTTCAACATTTGCCATAAAGGCAGTGTGATGAGGAAAAGCTGCACCTTCTGTAGAGAGTTCCTCTGTCTCTTTTTCCGCAGCTTCTACATTCCTTGTCATACCTACCTTTTCTCCCTTCAACAGCTCAGCTTCACTTAGCAACTTTTCAACCTCAGCTTCACTTCCTTTCTTTACATCAGAATCAGATTCATAACCATCTGAACTTGAACATTCTTCATCAGAACTACCAGCATCCCCAGATGTATCATCATTATTTGGAGTGTTGATGCTGTGATCATGCTTGATTTGATCCATGATCTTTGCATAGCATGCAGTTCTTCATTGTTCTCAGTTCCCAACTGTACTGACCAATTGCATCCTTCATCAGATTGAACTACCAAAGCTCTATGCGTTTTTGAAGGTCCTGATTGATTGGTGTTGTTAGAGTTGCCAACAACTACTATTCTTCTTTCATTGTTGTACTGTGCTATGTTGGATGGTTGAGACTGATTTCGAAAGGGGTTGTGATTTCCTTCTTGCTGGGTCTTGTGCATTCCCGCTTGAAGTGACCTCTTTCTCCACAGTTGAAGCAAGTAACGACGGTTTTGTCAAAGCCGTATTTTGTATCCTTCTTGCTTTCCAAACTGGTTCTACCCGTTCTTCTCATATAATCCTTCGCTCTTCTCATAGCGCTTACAAATGCCCACTTGATGTCCATCAGCTCCATTTCATCTCGGTCAATTTGTTCATAGTCTTCATTTGTCAAATTGATGTTCCCTATTTGACCTGCAACTAAACAACAATACGCACTGACCATGGTATTTAGAAGTTCTGCATGTTCCTGTGCAACTTCTACGTTGATTTTGGAGAGATTTGACTTGTCAAGTTTGACAGTGTTGGGATTTGCCGATTGGACTGTTGTTTCCATAGAAAGCTTGTTGAGGAGCTTGCTGTGGAGCTTTATGCGCTAAATCCATTGGCTGTGGAAGGAAGGCTTTCAGATCAAAAGTCTGTCCATAGGCTTGATTACTCGAACCTGTAGACTGACTTGATTGAACTGGTTGGGGAAGAAAAGGGTTCACGTTTGACACAAACGCGGTCTGCAGCTTCGGTTTGCTGACTTGAGCTTGTACCTGCATTTATACCTCCAAAATACATTTCAGGGTTTTGTGGAGCAGAGACTCATTGTGCCTTCCGGAGTTCTTCTTCATTCTTATTCTCCAATTTCTACACAAATTCATAATACTATATTGAGTCCAAAACACCTGTATATTTTTAAAAGATCAATAAATTGACCCCATTTTGGTGGTAAAGCATCAGCAAATCGCATCACAATTTCTTGTGGTGCTGCTAACACTTTATACGAGTACATTTCGCTAAGAAGATGATAAAACTGAGTGGTCATATCATTCAAGGTTTCGTTCTCCATGAACATGAAACCTTCAAACTCTTTTTGAGCAGATCATGCCGAATCTTCCTGGTAGCAGTGTTACCTTCACCTCTTGCTTCCAAAGTGTCCCACAAATTTTTCGTTGTAGTACAATACACAAACTGATGATAAATGTCTTTATGCAGAGCTTGCGTGAGGATAGCAAATGCCTTTTTCTCTAGATCGTAAGCTTTCTTGTCACTTTGACTAGATTGGCCAAAGTGGTTGGATTTGATCCAGCTTCTTCAAGTGCTTCATTGTAGGGGGTAGTGAAACACGTCCACAATTCCGTGTTTGACCGAGAACATACGTATGAAAACGACTTTTCCATGAAGGATAATCGTTCATGTGATTTAACTTTGGCGGTCGGTTATTACTCCCTGTTTCACTTTCACTCATTAACAGAGTTTGGATGCTTTGATTCTGATTCGCAACACATGCCCACTGATTTGCAGAGATCATTGCGGTATGTTCTGGCATCAAAGATTTTACCCATGATGTTGCGGAGCTTTGCGAAGTCTCCTGATTTGAGCTTGAACAACTCCAATCCCATGGGTTAGAACTCATTATATTTTCTTGTTTTATGAAAATTTAAAGGTTTTAAAGTTTCACAATTTTAATTACCTTTTAAAAATTCACAGATCTGAAAATATGACAAATTCTTAAAATCACAAACTTTGAAAAACACGAAAAACAAACAACAACTGTTTCGTGCGAGACAGTTGTTTTGTGCGAAACAGGGAGTTTCGTGCGAGATAGGATGTTTCGTGTGGGTCAGATGATTCGCACGAAATTTTTCAGTCGCACAAACTGTTTTGGTTCAGTGTTTTTCAGAGGAATCTTTTCAGAAATGGTTTGGTGAGAGATTTCCTTTCTTATGTAGACCTGCCTTTTTTGAAAATACCTGTTGTCTTACCCACTTTTAGTTAAAACACAGATTTTAACAGTCCACAGTCCAAATCCAGATCCAAGTCAGAAAATGTCAACCCTACCAAACTAATCAGATTCAAATTTTGGAGATTTCTTCTTCAAGGGTGTTCTTCAGAAAAATTTTACCATAAAATTTTCTGCATGCAACAGATTTTAACCAAGTTTTAAGTTAGTTATCTATCCAAAACTTAAGTTTTCTACTGGAGGCTCAAGAATACTTCAGAAATCTTCAAACTAACTCAGACAAACTAAGCCCGGTTTTGAACAAGGAAAGAGCCAAAGCTCTGATACCACTTGTAGGTCCACCTGACGGATGTCAAACCTATTCCTTGTTCTTATAACATACACACAAGTGTGGAATCCAAGTGTGCATGCAACCAAAGCAAAGTAAAGAACACGAGGTAACCAAAGATTCACTATCTTGATTAATGATTGAGAACAAGTACAAACATATACACACAATACTCGTATGACTCAAACAAACTTTCTGTGTTCTTGTGTCTTCGTCTTCACCAGAAATGCTAGCTTAGATATCCACACAAAGGATCATTTGCTAGCTCGTTCTATTAACTTCTGGACCAAAGGGCTCTGCAGCTAACCCTCACTGAGAGGTGCATGTCTGCTAATATAGTGTCCAAGCTGGTCACTCGTACGAAAACACGTTGCCAGACATACGGAACACATTATTACACACGAGACACAACTCCAGAATTTGGTACGAGTCACTGTTTCATACGAAATGTTTGATTCGTACGAAATACAACTTGATTCGACAAAACCTGTGTTTCGTACGAAATCTCTTGGTTCGCACAGAATCCTTATTCCTGGAGAACCTGTGTAGACTTGACGTACACAAGACTTATCAGTATGCACACATGCAACTGATTAACACAGACAAGCTAAGATGTCATACTAGATCAAGATAGAAGGATATCTCGATCTATTCGACACGACCAAACCTATACAGACACTTGAGCAAAGACCGTACAATTACAACTGTAACTAAGAACCAGCGACAGACACAAAACTGTATCAACATATCTCATTTTTAGTTTAAGAAAATATAAGTAATTAATTTCTCAATCTTTTCAACAAATGCTTTATATAAACATGATTACATTTTTAAACACTTTTAACCACTAAATCTTTAGTTAAATCATATTTTAATCAAGATTAATTTTTATAAAAATTTTGCCATAGTTTCCTTTAAAAATATAATGTTTCCCATGTTTTTATAAACATTTTTAAGTAATTAAACTAACTCAAATCATCATCAATCACAATTATTATATAAATGTATTAACAAAATGTCATGAACTTGTTATAATTTTGATCTTTCTTAGAATGGAAACTTAATTATCATTTTTAAACAAAATTTTTAAATCATAACTTTTATTTAATGATCTAACACATGTATGATCATCTTTAAAGTATGAGATTATGTTCATGACATATCTTGTTAATGAATCTTGCTAATCTAAACATGCATGTGTTTAGATCATCTTTTTATTCATAATTTTGCAAGATTCAAGTTTACCAGTTAATGACAAGTTCAAGATCATCCAAAATTATCAAGAAAATCACATGATTATGTTAGTGATCTTAGATTTATTAGTGTTTTTCAAGTGGGTTTTTATATAACTTTTATGATGATCTTATGAAATTTTATAAAATATAAAGTATAAGATTAGGTTTAAGGATCTTACTACTATCACAATGGCTAGGGATGATCTAGAGGATGAAGAAGATAGGTTGATCAAGAGTTCCAAGCTTCCAAAGTGAGCTCTTACTCCTTGCAAGTTCCTTAGATCTTCATGCAAGATTGATTTTCTAGGGTTTGGTTTTCAAAATTTGAAAGTGAATATAGGGGTGCTTTGGCCCATTTTGGGAGCAAATGGAAGAAGTGTTCTTTGAGTTCTAGTGTTGTGAAAATGAATGGAAGTGAAATGTTAAGTGTTGATGATTATGTTTATGTTGTTACACCTCTAAGTCCACTAAACTAATCCATATTGTGCCAACACATAATATGAGGTAAGTGGCATGGGAAGAAGCCCCCATGTTGCCGTGAGGGGATGGGGGGGGGGGGTTGGTTTTGTTATTTTTTTTATAAATTATATATAATTTTTATAACTTTAATAAATTTATATATAAGTTTTTTATAAAAACTAATGCCCTAATACTTTAAAGTGATGTTATAATATGCCAAAATATCTCACTAGTCTTATTGTTTCGTTGTTCTTGATAAAGTTAGTTCGGGTCTTGTACCGGGTGAAATATTGATATATAGTGTTACTTATAAAATTTTATGTTCATAATAATTCTAGTACAATTTTTATTGTCCCGTTAATTAATCTAGCTCTTCAGACTAACAAAATTTGTCATTTTGAGTTCAGTTTCTGTACCGGCTCAGTTGTCAGATTTTTAATGAACAAACCATATAGCTTTGAATTATAAGATTTATATATGGGTTTTATACTATTTCTAACACCCATTATTATTCTTTAGCTAAAAATATTTATTTTTGGGTTTTCGGACATTTGCTGAATTTTGTTGTAAAATGCTGTATTTTTGCTGCAGACTTGGAAAACTTGATGTTTTAAATACAATCTTATGGTATAACAATACAGACTTATTTTATGTCTTATTTTTGATATATCAGACTGTACCGTAACCAAGTCTGATTTATTTCGTGTTTGTGTCTTTGTCATTTGTCTAGGATACGGTTTTATATATTCGTGATTGTGACGAATCTATTATCATACCAAACTATGATTTGGTTAAATTCCTAGACTTTTAAGACTTAAAATAAAAATTAAGTCATGTTATACGATAAATAGACAATGTACTAGTTGTTCAAGTTGTATAGAATTACCGGAATTTTGCCAATTGTCACATTCTCCCCCTGTTCAAGAAAATTTCTTCCCGAAATTTAAGTCGTGTCATCCTTTGCATAGGATTTCTCAAACAGGTGGGGTACTTTCTTTTGATTTCGTCTTCCCGCTCCCAAGTGAACTCAGGTCCACGCTTTGAGTTCCAATGGACTTTGACTAGTTTGATACGACTCCTCCTTGTTTTCTGAACTTTCGAATCTAAAATTTTGACAGGTTCTTCGATGAAATGGAGTTTGTCATCTATATGAATTTCATCCGTGGGAATAATAAGTGATTCGTCTGAAAGACACTTTTTAAGATTTAACACATGAAAAGTGTCATGAACGTTATTAAGTGTTTTAGGCAGTTTCAACTTATATGCAACTATTCCAATCTTCTCCAAGATTTCATATGGTCCTATGTACCTCGGGCTAAGTTTTCCTTGCTTCCCGAATCTAACTATGCCTCTCCAACGCGAGACCTTTAATAGCTCTTGTCGCCAATCTCAAAGGATAATGCTTTGCGGCGTTCATCCGCATAACTTTTCTTTCTATCATGAGCTGCTTTAATACGGTCTTGAATTTTAAATATTTTATCCGTAGTTTCTTGAATTAATTCTGGACCTATCATTTGTTTGTCGCCTATTTCTGCCCAACATAACGGAGATCGACATTTACGTCCGTATAATGCTTCAAATGGAGCAGCTTGAATACTCGTGTGATAACTATTATTATATGAGAACTCCACTAAAGGCAAGTGAGTATCCCAATTTCCGCCTAAGTCAATCACACAAGCACGAAGCATATCTTCTAATGTTTGAATGGTGCGTTCACTTTGGCCATCTGTTAGGGGATGAAAGGCCGTACTTAGATCTAAGAGAGATCCGAAAGCGTTTAGAAAAGATTGCCAAATTCTTGATATAAAATGACCATCTCGATCAGAGATTATAGAAACAGGTACTCCATGTCTTGCCACAATCTCTTTTAGATAAAGTTCGGCTAACTTCTCGATTTTTTCTTTCTCACATACCGGCAAAAAGTGAGCTGATTTAGTTAGTCGGTCGACAGTTACCCAAATCATGTTGTGACCATGTGAGGTCCTAGGTAATTTTATTATGAAATCCATAGAAATTTGTTCCCATTTCCAAGTGGGAATTTTAGGTTGTTGTAACAATCCTGAAGGTTTTTGGTGTTCGGCCTTAATTTTTGCACACATTAGACATTTCCAACATAAATTGCAATATCTCTCTGAAGATTAGGCCACCAATAGAATTCTTTAAGATCGGATACATTTTATCCGCTCCGGGATGTATCGAATATTTGGACTTATGGGCTTCATCTAGAATTAGGTTCCACATATTACCGAAAAGAGGAACCCAAATTCTGTTTGCAAAATACAAAGTTCCGTTCTCATTTGGTTCTAATTGTTTTTCCATACCTCTAAGCATTTCTGCTTTAGAATTTCCACTCTTTAGGGCTTCCTGTTGAGCGTCGTGAATTGAGAGGTAAGGTTATTGTGAATGGTGAGTCTTCATGATCGTACACGAAGAGGTTTCACTCGTACCTTTCGACTTAGTGCATCCGCGACAACATTCGCCTTGCCCAGATGGTATATAAGTTCACAATCATAGTCATTCAACAATTCAAGCCAACGTCTTTGGAGCATATGTAACACTTTCTGGTTAAATATATGTTGAAGACTTTTGTGATCGGTAAAGATTGTGCACTTGGTGCCGTAAAGATAATGACGCCAAATTTTTAACGCAAATACCACTGCACCTAACTCTAGGTCATGTGTGGTATAGTTCTTTTCATGAACTTTTAATTGGCGTGATGCATATGCAATAACTTTCTCTCGTTGCACTAATACGCATCCTAAACCTTGATGTGATGCATTGCAATAAACTACAAAGTCGTTCGTGCCATCCGGAAGTGATAGAATTGGTGCATCACAAAGTTTATCCTTAAGCAGTTGGAAAGCTTCTTCTTGTTTTCTCCCCAATCAAGCTTTTTAAACTTTCTGAGTTAGGGAGGTTAGTGGTTGAGCGATCTTCGAGAAATTTTCAATGAATCTTCGATAATAACCCGCCAATCCTAAAAATTGGCATACTTCGGTGGATGTCTTAGGTGCGTTCCAATTCTTAATGGCTTCTATCTTTAATGGATCGACATGTATGCCTTCCTCGTTGACTACACGTCTGAGAAATTGGACTTCACGAAGCTAAAATTCACACTTAGAGAATTTTGCATACAATTTCTCCTTCTTTAACAACTCAAGAATGGTCCTAAGATGATGTTTGCGATCCATCTTATTTCGTGAATATATCAATATGTCATCAATAAATACTATCACGAATTTATCAAGGTAAGGCTTGCACACACGGTTCATTAAGTCCATGAACACCGCCGGTGCATTTGTTAGACCGAATGGGATAACAAGGAACTCGTAGTGACCGTAACAGGTTCGGAATGTTGTCTTTGGTATACTTTCTTCCTGCACTCTAAGCTGATGGTATCCAGACCTTAAGTCAATCTTTGAGTAAAAACTTGATCCTTGAAGTTGATCGAACAGATCATCGATCCTCGGTAACGGATACCGATTCTTGATCGTGAGTTTGTTCAATTCTCGATAATCTATGCACATTCTAAAGCTTCCATCTTTCTTCTTCACGAATAGAACTGGAGCTCCCGAAGGTGAGAAAATTGGTCTAATAAAACCTTTGTCTAAGAACTCTTGAAGTTGTGTGGACAACTCTTGCATTTCTGAAGGAGCTAATCGGTAAGGAGATTTTGCTACAGGTGCAGCTCCTGGAATCAGGTCTATGCGGAATTCGACTTGTCGTTGTTGTAACACCCTGTAAAATCGTGTCCAATACTATAGCGACACGTGTCATATTTTTATTTTAAAGTCTATTAAAGACTAACAAGGACTAAAAGCGTCAACATACTCAAACTAAGTCTCTGAGTGATCTTCTGATGTCAACATGCATAAACCGAGCCTCTGAGTGACCATTAGTGTCAACATGCTCAAAATATAGCCTCTGAGTGACCATTAGTGTCAACATGCTTGAAATATAGCCTCTGAGTGACCGTTATGGCAACATGCCCAGCCTCTGAGTAACATCGGAGTCAACATGCTTAAAATGAGCCTTTGAGTGATCTTTTACGAAGTCCTAACTCTCATATGTCCCAATTGTTAGACTAGAGGGATTAAATCATTATATAAAAGTTGGACATTGGAGGGGTTAAAAGTGTCAACATGTTAATTTACACCTCTAAGTGACCTTTTAACGAATCGAGAGCTCGACAATGTCCGGCATAATCCCGGGTATGCCAAGTATTGGCTACGGAGGGCTAAAAGTGCTAAAAAGGTGTTTTAGAAGGTTTTAAGGGGTTTAATAAGTTGAGGGGCTAAATGTGACGAATTTTGAAACCTGACATATGGCGCTCGCGGGGCGCGAGAGGCATGGCCTTGGCCTCTGGCGGGGCGCGGGAGTCCAGTGTCTGCAGAAAATTTCCTTGGCCACCACACAAAGGTGCCAAAAACCATTAAATCGAAACCAGGGACTTTCAAACAGCTATGCCACATTTTAGGACACTTTTAAGCCTCCTCTTACACCCCTTAACACCTTGCATCACCTCCTTCAAGCTCTCCAACTATAAATAGGTGCAAAGGTTCAACCTTTGAACTTGCACCTTTCGGATTTTCAACTCTATCTCCCTCCTCTGGAAGTTCCTAACTGAAAGCAGCATCCAACTTAGTTCTATTGCATTCTAGGAACCTCTTGTAAGTGTTCCTTCCTCTTGCATTTTCGTTTATAGGCTTTTATAGCCAAAAGTCAAGCATTTTACGGAAAACGCCTTGACTTTCGGTTAAGACCATTATGGTCCAGCCATTGTTCGAAATGAACATGGATAAGTGATCGTAATAAGGTAGGTGTTAGTCCCTATAAAGGGCACCTCCTGAAGATCACGTTTGCTAGACCAATTGACGGGTCAAGGTTATGATATTAAAAAGTCAAACAGGCCATTTTTCGGAAAAATCATAAATTAATATTATATATGTTATGAAACCTATTTTGACACTTAAACAAGTTGGTAATAATTATTAGAACATGTAAGACCATGTTCAGCTCGTCAATTTCAGTTCTAGGGTCGGTTCGCAACCGAAAGTCGCGAAGTTTGACTTCTGCTTTGACTTTCAATTCTGACCCGATTTAGATTAGTTACCTACTGATATAAAGTTGCATTATGATCTTAATATAATGTAGCATAACCCTCTGAGATTATATTACATGATCATAATCAGAATCTGAGTTTATTCACAAGTTCCGTAACTATGCCATTTTGACTAAAATGCCCATGTTTTGCATAAAATAAGGTTTAAAAGATAATGAACTTGAAAATAAGTTTCCTACTAATGAAATATTATAAGTAGGATTATTTGGGATATTAAATCAGATTATAAACTGAGTTTATGAACAAGTCCTTGTAATATGTCGGTAAATGACAATAAAGCCCTTATAGCTTATAAAATGGTTTTAATCATGTCTTTTCGAGGTAAATATTTTACCTACTGATAAGTTATATAAATAACATATCTAAGACATTTTAATTTGACCTTAACATCGGTTTTCATTAAACATCGCATAAATCGTCATTTTACGACATAAGCGTCGTTTCGGCGCATAGTATGGTTTTAAACCATAACTATCAACCAAGACTTGTTACCTACTGATTTAAAAACTTATTTTAAGTATTTTTACAGTAGGTACATGATACAAACTCAGAATCCCAAATAATTTATAAACTATGTGTAAAATGACCAAAATGCCCCTTCAGTGCATAGTTTGGTCATAAAATATAAATTACACATATAATGATATCCTACTGATATTATATCATAAATAAAATATTTTTTCCAAAATATTTATAATTAACATTTAATTATATTCAAGTTCCTTTTATACGGTATGAAATTACCAAAATGCCCTTATGAGGCATAGTTTCATTTTAAAACCTTAACGGGCATATAAGTGGATATCCTACTGTTATTACAACTTAATTAAAGTATAATGGCATATAGAACTTGTCCATGACTTATCCGGTTACCTATTATCGCTTATAAGCGTACGGTTGATTATACGTAACTAGTTTACGGAATTTAACCAAAACGGGTTTAACCTTATCATTTTAAAACTCAAAATCCAGAATGATAATTGTTTACCAAATTTATACAAGTCAAAGTACTTGTCGGGTTTAAACTACATTCTATCCGATCATCGTTTAATCAAGTCGTATAATTTTGATCCTGTACACTACTCGGTCTAAGTTATGACTTAAATAAGACCATTAGTATTTAATTGGTTAGCTTATGCCATAATCCAGACTAGAGCCTTCCAGTAAATGCTATCTGCACTTAGATCATTTTGGATACGGCTAAGATATTAAATCTTGCATTTTAAATCAAGACTAGCTCAGGTAAATACTCTTGACTTATTTTCCCTATACGGCTTGGGATACAGTAAATTATTACCGTTTGGTCGGAAATGGGATCAATCGAATGTTGGATTGTGGCTAGTAAATCCGCATATTCTGTTGTAATAATTTGTTTGATAACTTAAACATCGGGGGTTAAATTACCGTGTTCTGGATATCCTCGGCTCATTACATTAGATAATGGCCACGACCTTAGCGCGGGGTGTAGGCATACACCTGACAGACGCTCAAATTCAAATTACCCAAGACGTTGGGGATGACTCCTCCGTGAGTTCTAAGTGGTGTGTATTTAATAATATCTCGTCTCTGTACTGGGCCCTGTATGTATGGACAAACATGTGAATCTGTTAAAAAGGTTACAAAGTAACTTTCCCAAGTTACAAAAAGATTTGTGCCATGTGCACTTAAATCTAATCTCTAAAATGTTTTTAAAATGAGTCAGTCGGGTGTATTTACAAGCGAAAGCTAACGTATTTTCAAAAGACTAAGCTGCAGGTACAATACGAAACAGGCTGGAAGATGCTCGGTAGTGAAATAAGAGATTGCAATCTTTGATCGCCTAAGTTGTTTATATTCTTCTTTACATTATGATCCGCTGACTTTATACCCTATATTATTGTATTCGAACATTTGCTTGTAATAGTAATTTTACTCCAAGACTTCCGCTGTGCCGTATTTAATTGACTATGATGTTATCAACTTACGTCACAATACTCCCCACCCGGGCCCACCGGTGTGTGGATTTGGGATTGGGAATCCGGGATGTGACAGGTTGGTATCAGAGCCAACGTTTGAGAGAATTAAACACTAACCTTCTTGTGTTTAATCTCAAACTTACACGAGCACATTCCTTGACTTCCGAGTCTAGGCATTGACCTAGGATTACTCATTTCATTATTAAGTTACTAGTATTGTTTTTTAATTGCTTTTTAACAGGATAATGCGCCACATGTACGAGGAAGAGGAAAAGGACCAATGAGGGGAGACCTTCAGGACATAATCCCCCACATCCACATCACCCGAAAAAGTATGAGGACTCGGGAGATTCATGGCCATTTGCCCAACATTCGCCTACCCACACTCAAAGTTCTTACCACTCATACCATTCGCACCACTCTCACCACTCTCATCATTTTTACCATGATGAGTCTTAATCCAAACCAATATTTAAATACACCTCCAGCCGATCAAAATCAGTTGGACCAACCAAACCCCATTGACGAGGACTCCGACCCGGAGGTGCCGCCGACGGGATCGCATACGCATTCAATTGAAATCTCAAGCGATTCAAACTCCTATGCCGGATCGCCTTACCAAGGTCCTAATGAGTGGGACCAATATTGGAACCAATTTACCTTGCCAATACTCCTTCCCATCACTCCCAACCACCTCCCATGCAAGAAGATGTGCACATGGAACCGGTGAAACAACCCCAATTGCCACCAGAACCGCCAAGGAGGAAAGAGGAGCACGTATGTCACTGCGTGCGGGCCAACGGTCGGGATTGCTGCCACCTTTGCCCAAACCTTACCCAACTATTCACAAGGACCCATAAATGGGTGGACCCTCTAATGCGTCACCTGTGGTGGAACCAACACCAACACCTACAGTTCAACCACCACCATCGGGTTATAGTAACCCAATCCCCACATATCCGGATACATTTGGATATGATCCTTTTAACCCGACTACACCAGTAGACTATCAAGCATGGTCGCATGACCCCTATATGCAAGTGGTTATGCACAATGCACTTTACCCGTCTCCTTTCCCACCTGCTTATCCACCGACTTGATATCCAACTTATGGGTACCAGTATTCGGTTATGCCACAACCGCAACCACGACCTCCGCCACCACTTGAGGCTATTAACGAAGTCTTAGAACGAATGAAAGAAATGCAACAACAAGCGGAGAAAACAGAGAAGAAGATGAACAAGTTCTTCAAGAAACTCTCCAAGCTGGTTAAGGAAAAGAAGGACGAGTGAAGTCTCTTCTAATATATGTTAGTCCCTGCGAGGACATAGTTATTTCTTTAGTCCCTGCGTGGACATTTTGTTTCTATAGTCCTTGCATGGATAATTTATATCATTTTGTTTCTAGTATTGTAATTTCTATTAAAATTTAATGAAGTATTTTGGAATTATATATATGCATTCATCCTCTTTAAACGAGCGTCTGGATTTTACTCGAAATTTATGCTCTGCGATATAATTCCAGAAAGATCTTAATGGTTTTTATTAGCCAAGTGGCGCAGACCACATAATTGGCCAACCTTATAAAAGATAGTTAAGGACAAAAGGGCCTTCTATCATGATAGTTAAAGGAAGTTATCCTTCTATCCAGAGGTGGTGGACTTAAGTTCAAGCCTCCAAGTCGTAGGTCAATGCGACCTGGACTATTATTCAACCATTAAGGTACTCTTATGTTAACTTTCAGGAATTTTCTACTCCTGGTAGTGTGACTTGAGGAACCACACTAGCCATCAAGGTAATGGACTATGTCCTAACCTTATATAACCTATGTGATCAAATTTGATCCCGGCTAAATATCATCAGTGTGATGATTAAACATCCATTAGTGATGTATTGCCCTTGGGGCTATGATTAAACATCCATTAGTGATGTATTTCCCTTGGGGCTATGATTAAACATCCATTAGTGATGTATTGCCCTTGGGGCTACGATTTAAACATCCATTAGTGATGTATTGCCCTTGGGGCTATGATTAAACATACATTGGTGATGTATTGCCCATTGGGGCTATGATTAAACATACATTAGTGATGTATTGCCTTTGGGCTATGATTAAACATCCATTAGTGATGTATTGCCTTTGGGGCTATGATTTATGTCCATTAGTGACAGCCAATGTGCCATATTTTTGTCCATTAGTAACAAGCTATGTGCCATATTTTATGTCCATTAGTGACAGCCTATGTGCTATATTTTATATCCATTAGTGATAGGCTTATGTGCCATATTTTATGTCCAGTAGTGACAGGCCTATGTGCCATATTTTATATCCATTGTGACAGGCCTATGTGCCATATTTTATGTCCTTCGAGAAAACCTTATGAGCTAAATATAATTTTCAATTATGACAATGACAGTTGTGACAATGCGATCCACTGTCCAATAAAATATGGACTATGTCTAGATTGTAATTTGCCTTTAATGGTCCTATTGAGACCTAGGCCAAAAAAAATAGATATAATAAGCCTAAGAGTTATGATGTTATTCCCACTAGCTTAATTAGGCAATGGATTGTTATATCCAATGTTTGAAGCCAATATGGTTATTAATACCATGGCTAAGGGAAGTTTTATTGGTGTATAGAACCAAGCTCAAAGAATGGCCAACTCGGATGACTCACAAAGTAGCCACCGAGATGTTAACTCTAATAACGCAGAAAACAGAGCCATTAATAATGACGACTTCCAAGCTCGCATTGATGCAGCTATTGAAAAGGCCATGGGAAAGGCCATAGAAAAGCTTAAAGAGTCGAGTGCTACTTGCTCTAGACCATTATCGATTACCCCATCTTCAGCTTATAAGGAGAGCTCTGTTCACTCGTCGAATGCGAAGAGTGAACAAAAGAAAATGGATTTTGCTGATAGGTCCCGTTCTGTTAAAGACGGATGTACCAATAAATACTTCGTCTCCTGCAAGCCCCGAGATTTTAATGGGAGAAGAGAGCTGTGGAACCCCAAAGTGGCTGGATGAGATGGAGACAATCATAAATCAGCAGCTGTGTTGATAAGGATGTGGTCAAATATGTATTACAGTCCTTTAAGTGCGATACCCTAATCTGGTGGAAAGCTGTGATCCAATCTATGGGTAAAGTCCACCTGTACAACTTAGGATGGCCCAAGTTTGTCGAATTAGTCAAGGAAACTTATTGCCCACCTTATGAGGTGGAGAAAATTAGAGACAGACTTTTTGTCTCTTTCAATGAAGACCCTAGATTGTCGGAAGTACGTTTCAGACTTTAACTCCCTATCCAGGTTAGTTTCCTATCTGATCATCCCTGAAACCAAACGCATTGTGTGTTTTATCAATGGGTTAGCTCCTGATGTTAAGGGCATGGTAAAGGCTGCTCAGCCTAGTACCTATAGGTCCATTGTTGACCTATCTCTCTCCCTTACTCTTGATCTAGTAAGGCAAAAATCAGTTAAGACTGAAACTTACGGGAAAAGAAAGAGAGAAGATGACAACTCCCAAAGGTTTAATAAGAAAAATAAAGGGAGATTTGGATTCAAAAGGAACCAAGACAAGTCGGCTGTGACACTAACATGTAAAACTTGCAACCACAGACACTGGGGACAGTGTAGTTATGATGCCCAAGCCAGACCCTGTGGTATATGTAAGAGAAAGGGGCAAAAGACCTTAGAATGCAAGGATCTTAAGGATGCTGTCTGCTACATCTGCAATAAAAAAGGGCATATTAAGACTAACTGCCCTAAGAATCTTAAGAATAATAAGGCGAAGCTTGGAGAGGCCAAGAAGGGGAATGCTCGCGCCTTTCAGATGACTGCAAGAGAGGCTATTAATGACAACAATATCATAATAGGTACACTCCTCATTAACGATATTTATGCTAGAGTTCTTTTCGATTTGGGTGCAGATAAATCTTTTGTTGATCATAAGTTTAGTAAACTACTAAACTTACCTATAAGAACTCTAGATAAAACTTACGAGATAGAACTTGCTGATGGAAGATTTGAAACAGCATCTTCCATTCTTGATGGAGGTTTCATATCCATTAAGAAATCATCCATTCCTACTCTCTTTTGCCAATGAAATTGGAGGGGTTCGATATAGTTTTAGGCATGGATTGCTTATCTCGTAACCAAGCCTGCATTGCCTGCGATAAGAAACTCATCGAAATTAAAACCCCATCGGTGAAATAATTACCATCCCTGGAGACTCGCACTACGGATTGCCAGACAAGGTGTCGTTATTTAAGGCATCCAAGTGTTTAAGGGAAAAGGGTTGTGTCATTTACATAGCACAAGTAACTATTAATGAGCCTAAGCCAATATTGAAGACCTCCCAGTTATCTTGGAGTATTCCGATGTCTTCCCCGAGGAATTACCAGGCCTACCTCCGGACAGGCAAGTGAATTTAGAATTGATATCCTGCCAGGATTAGCATCTGTTGCCAGAGCTCCATATAGGCTAGCACCAAAAGAAATGAAGGAGTTTAGGACACAATTAGATGAACTCTTAGAGAAAGGCTTATTACAGCCTAGTTCCTCGCCTTGGGGAGCTCCTATCCTCTTTGTTAAGAAGAAAGACGGTTCAATGCGAATGTGCATTGATTACCGTGAACTGAACAAGATAACAGTCAAGAACCATTATCCATTACCCAGGATCGACGATTTATTCGACCAACTTCAAGGGGTGAGTTATTTCTCCAAGATTGATTTAAGATCTGGATATCATCAGCTGAAGGTTAGAAATGAAGATGTTCCTAAAACCACCTTCAGGACCAGATATGGTCATCTTGAATTCTTGGTGATGCCTTTTGGGCTCAAAAATGCACCTGCAGCATTCATGGATCTCATGAATAGAGTCTACAAACCATATTTGGATAAGTTTGTATTGTCTTCATAGACGACATACTTATCTATTCTCGTAATCAAGTTGATCACGAGAAACATCTTCGGTGCATCTTAGAACTGTTAAGGCAATAGAAGCTTTATGCTAAATTCTCTAACTGTGAGTTCTGGCTTAGAGAAGTCTAATTTCTTGGACATATGGTAAGTGAGTGTGGTATCCAAGTGGATCCCGCCAAAATAGAGGCCATAATGAATTGGGAAGTACCTAAAACACCATCAGAGATTCGAAGTTTCCTAGGATTGGCCGGTTATTATAGGAGGTTCATTGAGAACTTCTCAAGGATAGCCACTCCTTTAACTATCTTGATCCGTAAGAATGTTAAATTTAACTTGGGTCCAAAACAACAAGAATCCTTTGAGATTCTAAAACACAAATTGAGCAGTGCTCCTGTGTTATCTCTACCTGAGGGTGTTGAAGACTTTGTTGTTTATTGTGATGTGTCGCACACTAGCATGGGCTATGTGCTAATGCAAAAAGGCAAGGTAATTGCTTATGCATCACGACAGTTAAAGGTGCACGAAAGGAATTACACCACCCATCATTTGGAATTGGGTGCCGTTGTATTTGCACTAAAGCTGTGGAGACATTATTTATGTGGCACAAAGTGTATTATATACACTGACCATAAGAGTCTCCAGCATTTGTTCAATCAGAAAGAATTGAACATGCGACAACGGCGTTGGATGGAAACACTTAATGATTATGATTTCGAAATTCGCTAGCATCTGGGCAAAGCAAATATAGTTGCTGATGCCTTAAGTCGCAAGGAACAGATTAAACCTACAAGGATTAACGCCAAGAGCATTGGGCTCAGAAATAGCTTAAGTGAGAAGCTATTAGATGCACAAAAGCAAGCTCTATTAGAAGCTAATGCTCCTAATGAAG
The DNA here is from genome assembly GCA_947069175.1 of Scalesia atractyloides. Lineage (NCBI taxonomy): Eukaryota > Viridiplantae > Streptophyta > Magnoliopsida > Asterales > Asteraceae > Scalesia > Scalesia atractyloides. The sequence goes on from CAMTDV010000020.1 coordinate 48,331,520, forward strand.
GATTAGGCGGAACTGTTGATCAGTTAACACCTGGAAAGAATGGAATCCTTAGCTTTAATGAGAGAATATGGGTTCCAATATTTGTAGGGCTTAGGGATCTAATCCTCCAAGAAGCGTGATACGTGGTCGAAAACCGATGATGAAACAAAGTTAAGTTTATATTTTTACGTGACTTTTCGTTTCGAATGGCCTACTTTTGATTAGAATTGTGTTTTGCAGGTCTAACGGAGTTTAAGGAGCTATTCGGGAGCTTTACGAAGCATCGGGGAGCGAACGGGATCAACCGGGAATTGGAAATGAAGAAAATGGAAACCAAGAGTTGGGCTTAGCGTCACCGACGCCCAAATGGGCCGTCGGTGACGCCCCTTGGTTATTCGCGTCGGCCAGAAACTCGCGTAGACAGCCTATTAAGGCGTCGGCAGAAAACGGAAAATCTAGAGGGCGTCGCCGACGCCCTCCAGAAAGTGCTATCGCTGAAATTCAATTTGAACGGGTTTTAACTTGTGTTTGACCATTTTTTGGAGGAGTTACGAGATTTGGAGTTTAAAAACACTTCTTGGAGCCAAGAACACCCCCAACCCTCAAATCCAATTGATTCCAATCATCCATCATCATCCGAATCATCACATTCGATCATAACCCTAACCTACCGCAATCACCTTCATCATCCTCCATCCAATTCCATCTTCCATCCCAAACCCAACCACCATCATCCTCACTTTCAAGGTTTCAAGATGTTCGTGATCAAGCTCCAATCATCCAGTGATCGTGTTCCGTTCACCATGAGCGGCTAATTCTCGAGGGTTTCACCCCGGTGTAGGTTATGTAAGTTCTAAGGTTTAACATTGTTTTGAGTTTTGATTTGTGACAAATTATGATTTGATTTGAAAACCTAAGATAATTGTCTCACATTGGTATTGTATTTGTGAATTTTTGAATGAGTTATGAAATTTGACTTTGCGAAATGTTTATGTGCGATTATGCCTTGTCTAGGTTAGTATTTACATGTTCTTGGTAATGAAGTGCATAGTAGTCCGTTGTCTATAACGTCGATAGCTTTTGGCACCTAAACGACGTAACACTAAACTCGTTGATCTTTGTTGCAATTGAATTGAAACTAAAACGTTTAGGAACCCTAGGATTTGCATTACCAAACTGGGTGAGAACCTTGTTTCAAACCATTGTTTTAACCAAGTAATTAGTCTTCATGCAATTGTTTAATTTAGCGTTTAAGTAATCAAACCAATTTTTTTCGGATCAATCGACACCTCTTCAAACCAAACCAAATTAATCAACCTTATAGAAAGCTTCATAAAAAGTGAAATTTTTACTTAAAATCAATCACATCCATTCGGAAACCACAAACTCTTCATGGTTCGACCCCTTACTACCACTAACGCATTGTTAAGGGTAATTTGGGACTATAAATATTATCTTTGACCGGGGCACGACACCTTGATCAAATTTTGGCGCCGTTGTCGGGGAGTTCGTGCGCTTTGCAGGATTTGCTTGATTGTGTGATTAACTTTTTAAAGTGCTTGTTTCTTTATATCGTCTTTGCTTTTGTGTTACGCGAGTGTGTTACTTGTGAAGGTTACAGGTAGTGCATGCATACACGCAATTCCGGGAGGACCTCGTCGTTAGTGTTCGAACCGGAGATCGAGCGGGTCTTTAGAAGGAACCTAGCCAACTGGTTAGAGGCAATCCTTGTCTCTAATCCATCCAACACCAACTCACCACCTACACCATATTTTGGACCATTCCAATGGATCCACAAAACTCCAACCAACCCAACAACCAAAACCAATATCACGATTACCCACCCCAAAACCAAAACACCCAAAATCATCAATCGGGGGGTGGTAACAACTCAAGACCACCAACACCACCATTCCAACCTCGTACCCGAAACCAAAACAATCGCCAACGCACACCCACACCTCCACCTCAAAACCAAAACCGACAAAACCCATTACCACCCAATCTCAACAACCGAAATGTTAACGCCAACCGGGGGTTAATCAGAATCGTGGCATTCCCACGAACGAAGCCCAATTTCTCAATCTTGATGATTTGAGAAACAATATTCCCGACGATGCACCATATAGCTTCCCCAGTTATCAATCACCAGAACATGTGAGTATTCATTCGGAGTACTCGGATGATGGCGGGAATTATAATGAGCGGTTTGAAGATGAAGCATGGGGGAATGGTAATGAGGAGAACTTTTATCATGCTCGAGGTTTTGATTATGAAGATGTTGGCTATCAAAATGCCAACTATGTGGGGAATGATGAAGGTTATGGCTACGAGTATGGTCGAAATGACGGTTACGAAAACAACCGTCAACCATGAAACAATTGAAGGAACTGGAATAACGGGAACTACAATAACAATCAAAATGTTAGTCGTATCCGGATTCCACAATTTGTGGGCGGTGGTAATCAAGGAAGTGATAGGGGTGGTGATAGAAGAGGTAACCAAAGACCGGGAATCAAGAAGTTAATGGTCCACGCCGTCAACCACAACAACAAGAACCCCGAGGAGTGAATGGTTGGTTTCGACGGTGGTCACCGAAAATGATTCACCTATTGTGCCTACACCTCGAGGGAGGCGATCATTCGAATGCAAGCCGAACTACATCAACATTCTACCTCACTTTAATCGTAGGGCACATGATGAACCGTATACCCACTTGGCGGAATTTTCTGCCATTTGTAGTACTATTGGGGGCCACAACTTTGAGATTGCAGAAGTGAAGTTAAGACTCTTTCAGTTTTCGTTGAAAGACAAAGCAAAACAGTGGTTCCTCACGCTTCCGGCAATAGTATTCGCACTTGGGAAAAAATGCAACAAGTGTTTCTTGACGAATACTATTCGATAGAAAAGACCGACGATGCAATAGATGAAATTCCGTCATTCAGACAATTATCGGGTGAGTTGTTACATGAGGCACTTGCTCGATTCAAGGAGTTGGTTCGAAAAATGCCCTCACCATCAAATTCCTAGATGGGAATTGTTAAAGTGTTTCGTACAGGGATTAGATGCAGAAGATCATAAGTACTTGCAATCGGCAAGTACGGTACGTTGTTGAACAACCACGAGGAAGATGATTAGGAATTTTTGAGAGGATGAGTAAGAACTCCAAGGCCGTGGCTATGGCGGACCGAACTAAAAAGCATCCAATCTCAAAGTCTTGGCTCGACCGCGATACAAGTTCTAAGGACCAGATTGAAACATTAGAAGGGAGTTGGCCCGTATGAAGAAAAAAGAGGTGGGTTTGGTATAGTTTACCGTGTGTGAAGAATGTGGTGACCTCGGTCACCGGGCTGAGAATCGTCAAGTTATTTTGGCACACACTCTCGAAGAGGTATGCCAAGTGTATGAAGATAGAAAACAGTTTGATATGAACTCCAACATTACCATCTGGGTTTGAGAAATCATCCCAATTTTCGGTATGGTAATGCTTCGAATCAAATGAACCCGAATTTCCAATCGGGAAATCAAGGTGGTGGTCAAGGATGACCGACATACCAAAACCGCCAAAGTGGTAATTTGGGCGGTTACCAACGAAATTACAACCAAGGGGGTGGCCAAGGGTACAACAATGGGGAAAGTAATTATCAAAGGGGATACAACCAAGGCGTAGTGAGGGTGGTAATTCTAATTCTCAATCAGGTGGTGATGAACCGTTAAACTCCAAACTTGACACGGTCATGAATGCTATTAAAGATTCAAATCAAGAGATCAAGATGGAGATGAAGAAGGAGTTTGAGGTGCGAGACAAGTCGCACAAGGCATTGGAAAAACAAGTTGGTCAACTTGCAGAAGAAATGGCTCAAATGAGAGGAAATGGAGGACGACTCCTAAGTGACACCACAATGAACCTGAAGCATCAAAGTTCAAGCATGAATAATGTGAGGAATGTGCACATTAGCGCAGTAAGTCTTCTTTCAAATAATAAGGTTTATAGTGTCGAAAGCATTCCACCACCATAATTTGTTGATGCTTTAGTGGAAGTTGTAGGCGATGAGTCGGGAAGTAAAAATGAGCAAGAAACGATTTCACAAATTATAAGCGAAAAAGTAACTAAAAAATCTTTTGGTGAAAGTTGTTTAAATGAATTGCATGCTAGGGCCGATGATATAGGTGTGGAGTTTAATACCATCCCGTACCCGTTGGCTCTATTAAAACCAATTAGTGCATCAAGGTTTGAAAAACGGTGCCCACCAAAGGACGAAAGGTGGGAAAATTTTAAACAAGCAAAATTAATTTGTCGTTACTTGATGACATCAAAAAGGTCCCGGCTCATGTCGAATGCTTGAAGGAGTTAAGCACCAAAAAACGACACAACAAACTACCCGAACCGGTTGATTTAATATCTCATGTTAGTGCCGTTTTATCGAGTGCCATCCCCCAAAAAGCTCAAGATCCGGGAGACCCTTTGATTCCAACCCAAATTGGTAAATTTAAAATTAAAAGGGCGCTCCTAGATCTTGGAGATTGCGTGAGCCTCTTGCCTGGGAGTCTATACGACCAATATGATTTTTGTCCTTTGAAAAAGTTTGACATTCCCGTAGTGTTGGCTGATCAGACTCCCACGCACCCAAGGGGGATGGTGGAAGATGTGATAGTGAAGGTTGAAGATTGCTACTACCTAGTTGACTTTTTGGTCGTTGACTATGTTGGGTGTGTTGAGGATACACAACCGATAGTCATACTAGGTAGGCCGTTTCTGGCAACTGCTAATGCCATAATAAACTGTGCAATGGGAACGACAAGCATGCAATTTGGGGACCGGGAACTAAATTTGAATGTTTTTCCTAAATTTAGTAACTTTATTGGTGAGGATAAGTGTCCTAAGGTGGACATGAATCCGAACAAAAAGATGTGTGCTATAGTTGGTAGGTTTGAAGAAATAAAGAAGAAGCCGGTCAAGAAGAAGGTGAAGAAGTCACCTCAACAGAAAACAGAAGAGGAGAGGTTGAGAAGGTTTGGTCCATTTGGGACCAAATGGTATGAATCGCCGGTGGGTAATATGGGAGAGTTTGTGGGTGACAAGCATTCCGTTCGACCACCATGAGGTGGTATGTCATTTGTTGTTGTACTTTTCTTTTGTTTCTTTATAAGTTTTGTTCTTTTTTATCTTTTAGTCCTCTTGTAATATTTGTATTTCTTTTGTTTAGTAGTAAATGAACTTCGTGGGTGTGTTCCCTAGATAACCCTCACGAGACCTACTCGTCCTCCCGAGCTTTCGGGAGGTTTAAAGGGCTTGTTGCATGTGCTAAATGCAAAGTGTTTCCTAAGAAAATTAGTTAGGTTTGTTGTTGTTGTAAAATATTTTTCCACAAAGTCAAAGTTGAATAAAAATATGGCTTGGTAAATTCCTTATAAAAATGGTAGAACTAGGTAACTAACAAGTTTTGATGGTTGTGAGAATCTTGCTTCTACAGGAGGGTTGAGATTTGTGGGTACATTATGTTCGCGAGATGACCATTTTTGTTGAAGAATGGAAGGCACACGAGGAATGAGCGAAAACCAGGTGCATACGTTTCTTTTTAGCTTTGATTTTTTTAGTTAGTAATAAGTGGATTTTATTTTGTATTTTATTTTTCAGGGTGAAAGTTTGGAAGGTTAGCCGTGTCACATCCCTTGTGCATTTTTAATAGCTCTATTCTTACAGATTGAGGACAATGTTAATCTCAAGTGTGGGGATGGAGAGAAAAAGCTTTTCAATTTTGACCCTTCATTTAAACACTACACATTGAGGACAATGTTGACTTCAAGTGTGGGGATGGGGAAAATTTCAAAAAAATTTCAAAATGTCTTTGTTTGAAGCAATTTAAAAAGCACAAGTAACTAAGTTAATGAGGGATGATATAACTCATGTGGTCTTTTGTTATGGTCAAGTTGAAATTAATAACATGGCGGGTATTTAGTGGGTGGTTATTTGGGAATAATCCGCCTAAGAAACTTGCATTTTATACATATCACATACCATACCTTCTATATGTGAGATTTTGAGCCACTTTTACATATCATATATGCATATATTTCTTTGGTTGAGTGGACCATTAGTCATGTATTGTAGAACTTGAAATTTTTGATATGTTTGAGACCATAGACCGAATATGAGCACAAGAATGATTAAGGCATTAGGTAAACCTTTTTTACTTTGCACCAGTTATTTACCCTTACCCGAAATCAATCCCTTAGTCGCCAATTTTGAGCCTAAACCCTTCGTTTGATCAACCCATTTAGCCCTTGACTGTTGAACCTTTTATTTTTTAACACGTGGATGAAAACTTATTTAGGATTAGTTGTAAAAAACAGAATAAAATTGAGAAAAAAAAAAAGAAAACCGTATGTATTGATAGTTTGTTGAATAAAAGCCGAAAAACTGTTGCCTCTTAGCTTATTGTTTCGTAGTCGTTGTGTTAGAATAGGTGTTTTTGTGATAAAAATCGAGTTTTCATCACCTTAGACACTTTTAAAAAATATCCTATTCAATACCCTTATCCTAGCCCCAATACAACCCGTTCAAGACATTTTGACTTGTGCTTAATATTTGTGTTCGGTGGTGGAGAATGATTGAGTTGAAGCTTATGCGGTCATGTGTTCTAATCGGTTTGTGTGATTATATCAAAAGTGCTAATACATCAATTATTAGCCAATTTCTAAGCCGAGTTGAGAGAACATTGTGAGGGATGTGTATGAATTGTGAGTTTTCAAGGGCGGGTTAATCTTGGATAACCATTTTTATGTGTTAATCATGTTAACGTTAAATATTTTGAAAATGATAAAATTATGAACCGAGTATGACATTAGACCTTAACTCATGTCTCAAGAATGGGAAGTGTGTTCCTCATTCGACCTACGTGAAAGTGAAAGACAGATTTGCTTGAGGGCAAGCAAAAGACAAGTGTGGGGATGTGATACGTGGTCAAAAACCGATGATGAATTGTATTTAAGTTTCTGTTTTTACGTGACTTTTGGTTTCGAATTGCCTACTTTTGATTAGAATTGTGTTTTGCATGTCTAACGGAGTTTAAGGAGCTATTCGGGAGCTTTACGAAGCATCAGGGAGCGAACGGGGTCAATCGGGAATTGGAAATGAAGAAAATGGAAACCAAGAGTTAGGCTTAGCATTGCCGACGCCAAAATGGGTCATCGGCGACGCGCCTTTGTTATTCGCGTCGGCCAGAAACTCGCGTAGACAGCCTATTAAGGCGTCGGCAGAAAACGGAAAATCTAGAGGGCGTCGCCGACGCTCTCCAGAAAGTGCTTGACCATTTTTTGGAGGAGTTAGAGATTTTGGAGTTTAAAAACACTTCTTGGAGCCAAGAACACCCCCAACCCTCAAATCCAATTGATTCCAATCATCCATCATCATCTGAATCATCACATTCGATCATAACCTAACCTACCGCAATCACCTTCATCATCCTCCATCCAATTCCATCTTCCATCCCAAACCCTAACCACCATCATCCTCACTTTCAAGGTTTCAAGATGTTCGTGATCAAGCTCCAATCATCCAGTGATCGTGTTCCGTTCACCATGAGCGGCTAATTCTCGAGGGGTTCACCCCGGTGTACGTTTTGTAAGTTCTAAGGTTTAACATTGTTTTGAGTTCTGATTTGTGACACATTGTGATTTGATTTGAAAACCTAGATAATTGTCTCGCATTGGTATTGTATTTGTGAATTTTCGAATGAGTTATAAAATTTGACTTTGCGAAATGTTTATGTGCGATTATGCCTTGTCTAGGTTAGAATTTACATGTTCTTGGTAATGAAGTGCATAGTAGTCCGTTGTCTGTAACGTTGATAGATTTTGGCATCTAAACCACGTAACACTAAACTCGTTGATCTTTGTTGCGATTGAATTGAAACTAAAATGTGTAGGAACCCTAGGATTTGCATTACCAAACCGGGTTTGAACCTTGTTTCAAACTATTGTTTTAACCAAGTAATCTAGTCTTCGTGCAATTGTTTAATTTAGCGTTTAAGTAATAAAGCATTTTTTGTTGGATCAACTGACACCTCTTCAAACCAAACCAAATTAATCAACCTTATAGCAAGCTTCATAAAAAGTGAAATTTTTACTTAAAATCAATCACATCCATTCGCAAACCACAAACTCTTCATGGTTAAACCCTTACTACCACTAACGCATTGTTAAGGGTAATTTGGGACTATAAATATTATCTTTGACCGGGTGCGACACCTCGACCAAAGCGCATAACTCAAAGTACTCTGTTCACCCCGGTGGTGACAAGATGTACCAAGATTTAAAGAAGAATTATTGGTGGATGGGTTTGAAGAAATCCATAGCCACTTATTTAGCTAAGTGTCTGACGTGTTCGCAAGTTAAGGCCGAACATCAGAAGCCGTCAGGACTTCTACAACAATGGAAATTCCCACTTGGAAATGGGAAATGGTAACTATGGGTTTGATTACCAAGTTACCAAAGACCAAACGTGGTAATGACACGATTTGGTCATAGTGGATAGGCTGAATAATCAGCACACTTCTTGCCAATTAAAGAAATGTATAACTCCGACAAATTGACTAAGTTGTATGTGGACAAGATTGTGTCCCTACACGGGTGCTGGTATCTATTGTATCTGATAGAGATACTAGTACACATCTCACTTTTGGAAAAGTTTCCAACAATCGTTAGGCACAAGATTAAATTTTAGTACGGCTTACCATCCGCACACTGATGGTCAAAGTGAGCGTACTATCCAGACATCAGAAGACATGCTTAGGGCATGTGTGATTGATTTAGGTGGAAGTTGGGATGACCACCTACCCCTAATAGAATTCTCCTACAATAATAGTTATCATACGAGCATCAAGGTTGCTCCTTTAAAGGCCTTGTATGGGAGAAAGTGTCGAACGCTCATGTGCTGGGCAGAAGTTGGGAAGCCCAACTATCAGGACCAGAGATTTTCCTGGAAACCACGGATAAAATTGTGCAAATCCGTGATCGTCTCAAAGCTACCCGAGATAGGCAGAAGAGCTATGGTGACAAGAGGTGAAAACCTCTTAAGTTCCAAGAAGGGGGCAAAGTCATGTTAAAAGTGTCACCTGGAAAGGTGTGATGCGCTTGGGAAGAAGGGCAAGTTAAGCCCAAGATATATCGGACCATTCGAGATAATCGAATATGTCGGCACTGTAGCTTATAAGCTCAGATTGCCAGAGGAGCTTAGTGGAATTCATGATGTGTTCCACATCAGTAATCTTAAGAAATGTCTAGCTAATGAATCGCTAGCTATGTCACACAAAGATGTGCAAATAGATGAAAACCTGAGGTTCTTGAGAACCATTTCTATCGAGATCAACGGTTAAGAAGCCCCGAAGGAAATTAATACCTATAATAAAGGTTAAATGGGATGCCCTTCGAGGTCCCGAGTATACATGGGAGGTGAGTCCACTATGTGACAAAAGTACCCCCCATCTTTTTGAATAAAATTTCGAGGTCGAGATTTCTTTTAAGGGGTGAGGATGTAACACCTTGTAAAATCGTGTCCAATAATATAGCGACACGTGTCATATTTTTATTTTAAAGTCTATTAAAGACTAACAAGGACTAAAAGCGTTAACATGCTCAAACTAAGTCTCTGAGTGATCTTTTGTTGTCAACATGCATAAACCGAGCCTCTGAGTGACTACTAGTGTCAACATGCTCAAAATTTAGCCTCTGAGTGGCCATTATTGTCAACATGCTTGAAATATAGCCTCTGAGTGACCATTAGTGTCAACTTGCTAAACTTAGCCTCTGAGTGACCGTTGTGTCAACATGCCCAGCCTCTGAGTAACATCGGAGTCAACATGCTTAAATGAGCCTTTAAGTGATCTTTTACGAAGTCCTAACTCTCATATGTCCCATTTGTTAGACGAGAGGGATTAAATCCTAATTATATAAAAGTTGGACATTGGAGGGGTTAAAAGTGTCAACATGTTAATTTACACCTCTAAGTGACCCTTTAACGAACTGAGAGCTCGACAATGTCCGGGCATAATCCCGGGTATGCCAAGTATTGGCTACGGAGGGCTAAAAGTGCTAAAAGGTGTTTTAGAAGGTTTAAAGGGGTTTAAAAAGTTGAGGGGCTAAATGTGACGAATTTTGAAACCTGACACGGGGCGCTCGCGGGGCGCGAGAGGCAGGGCCTTGGCCTCTCGCGGGGCGCGAGAGGCTTGTGTCTGAAGAAAATTTCCTTGGCCACCACACAAAGGTGCCAAAAACATTAAATTGAAACCATGGACTTTCAAACAGCTATGCCACGTTTTAGGACACTTGTAAGCTTCCTCTTACACCCCTTAACACCTTGCATCACCTCCTTCAAGCTCTCCAACTATAAATAGGTGCAAAGGTTCAACCTTTGAACTTGCACCTTTCTCATTTTCAACTCTATCTCCCTCCTCTGGAAGTTCCTAACTAAAAGGATCATCCAACTTAGTTCTATTGCATTCTAGGAACCTCTTGTAAGTGTTCCTTCCTCTTGCATTTTCGTTTGTAGGCTTTTATAGCCAAAAGTCAAGCATTTTACGGAAAACGCCTTGACTTTCGGTTAAGACCATTATGGTCCAGCCATTGTTCGAAATGAACATGGATAAGTGATCATAATAAGGTAGGTGTTAGTCCCTATAAAGGGCACCTCCTGAAGATCACGTTTGCTAGACCAATTGACGGGTCAAGGTTATGATATTAAAAAGTCAAACAAGCCATTTTTCGGAAAAATCATAAATTAATCTTATATATGTTATGAAACCTGTTTTGACACTTAAACAAGTTGGTAATAATTACTAGAACATGTAAGACCATGTTCGGCTCGTCAATTTCAGTTCTAGGGTCGGTTCGCAACCAAAAGTCGTGAAGTTTGACTTCTACTTTGACTTTCGATTCGACCCAGAGTTACTAATCTAAGGTTGTATTATGATTGTAATATAATGTAGCATAACCCGCTGAGGTATTACATGATCATAATCAGAATCCGAGTTTGTGCACCAGTTCCGTTATTATGCCATTTTGACTAAAATGCCCTTTTTACATAAAATAAGGTGTAATTGATAACGAACTTGAAAATGAACTACCTACTGATGTAATATCATAAGTAGGATTATTTGGGATATTAAATCAGATTATAGACTGAGTTTATGAACAAGTCCTTGTAATATGTCGGTAAATGACGATAAAGCCCTTATGGCTTGTTATTTTGGTTTCAATCATGTCTTTTCAAGGTAAATCTTTTACCTACTGATAAGTTATATTAAATAACATATCTAAGACATTTTAATTTGACCTTAACATCAGTTTTCATTAAACATCACATAAATCATCATTTTAGGACATAAGCGTCGTTTCGGCGCATAGTATGGTTTTAAACCATAATATCAACCAAGACTTGTTATCTACTGATTTAAAAACTTATTTTAAGTATTTTTACAGTAGGTACATGATACAAACTCAGAATCCCAAATATTTTATAAACAATGTGTAAAATGACCAAAATGCCCCTTTAGTGCATAGTTTGGTCATAAATATAAATTACACATATAATTGATATCCTACTGAATTATATCATAAATAAAATATTTCTTCCAAAATATTATAATTATAACATTTAATTATATTCAAATTCCTTTTATACGGTATGAAATTACTAAAATGCCCTTATGAGGCATAGTTTCATTTCCGACCAAACGGTAATAATTTAACCAAAACGAGTTTAACCTTATCATTTTTAAACTCAAAATCCCGAATGATAATTGTTTACCCAATTTATACAAGTCAAAGTACTTGTCGGGTTTAAACTACATTCTATCTGATCATCGTTTAATCAAGCGTATACGTTTTGATCCTATACACTACGCGGTCTAAGTCTATGACTTAAGTAAGACCATTAGTATTTATTGGTTAGCTTATGCCATAATCCAGACTAGAGCCTTCAGGTAAATGCTATCTGCACTTAGATCATTTTGGATACGGCTGAGATATTAAATCTTGCATTTTAAATCAAGACTAGCTCAGGTAAATACTCTTGACTTATTTTCCTTATACGGGCTTGGGATACGGTAAATTATTACCGTTTGGTAGGAAATGGGATCAATCGAATGCCAGATTATGGCTAGTAAATCCGCATATTCCGTTGTAATTAATTTTGTTTGATAACTTAAACATCGGGGGTTAAATTACCGTGTCCTGGATATCCTCGGCTCATTACATTAGATAATGGCCACGACCTTAGCACGTGTGTAGGCATACACCTGACAGACGCTCAAATTCAAATTACCCAAGACGTTGGGGATGACTCCTCCGTGAGTTCTAAGTGGTGTGTATTTAATCATGTCTCGGTCTCTGTGCTGGGCCCTGTATGTATGGACAAACATGTGAATCTGTTAAAAAGGTTACAAAGTAACTTTCCCAAGTTATAAAAAGATTTATGCCCTGTGCACTTAAATCTAATTTCTAAAATGTTTTCAAAATGAGTCAGTCGGGTGTATTTACCAGCGAAAGCTGACATATTTTCAAAAGACTAAGCTGCATGTACAATACGAAATAGGTTGGAAGCTGCTCGGTAGTGAAATAAGAGGATCTTGCAAATCCTTAGATCTGCCCTAAAGTCTGTTTTATATTCTTTCTTTGTACATTTTATGATCTGCCTGTGGATCTTCTATAACGAGCCTGTATATTATTTTGTATATCGAACATTTGGTTTGTAACAGTAATTTTACTCCAAGACTTCTGATGTGCCGTGTTTAATTGACTATGATGTTATCAACTTACGTCACAATACTCCCCACCCAGGCCCACCGGTGTGTGGATTTGGGATTGGAAATCCGGGGTGTGACAATTGTGGTGGTATTCCTGGCAAGTCCTCTGGGAAGACTTCAGGGAATTCCTGAACAACAGGGATCTCCTCAAGTTTTGCCTCCTTGGATTTCTTGTCAACAACGTGTGCTAAGAATACTGTACATCCTTTTCGTAAGCACTTTTGAGCTTTCATACAAGGAATAACTCGCAATGGCATTTCGCTCTTCTCGCCATGTATAAGAAGTGTTTCATTATTAGGAAGTGGAATGCGAATAATTTTATCGCAACACACAACTTCGGCTTGGTTATTGGATAACCAATCCGTACCGGTTACATCAAAACTTCCTAATTGGATGGGTAATAAATCGATGTTGAATTTTTGTCCACCTAACTCTAAAGAACATCCTTTAATAATTTCATCGGATTCAACTATCTTTCCATTCGCTAGTTCGATAGTGAATGGAATATCTAATTTATTTGAATTTAGTTCAAGTATATCTTTAAACTCTAAAGATATGAAACTAAAATTTGTGCCAGTATCAAATAAAATAGATGTGAAATGATTATTGACAGGGAACGTACCAGTGATCACATTTGGATCCTGACGTGCCTCATGAGCTGCTATTACAAAGGCTCGCCCGTGGCCTTTTTTCTCCTTTGGGAAATTCTTTCTAAAGTAGCCCAGTTCACCGCAACCATAGAAACTTTGATTTCTTCCTCGGTCGTTTCCATTTCCATAACCTCTTTCTTTCTTGCCTTCATTCGTGTTTCCTTTGTTATTACTCCAGCAATTTTCGGTGCGGTGTCCCAACTTCCCACACTTATCACATTTGGTGGTTCGGCATCCACCATAATGATGATAATTACACATGTTGCATTTAGGTGCATCTCCATTATAACCTCTCGGTTCTGTCTCTGTTGTCGCCACAAATGCTTTGTTCCTTTTTGTTGTGGGGGTTTACTTCTTCTTATTACTCGGTCGGGAACCTTTCTTGAAGTGAGTAAACTTTCTCTTATTCCCATGTGAAGTTGATTCTACATGTGTCTTTTTGGGCATCTTCACATTCTTTCTCGAAAACTTATTCATTCTTACCGCTTCTTTGGTAAGGCTTACTGCAATCGTAATTGCCTTGGTGATGGTTGCTAGATGTGACGAAGTAATCATACTTCGGATTTCCGGAGCTAATCCCCAAATGTATCATTCGATACGTTTGAATTCAGGGGTTCCATATACGAAACGACTCTTGAGAGATCATGAAATCGCTGAGTATAGCCATAGATGTCAGATCCAACCATTGTTATATTCCAAAACTCTGTTTCCATTTTTTGTAGTTCGGCCCTTGAACAATACTTCTCACGCATCATTTCCTTCAGTGTTTCCCAAGTGATAGCGTGTGCTGCTGCATCTCCTAACGTTTGTACTTGAAGATTCCACCATGATAAAGCTTCGTCATTGAATAATCCCGAAACATACAATACAGTCTGGTTAGGGGAACAATTACTCATGCGGATTACAGAACCCGTCTTTTCGGTCCATGGAACAAATGCTACCGCTCCGCCAGTGCCGTCAAAGTTTAATGGTTTGCAATCTAAAAATTTCTTATATGTGCATCCTGAAATGTTGGTTCTCGAAATTGTCAGAAATATTTATTTTGTAAATAAAATATTAACGAAAATTTCTTGTAAGGTTATGAGTAACTAACAATTCATAGGATTTGTTACAATTGATGGGGCTTGAGCCATATCTTCATTTCTCAAATTGGTCCGATTTGCTTCATGTTGAGCAATCGCATCCGCAATGCGTTGATACAGCAAAGCATCAAGCTCAGCTTGGGAAGTGGGTAGGGGAGTTTGGAGTTGGTGTGTGCTCCTTCTTCTTGGTGGCATGATCTTCATATATAAAATCATATAGAATGAATTAGACAAATATTTCAGATAAATATTGTTATTCATGGATCAAATAGAATAAAATATATCTAATAGAATATATATACATAGATCAAGTAAATCGAATCATCTCTCACGTGGTATATTCATACAAATATCATCATGACACAGATATAATGAATAATCAACAATGCATGATAAAAGAAGGATAATCAACTTTAAAAATATATATTGTCAACTTGTTACATCATTTTCGCGAAGTACAAAAATATAATTCAGAGTTTCATCACTCCGACATACAAGTTTTATACAATATATAAACAAAAGTAGATATTTTCTTCGCATCATTTCTTCAGAGACTTCAAGTTGACTTATATATAAAGCTTCAAAATTCCTTCAATCTTCAACTATCCTGACACGGGTACTACCTCCAAATCCTAATTACATAGCAAGATAGACTGATGGTGGGGGTACAGATACCCGGATCACACCGCGGAAGTATGCCATCTCCTCCTCGATGGCGCAAAGACGTCTCTCAAAAGATGAGGAGGTGGCATGGGATAAAGCAAGTGATGGTGCTAACGGTGATGGTGGTGGTGGAGATGATGATGTGGGTACTGGTGGCTGAGATGATGATGATGGAGCATTCTGTAATGCTCGGATAGCAGTGAGTTGAGCATTAAGCTCATGAAATCGTAGAAACAGAATACTGAGTTGTATCTTGGTAGATGTGAGTCTGTACTCAGTGGTGGTGAGTGGCAAATGGCTCGGGTGATACGGGTTGGATGGGCTCATGCCCAGAAGTGGCTGGTCATGTGAAACAGTAAAGTAAGGTGAAGGATACGTGACAGTACTATGCATATGAGGTGGGGGATGGGGCAGATCTCCAGCAGTGGGGATCGGAGTAAAAGGAGCATACTCGGTCATAGGCGGAGTGTATGAAACATGTGACGGTCCTGCAGTGAATGGGTCTGGGTAAGAACTGAATGTCGGTGTAACGGTAGTAGAAACAGATCTAGCAAAAGGATAAGAAGATACATGATCAGCGAACTGAGAAGAACTACCAAGAGTATAATCGGATAGTCCAACAGAAGGGTAATGTAATAGATGATCAATGTGATGTGTGATATCCCCTAAATGATGAATGGTGGTGCTGACTCAGATAAATGATCAGTGTAGAATGTGTCAGGTAAAACGGTATCAACATGTGTAGGTAAGATATTAGAATATGGTGGTAAAGTGGTATCCAGTGAAGATATAGGTGATAGGGTCAGAGGTGTGGAAGGAGCAGACGATGTAATGTCAATAACTGTAGCCTCTGGCTGGGCTACCTCTAACATGACAATGTCAAAATCCTCACGAATGCCAAGGTCATCGTCAATATGCTCAACATGTATAACTGGAATGACATCATCCTCAACATCATCAATAGGAGGTACGGGGTGCCCGTCCTCATCGACAACATCATCAAAAGGAGCTACCACATTAAGTGGTATGGCGACGTAGGCAACGACACATTCACCCTCAGGGTGACCGAATATAACCATCTCATGAAAATGAGGTACTACAGTACATCATCCTCTAAAGGAATATCGGCATGGTCAAGCTCAGGTAAGGCAAATGGCTGGAAATCGATGTTCATCCACTCATCATCCGATAACTCGTTATCGGAGATGATGATAACAAGTGGCGCAGAATCATCTAACGGTATGTAATCAACGTTTGAAGCATAAGATGTGGAATCAGTGTCTGAGTCAGAAGACATGGTCCTGGAAAAATAATTCGTACAACTCATATATGTGAACAACTTATAATAAAATTTTGGGCAATTATATATCACGTAACATGTAAGTTTCACATAACTTGTACAAATATAACATGTATTCAGATTGTATAATCACGTATAAAGATGAAAGGAATATAAATTTAGTTTGTTCTTGATTGTTAGTATGGTTTTAGATTGCGGATAACGTGCGATTCGTGCTTCAATTTGAAATGAATAAAGTTTCAATCATAAAACACATTAAAATGGATGTACCCTAAAAGAGAATCAATGTAAAACTTGGAGTGTCTCGGGAAGAAACTAAGACTATTCCAAAGTGAATCGAAAATTCTTTCGAGTTAGGGAAACATGCTTTGGCCTAATAGGTAGAATACTCTCACTGAGGAGTGGTTAATTGTCACACCCCAATTTTTAATGTAGCGGAAGCGAGTCGCGAGGTGTGGCCAGAGCGGCAATCGTTGCATCCAATCAAGTAAACGACAATTATATTACAAAACATTCATCCACACTTTTTATTTAATACATAATTTACAAACCAACCTTTGTTTTTAAAACCATACCGCATGTTTGAACACTGTTACTTAAAATTCAACATAAGTTTATAAAACATAACAACGAAAGACTGGATAAAACACAACATCTTGACTTCTCAACAAACGAACAAGATTTTCCCCGAAGGCCATCCACTAGTTTCATGGAATACATGTTAGTTTTGAAAACAACATCAACAAAAGCTGGTGAATTCATGTTATAAATTTTGTATCAAATGAATTATCAAAAACATTTGAAATAATAAATTCGTTCAATATAGCTTAATGAAACTTGTAAGATCATTTGTGTGTTGCAAGGACACTAATCTGTATGGCGAATAAGGTGGCAACCAAACCTTGACGATTTATTCTGTGTCTGAGACACTCGTTTTAGACACAAAAGCACTCTAATACAATCTGTTATTATTACCGTATTAGAGTGGGGCTCGCCCAAACCCAATAAATCTTTCCCCTTGTTCCTCGGTACTTGTTATTCGTTAATGGCCCCCTTGAACCTTATTCACATATGATCTAAATATTTTCCTTTTTCCAGCTATGTTAATTGTAACATGTATACATCCGCGCACGTTTAAAACCATAAAAACGTTAAAATAAAAGGGGGAACATGAACTCACTGATTTGCGTTCCGTGCAAATCTCTATTTGATTTCTGATACTTCGTTTGTTTCTCGACCTACAAGTGTTCTAATCTATTAGACACTTTGGCTTTCATTCATTTCTCGTACAAGTATTTTATCTCGAATTTCATACTTGTAATTGTTGGTTTTTCTTTGCTTGGTATACATATATATATATTTCTTTAATATATATATATATATTAGATTGGTTATATGTAAATGGACCTAGTCCATAATTTAATTATAAATAACTTAATCTAATATATAGGTCTAGCCCATTAGTTTTTGTAAGTATGAGCCTAACCCAATTTGTTTCATGTATGTGGGCCTAGCCCAACCTAATTTTGTTTAAGAGTAGGTTAGCCCAATAGGTTGATAAAAGTGGGTCTGCCCCAAGTTAAAATGAAAGATTGGACCTAGCCCAAAATAACTTATAAAAATTGAATTAGCCCAAGTTTAGTTTTATAAAAGTGGGCATTAGCTCAATCTTAGTTTTTATAAAATGGATTACCCCAATTTATTTCTTTGTAAAAGTAGGCTTGGCCCAAAGTATCTTTTATATAAGTGGGCTTAGCCCATGTAAGTTTTTATAAAAGTGAACCTGAGCCCAAATTTTGATTTTATAAAAGTGGGCTTAGCCCAAGTTTGATTTTTATACAAGTGGGCCTTAGCCCAATGTTAATTTTATAAAAGTGGGCTAGTCCATATATTTTTATAAAAATAGTTTTAGCACAATATAGTTTTTATAAAAATAGCCTTAGTCTAATAATTGTTTACTTGGGCTTATCCAAAAATATTACTAGCATTTGTTATAACTTATAAAAATTTATTTATGAGAATTATTAGTTATATGTTATAGATTTAAAAATTATAGTAAATATAAAGTGTATCGGTTTATTTGTTCTTTTTGACCATTAGGTTCGCGTCGACTATTTCATTCATTTCGTCTTTGTCGTTTGTTTCGCTTATACCATATATTTTATTTTTGTCCGAATTGTCCAAGTTGTCTGAATTGTCCGATATATTATTTTATTAAAATTTGAACACTTATACATTTTTGTATTCAATTTAACATAATTAATATATATAGTTTTTATAGATAATAGATGTACACATATAAGATGGTTTAGAAATATATATTTTTATCAAAAATATATATTTATCTCATTTTTAGTTTAAGAAAATATAAGTAATTAATTTCTCAATCTTTTCAACCAAATCCTTTATTTAAACATGATTAAATTTCCTACTCACTTTTAACCACCAAATCTGTAGTTAAATCATATCTTGATCAAGATTAACTTTTATAAATTTTTTGCCATAGTTTCCTTTAAAAATATAAGTTTCCCATGTTTTTATAAACATGTTTTAAGTAATTAAACTAACTCATATCATTATCAATCACAATTATTATATAACTGTATTAACAAAATTTCATGAACTTGTTATAATTTTAATATTTCTTAGAATGGAAACTTTATTATCATTTTTAAACAAAATTTTTAAATCATATCTTTTATTTATTGATCTAACACATGTATGAGCATCTTTAAAGTATGAGATTATGTTCATGACATATTTTGTTAATGAATCTTGCTAATCTAAACATGCATGTGTTTAGATCATCTTTTTATTCATAATTTTGCAAGATTCAAGTTTATTAGTTAATGACAAGTTCAAGATCATCCAAAATTATCAAGAAAATCACATAATTATGTTAGTGATCTTAGATTTATTAGTGTTTTTCAAGTGGGTTTATATAAATTTTATGATGATCTTGTGAAATTTGTAAAAATATAAAGTATAAGATTAGGTTTAAGGATCTTACTACTATCACAATGGCTATGGATGATCTAGAGGATGAAGAAGATAGGTTGATAAAGAGTTCCAAGCTTCTAAAGTGAGCTCTTACTCCTTGCAAGTTCCTTAGATCTTCATGCAAGCTTGATTTTCTAGAGTTTGGTTTTTAAAATTTGAAGGTGAATATAGGTGTGCTTTGGCCCATTTTGGGAGCAAATGGAAGAAGTGTTCTTTGATGATTATGTTTATGTTCTTACACCTCTAAGTCCACTAAACTAATCCATATTGTGTCAACGCATAAGCAGCGTCGTCACCACACGCGTTGCATTCGGCAGTCCACCAATCGAGTGCTCTCGATCGGAAAACGCCGGTGGCGTTTCTATAGTGTGGTGGTGTTCGGGACACCCGCTGTGACAAAACATGAATTCAATGGCATCGAACCATTGGAGCAGTTTTGTTGCTCCCTTTTCGCCCGTGAATGACATCAGGCTACAAGAGTTAAATTGCTTAATCGTGAAGGTCGATGTAGGTGGGTCAACATTGGAGTCGATCGAGGCATGAGGTGATTCGACGTTGTTGGGGGTTGGTTGGATCTTACTAACGATATCAGGGATAACCTTGACCATCTGCTTGGCCATGAACGTCATTATGTCTTTTTTGGACATCGAATCGTCCTTGGGTTTGGGGCTTTAACTTGGAGCACTCTCTTGAGTTCGAGTTACGGTTGGAAGACATCTAAAAGTTGAAATAGAGGGGAAGGGATGAGACATGATCATAATGTGTTTAGAAAATGAAGTTTCTTGCATGTATGAGCATAGAAGTATATCACGTAACATGTAAGTTTCACATAACTTGTACAAATATAACATGTATTCAGATTGTATAATCACGTATAAAGATGAAAGGAATATAAATTTAGTTTGTTCTTGATTGTTAGTATGGTTTTAGATTGCGGATAACGTGCGATTCGTGCTTCAATTTTGAAATGAATAAAGTTTCAATCATAAAACACATTAAAATGGATGTACCCTAAAAGAGAATCAATGTAAAACTTGGAGTGTCTCGGGAAGAAACTAAGACTATTCCAAAGTGAATCGAAAATTATTTCGAGTTAGGGAAACATGCTTTGGCCTAATAGGTAGAATACTCTCACTGAGGAGTGGTTAATTGTCACACCCCAATTTTTATGTAGTGGAAGCGAGTCGCGAGGTGTGGCCAGAGCGGCAATCGTTGCATCCAATCAAGTAAACGACAATTATATTACAAAACATTCATCCACACTTTTTATTTAATACATAATTTACAAACCAACCTTTGTTTTTAAAACCATACCGCATGTTTGAACACTGTTACTTAAAATTCAACATAAGTTTATAAAAATAACAACGAAAGACTGGATAAAACACCAACATCTTGACTTCTCAACAAACGAACAAGATTTTCCCCAAGGCCATCCACTAGTTTCCTGTAATACATGTTAGTTTTGAAAACAACGTCAACAAAAGCTGGTGAATTCATTGTAACATTTGTGTAAAACGGGTTTCTAAAAACCCGCACCAATTTGTTAATCAAGAGCGTATTTTATATGTCGTTGCGTATATTTTTAGCATTATTTTTATTATTATTCAAGGTACTAAAAACAAATATTTATAATTAATAATTAACACATAAATTAAAATAGACATAAATGAATTTAGACAATATTGAATTTATAAAATAAATAAAAATAAAAAAAGGGGTAAACCGGGAATCGAACCCGGGTCTCCCGGGTGAACACACACACTCAACACCACTACGCTACACACACAAGTTGTGTTATTGTTCGTGTATCAAAACACATATATTTTTAAGCCTAGAAAAACCTACAACTTCAGCAAATCTCCTCGCCGGAGATCTCACCAATCCACGCGGTTTCTCTCAATCCGACAACTGTTAAACAGTTATTTTTGGCAAATCCTTCAATCTAGAATACGCTGTCAATCAATCCGAAATCAAAATCGTAGAAACCGAACCCTCAAACCCCTCTATAAATACCCCCTTTTACTCGTCACTTCAAGCACACACTCTCACGGAGATCGCATTGCTCTCGTTCGTAATAAGCTCTGTCACCAGAAGATTCGAATCACCGGAATTCTGCAAAGTCGCGGAACTACGATTTCGCCACTGGTTCTGTTCATCGGTAGTTTTCTTTTGTTGTAATCCTTTTTATTTTTTCCAAATTAACATCGTATATAATCGATTGTCAATAAAATCGGAATGAATCGGGAATTGGTTCAGGCGGGTAAATATTTTGGGTTTATTCAAATGAAGAAGATGAAGTACAGAGTGTTATTTATATAATATAATTCAAGTTATAAACCGGGTTAGACACACAGTCCAGCGGTGGACTGTGTGCACACTAAACGTACACGTTCCGAGTTCGATCTTGCCACCAACACTGTCGAATAAACATTTTTTAAAAGGAACCAAACCACACTGATTCCCCAACAAGATGTTAAAGTTAATGAAAAATTCTATGTTTACAGGTTAAGCACCCAACCCAACTGGTTGGGCCGGGGCAAACCAACTTCAGGTCGCCGGTTCGAGTTCAAGCCCTCACACCGGCTGATCACTTAAAAATGTTTTTAAATTAATCACTTCTGTATGGACTTAATTTTGTATAAGAATAATTAAAATCCAGAATATGTCGGGTTAGACACGTAGCTCAGTTGGAAGAGCTGCGTGCACGCAACCGAGAGGTCACGGGTTCGAGTCTCATCACACGTATGCCAAATCGCAATAAAACCGGTCAGGCCGCTGACAGGTCTGACAAGATTTTTTTTATTATTTTATTTATTATTTATTTTCTTTTCTCTTTATAAATAATTATTAATTATCCCAACTAATTTAAAGAAAAACCCTAAGCTTAAAGCCTTTTGATACCACAAGATTAACCTAAAAGATCCCACCAAAAAGTATTAAGTCCAAATATTAATTTTTTATATTGTTGTTATCGTATTATTATCTTAGGTTAGTATTCGTTTGTCGATCAATCCTTTCCTTGTGCGCAGTCATCATCCATCAAGAATACGCACCCACGGTGAGTGAATCTCTACGAATTTCCCTTTTTAATCATGTTTTCGGGTGTATCATGTGTCATATATTTTTATTATTTATTTATTTAAACACTTGTGCTAACATCATCTCGTGATCAAATGTGTATAGTTGATGTATGATTATGTTTGGTTACATTTTATCATTTTAGTGCAATCATTTCATTAGGCCCATCAGTTCCTCGTGGGATACGGGTTGAGCATCAGGTGCCTCATTAGATTGGCTCGTTTGATTGAACTTTGATCCAAAGTACATCATTCATCATGTCATGTGTTCATTGTGGATATAATGTGTTTTGTGATTGGTTATCTATACATATGCTCACCTATGATTCATGCACAATTTTTATTTAACAACAAATACAATTCAACTGTTTAAACAATTTACTAAGGTTCACTCGCCAACTTTTGTTGGCCCAAATCTTTTGTTTTACGCATGATACAGGTGAACAAGCTGAAGAAAGAAACACATAGGAATGGCCTTAGAAGATTAAACAAAGTTATTATGTTCTGAACAATATTTTGGTTTCATTTATGCTTGTATGAATTATTGTGTTTGAATATTTGAAGTTTTAACTCCAATTTAATAAATACGAAACTATTTAGTAAATGTCATGAGCTTTGGTGATAACTCAATCATGCCCCGACTTTTATTTCCGCTGCGGGTCGGGGTGTGACAGATTGGTATCAGAGCTTGTGACTATAGGGATATAGGATAGGTTATTAGACTCTTAGAGCCTATACTATAGTTGATTAGATTTTAATTGTTTATGTGTTACATGCAAAATTCGTGATGTTTATATGTTTCATGTTTATTTTCACACACAAATATATGCAAGCACTTTCACAAGTACATATTAATATGTGATGCTCATTAAAGTTCATATCTCAATAATCATATCATGCCTATGTAAGCACACACCTCACGATTTCATATTTCCATGATTTATTTTCAAAAGATTTTATCATGTTTTTCTCAATTACATCAAAGTGAGTTCTACGATGGGCATGTAGTAATTGGAAGGGTACGAGTACCGGTAGTCGGAACGTCCTGTCTAGGCTTGGCATTCGTATAAATCCAAAATAAAGGACCAGTTTGCCTACCTGGGGACTAACGATGAGAGTACGAAGGACCTATTAGGCCAAAGCATGCTACACTAAACGTCGTGTGAACTAACCCCACTTTGAGTTGTCATTGTGTCTACACCTGGACACCCTCCGACCTTACATCTCGCAATCATGTTTTTATGATTTTCATTCGGGTGATGCGAGTGTTATCAAGCCGACACCAATGTGAACTCTACCAAGCCCAATAGTCATGGGCCCACATGACTATACGAGCTATGGTATGGGAGACATTTGGAGGCCCAAACATGAGCAAGCCCAAGACATCCTATGGATGTAGTTAAGTTATTTTCTTCAAGTTATCCATAAATGTTGCTTTTCATTCTTTTTACGACACAAGACACCTAGAACACTATCAAACTCACAATCTCCCCATATATTCCTGTAGATGTTTGCTAGACACTTACAAGGTGGTAGAAAGTCAGGAAGGTCTAGCAAACGCATGGCCACTCAAATTGCTCAACAAATGGCTGCGGTACTTCCTGACATCGTTTTGCAAGTTCAACAAGCTCTCACCGCCAATCCCATCAACCCTACAAATCAAGAAAGCCAAAAGTCGCCAACCCTCCTCCCAGACCCACTAAATGCTCCTACAAGCATTTCAAGTCCTACGATCCCCCAAAATATGAAGGGACTGAAGGTGTCACCGCTCTCCTCCATTGGTTTGAGGAGATGAAAAACACTTTTCTCAATTGCGACTGTCCTGAGGATCGCAAGGTGCGTTACGCCACTGGAGGTTTGTTTGGGGTGGCTGGAACACGGTAAGCGAGGTGTTGAAGATGCCATGGCCTTAACATGGGAAGAATTAAGGGAAATCATGACGAGATGCTTCTGTCCTAGAAGCGAAATCAAAAAGCTAGAAGACGAATTTTACGCTTTAAAGCAAAAGGAAGGAGACCACACTACATACAACAAGAGATTTCTCGAGTTGAACCAGATGGTCCCCAACATGTTCACTCCGCTATACCATTTAGTCGAGCATTACATTCGAGGTCTTCCCTCGAAAATTCAAGATTCAGTTTTAAGTACTTCTCCCGCAACGCTCGAAGCTGCCATGGAATTGGCCACTGAACTTACAGAAAATCGCATCCGAAATGGCGATTTTAAAGATGAGAAGAAAAATACATCCATTGAAATTCCAGTCTCAACCCAATCAGGTTCATCTTCTAAGTTCACTGGTAAGAGGAAGCGAAATGGCAAAAATTTCGCCGCCACCCAACCCAATCCTCCTATCACTGCTGCCCCAATCACACAAGTCGCCCCTCAAGTCGCTCCATTAAAAAAGCCATACACTGGTCCACACCCAAAATGTAACCGATGCCAGTACCATCATCCCCCTGAGAACCCTTGCCAATACTACACAAGTTGTGGCCGTGCAGGTCACACTATCCAAACTTGTCGTACACTCCAAAGATCAAACCGCAATCAACCTCAAGCCCAAACCAATAATCAAATGGTGGGCCAAGCCCAACAACCCTTACTTTTACCACCTGCCCAACCCATGGCTCAACCTTACTACCAACCAACTACCCGATGATGCAACCCATTAGAGCATGTTTCAACTTTGGTGATCCAAACCATTTCGGAAATACTTGCCCACGCCTGGTGAACATCATTAACGGCCAAGCCCAAGCCAACCAGGTGAACCAAGCTAATCAAGCTAACCCACCTGCTAGAGGAAGGGGTTTCAACATCAACGCTAACCAAGCAAGGGCTGATAACAATGTGGTCAAAGGTACGTTTCTCGTAAATGGTAGTTATGCATCCATACTATTTGATACTGGTGCGGATAAGAGTTTTGTGTCTTTAGAATTTGAGTCCATTCTTGATCTACCTCATGTTAGTCTCGCTAAATCGTTCACGGTGGAAGTTGCTGACATTACGTTAAATTCGATAATACGTGATTGTACTCTTACCCTAAATGATCACGATTTCTCGATTGATCTTATTCCTATGAAATTGGGAAGTTTCGATGTTATCATCGGTATGGACTGGCTCAGCCAGCATCACGCCAAAGTAGTTTGTCATGAAAAGTTTATTCGAATTCCCTCGCTGACGGTCAGACACTACGTATTTTTGGAGAAACTCTTCGAAAGGGCTCAAATTGATGTCATGTCTTCAAGCTCGAAGATATCTTCACAAAGATTATGTCGCATTCCTAGCTCACAATGTCAAGAAGGAAGGCAAGGAAAGGAAGCTCGAAGATATTCCAATTGTTAAAGAATTTCCTCAAGTTTTTCCCGATGACGTTTCAGGACTTCCTCCTACGCGAGAAGTCGAATTTCGAATCGACCTTGTACCTGGTGCTACACCAGTCGTAAAGTCTCCCTATAGGTTAGCCCCATCCGAGATGCAAGAATTGGCCAGTCAGCTGCAAGAGTTGACTGACAAAGGATTCGTATGTCCTAGTTCGTCGCCTTGGGGTGCACCTGTTCTTTTTGTAAAGTAGAAAGATGGAACATTTCGTATGTGCATTGATTATAGAGAGCTCAACAAGTTGACCATCAAGAATCGCTATCCATTGCCCCGTAATGAGGACCTCCTAGATCAACTTCAAGGGGCCACCTGTTTTCAAAAATCGACCTTCGCTCTGGATATCATCAACTTAGAGTGCGCGAAGAAGATATTCCAAAAACTACCTTTCAAACTCGTTATGGCCACTATGAATTCATGGTTATGCCTTTCGGGTTAACCAATGCCCCTGCTGTCTTCATGGATTTGATGAATATGGTATGCAAACCCTATCTCGACCGTTTTGTCATAATTTTCATTGATGATATTCTTATCTACTCCAAGACCAAATCCGATCATGAGCGACATCTTCGACTTATTCTAACACTTTTGAGGACTGAAAAGCTTTATGCTAAGTTCTCGAAATGTGAGTTCTGGTTAAAAGAAGTACAATTTCTTGGTCATGTCGTTAATGACAAAGGGATTCATGTCGACCCTTCAAAAATCAAGGCGGTACAAGAATGGCAAGTGCCACGTACTCCTACTGAAGTTAGGTCATTTCTTGGCCAGGCTGGTTATTATCGACGCTTCATTGTAAATTTTTCTCGTATCGCCGTTCCACTCACAGCCTTAACTCACAAGGGAAAACCCTTTAATTGGGGACCCAAGCAAGAGGAGGCTTTCCAAATTTTGAAGCAAAAGCTTTGTGATGCCCCTATCCTTACACTTCCTGATGGTTGAAGACTTTGTGGTTTATTGCGACACGTCAGGGCAAGGGTTAGGTTGTGTTCTGATGCAAAGAGGAAAGGTGATAGCCTATGCCTCTAGGCAATTCAAAGTGCATGAGAAGAACTATACCACTCACGACCTAGAACTTGGAGCAGTCGTGTTCGCTCTAAAGATAAGGAGACACTATCTCTATGGCACCAAGTGTGAAACTTACACTAACCACAAAAGTCTTCAACATATCTTCAATCAAAAAGAGTTGAACATGAGGCAACGACGATGGGGCGACTCCTTAATGATTACGATTGTGAAATACGATATCATCCTGGCAAAGCAAACGTTGTGGCTGATACACTCAGTCGAAAGGAATATGCTAATTCTGTCCATCTTCTATGTTCTCAAATTGTAACCGACCTCAAAGATCGTATTCGGCAACTCAACATACTTCTGTAACGGAAAATGACGTACGCGATGAGCTGTCTTGTGGAGCCGAACTCAAAATAGAAACCAAATCCGACGGTATTCTTTACTACTTAAACCGTATTTGGATACCCGATCGCGACAATCTTCTTGCTTTTCTCATGAATGAGGCGCACAAAACATGATACTCTATACATCCAGGAGCGATAAGATGTATCAGGACTTACAATATAACTACTAGTGGCCTGGCATGAAGAAAGATATCGCTATCTTTGTTTCCAAGTGCCTTACATGTTCCAAGGTGAAAGCGGAACATCAAAGACCATCAGGACTTCTTGTCCAACCCGAGATACCTGTATGGAAGTGGGAAAATATAACCATGGATTTCATTACCGGGTTACCTAGCACCTCCAGTGGGTATGACACCATATGGGTAATCATTGATCGTCTTACTAATCAGCTCATTTCATTCCAATTCATGAGGACTTCAAGAACGAGAAGTTAGCTCGTATCTATATCAATGAGATCGTAAGCCGTCATGGTGTACCTTTAAGTATCATTTCAGATCGAGACGTCCGCTTCACTTCACGAACATGGCAAGCCGTATAATCCGCTTTGGGTACACGTTTAGACCTAAGCACTGCCTTTCACCGTCAAACTGATGGTCAATCTGAGCGCACCATACAAACCCTTGAAGACATGTTGCGAGCATGTGTCATAGACTTCAAAGGTAATTGGGACAGTCACCTACCGTTAGTTGAATTTTCGTACAACAATAGCTATCATTCAAGCATCGGTATGGCTCCTTTCGAAGCTTTATATGGTCGTAAATGCCGATCTCCAGTATGTTAGTACGAAATTGGTGAAGCGCAAATCACTGGACCTGAACTGATTCAGGAAACGATTGACAAAATTCTTCAAATTCGAAATAATCTTCTAGCGGCTCAAAGTCGTCAAAGAGTTACGCTGATAAACGATGAAAGCCTTTGGAGTTTTGTGTTGGTGATCAAATACCTTTGAAAGTGTCACCATGGAAGGGAGTGGTTCGTTTTGGTCAGAAGGGCAAGCTCGCACCACGCTATGTGGGACCATTCAAGATACTCGAAAGAGTAGGACCTGTAGCATACAAGCTTGACCTACCAGAAGAACTCAACCGAATTCATCCCATGTTTCACGTATCAAACTTGAAAAAATGCCTTGCTGATGAAAATCTCCATATTCCTTTGGAAGATATTCAAGTTGATGAATCAATGCACTTCATTGAAAGACCGGTAGAAATTATGGATTTCGTGAAAAGCGGTTGAGACGAAGTCGTATTCCAATCGTCAGGGTACGTTAGGAGTCAAAACGAGGACTCGAGTTTACTTGGGAACGTGAAGACTCAATACGCGAAAAATACCCGCATCTGTTTCCTGTTACAACTACTACTTAAATTTCGGGACAAAATTTCTAAAAGTAGTGGATACTGTAACATTTGTGTAAAACGAGTTTCAAAAACCCGCACCAGTTTGTTAATCAAGAGTGTATTTTATATGTCGTTGCGTATATTTTTAGCATTATTTTATTATTATTCAAGGATACTAAAAACAAATATTTATAATTAATAATTAACACATAAATTAAAATAGACATAAATGAATTTAGACAATATGAATTTATAAAATAAATAAAAAAAAAAAGGGGTAAACTGGGAATCGAACCCGGGTCTCCCGGGTGAACACACACACTCAACACCACTACGCAACACACACAAGTTATGTTATTGTTCGTGTATCAAAACACATATATTTTTAAGCCGAGAAAAACCTGCAACTTCAGCAAATCTCCTCGCCAGAGATCTCGCCAATCCACGCGGTTTCTCTCAATCCGACAACTGTTAAATAGTTATTTTTGGCATATCTTTCAATCTAGAATACACTATCAATCAATCCGAAATCAAAATCGTAGAAACCGAACCCTCAAACCCCTCTATAAATACCCCTTTTACTCGTCACTTCAAGCACACACTCTCACGGAGATCGCATTGCTCTCGTTCGTAAAAAGCTCTGTCACCATAAGATTCGAATCACCGGAATTCTGCAAAGTCACCGGAACCACGATTTCGTCACTGGTTCTGTTCATCGGTAGTTTTCTTTTGTTGTTATCCTTTTTAATTTTCCTAATTAACATCGTATATAATCGACTGTCAATAAAATCAGAATGAATCGGGAATTGTTCAGGCGGGTAAATATTTTGGATTTATTCAAATGAAGAAGATGAAGTACAGAGTGTGTATTTATATAATATAATTCGAGTTATAAACCGGGTTAGACACACAGTCTAGCGGTGGACTGTGTGCACACTAAACGCACACGTTCCGAGTTCGATCCTTGCCACCAACACTGTCGAATAAACAGTTTTTTAAAAAGGAACCAAACCACACTGATTCCCCAACAAGATGTTAAAGTTAATAAAAAATTCTATGTTTACGGGTTAAGCACCCAGCCCAACTGGTTGGGCCGGGTGCAAACTAACTTCAGGTCGCCGGTTCGAGTTCAAGCCCTCACACTGTCTGATCACTTAAAAATATTTTTAAATTAATCACTTCTGTATGGACTTAATTTGTGTATAAGAATAATTAAAATCCGGAATATGTCGGGTTAGACACGTAGCTCAGTTGGAAGAGCTGCGTGCACGCAACCAAGAGGTCACGGGTTCGAGTCTCACCCTAGCATGCCAAATCGCAATAAAACCGGTCAGGCCGCTGACAGGCCTGACAAGGTTTTTTTATTATTTTATTTATTATTTATTTTCCTTTCTCTTTATAAATAATTATTAATTATCCCAACTAATTTAAAGAAAAACCCTATGTTATAAAGCCTTTTGATACCACAAGAAAAACCTAAAAGATCCCACCAAAAGTATTAAGTCCAAATATTAATTTGTTTATCGTTGTTATCGTATTATTATCTTAGGTTAGTATTCGTTTATCGATCAATCCTTTCCTCGTGCGCACTCATCATCCATCAAGAATACGCAACCACAGTGAGTGAATCTCTACGAATTTCCCTTTTTAATCATGTTTTGGGGTGTATCATGTGTCGTATATTATTACTATTTATTTATTTAAACACATGTGCTAACATCATCTCGTGATCAAATGTGTATAGTTGTTGTGTGATTATGTGTGGTTACATTTTATCATTTCAGTGCAATCATTTCATTAGGCCCATCAGTTCCTCATGGGATACGGGTTGAGCATCAGGTGACTCATTAGATCGGCTCCGTTTGATTGAGCTTGATCTCAAGTACATCATTCATCATGTCATGTGTTCATTGTGGATATAATGTGTTTTGTGATTGGTTATATATACATATGCTCACTTATGATTCATGCACAATTTTTATTTAACAACAAATACAATTCAACTGTTTAAACAATTTACTAAGGTTCACTCGCCAACTTTTGTTGACCCAAATCTTTTGTTTTACGCATGATACAGGTGAATAAGCTGAAGAAAGAAACACATAGGAATGGCCTTAGAAGATTAAACAAAGTTATTGTGTTCTGAACAATATTTTGGTTTCATTTGTGCTTGTATGAATTATTGTGTTTGAATATTTGAAGTTTTAACTCCAATTTAATAAATACGAAACTATTTAATAAATGTCATGAGCTTTGGTGATAACTCAATCATGCCCCGACTTTTATTTCCGCAATGGGGTCGGGGTGTGACATTCATGTTATAAATTTTGTATCAAATGAATTATCAAAAACATTTGAAATAATAAATTCGTTTAATATAGCTTAATGAAACTTGTAAGATCATTTGTGTGTTGCAAGGCCACTAATCTAAATGCCGAATAAGGTGGCAACCAAACCTTAACGATTTATTTTGTGTCTGAGACACTCATTTTAGACACAAATGAACTCTAATACGATCAGTTATTATTTCCGTATTAGAGTGGGGCTCGCCCAAACCCAATAGATCTTTTCCCTTGTTCCTCGGTACTTGTTATTCATTAATGGCTCCAACGCTTGAGCCTTATTCACATATGATCAAAATATTTTCGTTTTCCAGCTATATTAATTGTAACATGTATACATCCCCGCACATTTAAAACCATAAAAACGTTAAAATAAAAGGGGAAACATGAACTCACTAATTTGCGTTCCGTGCAAATCTCTATTTGATTTCTGATACTTCGTTTGTTTCTCGACCTACAAATGTTTTTAATCTATTAGACACTTAGGCTTTCGTTCATTTCTCGTACAAGTATTCAAATTTCATCTTGTAATTGTTGATTTTTCTTTGCTTGATATACATATATATATATTTTATATAATATATATATATATATATATATATATATTAATTAGATTGGTTATATGTAAATGGACCTAATCCATAATTTAATTGTAAAATAACTCAATCTAATAATTCATTACGTATGGGTCTAGCCCAATAGTTTTTGTAAGTATGGGCCTAGCCCAATTTGCTTACTTTCTTTGGGCCTTACCCAATTTGTTTCATGTATGTGGGCCTATCCCGACCT
The DNA here is from genome assembly GCA_947069175.1 of Scalesia atractyloides. Taxonomy (NCBI): domain Eukaryota; kingdom Viridiplantae; phylum Streptophyta; class Magnoliopsida; order Asterales; family Asteraceae; genus Scalesia; species Scalesia atractyloides. The sequence goes on from CAMTDV010000020.1 coordinate 48,363,329, forward strand.
AATTTTGTTTAATAGTAGGATAAGCCCAATTGGTTTATAAAAGTGGGTCTAGCCCAAGTTAAAATGAAAGATTGGGCCTAGCCCAAAATAACTTATAAAAATTGAATTAGCCCAAGTTTAGTTTTATAAAAGTGGCCTTTAGCTCAATATTAGTTTTTATAAAATGGATTAGCCCAATTTATTTCTTTATAAAAGTGGCCTTTGCCCAAAGTTATCTTTTATATAAGTGGGCTTGGCCCATGTAATTTTTATAAAAGTGGACCTTAGCCCAAAGTTTGATTTTATAAAAGTGGGCTTAGCCCAAGTTTAATTTTTATACAAGTGGGCCTTAGCCAAAGTTAATTTTATAAAAGTGGGATAGTCCCTATATTTTTTTAAAAATAGTTTTAGCAAATATAGTTTTATAAAATGAGCTTAGTCTAATAATTGTTTAGTTGGGTTTATCCTAAAATATTTACTAGTATTTTTATAACTTATAAAAGTTTATTTATGAGAACTATTAGTTATCAGTTATGGATTTAAAAATTCTAGTAAATATAAAGTCTATCAATTTATTTGTTCGTTTTGACCGTTAGGTTCGCGTCGACTATTTTATTCGTTTCGTCTTTGTCGTTTGTTTCGTTTATACCATATATTTTATTTTTGTCCGAATTGTCCAAGTTGTCCGATATGTTATTTTATTAAATTTGAACACTTATATATTTTTTTATTCAATTTAACATAATTAAAATATATATACAGTTTTTATACAATAATACATGTACACATATAAGATGGTTTAGAAATATATATTTTTATCAAAAATGTATATTTATCTCATTTTTAGTTTAAGAAAATATAAGTAATTAATTTATCAATCTTTTCAACCAAATCCTTTATTTAAATATGATTAAATTTTCTAATCACTTTTAACCACAAATCTATAGTTAAATCATATCTTAATCAAGATTAATTTTTATAAAAATTTTGCCATAGTTTCCTTTAAAAATATAAGTTTCCCATGTTTTATAAACATGTTTTAAGTAATTAAACTAACTCAAATCATTATCAATCACAATTATTATATAAATGTATTAAAAAAATGTCATGAACTTGTTATAATTTTAATCTTTCTTAGAATGGAAACTTAATTATCATGTATGATCATCTTTAAAGTATGAGATTATGTTCATGACATATTTTGTAAATGAATCTTGCAAATCTAAACATGCATTGTTTAGATCATCTTTTTATTGATAATTTTGCAAGATTCAAGTTTATTAGTTAATGACAAGTTCAAGATCATCCGGAAATTATCATGAAAATCACATGATTATATTAGTGATCTTAGATTTATTAGTGTTTTTCAAGTAGGTTTTTATATAACTTTTATGATGATCTTGTGAAATTTTATAAAAAATATAAAGTATAAGATTAGGTTTAAGGATCTTACTACTATCACAATGGCTAGGGATGATCTAGAGGATAAAGAAGATAGGTTGATAAAGAGTTCCAAGTTTCCAAAGTGAGCTCTTACTCCTTGCAAGTTCCTTAGGTCTTCATGCAAGCTTGATTTTCTAGAGTTTGGTTTTTAAAATTTGAAGGTGAATATAGGGGTGCTTTGGCCCATTTTGGGAGCAAATGGAAGAAGTGTTCTTTGATTTCTAGTGTTGTGAAAATGAATGGAAGTGAAATGGCTAAGTTTTGATGATTATGCTTATGTTCTTACACCTCTAAGTCCACTAAACTAATCCATATTGTGCCAACACATAATATGAGGTAAGTGGCATGGGGAGAAGCCCCCATGTTGCTGTGAGGGTGTAGGGGAGTTGGTTTCGTTATTTTTTTTATAAATTATATGTAATTTTTATAACTTTTATAAACTTTAATAAACTTATATATAATTTTGTATAAAAACTAATGCCCCAATACTTTAAAGTGATGTTATAATATGCCAAAATATCTCACTAGTCTTATGTTTCGTTGTTCGTTGATAAAGTTAGTTCGGGACTTGTATCAGGTGAAATACTGATAAATAGTGTTACTTATAAAATTTTATGTTCATAATAATACTAGTACAATTTTTATTGTCCCGTTAATTAACCTAGCTCTTCAGACTAATAAATTTGTCATTTTGAGTTCAACATCTGTACCGGCTCAGTTATCGGATTTTTACTTAACAAACTGTAACGCTTCGCATTTGTAACTTTCAGTTGTTAGTAAGTTTGCTTCGTGTTTCTATAATTGGAAAGTATAAACCTTGTAATCGTATTTCATTTCAAATCATTGTAAATCTAAGGCTTTGATTGTAATCAAATTGATCGATTGTATGCAATTCACAATCTTTATACACATCTATGATCGTGCACGCATTTGTTACGCAACATATAAACTCGAATCAATTTGCATATGCTCACCATATTTTCATGAAAGTTAAACTTATAAATCAAACAAGCAATTGACAAGTTAAAACTCAAAATGCTAGACTTTTAACATCATGATTTTTGTCACACATATGTTAATATTTGCAAGCTATATTTAGGGTTATGTAACACCTTTTATGTATGTTATAACATTCCAAACATCTCCTATTTAGGCTATGAATAAAGTGCATCATCTAAACAAGCAAGCAACCAGTGACTTCTATGACTATATTAATATAAAATCTATGAAAAACTTGTAATAATATATGTAAACTATATATATGTAAATAATGAATATAACCGAACCTTTGACGATGACCATATGGTTAACTTGTCCTAATATTAGGTTATTTTATCTAAGACCTAACCATCGTTACGATTCTATTGGGCATGACCCATAAAAACACAAACACCCTTCGGGGCTTATAGTGTCAAAAACGAGCGTTAACGTCTAGATAAATACTTTCAACTATACATACTTTTTGCGTACTTTAAATTCCTCAAATTTCCAAATCCACCGTCATTCCAATACTCATACACCTATGTTTCCTTGTGTAGGATAACTTGGTGCTCGTCACCCTAATCAACCTAACGCTTTCACGGAACTAACTTTGCAAAACCGTGAGTACACTCGAGGTTACGTTTTACACTTTTGGGTGCAACATGTTAAGCTATCATAAACACACTAAATCAGACTTCTATTCTATGAAATCACACAAACAATCCATCATACATGCTATAGTTATATGATACTTGAATTATATACTTGGTACATTCTTATGTGATACTAAATGTCATTAACTTCGATCAAGCCTCCCTTAACATGTATAGCGCTATAGGAGTAACGCACTGCCCGTATACTTGTGGTCAATGTTAAGTTTTTAATCTATTATGCGGTACATAAAGGAGTGACTTGTAGTTCACATGCCTTGTTTACATTTATCTCGTATACTAGCTTATCATGTGGATTTGTTTAAATCTTTTTATTACTTATGCTATGATATCAAACTTGTGTACTCGCAATACTTTGTTATTAAACTATACTTTTTAACATGTTGAAGGTTGATGAGATTGACATGACGAAACTTAGTAGGATCGGCATAGAAACACGCTTAGAATACTAAGTTATTTAATATGTTTTGTTGAACATGTTTCATATGTTGTTGTTTCGTATTTGAATTATATTATATTTGACAATTTGGTGATTTGAAATGAAATGGGTTGTTTAATTAAATATTATCACAACTAGTGTTATGATGTCTCGAGCAATCTAGTTCGTCTCACTCGGATGTTTCCGCCATCGGTTGGGGTGTGACAGATTGGTATCAGAGTCATAACTGTAGGGAATTAGGTAGAATTGCCATGTTCGACTAGTCTATAGTTTAAGTGACCAACTTGATCTTTCTTGCTTCATGATTAAAATGTTAAATTCTTCCTGTTTGCTTCTTCCTATTTCTTTTGTCTGTATATATGCAAAGTGTTTTTCCTAAGACACTTACACAACTTACACACTTGAAGACTTGAAGACACTCATACTATAAATGAGACGATCTCACCAAAATAGGGGTGAAACCCGCACTTTGGTGATCACTCCCAATCCACGTATTCGATTTTACATGAAATTACGCCATCAAGTTAGGAGTGAAATCCACATCTTGATGGGAATTTCCATTTCATACTCTAGTAGACCCTTACCAACGAGTCGGAATTTTCTCCTCGTTTGTAAGCACCAACCACGCTTAGGGTCGATGTTGTCAAGTTAGGGGTGAAACTCGCACCTTGTCAACTAGTCCATTCCTCGATTTTCAATCTCGCCAAAGTTTCGATTTTTCGATCGGTTAGAGACGTGTAGTCACTGGAAATGTAAAGTGGCGTTAATCGCTTCTCGACGAGAGCACTTTACCTATAGGCCAAAGCACGTTTCTCTAATTTGAAAGGATCTCGATTCACTTTGGAATAGTCGATGTTTATCAACCCGAAACACTCTTATGTTTTATTAAGCCTATCTTTTATGTATCTCAATTATCATATGTTTTTTTAATACTTGTTACCTTATTCATTTCTAACTCGATGCACAACTCGCACACTTTTCGTAACCAAAAACAATATATTCGTGATTGTGACGAATCTATTATCACACCAAACTATGATTTGGTTAAATTCCTAGACTTTAAAGACTTAAAATAAAAAATTAAGTCATGTTATACGATAAATAGACAATGTACTAGTTGTTCAAGTTGTACAGAATTACCGGAATTTTGCCAATTGTCACATTAACGGTATCCACCCTTCTGGTTACTACATGTCCTTAGTCATCGAAAATTCGAAACTTTGGCAGGATTGAAAATCGAGGAGTTGGAGTAGTTGTCAAGATGCGGGTTTCACCCTTAACCTGGCAACATCGTACCACAAGTGTGGTTAGTACTCACTGAATGGGTCAAGGAAGTAAATCCCGACTCATTGGTAAGGGTCCACTAGAGTATGAATGGGAAATTTTCCATCAATATGTGGATTTCACTCGTAACTTGATGGCGTAATTTCGTGAAAATCGAATACACAGATTGGGGGACTTCACCAAAAGTTGTGGGTTTTCACGCCTACTTTTGGTGAAAATCGTCTTGTTTATGAAATACGATGTCTTCACATCTTCATGTGTGTATTATGTTAGCCTTAGGAAAGGCATGTATAATTTTAAGACAAAAGAAGAGATAAGAAGCAAAATAAGAAGAATGCAAGTATTTTAATCATGAGAATTCAAGAATGGTCAAGTTTTGTACTTAAAATATAGACTAGGTCAAATCATGGCAATTTTTCCTAATTCCCTATAGTTATGGCTCTGATACCATCTGCACACCTCAACCGATGGCGGATACATCAGAGTGGGATGAAAACGAGATTGCAAGAGACTTCATAACACTAAATGTGACAAGTACTAAATAAATAACATTTCATTTCATTGCTAAGAAACAAGACAATCATTTGAAGCAAATTACAACATGTTGAACAGAAACAAAAGTACAACAAAATGCTAATTTAAAGGTGCATTTCTAGTCATCCTACAAGATTCCGTGTGATATCATCATCATCAAATTCCTACAATACATATTACAGTATAATTCAACACACAAGGTATTGGCGAGCATACAAGTTTGAATACTAATATAGGTATAAAAGTTAAATAAATCCACATGGTATAATAGTTAACTAGAACTAACATACGATACTAGCATGCAACTATAAATGTCAGGCCAAAGATTCTCGCTAGCGTAATCTAATCATAACAATGAATAGACCGTTTTGTTTACTTAAATGACCTCAAGAATATGGACAGTGCGTTAATCCTATAGCGTTATACATGTTAAGGGAGGCTTATATGAAGTTAATGACAAGTATAAAGCATAAGAATAGTCTAGCATATATGATATCAAGTATAACGTATCAAGCATGTATATTGGATTGTTTGTTTGTGTTTTAAGCATAAAGTATGTGATGGTGTGATTTTGATAACATATATGTATTGTACCCAAAAGTTTAAAAGTAAAACGGGAGTCAAGTATACTCACGGTTTTGCAAGCTTTCCGATTAAACCGAGAGTTGATAAGATGTTTGAGATGGAAACACGAAGGTACCCTACATTGGGGAAACGAAGGTGTTTGAGTATTTGGAGTTTGTGGAGAGTTCGGATTCGTAAATTGTAAGTACATAAAAGTATGTATGCGAAAAGTAATTATCTAGTCTTAAACACTCGTTTTTGACACTATAAGTTTCCATGTGATTTCATGGGTCAAACTTGCCTATTAGAATCATAACGAGAAGTTTAGAACATAGATAATATAACCTATTTCTTAACATGTAACCATGATCGGTTAACACCACGAATTCGGTTATTTATATATTCATAAATTATATAGTATATTTTATATGTTAAGTCATATAGTATCATAGAATTCATATAAGTCATGCATGGGGTAGGATGGTAAACATCCATTAAACCTCATTGTATGGATTTATCAAAGCACAAAGTTTACCAACTTAGTTGGTAAACCCGGTTGGTCATGAATAAAATGAAATACAACTAAACTACTTGGCCAACTAAAACTACAAACAACCAAGTAAGAAAGTAGGTGCGTGCATCCCGAACATGTAATGTTTGGGGACATGCCGTAGCCTTGTCACTCTAGTAGAAACTGAATGAGTGTTAGTGGTATGAACATAGCAAACATCAAGTAAAGTGGTGGAACTAGTTTAGGATAGCCGAGGCTTCAAAGATTCACATCCTTTACCATTACACAAGTCTTGCCATATGAACTATGGTGAACTTGGATGGTTTTCATCACTTGTAGGTTGTCTAAACCCTATCAAAACAGAATTTTAGAGGGTATTTGAACCTTAACCTCATGATAATCAACTGTACTCAAGCTCCATAATCAGGTCATGGGTTTGGTTAAAGGCAAGGTTGGTATAAGATTATTCAAGTTAAAAGTAAATAAAACATGTTTGTAAAAGTTTTAATCAACGTAGAATTTTTATCCAACTTTAGACCTCAAATATGGTGATGTTTCACCTTTGTTTACCTTAGTAAACATAAGGTAACTCTCCTGGAGGTTACCCAAGGAAGGAGAAACACGAAAACAAGAAGAAAAGATGAATAAGTGAGTTGAAAACTCACTTTTTGAGCAAGAAATTTTCTGCCCAAAAGTTGCAAAGATTGGAACCTTGAGAAAGTTTGAAAGTGAATTGAGGTGTGAAAGTGTTTAGGAGGTGGTGGAGGCTTGCATTTATAAGTGTGTATTAGGGTTTGGTTATAAATGAAGTGGTTGGGAGATAGAATGAGGGAAATTTCAAATATATTAAAAAATTCCCGTTTTTATAAATAATATATATATATATATATATATATATATATATATATATATATATAATATAGGATTTTAAGGTATATAAGTATGCTTAATGAGTAAACATGTATGAATAATATTCCAAAGAAGATTAAAGTCTCGATTTATTGCATATAACATAAGTATAAATGTAAATACGTATTTGATTATTGATTTCACATAACACAAGTATGAATTAAGATACAATTGATATAAATATGTTTTCCATTATGATTGATGTCTCGGATTTACAAGATTGGAATGAAGTACGATTACAAAGTTACTAAAGATAGAAAGTGAATACAAGGTTTCTAAAAATGGAAAGTACAAATATGCGAAGCGTTACATAAGTAATAGATATTTTAGATCACTACATGAGAAGTGGGATACAATAGCAATTTTGATGAGAACAACTTTTGTTTTTAAGGATTTGACTTTGACTCAGCTTCATAGAAAGCTCTTAACATTTGAAAGAGAGCTTGTCCAAAAAAAAGCTCCAGGACACTAAGAAAGTGTCCGATGATTATGTCTTTGGCAACACGACATTTCTAAGTCAAGAAGGATCACTATCAGGAATATCAAATGCTCAAGGTTATGACCATTATATTGATATATCAACTAGTATAAATTTTGATCAATTCCTCAAACTATGCCTTTACAGCAAATGAGGACAGCCCTAATTCTTATAATCTATCATTTGTTCTTGATGATCTGAAGCATATTGATCTCACTTACCTTGAGGAGATGGAAATTTTCACCAAGCGGCACTAATTAGTCTTAGAGCAAACAACTTTTATAAAAAGGATTGGTAGGAAATGTCCAAGGTTAAATGGCAGGTCAAGGGTAAGGTTGGATAAATCAAAGATAAATTGTTTCAAATATAACTCATTAGGTCATTTTGCAAGAGAATGTAGAAGTTAAACAAAAAACTCTGCACCTGTGATAATATACCCAAATCAAAGACCTCATTCAAACAATTAACAACAATTTTATCAAATACCCAAAATACCCCTGCCCATTTTGCACAAAGTATGAACCCTGTGTCTGTGAAATATATTCATGCAATACCTGTTCCTCAGGTTCAATCTGTTCAAATCAATGCCAATGTAATCCGTGAAATGCACTATCTACCATCGGCTTTTCTTTCAATGAGATATAGAGAATATTGTGTTATCATGTCCCTATTAGCAAATACCTCAGTTCTTAATATTGTTTTTGAGCAAGCATCCAAGTAGAGTACCCGTGTTACACCGCGAGATTAACCATTTGTTTACCCTAAAGAGAGCAAATTATGCATCTAAATGATGATAATGTTATGTTCATACATTAACATAAGCGTCGGTGCTAGCATATGTCAACTATACATATAAATCGTAGTCAATATAAATGTTGTTGGTACATTAACATAGTTGCCAATATACAATTAATTATCCATATTCAAAGAAAATAGTAGAATGAAAATCTTATAAGCATCAAGAAAGTTTCCCTTGAAATATATAGCATAAGTTAATAAATTGCTGGATTCTTATAAGCAGAACCTAGCATAAGGTAAGCTGAATATTAGAGGTGCACAAGACATATTTTTTTAGAACTGGAACCGGGTAGGTGTTGGTTCCGGGTAGGTACTGGTTCCGGGGAGAAACAGGTTTCGGCACGTTCAGGTATTTACAAGTTTGGCAGGTTTTATTTGGGTTTTGGCCAGTTCGGGTCCGGATTTTGACCGGTAGAGGTGGATTCAGTTCCGGTTCGTTTATTTTTTCTTCGGCTGGGTCTGAAACTGGTTTATACCTGTGGTTCGGGTAAGGTAGGAACCGGCTCCGGGTCAGGTATTGTAGGTCCATGTGGTTAATAAAATTTGTTACGTGATTAATTAGTTGCTATTTGTGCTAAAACACACTAATTGGCTATGTAAACCTTTTAAGTCAGCTGACACTTGGACCACGATGAAGTTCCCCCACAATTACTCAAATCAAGGCACCTGGTTCACTTAAAAGACCCCTCGTGAACAACTCAAAATAAAAGCAGAATAGATAGGAACTTTAATTAACAAATGCTTGAATTACGCAAATTAGGATTACCTCCTTTATGCTGATTTTAGCTCCGGTATACCTAAATTTCTATCCAACCAAGAAAATCCCAAAGTCAATCGTTGCACATAATCTCATTAGTTCAAACACGCATCATTTTTAGAGATTTCACATATTAAATCCTAGTAACTGAAATAAAATAAATAAATCGAACCATTTATATAGCATCCCTTGCTCAGAAACAAAGGGATCGGAAAAGGAAGACGAAATGTCGTTGACGACTTAAGCACTGGTGGAATTCAAGAGCTAAAGATTTTGGGGAAAGGGAGGCGAAATTCAAATTTTGAATGCTCAGCCATGTTTTCTTTAGTGTATGGCCGACTTCTTCTTTCCAACAGGAAAATTTTAATTAAACATTTAGGGCAATCCTAGGCAAATTAGTAGCATAGGTCAATTGGTGGAGCCACGTGAGTAGGGTTTTAAAGGGATAGTGCATATAATTGTTGTGCATTAAGCTTTGTTCTTGTAAAATTCTTAATTTAAGTTATCTCTCCGATATACATTATATAATAGTATAGACTATATATTATAGTTTGACTAAAATCGCATGTAAAACGTTTACAGTTGAACCTCTATAATTTAATACTTCATAAATAATAACCTCGATAAAATTAATAATTTGTCCGGTTCAACTTAGGACCAGCACAAAATTGGACTCCACTGTTTGCGAAGCTAGCCAAAATACAACTTAGCAAAAGTTGTAACGTTTTGAAATGAATCTCAACAATTATCATAGCAACAAATAATATATAAGTATGAATAAAGCGAATAAAACGAGTACGATGGAATAAGGATTTCTAGGTTCATGTGGGTTTAGGGATTAAATGTAGGATTCTAAAAGTGTCAAACAATAAAATAATATAAAAAGTTTACAATTAAAACTTATTAAAATAACAAGTATTTATAAGATAGTGAAATAAAGATAGTTTGTATGGTTTCGACTAAATAGAATATAATATATTTATCATAAAATAGACATGTATTGTATATTATAGTTTGACTAAAATCGCATGTAAAATGTTTATTTATTAGTTTAACAAAATTCAGTCGCCTAATAGTGTCGTGTTAGAACACAAACACTCACTCTCGACCACATATATGTATATAACAAGTCTAAAAATAATATAAATTGCAATATTCATAAGTATGTGAAAAATGCCTTAAATGTACAATCCAACAATTAGCATTAGTATAAAATAGCAAGTTATTCGTATTAAATAAGTACTAAATTATGCAAATGACAAAATATATATTTTGTACTAAATATTTCTATTAGTTTAAACTATAAGTATGACTTAAATGATCATTTGAATGAGCATAAAAGTGTATAATGGTTTTATAGTAAAATGAATGTCTATAAGTCCATTATTATCTAATAAAATTAGGGTTTTAAATATATAATTTTAGTTAAGCAAAATATATGTTTAAATGATTTAGACTTCTAGAGTTCACTAAGGATATTCTAAGGGCGTAAAAAATATATATATATATATATATATATATATATATATATATTATATATATATATATATATATATATATATATATATATCAGAATATAATTTATCTAAAAGTCTTTAAATGAATTATATAAATAAATAAAAGGTGAATTTTAGATTTTGTATATAGTGTGTATGGAATATATATTTAGCATAAATATACAATTAAGTATAATCTAATTTATGACAAAATGTCTCAATAACATTTGTATGATTTCGTTATAATTTCTGATACTAACGTCAATCCATATGATTTATAATGCATAACAAAGTTTATATAGAATATATATAGTAGAAATAATATGAAGAGATTAAATTGGTAAGCAAAAGAAATAAAATTCTATGAATTTCCATAAGTATGACTAAGACTTAAACATCAATGAAACATTAAATAGTATGAATTATAGTGTCACATGCTGGTTAATTTGGTTAAAAATAAGAAACCTAAAAATCTCCAAATTATTATGAACCTTAGAATTATGATTCATCAAAACAAAACAACGTTGGTGTTCCTATATAATAGACAAAGCGAAATCAACAAAGTCGATTGGTTACTTTTAACTGAGATAAAAGCAACTACCGATGGGTTTCAAACTGAATAGGAGATTGTGAAACGCGAACCGGCAAGAACAAGACCGATAATGGTGGCGATCCAAGGCAGAGCCGATCAAATGTTTGATATGGTTTCAGAACCGCTTCGAAAGTTGGTGTGAATTCTATGAATAACTTACTAGTATGTATACTTAGGGCTGCACAAAAAGCTCGCAAATCAGAGCTCGCTCGGATTTAGTTTGGAAAAAGCTCGCTCGATATGGCTCGGTTTAAAAGTGAGCTAAGCCAGCTCGACTTGGCTCGTAACGAGCCGGATTGGCTCGGTTTGGTTCACATATCAACTCGACTCGGCTTAGTTCGGATTATTTTACTTTTAAGATATTTTATTTTTATATACAATATAGTATATCACAAAACCTGATTAATATTTACATGTGATTAAGAGTGTAATTTGATATCAATACCATATTTAAAGGTTGATTACCATGCTAATGAACTTATATTGTATTTCGTTAACATTAAGAACGTATTTTGTGTTGTTAAACTTGATTTTGGCTTGTAATATATTAGGTTGAGTTTATTTTGGATATGTTCTTTTGAATTATTGATTAATATTTTAGATTACTGAATTTTGATAGCCATGTATTAATTTTTTTTTCAAAATCGAGTCAAACCAAGTCGATCCGAGCCACTCGATTTAAAACCAAGTTGAGCCCGAGCTTAGATTTTCATTCGGTTTCAAATCGAGCGATCCAAGCTAGCTCGGTTATAACGAGCCGAGCCCAAATTTCGCCCTAGCTCGACTTGGTTCGGCTTGTAAACAACCATATATACTAGAATATCATTAACTTGTTGGTTTCTGTTTCTTCATATGAACATCATTAGCTTTAACTAAATAAACTTTATTTCAAAGATTCATAAAATGAAACCGTGGATGAGCTTTAGATATGAAAGATTGCAGGCTTAATGACTATACTAATACTAAACATTTATGAAATTAAATTAGATTCAACACAATTTATTATTTATTTATTTACGAAAAATGTTAAGTATTAAAGTAATACATAACAATTAATTAAAATTTAAGTGTCTAGAATATAAACGTTTTCATCCTTCAATATATATATATATATATATATATATATATATCTAGTATTCGGTTTAAGTAGAACCACTATTAGTTGTGAGAACCATGAGACTTCTCCAATTCAATAGAATTTAACACATCACCTATAATCAATATAATTCAGAAAGGGTATTTTCATCTTTTTCTCTCAATATCACATCCCCTCTCTAATCTCTAAAACATATCAAATCATCATTTATATGTTTGACATAACAATATCTCTCTTATTTCATCTGTTTATACTTTTTATATTTAAAATTTAGAAAAAATATCTTAGTTTTTAAATTCAAACATCAAAAATATTACGTAATTTCAGAAAATACGAAAAGGATATCTATTTCCATTTACTATATTTCCCTAATTATGACATAATGTTCTTTATACAATGCAATCTATATTTGTCTTATATGTTTCTTGAGAATTTCTACTTCATTCGTTTAACGTTTGATTACTTTGTACTACACTTTTTAAAAAACATTCGACAACGTGCGTAAAAAAAGTTTTGACAACGTGCGTAAAAGAGTTTTGACAACGTGCGTAAAAGAAGTTTTGAAAGAGTTTTGACAACGTGCGTAAAAAAAGTTTGACAACTTGTGTAAACATTTACATGAACTAAGTATAAGAACACAACTATGTAAAATTAAATAAATAAATGTTTTGACAACGTGCGTAAAAAAAGTTTTTTTACACTCCTGATCGTCGACCCGAGCCTCTCTAGACGTAAATCTAATTTCAAACGTATGTAAAAACGGAAGGCGTAAAATAGTTTTTACGTACGTTTGAAAAATGTTTTTACGTAAGTTTTCGAATGTAAAATAGTTTTTTGCGCAAGATGTCGAATGAAAAAAAAAGCTTTTTTATGCCCCTGATCGTGGGTCCGAGCTTCTCTGAACGTCACACGTAAATCTATTTTTCAAATGTACGTAAAAACGACATGCGTAAATGTTTAGTTTTTACATAAGTTTGAAAATTATTTCTCATACGTTGTCGATTGTAAAAAAAAAATTGTGCACAGTGTTGAAAGTAAAAAAAATCATGCACGGTGCCGAATGTAAAAAAATGTTTTTTATTACACACGATAAAAAAAATGTTTTGTTTATGCACCTAATCGCTGGCCCAGGCTCATTTAAACGTTTGTGGAATGTAACACTTTTTTTTTTTATTTTCGTATGTGTTGGGGCTTTTAAGTTCAAATGACAAGGATAACGAACAAAAAATAAGATAAAGATTAGAGATTGAAGATGTTTTTTTATACTGTAGTGTAATTTTTTTTGTATAAAAATCATGTGTTATAACTAATTCTCTTTTTAAATAGACAAATGTAATTAATGTTGACATAAAGAGTAATGTAATTTATGATATTTGATTGTTAGCTTGACAAGTTGACATGAATAGTACACAAGCCAAATTTTTCAAAATACACATTACTATTTATTCTTTTTTAACCAATAATACAAAAGACAAAAAACAATTAAATCTCAATCACTCATACATGAGAGATCTAGTGTGGATAATGGTTCCTACGGTTCTCGCATCTAAAGATGGTTCTTATTTTAACCTATCCATACATACATATATATATATATATGTTATAATAATTAATTTGACACACTTAATCTTTAATATATATTAATAAAAAGTTAAACATAAACAAATCATATTGTTCATGTTACAAAATTGAAACTTGAATATCGAAATATGATATTTGTTAAATTCTATTATTATATGTGTATATATATATATATTGTAAGTAAATGGAAATTAGAATATTGAGAAGATGAACTGGAAATTTGAAATTGGATATGAACACGGGTCAAGTTACGAATACGGATAATTAACGGATGTAACAATCTTTACTAATCCAGATGAGTTATCTTAATTAAATCATGGACTTACTCTCCGGATATTTATCCAATACATACCGAATATATCATGTCTCCCACTCCCTACATTCAAAAGGATCCGCCTTTACAAACCTATCATTAATGTCATTGCGCTACAACTACAACTTTGATCGTTTTAAGACCAACCTTGTTGCTAAAAGATACACCCGGATTTTCCATTTTCGGTTTCAATTACAATGATACCTCTTTCCGGTTGAAAAAAAATGACTAATATATGCATTTTGTTATCTATGGAACTATTTGTACCTGGTCCTTCATAAGCTTGATACTAAAAACGCCTTCCTTCACGATGATGTGCAAGAAGAATAAGTAGCAAATGGTGGCTTCAAAAAAAATTACACGCCTTTTTTATGTCTATAATTTCTTTTCTAGGTTTCTGAAGATGCCATTTCCACAATTCACTTTTTATTAAAGTGTGAATGTTATGTATAGGTAATTTAGTTTCTGGATTGTTCCAATTGTTTCTATTTTGGGTTTGACAATATCAACTTTGATTAGTTTAAATGAGTGTAACTTACATTGAGTGACTTGGGCTTTTGTGTTCATGTAAAAGATTAAGTTCTCTTTTGTTAACTGTGCTTGTGTTTTATTTATTTTATACCGTTCTAAAATAAAAGAAAAAAACTGGGCTTCTTCCTCTTTATTTTGGGTTGTTTTTCAACGCCCAGCGTGAAATGTGACAACTGGCATTTTCCGGTTGTAATTACGCGCATAACGAACATTAATACCATCATAAGTAGCGTAATTAGACGTAAATTAACTTGATCAGGCCTTTGGAATGCCTAGGAACGTCTAACGGACCTCGCGGTTCGCGAATGTGAATTGCGGGAAAACTGTTGAACATCAAACGTACCGAACTGACACCGGGCAAAATACTGACAACGCTGACAAATACGGAATTTACATGTACAATTTATGCGTAAGATATTGGTTTTGATGAATTATCATGCTTCTAACGTCACAAAACGCTTACGTGAACGAAAAACGCGTCCGCTGGAACGCTCCGGTAACGAAACGGAAGCAACGGACTCGAATTACGCCTTGATACTAATATGTTATGATTTGCTTAGCTTCGTAATAAATTTTATTATTCGTGGTCGAAATCGGATCGAAAAACGGACAACAAACGACAACCGGAGCATTTTACGCATTTTAACGAAACTAACGAACGCACGCGATTAATATCGAATACTATCACCTTTTACATGTTTTTGAACCTAAAATGATATTAAACGACGTTCCATGAAGTTCGGGTTCGAAAACGGGCCTCGTAGACGCGATCGGGCCACTCAAAACGCGATCTACCTCACTTCTCTCTCCAGCTTTCTGTCTCTAAAACCCGGTAGCCGGACTCCGGCCGGCACCGGCAGAACTCGAAGCCGTTTTCCGGTTAAGAGTACACTTTCTCGACTATCTTCGACGTTCCGAATCGCGTGGTGAAGTTGGTTTTAGCAGATTCGAAACTGTTTGGGCTCGGGAGCAACTCTGGCGACATTCCGGCCAAACTCCGGCGAACCCATTTTGGACTTTTCACTTCGTGTATGTTTAGATCGGTGGTTAGAGACCTTTCTACAAGTTTTCGTGAAATTTTATTCTCCAACGAAAATCCGACTTCTGGCATGGTTCTAGCGAGTTTCCGGGTATCCGTTTTCAACAAAAAATATATTTTTGGGATCCTTTTAACCCGTAGAGTCCATACGAAACACTTTGTCTCGGGTGAAAATTAAAGTTCGGGACACTCTCGGGCTCGGTTCAACGTGGTCAACAGGTCACACGGGTCAAAACTGGTCAATGGATAGTTTTGGGTCATTTTCGGTGCCTCGGTTAGTTTTTGGGTCGGGTCAAACCCGGTCAACCCGGGTCAAAGATGGTCAAACGGTCAACAGAAAGAGTCGGTTCAGATTTGGTTCGGTAGGTCAACTCGGTTAACGCGGTTCGGCCTTAAGTCAACACGGTCAAACTCAGTCAACGGGTCAACCCAAGACTCGTAAAAATTTAATAACGTGAAATTCTAATTACATTATTTTATATAAATATTAGTGTAATTGTTCCGAAACCGAGCTCGACCCGACTCGCTAACAATTATATATCGTCAAAGTTAAAAGCTTAATAAATAAACAAGTAAACAAAACTCGAAACGGCGCGACGTTACGCTATATGCACATGTATAATTGGATTCGTATTCGACAAAAACCATATTTGAAACACGACGAGAATTCTGTGACATCCCGGTTTTTCAGGTACTTTAAACGCGCTACTTTATTGTTATTCATCCCTACGCTAATTTAATTCGGAGAATTAAATTACGCGCTCGCAATAACTATGCTAACTTTAGTATTTAGCGAATACACGATGTTCGGGGAGTTTTAACGGGTTGTATCTGAATTACGTGCTACGTGTTATTAGACGTTTGTGAATAATTGTCGAGTCGTATTATGTGTAGTTATTTATAGATTATAATGATCGGTTAGTAAATTCTAATTATAAGCCGAACCGAACCAAGTCTGTGAAACGTTTCGACTTCGCGACCAAGCAAACCCAACCAGCCACCCACACCCCCCTTGCGAATCCAACCCAACCCGCCACCCTACCCTTGCGGCCCAAGGACAAGCCCAAACCGCCCCCCTGCCCCTTATGTATACGTATGTATGCATGGGGTGTTCAAAAAATAGCAAACCCTAAAACTCTTCCCCTTGTAGTGTGCAACAGCAGCACCCCCCCCCCCCTCTCGGGGTCGCGCAAACAGCCCTACACCCTCGGATCGATTCCAAGCTTGTCCCGTTTGCTAATTGTCATCGTTACAAGGTTAGGTTTAATTGTATTACGATTCACACTAGGTTGTGTAGTCTTGATCATGATTATGTGCTTGCATGATATTATTATGAAAAAGTGTTGTGGTGTATGATTAGTTCGGATGAATATGCGAATCCTTGCGGTTGTGATGATATGTTTGAGTATTAAAATCGTAGGCTGCGTTTTATCCAAAAAGATCATGACATATGTTTAGGGTTTTCATGAATACTGATATATTAGATGATATTTGACAACCTCTGTTAATCGATACAACTAAGCGTCATGGCCGTTTACACATGTTCTAATGCGATAAAGTCGAAAACAGTAAGCTGATTGACATTTACAGCCAACTTCAGTTGGCTGTAACCTGATCATTATTTATCTAAAAGTGGATTTTCTGAAGCCTAAAACGTGTATTTTTGAAAAACGCTTCAAATGGTGCCAGATTCATATTTTTCTGAGGTCGTTTGCTATTTTTAAATGGTCATTTACTGCAACAGCTGAAGCTGCGTAAATTCTGCAGAATCTGCAGGTCGTTTATCGATTCGGATCTCATAGTCTGTATGGGGTTAAGTCACGAAATCTGTACAGTAACTGGGAACGGGAGTTTCCAAAAATCTCCCACTGGAATTTTCTTAATCGGATGAACGATGATTTTTAAATTATTTTTCTCGTGGACTGTAGTCAGAAGCGACGAATCTGACTGCAGCCTAGTATATAAATATTTATAAATAATTGATAAAGATTTAGGATTTGAAAATTTTACACAAAATTCTAAAGTCTAATTGACACATCCTGTAAAAAAATTGAAATTTTTGGAACGTTGAAACTATTTTATAAAAATTCTCGAAAACAGCCCAGTTATGAGTATACAAGCTGAAACATGATAACTTGCGTTTGTGGGTATCTAAGTGTTGTATGAGTTATCCTTTGCTTATGACAAGTTGATTTGGTCGTTATTTGGTATGGTGATACTTTTCATGCATGATTATAGTTTCGAATTGTTATTACGTGTGACGTACTGTGTGTTAGTTATGCGGAGGGTTTTGTGTCAGTGTGTTCACACACTAACTTTGAATCGGTTGACATGTTAGGACGCGATTAGCGGTTCCATCATTTGCTTCTTTTGCGTTTATCTAACCGAGCAATTTAAGGTGAGTTCACGGCCCCTATTTTATCCGGTTTTGAACAACAGGGGGAGAAACATGTATACGCTCTACAACTCAATCTTTTACGTTATGCGAAATTAACACCGTTAACTATTCGGTAACTAAGTTAATGTTAATGTATGTTATGGTCACTAAGTAGCTTTATCACGGAAGTCCTCAACCAACTCTCGGATCGTTAGTATTGGGTTAGATAGCGGGGAAATTATAGTAGTACTACTGGGCCCGACAAGCCCCACCCGAGCTAGTCGCTAGCCGATCGGGAATGGTCAACGGGTGATTAATTTGGCCTAACTTTCGCCACGGTCAGTGATAGACCTGGCAACACAGAGGCAACAACAGTCAGCTTCGATCGCGAACTCTTACGTGCGTAACTTTAGGCTTACTACCTACATGTTAACATTGAACTTATTTACGAACCAACATTATTATTCCAGGTTAGGAATAATGGAACTATGTCGTTATCCCGGGTTAGGGATAACGGGGAAAACAATCTTTTAAACCGAACTTGTGAACTTATAAAAACCTGTGAACTCACTCTTCTTTAATGTTGACACTTGTTTCTTTGTATGTTTCTCAGGACGCTAGGAGCGCTAGGTGCACTCACTTTGCATTTGATCAAGGCATTTTTATCGAGTCTTTATTAACGATTATTTTTGGGATTTTGGTTTTGGCGTTTATGTTGGCGCCCGTTACTTTATTCTAATGCTTCCGCTAAACTTTGAAACCTTGGAACTTTGAAAATGACTATGCGTGTTTTCAATAAATGTTTTTGGAAAACATTTAAATAAATCATATAGAGTCGTTCGACATTGCTAGTGTCTGAGATTCTGGTTTGATCACACGCCTCGCGGTAATACTCCGCAAGTGAAAATTGAGGGTGTGACAGATTGGTATTAGAGCCTCTAGCTATAGAGAACCAGGTTTGCATTTAAAGTAGACTTAAACTATAGCTGTTACACGACATTAGACTTAGTTGGCACCGAACTGTGATATCTTGTTATGTGTTATACTACAATTGTTTTATGTGATATATATATACATATATATATTATGATATACGCAGCTCGTAACTAACTACACCAACCCAGCAGGCTATGTCATCATCATCATCCGACAGATCTCGACAATCAAGGGCGCCGGGGAAGGCACCCATGGTCGAACCCTCACCACCTCGTGGCGTGGAGACACGCTCAGCTGCCAGGAAAAGACTCGCTCTAGGAGGGGAGTCGTCCTCCCGTCCAACCACCGCGTGTACCGGTCAACTCTTCAGGAGTGGGGGACGATCTACTTAGAGCTGTGCTAAGGAAACAACAGGAACAACTGGAGAGAATGCAAGAGACTATCGAAGCACAGGGATGGCTGATACGTCAGGTGACTGGTAAAACTGAAGAGCTCAGGAAGAGCAAGATGAGAATAAGAGAGTTTGAAGCATTTTAGCTAAGGACCTTCGTACTGAACAGCTGATGGCTGACTGGCTCGAAGACAGAGTTCTTGAGTCCAGTTGGAGGATTCACGAACTGGAGCAGAACTAAGCACCACCTATCCCAGTACCAGCACCAGCACCAGCCCCTCCAGCGCCGGTAGAAGACGAAGAGGAGGATCCAGAGGAAGACCCGGAGGGGGATCCGGAGGAAGAAGAGCCGGAACAAGACCCGGCTGTTGAAGCTGAAAATGCTGAAGAGGAAGACGGCAGTGATTGCGACTTGGGAGATGGAGACATAGATGACTAACTCGTCTCGCCAATCTCCGTTTTGTTTCCTTTAGTTTGTTTGTTTCTACTTATGTTTGAACTTGAAAATTTTATAATTAAACTGATATGTTTGGTTGGTATTTTGTGAGACATGACAATTTATTCAATCGAATGTTCCTTTTGATTGTTTAATTTGTTGGGTTGACATAAATTGTGTGATCATTGAAGTGTGGAATATGATAACTATATTGGATATATACTTATCGGTGTGTGTTTGTGTTGTCTTGCGAAGATCTGAAATGGCAACCTATCGTCGCGGAAATCTCAACATGTCAGCTGAAGAATTGGCCGCTTTAATCCAACAACACGTGAATGCTGCTCTGGCAGGTGTTCCTAACCCACCAGCAGGTAACCATTATTAAATTTTCATGGGAAAATCTATTAGTTTGGCTAGTAGACTTTCTCGCTGACTACCTATCCTCTATCCTCAGGAGGGGGTCTTAACCCCTACAAGATGTTCCTGGATGCGAAACCGAGCAAGTTCACGGGAGTTGAAGGACCCATAGGACTGGCCCGTTGGGTCGAAAAGTCTGAATCGGTTTTTGAAATGTGCAATTGCCTCGAAGCTAATAAGGTCAAGTATGCTGCCTCGACGTTGGAAGATGGGGCATTAACCTGGTGGAACGCACAAGTCTAAACGCGTGGACTTGCTGCGGCGAACGCAATGGCCTGGACCGAGTTCAAAGCTCTAATCAAGGAGGAATACTGTCCACGGGACAGAGTTAGCAATTGGAACAAGCGTTATGGAACCACAAGATGGTCGGGTCAGAAATTGAAGCGTACACGGCAAGACATCATGATCTGGTGTTCCTTTGTCCCGATTTGGCTAACATCATCGTTAAACGACTTGAGTTTTATCTTGGGGGTCTGGTCCCTGAGATCCCGGGCATGGTAATGTCTAGCAACCCTACGACGGAGCAACAAACGATTAGGCTGGCACATAAACTCACCGATAAGGCGGTGGAGCAAAGGAAGTTGCCACCTAGGGGTGCGACTGAAATTGTCCCTGACAACAAAAGGAATTTGAAGACTCACCTGCTCGGCAGTCTTCATCAGCCCAGCCACAACAAGGAAACCAGAAGCGGTCCAACAATTTCAACAACAATCGGGGTCACAACAATCAGTCTGCCAACAACACCCAGAACTCGAGTGGCTATGCAGGACGGAAGCCGAAATGTAATCGTTGTAACCTCCATCATCACGGCCCTTGCGCCGGAAATCGCTGCCAACGATGTGGCAAACCAATACACGCGGCAAAGGATTATCGCGGGGAGATTATGTCATGACAGAATCAGAACCAGCCCCAGGGTCAGCAGCATGGTAATAACCGGGGATGCTACCAGTGCGATAGCACTGCCCATTTCAAGCGAGACTGCCCGCAACTTCGCAACAACAACAATGGTGGGAATAATAACAACAACAACAAACAACAATGGCAACAATGGAAATGGTGGCACAGGAGGTGCCAAAGGACGTGCATTCACGCTAGGCCGTGGGGAGGCCAGAAACTACTCGAATGTGGTCACCGGTAAGTTTCCACTTAACGATCATTTTGCTACTGTACTTTTTGATACGGGTGCGGATAAGAGTTTTATATCTAAGTCTTTTAGGAAGAACCTAAATCTCACACCTAAACCCCTAAAGACCCCTTACGTCATAGAACTAGCCAATGGTAAATCTGTAGATGTGACTCATCTAGTGACCGGCTGTCAACTCAAACTCGTGGGTCATACCTTTACCATTGATCTGATGACAACTACTCTGGGTAGTTTTGATGTGGTAGCCGGAATGGACTGGCTATCCGACGTCCGAGCTGAAGTTCTCTGTTTAGAGAAAACTATCCGTATTCCGCTCTCTAACGACGAAGTCTTGATGGTGCAAGGCGAGAAGGCAGGCGTCGTCACGAACATCATCTCTTACATGCAAGCCCAGAAGTATCTTCGGAAGAAGAACTCTTTTGCTTTGCTCGCACTAGTCACCGAGCAGTCTAAGGACGAGAAGCAGATTGAAGATATCCCCATCGTCCGTGACTTTCCCGATGTGTTTCCAGAGGAGTTACCCGGTCTTCCACCACATCGACAAGTAGAGTTTTTAATCGAATTGGCGAGCCATGCGACTCCTATCGCCAAGGCCCCGTACCGCCTAGCTCCAGCCGAGCTGCAAGAGCTGTCTACCCAACTTCAGGAATTGTTGGAAAAAGGATTTATCCGACCCAGTACTTCGCCATGGGGAGCTCCTGTCCTTTTTTTCAAGAAGAAGGACGGGACCTTCCGCATGTGCATCGACTACAGGGAACTCAATAAGGTTACCGTCAAGAACCGGTACCCCTTACCTCGCATCGACGATCTTTTCGACCAGCTTCAGGGGTCAAGCTACTACTCCAAGATTGATCTACGGTCCGGTTATCACCAGCTACGCGTCAGGGAGGAGGATATCTCCAAGACGGCATTTCGCACTCGGTATGGCCATTACGAGTTCTTGGTCATGCCCTTCGGTCTCACCAATGCACCCGCGGTGTTCATGGACCTCATGAACCGCGTGTGTAAGCCGTATCTCGACAAGTTTGTCATCGTGTTCATCGATGATATACTCATCTACTCTAAGGGTGAAGAAGATATTGCTGAGCATCTGCGGTTATTGCTGGAACTACTTCAACAGGAGAAACTATATGCCAAGTTTTCGAAGTGTGATTTCTGGATTCGGGAAGTTCAGTTCCTCGGGCATATCGTGAATGAAAAGGGTATACACGTTGATCCCGCCAAGATCGATGCTATCAAGAACTGGGAAGCACCCAGGACACCGACAGAGATCCGCCAATTTTTGGGTTTGGCTGGTTACTACAGACGTTTCATCGAGGGATTTTCCAAGATCGCACAACCGCTTACCACTCTCACCCAGAAGGGCACCAAGTATGCTTGGGGTGACAAACAGGAAGTAGCATTTCAATTACTGAAGCAGAAGCTTTGCAGTGCGCCCATTTTGTCCTTGCCAGAGGGGACGGATGATTTTGTGGTATATTGTGACGCTTCCATTCAGGGATTGGGATGTGTGCTCATGCAACGTGATAAAGTCATCGTGTATGCATCCCGACAATTGAAGGTCCACGAGAAGAACTACACGACACATGACTTGGAATTGGGGGCAGTTGTGTTTGCACTTAAGATTTGGAGACACTACCTATATGGAACCAAGTGCACAATCTACATGGATCACAAGAGCCTCCAGCATATTTTTGACCAGAAGGAGTTGAACATGTGACAGCATCGCTGGGTCGAACTCCTGAATGATTATGAATGTGCCATTCAATATCACCCGGGTAAAGCTAACGTGGTAGCTGATGCCCTCAGTCGGAAGGAGCACTTAAAACCTCGTCGGGTACGAGCACTACAGTTCACAATTCATTCTGGGTTACCCGAACAGATGCGCGACGCGCAGCTAGAAGCAGTTAAGGAAGAGAACATCAAGGCCGAATCTGTGGGAAAGATGGAACGCGATTGGGAAGTGAAACCCAATGGTACCCGGTATTTCATGAATCGTATATGGGTACCTCTCTACGGAAACCTCAGGAAGCTAGTTATGGACGAAGCTCACAAATCCTGATACTCTGTCCATCCTGGTTCGGATAAGATGTATCAAGACCTTAAAGCCGCGTACTGGTGGCCCAACATGAAAGCGGATATAGCCACCTACATGAGCAAGTGTTTGACTTGTGCGAAAGTCAAGGTGGAATACCAGAAGCCATCAGGGCTACTTCAACAACCTGACATCCCAGTGTGGAAATGGGATCAGATCTCGATGGACTTTATCACTAAACTCCCGCGAAGTCCGGGTGGTTGCGATACCATCTGGTGATTGTGGATCGTCTAACTAAGTCTGCACACTTCCTAGCGACCAAAGAAACAGATAAGATGGATAAGTTGACTCGCATCTACATTAAGGAAGTAGTTTCTCAGCACGGGGTGCCAACGTCCATCATTTCAGATAGAGATGCTCGTTTCACGTCCAACTTTTGGCGGTCACTTCAGAAAGCGTTGGGTACACGCTTAGATATGAGCACAGCTTACCACCCTCAGACGGATGGTCAAAGTGAAAGGACCATTCAGACCTTGGAGGACATGCTTAGGGCATGCGTGGTAGACTTCGGGAACAGTTGGGAAATCCATCTGCCTTTAGTGGAATACTCATATAACAACAGTTACCATACGAGTATTCAGGCAGCACCGTTTGAAGCATTGTACGGTCGCAAATGTAGATCACCGATTTGATAGGCAGAAGTCGGTGACAGTCAACTCACAGGTCCTGAGTTGATACTTGAGGCTACTGAAAAGATTGTGCAAATCAGAAACCGCATGGCAGCGGCACGGGATCGACAGAAAAAGTTACGCTGATCAACGACGCAAACCGCTCGAATTTCAAGTAGGTGAGCGCGTCCTACTGAAAGTGTCACCCTGGAAGGGTGTAATTCGTTTTGGGAAACGAGGCAAACTAAATCCATGGTACGTAGGCCCATTTGTGATTTCGAAGCGTATCGGGCCCGTAGCTTATCAGTTAGACCTTCCTGCCGAACACAGTGGAGTTCACAACGATTTTCACGTGTCCAATCTGAATAAGTGTCTATCAGATGAGACCCTAGTCATTCCATTGGATGAGATTCAAGTGGATGAGCAACTTCATTTTGTGGAACAACCTATCGAGATCATGGACCGTGAGACCAAGACTCGAAGGCACAATAAGATACCGATCTTCAAGGTTCTTTGGAACTCTAAGCGTGGACCGGAGTTCACGTGGGAAAGAGAGGACCAAATGAAAAGCAAATATCCACACCTTTTGCAGCTGAGCAGCAATCTGATGTTACCGCCAACTGAATTTCGGGATAAATTCTTTCAACATGGGGATGATATGACAGCCTGGGATTTCCTTGTACCATTCTAACAAACTGAATTTTTGTGCGTTGCTTTCTAAACCGCGTTTACTCTATTTTCGGGACGAAAATTCGTTCAACATGGGGATACTGTGACATCCCGGTTTTTCAGGTACTTTAAACGCGCTACCTTATTGTTATTCATCCCTACGCTAATTTAATTCGGAGAATTAAATTACGCGCTCGCAATAAATACGCTAACTTTAGTATTTAGGGAATACACGATGTTTGGGGAGTTTTAACGGGTTGTATCTGAATTACGTGCTACGTGTTATTAGACGTTTGTGAATAATTTTCAAGTCGTATTATGTGTAGTTATTTATCAGATTATAATGATCGGTTAGTAAATTCTATTTATAAGCCGAACCGAACCAAGCCTGTGAAACGTTTCGACTTCGCGACCAAGCAAACCCAACCCGCCACCCACACCCCCCTTGCGAACCCAACCCAACCCGCCACCCCACCCTTGCGGCCCAAGGACAAGCCCAAACCGCCCCCCTGCCCCTTATGTGTACGTATGTATGCATGGGATGTTCAAAAAAATAGCAAACCCTAAAACTCTTCCCCTTGTGGTGTGCGACAGCAGCATCCCCCCCCCCTCTCTCGGTCGCGTAAACAGCCCTACACCCTCGGATCGATCCAAGCTTGTCCCGGTTTGCTAATTGTCATCGTTTCAAGGTTAGGGTTTAATTGTATTACGATTCACACTAGGTTTTGTGTAGTCTTGATCATGATTATGTGCTTTCATGATATTATTATGAAAAAGTGTTGTGGTGTATGATTAGTTCGGATGAATAAGCGAATCCTTGCGGTTGTGATGATATGTTTGAGTATTAAAATCGTAGGCTGCGTTTTATCTATAAAGATCATGATATATGTTTAGGGTTTTCATGAATACTGATATATTAGATGATATTTGACAAGTTAACCTGCTGTTAATCGATACAATTAAGCGTCATGGCTGTTTACACATGTTCTAATGCGATAAAGTCGAAAACAGTAAGCTGATTGACATTTACAGCCAACTTCAGTTGGCTGTAACCTGATCATTATTTATCTAAAAGTGGATTTTCTAAAGCCTAAAACGTGTATTTTTGAAAAACCCTTCAAATGGTGCCAGATTCATATTTTTCTGAGGTCGTTTGCTATTTTTAAATAGTCATTTAGTGCAGCAGCTGAAGCTGCGTAAATTCTGCAGAATCTGCAGGTCGTTTATCGATTTGGATCTCATAGTCTGTATGGGGTTAAGTCACGAAATCTGTACAGTAACTGGGAACGGGAGTTTTCGAAAATCTCCCACTGGAATTTTGTTAATCGGATGAACGATGATTTTTAAATTATTTTTCTCGTGGACTGCAGTCAGAAGCGACGAATCTGACTGCAGCCTAGTATATAAATGTTTATAAATAATTGATAAAGATTTAGGATTTGAAAATTTTACACAAAATTCTAAAGTCTAATTGACACCTCCTGTAAAAAAATTGAAATTTTTGGAACGTTGGAACTATTTTATAAAAATTCTCGAAAACAGCCCAGTTATGAGTATACAAGCTGAAACATGATAACTTGCGTTTGTGGGTATCTAAGTGTTGTATGAGTTATCCTTTGCTTATGACAAGTTGATTTGGTCGTTATTTGGTATGGTGATACTTTTCATGCATGATTATAGTTTCGAATTGATTATTACGTGTGACGTACTGTGTGTTAGTTATGCGGAGGGTTTTGTGTCAGTGTGTTCACACACTAACTTTGAATCGGTTGACATGTTAGGACGCGATTAGCAGTTCCATCATTTGCTTCTTTTGCGTTTATCTAACCGAGCAATTTAAGGTGAGTTCACGGCCCCTATTTTATCCGGTTTTGAACAACAGGGGGAGAAACATGTATACGCTCTACAACTCAATCTTTTACGTTATGCGAAATTAACACCGTTAACTATTCGGTAACTAAGTTAATGTTAATGTATGTTATGGTCACTAGTAGCTTTATCACGGAAGTCCTCAACCAACTCTCGGATCGTTAGTATTGGGTTAGATAGCGGGGAAATTATAGTAGTACTACTGGGCCCGACAAGCCCCACCCGAGCTAGTCGCGCTAGCCGATCGGGAATGGTCAACGGGTGATTAATTTGGCCTAACTTTCGCCATGGTCAGTGATAGACCTGGCAACACAGAGGCAACAACAGTCAGCTTCGATCGCGAACTCTTACGTGCGTAACTTTAGGCTCACTACCTACATGTTAACATTGAACTTATTTACGAACCAACATTATTATTCCAGGTTAGGAATAATGGAACTATGTCGTTATCCCGGGTTAGGGATAACGGGGGAAAACAATCTTTTAAACCGAACTTGTGAACTTATAAAAACCTGTGAACTCACTCTTCTTTTTGTTGACACTTGTTTCTTTGCATGTTTCTCAGGACGCTAGGAGCGCTAGGTGCACTCACTTTGCATTTGATCAAGGCATTTTTATCGAGTCTTTATTAACGATTATTTTTGGGATTTTAGTTTTGGCGTTTATGTTGGCACCCGTTACTTTATTCTAATGCTTCCGCTAAACTTTGAAACCTTGGAACTTTGAAAATGACTATGCATGTTTTCAATAAATGTTTTTGAAAAACGTTTAAATAAATCATATAGAGTCGCTCGACATTGCTAGTGTCTGAGATTCTGGTTTGATCACACGCCTCGCGATAATACTCCGCAAGTGGAAATTGAGGGTGTGACAGATTTATATATTGTTATATTCGTTATTGCGTTTTAACAATTAAATCGATAACTTGTATTGTCGGGACGTCCAAAAACAGAGGAAACTCTGCCCGTTTTTCGTAAAAATACGTAACACGAAATGCGTTGTATTTCAAAGACAAAACATCCGATTCAAGCGATTGTTAGAAATAAATATTGATATGTATTTATTTTGCCGACACTATTAAAACTTTCAAAATCGAGCCGATAACTGCTCAACGAGCGGGAGTACAAGATAACAGAATTCGCAATCCATTATAAAACAAGTATAGTTATTGTATTTAATTCAAAATTGAACTTCGGAAAGTAGTTTTCAAATGTCGATAATACCTTCCAATACTGTTATAAAAATAAATATAATGTTTATATTTATTTCAAACGCCAAAATTTCCGAACACTTTTACAAGATAAATATAATGCGTATAATTATTTCAAACGACGGAATTCGGACACGAGTATTAGGAAAACATATAACGTAAACACAATCATCGATACCTATTTCAAACCTCGACGACTCGGATACTTTCGAGTGCTTTTATAACAATAATATACTTGCTATATTCGATTTAAAACGCCTAACGAAGTACGACATGATACCGCAAGATTATAACAAGCGTACGATTACATCATTATCTATTATAAACGATACGCAAGACGTATTGTACGGAAACGAAGCGCTTTACATATACGGGTATATTTACAAGTATATATGTATTGCGTCTTACGAAAACTACGAAGAGTCGTACTATTATCCGTTAATGTATATAACGACTAATACGATTTCATGAAATATAATTATGTTTATAATAAACATATATTTCAAATCTCTCGAAAACTAAGTCGTTTCCAAGAAAACCATAGATTGGTTATTCTTAGTCAAAACAATAATAGTTTCATAGAATCGTATGGTTAACGATTCGGTAGAGCTCGGTGACACGTAGTTTAGCTACGTTATATCTCGAAACTTATAAGTTATTCCGTTTTAGGAATGTCTTAGATTGCATGCTAGCTAGTCACGTTGTGGAGACGACATTATGGAATCACATTAAGCTAGCTTTGCACAAGGATATCAAGGTGAGTTCATAACCCCCACCTTTTAACTGTTTTACATTTTTATAAATATTTTCGGAGGTGGAAAGACATGCAAGTTTTGCAAAAGCACACAATGTTTTGATAAACAGAAATCATACATTTCTAAACCATATTACAAACAGATTTCAACAAACACGATATTTTATGAATGGTTTAGGCTAAACATACCGGTTTTCACAGCAATGCAAAGCTTTTCGAAACATGCATGAGTTTTATGACTAGTGACGGGATTGTCTTAGTCATGATTAAGGGCTAGGCCCCAAAGGGCTAGCCCAATAACACGGATGACATAGGCTAGGCCCAATAACATGAATAACATAGGCTAGGCCCAATAACACGGATAACATGGGCAAGGCCCAATGACACGGATAACATGGGCTAGGCCCAATAACATAAATGACATGGGCTAGGCCCAATATCAAAAGTTTGAGTAACGTAAATCATATGAAGGGCGAGGTCTGTTCATACATATCGAAAACACAGATTTTGTATGTAGCTATGGGATAGATGATGACAGATCACTGTACGTAAGTAGAAGGATGACAATAGTAACCATTAATCACGTAGTAACCAAGGTGCAAAAGGTATAGATCTATCGAGTTTGAGACACGCTCCACTCCTGGTTTGTTAACCCGTTAGGAGTGCTTTTGTGATCCCAATGATGTAAGATTTGTCTCGGTTTGGTTATTTACTTATGGCGCATAAGTCAGTGTATTAGCTACACACTGATTAATCCTTAGATTCCATAGGCATCCTACATACTATGATTTCAATACCAGTTTAGAAAGATAACAGAAAACATTTCAATACCGGCTTACAGATACGATTGAAAACATTTTATTATCGGTTACAGACACAACTGTTATATGTATTGGTTTACAAACAGCATGGAAAACATTTCAATACATGCATATAGATACGACATTTCAAATGCTTTGGGATACTATGATCCTACAAATCGGTTTATCGAATGCAATATTTTCAAATGTTTTAAGATTCATTTAAAAAAAACAAACAAACTATGAACTCGCCAACTTTATGTTGACTTTTCGCATGTTCTTTCTAAGGTTATAATTTCAAGTATGGCACGGTTGAAATAGGAGAATCCATGGGGATTCGAGTACTTAGCGGGCGTTCACTCTCTAAAAGTCTTAGCACTCACGTTTACTTCCGCTATGCAATGAAGATACCAGTTTAGTTCACGCTCAGCTCTGATGTGATGGATTTATCGGGCTGTGACAGCTTTACCTTACAAGTTACAAGCCAATTGACACTTTTTAGTTAAGGAACAACTTGGCCAATGATCTCTAGCTCAACTGGTAGGAGGATTTGAATTCTTTTATGAAGACTCAACTTCGATTTCCACTTGTATCAAAAAAGAGTGAGTCACTGGTGGGGAATGATAGGAGACCTAAGAAAATTAGGGTTTGATCCTTGAGCCAAACGGGTTTTATCACTAATTTCACCGTCGTGCCTACGGGCGAGTGGGTTACTAGGTTTTCCTCGGAAGTGGTGGTGGACGACTTGGGTTACTCTCGCCGAGAGTACTTGGGATTGATTTGTTGGCCGTTTAAAAAAGAAAAATTTGGTTTATTCTGTTTAATTTATTCTATTTTCAAAATTTTGTACATCAAATCAAAAACCAAAGCAACCCGAATTAGGAATATTAAAACGAACCAAATTCAACCGAATTCAATTTGGTTTGGTTTTGATTAAAAACCAAACAAACTGATTTCAACCAAATTAAACCTATATACTTTCTTTCCTAATTTATGTTCATGTTTGAGTTCCGAACAACAATTCAACAACTAATTTAAACCGAACTATAAAACCGCAAAATATATTAATAAAATAAAATTTCAAAGCATGATAAAAAAATCCAAAAAATAGTGTTACGAACAAACACAAAGTCAAAACTTCGAACACAAATCATAGAAATTAGAAATAGTCACCCAGAGAGTCTGCTGAACTTCTTTGAACTTCTAAGTGAAAATTTAGAAACTCTAGCTTATACTTTGTAGCTTCAAAACCTAAATTAGATTAGAAATGAGTGGGCTTTATTTCAAGTTAAACTTTAAATATAGATAGCATTTGAGCTAATAAACTTTATATATTTAATAAATGTTATTATTTGTATTTAGTAATATAAAGTTCAAAACCTAGATTAGATTAGAAATAAGGGGGCTTTATTTTGAGTTTGACGTTAGATATAGCATTTAGGCTAATAAACTTTATATGATTTATTAAATATTATTATTCGTATTTAACAATTAGTTAAATTAATGGTTTACTTGGTTACCCGAATATAAACCAAATTAAAAAAAATATGGAACCAAGCACCAAATCAAAAACCAAATTCATAATTCGGTAACTGAACATCGAATTCGTTATTTGGATCGGTTTTTTGATTACGGTACGGTTCAGTTTACGGTTTTATTCGATTTCTTTTTTTCTTCTAAACACCCCTAGTTCCTACTAGGGTATATTTTAAGGTTTTTTTTCTCTCCACAATAATTAATGAAACCACGATAAATAGGACTTCAACAATAAATGAATAATTTTTTATTAAAAGGCTTCTTTGTTCTTTCTCTACAGCAAAGGCTCAAGGTATTATTTAAATGTTCCCTTAGTTTTTCCTTGTTTAGTCTTGTGTGTGTTGTATTTGTTGTGGACTTGTGGTAACAGTTTCCACATCATCATGGTATATATTGTAGTTGGGCATATATAGACCGGCTTGGTTGTGTTTTATAGCGAAGAGGTTAAATAAAATATAGCTAAATTGAGTTTGTAATATGATAGAACTAGAAAGGGTTTTAAATTTTCATTTCACTTTAAGTACTTAAAAAGGTTGAGTTAGCTATGCTACATATATATTCGAACAATAGTCCAAGAAAATTGAAACTTAGGCAACCCTAACATGAAACGTGAGACTGACCAACGTCCATCAGGTAAGCGCTATATCAACTTCACCTAATGGTTTGTTAAGAGACTGATTCAACCAAATAATGTTAATTTGCCCAGAATGTTTCATATAATTTTCGTTTACCTCTGCTTTCAACAAACATTGAATGTCAACGTATTTTCAATCGTATCTCGGAAACAAACTCGCCTATGCATCCACTTATTTTAGTTGGTTAATCATGTAAATGTAGCAAACCAAAATCTACTAAACTTTTCTTGTTCTTTCGAGGGACAACAAGTTTACAGTTTTCTTACTTTGTATTTTACAAATGGAGCATAGTCATGCGAAGATATACCGAACTAATCAGTACTAATGGACAGCAAGTGGGTTATCATATCAGATCAAGCTCACACCCTCCTATTACCATGCAATTTCCTCATCAATAAGGATGCGCCTTGACTTTCACACAAAGTCTCTTTTGTTTGAAGGCTAATTTCTGCTGGGAAGTGAGCATCTTGAAGAGATCTAAGCGCGTAACAACATTACTTGTGTTATTGGTTTCGGTTTGATACAAAGTTGTTGGAAATTTATGTAGTGTGAATGGATATTAATTTAGTGAAATTATAATTTCGTAAAATTATAATTACCAATTAAACTCTTCATATAATGAATTAAAGATTAAACTCTTGAGTAGAGTTTTTATGTCAATTTATTTGTTATTATTAGAGTTTATGTCTCTAATAAAATAACTAATTAAGTGAGATTTTTCATTATTCTCAACTCTTGTAAAAATAGTAGGTATGTGCCTCATTTTGAGATAGAGAAATGTTAGAAAATACAAGAGAAATAATACAAGAAAACATATGAATTCATAGAGAGTTCTTGAAAAAGAAGAGATACTTGAATACCCATGTGTTGGGTACTTAGAGAGATAAGTTTCCTCTACTCAATTTCATCTCCTTCGTATCATTATTTTTTCAAAGTTCTAACACTAAAATTTTATCTGGTGTAACCTCGAGCGCGTGACCAGTTCCGGCAGTACAGACTGCTCCGGCGGTTGTACCCTGGGAGACAGACGCGTCATCTTTAGTAGAGGCGCGAAATCTGTTTTAAAGGAAGCGTGTTGAACACGTGCCTCGGCCACAACCGTCAACACTTGTTTTTTCATTTTATAGGAAACTATTGTATAAGAAGATGTGGTTCAAGACCTCGTTGAAGCCCACACAAAGGATCATACAAGGAGACCCGATTCAAGAGTTCGTTGAAGACTACACAACGGACCATACAAGAAGACGCGGTTGAGGCTCTTTTTGAAGACTATGGCTTGAATCAATTTAGTTACATATGTTGTTTTATATATACTTTTCGTTTAGATTTGTTCATGGTACACCTACTATAAGTTCCCAAATATATAAAGAGAGTATCTTTACTATTTTATTTATATATTTTTATTAAAATGGTGACCCATGTCTTACAAAAGTTACATAACATTACACTTATTACATTTTTCTAACCTTACCAACAAGTCATTTTGGCTTTAGATACATAATATATATATATATATATATATATATATATGGAGGGACCAGATCATGTACAGGCGGCTAATTACGTGCGGATGATACAAAGGCTGATTCCATTCTTTGCAGCTTGTGGCCGATGACAAGTTGTTTGTCGGAAAATCACGGAACGACGATTTAAAGGCTATCTGGTGCTTCCGGTGGTTGACGGAGGTGGAACACGGCGGAGACAATGAATGATAGTGCTATCTTCGCGATTACGATATCAGTTCTTCTCGCTAGAGACCTTGCTACTTACCAGAATACGAAAAAGAATAGCTCTCTCTGTGAGAGAGTGTGTGTGTGAAAGAGAGAGGGAGAGGGGGAGAGCATGAAAGACTCTAATTTTAACCTAATTAAAGATCTGGACCACTTAATTCCGTAGAACTACTTGAATATGTACCATTACGTAAATTTGTTTAAATTGTGATCCTGCCTTTGCGTTCTTTCTATAACCATTGATCATGAGAGAGTGTGTCGCACCCCGATAAAGCCATCAGAGCTGGGCGTGATCTGACTGGTATCTTCACTACACAGCGGAAGGGTTTGAAAATGCTAAGACTTCTAAAAGGTAAATGCCCGCTAAGTACTCGAATCCCCATGGGTTCTCCTATTCCAACCGTGCCATAGTTTGAAAATATAACCTGAGAAGACACATGCGAAAAATCAACATAAAGTTGGTGAGTTCATAGTTTGTTCGAAAAGATTTAAAATAAATCTTTTTGGTAACCGGTTTAAATATTGTTGAGAAAACGTAATAAAACCATTTTTCTCGGCACATCGACTAAAAACTTTGTATTTGTATGAACTCCAGTATGCAAAAGTTTTGTAAATGTAAGATGTATTTGTATCAAAATCGGTATGTAAAGCGTCTATGAAATCGTGACCATTAATGTTTTGCAAGGACATTAATATTTGTGACGACATAGGAAGCATCTAAACCTAGACGATTTTCGTTGATTTAACCTCGACTGGGACGACAAATGCACTCTTCCGTGTGGGTCCATGACCAAGAGTGGGGCTCGCCAACACCCGCTAGATCTAACCTTTGTATCGTGGTCTTAAACAAGATTAATGGTGCTTAAGTTCCACCCTATTCGCACATGATCTAAGTTGTTTCATTCCCTAGCTTACCATAGCATTGTACATGTATTTTCCCCGATAGTTGTAAAACAATAAAACGTTTAAGATGAAAAGGGGGACAGGAACTCACGAGCTGAGATGTATTTTCGGTGTATGATGTCCACCGAGATACATTTCCGATGTATGATGTCCATATATATATTCCGTCAAATGTATATATATCCTTGCATCTCGCGTGTTGTATGTACTGGCCTAGCCCTCTTGTTTCCGTTGTAACAAGGCAATCCCGCCCTTAAAATGTATGTAACTCATGCACGTTTCGTAAAAACGCTTGTGTTTCGTATACCAGTACGTTTAACAACAACCTTTTGTAAAACCATTTGAGTTTGTTGAAGTTCGATCGTATCATGGTTTAGAAACGTATAGTTTTTCGTTCATCGAAATCTTGTGTACCTTTGCAAAACTTGCATGTCTTTCCACTGCTGAAAACATTTATAAAAATGTAAAACAGTAAAAAGTGGGGGGGTTATGAACTCACCTTGATATCCTTGTGCAAAGCTAGCATAATATGATTCTGTAATGTCGTTTCCAAAATGTGACTCGCTAGCATGCAATCTATAACATTCCTATCAAGGAATAAGCTTATAAGTTTCTAATAAAATGACGTAGTTAAACCACGTGTCATCGAGCTCTACCGAATCGCTAACCGAACGATTCGACGGTAAGTTGTTAACGTAATGGAAAGAATGAATTATACTTGTTAGGTCCCATTTAATGTCGGTGATAATACTAAGTTTGGATACACTTAGTTTCTCAGAGGTTTAGCGTATCTATATGTTTATATACAATTATAAAATATATATAGGGTATTGTATTAGTCGTCTCGATTGGTCGTGCGTGTACGTAGACAAATGTTGGTATAAAAATGTCACACGTTGTAGATTCGTAGGATGTGGTCGTATGATTCCCAAGTGGTCGTCGGGTAGTCATAATAATCTTACGTCCGTTTATAATTAATAAAATAATTATATAGTTGTACATCACGGGAATCGATTTTCGTTTGTTTGTTTAGGTAATAACTCGGATATTACATTGTGTTACCAACTTACAGTAATGTGTTGTGCTTCGTTTAGAAGTTTGAAATAATTATCAATAATTATTCTTATTTTATAAAAAGTATACGAATTAGTGACGTTTGATTTAAATATAAACAATTTATATTTATTTTATAAAGGTATTAAAAATCTCGACGACGCTTGAATATAAATAATTTTATTCATGTTATATGATTTTCAATGCTAAACTTTTGAAATATAGTTTCGAATTCCGAGGTTTGAAATAAATATAACTAATGATATTTATTTTATAAAAAATCCCGAGTTTGGTTATCTTGTATACCTTGTTCGTTGCGATGGCGAGTTTTAAGAAGTCGTCGAAAGTAAATATATATTTATATCTATTTTATAAAAATTCTTTGAATCCCGATAGATTTAGTTTCGAGAATATAACACGTTTCGTTTTGCGGACTTTTACGAAAAAATGGACAGAGTTTCCTCTGTTTTTGTACGATCCCGACAATACAAGTTTTGACAAATAAATCGACAACTCCGTTTTTGTGTATATATTTTTAAGTTTTGTATAGTTATCTCGTTAATAAAAAATATATATACAAATACGTCAAAACTTTTGCGTAGTCGGTCGATAGGCGGATAAATTATGCTGTTAAACCCCAGATGTTGCCAATGTGTAACCTTAGTTGGTCAGGTCGCGCTCGGTTTTGCGTTTAAATGATGTATATATAAAAGAAATATTATAAATTTTCGCGTCATAATTAATTTTACCAAGTCCTTCGTTGACTAGTTGACCCAACAGTTGACTTGTTGACCACAGTTGACCAAGGTTTGACTGAGTTGATCGGGTTTTGACTCGTAACTGAACCAAGTGATCGTAACTGGACCGAGTGAAACGTAACTCAACCGTAACTCAACCGAGTGTAGCGAAAACTGAACCGTGTGTAGCCATATCACCACAACCGCCATTACTCGGCTACATCCACGTCCTGGACAACTTACGCCCCTTGCTCGTAACCAACTGCCCGACACCACCCCCACTGCGCCTCGGTCGTGCGCCACCCACCACAGAGCCGCATGTGGTGGTTCCGCAGTTGTCACCACCTTCACCGACCCAACCAATCCCAACCCGAACCCCTAACCGCCGCTGCTGGAACCCAATACCATTGCTACTACCTGAAACGACAACCAAGCGGCCGGAGGAGCTTCTTTACAGATCTGAAAGAAAAAAAAAGAGACTAGGGCCGTGGCCGCCATCGCTGTTGTTGTCGATTTTCACCGGAAAAATGGCCTACCGCCGTTCGATTCCGGTTGCCAGAATGACGGGGCTGCCGTCTGTCCACTGCCGCTCCACCGCTCCGTCGGACGCCGCCGCATCTGGCCCGAAAACAGCGTCGCCGCCGCCTCTCTCTCTCTACCAGCTCTCTCTCTCAATGATCTCTCCGTCTCTAGACCGATGTATGTGTGTGTGTATAAGGGTACAAGAGGGAGGTGTGTAGTGTGGCGTGTGTGTGGTCTGCCGGAAAGACGACCGACACCGGCCGGATTCATCGCCGGGGTCGGCGACCGGGTTTAGGCGGGAGGGAGAGTAGAGGGTGGTCTTTGGGGCTAGGGTTTCAATTGTGGGGAGATGAGAGAAAGGAGGAGTTAAGTAGTTAGGGTTTTAAGTGGGTTGGGCTAAAGCCCGTTAGTGCGTGTTCAATTTCCGTGCGGCCCACTAATGTTTCTAAAGTCCGTTTTTGTTCCCGAACCTCGTAAAATATTTATTTGGAGCTTAAACGTGTGAAATTCAAGTCGGGAGTCGGTTTTGACGCGTAAACCCGTCGGTTGCGTTAAAATTGCGTAAAAGGCTTCGATTGTCGTTTCTTATCCGTTTTTCGATCTGGTTTTGACTGTGAGCATTAAAATTCGAAAAGGAAGCTAAATATATCATAATATATTAATATTTAGACGAAACTCTAGTACGGTGCTTCCGTTTCGTGATTGTTTGCCAACGTGTTCTGGTTTTTCGCGTAACTTCCGCGTTTGCGCTCCGTGATGTTCAGCAATCCTAATAATTTGCATAACTATAATATACGATAAATATATTCACAAAACTTGTATTTTTAAGCGTTGTCAGTATTTTGTTCGGTATCAGTTCGCTTAAAGTTTAAACGCACGCTAAAATTCTCGAATATCGCCAAATCGCGTAAAGTGAATCAAGTAGATGCTCCTCGGCTTTCCGAAGGCCAAATTAGGTTAATTTATGTCAAATTATGCTACGTATTAATGTCTTAATGTTTGTTATTCGCGTAATAGCAATCGAAAAGTACCGATTGTCACGTAGAGAGAGAGAATTATTGCCTCACTATTGGGCATGATGGACTTGACATGTGTTATTGGTTTTGATTTATTAGTACAAAATTATACAACACTACATTCTAGATCTTACAGACGAGTTACATTATATTTCCAAACCTTACGAACAACTTACATTACATTTCCAGATCGTGCAAACAAATTACATTAAATTTTTAGTATTACACATGATTCCCTGATTTCTACATGTATGTTATGTAGTTTGCCAGTAGCTAGCTATGGCACCCGAGAAACACATTTCTAATCTCTACTTATGTGCTTATACAGCTAATGACTGTACGTGGGTAACACATTAACTAATAAAATATATTTATATGTGAGCCCACCATTACCCATTGCTAGGCATGGACACGAAATACAAACAAAAACATCTCAAACATATACAACTATGCCATGATACGTACACATGGTAAAATCAAATCTCCGTAGAGAGTAGCCTTTTTTTATACGAACCTCGTAGATACCGCGTTGACGATGGGGCTAATAATGCACGATTAGTGCTCCATGCTAGTTTTTTTTTATTTTCCTTTTTTTACCACAAATCACACCTACAAAACGACCAACTATAACTGAAATACATCAAGGTTGCCATTCTAGAGTTGAAAAAAACAAGTAATCTAGAAATTAAAAACAAAAATGATGAAATGTTGTTATATATCAAAATTGTTACCGACTCCGACTATCATCCATGTACAATCCATACTAGATTTGACCAACTACCCACATTTGTCTCAACAGAGTTCTTCAGTGCATGTTTTGGTCCTCTTGTCCATTACTTAGAAAAAGTGAGCCAACTGTTTAAATACAAGATACAATCATTACCGCCGAGATAAGTAGCCATTCAACCCGTAATTACAACGACCCAATTGCAAGAGTGGAACTCTACCAACTGAGTTATATCCCCTTGAGCCAGGTGGAGCATGCATGAAGGAGTCAGACGCCTCTTTTATTCCTTTCTTTGGCGCCACTAGACCATCATGGATTTGAGCAAAAGACCTCGCCTGTGAAGTATCACCGCACCTACGGTCAAACCAATTGGGAGAGAATCAATAGATTACTTTTGGGAGCGATTCATCCTTCCCGAACACAACATACAACTCTCGGTTGTTCTACGCTCTCTAAGTGTGCATGTTCCCCCCTTCTTCCTTACCATGGCAAGTCTTTGTGAAAGAATTCCGATGAGAAGAAAAAAGAAAGCGTTATACGACCCTCCTAGCCCAACTCTAGACAATATAAGATTCTTTTTCAAACACGATCCTGATTCTCCAAGACTCCGGGAAAAAAACATGAAAAAAGGCTCGAATGGAATGGTATGATCCCCCACCACCCCAGAATGAAAGGGATGATCTCGTAGTTCATAGTTTGTGACGATGCGTTGTTAGGTGCTCCATTTTATTTTCCCTAGGAGAGTCGCGACTTCAACCACCGTCCATGTACGATCCATACCAGATTTGACCAACAACCCATCCTACCTCCTCTATGTTCTTAACAACCCATATTTGTAACAATAAAGTCTTTCAGTAGCATGTTTCGGTCTTTTTCCCCATTACTTAGAAAAGTGAGACACCGATTTAGGTACAAGATGCTATCATTACCGCCTAGACAGTCAGACATCCACCCTATAATTGCAACGATCCAATTGAGCGGAGCTCTACCAGTTGAGCTATATCCCTATCGAGCCAAGTGATATTCTACCAAGTGGATACTCGAATAGACAGGCATCTGATGGAAATACCATTAGTACTTTGGACCCACTACGACAAGTACGAATATTAGTAGAGATCTGGTATATTACCGTCGAATCAACGCAATTTAAAGAGAAGCCCTACTCTCATAAAACGCATTCAATACATTTTGGGATTTACGTCGGAAATTTATTAGGAATAACAGACAAATCTGTTCATCGGTGATACTCATTTCTTATTAGTTTTTACTTGGCTTGTGAAAAAATTAGACTAGCTAAATAGGATAGTGCGTTGGTTTGGAATTCAGATGGCTTGAAGCGAACGAGGTGGCGATGTGGGAGGTGATGTGGAGTGGTTTGGATGGGGTTTGGTTCACTCTAGCAGACTAGTCCGGTGGAGAAACGGTTGGCCCCTATGGTGGGGTTTTGATTAAATAAAAAAAACAATTCTTATGTTTTAATTTTTTTTACCTAATAACCATGTACATAAAATATATAAACAAATTACGTAAACCTAATTAAACTATTACACAAAACTAATTATCATATTAGACACACCTAATTTTAATATTACACAAACCTAATTAAACTATTACACATACATAATTAAACATACAATATTAATTCCTAATTAAACATATAAAAGCCCTAATACATCTCATCCCATTTATATAGGTCGGTCTCTATAGATGACACACTACGATTTATATAGACTTTCTGACCTCACGTCTTAATAACGTCCGAAGTCAGGAGACGTAGGGGATAGTTCATCATCCAACCTAGATACGTATTCCTCACCGGGTTGGTTTGGTACCATTCAGCCCAGTTGGGTACGACTTGTGTTGGATGAAGGATTATGGATGGAGGGTTTTAGTTGAAGTTTGTTTGACTGTCCCCCAGTCATACACGAAGTTCAACTCCTCATCTGTTAGAGGATTTGGATCATCAATCTCTTCCGAAAGTAGTGGATTCGAAGGTCGAGTAAGGTAGACTGCCACAGGTTAAAGGTTTGTGAGATGAGGATTTAAACGGAGTGATCACCTAGGCCTTGGTTCCGATGGGATAGACTGCTGCCGATTGAGGGTAGACTGCTACAGGTGGAGGGTAAATTGCTGTCGCAATCGGTGGTGGGTAGACTACTCTAGGTTGAGGGTAGACTGTTACTAGTGGTGGATTTAACGGAGCAGCGTTAGAATGTCGACAAGACGATCTCTTGAGGTTCGACGGTCTGGCTGCACCACTTCGATTATAACCGCCATCCATATCTTCGAATTCATTTGGTATTTATAACAAATTGTGAAGTGAGGATGTGAAAATGTCAGAAAGAGATGCTGTATTTATAGACTGGAAAAATAGCGTTTAACTCAGGTTGTTAGAAAGGAGTTGTTGGAACATTAACCGTTTGAAAAATAGCCATTGTAACAGTGATTATTTGAAAATATAGCCACTTGAACAATAATCGTCTAATAAAAAAATAACTTA
This sequence comes from Scalesia atractyloides, assembly GCA_947069175.1. Taxonomy (NCBI): domain Eukaryota; kingdom Viridiplantae; phylum Streptophyta; class Magnoliopsida; order Asterales; family Asteraceae; genus Scalesia; species Scalesia atractyloides. Next base: position 48,404,390 of record CAMTDV010000020.1, read on the forward strand.
ACATATTTTTATTACCAAATATTTAAAATTTACTAAATTTTTACTATTCATAGAATTAATATATGAAAAATATATTTTATTAATATAAAAGAAATACAATTATTCTTTATTTGATTTGTAAATATAATATATAAATTATAAATAATTTACATAAAAGGAAAGTAGATGATGAGATAGATAAGAGGGGACGGGGCACTCCACGGGGCGCAAGCACACCGCTGCCACCCTAGTGGGTTGGCCTGGTGGGTTAGTGAACAACTTTGAGTTGTGAGAACCGTGAGAACTAGGTTATCCAAAAAGTTTTTTCAATTTGTTTTTTCAAAAATCATAAAAAAACATTTGTTTCACCAAAAAAAATATCGTTCAACAACATTTACATGAGATGTAAAAAAAATATTTATCTTCATAACAAATTTACGCTAGCGCGCATGAAAAACTTATATCAGGCCAAACTACCGACTCCATAATTTTTTTTTGCTTTTTTACAGATGTGTTTATAATATTTTCATCTACGTTTGTGCAAAAACTTTTGGCCCAACTCACGCAGGAAGTAGGAGTTCTTATGGTTCTCACAACTCGTGATGATTCTCATTTGAAACGAGCCCTTTTATATATATATATATATATATATATATATATATATCCCACCCACATAATTTAAATATACACACACACCACACATTCTCAAAATGCTTCATTACCAAAACCCTATTAACTCTCTACAATAGATTAAAAAAATCAAGAGGTACCGGTTCGAGCAAACAAGGTGTCGGTTCGAGTAAACGAGTAGCCGGTTCAAGCTAAGGTCTTGCTTTTGGTGGTGAAGAGTATATGCCACAACCTCCTCCTACTCAACCCATCCATCGGCCTATATGTTTGGGCAACAACCAAACTATTTTTTCATAACCTATGTATTTATCGGTTTGGCTCGATTTCTCATCAGTTGCAATGCAAAATTTTGAACCTTTTAGGACGTATAGAAACCCATGTCATTTTGAAGAACAAAATGAAGAATGAGAGTTACCACTACGTCATGACGTTGATGAATATGAGGGTGATGAGGAACACGTCCAAGAAACGCAATTTGATCCTAATTCAAAAGAAATGCAAGTTGAAAGTGAAAAGCATCTAGAAGAGATTATGGAAAACACTTGCAAGAAAAAGGGAAAATTCGCTAAGCGGACCAACCGAATGGATTGGTGTCCCGAGTAGGAAGAAATGTTAGCTAAAGCATACCTCCACGTATTAGTAGACCGGTTAAAAGGATACTATCAACGAAGAGACGATTTGTGGAAAATGTCCATAAAAACTTCATTGGGCTTGGGGTAGTGCCAACCGAACGCACGATCAACTATACTCAAAATTGAGTCCAATGCTGAAGAATGTTAATGGTTCAACGACCTTTACATTCAAGCTGTAAAAATTATAATATATTTTAATTAACTTTAACTTTTTAAAGTTTTATAATTGAATTCGTATATTATCATTGTTTTTTAACATATAGGAACACATTCGTAAAAGCGGGTGCAATGATTTACAAGTTTCAGAAAAGGCGCTAGAAGATATGCTAAAAAACATAGACAAGCGTTTAAGCACGGTCTTGCATGGAACGCTATTAAAGAGGCTCCCAAATGGGGGTCAAATTGACTTGTTGAACGAAGATTTCGGTGGAAGTTCTAGCAAGAGAAAATCCTCGGGTTCGGCTAACTTTGGGCCATCTGATAAGTCGGTGGTGGACTTGAATGACGAAGTTAGCCCACATAATCCAAGAGGAGGGCACAAGTTAGAACTCCGGGTTAGTTAAGCCAAACTACAAGCCAACATCGATAGGTAAGCGACAAAATAAGATCTTATGCCCAAAAGAAGGAAGTGAGGATGTAAAAGTAGGCGATGCAAGAGAAGAAAATATCAAAGCCTCTACGGCCTTGATTAACGAACAACGCGAAAGTATCGCGCAAGTGGCGAGAGAATGAGATTTTCAAACGTATATAACACCTCACGAAAAGCTCACCGTCGAAGTGCAAAAAGTCTCTGTTGCCCGCAAACAGAACTTGCGGAAAAATGGGGTTGGCCGAAAAGCCATTTACCGGATTTCTAGGTTGTTTATTATAAAAATTGTCGTTTTTCAATTTATTTTCTGGTTTTTAGTTTAATTTCAATTATGTATTTTTATTTTTAATTATAATGAAGTTTATTTTTTATATTAACATTTGACTTTGTTTAAATTAAAAAAAATAGTTTACGACGTAGGTAGACACCGCCAGTAATTACTAGCTAATAAGTACTTTGAGTCAATTTGACGTGGCAAGTGATGGTTGGTCGGGGCTAGGGTAATTATCCTTGAGTGCCCATTCTTCCCTAATAAAATGGTGGTTTGTAATGGTTTAGTGTAGGGATGAGATTGGTACAACACTAGTATATTGATATTGTACGGGTATGGGTAGGGGCATTTCGGGACGATACCCACTTTTGTACCACTTTGTTTTTATTTTAGTTTTTGAGCACTCGTATGGATACTATATAGGTAAAATTGGCATGAATACCAATATAGTACAAGTACCAGATAGGTAAATTGGCACGAGTACCACAAATACCATAATATGAAATAAAACATAATATAAAAAAACGCTTAAAGTTCTATATAAATTCGGCAACAGTACCTTTTCTTACTAGTACTCATATCAATAACGAAAATAACGTATACCAAAATCAATAAACTGGGTACCAATACATGTACCGAGTACCTAAAATCGGTACAAGTATGATACGGGTATGGGTACACGTATTTGGGAAAAAAATGTCTATCCCTAGTTTAGTGTTGTGAGAAAAAGTGAGTGTTTGGAATTGTGATGGTTTGAGATGATGTGGTATGCTGACTATGCAGTCTGGTTTTTGAACCACCTTTAGCGTTGTGAGTGCTCAGATGATGATCAATAGACGAAGAGGTTATGAGTTACACCAAGGAGCCTTTGGATCAAGTGTGTAAAATCGTGCTTCTCTTTAAGAGGTTGATGGTTCGATTCCATCATGGTGGGCAATATTTTAGAACTATGTGTAGATTATATTGTTGAAATAAAAAATAAATAAATGTATATAACGCTACACAGAAAGGCTAACTACTTAATTGAAAGATCACCCAAGTGTTGTAAAGAAAACACAAATTGCATGGTATATAAGTTCATGTGTGTACGGCTTTTGTCGTGTATTTTGTTTTAAATGTAGTTCGTGGGAAATACAGTTGGCAAACAGATAAAAAGACATAAGGTTTACTAAGTTTGTTTGTAGTTGGGGGGAAGAAACAATGCTCTCTCATACAAAGCTATGTGATTGTGTGTTGTTGCAACGTTATGTACAAAGTTGTCTCTCACTTATATCTTCCTTTTTAAGCCTACCCTTCACTTCTTCATTATCCTCACCCTTTTCTAAACATCCTACTAACATTACAGCTCTCTATATCTCTCTCATTTTCTATAACCATGGTACGTGTCATCATTATCTCTCTCTCTCTATATATATATATACATACATTCGTACGTATGTATGTCTATGTCATATGTTAACTTATGCATGCCTTGCAGGGAGATCAGAAATTTACTCGATACAAATTACTTAGTAAGATCAGCTTCAAGTCCACTGAACACAAGGGTGGCTTCAGATCTTCTGGTTTCATCTTTGGTATGGAATACATGTTCATCAATATCGATCGACATCCAAATCCGTAACGATTTTATTGGACTAATGGGAAACTAGGGTGTTAGCGTTGAATTTATGTACAGTATTTATGTTGAGTTAGTAGTTTATCACAAGAAATAAACCGGGAAGTATTTATGTTGAGTTAGTAGTTTATCACAAGAAATAAACCGGGAAATAGTAAAGTAATTCATAATGGCTTGATTTTAAACAAAATTTTCATATGCGTCATACTAACAAATCTTTACCTCTTCAAGTAAAAGGTCTCTTGGTGGATTCTACTTTGTTAGGGATTCATGTGAGTTTTCATCATTTATTTTATTATCAACCTATTTTTTATTTACCCACATAAATGAAGCATAAGTCTCACGCATGCCACCACTTTTCTTATTGAAACATTTAAGACATCGATATCCCTAAAGTATTTTTTATGATGTATTTGTGGAAGTAGGTTGTTTAGGAATGAGTCTTGTACTTTTGAAACTTGTAATTCTGAGCACTTTGATACCTCTCTAAGCGAACTTGGCAAAAGAACTTTATTGAGTTTTTCATCAAACTTAATTGAGTTCGCTTGCAATCCAAGTGAACTTGCTGAGTTCGGTTATAGAGATGACGGATTGCATAGAAGCACATGAAGGTTCAAAAATCACGTAAAAATTATGAGTCTCATCCTAAACCACCTACTAATACATACAAACTGTTTTATATAGCTTGTCACACTTGTAAATCATGTATATGAAGTTTAGTTATTTCAATATGGCAGAACTATGTACTAACATATCTACTCGTACCAAAATCGCAAAGTCATGGGATGTTTAGGGACTCAAGATTTATGCAGATGGATTTGAATCTTATGCTTTTATTTACATGGTTAATTTGGATTGTGACTAAGCAAGTTCGTTCACATTTGCAGGTCTGGTGGCATTGGAGAACATGGGATTTATATCAACTATATTGATTATGTTCACCTACTTCATGGATGATGTGAAATTTAATATTCCTGGGGCTGCGAACACTGTCACAAACTTCATGGGCGCAGCTTTCTTACTGTCAATCATTAGTGCTTTCATTTCCGACACTTTCGTCTCCAGATTTTACACTGTTCTAATTTTTGGAGTTGTCGAAATAGTGGTAAACACAGAGTATACAATAATAAACATCACAAGATCGTTTGTAAAACAAAACCACACTGGGTTTGCCAAACGTACCCCTATTAATGAATGCAGCTCCTATTTGATTTGAACGTTTTTTACTCTTATTTACTTTAAAATGCCAATAGGGTTGTATAAGATGTAACATACTACTGTCACCCTTAATTATGGCCCATATAATTAAAGTTCGCTCTTTTATACTGCCAATGTTAAGGGGTACATTCAATATAAACCGGAGAGAGGTATATTTAGCACAACCTTTTTTACATCTAAAATTCACCGTGTGTGCATGATGGCAGGGTTTCACGTTCATGACGATTCAAGCTCATGACACTAGCCTTCATCCAGATGCTTGTGGTAAGAAGAGTTGCATAGGAGGAATGATAAAAGTAATGTTCTACACCTCACTAGCATTGTTAGCATTAGGGTGTGGTGGGGTTAGAGGTGCCCTTCCGGCTTTTGGTGCGGACCAATTTGACACCTCCACACCAAAAGGACTCAAGACCCAAGGAAGCTATTTCAACTGGCTTCTACTAAGCACCACTTTGGGCGCCGCTGTTGGGGTGATCGGGTTTGTGTGGGTTGGGACCAATCATGGCTGGTGGTGGTGTTTCTGCTTATCTACCATAGGTTGTGTCTTGGGGTTATGTATGTTTCTCCTGGGGAAGCCATTCTACCGCGTTCAAATTCCAGATCCAAAATATAGCCCCTTCCTTAGTATTGGCAGGGTACTCTTTCTCGCCCTCCCTCCATAGTCATCAAAACAATCACATTCATATGCTACACTAGGAACACATATTGTGATGCAAAGAGGTAGCACAAAAATAATAGAGGACTTCTCATGACAGATTTATAGAAAATTAAATGACTTCAACATCACACGTGAGGTCCCCCTTACAGGAAATTCTAAATTTTGCAGGTTTTGCTAGATTTCCAAATTACAATTAAGGCTATAAAACGCGTAAATTAATGGAGATTTCCACATTTTTAGACTAAAAGGAAATAACTGAAATTAGCTAAAATTTAGGAAAAATATTCAATGGTAAAATCGGAGCCATGGAATGCAAGTCTCTATTGAGAGCATGGCTTATACGCCCCGTGACTCCACACATAGCTCAACATGTTACGCTCTTTTATTGTTTGGATATTTCCTTGCTTCTTTTATATTGTGTTTTTTTGTCTAGCTGGTCAAAGTAAGAGTATGTAACTTTAGATTTATCATGTTCATGACAAGTACAAATATGTTCCTTAATGATTGGATGTTCTTTTTATTGCTAACTTTGATTTGATTTTATACAGGTAATTGCTCTAGCTATTCACAACAGAAAGGTAAAACTACCTGAGAATCCTGAAGAGTTATATGAGAATGACACAAATAAGGATTTTACTCGCAAAAAACTCACTCGTACAAGGCAATTCTCGTATGTATTATTGCCCCATTCCGAAAGGGAATTCAAAATTTGAGTTCTTAATTATAGACTTGAGTTCAAGTTGCTTGTTTAGCTATAATAAAAACAAAACTAATTTTTTTTTTGGTTTCATCTTTCTCAGTTGGTTGGACAAAGCAGCAATTGTTCCAAATGGTTCAAAATCTAGTGAACTTTCACCATGGGAGATATGCACTGTCACACAAGTTGAAGAAGTTAAGATCATAATGCGAATGCTTCCTATCGTACTGAGTACAGTTATCATGAACACATGCTTAGCCCAACTACAAACATTCTCACAAGCCCAAGGTAATATCATGAACAAAAAGCTAGAAAAGCTTGAATTCCCTGCAGGCTCAATTCCAGTAATCCCGCTAGTTTTCATGTCAGTTCTTCTCCCTATTTACGAGTTTGTATTTGTACCCTTTGCGCGAAAATTCACAAAACATCCCCAAGGCATTACACAGCTCCAAAGAGTCGGTGTTGGGCTTGTTTTATTGGTGATTTCAATGGGAGTTGCAGGAATTGTTGAAGTTAAGAAGAGAAACCAATCAAGAATCAATCCATTTGAGCCTATCAGCCTTTTTGGCTCTCTTTTCAGTACGGTATTTTTGGGGTTGCAGATATGTTCTCACTAGTGGGATTGCTTGAATTTTTCTACAAAGAGGCTCCTGTCGGGATGAGATCGCTTGCCACTTCATTCGCATGGATATCAATGTCCCTTGGTTACTTTTTAAGTACTGTTTTGGTTGATTCTGTGAACGCTGTTACAAAGAGAATATCTCCAAGCAAAAAAGGATGGGTTACCGGATATTTGTTGGACAAGAACAATCTGAATTTGTTTTATTGGTTCTTGGCTGTATTAAGCTTGATAAATTTCGCAGTTTACTTGCTTTTGGCTTCGATGTACCAGTACAAAAAGGAAGATGATGGTCTATTAACAACCGAAATGGCATCCACAACTACTAGCATTGCAATGGTTAGTACAAGTGAAAATCTTGAACCAAATGAAGATGTTAAAGGTTGAACAAAACATGAAGCTCCATCCAGATTTTGAAGACGTTGATTGGGTTTGGAACGGTTTTTGTTTTGGGTTGATTATGGGATCACAGTCTCCTCTCTCCTCTCTTTTTTACTTTTGTTTTTGCCCATGTTTTCATGGTACTTTGTTCTACTTTAGACGACCCATCCTAACTCTCCAAGCAGAACACTCTTTGAATGTATTGCATAAAATAAAAATGATATGTTATCTAAATTCATGTCGGCATAGATGATTTTAATTTTACGGCATAAGATTTTCTAAATGGGGGACACTTTCGGCACACTCTAAATGTGGTTCGATTTTTATTTTATAGTCTGTTACTATGAAATGTTGAAACCGCATATCAATTAATGGCCGACATACATCTATAATTCAACAAGTATACTTCATTGACTAACCATGTATCGTCATCTATAATTCAACAAGTAGACTTCACTGACTAACCATGTATCGTCAGAAAACAATGGTTTAAAGAAAATAGAAACCCATGGGAGGAAATATATCTTAGTCTTATTCTTCTCCGCCGAAAACTAGAAATGTATAGTCAGATATCAATGATTTAAAGAAAATAAGAAACCCATGGGAGGAAACATATCATAGTCTTATTCTTCTCCGCAGAAACACTAGAAATAAACATGGTTGTAGAAATTGATAGTCGTTAGTCGGTCGTTGGAAGGGGGACTAGCGATTAATCAGGATTAAACAGGGATTAATCGGGATTAATTGTAATTAATCAGCAATTAATCGGGAACAATCGACGTCTAGTCGGGATTTTTATAAACATGCAAATAAATAACGAAGAAGAAAAAAAGCTTGAGCACTTTAATGTTGTTAAATAATGAAAAGAAAAAAGGCTCGAGCACTTTGATGTTGTATTTTATATAATGATCTGTTAAAATATGTAATTGTAGGTGGGTGTTTTCATTCCGAAACTCAATCACACTCATCCAATTCATCGTTTGACACCTCACTTTATTACATTCCATCACGAATTTTATTTTCTTTTTAAATAAAATATAAAATTTAATAAGCTAAAAACCAAATTTTTTATAGTACATCAAATCAAATAAAAATACAACCTACAAGTACAAAATACTCAAATTTAAAAACTAAAATAAAAAATATACTCTTCGTCGAAATGGGTACTTGGAATCTAAACCACCCTGTTCCGTTAGATCATGTTGTAGTCAAAAGTGGATGTCTTCATTCCGCAACTACAATTAAATATCCTCGTTGATGGGTACCTGTGTCGGAGGGTCCATATCATAGCCCGACAATATTGTGTTGCCCTCATCCTTTATGATTGTCACACCCACATCGTGTGCGAAAACCGCGATGCATGACTAATTGATAACAAAAACAAAAGAAATTTAATAAACAATGATTCTGTTAGAGTATGATAATTGATTACATTGTTTTAAACAAATAACAAGTTACAATAAATTATATCTAAGTCTTTGATTTTAAAGCCTAGTTTAAGCATGATAACCTGAAACATGTAAGAAAAAAAAGTGATAACTTTGAAAGTTGGTAAGATAACATAGGCTTTTATAAAGCATTGATAAAATAAGTTCTTAAATTCCTAATCAAGGTTTATGTAGCACATTACAAACAAACATATGAAATAAGTACACAATCAAACTTAGCATGTTGTTCAAATTATAAGAATGAATATGACACAACTCCAAAAGTTGTCCATGATGATGCGCTATCCAATCTACAGGCTCATGTTTGTACTAACGATATCTAGCCCTCTCAAGTCGACTAAGAATACGCCAATCCCGATAAGTGGAATAAGAATACACCACCATGAACACTAGATGATGTTAACGAATGATGATATCGAATGATAAAATATATATTCATAATTTAATGAAATATGCATAAGAAACTGTTGTTATAATGAAATGTAAGAAAAGATTCGTTTTTACATGTTCTTTTCCAAAAAGTTTAAAAGATAGGAGCTATATATCTCACCTCAAGTATTTGATGAAGTTCTTGTGTTTGTGGAGAGTATTCAACGATTAGTGATGAACCCTAAAGTATTAAAAGTGTTGATTTAGGGTTTAAAGATGTTATGGTGATGTTATTTGGTTGTAATGATCAAAAGAATTATTGTGAGGATCTGCTTTCAATCCGATAAGCTCAGGTCTAATCTGTTTAACCTAGTACAAAACGCGTGGAATTCATTTTAGATTAGTTGACAAGTATAACAAAATTACTTTTCAATTACTGTTTCGTTAATATTGTAAACGATTACAATCCGGAAACAATTCGACAGGGCTTCGCCGTATCGTTTGCAAAACCAATTATTCAACACTAAGTTTGCTCTCCTATTTATACCCGACCTACCCTCGTACGAACTTAAGTATGATACCTTCGTACGAACTAACCTAGTTACCTCCGTACGAAGTAACTACCTTCGTACGAGCGATTACTTCGTCTGAAGTAAACATTACATCAATATCAAACTTGCACATACTCGATACGACTTGATGACGTAGGCAGCAGACATATGCATCAATATCTCCCCTTTGGATGTTGCCGCAGTCTCGATCAATCTTCATGATTCTTCATAACTTTAATATCTTTTACGTTTCAGCATAGCAGATGACATCAACAATCTCCCCCTTACTTTGAGCTTGAATTGTAAACATTGAATATCAACATACTCTCACTTTCCTTGAGCTTCCTTTATCATTATTCAACGTGTCATAATGCTCCCCTTTCCTATCAGCTTCCTGTACAATCTCTTGTAATTATTCAAACAAACATTTCAGTTTCAAAATTTGAAAATTTCAACTTAAACACTTATCAGCATTTTCAAAATTCAAATTTTAAACATTCTATCAGTATTAACCCTCTCAGTTAACCAAGTCCAAGTTAATGACCTTGGTTACCTGATTTATCTACCAAGTTCAAGTTAACAATCTTGGTTGAACATTTTTTGAACAGATTAATGTTTTATGTCAGTTTTAAGTTTCAACTTTTGATCACTTCAAAACATTTTTATTTTTCAGATAAACTTTTCAATCCGTTGTACTTTAGAGTTTAGCAGTTTCAGATTTTGAAATTCGGTATTCCATCATCGGTAGTAAAAAATAAGATGAAATAAAATCTTTTTGATTTTTCAAAATTTATGCTAAAACACACTGAAAATCTTTTTGGGGTTTTTTTGAAATAAAAACTATGTATAAACATATTTATAGACATCTTTGTGAGTTTGTGCAAGAGGATCGTATCAGTTTTTGTGACTTTTCACTAGTACCGTTGATCTTGATTAAACTTTAAGTTCTTAACAGATTTATTTAGATTGTCAGTATGCTGGTCCACTTAAACCTCTACACATTTCTCAGTTGTTTCAAGATACGATATTTAAATGTCTTAGAACTTGACTTAATAGCGTTTCCCATCTCAGAATATACTCATGTATCAAGATTCCCTGGATTCAATCTTATAGGTGAATATATCTAACTGATATCTATATCTGGGTTGTGCGAGGCCTTGAGAGCTCATGTTAGTACCACCGTACAGACAAAGAGATGAAGGCTCGACTTAAAAGTAATGTTCCATATTTTGGAATCTTTTGACTGCAATTGTTAGATCTTTCGATACTTTCAATTTAATGCAGTTTTAAGGTTTTAAAGCAAAAGTATTCTACAAGTTCTAGGACATTGCTTACGCAAAATCAGAAGAACTCGTATAATACCACATATATCAATTATCTATAAACACCTAGTATCTCCGAATCCGGCAATCTCTCAAACGAAATTTTGGTATACTAAGACTATATACGAGAGGTGTTAATCTACTAATCAAGAAGTTTTTCTTTATGTTTATATCTCGAAAACAATTTACTAAATGTGTGAAGTCTACTGGCACATCATTAGTAAGACCAGTTTAAACACTTTTTGACACTACATCCATTGCTTTAGCATATTGTGATAGCCCCCTGACGTACTATCATTTCCTCTTTTTTTACACGAAAACTCTTTTTTTCTTTTTCATGTTTTTATACATTTTCAATTTTTTATATATTTTTGTATTTTTCACAACATATTCCTCCCCCCCCCTAATCAAAAACATATTTTTGTATTTTTTGGTTTTAAAAAAAGAAATTTGAAAAGCTAAAATTGACAAACCGATGAAGATGCCTTCAAATTGTCATCCATTACTGCTTCTCAATCTTTGTTTATCTTTTACCCATCATAATGACAAAAACATTGATTCCATTGATTTAAAAAAAATTCAAATCTGTTTTATCAACTAGTTTTGTTTGTTTAATAGTGAGGGTTCTATGATTTTGTTCAATCTTTTTCAAAATACTAATAAACTTTTTCTATAAAACCCACCATGGCCTTTTCTAAAAGATTTTTCATATTAAGTTAGCCAATCTCCTCGTCATGTGCCAAGGGATCTCATTATTTGTGATTTACTTTAAGCTCGAAATCCCCTGCACAGTCACAAAAACAATTATATGAATAGTGACACCCAAGTCTTTCTAGTCTTGGTTGAGTTGTCAGCAATTTTTTCATTATTTCCATTCTCATTTTCCTGTTCAACTTTTTCTGAACTCTTAGTTGAAACAAATTCTTTTGAAAAATCTTTTTCTTTTATCACCCATGTTTGATTTTTTAACATTGCTTTCTTGAAATAAAATGTAGACTCTTTTTGTTCAGCGGTGTTTGAAGATTCTACAGTTTCATTATTTGAAACTTTGATATAAACTAGTTTCACTTTGTAGATAGATTCTTTGTTTTGTTTCCAAACCTGAGTTGGAACAAACATCGGTGATTTTTGTTTCAAATCTTCTGAATTTTTCATAACATCGGAAACATGTTTAGGCTTCTTTTGTGAACATCTTCTAGCAATGTGTCCAGTCTGATTACATCTAAAGCACGTCCTACTGTCTGTTACAACAGAGGATCCCTCAACCTGTTCTCGTTGTTGTTGAGCGAAAAATTCTTCATTAGATTGTTTTGAAAATTTACTTTCATTTGCACTCTCTGAACTTGCAGGAACAAATGTCGTTTCTTTACAAACTTTGTTCTTTCAAAATTGTTATATTTTTTCTTATTATATCCCGAACCATTCCTCCCATAGAAATAATTTTTTCTGTTGATATTTAGGGTAGAAATTTCTTGGTTTGGTATAATAAGATTTATCTTGTTTGAAGTTTGCAAAACTTTGATCACTTGAAAAATTTTCCATTTCAGACATTTCGATTTCGATAAGCTTGAAAACTTTTTCGACTCTGTTCAAATTCACATTCTGAATCAGAAATTCAGTATCAGAATATAGTTGATCAGATCCACACATTTTTTAAATTAAAATATTTGGATCATCATTTGAACTATATCCTGATGTACGAAGATAGTTATCATGAAAACTTTCGTCACTTTCAGGTTGTGAACTTGAACTCTTTTCTTCAACCTTTGATTGAGTGTTTTCAAAATCAGTTTTATCATTTTCTTTTCCCAAAACATTCTCAACCATGGTTTTAACCACTCCTAATTCAACATCATTATCATATTTTGTATTTGTTAATGTAGGTTTTATTTGTTTAGTAGATGACTCGTACGAGTGAGTCATATGACTCGTACGAGTGACTCTCTGTCACTCGTATGAGGCAACCACTCGCACGATTCACACTCTGTTAAACGCTCTCTTGTGCGAGTCATGTCGACCTATGAATAGAGGAGTGTTGTGTTAGAGCTAGTGATCCTGTTGGTGTGGCGAAGCCCTGCTGAACTATTTACGTACACTGTACTTGTTCACGTTTATCAATACAATCAAAGGCATTTAAGCATTAGATCTCACTTGTTTGTTTATCAACGTCACTAACAATGAATTCCGCCTATGTTAGTTGAATCAGATCGGTTTAGTGCTCATCGGAGGAGAGCCGATCCCTTCTCACAAGTGGTATCAGGGCCTTGAGGCCTGATCTGCTGACAAACATCAAGTTTCTGCAGAATACCAACAGTTTCAGATTCAGATTCACCATTGGAGTTCTCTACTTCTACACTTTCCCATACAGATCTCGGAATTGGACAAAATCATGGACGAAATTGACTAGGATTTTAGGATATCACGTTAAAATCAAATCTAATCAATCCTTGACAATTTCAGATCTAAAATCCAACTTACTCATGTCAAAATTGGTAAAATTCATCCGTTTGGTGACCTAAGTTGTTTCGTACGGGTAGAGAGACCACTCGCACGAACGACTGTCCGTACATTTTAAGTCATTCGTATGAATGAGTAAACAGAAGTTATTCGCACGAGGCATTCATTCGTACGAGCAACTCACTCGTACGAAGCAAACGTTTTCAGTCGTACGGACATCTTGTTCGCACGAGTATCTTCTTCGTACGAATCATCTCGTTCGCACGAATCTCTGTGTTATACAAACTAGTCTTGGTCGCACGAATTGTTCTGTTATCCGCACGAAGAAATTTTTATCATACTAATCAGTTTTCCGAAAGTGTGTTTCTAAAATCTTTGCAGTAAAATGGCAGAAGAGTTCTATAACGCATTTGCTACATCAACGGTCACAACTACCGCAACTCAAAACATGAACCTCGAGAATGAGATGGGTACGATGACGAAGCCGCCAAAGTTGATGAACCTTGAAGACTTTGACATTTGGAGCGAACGTTCTATGAATTGGGTTCAGGCGAATCATTTAACCTGCTGGTTTACCATCGAAGAAAAGTATCATTCTCCTGTTGGAGAAAATGGTCTCGAAAAGACATTGGCTCAACTCTCGGATTTTGAAAGAGAGAAGTTCATAAATGAGAAGAAAATAATGAACATTTTACAACAAGCCATCAAGGAAGACATATTGGCGCTGTTACAACATGATGATGACGCACAATCATTATGGAATGCTCTTCGATTGAAATTCCAGGGAAGTGCACAGTTGTGAAAAGGGAAGAGGGCGTTGTTGAGAAAAGAATTTGACATCTTTACTTTGATTAAAGGAGAGACAGTAAAACAACTGATTGAAAGATACTATCATCTGGTTGCGCAAATGAAGCGAATGGCAATCATAAAGACGAATGAAGAATTAGTTGATAAACTCGCAGATTCCTTACCACAAGGCGAATGGTCTACCTATTTGACCATTTTGAAGAATGGAACCGAATATGGTAATTTCTCATTACCACGATTTATTGAGAGACTGGAGGGACACGAACTTGAGATGCAGAAAATGGCGAAGAACAAAGGCGCCCAAATGCAACAAAACGTTAATCTGTATTACAAAGGAAGTTCTGCCGCTCAGATACAGTCTCCAAAGATCCAAACTGCCTCCAGCGCTTACAACACACCGAGCCCACCGTCAAGTCAACACAGTGGTTTTCAATCATTTGCTACGGTCAATCCGAACACATCTCCAAGCCCACAGTCATCACATGGTTCGAGCAATCCCTAGATCAACCAGAACAATCAATCAAATTTTACTCAAAGGGTGCTACAGTGCAACATCGCTGTTGATTTCCAGAAGGCACAAAACTTCAATGAGAACACTGCCAAGCAAAAGATGACGCTATTAGCTTCGGTTCTCGAATCTTATGACAGTCTTGTAGCAGGAAAAATTGGAAATTCAGAGATGACTAGAGAAGACTATCATCAGATTGTTCCGGTCGAGATGGAGTTGATCGACGTCAAATGGTGTATGGCATCTATCGTTAGACGAGCGCAACGCTTCATGGAAATCACCGGGAAAAAAAATTGAGAGGATCAGATGGTAAACTTGGCTTCGACAAATCAAAAGTCACATGTTTCAAGTGTTGTGAAAAGGGACATTTTAAACGCGAATGTCCAAACAGAGAAGCTCAGGATAATCAAAACCAGTTTGCCGACGACTACTACAAGAAGGCCATCTATCATCGTCCTCAGCCAAGAACAAGAATGGTGCAAATTGAAGATAAACAGCCAGAATCCAAAGACAAAGCGTTTGTCATGACTCAAGAAGACGAAGGGTTTAACTAGAACAAGTACATCTCCAAGAATGAGAGTTTGGCGTTGGTCGCAGAAATCATCAAAGAACCTGAAGAATATTCAGAGGCATCTTTTGACGAATCTCCCGAAGATTATTATCACACATCGTCAGAAGAAGAGGAATTGTTAAAAAGTGCTTTTAAACATCTCATGCCTAATATATTCTTAAAACTTTTGCAGGTTACTTTGAACCAAACCATCAATCATCTTGTGAAGAAAAGAAGAAGCCGGAAATTGAAGCAAAGAGCGTTGATGAAGAGTTGGAAAAACCGACTGATGAGACCAACAAAGCCTGCATGGCAAATGTGAACGAGGTAAACGTGTCGGAAAGTGAGTCTGTGATAGAAAAACTGTGTTTAAAATGTAATGAGCCGTGCAGTGAATGTGTTGTAAAAGACACACGATAAATGAGCTCAAATGTCTAACAGATAATTTGTCATGTGACTATATAGCAACAAACAAGCGTATGATAAATTAAGCAAATCTGTTAAACAATATGAAAGTACTCAGAGAAAATGACGGAACACTTTCTATGCTTAAAG
Organism: Scalesia atractyloides; assembly: GCA_947069175.1. Lineage (NCBI taxonomy): Eukaryota > Viridiplantae > Streptophyta > Magnoliopsida > Asterales > Asteraceae > Scalesia > Scalesia atractyloides. The sequence goes on from CAMTDV010000020.1 coordinate 48,420,246, forward strand.
CAACTGTGATGGACAAACAAATGGCCATTAACATTCATTTAAACACAACCGCTAAGCTAAAAAATGAACTTGAGAAAATGAAGATAGAAACCGAACGTGTTAACAAATTGTTAATCAGTTATACTACAAATTCTACGTCATTGATCACATCTACCCAAGATCAAAAGCAAAGAAGAATCTAAAAATGATGAAAACAAAAGTGCAAGTTACGATCGTGTTCCACCACCCATGTGGAATAGTTATGCTAAAAAACCAACTGGGGTGGAAAAGGCGCTCAACTTAAAATTGAAAACTAAACAATCAAACGAGCTGCCTACAAACATTGATGTAACTTACACAAAATCTGAAAATGAATGTGATTCTGAGGTGGTTAAAACAGTGGTTGAAAGTGTTTTGAAGAGTGAATCTGAGAAATCTGAATCGGATGTCAAAACATCGAAAAATAGTTTAAACACTGATCCAAACGTTATCGTTTACAAAATGCACAGATCTAATAAACTATATTCTGATGAAGATTTTCCAATCCAGAATGTCAATCTGGATCGTGTCGATAAGTTGTTCAAGCTTGTTGAGGTAAGCCATTCTGATTTAGAAAAACACGATGTATCATTTTACTCTAAATCAAAATGTGTTAACAAACCCTACCATCAAAGAAACAGAGATTATCTTGAGAACAGGAAGTCTGGTTAGGTTTTCAAAAGCGAAGAATGAACAACAAGTCCCAAAAGCTAAACTTTACAAATAAATCAATATTGCACGATATTACTCACAAAGACATCCAAAACCTGTTTCTAACTCCATCATATCTACCAAGGATGTGAAACAAAAGGCACCCATGGTTGTACCAAAATAAATTTTGAAAAGAAACAATGAATCTCACAAAAATGTTAAATCAACGATTCGACTGATTTCTAAATTTAAAATTGGTGAAACTTCCACTAAAAATCGTCAAAGTAAAAAGGATTCGAAGTTTTATTCAAAAAGGGCCAATTCGAAAACACAAACATGGGTTGCAAAAGTCAAACCATCTAAAGTAGATCTGAAACCACCTATTCCAACCAAAACAAAGCTTAAACAGAACGTCAAAAGCAAAGTTGGTTCGAAATTTGATATTCCAAACCCACCAAGACCAAGCAGGCTTGGGTTTCTTTGTTTAAATAGTCCTTCCTCATGTGTGCAGGGACTCCCAGATCGATCACGTCTTCTCGACACATGACTGGGATGCTTGCATTGTTGCACGACGTTAAAGCTATCCGAGGAGGTTACGTAGGTTTTGCTGGAACTCAAGGTGGTAGAATCTTCGGAGAAGGTATTCTTACCAATGGAGTGGTTTCGTTTGACAAAGTGAACTACATTGCGGAGCTAGAGAACAATCTACTGAGTATTTCACAAATTTGTGATAAAAAGTTCACAACACACTTCAATAACAAAGAATGCTTGATTTTAAAGCCGGTATTCAAGATTCCTGAGGAATGGATTCTTATGCGTGCTCCAAGAGAGAATGATCTTTATGTTCTTGATATGATGTCACATCTACAACATCAAAGAAGGTTCAGTGCTTTGTTTCTAAAGCAACCGAGAAGGAGTCTATTCTATGGCAGAGGAAGATGGGGCACATTCATCTGAGAAAGATGAATTATCTAGTGTACAATGATCTAGTGGAGGGTGTAAATATGAAGAATTTTCATTTATCTGATGATTGTCTGAGCTGTAAGAAGGGGAAACAACACAAGAAATCACACCCAAGAAAGCTTCTAAATTCTATCAAGCTACCACTAGAGAGGCTTCATATGGATCTGTTTGGGCCAGTAAACGTCAAAAGTATTTCTGGAAATCTATATTGCCTGGTCGTTACAAATGATTTCTCAAGATTCTCATGGGTTTTCTTTCTGGAAAGCAAAGATGAAACGTTTGAAAGTCTAATGATTCTCTTTAGGAAGCTTGAAAACCTGTATCATCTACCAATCAAGAGAATCCGCAGTGACAATGGTACGAAGTTCAAGAACAAAAGGATGCTCGAATTCTGCAATGAAAAGGGGATTCTTCACGACTTCAGCACCCCCATACTCCTCAACAAAATGGAGTTGCTGAATGTAAGAATCGCACACTGATTAAGACTGCTAGAACCATGCTCGCCGATTCGAAATTGCCAATTAGTTTCTGGAGTGAAGCAGTCGCATCAGCGTGTTACACCCTCAATCGTGTGTTAATAGTCAAGCCTCACAACAAGACTTGTTTTGAGTTGCTAAATCAACAGAAACCTAACCTTGCGTTTCTGGAGCCTTTTGGATCACCGTGTACAGTTTTGGACCCGGATGGTAAATTTGGAGCCAAATCCTTGGAAGGATTTTTCGTCGGTTACGCTACTCCACAAAAGCGTGTCTTCTTGCCGAGTCTGAACCAGGTTATTCTTGCACAGCATGTTGATTGTCAACATTATACTACGCCTACGCAAAAACCTGGGGATCCATGACTGTTCAACTACGAAGGTTTGTGGAATTCTTTCGACCTACTAGACGTCCCATCTGAAGAAGAACTTGTTATGCTGTTTCAACAGCATCAAATCTTTAATCAAGAGCAAGTTACTAGACCGTTGGTGATTTCCCTGTCACTTTTTGTCAATACTTCTGATGTAGGTCCAAGCACTACTCTTCAAGAATCTGTCTCAGTACCAATTCTGAACACTACTGAATCATTTGCCCAACAACTGCCTAATGCCGACTCTGATCGTGAACCGACTTTTGATGATGGAGGATCTAGTTCCGATGAAGGATCTAAACATATTGAAAGCTTCTTGAATGCTCAGGCTGATCAATCAAACTTCAGGAATGAAGCTACATCTTCTGCTCCGGTTGTTGATGAAGTGATCACGAATTTGCAAACTCAAGTGGATGTTCCCAGTGAAGTGATGCCGAGGACACTTTCATATCATCTACGGAGAATATCATCGGCAGCTTACAAACTGGAGTGCAAACTCGCAATCAGATCAATAAGGATCTAAGTTGTTTTTATACCCGTATAGCTCCATTACAAACCCGAGTTTCTTACAGTTGTTTTGTTTCACAGGTTGAACTTGGGAACTGGAGAGACGCGTTAAAAGAAGAAAGTTGGGTGGAGGCAATGAAGGAGGAATTGCTTCAATTCCAGAAGCTAGGAGTGTGGAAGCTTGTTGACCTACCAGATCATCACAAAAATGTAAACAGTAGATGGGTCTTCAAGTGCAAATGTGATGACAGAGGGATCTTAGTGCGCAACAAAGCTCGACTTGTGGTACAAGGCTTTCTCAGCAGGAAGGGATAGACTATACTGAAGTCTATACCCCAGTCGCTCATCTCAAAGCAATCCGCATATCTTGGCCTTTGCCTCGTGGAAGGTTTCAAGGTGTACCAGTTAGATGTCAAATCTGCTTTCTTGTACGGAAAAGTCAAAGAGGAGGTGTATGTCAGACAACCACCAGGGTTTGTCAATCCCATACACAAAGACAAAGTCTACCTTCTGAACAAAGCCTTATGGTCTACACCAAGCCCCGAGAGCTTGGTATGAAACACACTGTCACGACATCTTCTAGACAGCGGCTTTCTCAGAGGAACTGTAGATTCTACCCTCTTTACCAAGGAAGTGGATGGTCATCTGATTATTGTGCAAATATATGTGGATGATATTATCTTTGAATCGACAAATGATAAGCTGTGCAAAGACTTCTAAGAAGTCATGAAGAAAAAGTTCGAAATGAGTGCGATGGGGGAGATGAAGATCTTTTTAGGACTTCAGGTTGATCAATTGCCTGATGGAATCTTTATCCATCAGACGAAGAATGTTCATGACATATTAGAGAAATTTGATATGACAAGAACTAAACCAGCATCTACCTCATTAACTCCAAATCACAGCATTTGTCCAGATGTTCATGGAGTCAAAGTTGATGAAACATTATATCGCTCCATGATCGGATACTTGATGTATCTAACAGCTTCCCGACCTAATATCATGTATCCTACATACCTGTGCGCCCGTTTTCAGTCCAGTCTAAGAGATTCGCATCTGCTAGCCGTCAAACGTATCATGCGATATTTGAAAGGATGTCCAAGCACCGGCTTGTGGTATCCTCGTCACGAGACTTCAGTTTTGCGGGTTACTCGGATTCTGATTTTCGGTTGCTGCAAACTCAATGCCAAATCTACGACAGCTGGTTGCCAGTTCTTCGGAACCCGCTTGGTAACGTGGCGATGCAAGAAACAGACCGCAGTCACTCTCTCTACGTGTAAAGCTGAATACGTTTCAGCATACAACTATTGTTCCCAGATACTCTGGATACAACAGCAGATGAGAGACTTCAGACTGCAATTTCTTGACACGCCCATATGTGTAGATAATCATGCTGCTATTGATATCACTAAAAACTCATGTCAACACTCACGCACTAAACATATTGAGATTCGACACCACTTTATTCGTGACTGCTACGAGAAAAAGTTGGTTAGACTTGAAAAAATCCACACTGATGACCAAAAAGCAAACTTTTACACCAAAGCATTTGATCGTTCAAGATTTGAAAATCTTTTAAAATTAAATGGTTTAAGAAATCTGGCATCAGGGGATATTCATGAGGTTGAATTTGAGGATGACGAGGACTTGACGTGATTCTCATCGATATGACATGTTTTCTGTACATATTTTTCTTCAAAATCCAAAAATATGTTTTGGATTTTAGGGGAAGAAAGTTTGGGAAAATACAAAAACATTATAAAAGTAAAAAAAAAGTTTTTGTGCAAAAGAGAGATCATATTACATCAATATGACAATCTCAGTATGCTAAAGATATGAATATTTAAACAAGTAATTAAACAGGTCTTACTAAGGATGTGTCAATAGGCTTCACTCGTTCAGTAAATTGTCTTCAATATATAAACCTAAATGAAAACCTGAGTAACTTGTGGGTTAACATCTCTCGGATATATGGACTTAGTACTCCGAAATTTCGTTTGAGAGAATGCCAGATTCTGCGATACTAGGTCTTTATATTTGATCGATATCTGGGGTATTATCCGAGTTCTTTTGATTTTGCATCAGCAATGGCCTAAAACTTGTATAATACTTTACGCATTTCTCGCCTACAAAAGCTGCACAAAAATGATTATGTCGTAACCCTTGTGACATCTGCAGTTCAAAAGATTCCTTAATGGAACACCACCTAAAGACGAGCCTTCATCTCTTTGTCTGTACGGAAATACTAACCTGAGCTCTCAAGGTCTCGCAATTCACCCCATTTATAGATATCAATTGGATATATTCACCTGTGAAATGATATTCTGGGAATCTTGATGCGGGAATATATTCTGAGATGGGAAACACAGTTATTTCATGTTCCTTAATATTACCTAACATATCTTGAAACAATTGAGAAACGAGAAAAAGTTTAAGTGGATAAATATATTGGCAATCTAGGTAAATTTGTTTAAGAACTTAATGATACTAGTAAGAGCAACGTACGAGTGATTTGTCTAAATATCTAATATGATCCTCTTAACACAAAACTCACAAAAATATGTATGTATATACATCTTTACTTATTATTTCTTTTCAGAAAAAATCCCAAAAAGATTTTCAGCTTTTAGCAATTTATCTTAGGTTTTAAGTCTACTGATGATGAAAACACCGTTAGTTCAACTCAAAGCGACGATTGTTGGAGGTAAGCTGAAGTCCACGGGTTGGGAGCTAATCATGAAAAGAAGAGTTTTCCAGAACGTCAACAAAGTTCATTAATTTGTAACTTAACATTTTTAAATAAATCTGTTTGGGTAAAAAAATGGTACCAAGGTCATTAACTTGGACTTGGTAGGCAAATCAGATAGCCAGGGTCATTGATACGTGGTCGAAAACCAATGTTTCTATTAAGTTTAAGTTAATGTTTACGTAAATTTTAGTCTCGAATAGCCTACTTTTGATTGGATTTGTGTTTTATAGGTTTACGGATTTTAAGGAGCTATTCGGGAGCGTTTTGGAGCATCGGGACGGAAAACGGGTCAACCGGGATCGTGAAATGGGAAAACAGGAAAGCATGATTTGGATAGGCCATCACCGATGCCCCCTGGGCTGTCGGCAACGCCCCTCGGATTGTCCGTCGAAGAAAAATTGTCGTAGACAATGGATTAGAGCATCGGAGGAGAACTACACGAAGCAGACGACGTCGCCGACGCCCCATATGGCCGTCGGCGATGCCCCTTCTAAGTCCATGTCACTGAAATTCCAATTTTGACGGATTATAACTCATGTTTGACCCATTGGGTGAGGAGTTACGAGATTTTTGAGTTTTGAAACACTTCTTGGAGCCAAGAACACCCTAACCTCAATTCCAATCCATTTCAATCGTCCATCATCATCCGAATTCATCATCCATCTTCACCTCCACAACCCTAATCCTCATCTTCTCCATCATTCCACCAATCCATTGTTCCTAATCATCCACCATAAACCGTAACCTTGATCATACTCAACCTCAAGGCTTCAAGATGTTCGTGATCAAGCTCCAATCATCTGGTGATCAAGTTTCGTTCTTCATGAGCGGCTAATCCTCGAGGTTTCACCCGTGTAAACTTTTGAATCATTAGATAATTGTCTTACGTTTGTATTGAATTTACGAATTGTCGAGTGATTTATGAAATTTGACTTCGTGAAATGAATATGCGTATTTATTCCTTGTCTTTTGATAGGATTTACTTGTCCGAGGTAACAAAGTGCATTGTAGTCCGTTTTGAACGTCGATAGCAATTGGCACCTAAGCTTTACCATTAATGAACTAATTCAGTTAAGCCAAGTTAAAACGTGTAGCAACCTTAGGTCCTACAATCGTTGAACCGGGTGTGAACCTTGCTATCAATTCATTGTTATAATAAATCAATCAAGTTCTTGCAATTGTTTAAGTTTTTGTAGTTAGTTAATTAGAAACAAATTTGTCGGATCATTCTGACATTCTTTCAAACAAACAAATATATAAACAATCAAAATAGCAAGCTTCATAATAGTGACATCTTATTTAAAATCAACCACATCTGATCGCAAACCATAAACTCTTCGTGGTTCGACCCCTTACTACCACTAACGCATTGTTAAGGGTAATTCGGGACTATAATTATTATCTTTGACCAGAGCGCGACACTCCGATCAAATTTTGGCGCCGTTGCCGGGGAGTTCGTGTGCTTTGTGTTTGGGTTTAATTGATTTTGTGATTAACTGTTTAAAGTGCTTGTTTCTTTATACCGTCTTTGCTTTTGTGTTACACGGGTGTGTTACATGTGCAGGTTACAGGTAGTGCATGCATACATGGTATTCCGGGAGGACCTCGCTGTTAGTGTTTGAACCGGAGATAGAGCGGGTCTTAGAATAAATTTAGCCAACCGGTTAGACACAACCCTTGTCTCTAATCCACCCAACACCAACTCACCACTTACACCATCCTTTGGACCGATTCCAATGGATCCCCAAAACTCTAACCAACCCAACAACCAAAACCAATATTACGACTACCCACCCTAAAATAAAAACAATCAAAACCATCAAGCGGGGGGTGGTAACAACTCAAGACCACCAACACCACATTCCAATTGCGTAGCCGAAACCAAAACAACCACCAACGACACCCACACCTCCTCCTCCAAACCAAAACTGACAAAACACATTACCACCCAATCTCAACAACCGAAATGTTACCATAGCCATGGCAATCCCACAAACGAAGCCCAATTTCTCGACCTCGGTGAGTTGAGAAATAATATTCCCGTCGATGCACCGTATAGTGTCCCCGATTATCAATCGCCGGATCATGTGAGCATCCATTCGGAATATTCGAATGACGGCGGAAACTACAATGAAAGAGTTGTGGATGATGAATGGGGTGATAATAACATGCGAAATTTTTACAATGCTCAGGGGTTTGATTATGACGGGTTTGGCTATCAAAATGCCAACTTTGTGTGGGAATAATGACGGATATGGGCAAGAGTTTGGTAGAGATGACGGCTACGGGAATAACCGTCAACAATGCAATGATCGACGAAATCGGGATTACAGCAACAACAACAATAATAACGGTAACCGTAACCGAATTCCGCAATTTGTTGGCGGCGGGAATCAAGGTGGAAATGGGGGTGGTGATCGAAGGGGTAATAAGAGACTGATGAATCAAGAGGTAAATGGTCTGAGACTCCAAATGCATCAACAAGCTCCGAGGGGTGTTAATGGGCGATTTAGACCGGTGGTCACCGAAAATGACTCACCCATTATGCCTACACCTCGAGGAAGAATGTCATTCAATTGCAAGCCGAACTACATCAAAATTCTACCCCACTTTAACGGTAGAACGAATGACGAGCCGTATACACACTTAGCGGAATTTTCGGCCATATGTGATACGATCGGCAGTCATGCTTTTGCGTTGGAAGAAGTGAAATTGAGGTTATTTCAATTTTCACTAAAAGACAAAGCTAAGAAATGGTTTCTCACACTTCCGGCAAATAGTATTCACACTTGGGCGGAGATGCAACAAGTCTTCTTGGATGAATACTACTCTATTGCAAAGACCGATGATGCAAGGGATGAGATTCGGTCATTTAGGCAATTACCAGGGGAATTGTTACATGAGGCATTGACCCGTTTCAAGGAATTGGTTAGGAAGTGTCCTCATCACCAAATTCCAAGGTGGGAGTTAATTAAATGTTTTGTGAGGGGATTGGATGCCGATGATCACAAGTACCTACAATCGGCTAGTAATGGAACGTTGTTGAACAACCATGAGGAAGACGATTGGGATTTCTTGGAAAGGATGAGCAAGAATTCCAAAGCGGTCGCTATGGCGGGCCGATTTAAGAAGCATCCTATTTCTCGATCTCTTCCCGACCTCGATTCAAGCGCCAAAGATAGAATTGCCACTTTGGAAAGGGAGTTGGCGCGAATGAAGAAGAAGGATGTTGGTGCGGTGCAATTCGCGGTATGCGAAGATTGTGGGGATATTGGGCATCGGACCTAGGAGTGCCAAGTGAGCATGGCACATGCGAATGAAGAGGTGAATCAAGTGTATGGTGAGCGAAAGCAATTTGACATGAATTCAAACACTTATCACCCAGGGTTGAGAAACCATCCCAACTTTCGCTAGAAATGCTTCAAATCAAATGAATCCCAATTTTCAAATGGATAGTCAGAGTGGGAATAAAGGGGGTTTAATGTACCAAAACCGTCAAGGCGGTAATCAAGGGGGATACGAAAGAAATTACAATCAAGGAAGTGGCCAAAATTATCAAACCGTGAAGGTGGGTATCAAAGGGGCTACAACCAAGGTGGTTGTAGGTCCCCCTAATCCGTATGGGTCGTCACAGAATCGTCTATCGAATCTAGAGTGCGGAATCCCCTAGATCAGATTTCATAGAAAACCAAACAAGAACACGAACACAATTCCTTTCGAACTGTCTTCTATTGATTATCCGACACAATGTGTTTACATTCAATTCAAGACTCTCTCTCAACTCTCTCTCTGAAGTAATTCTCTGAGCAACTGAATGAGCAACTAAACCAGCAACCTTAACCCTAATGACAACCTGCCTTTATATAGAGACAGGTTATGCACCTGGCCTAGGGTTTCCCTACATGGACTGCTAATGGGTCTAGGCCCAATTCGCCTACCATATGCTATATGGTGTCTGATTTAGCCCAAATACTTCTAATTAACTATTACAAAACTAAACCCACTAACCGTTTATCATTTTACTAATTACAAGATATCCAAAGTCCAAATCTAAGCTGTTGTCATAAATATGCACCAACAAACCCCCCCCCCTGACAATAGCTTCATAAAACAACTTTGTCTTCAGTCATCTTGCAATCTTTAACGACTTTGAAAAATATTGGTCTTTGGATAGTTCAGCATTAATAGCTTCTGTCAGCAACAGACTCCCCCTAAGCTGATGTTTCCAATCACCAAATCTTCTAAATCGTTAGCGTTTGAGTAAACTCTGGTTTAGTCCTTGCATAGCCATCTTCGAAACTCTACAACATTGTCTGCAATGTAGAAAGGAGGTTCTACCATGCATCCAAGAAAACTCCTCTTCACCAAACTTCTCAGCAACACACTGCTACAATCTGTATACTATAAAACAAACATCTCGAGAAACCATAAGAATTTTTCAACACAAGTTAAACAAATTATTGTCATTATTCAAAAGATAGTCAAACTGTATTACAGATTAAGCACTTCTCAACTCAAACCACATACTCAAAATTTTAAACACACTAAACCTGCAAGATTTAAAAATTTTGAACTCATCTTTTAACATCGTCTCCCCCTATCGGTAACAACTTCTCCATGAACAACTATATTCCGTACATTAAGAATATACAAGAAAATGAAATATTTTTGGATTTTTATATTTTCTGAAAGCAAGTAAATAACAAAATAATAAACACTCTGTTTTTGTGAGAATCGCCATTAGAAGATCATATCAGCAACACCAAACTGTTTTCACACTATTTGATAAATATTCATGAAAAACAGTTCAAGACAATTACCAGTATTGTTTATCCACTTAAACAAAATACATGAACATTTCAAGTACCATTACCTCTTGACATGTGAAGATAATTTATACTGATATACTACTGTGTCCCACTTTAGGACATACCCCCACGATCAAGGTATGCACAAAAATTTCTCGTAGTAGGTGAGTATACCGAAATTCATCCTTTTGAATTACAACATTAGATAATTGGTGATCAGGTTAGTACTTCTGTACAGCAAAGACACCAATATCCAACGAGGGTTAGGGCAAATATCAAATTTTGGTACGAATAATGCTATTTGCACATTTGAATGACTCTCTAGGAGAGATTCTTCAATTTTAGGGATTTGGCATTTTAGCTCTTTTAAGATATCCTGGTTATGCCTAGGTCAGCATTTATCTGGATGCTGCAGAAGTACAACCTTGATACCCCGGATGAATAAACGATATAAAGACATAAAACCTCAAATTTTGGCAATCTATCAACGCAAGATTTAAGGTTATAAAATCATACGCCACTGATTTGTTACCCACTCATACATAGTTTATTATATGTTTATCACAAAGGTAAGTTGATTATTTCATGCTTTTTGCCTACTGGTACATCATATGATGAAGCTGCTATCACACTTAAGCAATTTAGTTTTAAATATGTGTGTGACAGCCTAACTTGCTGATGTACTATCATTTCTTCTTTTTCACACAATGAAAACTCATTTTTTATTTCCTATTTTTTATGTTTTGATTTTTGAAAAACTGTTAATTATTTACAAAATTCTTATGGAAAACTAGTTATTCAGGATTCATCATCCCATTGAGTTCGACTAAATGTTCAAAACAAGCCCTGTCAAATGCTTTTGTGTAAAGATCTGCTAGGTTTCAAGTGTGTCGACTCGATGCGGTTCAATTAATTTCTTTTCAGCACAATCCCGTATAAAATGATGATGAATGTCAATATGTTTTGTGCGACTGCGTTTTACGGGATTGTTGCTGATTGAAATAGTGGCATTATTGTCTATCATAATAGGAGTACGAGTGAAATTCAAACCGTAATCGCGCATCTGCTGTTAGATAGAACCTGAGAGCAACAGCTACCCGCAGCAATATATTCAGCTTCACACGTCGAGGTAGACATGCAAGACTGCTTCTTGCATTGCCATGACACAATCCTCCCTCCTAAGAACTAACAACCAACTGTGGTTGACTTCCTTGTCGATTTTCATCCTCCAAAGTCTGAATCAGTGAAAGCAACAAACTTCAAGTCACTAGCAGCTGGATACCATAACCCAAGTTTAGGTTTCCCCTTCAAGTAACGAAGAAACCGCTTCACCGCTTTCATGTGGGACTCTTTTGGATTCGCTTGATATCTGGCACAAAGACATAATGCGAACATGATGTCTGGTCTTGAAGCAGTCAAATACATCAGAGAACCAATCATTGCCCTGTATTGAGTTGGATCAACATCCTCCACACTCTCATGATCTGGACCAAGATTGTGATTCTCACAGATAGGTGTATTGAAAGTAGCGCAATCCTTCATTTTGAAACGAAACAAAATGTCATACACATACTTTGTCTAATGTATAAACATCCCATCCTTCTCCTGTTCAACTTGTAAACCCAAAAAGTAGGATAATTCACCCATCGCACTCATCTCAAACTTGCCCTTCATTACCTCCTCGAAATCATGACACATGTTCTCATCAGATGACCAAAAATGATGTCATCCACGTATACCTGTACCAGCAGAAAGTCTTCCTTCTTCCTTTTTATGAAAAGTGTATTATCAATCTGACCTCTTTCAAAACCTTTCTTTAACAAATGACATTGCCTCATACCACGCCCTAGGTGCCTGATGCAATCCATACAATGCCTTATCAAGTCAATAGACTCGATCTGGATAGTCTGGATCAGTAAACCCATCTGGTTGTGAGACATACACCACTTCTTGGACTTTCCCGTAAAGAAATGCACTCTTCACGTCAAGTTGGTAAACTTTGAGGCCCTTGAATGAAGCAAAAGCTAGGAACAAACTAATTGCTTCCAACTATGCTACTGGCGCAAACACTTCATTGTAATCAATCCCATCTTGCTGATTGAACCCTTTCACCACTAACTGAGCCTTATTCCTTATCACGATCCCTCGATCGTCTTTTTTGCACTTAAACACCCACTTAGTGCATATTTCCTTCTCTCCTTCGGGCAAATCTACTAGCTCCCAGACTTTCAAATTCTTGAACTGAGCTAGTTCCTCTTGCATATCTTCAACCCAAAAATTATCTTTTAGAGCCATGTGAACATTTTTCGGCTCCTCTTGGGCAATAAAGCAGCTATACAAACACTCATGAATCAACCCTGTCTTCTAAATCGAAGTAAACAAACAGGAACCTTCGACCACACCTCTCCTTGTCTGAACACCTGCAATAGCATCACCTATGATGTTTTCAACTGGATGATCTTTGTGTACACATGTGGTAGCAATGGTGTCAACAACCAGATTATCTCCCAGATTCGATCCAATCTCCCCCTGAATGTTAGTATTAGCAAACGGATTAGTGAAGTCCTCCCCCTGAATAGGTTCAGACTCACTATCACTGGAGTCTTGTGGAGCTGCACTGGAAGAAGTTTCTGGAGCATCTGTCATCGATATACTCGATCTAGGCATGAAGTCACACTCTCCATCTTCACTGATCACAGATTGGATCACTTGAGACTCGTCTACGTTGGAAAAATCAGGAATATTAAATGATTTAAAAACACTGTCATAATCATATAATATAGGAGGACCACTCGTTGATTGTTGAGGTGAATAACTAGTGATTTCCATGTTAAACACAACCTCAATTTTACCAGTTTTTAGATTAAAAACCCTTTTATTCGGTGTTCCAGGCATATAGCCTAGAAAGTAACCCTCATCAGCTACCTCACCGAATTTTTGCTTATCTTTATTTCGCACAATGGTGCAGGGTAATCCAAATGGTTCAAAGCCTTTTAAGTTTGGTTTTCGGTTAAACAATAGTTCGTGACATGTTTTGTTAAACCGTTTAACCGTCAGAAAGCATAGTCCTTGTGGCTTCAATCAACTTTTTGGGTTTACAGGTTTTCGTTAAACCGTTTAACCGTTTAACAAGCTGTGTTCTGCTTCTCCCTAGAAAAGAACTGGAAGCTTTGAATCAGAAAGCATAGTCCTTGTGGCTTCAATCAGCGTCTAGTTTGTCCTCTCAGCGACTCCATTCTGTTGAGGTGTATAAGGAGCAGAATATTGTGTTCAATTCCCTTGCGAAGACAATATAGATCCAGAATCTGATTCTTGAACTTCGTGCCATTATCACTCCTTATCCTCTTGATCCGTGCATCATGGACATTCTCCAATTTTGTAAAAAGATCTATCAGCATCTCCGTTGTCACATCTTTTGTACCTAAAAAGAAAACCCATGAATATCGTGAGTAATCATCTGTGACAACTAAACTATAGTACTTTCCACCTATGCTCCTTACGTTCACCGCGAATAGATCCATATGAAATAATTCATAAGGGGCATCTATGGAATTTAATATTTTAGACTTGTGAGGTTTCTTATGTCGTTTTCCCTTTTGACATGGAAGGCATTTATCTTCCACGTGAAACCTCTGCACTGGCACCCCTTCCACTAAGCCATTTTAATAATATAATTCATTTTTCGGTAGTGGATGTGGGCCATGTGTCTGTGCCACAGCAATGACTCAGCCTCAGATCCTTTTGATAGTAAACACGCCACCACGGTGGAAGAATCCTTAGCACCCATGTCCATGACATAAGTGTCGTTTCTCCTTGGCACTCTCAACACTATCCAATCATCTGGTATCACCAAACCAGGTTTCAACACCAAAGCTTCAGACTTAGTAAAGTGGACCGAGTGACCCTTGTCGCAGACTTGAGACACGCTCATCAGATTGTGCTTCAGCTGCTCAACATAGTTCACTTTGTCCAATGTGATCTTCCCGTTGGTCACTTTTCCTCGACCGGTCACGTGCCTCCTTTAGCACCTGCAAAATTCACATAACCTCCATCTATATTCTCAAACTCAGTCAACAACCTCGCATCCCCCATCATGTGCCTTGAGCAGCCACTATCAACCTACCACAAGTTGATAATCCTCCTTAGCAGCTCCTGCCTAACCCAACAAAATTAGTTAGATTGGGGGACCCAAGCCTTAATGGTCTTGGTTCTTCCAGATTCATCAACCATAGGAACATCCATCCAATACTTATCACTCCTAACAGGAGTCTTGGATCTTAGACCTGTTGATGTAAGTGGTTTGTGATTTCCACTAGGTCTCTGGTCCTTAGGTTTCCTAAACATGTTTGGACTTTGTGACCTTTGGAAATTATGATTTAGGTTCCATGAATTTTGATGATAATAATTTCCAAAGACATTGTTATAAAAATTTCGACTACCAACATTCTGGTATCGAGTTTGATATTGACCTTGACTTATGAAACTACTTGATTGACCATGAAAGTTATTCATTCTTGGTGAACTACTTCTAGGTCTTTCATATCTGCCTGATGTAGATTCAGGCTGAAATCTTTGTTATTTCTTTGAAAACGAGGAACTTGGTGAGTTCTTTTTTCTGCTTATCTACACCCTCAGCGACACTCTGTTGCCTGGTAGCAGATATCTTTGGTGAGTTAGTAACCTTCTTCTCACCTTCACCACTTTTTGCTGGTGATTTTTCTCTCTATTTCTCACTCACCTGTGCTTCATTATTTTTGTTAGGACAGCAGCTAGCTACATGTCCCTTTTCGTGACATTTGAAGCACGATTTTCTAGCCGAAGACTTCTTAATTGAAGTCTCTAGTTTAGATTCATCAGGTGACGATGATGATGATGATGCCTATGAAGAATCTTGTTTAGTTTACTTAATTTCTGATTTTTTGTTATTCTTATTTTTAGCAAACTGCACATTTGACTCTTTTTTAATAACAATGACCTCTTCTTTCATTTCACCCCCTTTAACAAAATCAAACTTTTTAACAAAAATTTGTTTTTGATTCTTAGGGTGTGTATTCTTTGTTTTCAAAACTGGTTCCCTGTTATTATCTTCTTGGCATTCTCAGTCACATCAACATCCACTGATGTGGAACTACCAGGTGAAGTTTACACAAAGTCTTTAAGCTCTTCTTCATCTAGCAAAAAGAATAGTCATGACCAAGAGGTGGTGGAACTTCATTTAACCTTTGAAGCCCACACATGTCTTGTCATTACTCTTCTTTAGGCCATTCATCATGTGTTTCATAACAAAAGATGAATCTCTGAATTGATTTAATTTCTTTTCAAGCTCACAAATTTTAAGTTGTGCTTCAGACAACTCTTTGCATTTTTCAGAAATTTCTTTTGTTTTCTCACTCATCGTATCATGAGCTAAGTCAATTATTTGAAACTTTTCATTAAGCTTACATGTTAGAATATTGATTTCTTCTTCATAACCTTTAATTTTCTTCAAATATAATGACTCATTTCGTTTTACGAAAAAGTTTGATTCTTTTAGGTTTGAGAGCTCATTAACCAGACTTTGGTTTTGTTTTGTTAATGTGTCAACCGCACTTTGCAGTTCACGACATTTTAAGCAAACAGAACTACCAGAGTTAGAATGTACCTCTCCTGTTGATTTGCTTAGATCAGCCATGAAAGCAGCAAAATCAGCAGCCATCTTCTTCTCTACAGCATTCTGTTCTCCATTAGCTTTTTCAGCTACTGTCTCTCGCTCTGCTTCAGCATCAGCTTTCACTTCTTCATCAACAACTGGGTCTATCTCAGCCATGAACGCCTGTGAGGCATTGTTATCACCCTCCAGATGAAACTCCAATCATAAGAACCCTCTCTAGCAGTAGATCAGGGCCTTTGATCCAGTGTTGGTTGACGCATTCCTATTGCTTGAACCATGACCAGGAGAATCTTGAAAGGATGAACAAGAACTAGATTCAGACTTAGGTCTTTGACACTCTCTAGCAAAATGTCCATAATTTTGACAATTGTAACACTTCACTTAGACTTGTCCAAACCTACGTTCTTGCCAACAAACTTTTGTCCGTTCTGTTCATGAACCTCTTCACTCTTGTAGAGATCATGGCCATGTGCCATTGTAAATCCATCTCCTCTAGGTCATCAGGGTCGATCTGATCATAATCTTCATCAAATGTAGCAGGATCAGATATTCTTCTCTGATTTTAGTTCTCGTAGGAAGTAACGAAAGAAGCAAGCAATGGCAGATGATCTTCAACACTTTTGACACTCAGAGGCATAGACCTAGTACTACTATTATTATTACTTGAATGTTGTCTCTTTGCCCATGACGAGCCTCCAAAAGCAGCAACAAAACATACTTCATCATCAGAATTTGTCACGATCTACTCATTTTCACATGAGAGAAACGCAGTTGCAGTATCACTTGAAGCATTGTTAAAAGATGAAGGTGTAAGCCCTTTATAAATGCCTGGATCTTGAACCTGATCATATCAAGTCTCCTTCTTCTTCATGTTGAGCTCACAAACTCTCAGTTTCCCAACAACCTCTTCCAAGTCTTTAGTTTCGTAGTCAGCTTCACCCTCTATCATCAAAGTATAAATATCCCACTTTGAAGGTAAAGCATCTAGCAACTTATCGTTCATCTCCGCATTCGTGTATTCCTCTATGTCATAATTATCCATTTCTGAAATCAGATGATAATATCTAGTGATAATATCTACAAGGGGTTCATTTCTCATGCCTTTAAACACAGCAAACTGTTTCTTCAGTAGGTCAACCTTGTTCTTCTTCACATCAGTATTGCCCTCATACCTCTTCTCTAGGGCATCCCACATCTCTTTGGATGTAGTTTAACGCTTGAATGTATGTTTGATGCCATCAGGTAACAACATCTTTATAGTAGCTAAGGCTTTCTTCTCAGACTCATACATTCTCTTTTCAGCTTCAGACATATTCACATAAGCAGTGACACGTTGACACGTTGCATACCCATCTTGAATACAGATCCCCATCCGTGTGTCCTGATATTCAATGAACAACTAAAACTTGTCTTCCATGTAAGATATACTTTCAGCATTTTGGAGGTTTGTTAGTCGTGCCAGCCTCATGCTCCATTCTTAACAGTTCATTTAGGTTAGACATATTCGACATTTTTACCGAACTAGCTCGTTAAAAACATTAAAAATTTGTCCGAAATGGGTGGTCACCAAGTTATACCGTTAGACTCGTCTTGAGGATATGAATCCAATGATGTATATTGTCCGATTATGATTTTAGGAATTTCGTGCCTTTTTTTAACCTAAAAATCACACGATTCTAACTGTGCAACCGGTTTGTCAAGATTGTCTATGGATCAAATTCTATGTCGAAAATGTTTAACTCTGGTTACGTCAGCTGATTAACTTTCCATCCTTTTGTATAGAACTCGGAACAGTACCAAATCTGGAACAGTAACTCGGATAGTCAATCTGAAATGGAAACCCAGAATAGTAATCCGAATTGCTTATCCGAGATGGTGATTCGGAATAGTGATCCGAGATGGATTCCGGAATGTACTATTCTGATCCGAGATGGAATTTAGAATAGACTATTCTGATCCGAGATGGAATCCGGAATACACTATTTCGATCCGAGATGGAATCCAAAATACACTGCTATCCGAAATTCAATCCAAAATGGACTAATCTTAATCGAGATAGACTGTTCAAATCCGAAATGCAGCTCTGATGATCCGAATCGTAAGTCTGAAGATCCGAAATGCAAGTCTGATGATCCGAAATGCAAGTTTCTGATCCAAAATTCAAGCTGTCAATCCAAAATGCTTTGCTGTTAATCCGAAATAGCTGCAAGACCCTAGAACAGCAGCAGAAACCCTAGTTCAGCCGTCACAAAATTCAAAACAGCCTCCAAAACGTCCAAAAACCCAACTTTTTCTGCTATTACGATTCTGAACCGAGCAAAAACAAGAGCCGAATGCTCTGATACCAATTGTAGATCCCCTAATCCGTATGGATCGTCACAGAATCGTCTATCCAATCTAGAGTGCGGAATCCCCTAGATCAGATTTCACAGAAAATCGAACAAGAACACGAACACAGTTCCTTTCAAACTGGCTTTTATTAATTATCCAACACAATGTGTTTACAATCAATTCAAGACTCTCTCTCAACTCTCTCTCTGAAGTAATTCTCTGAGCAACTAAATGAGCAACTAAACCAGCAACTTTAACCCTAATGACAACCTCCCTTTATATAGAGATAGGTTATGCACTGGGCTAGGGTTTCCATACATGGACTGCTAACGGGTCTAGGCCCAATTCGCCTACCATATGCTATATGGTGTCTGATATAGCCCAAATACTTCTAGTTAACTATTACAAAACTAAACCTACTAACCGTTTATCATTTTACTAATTACAAGATATCCAAAGACCAAATCTAAGCTGTTGTCACAAATATGCACCAACAGTGGTAATGGAGGTGGTAATTATAATCCTCCAACGGGTGGTGAAGACTCCATAAGCTTAAAGTTAGATGTAATCATGAATGCCATCACGAATTTAAATCAAGAGCTAAAAGGTCACTCATTCGCACGAGTCAAACTATTGACTCTGTGCGGTTGAGAGAAACTTTTGTGCGAACCAGTTCTTTTACTTCATTTTCTTGAACTAGATACGTACCGATACGTTGGAGAGGTTGATTTGCACACCTCTTGCAATGGAAAAGGTATTAATGCTCGTTTTAAGCCGTTATAATGCCGAATTTAGACCAAACGGACATAAAACATAGATTTAGGGAAATTGGACTAGTGAGACATAAAATTGAACTTAAAACCGTTAAAATCGGCCCTGTTAACCTGTAAATCAACCCTCAATTTGTTAAAATATACAAGTTTTAAGTTCGGTTTAACTAGGTATTACTTGGTACGGTTCACAATTTGTACGAGTATTCATTCGTACGAACAAGATTTTCAAAAGTATGTTTATCACATTCACTTGTAAGAGTGAGTATTCGTACGAGTAGAATGCTTAATTGTTGATGATTCGTACGAAGCATCGTTCGTACGAAGCAGTTTGGTCAAAATTATTGAAAATTTTCTAAGTATTTTGGTCATTCGTACAAAGTAGTGACTAGTACAAGTGATGTTTTGGCTTAAACTTGAAATTTTTTCAAGTGTATGACTCGTACAAATGTTGATAAAAAGTTGGAATTTTTTGAGAAAATTTCTAAGTGTTGAAATGTCTATTCTTGCAGGTCAAGAAATCATCTTTTTCACCTTCCATAATATATGTTGTCTTCTAGATGAGTCTATTCCAGAAATTGCTGCTTATCAGGAAGTTCTAGAGTTTTTTAGCAGAATTCGATCATGAAAGCTCTTACAGATCGTCATGTAGCTTATCGCTCACATATTGTGTATTTCTAGAATGCTATGCAAGGACGAAACTGGAGTTTACTCAAACGCTAACGATTTAGAAGATTTGGTGATTGGATACATTAGCTTAGGGGGAGTCTGTGGCTGACAGAAGCTATTAAAGTTGAAGCTATCCAAAGACCAACGTCAACTTTTTTCCAAAGATGTTGAAGATTGCAAGAAGACTGAAGAATAAGTTATTTTATGAAGCTATGTCAAGGGGAAGTTTGTTGGTCCATATTTGTGACAACAACTTAGATTTGGTCTATGGATATCTTGTAATTAGTAAAATGATATACGGTTAGTCGGTTTAGTTTTGTAATAGTGAATTAGAAATAATTGGGCTGAACTAGACACTAAATAGCACATGGTAGGCAATTGGGCTTTAAACCCAATAGCAGTCCATGTAGGGAAACCCTAGCCCATGTGCATAACCTATCTCTATATATAGGGAAGTTTGCATTAGGGTTTAGGTTGCTGGTTTTAGTTGTTCAGAGAGAGTTTTGAATTGATTGTAAAACAATTGTGTTTAATAATCAATAGAAGACTGTTTGAAAGAAATTGTTCGTGTTCGTGTTCGTGTGTTCGTGTTCTTGTTTCTGTGAAATCTGATCTAGAGGATTCCGCACCCTAGATTATATAGACGATTCTGTGAAGATCATACGGACTAGGGGACCTACAATTGGTATCAGAGCATTCGACTCTTGATTTTGCTTCAAAATAGTAACAGCAGAAAAAATTGGGTGTTTGGACGTTTTGGTGGCTGTTTTGAAGTTTGTGACGGCTGTTCTAGGGTTTCGGCGGCTGTTCTAGGGTTTTCCAGCGATTTCGGATAAACTGCAAGGTATTTCGGATAGAAGGAGAACATTTCGGATTAACAACCAAGTATTCCGGATTGGAGACTTGAATTTCGGATCAGAAATCTGCATTTTGGATCATCAGACTTGCAATTTGGATCTGGAAAACTTGCATTTCGGATCAGAAAAGTGCAATTCGGATCAGAAAAGCCCATCTTGGATTACATTTCGGATTGAATTTCGGATCAGAAGCTATTTCGGTTCTAGTTCGGAACAAATTTCGGATCAGAAGTGTATTCCGGATTTCATCTCGGATCAGAATAGTCTATTCCGGATTCCATCTCGGATCAAAATAGTCAATTCCAGATTCTCATCACGGATCAGAATAGTGCATTCCGGATTCCATCTCGGATCACTATTCCGAATCACCATTTCGGATTAGCAATTAGGATTACTGTTCAGGATTCCTATCTCGGATTCACTATCCGAGTTACTGTTCCGGATTTGGTACTGTTCCGAGTTGTATACAAAAAGGTGGAAAGTTAACCAGCTGACGTAACCAGAGTTTAACGTTTTCGGACATATAATTTGATCCATAAACAATCTTGACAAACCGGTTGCACGGTTAGGCTCGTGTGATTTTAGGACAAAAAAAAGGCACGAAAAATCCAAAAATCATAATCGGACAATATACATCATTATAATCGTATCGCCGAGACGAGTCTAACAGTATAATTTGGTAATCACTCATTTCGGACAAGTTTTAACGTTTTTAACGAGCCGGTTCGGTAAAAATGTTGAATATGTCTAATCTAAATGAGTTGTTAAGAATGGAGCACAAGGTTGGCACCACAAACAAACCTCTAAAAATGCTGAAGGTAGAGAATTACCTTACATGGAAGGACATGTTTCAATCCTTCATTGAATATCAGGACACACGGATGTGGATCTGTATGCAAGATGGGTATGCTAACCCCACTCATGACTTTGAGGGCAGCTAACGTGTCACTGCTTACGTGAACATGTCAGAAGCTGAGAAAAAGATGTATGAGTCTGAGAAGAAAGCCTTAGCTGCTATAAAGATGTCATTACCTGATGGCATCAAACATACATTCAAGCGTTATACTACATCGAAGGAGATGTGGGATGCCCTAGTGAAGAGGTATGAGGGCAATACTGATGTGAAGAAGAACAAGGTTTATCTGCTGATGAAACAATTTGTTGTGTTTAAAGCATGAGGAGCGAGTCCCTTGAAGATATTATCACGCGATATTATCATCTGATGTCAGAATTGGACAATTATGACATAGAGGAATACACGAATGTGGAGATAAATGATAAGTTGCTGGATGCTTTACCTGCAAAGTGGGATATGTATACTTTGAAGATAAAAGGTGTAGCTGATTATGAAACGAGAGATTTAGAAGAGGTTTTTGGAAAATTGAGAGCTTATGAGCTCAATATGAAGAAGAAGGACACGGGTTATGATCAGGTTAAGGATCTGGGGATATATAAAGGACTTACACCTTCATCTTCCAACAATGCTTCTAGTGTACTGCAACTACGTTTCTCTCATGTGAAAATGAGCAGATTGTGACAAATGCTGAGCGTGAAGTATGTTTTGTTGCTGCTTAAGAAGGCTCGTCAGGGGCAAAGAGACAACAATGAAGTAATAGTAACAGCAGTACTAGGTCTATGCCTCTGAGTGTCAAAAGTGCTGAAGATCACCTGGCATTGCTTGCTTCTTTCGTTGCTTCCTACGAGAACTACATTCAGGGAAAAATATCTGATCCTGCTACGTTTGATGAAGATTATGATCAGATCGACCCTGATGACATAGAGGAGATGGATCTACAATGGCATATAGCCATGATCTCTAGAAGAGTAAAGAGGATCATGAACAGAGGCAGGAAGTTTGTTGGAAATAGTGTGGGCTTTGACAAGTCGAAAGTGAAATGTTACAATTGTCAAAACTATGGACATTTTGCCAGAGAATATCAACGACCAAAAACTGAATCTCGTTCTAACTCATCCTTTCAAGATTCTCCTGGTCATGGTTCAAGCAACAGGAATGCATCGACTAACACTTGATCAAAAGCCCTGATCTCTATTGCTAGAGAGGGTTCCTATGATTGGAGTGTTCATCTGGAGGGTGATAACAATGCCTCTCAGCCATTCATGGCTGAGACAGCCCCAGTTGCTGATGAAGAAGTGAAAGCTAATACTGAGGCAGAGCAAGAGAAGGTAGCTGAACAAGCTGATGTAGAACAGAATGCTGCAGAGAAGAAGATGGCTGCTGATTTTGCTGCTTTCATGGCCGACCTAAGCAAATTAATAGGAGAGGTACATTCTAACTCTGGTAGTTCTATTTGTCTAAAATGTCATGAACTGCAAAGTGAGGTTGACACGTTAACAAACAAAACCAAGGTCTGGTAAATGAGCTCTCGAACCTAAAAGAATCAAACTTTTTCGTAAAAAGAAATGAGTCATTGTACTTGAGAAAATTAAAGGTTATGAAGAAGAAATCAATATTCTAACCTGTAAGCTTAATGAAAAACTTCAAGTTATTGATTTAGCTCATGATACGATGAGTGAGAAAACAAAAGAGGTTTCTGAAAAATGCAAAGAGTTGTCGGAAGCACAACTTAAAATTTGTGAACTTGAAAAGAAATTAAATTAATTCAGAGATTCATCTTTTGTTATGTAACACATGATGAATGGCCTGAAGAAGAGTAATGACAAGACATGTGTGGGCTTCAAAGGTTTAAATGAAGTTCCACCACCTCTTGGTCATGACTATTCTTTCTTGCCAGATGAAGAAGAGCTTACAACTTTAGGTCAACTACACCTGGTAGTTCCACATCTGAGGAGATGTGACTGAGAATGCCAAGAAGGATAATAACAGGGAACCAGTTCTGAAAACAAAGAATACACACCCTAAGAATCAAAAACAATTTTTTGTTAAAAATGTTGATTTTGTTAAGGGAAGTGATATGAAGGAAGAAGTCACTGTTATTACTAAAGAGTCAAATGTCCAGTTTGCTAAGAATAAAAAAAGAAAAATCAGAAAATTAGCAAACTAAACAAGATCCTTCAAAAGCATCATCATCATCGACTGATGAATCTAAGCAAGAGACTTCAGTTAAGAAGTCTTCGGCTAGAAATCGTGCTTCAAATGTCACGAAAAGGGACATGTAGCTAGCTGCTGTCCTAACAAAAAGAGTGAAGCACATGTAGGTGAGAGACAAAGAGAAAAATCACCAGCAAAAAGTGGTGTTGGTGAGAAGAAGGTTGACTCACCAAAGATATTTGCTACCAGGCAACAAAGTGTTGCTGTGGGTGTAGATAACGCTGAAAAAGGAACTCACCAAGTTCCTCGTTTTCAAAGAAATCAACAAAGATTTCAGCCTGCATCTACATCAGGCAGATATGATAGACCTAGAAGTAGTTCACCAAGAATGAATAACTTTAATGGTAAATCAAGTAGTTTTAGAAGTCAAGGTCATTATCAAACTCGATACCAGAATGTTGGTAGTCGAAATTTTTATAACGATGGCTTTAGAAATTATCATCAACAAAATTCATGGAACGAAAATCATAATTTCCAAAGGTCGCAAAGTCCAAACATGTTTAGGAAACCTCAGGACCAGAGACCTAGTGGAAATCAAAAACCATTTCTATCAACAGGTCTAAGATCCAAGACTCATGTTAGGAGTG
The DNA here is from genome assembly GCA_947069175.1 of Scalesia atractyloides. Lineage (NCBI taxonomy): Eukaryota > Viridiplantae > Streptophyta > Magnoliopsida > Asterales > Asteraceae > Scalesia > Scalesia atractyloides. The sequence goes on from CAMTDV010000020.1 coordinate 48,444,722, forward strand.
ATGGATATTGGATGGATGTTCCTGTGGTTGATGAATCTGGAAGACCCAAGACCATTAAGGCTTGGGTCCCCAATCTAACAAATTTTGTTGGGTTGTGCAGGAGCTAAGGAGGATTATCAACTTGTGGTATGTTGATAGTGGCTGCTCCAGGCACATGACGGGGGATGAGAGGGTGTTGGCTGAGTTTGAAAATATAGATGGTGGTTATGTGAATTTTGCAGGTGCTAAAGGAGGGCACATTACAGGGCGAGGAAAAGTGACTAACAGGAAGATCACACTGGACAAAGTGAACTATGTTGAGCAGCTGAAGCACAATCTGATGAGCGTGCCTCAAGTCTGCGACAAGGGTCACTCGGTCCACTTTACAAAGTCTGATGCTTTGGTGTTGAAACCTGGTTTGGTGATACCGGATGATTAGATAGTGATGAGAGCGCCAAGGAGAAATGACACTTATGTCATGGACATGGGTGCTAAGAATTCTTCCACTATGGTGGCGTGTTTACTATCAAAAGCATCTGAGGCGGAGTCATTGTTGTGGAACAGACGCATGGCCCACATCCACTATCAAAAAATGAATTACATTATTAAAATGGCTTAGTGGAAGGGGTGCCAGTGCAGAGGTTTCACGTGCAAGATAAATGTCTTCCATGTCAAAAAGGAAAACAACATAAGAAACCTCACAAGTCTAAAACAATAAATTCCGTAGATGCCCCTTATGAATTACTTCATATGGATCTATCCGGTCTAGTGAACGAAAGGAGCATAGGTGGAAAGTACTATTGTTTAGTTGTCACAAATGATTACTCATGATACTCATGGGTTTTCTTTTTAGGTACAAAATATGAGACAGCGGAGATGCTGATAGATCTTTTTACAAAATTGGAAAATGTCCATGATGCATGGATCAAGAGGATAAGGAGTGATAATGGAACGGAGTTCAAGAATCGGATTCTGGATATCTAATGTCTTCGCAAGGGATTGAACATTAATATATAGCTCCTTATACACCTTAACAGAATGGAGTCGCTGAGAGGAAAAACAGGACGTTGATTGAAGCCGCAAGGACTATGCTATCTGATTCAAAGCTTCCAGTTCTTTTCTAGGGAGAAACTATGAACACAGCTTGTTATGTCCTGAACAAAGTTTTGACGGTTAAACGGTTTAACAAAACATGTCACGAACTATGTTTAACCGAAAACCAAACTTAAAAGGCTTTGAACCATTTGGATTACCCTGCACCATTGTGCAAAACAAAGATAAGCAAAAATTCGATGAGGTAGCTGATGAGGGTTACTTTCTAGGCTATATGCCTGTAACACCGAATAAAAGGGTTTTTAATCTAAAAACTGGTAAAATTGAGGTTGTGTTTAACGTGGAAATCACTAGTTATTCACCACAACAATCAACGAGTGGTCCTCCTATGATTATGACAGTGTTTTTAAATCATTTAATATTCGTGATTTTTCCGATGCAGATGAGTCTCAAGTGATCCAAACTGTGATCAGTGAAGATGGAGAGTGTGACTTCACGCCTAGATCGAGCGTATCGATGACAGATGCTCCAGAAACTTCTTCCAGTGCAGCTCCAGAGGACTCTAGTGATAGTGAGTCTGAACCTTATTCAGGGAGAGGACTTCACTAATCCGTTTGCTAATTCTAACATTCAGGGGGAGTTGGATCGAATCTGGGAGACAAACTGATTATTGACACCATTGCTACCACACGTGTACACAGAGATCATCCAGTTGAAAACATCATAGGTGATGTTGCGGCAGGTGTTCAGACAAGAAGAGGTGTGCTCGAAGGTTCCTGTTTGTTTACTTCGATTCAGAAGACTGGAATGGTAAATGAGTGTTTGTATAGCTGCTTTATTGCCCAAGAGGAGCCGAAGAATGTCCATATCGCTCTAAAAGATAATTGTTGGGTAGAAGCTATGCAAGAGGAACTAGCTCAGTTCAAGAAGTTGAAAGTTTGGGAGCTAGTTGACTTGCCTGAAGGAGAGAAGGAAATAGGCACTAAGTGGGTGTTCAAGTGCAAGAAAGACGACCGAGGGATCGTAATAAGGAATAAGGCTTGGTTGGTAGTTAAAGGGTTCAATCAGCAAGAAGGGATTGATTACAATGAAGTGTTTGCACCAGTAGCAACGTTGGAAGCAATGCGTTTGTTCCTAGTTTTGCTTCATTCAAGGGCTTCAAACTTTACCAACTTGACGTGAAGAGTGTGTTTCTTTACGGGAAAGTCCAAGAAGTGGTGTTGTCTCACAACCAGATGGGTTTACTGATCCAGATTATCCAGATCGAGTCTATCAACTTGATAAGGCATTGTATAGATTGCATCAGGCACCTAGGGCGTGGTATGAGACATTGTCAGCACATTTGTTAAATAACGGTTTTGAAAGAGGTCAGATTGACAGTACACTTTTCATCAAAAGGAAGAAGGAAGACTTTCTCCTGGTATGGGTATAAGTAGATGACATCATTTTTAGGTCGTCAGATGAGAACATGTCTCATGATTTCGAGGAGGTAATGAAGAGAAAGTTTGAGATGAGTGCGATGAGTGAATTAATCTACTTTTTGGTTTACAAGTTAAACAGAAGAAGGATGGATGTTTATACATCAGACGAAGTAGGTGTATGACATTTTGTCTCGTTTCAAAATGGAAGATTGCGCTACTTTCAATACACCTATCTGTGAGAATCACAATCTTGGTCCAGATCATGAGAGTGTGGAGGTTGTTGATCCAACTCAATACAGGGCAATGATTGGTTCTCTAATGTACTTGACTGCTTCAAGACCCGACATCATGTTTGCAGTATGTCTTTGTGCCAGATATCAAGCGAATCCAAAGGAGTCCCACATGAAAGCGGTGAAGCGGATTCTTCGTTACTTGAAGGGGAAGCCTAAACTTGGGTTATGGTATCCAGCTGCTAGTGATTTAAAGTTTGTTGCTTTCACTGATTCGGACTTTGGAGGATGCAAATCAACAAGGAAGTCTACCACAGGTGGTTGTCAGTTCTTAGGAGGGAGGCTCGTGTCATGGCAATGCAAGAAGTAGTCTTGTGTGTCTACCTCGACGTGTGAAGCTGAATATATTGTTGCAGGTAGCTGTTACTCTCAGGTTCTCTGGATCCAACAACAGATGCGCGATTACGGTTTGAATTTCACTCGTACTCCTATTATGATAGACAATAATGCCACTATTTCAATCACCAACAATCCCGTAAAGCACAGTCACACAAAACATATTGACATTCGTCATCATTTTATACGGGATTGTGCTAAAAGAAATTAATTGAACTGCTTCGAGTCGACACACTTGATAACCTGGTAGATCTTTACACAAAAGCATTTGACATGGCTCGTTTTGAACATTTAGTCGAACTCAACGGGATGAGGAATCCTGAATAACCAGTTTTCCATAAGAATTCTGTAAATCATTTACTTCTTTTCAAAAATAAAAAACATAAAAAATAGAAAATCAAAAATGAGTTTTCACTGTGTGAAAAAGAAGAAATGATAGTACATCAGCAAGTTAGACTGTCACACTAATATTTAAAATTAAATTGCTTAAGTGTGATGGCAGCTTCATCATATGATGTACCAGTAGGCAAAAGGCATGAAATAATCAACTTACCTTTGTGATACACATATAATAAACTGTGTATGAGTGGGTAACATATCAGTGGCGTATGGTTTTATAAAATATAAAAATCCAAAAATATTTCATTTTCTTGTAAATTCTTAATGTACGGATATTGGTTGTTCATGGAGGAGTTTTTACCGATAGGGGGAGACGATGTTAGAAGTTGAGTTCAAAATTTTAAGATCTTGCAGGTTCAATGTGTTTAAAAATTTTAAGTATGTGGTTTGAGATGAAAAATGCTTAATCTGTGATACAGTTTGACTGTCGCTTGGATAATAATAATTTGTTTAACTTGTGTTGAAAAATTCTAATGGTTTCTCGAGATGTTTGTTTTATAGTATACAGATTGTAGCAGTGTGTTGCTGAGAAGTTTGGTGAAGAGGAGTTTGCTTGGATGCATGGTAGAACCTCCTTTCTACATTGCAGAAAGTTGAAGAGTTTTTTGAAGATTGCTATGCAAGGACTAAACTGGAGTTTACTCGGAGTCTGTTGCTGACAGAAGCTATTAAAGCTGAAGCTATCCAAAGACCAACGTTAATGTTTTTCAAAGATGTTGAAGATTGTAAGAAGACTGAAGATTAAGTTATTTTATGAAGCTATTGTCAAGAGAAGTTTGTTGGTCCATATTTGTGACAACAGCTTAGATTTGGTCTTTGGATATCTTGTAATTAGTAAAATGATAAACGGTTAGCCGGTTTAGTTTTGTATGTGAATTAGAAGTAATTGGGTTGAACTAGACACTAAATAGCACATGGTAGGCGAATTGGGCTTTAAACCAAATAGCAGTCCATGTAGGGAAACCCTAGCCCATGTGCATAACTATCTCTATATATAGGGAAGTTTGCATTAGGGTTTAGGTTGCTGGTTCTGTTGATCGTGTTGCTGGTTTAGTTGTTCAGAGAGAGTTGAGAGAGAGTTTTGAATTGATTGTAAACAATTGTGTTTGATAATCAACAGAAGACTGTTTGAAGGAAATTGTTCGTGTTCGTGTTCTTGTTTCTGTGAAATCTGATCTAGGGGATTCCGCACCCTAGATTTTACTCGGATCAGAATAGTAACAGCAGAAAAAATTGGGTGTTTGGACGTTTTGGAGGCTGTTTGAAGTTTGTGACGGCTGTTCTAGGGTTTCGACGGCTGTTCTAGGGTTTTCCAGCGATTTCGATGAACTGCAAGGCATTTCGGATTAACAGCCAAGTATTCCGGATTGGAGACTTGAATTTCGGATCAGAAATCTGCATTTCGGATCATCAACTTGCAATTCGGATCTGGAAAACTTGCATTTCGGATCAGAAAAGCCCATCTTGGATTCCATTTCGGATTGAATTTCGGATCAGAAGCTATTTCGGATTCTATTCCGGAATAAATTTCGGATCAATAGTGTATTCCGGATTCCATCTCTGATCAAAATAGTCTATTCCAGATTCCATCTCGGATCAGAACTATTCCTGATTCCATCTCGGATCAGAATAGTGCATTCCGGATTTCATCTCGGATCACTATTCCGAATCACCATTTCGGATTAGCAATTAGGATTACTGTTCAGGATTACTATCTCGGATACTATCTGAGTTACTGTTCCGGATTTGGTACTTCCGAGTTGTATACAAAAAGGTGGAAAGTTAACCAGCTGACATAACCGGAGTTTAACGTTTTCGGACATAGAATTTGATCCATAAACAATCTTGACAAACCGGTTGCACGGTTAGGCTCGTGTGATTTGAGGACAAAAAAGGCACAAAAATTCCAAAAATCATAATCGGACAATATACATCATTAGAATCGTATCGCCGAGACGAGTCTAACAATATAATTTGGTAATCACTCATTTCGGACAAGTTTTAACGTTTTTAACGAGTCGGTTCGGTAAAAATGTCGAATATATCTAACCTAAATGAGCTGTTAAGAATGGAGCACGAGGCTGGCACCACAAACAAACCTCTAAAAATGCTGAAGGTAGAGAATTACCTTACATGGAAGGACATTTTTCAATCCTTCATTGAATATCAGGACACACGGATGTGGATCTGTATTCAAGATGGGTATGCTAACCCCACTCATGACTTTGAGGGCAGACAACGTAGTCACTGCTTACGTGAACATGTCAAAAGCTGAGAAAAGGATGTATGAGTCTGAGAAGAAAGCCTTAGCTGCTATAAAGATGTCATTACCTTATGGCATCAAACATACATTCAACCGTTATACTACATCCAAGGAGATGTGGGATGCCCTAGAGAAGAGGTATGAGGGCAATACTGATGTGAAGAAGAACAAGGTTGATCTGCTGATGAAACAATTTGCTGTGTTTAAAGGCATGAGGAGTGAGTCCCTTGAAGATATTATCACGCGATATTATCATCTGATGTCAGAAATGGACAATTATGACATAGAGGGATACACGGATGTCGAGATAAACGATAAGTTGCTGGATGCTTTACCTGCAAAGTGGGATATCTATACTTTGATGATAAAAGGTGAAGCTGGATATGAAACTTGAGATTAGAAGAGGTTGTTTGGTCGATACAGTTAACCGACCTCCTCCTACAGATCAAACGCCAATAGCTTTTGAGGAGCATCAAAAGCCGCCGAAGCGTTTCTTTGGTCGATAAATGTCAGATTTTTTTGAAAATTTTTTGAAGACTATCCAAGACTGCAGCAACATCTAAGGGGGAGTTTGTTGGTGCATAATGTCTATTTCCTGCGTCTAGGATATGTTATTTATATTTATAGGTTTAGAACGTTAGTTTGTATTTGTTAATGTATGTTTTATTTGTTTAGTAGATGACTTGTACGAGTGACTCTCTGTCACTCGTACGAGGCAACCACTCGCACGGGTCACACTCTGTTACACACTCTCCTGTACGAGTCATGTCGCCTATAAATAGAGGAGTGTTGTGTCAGAGCTAGTGATCCTGCTGGTGTGGCGAAGCCCTGCTGAACTGTTTACTTGCACTGTACTTGTTCACGTTTATCAATACAATCAAAGGCATTTAAGCAGTAGATCTCACTTGTTTGTTTGTCAACCTCACTAACAACGAATTCTGCCTTTGTTAGTTGAGTCAGATCGGTCCAGTGCTCATCGGAGGAGAGCCGATCCCCTCTCACAATGATGATAACCGAAGCCTTTGTTGTGATAACCATACAAATATTCCCCACTAATTTTTCATTTAACCCTGTTTGGTCAGCCTTCCCCTCTGATCAAAATTATAGATAAAAAAACAAATATATAATCAACATCATAGATTAAAGAGATAAAAGCCCATAAGTTTGTGGCAACTCCTGTTTGGTTCTCTACCGCACTAATTGTGAGAATTGGAAGTTCTCCTAGAACACCATCTCAACTCTTGGATACAAGACCTGAACACCACCAAAATCCAGCTGGCTGGTAATACCCTCCATCAAGAAATGTGGGTGCATCAGGAAAGGTCGGCTGAGATAGATGTTGAAGACGAAATCTCTCATCAGATAGTGGGAATACTTGTATGGAACACCATGCACTAGTGCATTAATGGGCTCTATGAGCTTGTATGAGATTTTGTTGAAGTGCACAGTCTTCTTTAAGAAGTAGATGGCAAGCTGGTCACTAGAAACTGTCAGGGCTTGCTAAACCAAGACTTTACAATCTTCTTTGTTGGTTCAGGCACACTATACCCCATGTGCCACAAAATGTCTTCAAGATGAGCATGAGTGAAGGTGGTCATGGTTTTATCCTCGTCAAAGTGGAGGGCCTCCCTTATGGTATACTCATTAAGAATAATGAGTCTGCCTAGCACCCACCCGACAATGGTGGTAAGCCTTTCATCCTCAATGGTGAGACGAGCAGAAAACCAAAACTATTGGAGGATGTCTAGGTGTACTGACATAAAGGTTTCAGTGCAAACACAAGAGGACTTCTCATGATCCAGTGAGGATAGTACTTCACTTCACCCAGGCTTGTCCGGAAACATCCATCCATATCCTTAAGTTGCGACGTTGAATGTATGGAAGAGGAAACTTGGTGAGGTGAATGTGTTCAATGGTATAAGTGAGAAGATGAAGAGTTAGGGTAGGGTTTTGAAACGAGGTGAAAGTGACACTTACTAGTGAGAAGTGAATGATCCAAGTAGTCGTTATTTATAAGTGAAAGTGCAAAACCATAAATGGGATGTACCAAAAGATTTTGTACTCCTTTTCTTCTCAGTATTGAAATCTATTGTTAGGAGAATAAAGAGATAACAAGACTCTCTCTGACTCCTCATTATGATTTAGGGGGCAAAATTTCTTTAGAGGATAGATCATTTAATGTCTAGGTGTCGCAATTTTCCTTTGTAAACTTGGATGAGTAAGCAATGAATGTAATGATAGAGAGAGTAAGAAAAATTAAATTTTTGCTCAAAACATTGGCTTAGTGATGTGAGCACAATCTCAAAAACCGTGTTTATACATTCATAATATGAAGATTTTAGCGATTTTGGATACGTATGAAACATATAAAAATACGAAGAGACACACAAAATAACTAAGAGATAAGAAAATAATGACATATAAGTAAAGTGAACGTGATATGCATGCATGTAGTTACAACTGATGTTGACATTTTCTGATGACACATCAGATTTCTGATAAATTCTGTTATTCTAATCAGATATCTGATGATTTCTCAGATAGCAGATTTCTAATTATTATTAGGCATATTTTTGATAGGTTTTGTTTCTTCATGTCTTCTGTTGACTATTCATGATTTGTTGATTAAGTAATTATGCATTTTCTCATCAAGAGGTTTTGTAAAGATATTAGCAACTTGGTTTTCTGTTGGTACAAAATACATTTCTATGTTACTTTTTTCCACGTGATCTTTTATGAAATGATACTATACATCATTGTGCTTTGTTCAAGAATGATGATCTGGCTTTGAGGTTATTGCAATGGCAATTTTTGAGTCATAAAGAATAGGAATGTTTGTTAGATTCACTCCATAATCTCTAAGTTGAGTTTGTATCCATAAAACTTGTGAACAAGAGCTTGTTGTAGCCAAATATTGTGATTCTGTTATGGAGGTAGATACACAATTTTGCTTTTTTACTAGACCAACATACCAACTTTTCTCCTAACATCTGACAAGCACCATATGTACTTTTTCTATCAAACTTACAACCTGTGTGATCTGCATTTGTGTATGCAATAAGCTCCAGACTTGTTCCTTTTGGAAACCATAAACCAAGGTTGGATGTTCCTTTTATATATTTAAAAACCCTTTTCACAGCCTTTAAATAGGATTATTTATGATTGCACTGGTATCTTGCTAGAAAACATGCTGAAAACATTATATCTAGTCTGCTAGTTGTTAGATATAACAAGGATCCTATCATACCTCTGTAGGTTTTAATATCTACATTCTTACCATTCGGAGCAGAATCAATTTATTTCCTGTGGCCCTTGGAGTTTTTGATGATGAGCAATTTTCTAGTGAGTATTTCTTTAGAATTGTTCTGATCTATTTTGATTGACTTCAAAATATCCATCAGATTCTTACAAAAACTAGGGTTGGATGATCCAAATACGATGTCATCAACATATATTTGAACCAACAAAGTGTGTCGTTTGTGTGCTTTAAGAAACAATGTTGAATCTATTGTCCCTTTGGTGAAATCAAATTTGATTAAGAAGTTTGAAAGAGTTTCATACTAGGCCTTTGGAGCTTGCTTCAACCCATACAAGGCTTTGTTTAATTTATAGACATGTTTTGAAAATTTTGGATCAACAAAGCCTTCAGGTTATGGTATATATACTTCTTCCTCAATCTTACCATTTAAGAATGTAGATTTAACATCTATTTGATAAACCTTAAAATCTTTTGCTTCAGCATAAGCAAGGAAAATTCTTACAGCTTCTAGCCTTGCTACAGTTGCAAAAGTTTCATCATAGTCAATTTCCTCTTATTGACAGTTCCTTTGACCACCAATCTTTCTTTGTTCCACTTATGATTCCTTGTTCATCAGATTTGTTTCTACCCATTTTGAACCTATAACAAATTTGTTATTTGGTTTGGGTACTAGGTTCCACACTTGACTTTTCTCAAACTGTTCAAGCTTTTCGTACATGTCTTTAACCTAGTTTGGATCTCTGAGTGCTTCATTGACAGTTTTGGTTCTATCATGCTTAAAAATCCTGCGTGAAGACAATCATGTGTTGTTGTTGATCTTGTTCAAACACTTTTTTCAGGGTTTCCAATGATATTTGTTGTTGAGTGCCCCTTTATCCACCTTAAGTTTCTAACAAGATTTATTAGCTCTAAATCTGGATTTGATGAAGATCTTTCTGCTTCCCCTGATTTATTACCTACCTTGAGCTTGAAGGATCAAGAATTTGATTCATTTGTCAATTTTCTGATGGAAAATCAGAATTCTGATAGTGAATTCCTTGTATTTCATTAATGACTCCATATTTTATGCAAGGTTAGTATATGATTATGTTTCATTTATTTTATCATTTTTAATCACCCAAATATATCTTAGTAGTTCTTTAGTTAGTTGATTAAGAAGATGTTGAAATTTTTTGGATTTGTTTATTAATAACCTTTCATAATGTGGTAAGGCATAATTTGATGTCTTTTTTATGATAGTTTTGTATTGTCTGAAACATGCATGTTTAGTATTGTGTGAAGCATACATTTTCCATAGCATCTACCAAAAATATGTAGGCAATTTGGCATGTGTAAGCATTATTCTGGCTGCTTCTACCAAAGTTTTGTTTCTTCTTTCCACTACCCCATTTTGTTGAATGGTTCTGGGGCCAGAAAAATTATAAGATATTCCTTTGCTAATTAGGAATGTCCCAAGTTTTGCATTTTTAAATTATGTCCCATTGTCATATATGATCTTTCTAACAGATAATTTCATAGATTTTCAATTTTCTTAATAAAATTTATGATTAGATCTGGGGTTTCACTTTTCTAGTCTTAAGAAATTAACCCATGTGTACCTTGAGTAATCATCTACAATGACTAAAACATATTTCTTTCCTGAAAAACTTTCTATACTCACTGATTCACATAAATCCATATGCAAAAGTTCAAGATTTTGAGAAATTAAAGATCCGGTTACAATTTTATGTGAGCTTCCTTTTGATTTTCCAAGCTCACATGCTTCACAAAATTTATCCTTCTTGGAAGTGACAAACGGTAAACCTTTTACCAGATTTTTTTGTTTGCTAGCAGATTTAAAGTTTTAAAATTTAGGTGAGCTAATCTTTGGTGCCACAACCAACTACTACATTTGTTATCTTTTTCCACTTAAATAAACCTTATTATCTTCTAAACCAATCAACAAACATGTATTAGGAGAAAAAGTTACCTTGAAGCCTTTGTCACTAAATTTTCAACAACTTAGAAGATTATATTTCAAACCCTTTACATATGCAACTTTCTCAATTGTAAGTGCACCACATGTAATGTTACCATATCCATGTGCTCTTCCCTTTACATCATTTCTAAAATTACTAATTTACCCAGCTTTTATTTATAGTTACTGAGTAAGCTCCTATCCTAGTCATGTGCTTGGAGCTTACAGAATCGTAGTGCCAGATCTACTGCAAATGATGGTCCTGAAACGGAAAGGTTAGAAATTTTGAAGTACCCAAACCTTTTTAGGTACCCTTTCTAATGAACTGAATTTATGATTCTTTCACATTCCTCTTCTGATGAACTGTTGTAATAAGTTTTTTGTTCAGTGCTGAGTCATTGACAGTTAGTTGACCTTTTGAAAGATGTTGTTGAATTAATCTCAGGATCTCAACACACATACAATCCATTTTTTTGAATTTTCTGATAAATTGTATTGTGATGGAAGAAAATTTTCTTGATTTTGAAAAAAATTAGGTTTTTGGACAAAAATCTTTTTGTGTTACTTCTTTTACCAAGGTCTTGTCTTGTTCAGTTTTATCTTTAGCAACTGTTGTCTTAAATTTTGCACTGTATTCTGAAGAAGTTGTTAAGAAATTAGAGTTTGTAGACATGCTTGATTCTTCATTAGATGCAGATGTGATTTATCAAAATTGGTTCAAAAGCACGAACAAAGAAAGTTGGGTTGTTGACCTTTGTTTTTATATAACCTAATCCTTCACCTTTGTTCTTCGGTGTTGTTTCAATGTAATCAACGATGTCTCTGCTTGTTGAAAAATTTTAACATTTATTTCACTTTCATGAATTTTCTTGTATAAAATTGTCCTTTCTCGTTCATAAAAGTTATTTTTTGCATCCTTTATTAGACTTTCATCATAGAGAGACTTGCATTTGACTTGGTGTCTTTTAATTGTTTCTGCAGCTCTTTATATTTTTTTGTTTCTATAAAATGTTTATCTTGCAGACTATCAAAATCTTTCATTAGTTTGTTTATCTGATGTTCCAAATTTTGATTACTTGAACTTACCTTGATTTCTGATGACTCTGACTCGGTATCAGATATTTTGGCCTTTTGACAGAATTGGCTATTTCTTCGTGTTCATCATCTGATGAATCATCTGTCATCCAGGTGTTAGTACCTGCAATCAGGCTCACTTGTTGTCTCTTAGCTTCTTCTAGCTTCTTTTTGTAGTAAGAAACGTATTTTTGTTTCTTGTTCTTGTATTCCAATGTATAATGCCCCTTTTGTTTTCATTTGTAGTAAACTACTCTTGATTTTCCTTCAGATCATCTTTCCGTGTTCTTCCTTCAATCTTTCCTTTATCACTCCTTTGATTTTTAGAGCTTCCCTCTCTTATCCTTTGCTCAAAAGTTTATGTGAGCAATGTTATCGCTTCAGCAAATGTAGAAAAATCTTATATAGTATCAGAATTCTATGATTCTGATGTTTGAACATATGAGAGTTGGGGGTCTAAAACTTTGGTTCTTTGTCTGTTAAATATGAGAGCTATAGGTCCTCCTTTTTGGTTGGATTTTCATAAATTTCTTCTTCTCTAGGTACTAAGATGATTAAAGATCATGAAGATTTGGATTGCCTGGGTCTAAAGTTGATGCTAGAGTCTTGGTAAGATTTTTCCATTCCCTTGGTAAGGCGTCTAAAAACTTCTCATTTCTTTCATCATTCGATTTTTCAACTCCAAATTTCTTTAAGTCATTCAGGATTTTATAAATCTGCTATATGTTTCTGAAAGTATTTCAATTGGAAGACTTTTAAAGCATTGATAATAATATAGACATAACTAGTTCTTTTGTTTCATTTCATTATTTCTCTTCCTTCACAATGATTTTCCAACTAATCCCATATTTCCTTTGTAGATGCACATGCATCTACTTTAGAAAATACATCATTTGAAAGTTTCATAATCAAGAGTGATTCGGCCATACCATTTGTTTCCACCAATTTCTTGTCATCATCACTACATAAACCTTCTTTTTTTGGAGCCCATGACGTAGAATTGCTGGTGACTGAACAATTTGTGAAACAACTACAATTTCAACACGGGTTATATGTAGGTCTCTCTCGGTGGATTGAAACCGAGCTCGATCATGTCCATTAAGAAAATTGATCATCCTGATTTTCCATTAGGGAACTCCTCTGTGACTAAAGTCGGAGACTTTGACATAGACTGATATTGAATGCATTTTTCCATATTTGAAAGCTTGCCATTTTTAGCTAAAGAAACTTTTGAAAAATAGAGTATACAAAAAGATATACTTGAGCAGATGACCCTTTGAAAATAAGTTATTCAATCTACTCTAATACCAATTGTTGATCCCAGAAAACAATGATAACTAACCTTGGCAATTGATTTCAACATGTATAGAAAATAGTGTGTGGAATTATAAATCAAAATTTCAAGAAACCGAACTATAGAATTTTCAAGTTTATATCACTTTGAATGATTACAAGATGACTAAAAACTTATTAGCTATTACAAAACAAATACTTAAAGAATTTTGTGTTGAAGGACAATATAATTTGTAAGATGTGTTAAATGCAAGGTTTAGCTCATTTACTATTCCTTGAATCATTCTCTATATATAGAGAATGTTTGACATGAATAAACCATGCACTTGGCGTGTGAAAAGTAGCTTTTTGGCCTATTCGTTGAATCCGTTGGTCCACTAGTCACTTAGGTATTCGTGTAAGCCTTATCGGTTACAGCAAGTTGCTACATCAGAATTCTAATGAGTCTTGTATTAGAAATCTGATGAATCAGATTTAGGATGATTTGTTCTGATCAGATTTTGTTTGTGTTCACACTAGTTCTCAAGCTTTCAACCTAAATGGTGGTTCCTGAATGATCTTCACCTTTATTTATATATATAGGGTGAGAGTTGGCTACAAAGTCTATTTTTGCTACAAAGTGTAAAAAGTCATAAAACACCATCATGTCAACCATAAAACACACTCAAAACCCATAAACAACAAAGTGAAGATTACTAAAACGTCATATTTGTGGGTTTTGTGTTATCTTTTGGATGATAAGGCTTTGATTAGCGAGTTAGTGTGTTTTATGTTGATTATCATGTTGTGTTTTATATTCATAGTTCTTCGATGGCGTGTTTGAAGTTTTTATGAATTGTTAGAGTTTGGATATTGTGTTTTAGTGATCTTCACTCTGTTACTTGTGGGTTTTGAGTGCGTTTTATGGCTGAAATTGTTGTGTTTATGACTTCATACACTTTGTAGGAAAAATAGACTTTGTAGCCGAACCCCATACGGCTTAAATTGGAATATTCCAGACCTTGAATTTAACAGTGTTTTTAGCTGAATGTGTATGAGTCAACTGGTGACCTATACATCTGGTACCAAATAATTCATATATGTGTTGTTTAGGTTCGGTACTGCCTACAACTGAAATCATAACTGAAAACTTCGGTTATCAAAAACCACAAAACCGATCGATTTTGGTTAATGATTAGTTTGGCCATCAGTTTTAAGATTGGTTTGGTTTTGGTTTATTAACCAATTATATTTGCCAACTGGTGCCAGCTCAACTAGTAGAGAGGCCCTTGCCTCTTAGTGGAAGGTTATATGTTCAAATCTAGGCAAGGCGTAAATATAGGAGTTTTGGGGGGGCATTGCATACTTAGGTATTGCCCTTCTTATCCCAAGAATCTCCTAGGTGTTGCTATTCAAAAGAACAAAATATTTTAGTGGGCCTAGACTTTTAACTTATATATAATTTTGCCTTTAAGTTAGAATTTTCATATATTGGACCAGGATACAAGTTTTCATTCAGTTCTTTCTACCATTGATAAAGGGTATAAATGTATAATGCGTTAATGAGGCTAATCTCAATGAACTTTTTTCTAAGCTACGATTTGGGATTGGAGATGAAGTACCAACTACTACACTTCAAAGATGCATCATCCATTTTAATCAACTTCAATCTTTATTGACACCCACTCATGGAACAAACCTTTCACTATACAATTGATAATGCATGATTATCATGCCCTTTATGGTCATGAGTATTGTTTATTTAAAGATTTACTTTTTTTTGTAATACCAAATAACATTGGAACCAATTCATCTACTACAAGCAACATCAAGATAATATATGAATAACTAATGTGGACTTTGATGCGTTTTAACAGAAAAGAACAAAACATAATAAGGAAACAATAAGTCTAGTACTTTCATTAGGATGCATAAAATAAGACTGAAATAATAGTACACATCATCATTATGTATAGGTTTGGGTTATTGGAAGTTGTTTGGCCTAAGGTTCATGAGGCTCATCAAACTAGTGGGAGTTAGATTACTTTTTTTTCCAGCCACAGAAGATACTTCATTCCACAAAACAAACAGACCCTCTTAGCAAGCAACTAAGAGGACAATACAAATAGACAAGGGACAAAAAAACATACAGCAAATACATCAACCAAAATTTAAGCCCTCAAAACGGAGTTGGATTACTTGTTACAGATCATGATTATGCATATGTTTTGGCCATTAACTTGTTAAGCATTTTGTTAGATTGTTTCTTCTCTAGGGAACCCATTCCTGATCCTTCAACATCAGGTAGGAACTAAAAAGATGAAGAAAGTGACCATGAAGATTAAACATAAACATTGTATGGAAATTGCAATTAAGCTAAAGATTAGAGGTCTGTTCTACACACCTTGTTGTATTTCTTATCATGAATCAAGAGCTTTTCGCCAGCTAACTTTTGGTCAAATTTACCACCACTAGCAGATGAAGTTGCTGTCATACCTGCTATATTATGTAATTAATCCTTGCTAACCCCCATAGAGCGGCTTGGCCCCAGCTATACGAAATGTTGTTGCAGAAAGTTGAACATGGCAGCCACACAGATAGAAAGTATTTTAGCCATTTCCCAAATAAACTGCAATAATTCCATTAGTATAAAATTACAAGTAGTGAGATGTAAGCATCCAAGGACACGCGCAATACACAAGCTTCGACCCATATGTGAATGAGGCACCTTCGTTAATGTATTTACATAGTTTAAACTTTGTAGCATGCTAGTTTAAAATCACTAACTGTAGCAACAATTGTACAAGAGTAAAACTTTTCCATATCTAGAGAGTGCTATTTAAAGTGGAGAGACATACTTATACAATTGAATTTATTAAAACGTTAAAAAATCATCGTATGTTAGTGTTAACTTTTATAGAGGAAATCATGATCGATTAAAAGAACCTTAGATATTAGTTGGTGAAGATAATGATGATACTTGGTGTTTGATGAAGACGTTTTATCCCTATTGAGTCACCTAAAATTTAAGCCCCTTCTAACAAGAAAAAAATAGATCTTTTTCATGAGTGTATTCAGATGACAAAGTAAAAATTCTTGCTTCTGTTCTTTCTGCCCCCTCAAAGAAATTCATAAAAACTCTCAATTAGACCTATATTTCCACAAAAAAAATAAGAAAGCGTATGAATTTGGAATCTGGGAAGTTGAAAAGATGTAAACACCCCCATCATCTAAATTTGAACTCTAAACCTCCATAAACCCTAAATTAATTCAATGCCCGCTACTAAAATCTATATAAATAGTCTATTCTAGAAAATAAGAACAAATCCAACAGACTCTATCATCAACTAAACCCTAATCAATACCCACCACTGAAATCTATATAAATCGTCTGTTTTTGGAATTACCTTAGTTGTTGTAACTTGGCTGACCGGAACACGACATGCACCTACTGATCTAAGCAGGAATTCGTCTGTTTCAGGGTCACCGGCCAACAACTATAGGTAAAATATAGTCGACGGAAAATTAGTTTGCTTATGGTTTGCCCTTCCTGTATGTATGTGTAGAGTATTTCAAACTACAATAGAGTTATTACCTTTTTAAGATTTCCGACTGGCGACGATGGTTCACGGCTAACACCAACCCAACCATCAGTGACTATTCATCTTTAACACCTTTACCTCCTAAGTCTTCAATCTTTCTATCTCTAATTCCCAAGTCTCTCTTTTTTTTATCCCCAAACCCTTTGCTATGATGGTGATTTAAATAGGATAGTTGACTTTTTGCCTTACCTGCATGTCCACAACCTGAAATAATAAACAATAAACCAACTATGAGATGATTATTATGATGGCATCCAACTATAAACATTTATCATCTCAATTTAATGCAAAACATGTTTACTAAGTGAAAGCAGAGATATACCTGATGAATATTCCCCTCAAACCCATGATATGAAACTCTAACTCAATAAACTCATAAAAACACAAGAAATCAACAATAGAAGTGAACTACCAAATTGAATGCAACATTAAGCCAATTCATTAAAATGCAATTTTAGTGAACATAAGCAATTTTGCAAGCTAAATTCCAGTTCTTACTTAAAGAATTAGTGTTGGTTAAACAAAAGAAAACTCAAAGCTTAACCTTAAGACTTCGATCGAAACCCAATTCATTGTAGACATTCATCTTATTTTCGATTATGAGAAAATCGAGACCTCTCAACCTCTTATTGAGAAAATCCCAGAAGATTGCCTACCCTAAGATTGTCATACATTCATGAAACTCGAATATTAACAAGATAATGGATAAATACTTATAAGTCTCTGGCAGATAATTCGTAGAAATGAAAGTGACTAAAACCAAATTCTTAGTTTCAAGACTCCTCTGATATCCTTCACCATTCATTTACGGGTACAGGTCTTCAAATCCTCACCAAACACACAGAATAAAAGTCTTTGATGGTCGTATGAGAAGAACATCAGTTGCTGAGACAACCACCACCATAGCCAGAAACAAGAACAAAGATGAGCAAATCAGGGTTTGGGTGTTCAAACCATACAGTGAATTGCCCCATAGACATCTGGATCTAAGAACCATTTTTCGAATGAAGAAACCCTAGATCTAAGCCATCATGAATAAGAACAAAACCGTAAGAAGGTAAAAATCGAAGATCTAAACAGGAACCGAGCAAGAATGACTAGTTGGGGACTCAAGATCTCAACAAAAACACGAATATTTTCAAGTGGAAGGCAGGTGAAGGAAGGAATGGAGGTTAAAAACGGAAGTGAGAGAGAGAGAGAGAGAGAGATGGGATGTGCAAGGAAGGGTTGCCTAGGTTTTGTGGAGCCAAAACCATGTTTCAAAACTAAAAAACAGAGCCAAAATGTGATGGAGCCAAAAGACCGAATGTCCCTAGTCTGGCGTTTCAAAATGGACGGTGGGATTATAATCAGTGTGCAATACTTGAATATAAAAATGGATGATGAGGATTGCAATTTGGGATCTCTAAATTTTTCAACTTTCTTTCTGTTTTATACATGATATATAGTAATACATACACACAAAAGAAAAATATGTAAAAAGAGGTGGATAAAAATGACAATAAAGAAGCAGGTGAACCTAGGAAAATACCCCTGATTTAACTGGGAATTTTGGATGGAGTTAAAGGGTTAGACGAAAATGACAAAAAATGATAACAACAGGAACACAGACGAGAAAAAAAATTGTTTGAACGAAATGACATTTTGGTTAAACCATAAGGACTAAATTGACAATTTACTCTTTTTCATTTTTATTGTTTTATGTTTTGTTAAATTTATTTAAGTTATAGTATTTTGTTATATTGATGTTTTTAAATATATAAATTATTTTCAATTTAAAATTTGAAAAAAAATTGGGTATTTTTCGATGGGTTCCAACCAATTTTATACTTTTCTATGGATTTAGCTGAAATTACTAGGATGTTCCTGATTGGTTGATGTCCAACAAATTTTAGAAAACTAGTCTCCAATGTAAATTCTACCCATGTCCAGCAGAATGTGCCCTTGAGCATTATATTATATAATGAAGACGAGAGAAAACCCTATATTTATTGTATTTCTTTTCTTGATCACAAAATCCTCCTCTCCGAAACAAAATATGTAGTTGAAATAACTAAAAGGACAATTCATTTCTTTGCTAAGCAAGGATACCTTTACAAAAAGGGCTATAATGGCCATTCTCTCCTCACTAAACCTTAATTACATAATACTTATGATATAAAAATAATTCATGCTTAAACACTTAAACAAAATTTAAACCAACCTAAGACCCCCCCCCCCCATTATGGGTGGTTTTGTGAGGGCCCACATGCCCTCCTATGTGTGTTAGTCAAAGTCAATAAAGCATGGTCTTGTTACCCCAAGAATCTTGAAGTTTTATAAATGACCAAACACCTTATCTTTTCACCACCACCATCACTTTCACTTTCACACTAACTCTCTCTTTCCTCCCCATTTTCAGTTATCCTCATCACCCATTATCATAAAGTTTCAAGTTTCTTCTAACTTTCGAAAGGGTTGCAAGTGTATAAAAAGAACATCTAAAGTGTGTACAAGCTTGGTAATCATCAAGGAAGCCTTTATCCAAGACTTAAGGTTTTCATCTTCTTACTTTCTTCATAAAGATCTTCCCTAGCCTTGTGCTAGTGGTAAGTGTCCCAATAATACAAATATATACGTATATCTATACGTATAAATACGTGTCTATGCAAACTACGACACACTTAGTAAAATACAAGGTTACAAGTATTATACATGTACATAACCATACGTACGAATACAACACAAATACCTAATTGGGAAGTATGTAAAAAAGTATATATATACTTGGGTATACGTATACATACATATACACAACAATTATAAGAATTGAACAAGTATACAAGCAAGTACACATACATGAATACCTATACAAGGGAGTGTTAAAACTATTATTTTTAACAAACATTTACAAGTAAAAATTTATTTATTTTAAGAATAAAAATATATTGTGTTAACAATTGAATTAGGGAAAACATGACATACAATATAAGAATAATTTTGGAATAAAAATATTTATATCGTTTCACTAAACAGAGCCATCGTGTGGGACACACTACATACAAGGGGCTAGGCCCCGAATATTACAAGATACAAGCAATTGTGTGGGACACAAGTACATACAAGGGACTAGGCCCCAGATATTACACGAACAAGTATGAAACAATCGTGTGGGACACGAGGACATACAAGGGGCTAGGCACCGTTCTATTCACAAATAAGGATACAAATATATATATGAAGAATATATATTAATGTGAGACCCTGTCGGAGTGCTTTTGTTGTCCCAATAGTCGTGGTATGCTATGAATTTAGTGGCCGAAATGATTGCCATCGTCTATGTTTGGTTGCTTACTTATGTCGGCACACATATTAGTGTATTAGATACACATTGATTGATCAACGAATTTCATAGACACTATGCATACTGGTTTTCAATATAAAGCTTAAAAAATGTTTTCAAGGTTAATTTGCTTCAAAAACAAAACACATGAATTTCACCAACAATTTTGTTGACTTTTTACTTAACATGTATTTTAAGAAAGTAAGCCTTGCAGGGTCGGACAATCAAGAAGAAACAAGAAACAAGAAGCAATGCCATATTTTGGAGGATTTGTATTATATATGCCAATTTTGTGCGGAGATATAGGGGCCAAAACCTTTATCTTCAAAACTATATTTTGTGAAAGTCATTTTGGTGAACTTATTACACTTGGAAATGTTGTAACAATATACTTAACTTTTGTATCCTAACTTTTATAAAATTAATAATGGCATTGTGGTTTATATTTTATCATATAGAATGTTTACGATATCGAACACAATGAGAGCCTTTCAAGGTCACACACATACGCTTCCACTACTAGCAGGGTGTGACATGTCTCAATTAACTAGCTTTTATGAGAGATCTAGAATCTCTGAAATCTCCCCTCTATCATAAAGTACTATCTTTTGGGGGGATCTCTTTTGTTCATAGATCTTGAAACCAGATCTATCCCCGGAAGAATCGCATCTTCATCGCATACAAGCTGCAGAACACGGTGAGTAGCAATCAACCTTTGTATCTCAGACTTTAGCTGTTGCTTCTGATAATCGTTCCTCTCGCTCCAACTACAATGAAGATCACAACAACAATGGGCGAAATCAACAACTGATTTTCCGCATTACTCTTACATGTCCTTATTCCCACCTTCTCTATGTGCCCCTAGTACCCAAAAATATTAAGAACAGTAAAAAACAAAAAATCAATTATAAAGTATAACAAATATTCAAAATATATGTAAAAAGGAAATGAGCCTGTAATAATCCCTAGTAGATGTCATTGGCTAATGACAGTCCCACATTTGAATATTTCCCTGCCTGTCTATCATTTCACCTATTTTTCCTTCAACGGTCCCCCGTTAAAAAAGCTTAACGAAGTTAAGGTTTTTTCCGAATTACAAACATATGTTTTAGGGCTTTTGATCAGAACGACAATACAATTTGATTGACGTAAAATTTATCTCGAAATGGTGCTCCAAACAACGAGAATGGTGCTTCAATTTGGGTGTTTAACCTTCCAATTAACAAAAATCAAGTCGTTTTGAGCACCGTTTCGAGGGAAGTTTTACGTCAATCAACTCGTATCATCGTTCTGATCAAAAGCCCTAAAACATATGTTTGTTTAACGGGGGCCGGTGGAAGAAAAATAGGTGAAAAGTTAGATTGGTAGGGAGAATATTCATATATAGGAGTGTCAATAGCCAATGGCATCTAATAGGGATTATTACATATCAATTTTTCTATGTAAAATAATATGACTTATATAATTTTGAAGTTCATTTATAAAATTCGCATTAGTTGAACAGCGACATAGTATATATTGAACTTTTGATTACCACATTTGAAAACTAAAACATTGTAAACCCGTTAAAAATATTATTCCTTCACCGATCCTAGGTAATAAATAACATATTATCTATACGTAATGCGTAGATAAATCTGTACCACAGTATATTTAAAACCCATTAGCAACGATATAATTAATAATATTCGCTCCCCTCCAATATTATAACACCATTGTGGTTTGTTCCCTTGTGGATAACTAAGTAACATCTTGTAGGGCTTGAATAATTGGATGCACATGCATCGTGGTCTACAATAATAAATAAATAATAGATATACAAAGACTTTTTTTTAAATAGTGGAACCATTTTTTATTATTATTTTATTATTAATGGATATCAACTTAATGATTAATATTTATTCGATTGTAGGATTATAATTAACGGTGGAAGGGGTGTTTCGCTCATATACTCTAGACTTCATTGATCTTTCACTTCACTGTAGGGTTGAGCAAATTAATCGTTATAATCAATAACTAAATCATAATCGATATGATCAAACTAATTTTAACTGATAAGTAACATAACCAATGGTTGTGGTGATGAAGATTTGGTTAACCAACCAATCGATTATGGTTATGGTTATTAAGCTTTGGTTAACTGATATAACCGAATAAGACCGAACTTGTAATGTGAAGTCTATAATTCGATATAACGGATATATGTTTTACAATAACAATGTAGAGGTTTTTAATAAGATAAAAGTACGTTAGTAACAAAATAATATTGATATAGATGCCCTTATTGTGATGACGAACTAAAGTGTTATGATCGTATGAATCTTATATATAAAAACGAGTACATAATTACTTTACTAAAAGGACTCTCAGATCGGTAGTTTAACTGAAAAAGTCTTTGTGGGTTTAATTTTTAACCAAGCTAAGTCCAATATGGTGGGTTTTATTCTTAACCAAGCCAAGTCCAACATGAAATGTTTCCTTATTGACCAAGCTTAGTGTAACATGGTGGGTTTCATTCTTAAACAAGCTAAGTTCCACATGATGAGTTTCATTCTTAACCAAGCTAAGTCCGACATGTTGGTTCTCATTCTTATTTATAGGACTATTAGCGTATATTTTTTCAACTTTATCCCAAAAGTTAGTTTTAGTTAGATTTTTTTGTTGATAATAGATATTATCAGAAATCGAACCATAATCGACTTCATAATCGATTAACCAAAACCGAAGTTCGGTTATGATAATGGTTAAGGAAACCCATACCGAAGTTAGCGGTTATAGTTAATGGTAAAAGCCGAACCAAACTGAACTATATCCACCCTTAATCCACCGTCACCTCATTTATGTTCTCAGCTACCTTGAAACCATTTAGTCATTGAAAGCACTCCACTCAAGTACATTTTATTTGAAACACTAAAAATAAACATTAAATTATACAAATTATCCTTTAAATAAATTTCACTCTTTATCCTTTTTCTTTAAAAAGCACGCTAAATATCATTTATATTAAACTTTGAATGCACTTTGTCCGATAAGCTAACTTGAAGGTTAAATTATCATTTTGCTCAAAGGACATATTTGAAATTTATTTATAACGAACATAATCTGTAGTTTATTTAAGTATTTTTCTTTTATTTTCTTTGCTTTCTTTTTGTTTTACTAAAATTAAACCTACTATGTTATTGATTACTTTAAAATCTTCTTAATTCATTAACATGTTTTTTTTTTAAATATATGGTTTTGTGTAATTTATATATTTTCATTTGTTTGATTACTAAATGGCTTATACTGAAGTAACGGGATTAGGACCCGTAGGCGGAATTATTAAATCGAACAAAAAATAGACATAAAAAGTTGAATCACATACATATATTGCGAAGCGTAACTCGATAAACTTGGGCCGTAATGTAAAACATATAGAAGAAATAAACAAACAAAGAAAGTAAAAATAATCATATTTTCTACCACTTGCGCTTCACAACTGGTTAAAGACATAAATAAAAGAAACGAAAAATATAATCTAATATAAAATAACGATACGGACGTGTAAGATTCTTTATTTTTAGTATACAACTGAATAAAAAGAAATAAAAATAAAGCATGTCCACTTTGATTAGTTGATGTCTTATCAAATAAATGTTTGTATATGTTAATTTTTGTTATTTTTTTAACTAAAACTATTTTAAACGAACATTATAATACGCCTGATAATACAGTTACACATACTATAATTCAATCTTATTAATACATTTTATCATTATCAAAGTAAATCTAATAATCTAATAACTAAAAGATAAATATAAAATTTTCAAAATGGAAACTTACAAGCTGTAAATTCTTCAAGTTAAAGAATCTATTTGTGATTACTATACAACATGTTACATTTAAAGTAAATAAAATTATATTTCCTATAATTAAACGGGATCGGGAGAAAACGATTTAAAGTGTGAAAACAGTGAGAATGAATCGTGGTCGAACACGTGGCAGGGGACGCAAAATGATATGTAGGGTATGATTGTCATTGTGCAGTTTTGTCCAATAAAAAGGCGTTTTAATTTCGTTTCAAACAAAATTCCAAAAGTTTCGTATTAGCTGCTACCTTCTCTCTAAGCTTTCCAGATCTATGGCGTGTAATGTAGATTCCGTTCTACAAAGTAATTTCTGATGTTGTTTTCATATTTGTTTCCAGTAAATCATGTAATAGATATGTCGTTTCGTTCTTTATATGTAATAGATATGTCGTTTCGTTCTTTATGGTTATTTCAGTGGAGTTTTTTTTTCTCAAAGTAATATTTATAAATGACGATTTATTTTTTTAATGTTGTTCTTCCTATATTCAATATTTGGCGTTTTCATTATTAATGTTAATTGTCGTTTGAGATTTAATATATGCTTATTTGTTTATGATCAATGGCGTTTTACAATTGGTTACGTACATCTGATTAGTTGTAGATATTGGCGTTAATTTGTAAACATTAGTTCTTATATTTGTTGATTATTCAACTTATGGCGTTTTAATTAACATGTTTCAAAAAGGTTGTATTGTCAGTTCTTCATACTGATTATTATTCAACTAATGGCATTTTCGTTATGGCTCATTCATTATTGTGTTTTCGTTAATATGTTTTATTAAGAAAATAACATCAGTTATTCCTATTGTTTATTATTCAATTAATGGCATTTTTTATCGATAATGTTTTTTCAGACGATGGTGTTTGTTCGAATGAAAGTTTTTGCCTGAAAACTAGTTTTTCATTTATCATTCCTGACGTTAGTGAAGAGATAAAGCCAAACATAGACATGATATTCCCAAGCCTCAATGATTGTTATTCATTGTATGTTAGGTATGTCGGCTTGTGGTTTTTCTATTAAGAAGGGGACTGAAAAGATAAACACCAAAGAAGAAACACATATTAAGTATTACATGTGTACAAGATCTGGGGTATATAAGGATAGGAATATTGATACGTTGGACCCTAATAAAAAAGAAAGGAGTGTGCGGTCCAATTTTACAAAAAGGACTGGTTGTGGAGCACAATTATGTGTAATATTTGAGGCTGGATCATGGAAGGTCTATAAGTTTGTTGAGAAGCACAACCATGGTTTTGTTGAACAGTCTGATAAGCATTTTCTTCTGTCTAAACTTCACCTCACTCAGCTCCAAAAGCATGTTATACATAACATGTCTAAGTTGAATTTGGGAGCGGTTAAGGCGTTTAATGTTATGAAGAGTTGTTTTGGTGGTTTTGAAGACGTGGGTGCAAGTAAATTTGATTTTAAGAACTACAAAAGGCAAATTAACTTGTTTATAGGGGAATATGAAGTTGAGATGGTTGTGAGACATTTGCATGAAAGAAAAATAGTCCCAGCCTAATTTCTCGTACGATTACTTCACAGACGATAATAATCGTTTGAAGGGACTTTTTTGGTGTGATGATCAATGCAAACATAATTACCACATGTTAGGTCATATGATTTCGTTTGACGCCACGTATCGTTCCAACAAGTAATATTTATAATTCTATTTTTTCTGTGTGTTTTGGCGTTTACAATGATTAGATGCGTTGTCGTTTTCATTTATCAATGGCATTTTCATATGCAGATACTCTATGGTCTTTGTACCGTTAACTAGTATAGACAATAACCATTGCAATGTTACATTTGGTGTT
Source organism: Scalesia atractyloides (assembly GCA_947069175.1). NCBI lineage: Eukaryota > Viridiplantae > Streptophyta > Magnoliopsida > Asterales > Asteraceae > Scalesia > Scalesia atractyloides. Next base: position 48,470,615 of record CAMTDV010000020.1, read on the forward strand.
GGAAACCGCTGATACGTATATATGGTTGTTGAGAGTTTTTCTAAAAGCTGTTGGTTCTCAACCAAAAGTTGTTGTCACTGACCAGGATCCAGCAATGAAGAAGGCTATTTCTGTTGTATTTGTTGAAACGAGACAACGGTTATGCATGTGGCACGTGATGCATAAACTTTCTCTAAAGGTTGATTTTCTTATCATCATGTGTTTGGCGTTTTAAAATATATGGCATTTTGTCATTCATAAGTGTGTTCCATGTTAGTTTTTTTGTTTATATGGTATTTATTCCATGGCGTTTTCGTGTTTTATATTGGTTGGTGTTAGGCTATACAATTCAACCAACTTCAAAGAACGTATTTGTTGTGTTGTGTGGACGGATATTTTTACACCCGAAGAGTTAGAATCAGGATAGGAATAGGTTATTGAAGAGTTCGATTTAGAAGATAATGACTGGCTTTCTGATATTTTTTCCCTTAGGGATTCTTGGATTCCTACATACTATAGAATGCGGGAACTGTCGAGCCTTATGCGTACAACATCGAGGTCGGAGAATGAGAACCATTTTTTTGGTCAAGTGTGCAATGCAAAATATACTCTTGTTGAGTTCATGACTCATTACGAAATTGCAATAGAAGGACAACGTCACACGCACCAGAAAAATGATCATGAATCTCGATACAAACGACTCAAGTTGAAAGGTAATTATAAAGTGTTGGAGAGCCAAGCTGCTGAGATATACACAAAAACCATATTTTGACATTCAAGCTGAGCTAATTGATATTGGGGATTGCTTAAATCAATATTATGAAGAGCAGGCCGATGAGCTTGTTAAGTTCTATATAAATGATTTCCAGCAGCCTTGTACATCCTTATTCGAGGTAAACAATGTGGTTTTCTAAGTATGGCGTTTATTTATATTTTTTTCTCCCCAAAGTTTTTTTGTTTGTTGTTTGATGGTGTTTTATACATACAGTGTCTGCATGGCGTTTTATGCATTCATTATCTTTGGCCTTTTTTTAGGTAACGTACCGTAAGTTTGGTTGCACCATCACTTGCTCATGTAGGCGTTTTGAGTAGTTTGGTTTGCTATGTAGACTATATTTTATGTTTTGAGAAGTTTGGATATTAAGAAACTTCCAAAACAGTATATTTGAATAGATGGTGTAAAGAGGCTTCGCCAAATTGCTCTTCAGATTACTCAATGAGTCGTGATTTTATCCAAACCGAGCTTGATGCCGATGTGCAAAGTATGACGCGAGAAATTACTTTTGCAATGGAGTATACTTTGAACCGTTTATCTGGTAATTAGGATGAGCTATCCTTATTCAACGATCATGTTCATTCTTATATGAAGAAGGTTCACGATATGCAGATTGTTGCTCCTCCTCCTAGTACTAGGGATAGTTTGTGGAGATAACAGGGCAATATAAAAACGACAAGACTCCGATAAGAGTCCTTGTTGGGTATAAGTCGAACATGTGTTTAGATGCAATTAGTGTTTGGCGTTTTTGTAATTAATTATAGAGTATAACGTATTTATTATTATTTGAAAGGTATATAACAAACCATAGAAGATCACACACACACATAAACGCAAAAAAAAAAAATACTTTTGAGTCAATAAAAATACTTTATTCCTCTAATTAGGTGATGATTAACTCAATAAGATTTTGCTGAATGAGATGGACAATATTGTTAATCGTCACTTAAGAATGTTGTCCCAAGAAACTAGGTTTGCCATATGTGATTTTTAAACTTTTTGGCGTTTTAAATTGAATAATGTGAGGATTATCACAATAAAATTTTGCTGAATGAGATGTACAACATTGTTAATCCTCACTTAAGAATGACCTAAGATTGTTTTCAACCTCATTAAGTGAAACTTTATCGAGAATAAAACTGAATCTTCAAGAAACGAGGTTTGTTATATGGTATTTAGTAAAATATGGCGTTTGCTTTTGGTGTAAGCAACGGAAGGGTCCGAGGTTGTTTGTATAAGATATTTTTGGCGCGTCGTTTAGGCGGTAATTTTCAATAATAAATTTTAGTAATAAAGATGGCACGTCCCATCATTAAGTTACTGTTTGTTCAGCTTTATCTGTTAAATCTGTAACGCGTCCGTCGCATCATTAATTTTAGTGTTTTGTATGAATGGTGTTTTAGATAAAAATGAGAAAATACAACTAATTAACTTTTGTAAGGGAGAGTAATGTTATGGCATTTGAAACAAAAGATGGCGTTTTGATTCATATCAACTTGCACAATTTTTAATTAATATTCTCTTGCATCTTGTTGTATACAATTGTGTAATTTTTGGATTTTTGTTAATAATATGTGATTAGAGGAATTATTATACTTTTCGCGTTTGTTGCGAATTTGGCGTTTTATATCTAAATAGTGAAATAAAGTATTTTATTAAAAATGACTGAAAATGACACACCACAAAAAAGAACAGAAAAAAATTAAAACCCCTCGTTAGAAGGGATCTGGTCTGAGAATATCTATTGCTCCTCTCGTCTTCTTCTTCCGATTTTTCATCAAAATTCTCATCCAAATATTCACTATCATCATTTGCTTCATCTTGAAGACTTTGACACATCCATATGAACATGTTAGTGAACAACGCCAATTTTATGGTCATATCTGGGTTCAAACATGTTGTGTTGCATAACTCTTGTAGGAAGAGAAGTCTCTGTTCGTTCATGATGTTTTCAATCATGTAGGCTTCCTGCTCCCCGTTGTCCCATACAACACTCACTAAGTCTGTGTTTCCATCATAAAACCAAGATTGGATGACTGGATTCACAATTGGATTTATAGGGTGCGGTTTGAATTTTCTGGTTAATATTCTTAAAACCGTCTGTGTTTTCTCACGAAGGTTATAGAGGAATGCCAAGTGCTAGGATTCCCCTTTGGACTTTTTTCGTCCAAGTTCAGTATGGCTTTAGCGGTTTTTACAAACACTCTTCTTCTGTTGTCAAAGAGAATTACGAATTTATTAATTCTAGTGTTGAATCTCCATTAAATTATGTTTGCCATTTGTTCTTTTTTCATATTGTTTTTTGAAATTTGGTATTTTGGTTAAAGATGGTGTTTTCTAACTATGATTAATGGAAGGGATGTTAACATCATTTGTATAATGATGTCTTTGGCGCGTAGTTTAGGCGGGAATTTTTTATAATAAATGTTAGTAATAAAGTTTCAGTTACCGTTTGTTCAGCTTTTTCTGTTAATACTGTAACGCGTCCCACCATTATTTTGGCGTTTGTATGAATGACATTTTAGATAAAGATGGCGTTACATCTGGAAGGGACTAATGTACATGGCTCGTAGTAAGGCGGGAATTTTAATGGCGTTTTATGCATGAGTTTGGCGTTTTTGTTTTAAAGAAGTCAAAAGACCCTTTTACCCTTAATGAAGCACATTCACGTAATAAAATTGATGTTATTTACGAAAACGTCACCACACCAATCTAATCTATAGATTGTTTTGATCCGACGGTTGAGAGGCATTCCCACCATTTTCACACTTATAGGCGTTTTCTCTAAATCCTGCTCTTAATTATTAATAAGAAATAAAAAATAGATTATCAAAGAACTAATTTATATTTAAATAAACGAATGATTTTTGTATCATATATCTACTCTATTTGTATGCCGCAGCTTAGAACGGAAGTTAAGCAAAATCACATGGAAGATAAAGGGCTAGAGGTGTGCACATAAGATAAGTAAATATAGGTTAAAAAGCAGTATGAAATTGAATAGTAAATTTCAGAGAAAAAAAGAATTATAAATTGTAAATTACATAAACTATTATTCTTTATTTATATACTAAATTACATTCTAGGTTTTTATCTTTAAAAGTCACGCAAAATGTCATTTATTTTGTAAATTTTATACGGTTTTTGTCTTTTAAGCTAACCAATGTTAACTTTTCAGTTAACTTTAAGTTAAAAAGATTGTTTTGCCCAAAAGACATAATCTGAAGTTTGTTTATAAATAACATAACTTATAAAAAAAATTATCACTATTGTTTTATTGATTGCTTTAATATTTTCTTAATTCGTCACTTAATAAAAAACTTATAAAATATATATTTTATCATAAATTATTTATTTTCATTTGTTTGATTAAATTAATCACGTTTTTAATTTATTTTACAAGTAATGTAATTTTTATATTATGTTTTTACATAAACCGTTGGTGTTATCGAATTATTATTTTTTTTTATCATTTTTACATTATTATATGTTATTTGAATGAAATTTGCAACAAAATATGGAGAAAATAAGCACGTTGGTCGCGCGTTACGACAGTTCGGTTTAAACATAGATAAAAAAACATGTCGCAAAGTTGTATTTTGTTGTGCGTGTACGTCAGACATATTATAACACGTCTAAAATAACCAGTTGCATTAAAAATGACATTACAAAATTTCATAATTTTATAGAAAATCATAGTTTAAACCGACCTGTTGTAACGCAACCGACATGCTTATTTTTCTTCATGTTTTGGTGTAAATTACATATAAAAATTATGAAAGTGATAAAAAAATAACTTGATAATACCAATGGTTTATGTAAACATAGTATAAAAATTTATATTATTTTTAAATAAAAAAAAGTAAATAACTTAATCAAACAAGTGAACATAAATAAATTATCAAAACATATCTTTTTATAAAAAATGTTAATTAATTAATTACAATGTAAAAAACGTTATTGATAAAGTGATAAATTTGATAAAAAAGATAAGAAAGTAAATAAAATAAAAGAACTTAAGTAAATTACAAGTTATGCTATTTATACATAAACTTCAGATTATGTCTTTTTGACAAAATAGTCTTTTTAACTTAAAGTTAACTGAAAAGTTAACATGAGTCAGCTTAAAGGATAAAAGCATGCAAAATTGACAAAATAAAGGACATTTACGTGATTTTTGAAGATAAAGGACAATATGTGCAATTTAGTATATAAATAGAGTACAATATGTGTAATTTACTCTAAATTAATATATGGATAGTGTATTTTTTAATTTAAATGATATTGGTTATTTTTTTGAGTAAACTACACAAATTGTCCTTTATTTATATACAAAACTCCACCCTTTGTCCTTTTATCTTTAAATGGCACGCAAAATGTCCTTTGTAATTAAATTTTGCATGCTCTTTGTCCTTTAAGCTAACTAATATTAACTTTGTCAGACCCACAAAATCAGCGTTGGGCGTAACGAGTGGTATCACTTACAAGTGTAGCAGAAGATATGTCTAAGAGTTCTACCGAATTTAAATGCCCTCTAATGTTACCAATCCCAAAGGATTCTCCTATTCCAATCGTACCATTGGCAAATAAGACCTGAAAAAAACATGTTAAAAAGTCAACATAAAGTCGGTGAGTTCATAGTTTTAGAAGACTTGAGATAGATCCTTTTGAGAACCGTTTATGTTTATGGAATCGTTTGAAACAACGTAATAAACCATTTCCTCGAATATCGTTTGAAGGCTTAGTAAACCATAGCAATTTGTGTAACTGTTTATGCCAATGGAAGACACAGACAACATGCTTGCATGAGCCTATAACCAACCAAAGGCTAGTACATGCCTCACAATATCGTACACTCAAGACGATAAACTAGCAGCTGGTTATATTCCTGGGATGTTGCGAAGACTTCAGTGTACAATTGTGAGTGTTGTCAAGGACCTCTTGGACCTCATAATTGTAGCAGGGACAATCCAGTCCTCGTAGTTGTAGCGAGGGCAACCCAGTCCTCGTAATTGTAGCGAGGGAAACGCAACCCTCGTAATTGTAGCAAGGACAACCCAGTCCTCGTAATTGTAGCGAGGATAATCTAGTTCTTCTGATAACTAATGCATGTTTTGTAAAACCTTGTATTGTTTGGTAAAACTAGTGCGTTTTGCACAAACTTGCGTATTTCATAGATTGTGTATGCTTTTGTAAAATTGGTACGTTCTCACATAAACTTGTGCAAATCGTTTGTGAATATCGAATCTGTTTTTCGAACACTGTTTTGGAAACTCACGAGTCATTTATCGAAATGCCGTAAGCCTTTACAAAACTTGCATGTTTTTCCCCAAAACATATATTAAACTTAAAAAAGTGGGGTTATGAACTCACCATGATGCGCAAACAAATGTGGCGAAGCAAATAGCAAATGGCAAGGTTCATGTCTATGTTAACCGACCTACTCACGTTCCAAAAGCATAATGAACATCTTAAGGTTTACACGTTGTATTTAACATGCAAGTTGGTCTTATATTAAATTCATCCATAGGCAGACTCGTTAAAAATGTTTGTTGTTTCTCAAACGCTTGATTCGATGAACCGTTGGTGATATGTCGTTCATTATGTCATAACACAACCTTGTATTCTTGTATATAATCCATATTCGGGTTTATGACAAATAATTATATTTACTTTAATCGAGTCGTAAGTTGTGTAGCACGGTAATAAATATATAACTTGTATATTTATTTTATGGAAATATATCTTGAAGTACACCTTATTTTTATACAAAAAGATGGTTTTGGCTCTTGAGCAAATATATATTGATGTGAAATATATATATACTGTAAACTCGTATAAAAGATACCCTAAAATGTGGGTTTCGTTGAGCATATACATATATATATATATATATATATATATATATATATATATGGGAGGGTTCATTGAGGAACACTAAAAAAGTGAGGAATCGGAAAATACTATTAAAAATTCAACTTAATATGTTAAAAATCAACTTTTTCTAAATTTTTTTCGGCACTTTTCTTTATAAATACATGTAGAAACATTTTTAATAAAAAAATAAAAAACCAAAAAAATTTAAAAAAATAAAAAAAGTTTAAAAAATATATCTTATAAAATAACTTAACATGTTAAAAGTTAATTTTTTAAATTGTTTTCAGCGCTTTTCCTTATAAAAATGGGTAGAAACTATTCGAATAAAAAATCATTTTTGTAAAAAAAAGCCTTTTTTCAACTATTTTTTTTATTAAAAATGCTTCTACAAATATTTATAAGGAACATCGTCGAATTTTTTTTTAAAAAAAATTGATTTTTAAGATGTTAAGTTAAATTTTTAAGAGTATTTCCCGGTTTCCCAGTTTTTTAGTGTTCCACAATGAATCTCACACTATATATATATAATAATATAATATATATATAATTATATATATATATATATATATATATATAACATATCTTGTCTTAAAATACTACAATATTTATAACATAATTTCCACCATAAATCTTATACAACCGTGGTAGATGTTTTACACAAAATAATACTTAAGCATAACATGTCATATCTCTAACTAGCACACTAAAAACCATTTTTTTTATTTACAAGTATAACAAGGTCAACACTTTTCTAAGTTTCCAAAATTTATCATACTTCACGTGTAAGTTTACTTGTGACTAAAAGGTTTAAAGACAAATCACTACAACTTGTTTATTTGACAAAAGTCACCATGTAAGACCCATAGTTCGCTCATTTTAGCTTCTTGCAAAACATTTAAAACTTTCATAAAATGGCATAAAGTATGTCAAACAAAAGACAACTAACTTGTAATTATATTTAGAAAACCAACACTCAGTTTAACGAGGAGGAATGGTGGATGAAAAACTTGGAGCCTTGACAACCTTGAGCTTGGAATATGATTTTTTTCCTGGTGTTTTGGCAAGATCTGGAATAACAAATGAATAAGGGGTGTGTGGGTGGGATGTCTACGGCTAAGAGGGGAGGTGAGATATTTGAGTTTGAAAAGTGAATGTAACTTGATTGTAATTCTTGGATATAAAGATAAAAAGTATGGGTTTTCACATAAAGAAAGAAATCAAGTACTAGTTGGAGTTTGGATATGTATAAGGATTTGGAAGATCTAGATCATGCTCTGGCCAAAAATTTTTTGTTCATCATATGATGAAGTGGGAAAAACCAGGGCTGGTTCAACCATTTTTGTGGCCTAAGGCGAAGTACAAATTAGAGGTCTTTTTCCAAATAAAAAAAGCAATATTTGAGAAAAACCCTACTCCTTTACCCGGGCTTAAGACCGGTAAGAAATACTAAAAGGCTTGGTACCGGCAGGCAAATTTACGATATCTATTTGACATTATAAATCTATCATAATTTGTAAATTATATCACTTACAAAGCACACTCAACACATATTTCAATTTGGGCTAATTGCTAAGGGCTTCAAAAACTAGCAAAGTAACTTCGATTTGGGAATAGGGCCTAATATCACAAAATTCAATTGGCCAATTAAAGAAATACTAATTGATGTACCTTAATTTTAAATTGAAGACCTTCAATTTCGTCACCTCTCAACAACTTCATCTCAAAAGCCTTCAGTTTCGTCACTAAAGCCTTAGAATCACGAACATAGATTGAATGAATAAATAGATAAATGTTGATGAGTTGTGGCAAAATATGACAAAACAATGAACTTCATCTTATGGCCAGACAATGATTTCACGACCGTTGTGGATGACGAATAATGATGATTTCGGCGGCTCTTCCGTTCTCCCCCTCTTTGATAGCGCCATTCTAGGCGATCATTTCTTTCGTCGTGTAAAATCACAATTGTCGCCTCGATTACTCCAAAGTCGGCCCTGCAATATCATTGATTCATTATGTATCGTAGCCCAACCCATATATCCTATATAATTTCTTTCTAAAAAAGAGACCCTATAAATATGGAGGCCTAATGCCCAAGCCTCAAAATACTTAGGCTTGGGCCGACCCTAGGAAAAACATATTGAGTGAAGAATTACAATCACATTTTCTTAAAGTATGACATTTCTATCGAACAAATCAAAAGAAATTTAAATATGTAAAGAAAAATAATGTTGCAAAAAATGGGATCTTGGACAGTTGGAAAACGGGTAAGGGTATGAGTTTGTAGGCTAATATTAATGGTGTGCGGTGTAACGCGATGTTGGGTCAATGCGGTTCCGTATAAGAACGCTTGTTTAAATACAAAGAAACAAATATGATACTCGAATAGTCTAACACTTATGGAGGCCTAAGGCCTAAGCCTCAAAAGACTTGGGCTTTGGCCGGCCCTGGAAAAAACATGTTGGGTGAAGTACAGTCACATTTTCTTATTCAAATATGAAAAGCATAATAATGTTGCAAAAATGGGATCTTGGACAGTTGGAAAACGGGTAGGGTTATGATTTTGTAGGCTAATATTAATGGTATGCGGTGTAACGCGGCATTGGGTCGGTGCCGTTCCGTATAAGAACGCTTGTTTACCACAAAGTAAAAATACGATACGCGAATAGTATAACACTTTCTAGTTTATAAAATAAAACATAAAATCCAAAAATATACAAAGTTTATGTCACTCACACACAACACACACATATATATATAGTGTTCACGAACTAAGAATCTTTATAAAACTTGGACACGCGTTAAAACACAAGGATTAAATGGGTCCACATTTGTGTATACTACATATGTGTGTCATGTACGTGTGCGTATTCGTTGCATATTGATATAATCCAATATATGTATATACATAAATACGCATTATAATTCTATAAATTATTGAATTGTATAAACTTACATAAATACATATACTTATGCATGAAAACAACTTGTAAAATGCTTCCCTAGCATTTTGGTTGATTATTGCCAACGTTCGTGCGGTGCGTCCCAGGTTAACACGTGTGTGACTTGGTAATTTCTAAATATTAAAATGAAATATGTGACGTGAATGCAGATTGCTATGCATATAACGGCCCAATTAAAAAAAATTAAGTCTAAAACGTAAGGTCACGATAAGTACGAGTTTAAACGTGTAATGTTATTAGCCTGAAATTACGGTTTGTCACAAACTTTTCAGTTAACTTTAAGGTAAAATGATTATTTTGCCAAAGGACACAATATGAACAATATGAAAAGAAAAGGGAAAAGATGTGTGGGACGGACACCACACTCACCACTGGACTACATCCAGTTTGGTGATAAAAGCTCAGCATGCTTGACCCAAAAACCCAACCAGAAACCCTTGAAATATAATAGAAAAGATAATGAAAAGAAAAGAAACGTGTTTGGCAAGTTTCGAACCCGAGTTTACCCAGATAAATGAATAAACACGCATGGACCAAACCACTCCACCACCTTTCTTTTTATGTTATAACCCGAAGAGCAATATTTAAACCAAACCTAACGTGATCTTCTTCTCTATCCGCTGAAAATTCTGAAACGTGAAATGGAAGGAAACAATTATTCATTCAAAATGTCGAAATTAGTGAATAATCAAACTCAAAACATTATCACCATTAAAGATCTTGAAGAACAAAACTGGGTTTTATACAATTCATCACAATTAGTCCATGGAAATTAGATTACTTGTGCTCTTGATCAAACCATGCAAAACCCCGTTGGAATTTCCTCATTTCATTCACTACATCTCGCGAATTAATCAGGAGAAGATTCTAGGACTCTATCCTCAACTAACAATTTCTCCTTCAATTCTCAACCTTTTCAGGTATTTCCAAAGCCCATTGTGCTTGGTTTTTCATCTTCTACAAAATCCCGATATTAGTTTCACTGATAGAAGGTTAATTTATTCGAATTTAATTATAGTTGAAATTAGGATTCTCCATTCATAGAATTTGGGACTTTTAGGGTTAGACCCGTATTTTGATGAAATTGAAAGTAGCATACTATTATAGGGTGGGGTTCATCTACAAAGTGTAGGAAGTGATCTCATTTTGACATGTGGCATATATGTTTTTTGTTTTACTAAAGGGCATTGGTTATTTATATTATATATAGAAGATTTATATTATAAACAAAAAAGAGATTTTTAAGGAAACAAGATATCTCATATCAATTTAAAATTGGCAGATACTTTAAATTATCAACATCGATTCATGAAGAATTTCTTCACAATGTGTTTTATTGTTGATCATTTATGAACAATTTCTTCACTTTGTGTTTTATTAATTCCAATTCACAACATGTTATAGCAGTTAAGGACATGTCTTTGTAATTCTTGATTTGTATTTTATCAGTTAGTGTTTCATCACGATGTGTTATACCAGTTTCTGATTTACGAATGACATGTTTTTTCTTGAAATTGTGTTTCATAAATATTGGGTTCTTGACGATGTGTTATGGTGTATGTAAAACACCAAATGTAATACAAATCATAACTAGTTACCTTTGGACACAGTAATGGTACATCTACTATCAAACATATTTGTATCCATCTTAAATAAGCATTTTAGATCCATTAAATTTAAAACACATACTCAGTTTGCCCAAACAACCATAAAACACACTACTTTGAACACAACGTCCATAAAAAAATAATAATAACAACCACATTAATCAGTGTCTTTGTCTTCAACATAACCCAATATCTTCGTCTTCAGCACAACCCACCCACTGAATACTTCAAACGCATGATCTAACCAAAAGCAAACTACAACACATCAAACCCTGGATCATAATATGGTAAAAACATCACTTTTGTAATAAATACAAGTTATAAGATACCCCATACATCTGAAATCAACTATGTTCGCTAAAATACAATTACGTAAACTCTATCGTTGAAATATGGAAAAAAAACACACTTCACTCGTCGATTTCCTGTTTTGATCCTCCTTTTTGGCTCTCTGTCGTGTTTTGTGGTTCCATTGTTTCTACTTTCTTGTTCCTATATAAAACCCCTAAAATAACACTCCATGATTTGCACTTGATTTGGTTAGATCTAGTGCATCGAATGAATAGAGAGGGAAAATCATGAGTAATACGGGAAGTTATTTGATATGATAGTTAGTTCTTTATTTAAAACAAGTTAAATGACATATTTACCCAATCAATTAATTCAACCTATTTTAAACTCACATATATTACAAAAATGTCACCAAGATAATCTCAACCATTAACAAACTCATCTAATGGCCAATGTCACTTCCTACACTTTGTAGGAAAAGTAGGTTTTGTAGCCAACTCCTACCCTATTATTATATATCATGTTAGTATATTTTGTGTATTTTTTTTTGGAATTTTTAGACACTATTTGAAAAATCAATTAAAAATACAAGATAAACATAATTATATTCCATAAATATTTTTAGTGATTATTTCAGGTTATAAACACAGTGGAATTTTAATAGAATGTTTCCATAATTTTGGAGATATATGAATTTAATTGATTTTATACATGTTTTAATTATTTAAAATACTTAGATTATCACGATTTAATTTTATAAATATTTCTACTAATTTTTACAAATTTTATAATTGTTATAGAATTTTTAGGGAATTTTTCTATAATTTTTTGATAATTACCATGTAATTAAAAAATTGGTGGAATTGTTAAAGAAATAAATTCCAATATGAAATTTATTATTTCAAATAAAAATATGTGATAATTTTTAACTCTGGTTTATAAAGTTAGTAGATGAATTTAATGAATTTGTATAACTTTTGGCATTTACAAAATATCATAACCTATGAAATTGGTATTTAAAAGAGTTAACCATGTTTAATAATTCTAAAAGTATATATATATATCGATCTGGTTATTTGTTTAATAATTATTTTATATAACTAAGTCCTAAATAGGATAACCCAATTTCCTAAAATTAATATATTGCCTGTTCGTTTAGGATTTCATATATTTATATTTTAGGGTGATTGGTGTTGTTATTGTTTTAAATATAATCCGTTTCTTGTCGTGTGTTAATTCTCGTGGAATAATTTCTCGCAACTTATGAGTAGATTCTTTACCTATCCCCTTTTTGTCAGTAAATATTTTTGGGGTGTATCATGTGTCATTGTTTCTATTTTTTTTCTAATTGAATCAACAACATGCAAAGTCAATGTGTTTCTACGTGTTTCGTACTCATGTTTCTATAGTTTCTAGTATCTATTGTTGCATATACGTGTATCTATGTGTTTACTCGTTTTGTCACAGATTTCTATTGTTGATCCACGGCTGACTAGGTTCCCCACAGCTATGGTTTGAACTCAGTATCGCCACCATTAGATTCGCTCTTAGGGGCTTGAAGATATTATTTCATTATTGTTGATGTGATTGGTTGTGGTTGTTATTTTGGTGATTGTGGTGATAGATATTATTAAATGATATGGATGTTTTTACTACACTTGAAATTGCACGTTAAAATATTTTTAAATTATAATTTTTAACTAAAAGAATCTAATGTAAAGCAAAATATTTTGTTTAAATTTATACTATTCACCAACTTTGTGTTGATCCAAAAACCTTTTTATATACGATACAAGTAAACAAGTATGAGATAGAGTTGAAGACAAAGACACGTAGGACATGCCTTAAATTAATAAATTGGGTTTTATTTTATGTTTGACGAATTTAAATATTGTATGGTTTATATGAAATTTCCATGTAAAGTGTGATAAATTTAGTTTAATAATGTTTTAAATATTAAACTTATAATAGTTGTCATGAGCTATGGAGAATCATCATGCCCCGTATCATTCCGCTGCGGGTCGAGGTGTGACGTGTTGCATCTGCGAAGCCTCCATTGGTGGTGTGGTTATTTAAACCATGACAGTCTAGAAATTTTTGAATTTTTGTAACGTCATTTTTAAAGTAACTGATTATTTTAGACTTGTTATAAAATATTCAACGCTCATCTCAGAGTACAAATTGCGGCCTTTTTTAACTGTAGAAAAATAGTGCAGGCATTCATGCGAAGTCCTTTTAGACATACAATAATCATTGTATTAATAAGGAAGATTATAGGTTGCGAATTTTTAATGGCCGATGTAATATTTTGTATCGTCGTAAAACCTTTTTTCATCCTCCCTTCTAAGCCCCCTTGAAAGCATTCATATTTTGCTTCTACATCACCAAAAATTTTTAAAACAAACATTTCGACAAACAATATCCATGACAAAACATATCTTCATTGTATTTTGGGTTGTCGACAAAATAATCTTTCATTAGAAGTTGGTGAACTTTTTTGATAACGTGACATGGCACGTATCCTTTTTTAGATGTTGTCGTGTTTTCATCTTCGGCTTGGTCAATGTGATCCTTAAGAAATTATACGCTCCTACCGTTTGGAAAAACATCACCATCATCGTCAATTGGAATGAACAACCCTAACTCATAGTTTTAGAAATTATACATCTTGAAGCAAAAAAAAGTAGAAAAATGGGGTATAAAATTATGTACGTTGTCTTAGCCAAAAATTAGATAAAAGTTAACAACAATAATAAATTTTCCTTTCTCGCTACAAGCCTTGAAAATTGTTTAATTTAGTACATTTGTGTTAGCCAAAAGTTAAGATTCCTTCTCCTAGTTTTTTAGATTTTACTTCATTTTTATATGATGAAAATCATGATATTACAAGACAAAATTAAATTGTGTAACTTTTTATATAAATGGTACACAACTTTTGAATATATTGCTTTTTATATACATATATATGGGTTATTTACATAAAAATATTACACTGATTTAATCGTTGGTTCTCAATTTTTTATAATATATTCACACATGTTACACACTAATCAAACTAATTTACTTTTATAATTTCTTTTAATTTTTGAAAAGATTAATGAGAAACAATAACATTATATTTATTTCATTCTTCCACCACTTCTAAATATTGTTATGCACGATGTAGAAGTACGTTATACACTTCTCGAGTTAATCTGATATGTTATAGTCACTAGTGTATGAATAAAGCGCGACCATAACGATTAACATTGAGTCGATAACAATTTCGTAAATAACAAAAGGTTCAAAATGATTAAAAGTTATATAAAAATATCCTATACACACATATAAAAAGCTTATAAAAATTCATTTTTACATAAAAAACTATTTTACATAATATTTTTGAAGCTTTTACATATGCACACATGTAAAAGTCATTCAAATAAAATGGATTCTACATATGTTTGTATGTAAAAGCTCCGAAAAAATCAGATAAAATTGAATTTATTAAATGTAAAAATGATTTTTCTATGATCTTTTATATGTTTTACTCATAGTTCCGTGTTTCTCAATTTTTCATGAGTTTTCACACACGCACAAGTAAGTGTCCTTGTGAGTTACAGCGTAGTTTTATACTGATTAAAAACCATAAAAACAAATATCAATACCAATACTGGTAACAATATTGTTCGGTTGGTACCGACTCGGTTCGTAATCATACCTCGACTTCAAATACAACTTCGTTTTAAACAACAGTTATAATGGAACGTCAACAAAAAAAATAGAATATACGTATACACGTTTTTTTGTATTTCTAAAAGAAACTAAGGAACGTAGGTTATCAGAAACCAATAAAATTATTAGGTTAAAGCCGTTTATTATTCATAATATAATATGGTAGGGTTCTAAAGTGAATAACATGCCAAGAGTGAACTGTGTGAACTGATATAGACCATTGATTTTCATCATCTTGATATTTTGATTAGTGGCATGATGGTAATTATTAGGTTATTTTTTCTATTTAATTTAATTAATAAGGGTATGTATGTAATTACACATTTTAAAATATAAAAGCTGGAAACTGAATAGTTTCCATATGTTCACGAGAGAACCAATTCCTTTAGAATTGGAAATTTAGTTTCCATATATTCTCGATTCCGGCAATTAAGTACACATGTGTAAACGATTGGTACAATGAATGATTCACATATTAGAAAACTTATTGCATACTGTACACACTTATTACACCTGTGTACAGTTCTATAGATATTTAAGTGCACAGTTATGCATTAACACTAGCTGGCAGTTTTTGTACACATGTGTACAGTTCTGTATATACTAATAACGCATGTGTATAGGTCTGTATATACTACAGTACACATGTGTACATTTCAAAAAAGGATGTGCATATAATATGGATTAAACTAGAACATACGTATATTCATCTTAAAAATATGATATAAAAAAACAGAAGAACAAACCTAGGCGATCCATTGTAGTAACAAATACGTTGTCATTACTCGGTTCGTAGTTATGATTTGCGTTTTCGAAAGAATTACGATTATTACAACCTGAATTCGCCATGTTTGAATGAACGTAAAAATACAAATGGTCAACATTGATCGAAACAGGGGTGAAAAAACTAATACCCGGTAAAGATCTTCGAAAATCGTATAGAAGATCAAAAAAACTGAAATCAATATATCCGAAATTTTATTAGATTGTAACTAAAATCAATATAAAAGATCAAAAAAACTTATTTTGAATTGAGAAAATCTACAATTTAGGAAACCATGTAACTACCATGTTCAGAATCTAAAAAAAATTAAAACCTAAAATTACTCAAATTACTATCCTATCCTTGAGAATTAAAAAAAAGATCAATGGTCGAGATTAGTTCACACAGTTCACTATGGAAAATCCGTTCACAAATGATCCTAATCATATATAATACCATATATATATATATATATATATATATATATATATATATATATATATATATATATATATATTGGTGAGGATATTGTAAGAAAATATAAAAGTGTGAGAAGGATAAGAAAGAATCTAAACCATTAGATATTTAATCTAATGGTTGAGATATTGATAACAATCTTGCAAATAGTGTTGACTATTAAACTAATTAATTTTATAGATTAAGGGTATAAAGGTAAATTTAACATTTTTAAGTTAAGAAACTAACATTAATGCACATGCAAGTTCCCCCTTTCTTTTTTAAACGTCAATAACTTTTTATACGTAACTCTTTTTTAAAAACAATTACACCATAATAACGAGTGTTTTTTATCTTTAGTATGAGTACCATATTGATATACTTATGTAAGAAAAAAAATTACGTCTCGCTTGTATGTTTTAGTCCATGGTGTTTTTTCTATGTTCATACAATGGTGTTTTAATTGTAGGGTGTTATTTCTGTTATATTTATGTTCTTCGTAAGATGTATGCCTTTAATATACATGTTGTGGTGTTTTTATGAGCTAGGGTGTTATTCCTGTTATATTTAATGTGAGGACAAAGGTCCTTGCATTGCTGTGGTTTCTGGTGTCTTTAGTAGGTTTCTGTTGCCTTCAAAGAGTTAGGGTGTTATTTCTGTTTTTATATATTTAGGGTGTTATTTATGTTTTGAGATTAAAGTGTTGACTGGTGTTATATTTAAGGTGTTATTCATGTTTTGATTCTGATTAAAGTATTATGTTTTGAAATTGTTTTATTATGGTATTATTTCTGTTATATTCAATGTTAGGGTGTTCTTTATAAGATGTGTGCCTTCAATATACATGCTGTGGTGTTTTTATGAATTAAGGTGTTGTTTCTGTTATATTTCTGTTATTTATAAGATGTATGCCTTCAATATACATGCTGTGGTGTTTTTATGAGTTAGGGTGTTATTTTTTATACGATGTATACCTTCAAATTTGAAAATCCCTACAATAACTGCCAAAAATCGGTTGCATATATTCTTCTATAATTAGATTTTGTTAGTTAAATTACACTTATACTCTTAAACTATCAAAGTAAAAAGGGACACGTGTGACCTCCAAAATCTTTCTTATCATTCTCAAACTTTTATATTTTTTTTACATGAACCTCTCTCTCCCTCTATATATATATATAAATTTAGTTAAAAACATAGATTATTTATATCTTAAAAAACGTTGAAAAGACGCCATGAATAGTGAAAAGTCTTTCACTCACAAATCATGTTTGATGAATGTTAATATATAAATGTCCGTATTTGTGTTGATTGATCTATTTATATTTATATATTTATTTATAGAATGCTGATAGAATTTGCACGTGGGAAGGTGTAGCGACTCTTACCATTCGTGGTTAATGTCTTTTGTTAGAAAAATATTAACGTATGAAAAAGTTATAGCTGTTTGAAAATCAAGGGAGAAGGTGTTCAAGTGGAAAAGGACAAAAATGCCCTTTTGCTATTTGTTTCTTTAATTGTTTGAATCCCATATTACGAAAATGCCACTAGATTACTTTGTGCCATTAAACTTGGAAGATCAATGGCTCAAATATTCAAGTATGCTTTGTAGAAGACTCTTGTCTTGTACATAAGCCAATAAAAGTTTTTGTGTAAACGTCATATACCTTTCCATGTCTTAGAAATGAGAGATGTAGCATTCTCATATAGGGTTTGAAAATGAAGGTTTTATTTTATTAGTATCTTTGACATCCGATGTCGTTTTCGAATGTATCCTTGTACTACGAAAAACATATCATTTAATTTAGTAGAACAAAAAAATAATAAGATATTTCTATCGTGATGTAGGGTAACTCTTTAGAGCACCCTCGACCCATAAAGTTTGCTAAATTGTAGAAAGGATCAACTTGTATATCAATGGAGTTCTTCCTATATACTTTTAACTTTTTTTTCCATTGAGATTTCGGTCTATAATATGTTTGTCTAGAAAAAAATGAAGCTATGAAACTTTTGATAGAATGGTTAGACCACAACAAAGCATGAAATGTTTCAGCTTCAATTCAGGCTAGGTAAGGCTGAGGAGGAATTATTGGATGGTTGGGTGCTCTCATCGGCCCTCTCAGAAGGAATGGCAAGATATCGCACCAAGAAGAAAATAAGGTAAAGGAGACCAAGAATCAAGTTTCGGGAGACAAGATAATGTCGGTTTTAAGAAGTTCTACGTCATGAACTTCCCCGAATGGTGCAGTTCAATGTATATCAAAGAGTTTTGACGTCTTTAAGAACTGGTTCTCGAAATGGGATCAGGGTGAAGGACTCAGAGGCTAGCTACATGGCCATAGGGTGGAGTTGCCAAACCGGATCCTTTCCATTCAGTTAATTGGACTTCAAGGTCAGAGCAAATATGGATCAGATTAATAGTTGGCGTGTTATATTTGACATCTTTAAGAACTGGTTCTTGAAATAGAAGGCGTGCACTTTATCAATTGGAGGAAGGGTTACATGTAACACTCTGACCGCGTAAAACAACGAACCACGGCGGAAACGTCGGGGAGTTATTTCACAGAACTATTGTTTCACAACTCATGGAATTTAAATTTTGTTTTATTAAGTTGAATGTTTACATTGTCTTGGGATAAACAGAAACAACACATAAATAAATTGTCTTTCATGTTTTAAGTCACTAAGGCCCGCGTTCATTCCTACTGAAGCATGCATCATATTATCAAGCATTGACTCCTGAAACATATGTGAAAAGAGAGTCAGCAAAAAAATGTCGGCGAGTACATAGGTTTTGTGAGTGTGCCAAATTCGTGGCTTTGTATACATATTGCAACACCTCGACTACAAGAGTCGTTAAGTGAAAACCTCGTATCAAAAGTGTTTGATATTGCAAAACAATTAACCAACTAAAACAAGTTGGTTAGAGTTGTGAAAACCTTTTTAGCCATGAATCTTGATCAAAACGTTTCTTTTGTAAAAACCTTGTAATAGATTGATTCAAAAGAAAACTTCGTATGATTTATATCTTTAAGTGAAAATCATTGCGTGACATTGTTCAAAACCATTTGTCCGTGTTATAAGCCATTTGTCCGTGTTATAAACCATTTGTCCCTATTATAAACCAATCGTCCGTGTCATAAACCAATTGTCCATGTCATAAACAAATCGTCTGTGTTTTTTTTAAATGTGAAAACTTTTGATCGTTCTTTAATGAACACATTCAAACCTGTGTTGACTGTACAACCAAAGGGTATCTTTAATAGACCACCAAAGGGTCTCTTTAACTAGATTAACAAATCAACAAATGATTTGTTAATCAGAAACAGTTTCTGTCATTACTGAAACTTCCACCAAATCCAGTGAACAGTCCGATAGTGGGATTGTTATTCCTATGGTACCATAACATACTACTGCTCGGCTCAGCCAAGCTAATGAATGAAATTCGTGTTATGGATAACGCATCAACAAGTTGTTCACATTATTGAAATCGTATTGTTTTATATATAAACCATAGACATTGTTTTTGAAAACTTGAAAATGATTTAGCACATATGAGTCACCCCAAAACATTTGCAAAACGTAAAAGAGGGGAACTATATACTCACATAAGCCTTGCGTCGTAAATATGTAGATTTGAAAAGATAGTTTAGCACATATGAATCAGTCCAAAACATTTAAAACGTAAAAGAGGCGAACTATGTACTCACTTTGAAAATCAATTTGTATATATAAACCATGTTTATTGTTTTGAAATCTTGAAAATAATTATAGGCATATATGAATCACCCCAAACATTTAGAATATGTAAAAGAGGGGAACTATGTACCCACTTAGGATTGCGAAAGTGTTCTTGATCAACGGAATAAACAAGGCTCAAACGTGTCCTAATGCGTCAGATAAATATGTTAGTGTGTCGGGACTACAAACGGGAGATCAGATAGAATGAAGTCTTATAAACCAAACGAGTGTTGGAACTCATGTGATATGGTTTAACAAACTTAACATTCTGATTTGGAAAGGATTCTAAGTGCTTTTGACCCATTATGACTCGTTAAGGTAGTTTATGCTACGTTAACTGGTCATTAGCTTAAAGGCGTGATCGGATGGTTAAATATGTCCTATGGTAAGTCTTAAATGCCCAAACATGTTTGAAAATGTTATACCCATCAGTGTATATGTCATAAATTTGGTTACATATGTTTAAAATGGATTTATGCGCAAAAGGGCACTTTGGTCATATTTTTTTTAAGAACATAGAAGTAACTTATCATAACACTAACCAAACGACGTGACCATAAGGTATAACCTCACTAGGTTATTCCATATACAACTATGATCATAGATATGTGTTTGGTCGGATCCTAAGATCGACCAAACGGGTCGGATTCGAAAGTCAAAGTAGTGGTCAAGACCGCTCGACTTACGACCCTAAATAAGCACTAAACTAGAAGTAACGAGTTAGACATGTCAAAATATGTCTAACTAAGTTTATAAAACTGATTTGGTATCAAAACTTGGTGTTTTGATACCAGCAAATAGTTTCGTTGTAAAATGCACATCATGCGCATTTTTTACCGAAACTTTGATTCGTCACTCTGACTAGTAAACGTGGTAATCAGAAGGTGAAATTGCTAGGGATTATAACCTTCGTGATTACTATCACGTTGCAAAGTTCAGTTGAACTTTGACTTGACCAAATATGGTCAGAACCAAAAGTCAACAAGGAAGCCAAACTATTCGACTTTTAGCTCAAAATAGCTAAAATAATGAAAGAACTAGGAAGAGTACTTACCGTGTTGAAGAACACTTTCGGAACTTAAGATAGGAGGCTTCCAAAGGCTGGAAACAATTCCAAGAAGGATAGAAAGAAGAACTTCACACTTTTCTTTAAAGTGTTTTGAAGTGGTGTGAAAAAATGGAAGAATCATGGGGTATTTATAGTATTTTAGGATCAAGGAGGTGATAACAAGTGTCTTCAAGTGTGGATTAGTGTTCTAACATGTGTCAACACCAAATTAAGTGTGGCAAAATGAGTGCTAGGTGTCAAAAATTGGAGATAGGTGGCAAACTTGGTGAAGAAGCAAAAATCTTTATTATTTTTTTTGACATTTTTGTCCCTTGGACTTGTATTTTCACTTTTTTTTTGCAATTTTTAACCCCTTTAACCTAATATTTAGGTTACATAAAGGTGTTAAGACATGTGTAACTTGGATTATGACCGAAAATGTCATGGATGTTGGTTTGTTCAGTTGTACGGTTACGTGTTCCGCAAAAATGATTATAACGCTTAAACGAACACGAAAATGATCGAAATTGTTCAACGATTGACATTTTTGCATTCTCATCAATAAAATACAAGATTTTATTGAATAAAAAAATATTTGATTGATACACATTGTTTGTATCTTGAATACGAACCAACAGACTTTCGTAGTTTGACGAAAATAGTCACTGGACTTGTATAAGCGTGTTTTTGACATATCTCACCCTTCAAAACTTATATCTAAGCTATGTAAAGGGTATTTAGAGTATGTGTAGCTTATGTCCTTGTTACGGAGTGTACGTCGTCTTAAACTGATTGCGTTTGAGTGTCAGTTAACGAATTACTTCCACAAAAATTTTTGAGGGTTCGAAATCGTGCAAGAAATTGAAATTGTGCAAATGTCTTAGATAATTATACAAATTTCGGAAATAAAACACAGGGTTTCATAGAATACGAAATTGTTTGTAATTGTACAATGATTAAAAAGACACAAATATCACATTACATTAGTTAAGTTGGTTTTGAAAAGCCTTCCGACCTATAATTTTTCCTTGTATAAAGCCCTGGTTGTGGTTGTCAATGGGTTGGAGGCGATTATCAAGAAATTTCTTTCGGGTGGAAATCAAGACATTAACAAAGTGCACTGGGTGGCATAGAATAAGGTTGCTAGACCAAGAGATAAGGGTGGTTCGGGTTTACATAGACTCAAGGATATTAACAATGCTCTCTTGCTAAGATAGGTTTGGAGATTTAAAAAACAAGAGCAAAGTTTGTGGAAAAGAGTCATGGAAGTGGTTCATTTGGGTAAGAGGAGTTGGGATATTAAAGATCAGGTAAGAGCTCAACCGTTTCTATAAGTATTATTGAATAAATCTTCTATACAATAGAGATCCTATATATACAACAGGAGCTAGAAACAACTTACATTTAATCGACTAACTAACCTAAAAAAACTTACCAACTCACTAATACAAATATACTCTCATATTCCTATATGCACCCTCAAGCTAAACGGGGAGCATCCACGTGAAGCTTGGACCAAGACTATCGAAACAAACACCAGACAATCCTTTAGTCAAAAGATATGCAATCTGAAGAGTAGTCTAAACATACCGAACATGTAAAATACATGCCAAAACCATGTGACAAATAAAATGCTTGTCAATCTCCAAGTGTTTAGTGTGCTGATGAAACACTAGCTTGACTGCAAGATATGTAGCTCCAATATTGTCACACCAAAGAGACGATGGACAAGTCATTATAATATGTAACTCATGTAATATAGATGTAATCCATCGTAAATCAGCAGCTGTATGAGCAAGTGATTGGTACTCAGCCTTTGTACTCGACCTAGCAACCGTATGTTGTTTCTTGAAACTATAACTAATAAGGTTGGGCCCAAGAAAGACACAATAACCTGAGGTAGAATGTCGATCGTCGGACATCCAGCCCAGTCAGCATCGCTATAAGCATGTAATCAACACAAGTAGATCGACGTATACATAGCCCATGAGAAATGGTACCCTTAAGATACCGCAAAATACACTTGACAGCGACCCAGTGTTTGAAGGAATTGTGACACCTTACTAACCGCATAAGCAATCTCTAGTCGTGTCAATACAAGATACTGTAATGCACCAACAGTGTTCCGATACATAGTAGGGTTAGACAATGAATCACCAGTATGTCGAGAAAGTTGTCTACCGGAAGAGACATGAGTAGATAATGATCGACAATCGGCAAGACTAGTGCGGTATAGTAAATCAAGTAAGTAGCACTGCTGAGATAAGTGTAAAACATCCTCAGAAAATGTGGCCTAAATACCCAGAAAATATGATAATTGTCCCAAATCTTTGAGCACAAACTGAGAATCTAAGCACTCAATCAATCCAGTAACAAAATCAGAAGAGCTCCCAGTAATAATGATGTCATCAACATAGATGAAAGCCCTTGGCAACAAGCCAGGCTTTATAACGACTCACTTATCCATCAACATTATGTTTAATCCTGTAAACCCACTTACAACCAGCAATGTTGGCGTCAGTGGGAGCCTGAACTAGACGCCAAGTCTAGTTGGCATGAAGAGCCACAATCTCCGCACGCATCGCATCCCACCAAACTGAGTACTGATGAACCGTCGAAACGTGGAAGGCTCAGTGGTAGGGGTACTAGAGACGTGAAAAAGAACATGGTCAGGAAACTGACACGGCTATCGTGTATGATCACGAGATCGTGTAACCATCGGGTGAGTCAGAATAGGAGGATGAGATGATTAGGAGGGGAAGGAAGAAAAGAAAGTGAAGGAATATCGGGAGAGGAAATGATTGGAGAAGATGATGATGGAATAATATGAGGAGGTGAAGCGGAAGGCGAAGAAATTAAAGTCATAAGCGAAGGGAAGGAATAATAGGGGGAGGTGAAGCGAAAGGCAAAGAAATTAAAGTCGGAAGGGATAGAATCTGAAGAAGCTATGGAAGTAGTAGAACTCCCTGGATGTCAAAAATCGACACATGGAATTGAACATGACGAGAGGTATATCTACGAGACGTATGCGGATCAAAATAGAGATAACCCAGATGAGATGGAGCATAGCCAATAAAGATACAAGGAATAGACTTGGGTGAAAGTTCATCCGCTCGGGTATCACCTATAAACAGATAACACAAACACCCAAAGGAACGAAGAAAAGAGAATCTGGATGGAATCCAAATAGGACCTCATAAGGAGATGAATAATGAAGAACTGGTGATGGTAACCAGTTACTAAGGAAGGCAACAGTGGCATATGCATCATACCATAATTTCTTTGGTAAGCTAGGGTGAAACAATAAAGCTCGAGCTACCTCAGAAAGATGGTGGTTTTTCCGCTCAGCAACCCTGTTCTGTTGGGGAGTATAGGGACATGAAATGCGATCAGCAATGCTAGAATCTAAAAGAAAACAAGCCATAGAACCACGAATGAGCTTAGGAGCATCTTCACACTGAAGATGTTTGATGGTACATGAAAAGAGGTTCTCAATAAGCAGTTTGAAATGCCGAAAGCAATCCACTGCTTGAGAACGACAAGTCAAAGGATGCATCCATGTAAATCGACTAAAATCATCAATGAAAGTAATGAAATATTGGTATCCACCTCTAGACATAACAGGCGAGGCACCCCAAATGTCACAATGTATAATATGCAAAGGTAAAGTAGAATGGGATACAAATGATCTAAAAGGCAATCTAGTTAATTTTGAAACACTACAAGGAGTACAAATTGTGTGTTGGGTTTTGTTTGTTAGATGTAAAAGTGAACATTTAGACAAAACATCATTAGACGGATGGCTAATCGAGAATCCAAGTCTAACGAGACACAGAAGTGAAAGCAACAAGTGAATATTGTTGATGTGGACTACCATGTGTGATATGGAGAAGCTGCCCATCAAGAGTCTTAATAGACAGACCTACGTATGCGAAAAAACAACTATAGGATGATGAATCACTAAGTGCGTGATCAATAAAAGGTTCTTGGCTAAGCCAGGAACCATAAGAACATGCCTAAGCGTAAGAGTACGACTAGATAAATGAAGTAAAGCGGTACCAATATTAGAGATAGTAAGAGACATACCATTGCCAACAACAACTTTCTCAGAACCTGTGTGTGGAATAGAATAAAAAACATGAGAAGAGTCGACAGTCATGTGAGCTGTAGTTCCAAAGTCAGGAATACATGAATTCATATTCTCACAAATACCAGATAAGTCTACTGATAGGCCAAAATGTAGTGACGACTGCTGACTAACCCATGTGGCAAAATATGGAGGCCTAAAATCCCGATAAAGTAGCAATGTGAGGCCCAAAACCTAATGTGTGTAACATTCGTCGAAAAACGGTTTCAAAACCGCTTCGTTTATCAATCAAATAGTAAGTTATAAGTTTCGTTGCGTATTTATGGTTCATATTAATTTTAAATAATACATAATTAATAAATATATTAGAATTTAAAAACCATAATTTATAATTAATAATAAACAATGAATAAAAAATAAAATGGAGACGCCGGGTTTCGAACCCGGGTCACCCACAAACCCAAACACACAACACACCGCTCCGCCACACACTGCTTTTGTGATAAACACGGAAACAAATAAGACTTATAATAAAACCAAAAGTCAAATCTGCAATCAGCGCGCCCAGTACTCGCACTCACCGGAAAAACCGATGATTCCGCGATTTTGGCTATCCTCTTTGACTGGAATGCGTAAACTGATTCCGACATCAGTTATAACCGATGTCTAACCGTCAATTTCGGTCATAACCGCCGGAAAACCTTTGACCGCGAATCAAGACTCAAAATCAGACACAATTCATCCAGTTCTTCCCTATAAATACCCACTCAATCTTCTGGAAATCCTTTCGCTCAGAACCGCACACTTTTTCGAAGCTTTAATTCTTCCAGAGCACGTCGCCGGAGATTTTCATTTTCGCTGGAATCCTGCCGGAATCGCTAGTCAGAAAACCGTATTCATTCATCGGTCGGTATAACTGTCTAAACTTCTCTGCTATCTCTTAATTTATACTTTAATCGTTCAAACCAATAATCAAAACTGTTAAAACAGTTCATACAGCCGGAAATCGCAAAATCAGAGCCGACGAACACTGCCGGAAATCAGAAGAAAACGCTCCGTCTTGGTATACCATATCACTTAATCTCTTTTCCATTTCAAACAAGTATAAGTTATGATCGATTAACCAGAACAGTCAGATTTCACTGTTCTGTAATTTTTAAGCGAAGAAGACGAAGATGCAAACGTGTATTAGTATAATTAAAAACATAAATTAAACCGGGTTAGACACACAGTCTAGCGGTGGACTGTGTGCAAATATTACACGCACGTCCCGAGTTCGAATCGCACACGTTACCGACTTTCAGAAATAAAACCAATATTTTTAGAACCGAATCAGATCAAGTCACAGACTGCTTATAAAAGGAATATAATTCAGTAGATAAGCAGATTAGACACACAGCCCAACTGGTTGGGCTGTGCGCACTCGAACCAAAGGACCCGAGTTCGACTCCGGGTCTCTACAACCGGTTCGGCCATATAAATCATTTTTAATAAAAACCAAATAAGTTAAAGATTAATTAGAATATATATATAATTAAAACATAGAATATTTCGGGTTAGACACGTAGCTCAGTTGGTAGAGCTGCGTGCACGTATACGAGAGGTCCCGAGTTCGAGCCTCACTCAGCGCATAAAAAAAACACAGTCTGACCGGTCAAGACCCGGTCAACGGTCAACGGTCAAAAAGTCAACTTTTTTAATTATTATTTTTTATTTATTTAATTTGAAAATTATTTAAAAATACTTAAAAATAAGATTATTAAGGTTAGAAAATTTTCTTAAACTCACAAAAATAAATCTAAAAATCCCATTTAAGAGCACTAATTAAAAATATTAATCTCAACCAAAATTTATTTATTTATCGAATCATTTTGTTATTATCTAGGTTAGTTCTTCCCTCGTCGATTGAATCATAAATTCGTGCGCTTTCATCGTCATCAAAGAACGCACCCATTGTGAGTGAATCTCTATCAATTCCCCGTTTTAATCATGTTTTGGGGTGTATCATGTGTCGTATAATTCTTGTATTATATATATAAACAATTGTGCATTCATCATATCCGTGATCAAATGTGTATCAATTGTTGTGTGGATTATATGTAGATTGGATTTATCATTTTCAGTGCGCGCATTTCATTAGGCCCATCAGTTCCCCGTGGGAGACGGGTTGAGCATCAGGTGCCTTATTAGATCGGCTCCGTTTGATTGAGCCTTGATCTCACATACATCATCATTCATATCATATACTCATCCAAAGTGGTTTGTGTTTGTTTATTTATATATGTTTGCTCACATGTGATTATTGCACAAATTTTCCTTATTAAATAAAACAAGAAATTAATAATAATGTTTTATCAAGGTTCACTCGCCAACTTTTGTTGACCCAAAATATCCCCCGTTTTACACATGATACAGGTGATCCAGCTGAGGCAAGAAACACATAGGAAGGGCTAGAAGAATAAACCAGTTTAAGATTTGGAATAATAATTGTAACATCCGTCGAAAAACGGGTTTCCAAACCCGCTTCGTTTATTAATCAAATATCCAATTATAAAAATTTCATTTCGTATTTATGGTCAATACTAATTTTAAACAATACATATTTAATAAACATATTAGAATTTAAAAACTATAATTATTAAAAAAGTAAAAATAAGTGCTTAAAAAATAAAAATCAATCTGCCGGGTTTCGAACCCGGGTCACCCGGGTCACCAAACAACCATAACGCCACTCCGCCACACGTTGTCTTTTGTCAATATAATGAAACAATTAATACTTATAATAAAACACGAAATCAAATTCAGTAATCAACGCGCCCAATCCGCAGTCGCCGGAAATACCGACGATTTCGCTAAATTTCGACCGTTCCCTTTGACTGAACCCGTGAATTAACTTCGGCATCGGTTATAACCGATGTCTAATCCCCCAATTCAAGTCGTAACCGCCGGAGAAATATTGACCACGAATCAAGATCAAATTCGGACTCGATTCATTCTGTTTCTTCCTTATAAATACTCACCCAAGTCTTTGGTAATCTTTTCGCTCAAAATCGCACCATTTCTCGAAGTCTTAGCACTCGCCGGAGACATTCTTCTTTCGCCGGACTTTCACCGGAAAACCGATACTTACACCAAATCGGTAAATTTCTCGACTCTTTCGTTTTCAATCCGTTGTAAGACATATACTAACTTCAATCCTTCAACCAGAATCGGTTCCAGACGACGTTGCCGGCAATTCTGCCCTCGCTGGAAAATCTCTGGAAATTCCGAAATCACATTGTAAATCGGTACAATTATCTAAACCCCCTGATATCTCTTGTTTAGCCACTTAATTTCACAACTCATTGATCAAAACTGTTAATTGATCCGCTCAGACGGAATTCACAAATCAGAGCCGACGACCCTTGCCGAAGTTCTGAGAAAAACATCCTGTTTGGTACAATTCTGTTCTTTAATCTCATTATCTAATACTTTCCAACCAATTATAAGTTTCGATAATCGAATTAAACAAAAACAGTCGGGCATCTGGTTCTGTGTCTTTATAGATGAAGAAGACGAAGGCGATATGTGTATAAGTTTAATTAAAACTGAATATTATACCGGGTTAGACACACAGTCCAGTGGTGGACTGTGTGCAAATTTAATATCATGGTCCCGAGTTCGAGTACTAACACGCTGCCCGGTTCTTACAAATTTCCAACCATTTTTAATACTGATATATATTAAGGCGCAGATAGTATATAAATGTAATTAAAATCGCATATCATTCGGGTTAGTCACACAGCCCAGTTGGTCGGGTTGTGTGCAATACAAGGCTATGGACGCGGGTTCGAGTCCAGGCCCTCACACCGGTTCAATGATTTAAAAACCTTTTTAAATTAAATAGAATTCTGAATAATCTAAATAGTGTATAAGTATAATAAAATCAGAAATATTTCGGGTTAGACACGTAGCTCAGTTGGTAGAGCTGCGTGCACGCGAACGAGAGGTTCCGGGTTCGAACCTCACTCAGTGCACACTCAACCACAGTCCGATCGGTCAACGGTCCGGTCAACGGTCAACGGCCGGTCAACGGTCAACAAAAGTCAAAATTTTTATTTTTTTTATTTAATTATTTAATTTAAAAATCAATTAAAAATACTTAAAATTAATATTTTTAAAGTTAGAAAATGACCTTAAACTCACAAAAATAAATCTAAAAATCCTATTAAAATTGTTAATTAAAAGTATTAGTCTCAAATAAAATCCAATTATTTACCGAACCATTTCGTTATTATTTTAGGTTAGTTTTTCCTCGTCGATCAAATCCCAAAACTCGTGCGCATCCAACATCATCAAAAGAACGCACCCAATGTGAGTGAATCTCTACCAATTCCCCGTTTTAATCACATTTTTTGGGTGTATCATGTGTCGCTTAATTATTTATTATATTTAAACACTTGTGCATCCATCATATCCGTGACCAAATGTGTATTCAATATGTATCAATTGTTGTGTGGATTATGTCTAGATTAAAGTTATCATTTTCAGTACATGCATTACATTAGGCCCATCAGCTCCCCGTGGGAGACGGGTTGAGTACAGGTGCCTCATCAATCGGCTCCGTTTGATTGAGCCTTGATCTCACATACATCATCATACATTTCATACGATCGGCTCCGTTTGATTGAGCCTTGATCTCACAATACATTATCATTCATGTCATATACTCATTCAAGGTGGTTTGTGATTGTATGTTTATATATGTTTGCTCACATATGAATATTGCACAACTTTTCAATATTAAATACAACAAGAAATCAATAACAATGTTTTTAAACAAGGTTCACTCGCCAACTTTTTTTGACCCAAAATTACCCCCATTTTACACATGGTACAGGTGATTCAGTTAAGGCAAGAAACACATAAGAGGGCCTAGAAGAATAAATCAGTTTAAGCTTTGGATTGTTTTACTTAGTTTCATTTCCTTGTATTTGTATGTATTTGATTTGAACATTAAGTTGTAATTTGAATTTAATAAATATGAAACATTTTAGTAAACATCATGAGCTTTGGTGATAACCCAATTATGCCCCGACTCTTATTCCGCTGCGGGTCGGGGTGTGACAGATTGGTATCAGAGCCATGACTATAGGGATATAGGATAGGTTATTAGACCCTATACTATAGTTGATTAGAATTTTTAAATTGTTTATGTGTTACATACAAAATTCATGATGTTTATATGCTTTATGTTTATTGTTACATTCAATGTTATGCAAGCATGTTCATAAGTACATATTATTATACAATGCTCATCATGAATCATATCCTCATAACATATCATATCCATGAGAGCAGACACCACACAATTTCCATGATTTTTGCAACGAATTTTGTATTTTTTTTTTCAAATCACATCAAAGTGAGTTCTCATGACGGGCATGTAGTAACTGGAAGGGTACAAGTACCGGTAGTCGGAACGTCCTGTCTAGGCTTGGCATTCGTATAAATCCAAAATAAAGGACCAGTTTGCCTACCTGGGGACTAACGATGAGAGTACGAAGGACCTACTAGGCCAAAGCATGCTATACCAAACGTCGTGAGAGCTAACCCCACTTTGAGTTGTCATTGTGTCTACACCTGGACACCCTCCTACCATACATATCGCAATCATATTTCATGGTTTTCATTCGGGTGATGCGAGTGTTAAACCGCCAACACCAATGTGAATCCTACTAAGCCAATAGTTATGGGGGCCCACATGACTATACAGGCGATGGTATGGGGGACATTTGAGGCCCAAACATGAGCAAACCCAAGACATCCTATGGATGTCAAACATCCTATGGATGTAGTTGCATTATTGATGATTATGTTATTTTATTCTTTTAACGACATACGACACCTAAAAACTTCTTAAACTCACAATCTTCCTATGTATGTTCCAGTAGATGTTGGCTAGGCAACTACGTGGAGGTAGAAAGTCAGGAAGGTCAGACGAACGCTTGGCCACCCAAATTGCAAAACAAATGGCCGCGGTGCTTCCCTTGACATCGTAATTCAAGTCCAACAAGCTCTCACCGCGAATCCCATCAACCCTCCCAATCAAGAAGACCAGAACGTCGACAACCCTCCCTCCAAAAAGTGCTCCTACAAACACTTCAAGTCTTGCGATCCCCCAAAGTATGAAGGGACCGAGGGTGTCACTGCTCTCCTCCACTGGTTTGAGGAAATGGAGAACACCTTCCTCAATTGCGATTGTCCCGAGGATCGCAAGGTACGTTACGCAACCGGGAGACTGTTTGGGGTAGCCCTTACCTGGTGGAACACAGAAAAGGGTAAGAGAGGAGTCGAAGATGTATGGCCTTAACATGGGAAGAGTTAAGGGAAATAATGACAAGACGCTTCTGTCCAAGAAGCGAAATCAAGAAGTTGGAAGATGAATTCCATTCGTTAAAACAAAAGCAAGGAGATCATACTTCCTACAACAAAAGATTTCTCGAGCTAAATCAAATGATCCCCAACTTGTTCACCCCAGTGTACCGCTTGGTTGAACACTACATTCGAGGCCTCCCCTCGAAAATTCAAGACTCGGTTCTAAGCACTTCACCTGCAACACTTGAGGTCGCAATGGAACTAGCTACCGAACTTACCGAGAATCGCATCCGAAATGGTAAATTCAAGGAGGAGAAAAAGAAAGCCCACATTGAGGCCCAAACTTCAAACCATTCTGTCTCCTCTTCGAAGTTTGCTGGTAAGAGGAAGCGAAACAACAGGAACTTTGCTGTCACACAAACAAACCCCCCTATCACTGCTGCACCCATCACTCAAGTTGCCCCCTTAGCTGCACCATATAAAAAGCCATACTCCGGCCCATACCCAAAATGCAACCGTTGTCAATACCATCACCTTCCTGAACATCCCTGCCAACATTGCACCAGCTGTGGCCGTGCGGGTCACACCATCCAAACCTGTCGTACACTTCAGCGAATGAACCGCAATCAACCCTCAACCCAAACCCACCATCAGATAGTGGGTCAAGCCCAACAACCTACCCTCAACCCAAACCCACCATCAGATAGTGGGTCAAGCCCAACAACCTTTACTTCTACCACCTGCCCAACATGTAGCTCAATCCTACTACCAACCAACTACCCCATGATGCAACCTATGCGGGCTTGTTACAACTGTGGAGACCCGAACCACTTCAGGAACACCTGTCCACGCTTGGTGAACATCATCCATGCCCAAGCTCAAGCAAATCCGGTAAACCAAGCTAACCAAGCTCCTCCACCTGCTAGAGGAAGAGCTTTCAACATCAACGCCAACCAAGCTAGGGCTGACAACAATGTGGTTAACGGTACGTTTCTCATCAATGGTAGTTATGCATCCATGTTATTCGATACTGGCGCGGATAAGAGTTTTGTGTCCTTAGAATTTGAACCTATCCTCAACCAAACTCGTGACAACCTCATGGAATCTCTAACGGTGGAAGTTGCTGACGGAAAACCGGTCTCATAAACTCTATTATACAAATTGTACCCTCACTCTAAACGATCACGATTTTCCAGTTGACCTAATTCCTATGAAGTTGGGAAGTTTCGACATTATAATCGGTATGGACTGGCTCAGCCAACATCATGCTGAAGTAGTATGCTGCGAAAAGTTCATTCGCATTCCTCTTGCAGACGGTCAGACCCTACGAATCTTTGGAGAAACCCCTTCGAAAGGACTCAAATTGGTGTCCTGCCTTCAAGCCCGAAAATATCTCTGCAAGAACTATGTCGCATTCCTAACCCACGTCGTCAAGAAGGGAAACAAGGAAAAGAAACTCGAAGATATACCGGTAGTGAAAGAATTCCCACAAGTCTTTCCCGACGACATCTCAGGACTTCCTCCCATGAGAGAAGTCGAATTCCGCATTGATCTTATACCTGGCGCTACACCAGTCGCAAAATCTCCTTATAAGTTAGCCCCATCCGAAATGCAAGAGTTGGCCAGTCAACTGCAAGAGCTGACTGACAAAGGATTTATACGGCCTAGCTCATCGCCTTGGGGTGCACCTGTTCTTTTTGTGAAGAAGAAAGATGGAACGTTTCGCATGTGGATCGACTACAGAGAACTCAACAAGTTAACGGTCAAGAATCGCTACCCATTACCTCGCATCGATGACCTTCTAGACCAACTTCAAGGCGCCACCTGTTTTTCAAAAATCGACCTTCGTTCTGGATATCATCAACTCAGAGTACATGAAGAAGACGTCCCAAAGACCGCCTTCCGAACTCGATATGGTCATTATGAATTCATGGTCACGCCATTTGGTTTAACCAACGCCCCAGCAGTATTTATGGATTTAATGAATAGGGTATACAAACCCTACCTCGACCGCTTTCTCATAGTCTTCATCGACGACATCCTCATCTACTCAAAGTCTAAGTCTGATCATGAACGACACCTTCGACTCATCCTTACACTCTTAAGGACAGAAAAGCTGTACGCTAAGTTCTCAAAATGTGAATTCTGGTTAAGGGAAGTACAATTCCTTGGACACGTCGTCAATGACAAGGGAATTCATGTTGATCCCTCAAAAATCAAGGCAGTACAGGAATGGCAAGCGCCACGTACCCCTACCTAAGTAAGATCATTTCTTGGTTTGGCTGGTTACTATCGCCGCTTCATTGCCAATTTCTCCCGTATTGCTGTAACACTCACGGCTTTGACTCATAAAGGAAAACCCTTCATATGGGGACCTAAACAAGAAGAAGCCTTCCAAACCCTTAAGCAAAAGCTTTGTGACGCACCTATCCTCACACTTCCGGAAGGTTGCGATGACTTTGTAGTATATTGCGACGCGTCAGGGCAAGGACTAGGCTGTGTACTGATGCAAAGAGGAAAAGTGATAGCCTATGCTTCTAGGCAACTCAAAGTTCATGAGAAGAACTACAACACCCACGACCTAGAACTTGGAGCCGTTGTGTTCGCTCTCAAAATATGGAGACATTACCTCTACGGTACCAAGTGCGAAATATACACTGACCACAAGAGTCACCAACATATCTTTAACCAAAAGGAGTTGAATATGAGACAACGAAGATGGGTCGAACTTCTTAACGACTACGACTGTGAAATTCGGTATCATCCTGGCAAGGCAAACGTGGTGGCCGATGCGCTCAGTTGAAAAGGTTATGCGAACTCCATTCATCTTCTTTGTTCGCAAATCATAACCGACATCAAAGATCAAATCCGAGAATCCCAACATGTTTCTGTAACAGAAAATGACGTACGCGATGAGCTGTCTTGTGGAGCGGAACTTAAAATCGAAACCAAATCCGACGGTATTCTATACTATCTAAATCGCATATGGATTCCTGATCGCGACAACCTTCGTGATTTCCTCATGAATGAGGCGCACAAAACACGGTACTCTGTACACCCAGGAGCCGACAAGATGTATCAAGACCTTCGATACACCTACTAGTGGCCTGGCATGAAAAAGATATTGCTGTTTTTGTTTCCAAGTGCCTTACCTGTTCCAAAGTAAAAGCTGAACATCAAAGACCTTTGGGACTTCTAACCCAACCTGAAATACCTGTATGGAAGTGGGAAAACATAACCATGGACTTCATTACCGGGTTACCTCGCACCTCCAGTGGGTATGACACTATATGGTTAATCATTGATCGTCTTACAAAATCAGCTCACTTCATTCCGATTCGCGAGGACTTCAAGAATGAGAAGTTAGCTCGTATCTACATCAGCGAGATCGTAAGCCGTCATGGTGTACCTTTAAGCATCATTTCAGACCGTGATGGTCGTTTCACTTCACGAACATGGCAAGCTGTTCAAACCGCCTTGGGTACACGATTAGACCTCAGTACCGCTTTTCATCCTCAAACTGATGGACAATTTGAACGCACCATCCAAACTCTTGAAGACATGCTTCGAGCATGTGTCATAGACTTCAAAGGGAATTGGGACGCTCATCTACCATTAGTTGAATTTTCGTACAATAATAGTTATCACTCAAGTATCGGCATGGCTCCTTTCGAAGCTTTATACGGTCGTAAGTGCCGATCTCCAGTATGCTGGCATGAAATTGGGGAAGCTCAAATCACCGGTCCAGAATTAATTCAAGAAACAACAGACAAGATCCATCAAATTCGAAACAATCTTCTAGCGGCACAGAGTCGGCAAAAGAGTTATGCAGACAAACGACGAAAGCCCTTGGAATTTAACATTGGTGATCAAGTACTTCTAAAAGTATCACCGTGGAAGGGAGTAGTTCGTTTTGGCCAGAAGGGCAAGCTAGCACCACGCTACGTAGGACCTTTCAAGATACTCGAAAGAGTAGGACCTGTAGCATACAAGCTTGACCTACCAGAAGAACTCAACAGAATTCACCCCACATTCCACGTATCAAACTTAAAGAAGTGCCTCGCCGATGAAAACCTCCATATTCCCCTAGAAGATATTCAGATCGATGAATCTATGCACTTCATTGAAAGACCAGTAGAGATCATGGACTTCGGAGAAAAACGTTTAAGACGGAGTCGTATTCCAATTGTTAGGGTACGCTGGGAGTCGAAACGAGGACCTGAGTTTACTTGGGAACGTGAAGACTCAATGCGCGAAAAATACCCGCATCTTTTTCCTGTTACCACTACTACTTAAATTTCGAGACGAAATTTCTAAAAGTAGGGTATACTGTAACATCCGTCGAAAAACGGGTTTCCAAACCCGCTTCGTTTATTAATCAAATATCCAATTATAAAAATTTCATTTCGTATTTATGGTCAATATTAATTTTAAACAATACATATTTAATAAACATATTAGAATTTAAAAACTATAATTATTAAAAAGTAAAAATAAGTGCTTAAAAAATAAAAATCAATCTGCCGGGTTTCGAACCCGGGTCACCAAACAACCACAACACCACTCCGCCACACGCTGTCTTTTGTCAATATAATGAAACAATTAATACTTATAATAAAACACGAAATCAAATTCAGTAATCAACGCGCCCAATCCGCAGCCGCCAGAAATACCGACGATTTCGCTAAATTTCGACCGTTCCCTTTGACTGAACGCATGAATTAACTTCGGCATCAGTTATAACCGATGTCTAATCCCACAATTCAAGTCGTAACCGCCAGAGAAATATTGACCATGAATCAAGATCAAATTCGGATTCGATTCATTCTGTTTCTTCCTTATAAATACTCACCCAAGTCTCTGGTAATCTTTTCGCTCAAAATCGCACCATTTCTCGAAGTCTTAGCACTCGCCGGAGACATTCTTCTTTCGCCGGACTTTCACCGGAAAAACGAGACTTACACTAAATCGGTAAATTTCTCGACTCTTTCGTTTTCAATCCGTTGTTAGACATATAACAACTTCAATCCTTCAACCAGAATTGGTTCCAGACGACGTTGCCGGAAATTCTGCACTCGCCGGAAAATCTCTGGAAATTCCGAAATCACACTGTAAATCGGTACAATCATTTAAACCCCCCGATATCTCTTGTTTAGTCACTTAATTTCACAACTCATTGATCAAAACTGTTAATTGATCCGCTCAGACGGAAATTCACAAATCAGAGCCGAAGACCCTTGCCAGAGTTCTGAGAAAAACATCCTGTTTGGTACAATTCTGTTCTTTAATCTCATTATCTAATACTTTCCAACCAATTATAAGTTTCGATAATCGAATTAAACAAAAACAGTCGGGCATCTGGTTCTGTGTCTTTATAGATGAAGAAGACGAAGGCGATATGTGTATAAGTTTAATTAAAACTGAATATTATACCAGGTTAGACACACAGTCCAGTGGTGGACTGTGTGCAAATTTAATATCATGGTCCCAAGTTCGAGTCCTAACACGCTGAACGATTCTTACAAATTTCCAACCATTTTTAATACTGATATATATTAAGGCGCAGATAGTATATAGATGTAATTAAAATCGCATATCATTCGGGTTAGTCACACAAGCCCAGTTGGTCGGGTTGTGTGCAATACAAGGCTATGGACGCGGGTTCGAGTCCAGGCCCTCACACCGGTTCAATGATTTAAAAACCTTTTTAAATTAAATAGAATTCTGAATAATCTAAATAGTATATAAGTATAATTAAAATCAGAAATATTTCGGGTTAGACACGTAGCTCAGTTGGTAGAGCTGTGTGCACGCGAACGTGTGGTCCCGGGTTCGAACCTCACTCAGTGCACACTCAACCACAGTCCGACCGGTCAACGGTCAACGGCCGGTCAACTGTCAAAAAAAGTCAAAAATTATTTTTATTTATTTATTTATTTAATTTAAAAATCAATTAAAAATACTTAAAAATAATATTTTTAAAGTTAGAAAATGACCTTAAACTCACAAAAATAAATCTAAAAATCCTATTAAAATTGTTAATTAAAAGTATTAGTCTCAAATAAAATCCAATTATTTACCGAACCATTTCGTTATTATTTTAGGTTAGTTTTTCCTCGTCGATCAAATCTCAAAACTCGTGCGCATCCAACATCATCAAAAGAACGCACCCAATGTGAGTGAATCTCTACCAATTCCCCGTTTTAATCACATTTTTAGGGTGTATCATGTGTCGCTTAATTATTTATTATATTTAAACACTTGTGCATCCATCATATCCATGACCAAATGTGTATTCAATATGTATCAATTGTTGTGTGGATTATGTCTAGATTAAAGTTATCATTTTCAGTACATGCATTACATTAGGCCCATCAGCTCCCCGTGGGAGACGGGTTGAGTACAGGTGCCTCATCAATCGGCTCCGTTTGATTGAGCCTTGATCTCACATACATCATCATACATTTCATACGATCGGCTCCGTTTGATTGAGCCTTGATCTCACAATACATTATCATTCATGTCATATACTCATTCAAGGAGGTTTGTGATTGTATGTTTATATATGTTTGCTCACATATGAATATTGCACAACTTTTCAATATTAAATACAACAAGAGGGCCTAGAAGAATAAATCAGTTTAAGCTTTGGATTGTCTTACTTAGTTTCATTTCCTTGTATTTGTATGTATTTGATTTGAACATTAAGTTGTAATTTGAATTTAATAAATATGAAACATTTTAGTAAACATCATGAGCTTTGGTGATAACCCAATTATGCCCCGACTCTTATTCCGCTGCGGGTCGGGGTGTGACAGATTGGTATCAGAGCCATGACTATAGGGATATAGGATAGGTTATTAGACCCTATACTATAGTTGATTAGAATTTTTAAATTGTTTATGTGTTACATACAAAATTCATGATGTTTATATGCTTTATGTTTATTGTTACATTCAATGTTATGCAAGCATGTTCATAAGTACATATTATTATACAATGTCATCATGAATCATATCCTCATAACATATCATATCCATGAGAGCAGACACCACACAATTTCCATGATTTTTGCAACGAATTTTGTATTTTTTTTTTCAAATCACATCAAAGTGAGTTCTCATGACGGGCATGTAGTAACTGGAAGGGTACAAGTACCGGTAGTCGGAACGTCCTGTCTAGGCTTGGCATTCGTATAAATCCAAAATAAAGGACCAGTTTGCCTACCTGGGGACTAACGATGAGAGTACGAAGGACCTATTAGGCCAAAGCATGCTATACCAAATGTCGTGTGAGCTAACCCCACTTTGAGTTGTCATTGTGTCTACACCTGGACACCCTCCTACCATACATCTCGCAATCATATTTCATGGTTTTCATTCGGGTGATGCGAGTGTTAAACCGCCAACACCAATGTGAATCCTACTAAGCCAATAGTTATGGGGGCCCACATGACTATACAGGCGATGGTATGGGGGACATTGGAGGCCCAAACATGAGCAAACCCAAGACATCCTATGGATGTAGTTGCATTATTGATGATTATGTTATTTTATTACTTTTAACGACATATGACACCTAAAAACTTCTTAAACTCACAATCTTCCTATGTATGTTCCTGTAGATGTTGGCTAGGCAACTACGTGGAGGTAGAAAGTCAGGAAGGTCAGACGAACGCTTGGCCACCCAAATTGCAAAACAAATGGTCGCGGTGCTTCCTGACATCGTAATTCAAGTCCAACAAGCTCTCACCACGAATCCCATCAACCCTACCAATCAAGAAGACCAGAACGTCGACAACCCTCCCTCCAAAAAGTGCTCCTACAAACACTTCAAGTCTTACGATCCCCCAAAGTATGAAGGGACCGAGGGTGTCACTTCTCTCCTCCACTGGTTTGAGGAAATGGAGAACACCTTCCTCAATTGCGATTGTCCCGAGGATCGCAAGGTACGTTACGCAACCGGGAGACTGTTTGGGGTAGCCCTTACCCGGTGGAACACAGAAAAGGGTAAGAGAGGAGTCGAAGATGCTATGGCCTTAACATGGGAAGAGTTAAGGGAAATAATGACAAGACGCTTCTGTCCAAGAAGCGAAATCAAGAAATTGGAAGATGAATTCCATTCGTTAAAACAAAAGCAAGGAGATCATACTTCCTACAACAAAAGATTTCTCGAGCTAAATCAAATGATCCCCAACTTGTTCACTCCAGTGTACCGCTTGGTTGAACACTACATTCGAGGCCTCCCCTCGAAAATTCAAGACTCGGTTCTAAGCACTTCACCTGCAACACTTGAGGTCGCAATGGAACTAGCTACCGAACTTACCGAGAATCGCATCCGAAACGGTAAATTCAAGGAGGAGAAAAAGAAAGCCCCATTGAGGCCCAAACTTCAAACCATTCTGTCTCCTCTTCGAAGTTTGCTGGTAAGAGGAAGCGAAACAACAGGAACTTTGCTGTCACACAAACAAACCCCCTATCACTGCTGCACCCATCACTCAAGTTGCCCCCTCAGCTGCACCATATAAAAAGCCATACTCCGGCCCATACCCAAAATGCAACCGTTGTCAATACCATCACCTTCCTGAACATCCCTGCCAACATTGCACCAGCTGTGGCCGTGCGGGTCACACCATCCAAACCTATCGTACACTTCAGCGAATGAACCGCAATCAACCCTCAACCCAAACCCACCATCAGATAGTGGGTCAAGCCCAACAACCTTTACTCCTACCACCTGCCCAACATGTAGCTCAATCCTACTACCAACCAACTACCCCATGATGCAACCTATGCGGGCTTGTTACAACTGTGGAGACCCAAACCACTTCAGGAACACCTGTCCATGCTTGGTGAACATCATCCATGCCCAAGCTCAAGCAAATCCGGTAAACCAAGCTAACCAAGCTCCTCCACCTGCTAGAGGAAGAGCTTTCAACATCAACGCCAACCAAGCTAGGGCTGACAACAACGTGGTTAACGGTACGTTTCTCATCAATGGTAGTTATGCATCCATGTTATTCGATACTGGCGCGGATAAGAGTTTTGTGTCCTTAGAATTTGAACCTATCCTCAACCAAACTCGTGACAACCTCATGGAAGCTCTAACGATGGAAGTTGCTGACGGAAAACCGGTCTCATTAAACTCTATTATACTAAATTGTACCCTCACTCTAAACGATCACGATTTTCCAGTTGTCCTCATTCCTATGAAGTTGGGAAGTTTCGACATTATAATCGGTATGGACTGGCTCAGGCAACATCATGCTGAAGTAGTATGCTGCGAAAAGTTCATTCGCATTCCTCTTGCAGACGGTCAGACCCTACGAATCTTTGGAGAAACCCCTTCGAAAGGACTCAAATTGATGTCCTTCCTTCAAGCCCGAAAATATCTCTGCAAGAACTATGTCGCATTCCTAACTCACGTCGTCAAGAAGGGAAACAAGGAAAAGAAACTCGAAGATATACCGGTAGTGAAAGAATTCCCACAAGTCTTTCCCGACGACATCTCAGGACTTCCTCCCATGAGAGAAGTCGAATTCCGCATTGATCTTATACCTGGCGCTACACCAGTCGCAAAATCTCCTTATAGGTTAGCCCCATCCGAAATGCAAGAGCTGGCCAGTCAACTGCAAGAGCTGACTGACAAAGGAGCTGAAACCGGATGAAATACTGACAACTTTGACAAATATGAGTTTTTATACATATTTTTTAAACACATGAATTGGTTTGGCGAAATTATGATGTTTCGAGCGTCACAAAACGCATATGTGAATGAAAAACGTGACCGTAGAAATGCACCGACAATGAAACAGAAGCATCAGGCTCATGTATTACCTTAAAAACTGAAATATTATGATATATTTAGCTTGGTAATCGAATTCTAATATTTGCAGTCGCAATCGGATCGAAAAACGGATAAGAAACGGCAACCGAAACATTTTACAAAATTTTAACACAACCCGCGAACGAACGCGTCAAACAACTACTTCTGACATAATTTTCAGCACTTTGACCCTAAATAAACATATTACGACATTACATGACGCCTGAGTGCGAAAACGAGCTTTAGAAATGTAACTGGGCCACACAAAACACTAGAAACAGGCTAGTGGTCCTTGGGCCCAACCCACATAAAACCTAAGTATATAAGTTTCTCTTCCTGTTCATCTCATTAGCAAACTCTAGCCCCCATTCAAGACCCTTTCTCCTCTCACTAGCATCCGGCCACCAGAGTAGAATTCCAGCACCGTTTTTCAGTGAGCCTCACCCCTAACATATAGTAACACCCTCCTTGTCCCTTGTACCAACATAAAACATGCACCCATTGGCTAAAAATCATAGAGAGAGAGAACCGAGAGAGAGAGAGAGAGAGATCGGTAAGAGAGAAAGAGAAAGACCATAGAGAGAGAGAGAGACCGTAAAGTAAGACTGTAGAGAGGCGGCACCGGCCACCTCTCCACGATGGCGGCAGCGTCGGAACGATAGTGGTGGTGCTCGACGCAGTCACGACGGTGGTGGATGGTGTGGTTGCGTGGACTCGGTTCAAGCTCGGTTTAGTTCAGACGTCGGTTTGGTGTGTTTCAGTTCCGGCTTCGGGTGCGGGACAAAGCCGGTCAACCATCACTCTCGGTTCAGTCCCAGATCGGGTTCGGGTAAACAAGTCTACTTATTTCAGATTTCACCTCAAGTCAAATTTAGTCAAACTGGGTCAAAGTTTGGTCAACTGTAGTCAACAACAGTCAACGAATTTGGTTCGGGTTTAGATTTCGGGTTCGGTTTAGTTCATGTTCGGTACAGTTTCAGTTTAGTTCAAGCTCGGTTCGAGTTCTTGTCAACTAAGTCAACACGGGTCAAACCCGGTCAACTCAGTCAACATGGTCAACTGTGGTCAAAGTCAATCCACGGGTCGACACGAATTTCGCTAAAACATTTACGACGTGATTTTTGTTAGATTATTTATATAAATATTTGTTAACACGAAACCGAGCTTACACCGACCCGACTAGTGAAACGATAAGTTTTTTCGAGTAAACTATTAAATCTCACAGACTTATGCATTTCATACTACTATCAATTGTGTATACCAACTTAAAAACTGAACAAAGTTTCATTACATAATATATAAATGTATTAGACTTATGATGTGCGTAAAATGCAACATATAAATTACGTCAAACAAGGCATAAAATCAGCCTTTTTCGTTACTATGTAGGAAAAAAACATGTTTCTTTGTTTGCTTTTAAATTACAAAATCAAAAGAGCTTAAACGAATAAAAGAAATAAATTAACAGCAGAAACCAACACAAATATAAAGAAGAAGGATTGACACGACCTGCCAAACTCCCATCCACATCCAAAACACCAAAAATAACGAAGAAAGAAGCTCAGGCACGGGGTCGTGCCCACAAGGCATGGGGCCGTGCCCAGTCAAGATTCTCTATAGAAAAGGACATACAACAAAAGACAAGCAACACGGGGTCGTGCCAGCTCAACACGGGTCATGGTCAACTATAAGATTTGAAGAATCTGAGATAGTACAGTAAGTACACTGATCACAGGGCCGTGATCTGTCACCATGTGGCGTGTTAGTACAAGACCTGACATCTGCAGTTAATGAAGGGAGAGAAAATGAAGCCCATGGGGCCATGCCAGGTGGGCACGAGGCCGTGGTCGCCTTCTGTTTTCAGATATAAATAGAGGTGTTGGTTCATGAGAAAGACATCCCTTGGCAAACCACTTCTCTCACACTTGCCATCAGTCCACCACCACTGCAACACCAACACCCACCACTATCATCCATCTTTCATCTTTTAGAGTGTGTAGTAGTCTCGGGATCCAAGATTGATCGTAAGAGTTCTTGTCAAACAAAAGCATGCTTAGCTAAATCTCTTACATCACTTGGTGAAGGCAAATCTTTTATGTATTACTTTTGATTTCCAATCTTTGGTAACTTTTTATTTGGGTATGTATTAATGACTTTAATAACTAGTTTTTTATATTGAAAGTGAACTTTATTTAAACATTCTTCATATTTCGTTGATTCACTCATTCGTATCTTTACGGTCTATATATAGCATTAACTATTTGGAAGGGGGTTAGAAGGGTGTTTGGGTAAAGTTCTTGTCTTGTTCAGCGTATAGATCCTACGAGGACTTGGTTCAAGCTTATTAGGACTTCCCTTGAGGCAGATAGCATCAAATCGGGAGAAGTAAGAACGGCTTGAACCGCTTATAAATAAACTACTATTAAAACCTTACCCGTCCTTGTAGGACTGTATCCTTGTTGACACAGATCAATATGGCTGAGGGTGACGTCGTTTTCACAAGAGAGGCCTACGCCTTTTCGCATTAATAACTTATTTAATTATCTTTCAATATTCCGACCTTGTGGGACTGTATCTCTGATGACTCAGACCAATAGGTTGAGGGTAACGTCGCCTTCACAAGAGGGGCCTACTACTATAACTAAGATAATCTCTTAAAAAGCCCAAAGTGTGGAAACCATCAAAGTGTATATAAAAAAGAAATCGGAACCAAGTGATTCTTTCTTGCCTATTCGTTTTTATTTATTTATTTAGGTTCTTACATTTAGTTTTTATCTTTCAAAACTTTTATCAAAATTTGGTT
Source organism: Scalesia atractyloides (assembly GCA_947069175.1). Taxonomy (NCBI): domain Eukaryota; kingdom Viridiplantae; phylum Streptophyta; class Magnoliopsida; order Asterales; family Asteraceae; genus Scalesia; species Scalesia atractyloides. The sequence goes on from CAMTDV010000020.1 coordinate 48,514,901, forward strand.
CTATTAGACGTTAACGATAAGCCGGTATTAAAAGCTCTTATGGCCTTGGACGACCTCGGTATTTTACCATCACTATACTACGTCTACGATGGGTGCACTTGCCCTAACATGTGTAGAGTGGTAGTATTGTATCATGTTTTATAAATATAAAGCTTGATCCACGAGTAAAAAGTGCCTAAAATATAACAAAAATTATAACTACACACTCGACCACGTGAACTTACTCGCGACAAAGTACAAGGTTTTACGGATACGATAGATTATATATATTGTCTACATTGAATTGTTGCGTTTTGAAATAATTATCGACAACTTGTATTGTCGGGTTTTGTTCCGAAAACATAGGAAACTCTGCTCGATTTTGTTAATATATATATATATATATATTATAGTCGTAACACTAATGAAAACGTATCTGAACCCAAATGAAGTTTATATAATAAATATAAATGTACATTTATTTTGGATGGTTTATACATTTCACAAAAACGAGTTTATAACGTTTCGACAAAAGTGATTACAAGATAACGGAACATGGAAACTTATATCATATAAATATAATTTCTTACGGTTAATTCAAACGTCTATTATTCGACGATTATTTAAAATAAATATAATTAGTTATATTTATTTATAATGTTTACGATTCGAAAGCTTTATGAAATAAATATAATTATTTATATTTATTTCAAACGTCCAAACGTAATTTGACGCGTCACCGTACGATTTTCACATACCTTATTACCCAAATCATTTTGATAATAAACAAACGAGATTCGATTATAACAAGTGTGCAACTACATATAATTATATAATTATTTTTTGATAGTTATCCACGAGACACGATATTACTATTTCGACTACACGATGTTTATATACATATACATCTACACTTACATACGTGTGTGTGTCTATATATATATATATATATGACGAGGCATTACGACGAGCCATATTATTATCCGTCAATGTATGTGACGACTATCTGGGAAATGTGTGAATACATCATACGAGTTTACAACGTATTATTTTCATATAAATATTCATTAAATACACGTACGACCATTCAGGCAACTAACACGATTCTATAAAATATATTTATATAGATATATGTATATATTCTAAACCTCTTGGAAACTAAGTGTTTCCAAGACTTAGTATTCATCACCGATAACAAATGGAACTTAACAAGTATATCATATTCTTTTCTATCAAGTTAACATCTTCCTATCAAATCATTGGTTAACTATTCGGTAAAGCTCGGAGACACGTAATTAAGCTACATTTCATTAGAAACTTATAAGTTTATTCCTTGATAGGAATGTTATAGATTGCATGCTAGCGAGTTACATTTTGTAAACAACATTATGGATCATATTAAGCTAGCTTTGCATTGGATATCAAGGTGAGTTGATAACCCCCGCTTTTTGCGGTTTTACATTTTTATAAATGTTTTCGGGGTGGAAAGACATGCAAGTTTTGAAAAAGTAAACAAAATTTCGATGAACGAAAATTCATATTTATAAACCATGTTGCAAAACTCAAATGGTTTACGAAAGGTTTATGCTCAATATACCGGTTTTACAAAATACACGCGTATTTTTGAAACTTGCATGAGTTTCATGACTAGTCATAGGATTGTACTAGTTACAACGGGACTGGGTTGTCCTACATACAAATAAGGGGACTGGTTGGTCTTGCTTACATACTCAAATGGGCTAGGCCCATTCTCATTTGTGCGAGGCACAAAGGCTCCGTGAGTTCATGTCCGCCTTTTCTTTTAATCGTTTTCGGTTTTACAACTCTCGGGGGGAAATACATGTTTTGATGGTATGGTTTAGCTATGTAATGAAATATTAGATCATGTGCGAATCGGGTATCTCTTAAGTGCCATTAATCTTTTATAATACCACAGAACAAGAGTGGTAGATCTATTGGGTACGGGCAAGCCCCACACCACGTCATTGTGTCACACCCCGACTGGCAGCGGAAATAAAAGTCGGGGCATAATTTGTTTATCATCAAAGCTCATGATATTTACTAATATAAGTTTCATATTTATTATTTCAAATTTAAAGGAGAAATTACAATGAACATACAAGCACAATATGTTCTAAACACAACATTCATGAACTCTTTATTTTTCTTCTAAGGCAAATTCCTATGTGTTCCTTGCTTCAAGCTGTTCACCTGTATCATGTGTAAAAATGGTTTTTGGGTCAACAAAAGTGTGCGAGTGAATCTTATTTAAACATTTGAACGAATTAGTTATATTGGTTATTTAAATAAAAATGTGCATAAACCAAATATGAGGATACGCATATGTAAATCTAGTCACAAACCACATAATATCAATTAATGCACACACAAGCATATCAAATGATGAACAATGAGATCAAGGCTCAATCAAATGGAGCCGATCTAATGAGGCACCTGATGCCCAACTCGTATCCCACGAGGAACTAATGGGCCTAATGAATGATTGCACGCACTGACAAAAATGTAAACACACAATACAACAAATAACATTTTCATCACATGTTAGATCATATAATGGTAATAGCACAAGTGTTTGAATAAACAAAATATATGAAACGACACATGATACACCCCAAAACATGAATAAAAAGGGGAATTTGTAAGAATTCACTCACAGTGGGTGCGTTTCCTTGATCGAAGACGAATGCGCATGAGTTTGGGATTAAACCGACGAAGGAAAACTAACCTAAAATAATAATGCGATAATTCGGTAAATAAATAAATTCTAATAAAAATTAATATTTTTAATTTGAGCTTCTTATTAGATTTTTAGGTTATTGAAGTAATTGATACAAATTTTAAAAGTTTAAAACCTTATTTTGAGGTATTTTTAATTAATTTTTAAAGGAAATAAAAAGGATTTTAATTTAAAAAAATTACCCTTTTTCTAAGGGTTGACTGGTCAACGGCTGGTTCAACCGGTTTTATTATTGGCATCGTGTGTGGTTCGAACTTGCGACCTCCCGTATACGTGCACGCAGCTCTACCAACTGAGCTACGTGTCTAACCCGAAATTATCTTGATTTTAATTAATTTTATATACTAACTAGACCAATCTATATTTTAGTTTTAATTTAAAAAGACTTTATATATTTGCAAAACCGGTCACTGAGCCGGTTCGAACTCGCGCCCCCACAGTACGCTGTACACAGCCCTACCAACTAGGCTGTGTGGCTAACCCGGAAAAACTAGGATTTATATTAGCTTTGTACACTAACTGAGGTTTAGTATATATAATTTTTAAAAACATTTGGAACAAAGTAAGAACCTGCCCGCGTATGTAAGGATCGATCCCGAGCAACTGTGTTTGTGTTGCATACAGCCCACCACTGGACTGTGTGTCTAACCCGTTTAAAACAACAATTTTAATTATACAAAAACACTTGAACAAACTTCATCTTCTTCAAGAGTTATAATTCAGAACATCAAAATTGATATGTGCTTAATTTGAAACACTGATTTTAAGTTTGATACAGATACTTAGAAGGTTTTGAAAGAAAGGTTAAAAAGATTATACGAAACGCACTCGACCTTAATTCCGATGAAATTCTGGCGGTGACTGTAACTTCCGGCGAGAGTGATCTTGAACAGAGACAAATTTTGAATGTTTTGGAGTGGAGGTTTGAATGAGTGAGTGAGTTTCTTGAGTGGTGATTCAGTGGTATTTATAGGATACCCATTCAATTAAGTTTTTTTCGGTTTCAAGACCCAATCATGGGTTAATGATTTGAATTCATTCTGGCCGGTTATGATTTAAAGATGGTAACTGATGTCTGATTACCGTTTTTCTTCGATCAATCTTTAAGGGAAAACATAATTGGCAACATTACTCAATTCTGGGCGGTTACAGTCTCGGAATTTTGATTATGGCCGATCAGCTTGTGGGTTTCATCTTAGATCTAATTTGTTTTCAAGTTTAAACATATAAGTGCGTGTGGTGCAGTGGTGTGATTTGTGTGTGTGGTTGATGGGGGTATCCGGTTCGAACCCCGGCTACTTCTTTATTTTTTTATTTCTTTTTGTTATAAAAAGGTTTATTTTTTTTCCTTTATTGATTGTTATTTTAATTAGGGCATTTAATTATTAATCTTGAGTATTAATTTAATTAATACTAATAATTACGTAACGAACTATAGAATACACGCTTGAATTTCAACGGAGCGGGTTTTGGAATCCGTTTTACACAAATGTTACACCTTGTGTGGCCACATGTAGGGTGCTTTTGTTGTCCCTACCGGGTGGACCGGTATTAAATCCTCTAGGGTTGAGTGCTTCCTATGTCGTCACAAAGGTTAATGCCCTTGCAAAACATTAATGATCATCCAGTTCATTGACGCTTTACACACAACATTTATATAACAAACTACGAACGTGATGCAGACGTTGACAGTTATACAAGTTTTACAAGTACAAAGTTTTCAGTTAAACATGCCAAGGAAAATGGTTTTATTACGTTTTCTGAACATCATTAAAACGGTTATCAAAAAGATTTATTTTAAATCTTTTTCACACAACTATGAATGCACCAACTTATGTTGATTTTTCGCATGTTTTTTCTCAGGTTACAAATTTCAAATTATGGCATGGTTGGAATAGGAGAACCCATGGGGATTTGAATATTTAGCGGACGTTCACTTGTCTAGAAGTCTTAGCATTAAATACTTCCGCTGTGCAATGAAGATATCAATTAGATCACACCAACTCTAATTTTGAAGGGCGTGACATGAATATCACTCCTAGTTGATTGAGAAGCAAAACTAGAAGCTGTTGCCATAATACAAATGCAACAAAGTAGCATATCGAAAGAAAAAGGTTCACCTGAGTTCTACCAACTTGCCAGAAAAGTCATCAGAAAAGAGAAATTGTTACAGTTGATAGAAGAGGAAGATGAATAATAGAAAATCAAACAGATGAGAGGAAGATTGAATAGATCTAGAAGAATCATGTTACCGGAGACCTGCCGGAAATGTCGCCAGAGATTGGTTGTGGCTTTGATAACATAAAGATCAGGTAAAGCTCAACCGTTTCTATAAGTATTATTGAATAAATCTTTTGTACAATAGAGCTCCTATATATACAAGTAGGAGATAGAAACAACTAACATCTAACCGACTAACTACCATAACAAACTAACCAACTCACTAATACACATATACTCTCATACTCTAATAGATATGCTTCGTTGTAATAATTCCTTTTCAGGAGTATGGAATAAGATCGTTCAAGTAGAAATACAAATTGATATTGGCGATGTTAAAAATGCTTAACTACATGAAAGGAGTTATAGGTATTAGATTAAATATAAGGTTTTTGGCGGACCCTTGCTTGAGCAATATCCACCTCAAGGAGTAGATGCCAAATCTTTTTCGGTTGGAACAAAAAAAATGTTGTTTTCTGGCATAATGTGTGGACAGAAGATATAGTACAGTTGCGTGGATTTGGAGGTAGAAATCTCCTACATCTAAGATGGAAGAAGTGCTGGAATGGAACAACCTACAAAGCATGCTTAATCCAGTTGTGTTTTCTGAGAAAAAAGACGAGTTGGTGTGGCAGGAGGCTAGTGACTTTGGATTTTTGGTCAAAGTTGTTAAAGAAAGTGTGCAAGCGAGGATTGACTCGAGTTCGTAGTTTGTTTTGGAGTGGTTTCGTTGGGTTTCGATTAATTGTAACCTTCTAGCTTGTAGAGCGGAAATAGACCGTGTTCCAACAGTTGAAGCTCTTTAAAGAAAAAAAAAACATCTGTATATCCTCAGATGGTTGCGCCTTATGCGGTAACGCTCTAGAAATATCAGATCATCTTTTCATGGGATGTTCTTTGGCCTCAATGGTTTGGCATATGGTTAGTTCCTGGTGCAACATTCCGAGTCTTTGTGCTTTTTGGTTAAAGAATTGGTCAGAAGTCATTCTCGTGGTCTAAATAGTGTAAATTTGATTTCTTGTTATAGTGATGTAGTGTGTTGTCTGTTGTTCTTGTTATAGTGATGTAGTGTGTTGTCTGTTGTTTTTGCCATCTCGCTTTTTGTCGAGGGGATCGTGTGAATGAAGTTAACTTTCGAAAAAAAAAACAAAAATCATGTAAAGTTTGTCATATTTATAAATGTCTAGAAACTAGCGGGTTACACCGACGCTCCGCGGTGGGACAACATGATTTTTAATAAGTTTTAAACGGAAACCTAGACGCAGTGAAAAAATAACGTTAATGGTGGGAATCTAGTCGATATTTGTTCGTTTCATTATGGTACCGATTTGGTACCAACACTCTATATAACAAACGAAAAAGAAAAGTTAAAATATAAAGTCGCGATAAGTTCAAAAGGATGTTGACGCATGATTTACATCAATTGAAAATCATCGTAAGCGAATACCAGTAATGGTTCTAATAGTACCAACACCGGTACTGATGTTTTTCAATAGGTACAAAAAAATACATATCGTGTATTTAGTTTTTGTAAAAAAGACAAACGAAAGTTATAACATAAAATAAAATTGTTAGGTTAAAGGCGTATACTATCTATAGTGCAAGGGGTGGGTTTGAAACTGAAAAAAGAATAAAAAAGTTAAACCATAAACGTATAAGCTAAACTATTTCCTGTTAACAAAAGTTGTTAATTGTTATATAGTAAATGCTTAAAAATTGAAACTGTTAATAACAAAAATCCCTAAGTTTGTTCTGTAGGCGCACATAGGGGCAGACGATGAATTTTGTGCTCGATCGGAATTTTGCGAGGAATACCCACAAGATAGTGTTGGGTAGTTTTGGTTCTAGGTGTGAAGATATGAGAAACCACGAATCTCATACACTCAGAGAGAAAAAATGAGGTTGAGGAGGGAGGTTATCGCTAAGAAAAAAATAGAGGAGTGAGTGGTTAGAGGGAGAAAATGGTATTGAACTTTTTTGGCACAGATATTATAAATTTTTGTCTCCATTTGTTACGTATATATCTTGATCGAGATACAACTAATAATAATATATAAGAAAAAAACAACCTATCTAATATACAATAATATATCTACGTAGGATAATATATACATAGCTATATAATAATATATAATTAATATATATCTTAAATTTGTATGAATACTTTCATGGAACGAAGTTCTTTATTTTTAATTCATGGATGGAGATTTAACGGGTTCTTATAAACACATGAAATTTTAAAATATTTTGTGGAATAAATAAAAAAATTGTAAATACAAATAAAAAAGTATAGATATGTTATTTAATGTAGTGTTATAATATTGTCCTGTGATTTGAGAATCACAGATAACAAAATTCGGTGATTGGAGGTGGTTAAAGAGAAAAGAGGGGATGGCCCTCTTATTTGGAAGATATAAAGTTTTCTTATTTATTGTGAATTGATATATATGTACTCATCGAGTTACTGATTGAATTCAACGCACTAGGACCTCAACTTATGATTTTCTTAAAAATATCCGTCCGGCCAGTTTACTAAGTATGTTATCATATTTAGGGATAAGTTTGTTAAATAGTAACCAACTTTCATAAGTGTTTTAATTAAGTCACTCATAATTATTTTTGTTCCAATTAGGTCACTAAAGTTTACTTTGATGTTTCAATCCTAGATATTTTACCTAAATAGAAGGTCATTCATCCTTAATGACATTTATTTAATTAAGTTTCATTTTTTAAATATGTTGACATACCTTATAATTGCAACAAAAATTTAAAAACTACAAAAAAAACTATTTATTTATGTATTGGTATATTATTATTATAACAAATAATAATATTAATATAAGCTAATGTGGATTAAAAATTAATTATATATTATATAATTATACAACAGAAAACTTATACGCAACCCTCTTCCCTGCTACTTTCCTTAGTAGATGTCAGTGACGGATAATCAAAGTTCCGAATTGATGACAACAAATGATATATTAATACTTTTCTTTGCTAAAGCACAAATAAAACCTATGATATTTTCATGAGGACATTAGTTTACATTCTTCATATTGATAAGAAACCTACTTTAAGAATTCTCACATTTTTTTTTACTTCTAAAACTTGCAGACTAATCGCTCCATCAATGTGGATGAATGGTAGGGTCAATGATGTAGGGTTTTTTATTTGGATATGGAACATCAATCGATGATCATCAGTGATCTAGATGTTGTTTTGATTTGATTATTTGATCTATTTTGTTAATTAATTATTTTAGCATGTTTATAAAAGTTGAATAAATATATAAATGTCACATAGAATAGTTTACCTGCTATTCAGGTAAATTATATAAGATTAGAACATAAAATAAACTTTAATGATTTAATTGGAACAATTTTTTTAATAGTGACCTGATTAGAACACTCATAAAACTTAATTACTATTTTGTGAAATATTCCTCATATTTAATAAGTTTTAACTGATTCTTTGAATCAATAATTGTATTTATATATATTTTTATTAACAACGATGAACAATTCTCATGTTCAATAGTCATCAAAGTCACGATATCATATTCATTAAAACTACTTTGTGTAAGAGTTAGGTGTCATAAGTTTTAATTATTCACATTTCTATACTATAAATTAACAATATTTATATGTTTTATTTTGTTGTATCCTATGCTTTGGGTATATTTCAGAAATGATTTTAATATTTTTCACTTTTAACCTAAAATATCCCATTTTTGTAATTTAATCTCTTTGGTTTTTTCTTTACTTTTAACGCAAATATTTTAATCTTTTACAATTTAACTCCAGCAACTTTAGCCGCCATAGTTTTCATCTTTTACGAGTTTTTTGTTTTACGATTCGTTCAAAATTTTGTGAGTTAACTCGCCGCAACATGCGTGTGGGGTTCAAAGTTTTTTCGTCCATTTTTTTCCGTTTGAGAAGTTTGTCGCAACACGCGGGTCCTAGATCGAATTTGGTATTTTTCTATGTTTTACGTTTCAGCCTAAATTTTTCGTATTAACACGTCGCAATGGATATGCGTGGTTCAACGATTTTATATCTATTTTTCATCAACGCAAGGGTCTTAATACTAGTATATAAATAATTCTGAAGTTACAAAGTGAATTCATTTCGGGCTCTTATTATTTTGATTATAGCGGTCATCTTTGTTGCTTTTAATTTCTCTTTTCTTGTCACACGTTTCTTGTTTGTATCTACAATCATCTTCATGAAGTATTTTGGTACCCAAAATCTTGTGGGCTCATGAAAGTTAGTGGAGATTCAGCTTAACAAAAGTTGATTTCCAATTATACGTTGCTTTCTTTATTGGTGACAACCAAGCGTGTGTCACGAATATTATTATTTATGTAATCACAAATTTTTTTTGGAGACATCTCATATGTCCCAAGTTTTTCTTTACTAACCGGTGATCTTATTTTAAGATGTGAGATTGATTTGATAAGATACAAATTTGTACCACATACTTCTCACTGTTATATGCTATCGTCATTTCTACTTTTGACAAACACTGTGGCGTTTAGAATACTAGTTGGGGTTTCACTTATGTCCATTTCAAAACCATGTCCTTTTGGGGCTTTGATAACTTTTGACTAATTAAAATATAATTTAATGTTTAGTACTAATTTGACATCTTGTATGTTTTAATAACATATTAACATGCCATATAATATTTTAATATCACATTTTGAATTAAAATGTATTTTTTTTGTCTTTTCATTTAGTCTTACTTGATGAACAATTTGAACATAGTTGTATTTTAGAATAATTTCGGTTGGTTAATATGAAATGATTTTTCACTTTTTATCCTAGAGGGATTTACATAACTCGTTAAGATCTTTCACAAACTTATGGCTTGCATTGACGATCAAGAGAATTTGAGTTTACCTAGTTATTTTGAGAAAGGCATGAAACATGATATTTCTTCATTCTTGATTTCCCCTGACATCTAGACATTGATCTATCTTATGAAGATCAACAAATCCTCATTTCTAGCCCTGATGAATTGACAATCCACATATTTGCTTCCTTTGAGGACTACTGAATGATTTTGATGGTCACATATAATTCAAGAGAGTTTCAATGATAATGGTTGCATTGTTTTAATTGTATAAAATGTTGTACATGATTAGGTTAAGAAAGAGGGTATTCATACCCATTACAAAGGTACATATTCTATTCTCAACTTACTTTGTTTACACAAATGGCTTGGTATTTTCCCGCAAGCGACCTGTAGCTTCGAATGTAAAAACACAAATCTATGAGTTGGAAGCGGTTTTGTAAAGTTGCCAGTGATCTGTCTAATCTGAATAAAAATTATACTTGTATCTTTCCTTGAGCAACCTTTTCTCTTTCAAAGTGAAAAGAAACCTCCACATGTTTTGTTCGGGCATGGAACACTGGATTTGCAAAAAGATTGATTGCATTAACATTGCCACACTAGAGAGTAGTAGTGGATTTTGTGTCTACTCCAAGTTCTTTTAGAAAAGCTTTCAACCACGTCAATTTATCAATGTTGTCGGCTAAGGCATTGTATTTTGTCTTCGTGGAAAACTCAAAGATAGTATCTTGTTTTCATGTGGTCCAAGATATGATATTGGAACCCATATAGGTAGCAAATGCTCGATGGATCGACGGTCACCTAGATACCCAGCCCAGACGACATCAGAAAATACACAAAGTGTAGAGGATCTCTACCAATGGGTATCAATGTAAGCGTGAAGTTAGGGGCCAAAGTTGTGACAAATGAGTAATCCATGGTCAAGTGTGCCATTTAGTACGAAGAATACGTTTGGTAGCAAACTAGTGATTTTCTAACGAAGCGTACATGTACTACCATACTTTGATAACAACAAAGGTAACATCCGTTTGTGAGAGAGGGTGACATATCGAAGAGCACCAACATACTGATGATATTTAGAAGTGTAATATCCTGCCCCTTGTACCATCAATATTGTCCGCTTTACCCCGATGGTTTCCATCTAGGTACTCACGGATTTGTTTTTGGTTGCCCAGGTGGAGACTTCCCAGGATCCTGATACTAATCCCACCAGAGCACATTTAACTGTGGAGCTCCACAACCAACTAAGCTCAAAATGCATTGGTGATTTAAGAGGTAGGACATTCCTTACGAACCAAGAATCTCTCCTGACCACGACCGCTATGGGATTTACCTAGGGTGTTACAATGGTCAATGTTAATCTTTTCGGTATCGTTACAAGTAGGGTCAGAGGTAAAGAGATTGCCTCCAAAACATAAAACCTAGGATGTGCTCATAGAAGAGGAGGCATATATACAAACATAAAAACTAGCTCTTTGGAGCTCAAAGATGTATTTCTTTTAAGATAGAAGTATATCACATCATTGTGGGTAAATTTCAATGCCTAGAAAGTAGTCAACAATTCCAAGATCCTTGGGGCAAAGTTATTGCCACGTTGATGTATAACTCTGTCAACTACCATGGATTATATGGAGTACAAGGTTTCGGCTTTCGATGAAGGTGGGAAGGATGAGGACGAGGTGGGGAAGGAGAAGGTTGAGAGTTAGAGGAAGAGAGGGAATTGTGGGTTAGCGGAGTTTGTGGTTATTATGGAGGAGATTGTGGATAAGATGGTGTATGGCATGGTGGATTAGGAATTAATGTGGAATGGCGGGGTCGTGAATTCAGAAAAATATGTGCAAGTGTTGGATGGAGGGCTTAGAGGAGTAGATTAAATAAAAGTTTGAAAGGAAAGTTTTCCTTAAAGATGAAAACATGTTGAGAAATAGAACTGCTAAATGTTATTGGATCTAGATATCAATAGCCATGATGTGTGGGACTGTATTCAAGAAAGATGCAAGGTGTAGAGCAAAACTCCATCTTGTGATCGTTGTGTAGTCGAATATGGGGAAAAGATTGTCAACCGAAGACACGAAGAAAATAATAGTTGGGATCTTTATGGAATAGATGTTTAAATGGAGATATGTTGGAGGATATTCGAGAAGGCATGCAGCCAATTAGGTAGACAATGGTGTGAAAAGCAAAGTGCCATAAACATTTAGGAACAGAAGAATGAGCAATAAGGGTTAAGCCGGTTTCAACTACATGGCGATGATGGTGTTTAATGTGTTCACTCTTGTGAGGATAAAGTGATATGTGAATGATTCCAAGGGAGGTAAAAAAGCTCGTCAAATGTCAAAATTCGCCTCTTTAATCAATTTGGGCAACTTTAATTAGTGTTAGTTAGCGTTCAACTATATGAATAAAGTTTGTGAATGTTTTGTAAACATCATATTTTTGTGTCAATAGAAAAATTCACATATCATGGAAAAGTGATCAACACAAATGATAAAATAATGTCCATCATAGGAGAAACCACGCATGGGCCCCTAAACATCACAACAAAATAAGTCAAAGAAACTTCAAATGCAAAAAACTAGGCTTTAATAAATGTTAATTTGTAGATTCGCCCAAAGGATAAGCAATACATGATACAAATTGCGAGTTAGAGAACAATTGAAAAACATAAAGTTATAAAGATGATGATGTAGATGATTGATGTGTATCAATTATACATATTTTTAGTGCCTAACTACACCTAATTCCAAGTACTTTTATGAGTTTATAGTTGAAAATACCTAAATCATTTCTATTTGATAAATGCAGGTTTCTAAGGTCTTTCGATAAAAGAAGGGAAAAACAACCATAAACGAGGAAAAAATCCAAGATTTCAAGGAAAGCAGGAAAGTGCCAGATAGGCGCAACCGTGCCAGGCAATGGGAATGGTCATGCACAACACCCAGGAGCACAAAGTCAACAAGTAAACCCAAAAATTGTCAACAAAAGTCCATGGCTTGCAAAGGCACGGTCATGCACACCTTGGCATGCCCATGCTTAACTATAGACAAATAATGGAAGCTTCGAGATCCGACAATAATGAAACTTGTTCAAGCCCTATCGGGCTACCTATCCATGCACAACCGTGCATCCCTCGTCATGTCCATTCTCATAATAGAAATGTCAACCATAATGTACTGGGAAAGGACCGGAAGGACAACCAATTGTCGAGGCAAAGGACTAGGCACGTTCGTGCTCACCTGCACATGACCAACCTATAAATAGTGGCCCTTGACTGCCCATTTTTACCATCCCGTTTCACTCATTCCTCTTTCACTTTTCACACACATACTCTCTGATTTTGAGAGTGGATAACTCCAAGAAAACACATGTAATAACTTAGTTTGAGGAGAGAGAGAGGAGAGAGAGAGAGAGAGAGAACTTGTAATTTCCAATCTTCACTTAGTTGTTTGATCATACTAGAACTATCATGATCCTTTCCATGATCATTGCTTGTGGACAACTTACTATGGCCATTACTGACTAAACCCTTTGTGTTGCTTGGGTTGTAGATGAAACTTTGTATGAATTAAAAGTTATTAAGTTAACCCACCTTATTGTGCTAAGAGCCATTAAATTAACTAGACCAATACAAAACCATCATCAAGTTTTTGGCACCGTTGCCGGGGATATGACAATTTTAGAGAAAGACTTTAAACTACTAACAAGTTTATTTTTCATCTTTTGTATTTATCTTTTTGTTGTAGGTATAGATCCCCAAAGTCCACAATATATGGAGATGGAATTTTTTGATTGTGATCGGTATTATGCACAAGACTGGTGTGAGTTTGTGGAGGTCCATATCTCATTGATGAGTAGGACCTTGTGGATAATGATGAAATGTTCTAATCTCCGCCCTTTGATGGGCCACTTGAGCCACCACCACCCATACCTTCACCTTTCCCTCACAACCCTCATAAAGAACTCTACCATATCGAAAACTCATCACCATATATTCTACCACAACGTTTTCTTATTTACCACCCACCTTTGACGAGTCCTTTCCCAACCCATTACCATACATACCAGTAGCACCTGCTTCAGTTTTCTCTTATCCACCATATCTACCATCATTACCTAGCCCACCTTCAACTCTTGAACCCGATTTTTGGAGCCCGGCCAAATTATTACACCATATAGAAGAAAAAATTTCAAATAAGACGTATGTATATGGCCGAGACCCACATCGAACCCAAAAATTCACACCCTCAAGAAGAAAGACAACCAAAAAAGGGTTGTGTGCAAAGACACACAAGATAGCATGGAAGAAAATCTTAAGCCTTGTGTGCAAAGAAAAAGATGGGTTAATTCAATGATGCAAGAAGCGGTAAAGGAAGAAGTTAATAAATTATTAGGCGTTGTTCTAACTTATCTGATTTCGGATTCTACATGGGTTAGCCTGGTTCAAGTTGTTCCAAAAAGGGTGGCATGACGGTAATTACAAACTCCAAAATGAATTAATCCCAACAAGGACGGTGACAAGGTGGAGAGTTTGTATCATCTATAAAAAGTTGAATGATGCAATAAGTAAATATCATTTTCTTTTTCTCTTTATTGATCAAATGTCGAAACATGTACTATTGCTTTCTTGAGGCTCTTTCGGGTTACTTTGAAATCCCTATAACTCCTGAATACATAATGGTTATTGCTGATTAGTTCCTACATGAGCATATTTTTCTGGTCCAAGAAATAGTTGATCACCAATGGTTTGTGGATTAAGTAAATTACTTAGCAAGTGGGTTGTTGGTAAAAGGGAAGTCTCACCGAGAAAGAAGAAAATTATTCTCCGACTAATTTTTTTGCGAAGACCCCTGCTTGTTTTGAATTTGTCAAGATCGATTGATTCGAAGATGTTTATATGGCAAAAAGCATACAATATCTTGGTCCAAAGCCATGAAGGACCCACATGGGGGGGGATCATGGACCAAATAACACCGCAATAAAAGTCTTAGAAACATGATTCTTTTGGCCAACTATATTCAAGGATGCTCAAACCAAAGGGGAGGTAACATATCATCCCAAAATGAAATTCCTCAAACAAACATTCAAGTTTGTGAAGTCTTTGATATTTAGGGCATTGATTTTGTTGTGTAGATCCATTAATCGGATCTCGAACAAGGTGATTTCTTATTTTGGATGGTGTAACGAGTGTGGAATCCAAGCTACACAATAAACTGAGTGAGAGAACGTAATGAATAACAAAGATATAATGTTTAACGGTTAATGTATTCAACCGGACAAAGTTTTGGTATGAAATACAAACATATAAGAACTTCGATACTCTCTCTCTAGCTTACACAAGCTCTATCTATTACAAATGACGGTTAACAATATTTATACAACATAAGGACATGGTTAATCGACAATGGAGTATCCCAAACGATAGTGACACTGTCGTTTGTGTTTGTAGTAATCGACAATGACACTAGCATGTTTCTGAACGACAGTGGTCTTGTTCTTTCATATTGTTCTTCAAACTAAGGTGTGTATGGGCTTCATATTTGTCGAGTGATGATTGCATGATATTATGGACTTCAAAAGATTGTATATATACTACAATAACATTCCTTAAATTATAGTCCATTCAACTCTACACTTCATGTCCATGTCGATTAACACAACGATGTCATTTGGATCTTTTTATCTGAGTCGAACGACGGAGGAATGTTGTCAACTTCGATCGCGAATCGAACGGTCTCGACCTTCACTAGCGACATCCACATAAGTGCATCAACAAACTTCCCCTTAGATGTTGCTTGTGATTGTTCATTCGTTACACTATCCGATCTTTAAGATGTTGATGAGTGGTCACTGCAAGATGATCTTCTTCATCCAATGATTACATGCATGTCATGTTGTCACTCCCATAGTTTATCTTCATACACGCTCTCTTACCCTTTAGCTTGCTTGGGTGCCACATCTACACACACCAAAGCTAAACGTATAATGAGAACAAAAGATAGGATTTTAATCAATCTAAGAGAATTTTCAACTGATCACTAAGAATTGATTTCAAAACAATATTAACACATGGCACACGTGAGACCAACTCTTATTCAACAACCAACTGACAACACTTTGAAAGTGTTAAAATTGTTAAATTTTAGTCTTTCTTTCAAAACTTGTCAACTTCGACCATAATGACGATGCGATTGTTTTCTGGCTTTCAATCAAGGTTTTAGGTGGATATATTTGAGTTCCAACATTAGTCCATAAAAATAGGATAGAAGAAAACTCTTTTTGGCTTTATAAAAAAATATTAAAACACAGCTAAAACCGTTTTTGGTATTTTGAGTTCAAACGTAAAGATGGAAAACAATAAATAAATATATACAGATAATCTTTTGCAAAGTTCAAGGGTAGGAGAATCATATCAGTGTACGGTCATGTCAAAACACACTTGTTCATTTAGTTAGCATTTTGATAAGTATCCTATAATAATTATTGTATTATGGTCCAACTATTCTCAAAAATCAGATGTAATCATATGAGTTGGTGTTGGATCTATTGAACCCTATAAAAAAACAAATGATTGAAAGCCAAAACAATCTACAACATCTGATCCCTAATAGAGATATGTGGCTCTAAACTCTGCTGATCCTTAAAGACTGTTCACAAGATTGTTAAGAGATAAAGCTCTGCTGGAATCTAAAGTCTGCTAGAGAGAAACTCTTATGAAGCTTAAAGACTGTTGAAGCAGAGGTCCGCTATGCGAACCTTTGATGAAGATAAAGTCTGTTGAAGTAAAGTCTGCTGAAGACTAAACAAGGATGAAGCCCAACAAAGGATATCTCAATAGATGTTATCATCAGAGTTTATATTGTATTTTAATGTAACAATGTTTAGGTCTAGCAGTGTTTAGAGTTTATTTAGTTTGTTAAATGTCACTTTCATAGTAACGTCAACCAAAGATGCTCAAAGGTTTGAATGTACTATAAATAGAACAGTTCCTATACTGTTCTATCCATCACTTCTACACATTCTGTATGAACAAATTTGAGTGGTTGTAGGCTGAGGGGGAGTTTGCAATTTGCATACCAACATGATTAATATTACAAAAGCATTTTAATGAAAACATTCTTCCAGTTGTTGTAAATCAAAGTTTACATTTCCGTTGCATTTATCTTTGATTTATGTTCATTCATTACTTTCTATCTTTAAACTTTCACAACAATTCAAACTCAGATCCTAACAATTGGTATCAAAGCTTGGTCGTTCAAATTTGATTTAACCATCAATTTGATATAAACTGCTTAGCTCTCACTACTAATTCGTTTGCTCGTTTCTATTTAAAACAGAGTAAAAGTTTACTCACGTTCAAAGTTTTTAAACAAAACCTGTTTGTAAACAATCAGAATGTCTCAAAATCCATAAGATACACAGAACACTTGCAACATGTACAAACCTCAAAACTTGTCAGATCAGAGTATAATATCTGGCAACGTCGGATGGGTCACATACTTGCACAACAGAACACGTGTTGCTGGAAATTGGTTATTTTCGGACCACATGTTCCAATGGTACCGAGTGCCGAAGACCCAAAAGTTCAAGTTCCAAAGAGCCCTGAAAATTACTCAAAGCAAGATTTTCAAAAAATTGAGCTAGATGCAAAGGCATTTAGTATCGTGGCAACTGCTTTTCCTAATAATATCTATGCTGGCTTGTTGCACTGCAATAGTGCAAAGGAGTTATGGGATGCTCTAAAAGAACAATTTGGTGGCACTGGAGAGGTTATTGAAAATAACAGAGAAGTTTTAAACCTACAGTATGAAACATTTTGTCACCTGAAAGGAAAATCATTAACTCAACAATTTGAATGGTTTAGTTGTCTCATTAGTGAGTTAAAACTGGTAAAAGTCGAATATCCAAATTACACTTTGAATAGTCAATTTCTAAGATCTCTACCAGAAAAATGGGACACTATTGCCTTTGTAACTAGAACCGATGTTGGGTTCAAAGAGATGAGTTTGACTCAGCTTCATGGTAGGCTTCTCACTTATGAGAGAGAGCTTAACCCGAAAAAGAAGATACAAGAGTCAGGAAAAGTGGCTGATGATTATTCCTTTGGTAGTACATCACTTTTTGGTCAAGAAGAAACCTCTAGTAGTAGCAAGGAAAGAGTTGTGATCATTTTATTGACATAAAATCTGGTGGGAATTTCAACTCTGATTCTTGCTCACCCAACTTTGCTTTTGTAGCAAATGGAGAAAACCAAGTTTCTGACAACTTATCTTCCAAATTTTGATCCAACTGATTTAGAAGAAATGGACATATTCCACCAACTTGCATTGCTGAGTGTTAGGACCAACAAGTTCTATAAAAGAACAGGTAGAAAATACCCAGTGTTGCATGGAGGGTTAAAAGTTGGGTTGGATAAGTCAAAGATTAAATGCTACAAGTGTAACAAGCTAGGTCACTTTGCTAGGGAGTGTAGAGTTAAACAAATGGTCCAATGATCACACACCCAAGTTCTAGACCTCAAAACACACAAAACACTGTCCATTATTCCTAATATATCCTTGCTCCTCATATGCAAAACACTGCTCATTTTGCACACCTTGTAACCACTGTTCTAGTTCAATATGTCCAAACCACTATTCCTCAGATATAATATGTTCAAGCCCCAAGTCCTCAGGTTCAAGTGTAACATGCACCACAAGTTACACAAACCTCTACTCCTACAGAAACTAGTCAACAGAGCTTCTTTACTCAAGGTTTTGTTGATTGGATTAGCTTACTTGAAGAATTGACTGATGAGAATTTTGCTCTAGTTGCTAATACTGAAAAGAAACATGATGATTTTTGTTTCATGGCACTAGACACTATAATTGAAGGGGATGAGTCTGAGGAAATAATGTTAAATTCTAATGATGGTTGTGATAATGTTGTGGCAGATGTTTCAGAAGAGAAGGTTTGTGAAGATACTACGATCACAGTGTCAGACCCATGGGAAAATCAGTGTTTGTGATGGTTAATGTGATTGTGCCATGATGGCTTCTGCTAAGGGTTTGCGTTGATAGTTTATGGTACGTAGATAGTGGAGGCTTCAGGCACATGACAGGATGTAGAGCCCTACTCAAATATTTCATGGCACATGGGGGGAGGGTTATATATCCTTTGGTAACAATTCAAAAGGGAAGGTGTTAGGGTCAGGGAAAGTCCAGGCTAGGAAACTCAAGTTTGAACATGTCAATCTTATTGAAAATCTGAAATTTAATCTTCTTAGTGTATCTTAAATGAGTGACAAAGGCTATGGGTCATTTTTCGCTAAGAAAACTTTTCAGATTGTTGGGCCAGAAGTGGTTAAAAAGATAGATCAAATCATAGCTGAGAGCAAAGCATAGCTTGTTGCTCACAAGAGTGGCAATGCGTATGTAGTTGATATGTTGAAAGATAATCTAATGTCCAATGCATGTCTGTTCTTAGTTGCTTCTAACAAAGAGACAGAACTATGGCATAGAAGACTTGGTCACACAAGTCTTAAAACTATCACTACACTCTCCAAACAAGGTCTTGTAAGAGGTCTTCCATCAAAACAATTCACCTATGATGAACATTGTGTTTCTGTTTAAAAGGTAAACAACATAAAAGTTCATACAAATCAATTGAAGATACTAAAACAAGTCAGTGTCTGCAATTTCTACATATGGACTTGTTTGGCCATGTAAAAATCATGAGTCTTAAAAAGAAGAGATACTGTCTTGTCATAGTTGATGATTTTTCAAAGTTTATATGGACCTACTTCATGCACTCCAAAGATGAGACTATAAGTATTTTGAAAAATTTGTAAAACAAGTTGAAAAGCAATTTGACCTGCCAGTAAAAGTTTTTAGGAGTGACAATGGGACATAGTTTAAAAATAAGGAGTTGGATGAGTTTTGTGCGTCAAAAGGGATTGTTAGGCAATACAGCATCCCAAGTACACAAAAACAAAATAGGGTGGTTGAAAGGAAAAATAGTACTTTGATTGAAGCTGCTAGAGCAATGCTTGCAGACTCAGGTTTACCCTTGTCTTTTTTGGTAGAGGCTGTAAACACTACTAGCTATGTACAGAACAGAGTTTTGATTAACCCCAGGCATCAAAAGACTGCCTATGAAATTCTATACAAAGTTAAAAATTTGATCTCATATTTCAAAATCTTTAGCTGCCCATGTTTCATTTTAAACTTAAAAGATTCAATTTCAAAATTTGCAGCCAAAGTAGATTGTGGTTATTTTCTGGGATACTCAACCACTTTTAAAGCCTACAGAGTCTTTGATTCAAGGACTAGGTGTATGGAAGAGACCTTGAATGTAAAGTTCAATAAACTTTCTTCATTAAAAATCCCAGAAAATCCTGCTGAGCTGCTTGATTAGATAAAATTACATTTGAAGATGTGTCTATCAAGACTAACAATGCAAGTACACCGCAATCTTCACATCAATATTATGGATATGACATTGTGATTCAACAATACAAAGTCATTTCATCCATCAGAGAAACAGATGTTACTAACAATTGTGAAAACTCTGCCGCTGTTGGATCAACATTTGTTGATCCCCAAACTTCTGCCAGCTCATTTAATCAAACCTCTGTTGACAAAAGTCCATTTTCTATGAACAAAAGTCAACCTATCTCTACCCCCATTCCACCTATACTTCCACCTCCATTCCAAACAGATGTTGGCTCTTCAAAATTGCCAACAAATGTTAGCTAAGATGATTCCCATCTGCAGCCTCACCTCATAATGCCATCATTCCATACAAGGGAGATCTAATCTACCTTAAAAACCATCCATCTCATCAAATCATTGGCAACATCAATGAAGGGGTTCTCATAAGAAGTCAATACCAAAATATTTGTCTTTTTGCTGGTTTTCTATCACTCACACAACCTGTCAAGTACCAAGAGGCACTAAAAGAAAACAGTTGGGTAGAGGCCATGCAAGAAGAGCTCCTACAGTTTAAAAGAGAACAAGTATGGAAACTTGTACCATTGCCTCAGGATGTATGTCCCATAGGCACAAAATGGGTCATCAAGAACAAAACAGATGAAAGGGTATTGCTGTCAAAAATAAAGCTAGGCTTGTGGTTCAAGGCTATAAATAAGAAGAAGGCGTTGATTATGATGAAACTTTTGCTCATGTTGCAAGACTAGAGGCCATTAGTCTGTTTTTAGCCTTTGCTACCAACCACAACATCATGGTGTATCAAATGGATATCAAGTGTGCATTCTTATATGGAAGATCAAGGAAGAGGTATATGTATGCCAACCCCCTGGTTTTGAAGATACTTTTTATCCAGATCATGTTTACAAGCTAAACAAAGCTTTATATGGCTTGAAACAAGCACCTAGAGCCTGATATGAAACTCTTTCCACCTTTCTCTTATCCATAGGATTTACATGAAAAATTTATAAAAATTTGTTGTTAAAATGGAGAGAAAAGGATTTGATGCTTGTCCAAATTTATGTGGATGACATCATTTTTGGATCCACATGCAATGGCATGTGGGAAGAGTTTAGAGAACTCATGACAATAGAGTTTGAAATGAGTGCTATGGGTGAACTCTAATGCTTTCTTAGTCTTCAAGTTAAGTAATTGCAAAATGGTACTTTCATTCATCAAAGTAAGTATGTCCAAAACTACTTACCAAATTTGATATGAATGATTGTAAACCATGTAGTCCACCCATGGCTACATCTCAGCTGGTCACTATTGATGACAAAGATGACTTGGTTGATCAAACTCTTTATAGAAGTATGATTGGGTCTTTATTGTACCTAATTGTATCTAGGCTAGATATCATATTTGCTACATGTGTCTGTGCCAGATCCTAGTCAGCACCTAGGAATTCAAATCTTATTGTTGTGAAAAGGATATTTAGCTACATACAAGGTGCTCCCACACTTGGTATCTGGTATCCTGCTAATGGGAATATTGAGCTTTCAGGTTACTCAGATAGTGGTTTTGCTAGATGCCATGCCATAAGGAAGTCAACTTTCGGAGGTTGTCAATTTCTAGGCAATTGTTTAGCTTCTTAGCAAAGCAAAAAGCAAGCTGTAGTTCCCACATCCACAGCTGAGGCTGAGTATGTTGCTGCTGCAAGTTGCACTACTCAACTCCTATGGCTTCAAAATAAATTGCTGGATTTTGGTGTAACTGCTCTAAACACTCCTCTCATGTTGGATAGTCAAGCAGCTGAAAACATCATTAAAATCCAGTTTCACATTCAACAACCAAGCACATTGACATCAGACATCACTTTGTGAGTGATTGCTATGAAAAAGGTTTGATTTCTCTGCATCATGTTCCAACTAAAGATTAACTGGTAGATGTTTTAACCAAAGCATTAGATACATCTACCTTTGAAAGTCTGATATCTAGGATTGGAATGCTAAACATGGATTAAAAGCAAAAGTTTGTTCTTCATGTGTAAATAGCATTAAAATGTTTTCAGAAAATCAAAAATCCATCCTTAAAAATAGCTAAAATTGAAAATATTCAATAAATCTCTAAAGTCTGTTCCTAACCATTGTTTCTCAAAAACCTATGTTTGGCCAAGAAAATATATCCACTGTTAAAAGTGTATTCTCTGTTCATGTCCACTATTCACATCCACTACTTGGGCTAAACCACTATTTTGCCTTATCCACTGATATCTATCCTCTGATAGTGTAAAATCATCACTATTCATGTCCACTATTCACAACCACTACTGGTTTCCAGCAGAAGTTTCCAAACAACTGTCATCCATTATCAAAACAGAGTTTACACATGGACAGATGATTAGCCATCATATCTTTGAAACCACTACCATGTCAGCATTCACCTTTTCCCTTTATATCACTATTCTATCCAAACAGAGTTTTCACTTGCCGTCTCGAATTCAAAATTCTCTAAAGTGGTTTTCATTACTCGCATCTTCTTCATTACTCCTCACTTCCATCTCCGATCATGGCTCTTAAAATCAAACTCCCGCATAACTACCTTCCCACTTTCGAGAAAACCGACATTAATACTTCATTCAATTCAATAATTGATGTTCTCACATCATCAAAATACAAAGACATCATGGTTGCAAACACACCAATCTATGTGGATACACTTCGACAGGTCTGGACAAATGCAAATGTCAAATCCCAAAAGAAGAAGCCATCTGCTATCACTTCTAAGGTCAGAGAAACCCTTGTCCAAATTTCCTCATCCTCAATTTCCACAACTTTTGGTCTAAATGACCTAGAAGGTAAAACTTCCTTTGGCAAGCAGTCATAGAACGTGTGTATGAGGGTCAGTTATTTGGTGTTACCATTTTTAAACCAAACTTTCCTGCTGAGATGAGATAGTTTTTCCATACTCTAGTCACATGTCTTTCAACAAAGACCACCTCATTTAATGAGATTCCATAAAATATTCAATTTCTAGGATATGACATTTTAACAAAATCTGATTTCAATCTATCCTAGGTGTTGTTTATGGACTTGGTGGCAAACTATAATAAAATTTCAAAAAATAAAGCTTTTCTTTTATATCCAAGGCTTTTAAGTTATTATCTATAAAAGCAACTTCTAGAAAAAGATTTTAAACAGAGAGTTGTCTTTGAGATGAAGAGTCTTACTACTGAAACCTTTACAAGAATAAAAAAATATGGAGTCAAAGATTTCCAAAACAAAAGCAAAGGGGGATGAGGAAATTTTGGATGATTCCACATCTCAAACTCAAACCTCTGTTGCTGAGCCTACTTCTCTTGGTGATCATGACACTATAACCGGTGTTGTGAAACCCACACTAGAAAAATCTAAAAAGAAACCATCCAAATCCAAAAAGCCCACCAATACTACAATTCATAAATAGGCACCTCTGGAAGATGAGATCCTAGAGGATAACCTTGTGGTATCACAAAAGCCACTTGAAACCACTGTTGTTACTTTCTCACAATAGTTAGAAAGATCACCTAAAAGCCAAAATCCTCTTGCTTCCTCAAAAATGAACAGGTTGTAAGCAAGGGATCCCACATTCTGAAGCAGATGATTCAATTGAATCTTTGTTTTTAAGCCCCTCTCCGAGGGCACATTCTCTTTCTACTCCACAACCATCACCCTCAATTCCACCTTGCCTTAAACCAAGTAAAAAGGCAAAAGCAGATGGAAGAAGATGGTGAGCAGAGGTTTGAAGAGCACATGAAAGGTGTCACACCCTCAATTTCCACTTGCGGAGTTTTACCGCGAGCCGTGTGATCAAACCAGAATCTCAGACACTGGTAGTATCGAACGACTCTATATGATTTATTTAAACGTTTTCCAAAAACATTTGTTTAACCATTCATAGTCATTTTCAAAATTTCTTAGTTTCAAAGTTTAGCGGAAGCATTAAAGTAAAGTAACGGGTGCCAACACAAACGCCAAAACCAAAAATCCCAAACATTATTTGTAAATAAGACTCGATAAAAATGTCTTGATCAAATGCAAGTGAGTGCACCTAGTGCTCCTAGCGTCCTGAGAAACATGTAAAGAAACAAGTGTCAACATTAAAGATGAGTGAGTTCATAGGTTTTTATAAGTTCACAAGTTCGGTTTAAAAGTTTGTTTTTCCCCGCTATCCCTAACCCGGGATAACGACATAGTTCCATTATTCCTAACCCGGAATAATAATGTTGGTTCGTAATTAAGTTCAATGTTAACATGTAGGTATCGAGCCTAAAGTTACGTCACATAAGAGTTCGCGATCGAAGCTGACTGTTGTTGCCTCAGTGTTGCCAGGTCTATCACTGACCATGGCGAAAGTTAGGCCAAATTAATCACCCGTTGACCATTCCCGGTCGGCTAGCGCGACTAGCTCGGGTGGGGCTTGTCGGGCCCAGTAGTACTACTTATAATTTCCCCGCTATCTAACCCAATACTAACAATCCGAGAGTTGGTTGAGGACTTCCATGATAAAGCTACTTAGTGACCATAACGTACATTAACATTAACTTAGTTACCGAGTAGTTTAACGACGTTAATTTCGCATAACGTAAAAGATAGGGTTTTAGAGCGCATACATGTTTCTCCCCTTGTTGTTCAAAACCGGATAAAATAGGGGCTGTGAACTCACCTTAAATTGCTCGGTTAGAATAACGCAAAAGAAGCAAATGATGGGACCGCTAATCGCGTCCTAACATGTCAACCGATTTAAAGTTAGTGTGTGAACACACTGATACAAAACCCTACGCATAACTATCACACAGTGCGGCACACGTAATAACCAATTCGAAACCACAATCATGCATGCAAAGTATCATCATACAAAATAATGATCAAACTAACTTGTCATAAACACAGATTAACTCATACAACACTTAGGTACACACTAACGCAAGTTATCATGTTTCGGCTTGTACGCTCATAACTGGCTGTTTTCGAGGATTTTTATAAAATAGTTCCAACATTCCAAAAATTCCAATTTTTTTTACAGGAGATGTCAATTAGACTGTAGAATTTTGTGTAAACTTTTCAAATCCTAAATCTTTACCAATTATTTATATACATTTATATACTAGGCTGCAGTCAGATTCGTTGCTTTCTGACTGCAGTCCACGAGAAAAATTATATAAAAATTATCGTTCATCCAATTAACAAAATTCCAGTGGGAGATTTTCCGAAATTCCCGTCTCCAGTTACGGTACAAATTTCGTGACCTAACCCCTACAGACTATGAGATCCAACTCGATAAACAACCAGCAAATTCTGCATAATTTACGCAGCTTCAGCTGCTGCACTAAATGACCACTTAAAAATAGCAAACGACCTCAGAAAAATATGAATCTGGCACCACTAGAAGCGTTTTTCAAAAATACACGTTTTAGGCTTCAGAAAATCCACTTTTCGATAAATAATGATCAGGTTACAGCCAATTGAAGTTGGCTGTAAATGTTAATCAGCAAACTGTTTTCGACTTTTATCGCATTAGAACATGTTTAAACGATCATGACGCTTAGTAATAATGATTAACAACAGGTTGACTTGTCAAATATCATCATATATATCAATATTCATGTAAAACCTAAATATTTATCATGATCTTTATCGCTAAAACGCAGCCTACGATTTTAGTATTCAACATAACATAACAACCGCAAAGATTCGCACATTCATCCGAACTAATCATAAATTACCACACTTTTTCATACTAATAATCCTACAAACACATAATCATGATCTTTATTACACAAACCCTAGTGTGAATCGCACAACAATTAAACCCTAACCTTGAAACGATGATGATTAGCGAACCAGGACAAGCTTGGAACCAATCCGGGGGATGTGGAGTTTTGCGATCGTGAGACGGGGGGTGGGTCTGCCGTCGATTATCCTAGGGATTAGGGTTTCTCCTTTTTTTTGAAAGCTACAACATGCATGTATATATAACAAGGGGAGGGGGGGGTTTGGGTAAGTGGCTTGGGCCTCAAGTTTAGGTTAATTCCTTGGGCCGCAAGGTGTGTGGGTCGCAAGGGGGTGGGTGGCGGGTTGGGTTTGCTTGGTCGCAAAGTCAAAATGTTTCACAAGCTTGGTTCGGTTTATAAATAAAAGTTACTGCGATAGTATTTACTAAAATATTATTTGCGACATGGAGTTTATAAAATATTAAATCACAAACGTCTATTAACACATAGCACGTAATTTAGATACAACCTGTTTAATAACACATAGCACGTAATTTAGATACAATCCGTCTAATAACACATAGCACCTGATTCACCATATAGATTCACAAAGTTAGCATAGTTATTGCGAGCGTGTAATTTAATTCTCCAAAAATCAGCGTAGGAGTGAATAACCGTAAAGTAGCGCGTTTAAGATACCTGAAAAACCAGGATGTCACATTATCCCCATGTTGAAAGAATTTTTGTCCCGAAAATTGAGTAAACGCGGTTTAGAAAGCAACGCACAAAAGCTCAGTTTGTTAGAATGGTATAAGTAAATCCCAGGCTATCACATCATCCCCATGTTGAAAGAATTTCGTCCCAAAATTTAGTTGGCGGTAACATCAGATTGCTGCTCAGTTGCAAAGAGGTGTGGATATTTGCTTTTCATTTGGTCCTCTCTTTCCCACGTGAACTCCGGTCCACGCTTAGAGTTCCAACGAACCTTGACGATCGGTATCTTGCTGTGCCTTCGAGTCTTGATCTCACGATCCATGATCTCGATAGGTTGCTCCACAAAATGCAGTTGCTCATCCACTTGAATCTCATCCAATGGAATGACTATGGTCTCATCTGATAGGCACTTCTTCAGATTGGACACATGAAAAACGTTGTGAACTCCACTGAGTTCGGCAGGAAGGTCTAACTGATAAGCTACGGGCCCGATACGCTTCGAAATCACAAATGGGCCTACGTACCGTGGGTTTAGTTTGCCTCGTTTTACGAAACGAATTACGCCCTTCCAGGGTGACACTTTCAGTAGGACGGGGTCACCTACTTGAAATTCGAGCGGTTTGCGTGTTGATCAGCGTAGCTTTTCTGTCGGTCTCGTGCCGCTGCCATACGGTTTCTGATTTGCACAATCTTTTCAGTAGCCTCAAGTATCAACTCAGGACCTGTGAGTTGACTGTCACCGACTTCTGCCCAACAGACCGGTGATCTATATTTGCGACCGTACAATGCTTCAAACGGTGCTGCCTGAATACTCGTATGGTAACTGTTGTTATACGAGAATTCCACTAAAGGCAGATGGATTTCCCAACTGTTCCCGAAGTCTACCACGCATGCCCTAAGCATGTCCTCCAAGGTCTGAATTGTCCTTTCACTTTGACC
Source organism: Scalesia atractyloides (assembly GCA_947069175.1). Taxonomy (NCBI): domain Eukaryota; kingdom Viridiplantae; phylum Streptophyta; class Magnoliopsida; order Asterales; family Asteraceae; genus Scalesia; species Scalesia atractyloides. The sequence continues at coordinate 48,542,523 of CAMTDV010000020.1, forward strand.
ATCCGTCTGAGGGTGGTAAGCTGTGCTCATATCTAAGCGCGTACCCAACGCTTTCTGAAGTGACTGCCAAAAGTTGGACGTGAAACGAGCATCTCTGTCTGAAATGAAGGACGTTGGCACCCCGTGCCGAGAAACTACTTCCTTAATGTAGATGCGAGTCAACTTATCCATCTTATCTGTTTCTTTGGTCGCTAGGAAGTGTGCAGACTTAGTTAGACGATCCACGATTACCCAGATGGTATCGCAACCACCCGGAGTTCGCGGGAGTTTAGTGATAAAGTCTATCGAGATATGATCCCATTTTCACACTGGGATCTCAGGTTGTTGGAGTAGCCCTGATGGCTTCTGGTATTCCACATTGACTTTCGCACAAGTCAAACACTTGCTCACGTAGGTGGCTATATCCGCTTTCATGTTGGGCCACCAGTACGCGGCTTTAAGGTCTTGATACATCTTATCCGAACGAGGATGGACAGAGTATCGGGATTTGTGAGCTTCGTCCATAACTAGCTTCCTGAGGTCTCCGTAGAGAGGTACCCATATACGATTCATGAAATATCAGGCACCATTGGGTTTCACTTCCCAATCGCGTTCCATTTTTCCCACAGATTTGGCCTTGATGTTTTCTTCCTTAACTGCTTCTAGCTGCGCGTCGCGTATCTGTTCGGGTAACCCAGAATGAATTGTGAACTGTAGTGCTCGTACCCGACGAGGTTTCAAGTGCTCCTTCCTACTGAGGGCATCAGCTACCACGTTAGCTTTACCCGGGTGATACCAAACGCCGCATTCATAATCGTTCAGGAGTTCGACCCAGCGATGCTGTCGTATGTTCAACTCCTTCTGGTCGAAAATATGTTGGAGGCTCTTGTGATCCGTGTAAATTGTGCACCTTGTTCCATATAGATAGTGTCTCCAAATATTAAGTGCAAACACAACTGCTCCCAATTCCAGGTCATGTGTCATGTAGTTCTTCTCGTGAACCTTCAACTGTTGGGATGCATACGCGATGACCTTATCACGTTGCATGATTACACATCCTAATCCCTGAATGGAAGCGTCACAATATACCACAAAATCATCTGTCCCCTCTGGCAAGGACAAAATGGGCGCACTGCAAAGCTTCTGTTTCAGCAATTGAAATGCTGCTTCCTGTTTGTCACCCCAAGCATACTTAGTGCCCTTCTGAGTGAGAGTGGTAAGCGGTTGTGCGATCTTTGAAAATCGCTCGATGAAACGTCTGTAGTAACCAGCCAAACCCAAAAATTGGCAGATCTCTGTCGGTGTTCTGGGTGCTTCCCAGTTCTTGATAGCATCGATCTTGGTGGGATCAACGTGTATACCCTTTTCATTCACGATATGCCCGAGGAACTGAACTTCCTGAATCCAGAAATCACACTTCGAAAGCTTGGCATATAGTTTCTCCTGTTGAAGTAGTTCAGCAATAATCGCAGATGCTCAGCATGTTCTTCTTCACCCTTAGAGTAGATGAGTATATCATCGATGAACACGATGACAAACTTGTCGAGGTACGGCTTACACACGCGGTTCATGAGGTCCATGGTCACCGCGGGTGCGTTGGTGAGACCGAAGGGCATGACCAAGAACTCATAATGGCCATACCAAGTGCGAAATGCCGTCTTGGAGATATCCTCCTCCCTGACGAGTAGCTGGTGATAACCGGACCGTAGATCAATCTTGGAGTAGTAGCTTGACCCTTGAAGCTGGTCGAAAAGATCGTCGATGCGAGGTAATGGGTATCGGTTCTTGACGGTAACCTTATTGAGTTCCCTGTAGTCGATGCACATGCGGAAGGTCCCGTCCTTCTTCTTGACAAAAAGGACCGGAGCTCCCCATGGCGAAGTACTGGGCCGGATAAATCCTTTTCTAACAATTCCTGAAGTTGGGTAGACAGTTCTTGCAGCTCTGCTGGAGCTAAGCGGTACGGGGCCTTGGCGATAGGAGTCGCATGGTTCGCCAATTCGATTTCAAACTCCACCTGTCGATGTGGTGGAAGACCGGGTAATTCCTCTGGAAACACATCGGGAAAGTCACGGACGACGGGGATATCTTCAATCCGCTTCTCGTCCTTAGGCTGCTCGGTGAGCAGTGCGAGCAAAGCAAAGGAGTTATCTCTCCGAAGATACTTCTGAGCTTGCATGTAAGAGATGATGTTTGTGACGGCGCCTGCCTTCTCGCCTTGCACCATCAAGACTTCGTCGTTTGAGAGCGGAATACGGATAGCTTTCTCGAAACAGAGAACTTCAGCTTGGACGTCGGATAGCCAGTCCATTCCGGCTACCACGTCAAAACTACCCAGGGTAGTTGTCATCAGATCAATGGTAAAGGTGTGACCCGCGAGTTTAAGTTGACAGCCGGTTACTAAATGGGTCACATCTACAGATTTACCATCGGCTAGTTCTGTGACGTAAGGGGTCTCTAGGGGTTTAGGCGTGAGATTTAGGTTCTTCCTAAAAGACTCAGATATAAAACTCTTATCCGCACCCGTATAGCAAAATGATCGTTAAGGGGAAACTTACCAGTGACCACATTCGAGTCGTTTCTGGACTCTCCACAGCCCAGTGTGAATGCACGACCTTTGGCACCTCCTGTGCCACCATTTCCATTGATTGTGTTATTGTTGTTGTTGTTATTGTGGTTGTTGTTGTTCCCACCATTGTTGTTGTTGCGAAGCTGCATGTCTCGCTTGAAATGGGCAGTGCTACCGCACTGATAGCATCCCCGGTTATTACCTTGCTGTTGACCCTGGTGCTGATTCTGATTTTGTCGAGACATGATCTCCCCGCGACAATCCTTTGCCGCGTGTCCCGCTTTGCCACATCGTTGGCAGCAATTTCCAGCACAAGGTCCGTGATGATGGAGGTTACAATGGTTACATTGCGGCTTTCGACTCGCATAGCCGCTCGAGTTCTGGGTATTGTTGGCAGACGGATTGTTGTGACCCCGATTGTTGTTGAAGTTGTTGGACCGCTTCTGGTTTCCTTGTTGTGGCTGGGCTGCCGAAGACTGTCGAGCAGGTGAGTCTTCAAATTTTCTTTTGTTGTCAGGGACTATTTCAGTTGCACCCCTAGGTGGCAACTTCCTTTGGTCCACCGCCTTATCGGTGAGTTTATGCGCCAGCCTAATCGCTTGATGCTCCGTCGTATGGTTGCTAGACATTACCATCCCCTGGATCTCAAGGACCAGACCCCCAAGATAAAACTCAAGTCATTTTTCGATGGTGTTAGCCAAATCAGGACATAGTAACACCAGATCATGATGTTTTGCCGTGTACGCTTTAATTTCTGACCCTACCATCTTGTGGTTCCACAACGCCTATTCCAACTGTTGAACTCTGTCCCGCGGACAATATTCCTCCTTGATTAGGGCCTTAAATTCGGTCCAGGTCATTTCGTTTGCCGCAAGAAGTCCACGCGTTTGGACTTGTGCGTTCCACCAGGTCAATGCCCCATCTTCCAACGTTGAGGCAGCATACTTGACCTTACTAGCTTTAAGGCAATTGCACATCTTGAAAACATAATCAGACTTTTCAATCCAACAGACCAGTCCTATGGGTCCTTTAGCACCCGTGAACTTGCTCGGTTTCGCATCGAGGAACATCTTGTAGGGTTAAGTACCCCTTCCTGAAGACAGAGGATAGGTAGTCAGCGAGAAAGTCTACTAGCCCAACTATTAGATTTTCCCATGAAAATTTAATAATGGTTACCTGCTGGTGGGTTTTGAACACCTGCCAGAGCAGCATTCACGTGTTCTTGGATTAAAGCGGCCAATTCTTCAGTTGACATGTTGAGGTTTCCGCGACGACCGGTAGCCATTTCAGATCTTCGCAAGACAACACAAATACACACCGATTGTCACACCCCGACCCGCAGCAGAAATGGTGATCGGGGCATGATTGGGTTTTCATCAAAGCTCATGACATTTATTATAAAGTTTCATATTTATTATTTCTTTTTAAAGGAGAACATACAATCAAATCAGACAAGTACAACATGTTCTATACATCTTTCAAGACTTCATTATTTTTCTTCTAAGGCAATTTCCTACGTGTTCCTTGCTTCAACCTGTCCACCTGTATCATATGTAAAAACGGTTTTTTGGTCAACAAAAAGTTGGCGAGTGAATCCTATGAAAACATTTCAACGTGTTTATTGATTCAATTATAAAATAAAGTGCATAACCACATATGAGTAAAAGTAGATGTAAATTTATTCACAAAACACATAATATTAAATATTGCACACACATATACCAAATGATTGTTTTTGAGGCACGCGTTGTTCAACTCGTCTCCCACGAGGAACTGATGGGCCTAATGAATGATTTAGAGGCACGCGTTGTTCAATGAACTGATGGGCCTAATGAATGTTTTTGAGGCACGCGATGTTCAACTCGTCTCCCATGAGGAACTGATGGGCCTAACGAATGTTTTGCACGCAACTTAACAAATATGTAAACACACCTCACAACAAACAATATTTACATTATAAGTTTAGATCATATAATGGTATAGCACGAGTTTGAATAAGCGAATTAATTTAAGTGACACATGATACACCCCAAAACATGAATAAAAAGGGGAGTTTGTAAGAATTCACTCACTTTGGGTGCGTTCTTTTGATGATGTTGAATGCGCACGAGTTTTGGGATTTGATCGACGAGGAAAAACTAACCGATCAGAGTCGAATTGAAATCCTCCGGTGATGATTCCGGCGAGTAACTGGGGATTCCGGCGACTTACAGAGAATTCCGGCGAAGTTCAACTTGCAACAGAGGCTCTACCAGATGTTTGAGGTGAGTGCGGTGCTTTCTGTCTGAGCTCTAGAAGTCTTATTTTAGAGTAATGCAAAGTGAAATGGGTTCGGTTTTCCGGTGACCAATTCCGGCAAAATTGAAAATCTCCGGCGACGAGTTTCTGAGCACATCAACTACGAAAAAGTGTGCGGTCTTGAACGAAAGGATTCCCGGAAGGTTGAGGGGGTATTTATAGGGTAGAACAGGATGTATTGGGTCGGAATTTGTCTTGATTCACAGTAAAAAATTTCTCCGGCGGTTACGACTGGAATTGGGGGTTAGACATCGGTTATAACCGATGTCGAATTTAGTTCACGCGTTTTAGTCAAAAGAAACGGTCGTGATTCGCGAAATCTTCGGTTTTTCCGGCGACTGCGGATTTGGGCGCGCTGATTCCTGATTTTGAGTTTCGGGTTTACTTAAATGTTATTTGTTCCTGTTTTGTTACAAATGGAATGTGTGGCGGAGTGGTGTGTTGCGCGTTTGTTGAAACGGGTGACCCGGGTTCGAAACCCGACAACCTCAAATATTTTTTTATTCTCTTATTTTTATTATTTATTAATTATGTTTTAAAACTCTAACAATGTTTATTAATTATGTATCGTTTAAAATTAAAATAACCAATATACACGCGACGAAAATTATGACTGACTATTCGGTTAATAAACGAAGCGGGTTTTGGAAACCCGTTTTTTTGACGGATGTTACAGTATCCCCTACTTTTAGAAATTTCGTCCCGAAATTTAAGTAGTAGTGGTATGTTTGACTTGAAGGGGGTGCTTTAATTTTTGACAATTACCTAATTAGAAGAGGGTGAGAGTTTGAATTTTTGTTTGAGGCGGTAACGTTCCTAGTAAGGGTTGAATACCCTGCTACAGGAATCGCTTTTTGATGCCTAAGATAAGGAATATTGATAAACAGAGTTGATTGACTAGGTATGATCTCATGCATAAGAGTTTTGAGAGAATTGATATGTTTGGAAAGATAAGGTTATATCATAAAACAAAACTTCTACCATGACATTACTAAAACCTACATGGAACTTCTCATACCCGCCTGACAATGCCTCTGATCCTTTGGCAAGAATACTTATATATAGGAAGTACCAGCGGTGTATCCACCATATTCTTGTCAAATTTTCATTGGCTTTATCAGTAAATTATGATTAGTTCTATGTGACTCTAAAACAAAACAAAACAAACAACCAAAGCTTGAGTCTTAATTCTGAAAGTATACATGTTTGAATGATGAAAATATCTCTCTCGTTTGTTATGATGAAGGGGTTAGTCTATGTAAAAGTGAGACACAACCCGACTTCTTTGAATGATGAGATTGAGATACATCGAGATGTATGATGATATGAATGTTAAATCAGTGAGTATAAAACAAAACTTCAACCATGACATTACTAAAACCTACATGGAACTTCTCATAACCGCCTGACAATGCCTTTGATCCTTTGGCAAGAATACTTGTATATAGGAAGTACCAGCGGCGTATCCACCATATTCTTGTCAAATTTTCATTGGCTTTATCAGTAAATTATGATTAGTTCTATGTGACTCTAAAACATAAACAAACACAACAACCAAAACTTGAGTCTCAAATCTGAAAGTATACATGATTGAATGATGACAGTACCTCTCTCGTTTGTTATGATGAAGGGGTTAGTCTAGGTAAAAGTGAGACACAACCCAACTTCTTTGAATGATGAGATTGAGATACGTCGAGATGTATGATGATATGAATATTAAATCAATGAGTATAAAACAAAACTGAAATAGTAATTCTCATTAAGATTCTTGGATAAATTTCCAATTTATAATTGAGATACGTGAAGATTGAGATAACATAAAGAAAACATAAAAACTAAGCGGTTGGAGTTGAATCTTGATTTTTGGTGAAGAAAACTAGTTGGGTGGTTCGTTTGGGCCGTTATTATCTTCAACAGGATTGGCGTTGATGTTGTAAGCTCTTCCTCTTGCTGGTGGCCTAGTGGTTAGGTTTTCTTGATTTGCTTGGTTAATTGGGTTTGCTTGAGCTTGGGCGTTTATGATGTTAACCAATCGAGGGCACGTGTTTCTAAAGTGGGTAGGGTCGCCACAATTAAAACAAGCTCGAACATAAGGAAACATGGGGTACTGGGGTTGTTGATATGTTTGGATCATGTTTTGATTAGGGGTGAGGTTTGGTTATGAGAGGTGCGGCAAACCTTGGTCAAATGACCATAGCGTCCACAATTCGCACATAGTCGACAAGGTAAGGTAGATGGATGGTGATAAAAACAGGTGTTGCATTGAGGGTGAGGTCCAAAGTAAGGTTTCTTATTTGGGTAAGTTGAGTTGGGTGCTATTTGAGTTATTGGGATAGCTTGGAGGGGTACGGCTTGTGAGGCTAGTTGATTGCGTTGGGTGACAGCGAAAATTTGCCCATCTCGTTTTCTCTTAGAAATGGGTTGAGAAGGGGATTTGGTTTGGGTGGAGTTTGAGGTTTCAGTTGATGCTTTATCCTTCTTCTTCTCCTCCTTGAAGTCCTTATTTCGTATGCGGTTCTCGGTGAGCTCTGTAGCTAACTCCATAGCTGCTTCCAAAGTTGCAGGTGTGGTACTTATTATAGGGTCTTGAATTTTTGAAGGAAGACCTCGAATGTAGTGCTCGATCAAACGGTAGAGGGGAGTGAACAAGTTGGGGACCATCTGATTCAACTTAAGGAATCTCTTGTTGTATGTGGTGTGGTCGCCTTCCTTTTGTTTCAAAGAATAGAACTCATCCTCTAATTTCTTGATTTCGCTTCTTGGACAGAAACGTCTTGTCATGATCTCCCTCAATTCATCCCAAGTCAAAGTCATAGCATCCTCAGTACCTCGCTTGGCCTTCTCTGTATTCCACCATGTAAGTGCTATTCCAAGCAAACGACCGGTAGCATATCGCACCTTGCGATCATCGGGGCAATCGCAATTTAGAAAAGTGTTTTCCATTTCCTCAAACCAATGGAGGAGAGCGGTGACACCTTCAGTCCCTTCGTATTTTGGAGGGTCGCAGGATTTGAAATGCTTGAAGGTGCATTTAGTGGTATTTGGGGGAGGGTTGACAACATTTTGGATCTTCTTGATTGACGGGATTAGCGGTAAGGGCTTGTTGAACTTGAACTACGATGTTGGGTATTACGGCCGCCATTTGTTGAGCGATTTGGGCAGCCATGCGCTCGCGGGATTTTCCTGCTTTCATTTTTCTACGAGCGAGACTAGAAGACATCTACAAGGAATACGTATCGAGAGTATGAGTTTGACATTTTAGGTGTCATGTGTCGTATTTAGGAATGAACATTCATAAAATAATTATAGAATAATAAATCTACTAAATCCATAGGATGTCTTGGGCTTTGCTCGTAACTGGGCGTTGCATGCCGCTATACTTCACCTTCGTAATCATGTGGGCCCCCATGATTACCGGGTCTTTCATATGGTTCGCATGTGTTAGCCTGGTAACGTACACTAAAACCCGGAGAAATTCGAGTAATATGTATGTAACGTATGAAATTCGGAGTGCATCCAGGTGTGGACACGGTGACACCTCAAAGTGGGGTTAGTTCGAACGACGTTTGGTGTGGCATGCTTTGGCCTAATAGGTCCTTCGTACTCTCATCGTTAGTCCCCAGGTAGGCAAACTGGTCCGTTATATTGGATTTATACGAATGCCAACCTAGACAGGACGTTCCGACTACCGGTACTCGTACCCTTACAGTTACTACATGCCCGTCGTAGAACTCACTTTGATGAGATTGAAAAATGAAGAAAAAATGCGACAAAATCTTGAATAACGGAAGTATGAAGATGATTTGAATATGTGAACCTTGAAATATGCATGATGAATGTATATGTAAGCATGTTATGTTTGACTATAAGTATAACTCAATAAGTATCACACTAAATGATAGTGGAAGTGTTTGCATGCATTTGTGTGTGTAATAAATACGAAACAAATAAACATCATGAGTTTGCATGTAACCACATAAACAATTTAAAATCTAATCAACTATAGTATAGGCTCTAAGGGTCTAATAACCTATCCTATATCCCTATAGTCAAAAGCTCTGATACCAATCTGTCACACCCCGACCCGCAGCGGAAATGGTGATCGGGGCATGATTGGGTTTTCATCAAAGCTCATGACATTTATTATAAAGTTTCATATTTATTATTTCTTTTTAAAGGAGAACATACAATCAAATCACACAAGTACAACATGTTCTATACATCTTTCAAGACTTCATTATTTTTCTTCTAAGGCAATTTCCTACGTGTTCCTTGCTTCAACCTGTCCACCTGTATCATGTGTAAAAATGGTTTTTGGGTCAACAAAAAGTTGGCGAGTGAATCCTATGAAAACATTTCAACGTGTTTATTGATTCAATTATAAAATAAAGTGCATAACCACATATGAGTAAAAGTAGATGTAAATTTATTCACAAAACACATAGGTAGTTAGCGACAAAGTCTACAAGCCAAATTGTTAGATTTTCCCATGAAATTTTAATAATGGTTACCTGCTGGTGGGTTTTGAACACCTGCCAGAGCAGCATTCACGTGTTCTTGGATTAAAGCGGCTAATTCTTCAGTTGACATGTTGATATTTCCGCGACGTCCAGTTACCATTTCAGATCTTCGCAAGACAACACAAACACACACCGATAAGTATATATATATCCAAGATAGTTATCATATTCCACAATTCAATAATCACACAAGTTATGTCAACCCGACAATTTAAACAATCAAGAGGAACATTCGATTAAATACATTGCAATGTCTCACAAAATACCAACCAAACATCTGTTTAATTATAAAATTTCAAGTTCAAACATAAGTGGAAACAAACAAACTAAAGGAAACAAAACGGGGATTGGCGAGACGAGTTAGTCATCTACGTCTCCATCTCCCAAGTCGCTATCATTTCCGTCATCCTCTGCGGCGTTTTCAGCTTCAACAGTCGGGTCCTGTTCCGGCTCTTCTTCCTCCGGATCCTCCTCCGGGTCTTCCTCTGGATCCTCCTCTGGGTCTTCCTCTGGATCCTCCTCTTCTTCCTCTACCGGCGCTGGAGGGGCCGGTGCTGGTGCAGGTACTGGGACAGGTGGTGCTTGGTTCTGCTCCAGTTCTTGAATCCTCCAACTGGACTCAAGGACTCTGTCTTCGAGCCAGTCAACCCTCAGTCACTCAGCACGAAAGTCCTTAGCTAAAATGTTGCGAACTTTCTTATTCTCATATTGCTCTTCCTCGAGCTCTCCAGTTTTACCAGCTAGTTGACGTATCATCCATCCCTGTGCTTCGATAGTCTCCTGCATTCTCTCTAGCTGTTCCTGTTGTTTCCTTAACACATCTCTAATTAGATTGTCCCCCACTCCTAAAGAGTTAACCGGTTCGACCGGTATTGCGGTGGTCGGACGGGAGGACGACTCCCCTCCTAGAGCGAGTCTTTTCCTAGCAGCTGAGCGTGTCTCCACGTCACGAGGTGGTGAGGGTTCGACCATGGGTGCCTTCCCCGGCGCCCTTGATTGTCGAGATTTGTCGGATGATGATGATGACATAGCCTGCTGGGTTGGTGTAGACAGTTACGTGTTGCGTATGTACCAAAATACATATATATATATTTCACATAAACAATTGTAGCATAACACATAACAAGATATCACAGTTCGGTGCCAACTAAGTCTAGTGTCATGTAACAGCCATAGTTTAGGTCTACTTTTAATGTAAACCTGGTTCTCTATAGCTAGAGGCTCTGATACCAATCTGTCACACCCTCAATTTCCACTTGCGGAGTTTTACCGCGAGGCGTGTGATCAAACCAGAATCTCAGACACTAGCAGTATCGAACGACTCTATATGATTTATTTAAACGTTTTCCAAAAACATATGTTTAACCATTCATAGTCATTTTCAAAATATCTAAGTTTCAAAGTTTAGAGGAAGCATTAAAGTAAAGTAACGGGCGCCAACACAAACGCCAAAACCAAAAATCCCAAACATTATTCGTAAATAAGACTCGATAAAAATGTCTTGATCAAATGCAAGTGAGTGCACCTAGCGCTCCTAGCGTCCTGAGAAACATGTAAAGAAACGAGTGTCAACATTAAAGATGAGTGAGTTCACATGTTTTTATAAGTTCACAAGTTCGGTTTAAAAGTTTGTTTTTCCCCGTTATCCCTAACCCGGGATAACGACATAGTTTCATTATTCCTAACCCGGAATAATAATGTTGGTTTGTAATTAAGTTCAATGTTAACATGTAGGTAGCGAGCCTAAATTACGTCACATAAGAGTTCGTGATCGAGGCTGACTATTGTTGCCTCAGTGTTGCCAGGTCTATCACTGACCATGGCGAAAGTTAGGCCAAATTAATCACCCGTTGACCATTCCCGGTCGGCTAGCGCGACTAGCTCGGGTGGGCTTGTCGGGCCCAGTAGTACTACTTACAATTTCCCTGCTATCTAACCCAATACTAACGATCCGAGAGTTGGTTGAGGACTTCCATGATAAAGCTACTTAGTGACCATAACGTACATTAACATTAACTTAGTTACCGAGTAGTTTAACGACTTAATTTCGCATAACGTAAAAGATAGGGTTTTAGAGCGTATACATGTTTCTCCCCCTGTTGTTCAAAACCGGATAAAATAGGGGCCGTGAACTCACCTTAAATTGCTCGGTTAGAATAACGCAAAAGAAGCAAATGATGGGACCGCTAATCGCGTCCTAACATGTAAACCGATTTAAAGTTAGTGTGTGAACACACTGATACAAAACCCTACGCATAACTAACACACAGTGCGGCACACGTAATAACCAATTCAAAACCACAATCATGCACGAAAAGTATCATCATACAAAATAATGATCAAACCAACTTGTCATAAACACAGATTAACTCATACAACACTTTGGTACACACTAACGCAAGTTATCATGTTTCGGCTTTTACGCTCATAACTGGGCTGTTTTCGAGGATTTTTATAAAATAGTTCCAACTTTCCAAAAATTTAAATTTGTTACAGGAGATGTCAATTAGACTGTAGAATTGTGTGTAAACTTTTCAAACCCTAAATCTTTACCAATTATTTATAAACATTTATATACTAGGCTGAAGTCAGATTCGTTGCTTTCTGACTGCAGTTCACGAGAAAAATTATATAAAAATTATCGTTCATCCAATTAACAAAATTCCAGTGGGAGATTTCCGGAAATTCCCGTCTCCAGTTACCGTACAAATTTCGTGACCTAAACCCCTACAGACTATGAGATCCGACTCGATAAACAACCAGCAAATTCTGCAGAATTTACGCAGCTTCAGCTGCTGCACTAAATGAATACTTAAAAATAGCAAACGACCTCAGAAAAATATGAATCTGGTGCCACTAGAAGCGTTTTTCAAAAATACACGTTTTAGGCTTCAGAAAATCCACTTTTCGATAAATAATGATCAGGTTACAGCCAATTGAAGTTGGCTGTAAATGTCAATCAGCAAACTGTTTTCGACTTTTATCGCATTAGAACATGTTTAAACGATCATGACGCTTAGTAATAATGATTAACAGCAGGTTGACTTGTCAAATATCATCATGTATATCAATATTCATGTAAATCCTAAATATTTATCATGATCTTTATCGGTAAAACGCAGCCTACGATTTTAGTATTCAACATAACATCACAACCGCAAAGATTCGCACATTCATCCGAACTAATCATAAATTACCACACTTTTTCATACTAATAATCCTACAAACACATAATCATGATCTTTAATACACAAACCCTAGTGTGAATCGCAAAACAATTAAACCCTAACCTTGAAACGATGATGATTAGCGAACCAGGACAAGCTTGGAACCAATCCGGGAGATGTGGGGTTTTGCGATCGTGAGAGGGGGGGGGGCTGCTGTCGATTATCCTAGGGATTAGGGTTTCTCCGTTTTTTTGAAAGCTACAACATGCATGTATATATAACAAGGGGAAGGGGGGGGGGTTGGGTAAGTGGCTTGGGCCTCAAGTTTAGGTTAATTCCTTGGGCCGCAAGGTGTGTGGGTCGCAAGGGGTTGTGGGTGGCGGGTTGGGTTTGCTTGGTCGCGAAGTCGAAACGTTTCACAAGCTTGGTTTGGTTTATAAATAAAAGTTACTACGATATTATTTACTAAAATATTGTTTGCGACATGGAGTTTATAAAATATTAAATCAGAAACGTCTAATAACACATAGCACGTAATTTAGATACAACCCGTCTAATAACACATAGCACGTGATTCACCCTATAGATTCACAAAGTTTGCGTAGTTATTGCGAGCGTGTAATTTAATTCTCCGAATTAAATCAGCGTAGGAGTGAATAACCATAAAGTAGCGCGTTTTAGATACTGAAAAACCGGGATGTCACATTATCCCCATGTTGAAAGAATATTCATCCCGAAAATTGAGTAAACGCGGTTTAGAAAGCAACGCACAAAAGCTCAGTTTGTTAGAATGGTACAAGTAAATCCCAAGTTGTCACAAAAGGGGAATCAAAATCAATTACTTTATCATACAGATGCTGCAAGTGATAAGCTTAAAGAAATTATCTCAAACCTTGTTAGCATACCTCAATCGCCAAACTCATCAAGAATAACCCTTCACCCAGAAAAACCATCTAGTCCAAAAATTCTAAAGTGGAATTCATCCTCAGTGACCCATGAATTGACCTTGCCCAGATCAGATCGTAAAGTTCAAAAGCTTACTATGGAGGATGCATATGGTCTGGATGTATCTGACCTCCAAGATCTGATGAACCTTGAACTTCAAAGAGATTTTGATGACATGATTTCCCTTGAGTTTGAATTACAATTCAAAGGACAGATAAGGGAAATGCTGATGAGTAATTAAGATCAACAATAAAGAAAAGTTTTGGCATCATGTAACACCCCGACCGCGTAAAACAACGAACCATAGCAGAAACCTCAGGAGTCATGTCACAGAACTATTGTTTTACAACTCATGGAGCTTAAAATTTTGTTTTATTAAGTTAAGTGTTTACATTGTCTTTGGATAAACAGAAACAACAAATAAATAAATTGTCTTTCATGTTTCACAACTAATCCTACGTGAAGCATGCATCATATTATCAAGCATTGACTCCTGAAACTTATGTGAAAAGAGTGTCAGCATAAAAATGCCGGCGAGTACATAGGTTTTGTGAGTGTGTCAAATTCGTGGCTTTGTATACATATTGCAACACCTCTTCCGACTACAAGATTCGCTAAGTGAAAACCTCGTATCGAAAGTGTTTGATATTTCAATACAATTAACCAACTAAAACAAGTTGGTTAGAGTTGTGAAAACCTTATAGCCATGAATCTTGACCAAAACATTTTTTTTGTAAAAACCTTGTAATAGATTGATTCAAAAGAAAACTTCGTATGGTTTATATCTTTAAGTGAAAATCATTGCGTGACATTGTTCAAAACCATTTGTCCGTGTTATAAGCCATTTGTCCGTGTTATAAGCCGTTTGTCCGTGTTATAAACCATATGTCCGTATTATAAACCAATCGTACGTGTCATAAACCAATTGTCCATGTCATAAACAAATCGTCCTTGTTTTTAATTGTGAAAACTTTTGATCATTCTTTAATGAACACATTCAAACCTGTGTTGACTATCCACCAAAGGGTCTCTTTAACTAGACTAACACATCAACAAATGATTTGTTAATCAGAAACATTTTCTGTTATTACTAAACTTCCACCAAATCCAGTGAACAGTCTGATAATGGGATTGTCAGTCCTATGGTACCATAACATACTACTGGTCGGCTTGGCTAAAGCTAATGAATGCCATTCGTGTTATGGATAACGCATCTACAAATTGTTCACGTTATTGAAATCGTATTGTTTTATATATTAACCATAGACATTGTTTTTGAAAACTTGAAAATGATTTAGTACATATGAGTCACCCCAAAACATTTGCAAAACGTAAAAGAGGGGAACTATGCACTCACTTGGGATTGCGAAACTGTTCTTGATCAACGGAATAAACAAAGCTCAAACGTGTCCTAATGTGTCAGATAAATATGTTAGCGTGTCGGGACTACAAATGAGAGATCGACTAGAATGAAGTCTTATAAACCAAACGAGTATTGGAACTCATGTGATATGGTTTAACAAACTTAACATTCTGATTTAGAAAGCATCCGAAGTGATTTTGACCCGTTATGACTCGTTAAGGTAGTTTATGCTACTTTAACGGGTCATTAGCGTAAACACGTGATCGAATGTTTAAACATGTCCTATGATAAGTCTTAAATGCCCAAAAATGTTTGAAAATGTTATAACTTCAGTTTATATGTCAAAAATTTGGTTACATGTGTTTAAAATGGATTTATGCGCAAAAAGGCATTTTGGTCATCATTTTTTTAAGAACATAGAAGTGACTTATCATAACACTAACTAAACGACATGACCACAAGTTATAACCTCAGTAGGTTATTCCCTATACATCTATGGTGATACATATGTGTTTGGTCGGATCCTAAGATCGACCAAACGAGTCGGATTCGAAAGTCAAAACGGTGGTCAAGACCTCTCGACTTACGATCCTAAATAAGCACTAAACTAGAAGTGACGAGTTAGACATGACAAATATGTCTAACTAAGTTTATAAAACTGATTTGGTATCATAACTTGGTGTTTTGATACCCGAAAATAGTTTCGTCGTAAAAGGCACCGCATTTTTGACCGAAACTTTGACTCGTCACTTCGACTAGTAAACGTGGTTATCAGAAGGTGATATCGCTAGGGATTATAACCTTCGTGATTATGTTCACGTTGCAAAGTTCAATTGACCTTTGACTTGACCAAATATGGTCAGAACCCAAAGTCAATCAGGAAGCCAAGCTGTTCGACTTTTAGCTCAAAATAGCAAAAATGCTCGTGTTGAACCAAAAGTCAATCAGGAAGCCAAAAATTCTCGTGTTGAAGAACACTTTCGGAACTCAAGATAGGAGACTTCCAAAGGCTAGAAACAAGCTCCAAGAAGGAAGCCAAATTGTCACTTAACTCTTTTAGATTTTTGGTATTTTATGAAAAACAAGACACTGTTTTTGCTATTTTTTTTAATTTTGCTATAAACAATTAAAAATATACAATTAAAATTGCAATGTGATGAAATCATTGTGAAGCTAGATTAAAGAAAACTTTTCAACACATATTTACTCAGATTGGTCTATGTGATTGCTAATATGTTTGTGCACTTAAACTCTTGTTTCAAACCTTTCCATTTTCATCAATAATGAACTTTTATCATGTTTTATGCATTACTTATGATCTAAAGTGGATCCCACCCAAATCAGAGAAAATATTCAGTACATGCTATCAAGTATGTAGTTTCCCTACCACATATATTTTCATGGTATCTGTTCTAGAACAGAATGGATCATATTTAGAGATGGGTATGCGGATTCCTAGGCGTGGACTAATCAACTGCGTACTATTTATCAAGGAGATAGATGAAGACCTTTGTTGGTGCAGGACTATGTGGATGACATCATCTTTGGACCGACCAATGATGATCTGTGCAAGTGTTTCCTACATGCTCTGTTGCTCATTACCAACTAGACCCTAAGGTTTCTCAACTTGTTGCTGTGAAGAGGTTTTTTCAGTTATTTGAAGGGTTTTCAAGACACCAGTCCTTGGTACCCTAATGATAATGACTTCGACTGGAATGCTTGTACTGATTTCGCTTATCGTATCTACAAAATTGACTTGAAATCCACAACGGGTGGGTATCCAGTTTGGGAGAGCAGTATGACAGATGGCAATGCACGAAGCAGTTGTAGGATTACAGTTTGGAATTTCTTATCTCTCCTATCTTTGTCGATATTAAAGCTACTTTACGGATTATTAAACATCCTGTATAGCACTCCAAGACCAAACACATCGATACCAAATATCAACTCATCCCTGATAGTTTCAAAAAGAAACTCATCGATTTTGTTTAGGTCCGCATCGACTAACAATGTGCCAACTCATTTACCAAGTTTTTTTATAAGTCATATCTAAAAAGATGTTTTTCCATTTCATTTACTTTATGGGGAGTAAATTCTAATCAGAAAAATATAAAAACATTGAAAAACAAGGACAAGGACATAAACAAGAGAAAAACAAAAATGAGTTCCCTGGTGATAAAAAGAGAAAATGATAGTACATCAGTGGTTTATTGAAACTTCTTTGAAATTAAACTGAAAAATGTAAGTAGTTCTACTAATGATGTATCAGTAGGCTCATAATTATATTAAGTAATGCAGGTCAATATAAACATAACTAACTGAAGACTGTGTGGGAACCGCTCATTGGCATATGGTCTTGGTACCGAAATTTCGTTTGATAGATTGCCGAGGTTTAGAGATACGTGGTCTTTATGCTGTTTATCACTAGGGCTTCATGGTTATTCTTTTACTGACAAAATGGGGACACAAGTCTAGAACTTCCATGACATAATACATACGTGTACATACTGCATACGACCATCAATTAGTGATACTCGTATCACATCCATTCCTAAATAAGTGATTTTTTAAATCACATTTTATCATCCGAAGGTCAAGTTTGTCTCTTTGATGGTATGATGGTACTAACTTGTTCATGGACTTGCTCTCGAGCCCTGCAAACATTCGAAAACCAAGTTCCTCATTAATAAGTCATTCTACCAAACAGGGCTTGTTTTCATTCAAATAAGTGAGTATCTCACACCTTATATGTCAAAACAGATAATAAATGGTATACTCACGGTAAGATGAACTCTCGTACATACCTTGATATAGGAATGTGTCGTGAGTGGATGAACACAAGTGGATAAGTGTAAATGATATCTAAATGCATCCCCAACTGTTAGGATCTGAGTTTGACTTATTGTGAAAGTTTAAAGATGGAAAGTAATGAATGAAGATAAATCAAAGATAAATTCAATGAAAATGTAAATTTTGATTTACAACAATTGGAAGAATGTTTTCATTAACATGCTTTTGTAATAAGTGAGTATCTCACACCTTATATGTCAAAACAGATAATAAATGGTATACTCACGGTAAGATGAACTCTCGTACATACCTTGATATAGGAATGTGTCGTGAGTGGATGAACACAAGTGGATAAGTGTAAATGATATCTAAATGCATCCCCAACTGTTAGGATCTGAGTTTGACTTGTTGTGAAAGTTTAAAGATGGAAAGTAATGAATGAAGATAAATCAAAGATAAATTCAATGAAAATGTAAATTTTGATTTACAACAATTGGAAGAATGTTTTCATTAACATGCTTTTGTAATATTAATCACATATGTTTGCAAATTACAAACTCCCCCTCTGCCTACAATCACTCAAATTTGTTCATACAGAATGTGTAGAAGTGATGGATAGAACAGTATAGGCACTGTTTTATTTATAGTACATTACAAACCTTTGAGCATCTTTGGTTGATGTCACTATGAAAGTGACATTTAACAAACTAAACAAACTCTAAACACTGCTAGACCTACACACTGTTACATTAAAATACAATATAAACTCGAATGATAACAACTGTTGAGATATCATTTGTTGGGCTTCATCCTTTGTTAGTCATTAGCAGACTTTACTTCAACAGACTATCTTCATCAGAGGTTCTCATCGGCAGACCTTCGCTTCAACAGCCTTTCGGATTCATCAGAGTTTCTCTCTAGCAGACTTTAGTTTCCTGCAGAGCTTTGTCTCTTAACAAATCTTGTGAACAGTCTTTAAGTATCAGCAGAGTTCAGAGCAGCAGATCTTTATTAGTGATCAGATGTTGTAGATTGTTATGGCTTTCAATCATCTGTTCATTTATTGGGTTCAATAGATCCAACAATCTCTCCCTAGAATAGATGATGTTTGACATTTGTACCTTTTCAATCATTGTACAATTACAAACAATTTCGTATTCAATGAAACCTGTGTTTTATTTCCGAAATTTGTATAATTATGTAAGGCATTTGCACAATTTCAATTTCTTGCACGATTCCAAACCCTCAAAAATTTTTGTGGAAGTAATTCATTAGCTGACACTTAAATGCAATCAGTTTAACATGACGTACACTCCGAAACAAGGACATAAGCTACACCCCTAAATACCCTTTACATAACTTAGATATAGGTTTTGAAGGGTTAGATATGACAAAAACACGCTTATACAAGTCCAGGGACTATTTTCTTCAAACTACGAAACTCTGTTGGTCCGCATTCAAGATACGAACCACGTGTATCAATCCAAATATTTTTTTATTCAATAAAATTTTTCATTTTATTGATGAGAATGCAAAAATGTCAATCGTTGCACAATTTCGATCATATTTGTGTTCGTTAAAGCGTTTTACGCATTTTTGTGATACTCTTAACTGTACAACCGAACGAACCGACATCCACGACATTTTCACGCATAATCCAAGTTACACATGTCTTAACACCTTTATATAACCTAAATATTAGGTTAAAGGGATTAAAAATGGCAAACAAGTGAAAATACAAGTCCAAGGGCCAAAAATGTCAAAAAAAATAATCAAGATTTTTGCTTCTTCACCAACTTTGCCATCTATCTCCAATTTTTGACACCTATCACTCATTTTGCCACACTTAATTTGGTTTTGAAACATGTTAGGACACCAATCCACTCTTGAGGACACTTGTCTTCACCTCCTTGATCCTAAAATACTATAAATACCCCATGATTCTTCCGTTTTTTATTCACACCACTTCAAAACACTTCAAAGTAAAGTGTGAAGTTCTTCTTTCTATCCTTCATAGAGCTTGTTTCCAGCCTTTGGATGTCTCATATCTTGAGTTCATAAAGTGTTCTTCAACACGAGTATTTTGGCTTCCTGATTGACTTTTGGTTCCTAATTGAGCTAAAAGTCGAATAGTTATTTTGGCTATTTTGAGCTAAAAGACGAACAGTTTGGCTACCTGATTGACTTTAGGTTCTGACCATATTTGGTCAAGTCAAAGTTCAATTGAACTTTGCAACGTGATCATAATCACGAAGGTTACAATCCCTAGCGGTTTCACCTTCTGATTACCACGTTTACTAGTCGAAGTGATGAGTCAAAGTTTCGGTAAAAAATACGCATGATGTGCATTTTACGACAAAACTATTTTTGGGTATCAAAACACCAAGTTTTGATACCAAAATGCATAAAAAATGATAAAAGTTCATTGATGATGAAAATGGAAAGGTTTGAAACAAGAGTTTAAGTGGACAAACATATTGGCAATCACATAGACCAGTCTGAGTAAATATGTGTTGAAAAGTTCTCTTTAATCTAGCTTCACAACGATTTGATCCCATTCCAGTTGTAATTGTATATTTTTAATTGTTTATAGCAAAATTAGAAAAAAAAGCAAAAACAGTGTCTTCTTTATCATAAAAAACAAAAAAATCTAAAAGAGTTAAGTGCCAATTACGTCCTTGTGGTTTGTCTATTTTTGCCATTTCAGGCCAAATTTTAATATTGCGCCATTTTCCTCCCTCACATTCTTGAAACGTGTCATTTCAGTCCAAAAATTCAGTTAGCTTAAGGGTAAAATATTCATTTTATATACATTATTTATTTTTCATTTTATTAAACTTGTTATTATTACTAATTACTATTATAATAAGAGTGGGACCCACCTCCACCATTCTCATCTTCAAAAAAAACTCAGTTGCCATCACTAGTTTGCCACACCCTTGTTTCTCTCCCTAGAAACACCCACCACCACCTTTCACCACCATCACCAACATCTCACACCATCGTCACCACCCTCGTTTCTCTCTCTAAAAACACCCAACATCATCACCAACATCTCAAACCACCTTCACCACCCTCGCTTCTCTCTCTACTCTCTGTCTGTCTCTCTCTAAAAACAACCACCACCACCATCACCAACATCTCAAACCACCATTACCACCCTTGTTTCTCTCTCTACTAACCTTATAAAAACATCCACCATCACCTTTCACCAACATCTCAGACAACAATCACCACCCTCGTTTCTCTCTCTAAAAACACAGACCACCACCACACCTAATAGCCACCATCACACCTAAGTCCGGTAACACCACCACCTTCACCACTATCACCAACATCTCAGATCAACATCACCACCCTCGTTTCTCTCTCTAAAAACACTCACCTCCACCACAATTACCATGACCTACATCCCCAAATCAAAAATAATGACGTCACTCATTACAGTGCCAATGGTGGTGAACATTAAATTAACGTCAAAGACGGTGATGGACTGAGTTCTGGAAACGATGCAGTGATTTGGGCGGATGGAGGGAATGATGGACTAAGTTCCGGTGGTAGTGAACATTAACGTCAAAGCTAGTTAACGTTGATAGAGCCGGATGGGGCCTGGTGGTGTTGTGGTGGTGGATTTTGACCGAGACGAGGTGGTGGGGGTTGGTGGTCTTAGGCAGGGATTTAAACTATGATGAAGGGGGAAATGGTGAAGGTGGGTCCCACTAGTAAAATAATAGTAATTAGTAATAATAATAAGTTACTTAAAATGAAATATAAAAAATATATAAAATAACTAATTTACCCTTAAGCTAACTGAACTTTTGGACTGAAATGGCACGTTTCAAGAATGGGAGGGAGGAATATGGCGTAATTTTAATATTTGGCCTGAAATGACAAAAACAGACAAACCACAGGGACGTAATGGCACTTAACTCAATCTAAAAAATAATAACCATTCTCGAAGATTTGACTGATCATCAAAAGTTAAAAGAAATTCAAATTGTGGGAATTTGAGTACAAGTACTTGGAGTACGGTGTTCATGTGCATACTGGTTCCTCTGCTACATATAACGATTTATTTACAAATTTCGGAGAATTGAGTTCAAATCAAGAACCAAGGGTTGATGAAGAGTGAGATGTTGTTGTCGCTGATAGAGCATGAAGCACCACAATGACAAAGTATATTAGAGTCAGAAGAATCTGAATAATCATCTAACAGTACATATCAAGAAGTACATGAGAACATGCTTGAAAGAAAGAGATTAAAAAAATGAAAGAGCTGCTGAGAATCCTGCTCTCACATTTTTTTCAGTGAGATGTTCAAGCATTGTTGATTGTGATTCTAATATGAAGCTAACTACAAGTGAAAAAGAAGATACCAGTCTTGAGAGTTCAGAAGTCAATAACTTCAACAACACCTACAACATAGCAACTATGTTGTGCGCAAAATGCAACATATAAATTCCATCAAACAAGGCATAAAATCAACTCTTTTTCGGTACTAATGTTGGAAACACCATGTTTCTTTGTTTACTTTTAAATTGCAGGATCCTAAGAGCTTAAACAAATAAAAGGAACAAACTAAATCAACACAAATACAAAGAAGAAGGATTGACACGACCTTCCGAACCCCCATCCGCATCCAAAACAACAAAAATAACAAAAATAGAAGCTTAGGCACAGGGCCGTGGCCACCAGGCATGGGGCTATGCCCAGTCAAGATTCTTTGTAGAAAAAGACAACAACAACAGACAAACCAACATGGGGTCGTGCTAACCCAACACAGGCCGTGGTCAACAATAAGGTTCAAAGAATCTATGATACTATAGCAAGTAAACTGACCACGGGGCCGTGCCATGACACCACGGGGCGTGTTAGTACAAGACCTGACATCTGCAGTTAATGAAGGGAGAGAAAAAGATGACCACGGGGCCGTGTCTTCCTTCTGTTTCCAGCTATTAATAGAGGTGCTTGGTTCATGAGAAAGGCATCCCTTGGCAAACCACTTCTCTCACACTTGCCATTAGTCCACTACCACTTCAACACCAACACCCACCACCATCATCCACATTTCATCTTTTAGAGTGTGTAGTAGTCTCCGGATCCAACATTGATTGTAAGACTTCTTGTCAAACAAAGGCCATGCTTGGCTAAATCTCTTACATCACTTGGTGTAGACAAATCTTTTATGTATTACTTTTGATTTCCAATCTTTGGCAACTTTTTAATTGGGTATGTATGAATGACTTTCAAAACTAGCTTTTTATATTGAAAGTGAACTTTGGTTAAACATTTCTTCATGTTTCATTGATTCACTCTATATAAAGCGCGTTAATTACCTGGAAGGGGTTAGAAGGGTGTTTGGGTAAAGTTCTTGCCTCGTTAAGTGTATCGATCCTGCGAGGACTTGGTTCAAGCTTATTAGGACTTCCCTTGAGGCAAATAGCATCAAATCGGCGATGTAAGAACGGCTTGAACCCGTTATAAATAAACTACTATTAAAACTTTATCTAGCCTTGCAGGACTGTATCCTTGCTAACTCAGACCAATATGGCCGAGGGTAACGTTGCCTTCACAAGAGGGGCCTACCACTTTTCGTATTAATAACTTATTTAATTATTTTTCAATATTCTAAACTTGTGAGACTGTATCCCTGTTGACTCAGACCAATATGGTTGAGGGTATCGTCGCATTCACAAGAGGGGCCTACCAGTATAACTAAGATAATCTTAAAAAGATCAAAGTACGAAAATCATCAAAGGATACACAAAAGAGGAGTTGGAACCAAGTGATCTTCCTTGTCTATTTGTTTTTACATTTTTTAATTATAGTTTTTATCTTAAAACTTTCAAAACTTTTATCAAAATTTGGTTAGATTAGACGTTAACGATAAACCAGTATTAAAAGCTCTTGTGTCATTGGATAACCTCGATATCTTACGATCAGTTTACTACGCCTAAGATGGGTGCACTTGACCTAACATGTGTAGAGTGGTAGTATTGTATCGTCTTTTATAAATTTAAAGCTTGATCCACGAGTAAAAAGTGCTTAAAATATAACAAAATTTATAACCACGCTCACACATGTCATGTTTTTTGCGCCGTTTCCAGGGACATAAGGATTTTGAGAAAGCTTATAATTAGCAGCCTAATCAAACTTTGTACATTTTTCAAAACTGCTTGCCCGTTTTCAAAACTTTTTAATTTTACAGTAGGTTTGCCATGTGGCCATGCACTTGGCCACTCCACCGTGCTGCAGATATTTAGAAAACTTTTTCAAATGCCCAGATACAGGCTTGCCCACGGGGCCGTGCAAGTGCAGCACGGGCCGTGGTTATTCCCTTGTTAATTTTATTTTTCTATTTACTGATCTCGAGGCTCTTTAATCTTCTGGGTACCTTCCAAGGGATTATTACTCAGAAGATTACAACCACTACTATATTGAGGATGTTTATGAGGAACCATATTGTACCATTTGCGTTGAATTTCATTCGGTGCGACATTGTTACCCTTTTCAGCCATCACCCTCATACACCACATGTGAAGAACCTAGGTTTGAGCTCCCAAAGCCAAGCTTTGATTAGGATACCAATCCATTTGAAGCATACGACGTGCCACCACCAATCATTCCAAAGCCGAAAGCCTTATACCAAGTCTCAAAAATTTAGAACTCTTATTCATGAGATCTCTCGAAAAAGAAGAGAATGTTTGTGCTAAAGAGGTAATAATCGAAGAGGTAAAAATAGAAGAACCACAAAACGAAAAACTATCGCATGAACTAAACCATGAATATGGTAAATCTAAAAATGATAATTTCGAAACAAAACAAAACTTTCAAGAAATTCACATTTTACAACCTTCTTTAGAAAATCATTTCTTGGTTTCTTTTCATGCCAAGTTTTTAAAAGAGCTAAACACTACTACTAATCGAAGAAATAGTTAGCATTAACTTAACAAATGTTCAAACTTCGCTAATACAAGATGAACATCATGATTTAAACATAAAACCTGTACCGTGTTTTTTTCAAAACATCTTCGTTAGTAACATGTTAATTGATAAAGATCTTTGTGTTAACATAATGCCAAATTACATTT
Source organism: Scalesia atractyloides (assembly GCA_947069175.1). Classification (NCBI taxonomy): domain Eukaryota; kingdom Viridiplantae; phylum Streptophyta; class Magnoliopsida; order Asterales; family Asteraceae; genus Scalesia; species Scalesia atractyloides. The sequence continues at coordinate 48,567,245 of CAMTDV010000020.1, forward strand.
TTGAAAAATTGGGTACTAGTGATTTTTCCTCTTAAAAATCCTATTTTTCTCTCTAACCGAAAAAATGATAAAAGCCAAGGGAATGATTGAGGATGTCTTAATTCAAGCAAATCAAATGGTTGTACCAACCGACTTTATCATCCTAGATGATGCTCTGCTCGTGTTGGGACAACCATTCATAAAAACCCACAGAACTTAGTCAACCGGAAGCGAAACAACCTACCACTTCAATTAGGGACTGACAAAAGGTACGTCAATCTTGACCAATCGATGAAATATCCAATTGGCAATGACGACCCCATAACTGAAGATGAAGCAGAGCACTTGATATGGAAGAAACAGAAGAGCTACTCGTCGAAGAAGAGGACGCCATCGAACAAAAGTTTTCAGCCATCGACCTTAATAAAGAAGAAAATAAGCGGTCTCTTGAAGACCCACCGTCGTTTGAACTCAAGGAACAAACAAAAGGTCTAGAATACACATTCTTAGACAATCATGGTAAGCTCCCCGTCATCATTTTTTCAAAACTAACCCTTTTAGAAAAGGATAAATTAATAAAACTTCTGAAAAAATATAAAAAAGCAATCGCATGGAAACTTATGGACATCAAAGGCATCAGTCCATCCATGTGCACACACAAAATTTTAATGGACGATGACTATAAAATGGTAATACAACCACAAAGAAAAGTAAATCCAAACGTGCAAGAAGTGGTTAAAATGAAGTCATCAAGCTACTAGATGCCGGAATCATCTACCTATCTCTGATTGCCCTTGGATAAGTCATGTCTAAGTAGTACCAAAAAAGGAAGTTTGACGGTCATAACTAATGAAAAAAATGAACTTAAACCAACAAGAATCGTTACCGGATGGAGGGTTTGTATTGACTATCGCAAATTAAATGAGGCAACAAGGAAAGACCACTCTCCTTTGTCATTTATCGACCAAATGCTAGAAAGACTATCTAGTCATAAATTTTATTGTTTTTAGATGGTTTCTCCGGGAATTTTCAGATTCCCAGAGCTCCGGAGGACCAAGAAAAAACAACTTTTACATGTCCCTAGGGAACTTTTGCTTATCGACTTATGCCTTTTGGTCTATGCAATGCCCCCACAACATTTCAACGTTGCATGGTGGCCATCTTCCATGATATGATAGAAAAAAAAACCATGGAAGTTTTCATGTATGATTTTTCTATCTGTGGAGATACATTTGACCAATGCCTCGATAATCTTGAAGTAATGCTACTCCGATGTAAGGAAACTAACCTCGCCTCTAATTGGGAAAAATGCCATTTCTTGGTAACTGAAGGAATAGTACTCGGTCATAAAATCTCAAATGAAGGAATAGCAGATGATCGGGCAAAAATAGATACTATTTCTTGATTACCTCCCCCATCCTCCGTTCGAGCCACACGAAGTTTCCTAGGACATGACGGATTTTATGCGATTTATCAAAGACTTTACAAAAGTCTCTAGACCTCTAAAAAATTACTTGAAATAGATGCCCCATTCATCTTCGACAAGGATTGCAATATAGCTTTTCTTACACTAAAAGAAATGCTAGTCAATGCACCAATCATGATGGCACTCGATTGGAAATTACCTTTTGAATTCATGTGCGATGCAAGCGACTTTGCGGTTGGAGCCATCTTGGGACAATAAAAAGAAAAACATTTTCACGCAATGTACTATTCAAGTAAAACTCTTAACGATGCCCAAGAATATTATACAACTACTGAAAAAGAGTTACTAGCCGTAGTATTTGCTTTTGATAAATTTCGTTCCTATCTTGTGGTTTCTAAAACAATAGTCTACACGGACCATGCCGCCATTCGATACCTTCTCAAAAAAAAAAGATGCCGAACCACGTTTGATCCAGTGGCTTCTTCTCCTCTAAGAATTCGATATTGAAATAAAAGATAAACGAGGAGCTGAAAACACCGTCGCTGATCTCTTATCTCGCTTAGAAAATCCCGCCTTGGAGATAAGTCGAGAAGAGTTCATCAATGAAAAATTTCCCACCGAATCCTTGGACATGGTCGAATATCAAGATGAACCATGGTACGCCGACTATGCTAACTATCTCGCTAGTGGCATTTTAGTCAAAGGATGGTCACATCATTATAGAAAAACATTCTTTGCCGATTTCAAACACTATTTTTAGGAAGATCCATATCTTTTTAAAATATGTGCTGACCAACTTATCCGAAGGTGTGCCCATGGTAAAGTAGAAAGAAAGATTCTTTGCCATTGTCATAAGGACCATATGGAGGATATCATGGAGTAACGAGCACCGCACGTAAGCTATTCAATTTAGGATTTTATTGGCAAACCATCCATAAGGATGCACACAATTTAATTAAAACGTGTGACGTATGCCAACGAACAGGTAATATCTCATTCAAAAATAAAATGCCTCAAAATGGCATTCTTATTTGTGAAATCTTTGATGTTTGGGTTTAAATTTTATGGGACCTTTCCAACCATCAAGAGAGAACAAAAATATTCTTATGGCAGTCGATTACATGTCTAAATGGGCCGAAGCCAAAGCTTTTCCAACATGATGGAAGAGTTGTGGTAAAAATCCTGAAACAATTATTCTCTCATTTCAGCACTCCAAAAGCACTTATCAGTGATAGAGACACCCATTTTCGTAATTAGCAATTAAACAAAATTCTAACAAAATATAGGGTTTATCACCATGTTTCAACCGCCTACTATCCTCAAACAAACGGTCAGGCCGAAGTGACCAATTGAGGTTTGAAAAGAATCTTAGAGAAAACCGTGGGCCAAAATAGAAAGGATTGGAAGATAAATTAGACGATGCTTTATGGGCCTTCCGAGTTGCTTATAAAATACCAATACGCACCACCCCATATAAGCTTGTCTATGGAAAAAAATTGCCACCTCCCAGTAGAAATTGAACACAAAGCATACTAGGCGCTAAAAACCGTAAACCTAGACCAAGAAACTTCTGGTAAAAATCGATTCTATTAGTTAAATGAACTAGATGAAATGAGAAATCAAGCATACTCTAACTCCAAAGTTTTTATAAGGAACACATAAAAAATTTACATGATACAATAAGCAAACCTAAAGGATTTTAGGAGGGAGATCAAGTGCTCTTATTTAACTCAAAACTTCGGTTATTTTCCAGAAAACTCAAGTCTAGGTGGTCCGGACCTTTTTCCATTACCCAAATCTTTCCATATGGCGCTATAGAAATTAAGGTGTTCTGGACCTTTTTCCATTACCCAAATCTTTCCAAATGGCGCTATAGAAATTAAGACTCCAAATGGTGAACCTTTCAAGGTTAACGAACGAAGGCTTAAGCTCTACCGAGGCTTTCTTGAAGATGAGAAAGTTGAAATAACTCTCCAAGAAGTGGAAAAGTGATTAAGGAACAACCAAACATTAATTGTAAATATGTATATTTTTCTTTCGTTTTAAATATCTTGTAGGTACATTTGGGTAGCAACAAAAGAATGGTAGCGAAACAGGTAAGTACCAAAAAGGGAACCTTCAGATAAACGGTTACACACTAAAAACAATAAAATAAAATAAAAATAAATTTTTGGACACGGGGCCGTGGCAAATCTGCAGACGGGTTTATAACTCCTTTTTCTTCACTTTTTCAACACAAAACCACGACCCGTCTCTCTGGAGCAACCGGTTCCTGCCTTTCTTTCGCCAACTTTTGACGATTCTCTACCCAAATCCATCAACATGGTATGATTCTAACATCATGTTTAGTTAGATTAGCACTTTACATGTAGTTTAACATCATTTGGGAAAAATCTAGGGTTCTTGAACTAGACCCGTGCCAATCCCAAATTTTTGCTTAGATCTTGTTACTAGTAGTAAGTAGAAGTGTTTTGAGAAGTAAATAACCAAACATTGTTAAAAAAACCAAATTGTTCAAAGAGTTTTCCACAAATACTCGTTGATAACCGAAAAAAGTTAAAATCGAAGGGGTAAACGAGTAGTTTGTGCAAAATTGACATTTGGGTTTGATTTTCTGGATAAAACGCACATGATGAACAACAAATTTTGAGTTTTTCAAAGCCGGCTCGAAAACTGTAATTTTCGGTTAACAGAAGGTTCACCACGGGGCTGTGCCCACTAACCACGGGGCCGTGGGCACCCTAGACTCTAGACACGGGGTCATGCCTAGAGGGCACGAGGCCATGTCCAGACCCCCTGATTTAAATTTTTGCATAATCTTTTACACACCAATCGTCTTACTAGGTCTTTCTTGTAGGAATGACACCTCATAAGTTCTTGTGGTTCAAAAGCGCTGAGCCTGAGTATAAAAACCACTTTGAAGTACTACAAGCAAGGCACGAGGAACCACCAAGACAAGTGTGTTATACTACACTTGAAACTGTGGGGCAAAGAGAGATACGACACTCTGATCATTGGTCTGCTGCGTATCTTTTTAGAAACCCGACTCAGATCAGTCCATGAATACAACATGGAATTGTTAAACACGCTTATTTTCGACAAGAATGAGTAGGATCTGTTTGAGTCAAATGCAGTTCATGTAAGGTGTGGGGGAGAATGGTATAGCATTTCCGTGGCTTAATTCGACGTTAATATTGGGCACAGATTAGGGATGGCCATTATGATCCGAGTCGTACAAAGAGCACAAAAATAAGGGACCCTCTAATCCGATACATTCATTGGGTCCTTAATGGCTCTCTGTGCCAAAGGATAGTGGTGGGGTGGATTACCTTCGGGAACTGGCTTGCCTATATTGCTTCCTAAATCACCAACCCATTGATGTCACCCACATGTTGTCTAGGAACATGGCCTCAAATGCCACCGCCAACACCCGAACACTGATATTCTTCGGAGGATGGATCGCCAAGCTATTCAAGAAATTCATTAGGTGCACTCCGAGTGGGTTCCACAAAGAAGTGGGCGTGACAAGGGCCGATCTAGTCTTATGCCGAAGCTTGGGTCTTGTCATCGATTGCAATAGTGGCCTCATGTGCTTTAAGGATGCACGTCGCCGAGTGTGGAGCCCAAATGACCCGAAGGAGGTCCTTGCAATCGAAGACAACCCCGACCGTCCTCGACACCCTAGATACGCCCCGGGCTCCTCCTCTCAAGGAGGAGGTGAGTTTCCTAATCTTCAGAATCTATACATTGTTATGCAGGAAACACTCCAAGTGTCTAGAAACGCCTATAGCTTGGGACAGAGCTCAAACAGCCGGATTGTGAGCATGGAGCGCAATATGGTTACCATGCAAAAGGATATTACATTCATCCGGGAGCATATAGCATACCAAGATGATGATGATGATGATGAAGAAGAGGACATGGATTCAGAATAGGCAATGGTGGTAGTGAGTGACGGATCTACCCTTCAGGTTATCTCTCTTTATCCATTGAATAATTTGATACTTTCACGGCTGCGTCCCGTCGGACAATTTGCTTTTTAAGACAATTTACTTTCTTGCATTTTGTTAAGACAATTTAGGAACACTTGTTATTTTGTGCTGGAATATTGTATTGTGGTATAGTTCATAGGTATCTTGGGAGGCTTGGACACACTAAGCATAGCGGTCCCCAAGCCTAGAAATCAGAAGCCGAGCAATGAAACCCAAATCCCTAACTATCACAGACACCTGCCACGGGGCCGTGCCCATAACCCACACCCTCGTGCCCAACCTTCTATAAGCTTTTCAAATATTTTGTTACTAGCACTTTGGCTACGGGGCCATGCCCACCAGGCACGCCCCCGTGCCCAGTGACAAGTAAACTTAAAATTGTTGTTTTACCGCAGTTTTTGTACATTTAATCTAAACAAATCCTATTTGGGACACATTGAGGACTATGTGTAAATTAATGTTGGGTGGGGGGATGTTAAAACATTGATTCTATTGCCCTAAAAACAAGTCTTACACAAAACTCGCCTTGGAAAACCGTTAATCACCCCAAATATTTTTCAAAATTTTTCAATTTTTTACTTATCTTGGTTTAGATTGGACAAAATAAGTTCTAAAAATTGTGTTAACTAATTTACACCTAACAGCGTCATTATCAAAAGAACCAATTAAGAAAATTATAAAAACTTGCATAACAAATCTTTGTAAAAGTTGATTATATATACTCTTTTACACTATACCCTTTTCCCATAAAAAGTGAGTTTTGAGCCTTTACCGAGCATACAAATACATATCTATACTAATTTCTCAATTTTTAGTTTCTTGTGTGAATAGCCCGTTTGGTTCTTACAAATCTAGAACTTGCCAAAACAATACGTTCCAATCCTTACCGACATAAATCTAAGTAAGTAAATGATGGAGGCATTAGGACTATAACCCATTTTTCATTCTAAACCTTAATTTTTCTTTTCAAATCCCCCTAGTTAAACCCCTTTGAGCCTTAACCCTTTCGTTTCTATACCCGCAAAAATATAAACTTTTGCAAGAACAACCACCCACATCCACAAAACTTTTTATTTACACCCTTATTTTAGTAAAAAGTTCGGTTATATATGACAAGTGTGGCTTCGTTGCAACTTTGGCTATTTAAAGAAGGAGATTTTCTAAGCCACAAAAGAATTGTTCAACGACACTTTTTACGCTTTTCACCATTTTACCCTAAAACACCTACCCCTAGCCAAAACCTACCCTTTTAAAAGTTCTCGTGATATTTACAAGGATTAAACGTCAAAATGGAGGAGATTTTATTGTTTGTCAAGCCTATAGTAGGCGTAAGCTCCACACCGGGTTCGAGCGTTTTTAATTAAACATATTTGGCCGAGTGTTGAGTGATCACTTATGAGGTGTGTAAATTTTTATATAACTAAATAGTATTTTAGAATGGTATGTTATGCTTAAACATATAAATCATGACGAATAAGATTGTTAATAAAATATAAACAAAATAAACTTAAAACTTGGATTCCTGACACTCTAAAGATAAACCCAAAACTTCTCTTCTATCAATTTCATTTGGGTTTGTAAGCCACATTATAGAGTTTTGCTTGAGGACAAGCAAATATTCAAATGTGGGGTATTTGATGTGCGCAAAATGCAACATATAAATTACATCAAACAAGGCATAAAATCAACTCTTTTTTGGTACTAATGTTGGAATAAGCATGTTTCTTTGTTTAATTTTAAATTACAAGATCAAAGAGCTTTAGCAAATAAAAGAAACAAATTAACAGTAGAAACTAACATAAATACAAAGAATAGGGATTGACACGACCTGACGAACCCCCATCCACATCCAAAACTACAAAAATAATAAGAAAAGCAGTTTAGGCGCGGGGTCGTGCCCACCAGGCATGGGGCCGTGCCTAGTCAAGAGTCTCTATAGTAAAGGACAATAGCAACAGATAATCTAACACGGGTCCGTGCTAACCCAACACAGGTCGTGGTTAACTATAAGTTTCGCAGAATCTGTGATAGTAAAACAAGTACACTGACCATGGGGTCGTGCCATGACACCATGCGGCGTGTTAGTACAAGACCTGACATCTACAGCTAATGAAGGGAGGGATCAAGATGATCATGGGGCCGTGCCAGGTGGGCACAAGGTTGTGTCTGCACATTATTTCCACCTATAAATAGAGGTGCTTGGTTCATGAGAAAGGCATCCCTTGGCAAACCACTTCTCTCACACTTTCCATCATTCCACCACCATTACAACACCAACACCACCACCATCATCCCACATTTCATCTTTTAGAGTGTGTAGTAGTCTCGGGATCCAACATTGATTGTAAGAGTTCTTGTCAAACAAAGGCCATTCTTGGCTAAATCTCTTACATCACTTGGTGAAGACATAACTAGTTTTTTATGTGATGGATGTTCTTGCTAAGTTTAAGCTTACAGATACAAAATCAATGGACTCACCCATGGCGATAGACCTTTGCTAAATGAAGATGCTAAAGGAACTCCTATTTATCAGACGCTATACCAGTCTATAAAAGTTCCAGATCTGGTGGGTATAGACGAAATTTGGATAGAATAGAGATAATTTAATAGAAATCTCGTAAGAATAAGTAGAATTAGAAGGATTCCATTCATACTGAAAAAGCATACATCATTTTACAAGCTCAAGAGAGCATCAGACAATCTCTCCAGCATTCCCCTAGATTCTCCAAAACTTATCAAATGTGAACACTTGAGCCCTATTCATAGACATGGTGATTTGGTGAGGATGAGTTTTCATTCTCTCCAAAGTCTCATGTGTTCGGATCTAACTCTTAACTATACAATATTCAACACATGCTCTATCTAGCCTATTCGTACACTGGCGGACATGTGGAATATGCACTAACAGTTATCCCCTTGTACGACACTGTCGAATCTTGATCTTCAAATACCCAAGCCGTGTTTGAATATTCTGCGACTTAAATCAAGAATTTGATATCTTTAATTCATTCCCCCATGATTGATGATTCGGGTTTGCATTAGCAATAGCATATTCCCCTTGAAATGACACTTCAGTTCTTAGTTTTCACGGCTCCTAACCTCCTCATATTTGCTTAACTACAATCTTCACGAATACTCACTAACTGGAAATTAATCAATGCAACATCTTCATTTCAATGTTAACCACATCCGCGTACGATTTTTGAACTACCTCTCATAGTTTAAACTCTTAATCTTCAAAAACTCAACCAAAAAATGATAGAAACTTCGATCACTACACGGGTAACCTTCAAGTCTGAGAACAACCACGACAATTTGAAATCCCTTCTTCCGTAACCATCGTTATGCATAACCAATCTTCAAATACTAGTCAGTGTAAAGAGTAATGTGACATTTATGCTTTTCAATCATTGTACAATTACAAACAATTTCGTATTCAATTAAACCCTGTGTTTTATATCCGAAATTTATCTAAGACATTTGCACAATTTCAATATCTTGTACGATTTTGAACCCTCAAAAATTTTTGTGGAAGTAATTCGTTAACTGACACTTAAACGTAATCTGTTTAACGTGATTTACTCTCCGAAACAAGGACATAAGCTACACATTCCCTAAATACCCTTTACATAACTTAGATATAAGTTTTGAAGGGTTAGATATGACAAAATAGGCTTATACAAGTCCAGGGACTATTTTCGTCAAAACTACGAAAGTCTGTTGGTCCGTATTCAAGATACGAACCATGTGTATCAATCCAAATATTTTTGTATTAAATAAAATCTTTTATATTATTGATGAGAATGCAAAAATGTCAATCGTTGCACAATTTTGATCATTTTCGTGTTCGTTAAAGCGTTTTACGCATTTTTGCGAAACACTTAACCATACAACCAAACGAACTGACATCCATGACATTTTCAGGCATAATCCAAGTTACACATGTCTTAACACCTTTATATAACCTAAATATTAGGTTAAAAATGTTAATCGTTGCACAATTTTGATCATTTTCATGTTCGTTAAAGCGTTTTACGCATTTTTGCGAAACACGTAACCATACAACCAAACGAACTGACATCCATGACATTTTTGGGCATAATCCAAGTTATACATGTCTTAACACCTTTATATAACCTAAATATTAGGTTAAAAAGTTTAAAAATGGCAAACAAGTGAGAATACAAGTCCAATGGCCAAAAATGTCAAAAAAATAATAAAGATTTTTGCTACTTCACCAAGTTTGCCAACTATCTCCAATTTTTGACACCTAGCACTCATTTTGCCACACTCAATTTGGTGTTGACACATGTTAGGATACTAATCCACACTTGAGGACACTTGCCATCACCACCTTAATCCTTAAATACTATATATACCCAATGATTCTACCATTTGTTTTTCACACCACTTCAAAACACTTCAAAACAAAGTGTGAAGTTTTTCTTTCTATCCTTCTTGGATCTTGTTTCCAGCCTTCGGAAGCCTCCTTCTTGAGTTTTGAAAGTGTTCTTCAACACGAGTAAGTACTCTTCCTAGTTCTTTCATTATTTTAGCTATTTTGAGCTAAAAGTCGAACAATTTGGCTTCCTGATTGACTTTTGGTTCTGACCATATTTGGTCAAGTCAAAGTTCAATTGAACTTTGCAACGTGATCGTAATCACGAAGGTTATAATCCCTAACAATTTCACCTTCTGATTACCACGTTTACTAGTCGAAGTGACGAGTCAAAGTTTCAGTCAAAAATGCGCATGATGTGCATTTTACAACGAAACTATTTTTGGGTATCAAAATACCAAGTTTTGATACCAAATTAGTTTTATAAACTTTGTTAGACATATTTTGACATGTCTAACTCATCACGTATAGCTTAGTGCGTATTTAGGGTCGTAAGTCGAGTGGTCTTGACCACCGCTTTGACTTTCGAATCCGACCCGTTTGGTCGATCTTAGGATCCGACCAAACACATATTTGTGACCATAGATTTATAAGGAAGAACCTACTGAGGTTATACCTGATGGTCACGTCGTTTGGTTAGGGTTATGATACGTTACTTGTATGTTCTTAAAAAAATGATGACCACAAATGTCCTTTGCGCATAAATCCATTTTAAACACATGTAACCAAATTTTTGACATATAAACTGATGTTATAACATTTTCAAACATGTTTGGGCATTTAAAACTTATCATAGGACATGTTTAACCATTCGATCACGCGTTTACGCTAATGACCCTTTAAAGTAGCATAAACTACCTTAATGAGTCATAACAGGTCAAAATCACTTAGGATGCTTTCCAAATCAGAATGTTACGTTTGTTAAACCATATCACCTGAGTTCCAACACTCGTATGATTTGTAAGAATTCATTCTATCCGATCTCCCGTTTGTAGTCCCGACACACTAACATATTTATCTAACATATTAGGACACGTTTGAGTTTGTTTATTCCGTTGATCAAAAACACTTTCGCAATCCCAAGTGAGTACATACTTCCCCTCTTTTACGTTTTGCAAATGTTTTGGGGTGACTCATATGTGCTAAATCATTTTCAAGTTTTCAAAAACAATGTCTATGGTTTATATATAAAACATACGATTTCAATAATGTGAACAACTTGTTTATGCGTTTCCCATAACACGAATGACATTTATTAGCTTTGGCCCAGCCGACCAGTAGTATGTTATTATACCATAAGGCTGACAATCCCATTATCGGACTGTTCACTGGATTTGGTGGAAGTTTAGGTAATGACAGACACTAGTGGAAATTGAGGGTGTGACAGATTGGTATCAGAGCCACTAGCTATAGAGAACCAGGTTTGCATTAGAAGTAGACCTAAACTATAGCTGATTACACGACACTAGACTTAGTTTGGCACCGAACTGTTATATCTTGTTATGTGATGTACCACAACTGTGTTATGTAGATTATGACTTCATAATAAGAAATGAAAACAACTCGTAACTAACCACACAACCTAACAGGCAATGTCATCATCATCATCGTCATCATCATCCGACAAACTTACGCCACCAAGAGCGCCAGGAAAGGCACCTATGGTGGAACCCTTACCATCTTATGGCGTGGAAACACGCTCAGCTGCGAGGAAAAGGCTCGCTCTGGGGGAGGAGTCGTCATCACGCCCAACCATCGCTGTGCCAGTCAAACCGGTTAACTCTGTAGAAGTAGGGAATGACCTACTTAGAAACATGATACAGAAACAACAAGAACAGTTAGAAAGAATGCAGGAAACCATCCTAGCACAGGGATGGATGATCCGACAACTGACAGGTAAAACCGACTCGCTCGAGGAAGAGCAACATACGAGTAAGATAGCTCGTAACACCTTAGCCAAAGATCTGCGTGCTGAGCAGATAAGAGTCGACTGGCTCGAAGATAGAGTCCTGGAAAATAGTTGGAACATTCAGGAGCTAGAGCAAAATCAAGCACCTGCACCAGCACCGGCCCCTCCAGTGCCGGTAGAGGAGGATCCGGAAGAGGATCCAGAGGAGGACCCTGAAGAGGATCCAGAAGAGGATCCAGAGGAGGACCCAGAGGAGGATCCAGAGGAGGATCCGGAGGAGGATCCAGCTGTAGAGGCTGGAAATGCCGCGCAGTATGACGGCAACGACAGTGATTTGGGGGACGGAGACGTAGAAGACTGACACGTCTCGCTTATTTTATTTACTTTCCTTCAGTCTATTTATTTTCTACTTAGATCTAAAATGGCAACTGGACGTCGCGGAAATCTCAACATGAAGCCTTAAGAATTAGCCGCAATGATCCAAGAACACGTGAATGCTGCTCTGGCAGATTTTCAAAACCCACCAGCAGCAGGAGGGGTTTTAACCCCTACAAGATGTTCCTCGACGCGAAACCAAGCAAATTCTTGGGGGCAGAAGGACCCATAGGACTTGTCCGCTGGATCGAAAAATCTGAATCGGTATTTGAAATGTGCAACTGTCTAGAGGCTAACAAGGTCAAGTACGCAGCCTCAACACTGGAAGACGGGGCACTAACTTGGTGGAATGCACAAGTCCAAACGCGTGGACTTATTGCTGCAAATGCAATGGCCTGGGCCGAGTTCAAGGCCCTAATCAAAGAGGAGTACTGTCCACGAGGCAGAGTGCAACAGTTGGAGCAAGCCTTATGGAACCAAAAGATGGTGGGATCTGACATCGAAGCTTACACAGCAAAACATCATGACTTGGTATTTCTGTGTCCCGATCTGGCTAACACTGTGGAGAAAAGACTCGAGTTCTACCTTGGGGGTCTGGTTCCGGAGATTCAGGGTATGGTAATGGCTAGTAACCCTGCAACTGAACATCAAGCAATCCGATTGGCGCACAAACTCACCGATAAGGCGGTGGAACAAAAGAAGTTGCCAGCACGGGGTACAACTGAAGTTGCCCCTGACAATAAAAGAAAGTTTGAAGACTCGTCTGCTCGACAGTCTTCGTCATCCCAGCCGCAACAGGGGAACCAGAAACGGTTCAATCATTACAACAGCCACCGGGGTCATCAAAATCAGCCCGCCAACAACAACAACAACAACAACCAGAACGCAAGCGGCTAGGTAGGTCGAAAGCCGCAGTGCACCCGCTGTAATCTTCATCATAACGGCCCTTGTGCCGGAAATCGCTGCCAACGATGTGGCAAGATGGGACATGCGGCAAAGGATTGTCGTGGGGAAATCATGTCCCGACAGAACCAAAATCAACCCCAAGGCCCACAACAGGGTGTTAACCGGGGATGCTATCAGTGTGGTAGCACTGCCCACTTCAAAAGAGACTGCCCACAGCTCCGTAACAACAACAACAATGGTGGGAACAACCACAACCACAATAACCACAACAACAATAATAACAACAATAATGGAAATGGTGGCACTGGAGGTGCCAAAGGTCGCGCATTTACATTGGGCCGCGGAGAGGCCAGAAACGACTCGAACGTGGTCACCGGTAAGTTTCCCCTTAATGAACATTTTGCTACTGTGCTTTTTGATACGGGTGCGGATAGGAGCTTTATATCTGAGACTTTTAGGAAGAACCTAAATCTCACGCCTAAACCCTTAGAGACCCCTTATGTTATAGAATTAGCCGATGGTAATTCTGTAGATGTGACCCATATAGTATCCGGCTGTCAACTCAAACTCGCGGGTCACGCCTTTACCATTGATCTGATGACAACTACCCTGGGTAGTTTTGACGTGGTAGTCGGAATGGACTGGCTATCCGACGTCCGGGCTGAAGTTCTCTGCTTCGAAAAATCTATCCGTATTCCGCTCTCTAACGACAAAATCTTGACGGTGCAAGGCGAGAAGGCAGGCGCCGTCACAAACATCATCTCTTACATGCAAGCGCAGAAGTATCTTCGGAGAAAGAACTCCTTCGCTTTACTCGCACTGGTTACCGAACAGCCTAAGGACGAGAAACGTATAGAAGACATCCCTGTCGTCCGTGATTTTTCTGATGTATTCCCGGAGGAATTACCTGGTCTTCCACCCCATCGACAATTGGAGTTTGAAATTGAATTGACGAACCATGTAACTCCTATCGCCAAGGCTCCATACCGCCTAGCTCCAGCCGAGCTGCAGGAGCTGTCTACCCAACTTCAGGAACTGTTAGAAAAGGGATTTATCCGACCAAGCGCTTCGCCATGGGGAGCTCCAGTCCTTTTTGTCAAGAAGAAGGACGGGACCTTCCGTATGTGCATCGACTACAGGGAACTCTACAAGGTTACTGTCAAGAACCGATACCCGTTACCTCGCATCGACGATCTCTTCGACCAACTCCAAGGGTCAAGCTACCATTCCAAGATTGATCTACGGTCCGGTTACCATCAGCTACGCGTCAGGGAGGAGGATATCGCTAAGACGGCATTTCGTACTCGGTATGGCCATTATGAGTTCTTGGTCATGCCCTTCGGTCTCACCAACGCACCCGCGGTGTTCATGGACCTCATGAACCGTGTGTGTAAACCATACCTCGACAAATTTGTCATTGTGTTCATCGATGACATACTTATCTACTCTAAAAGTGAAGAAGAACATGCTGAACATCTACGATTACTGTTAGGATTACTTCAACAGGAGAAGCTATATGCCAAGCTTTCAAAGTGTGATTTCTGGATTCGAAGAGTTCAGTTTCTTGGGCATATCGTAAATGAAAAGGGTATCCACGTAGACCCTGCCAAGATTGAAGCCATCAAAAACTGGGAAGCACCCAGGACACCGACGGAGATCCGCCAATTTTTGGGTTTGGCTGGTTACTACAGACGTTTCATCGAGGGATTTTCAAAGATCGCACAACCGCTTACTACCCTCACCCAGAAAGGCATCAAGTATGCTTGGGGTGACAAGCAGGAAGCAACATTTCAATTGCTAAAGCAGAAACTTTGCAGTGCACCCATTCTGTCCTTGCCGGAAGGGACAGATGACTTCGTAGTATATTGTGATGCTTCCATTCAGGGGTTGGGATGCGTACTCATGCAACGCGATAAGGTCATCGCGTATGCGTCCCGCCAACTGAAGGTTCACGAGAAAAACTACACGACGCATGACCTGGAATTGGGAGCAGTAGTGTTTGCACTTAAGATTTGGAGACACTACCTC
The DNA here is from genome assembly GCA_947069175.1 of Scalesia atractyloides. Lineage (NCBI taxonomy): Eukaryota > Viridiplantae > Streptophyta > Magnoliopsida > Asterales > Asteraceae > Scalesia > Scalesia atractyloides. Next base: position 48,582,259 of record CAMTDV010000020.1, read on the forward strand.
TATGGAACGAAGTGCACAATCTTTGCAGACCACAAGAGCCTCCAACACATCTTTGATCAGAAGGAGTTGAACATGCGACAGCGTCGCTGGGTCGAACTCTTGAACGATTATGAGTGTGCCATTCGGTATCACCCGGGTAAAGCTAACGTGGTAGCTGATGCCCTCAGTAGGAAGGAACACTTGAAACCTGGTCGTGTACGAGCATTACAACTCACTATTCATTCGGGGCTACCCGAACAAATACGCGACGCCCAGTTAGAAGCAGTTAAGGAGGAAAACATCAAGGCGAATCGGTGGGAAAAATGGAACGTGATTGGGAAGTAAAACCCAATGGAGCCCGGTATTTCATGAATCGCATATGGGTACCTCTCTACGGAACCTCAGAGAGCTAGTCATGGACGAAGTCACAAATCCCGATACTCTGTCCATCCTGGTTCGGATAAGATGTATCAAGACCTTAAAGCTGCGTATTGGTGGCCCAACATGAAAGCTGATATAGCCACCTACGTGAGTAAGTGTTTGACTTGTGCAAAAGTCAAGGTAGAGTATCAAAAGCCATCGGGACTACTTCAACAACCTGAGATCCCAGTGTGGAAATGGGATCAGATCTCGATGGACTTCATCACTAAACTTCCGCGAACTTTGGGTGGTTGCGATACCATCTGGGTGATTGTGGATCGTTTAACTAAGTCCGCACACTTCCTAGCTATTAAAGAAACAGATAAGATGGAGAAGTTGACTCGCCTCTACATTAAGGAAGTAGTTTCTCGGCACGGAGTGCCAACATCCATCATCTCAGACAGAGATGCTCGCTTCACGTCCAACTTCTGGCAATCACTTCAGAAAGCGTTGGGAACACGCTTAGATATGAGCACAGCCTATCACCCTCAGACTGATGGTCAAAGCGAAAGGACCATACAGACCTTGGAAGACATGCTTAGGGCATGCGTAGTAGACTTTGGAAATAGTTGGGAAATCCACCTGCCTTTAGTGGAATTCTCGTATAACAACAGTTATCACACGAGTATTTCGGCAACACCGTTTGAGGCATTATACGGTCGTAAATGTAGATCACCGGTCTGTTGGGCAGAAGTTGGTGACAGTCAACTCACAGGCCCTGAGTTAATACTTGAGGCTACTGAAAAGATTGTACAAATCAGAAACCGCATGGCGGCGGCACGGGATCGACAGAAAAGCTACGCTGATCAACGACGCAAACCGCTCGAATTTCAAGTAGGCGACCGCGTCATACTAAAGGTGTCACCCTGGAAGGGTGTAATCCGCTTTGGAAAATGGGGCAAACTAAACCCAAGGTACGTAGGTCCGTTTGTGATCTTGAAACGTATCGGACCCGTAGCTTATCAATTAGACCTTCCTGCTGAACTCAGTGGAGTTCACAACATATTTCACGTGTCAAATCTGAAGAAGTGTCTATCAGATGAAACTCTAGTCATTCCATTGGATGAGATCCAAGTGGATGAACAACTGCACTTTGTGGAACAGCCTATCGAGATCATGGATCGTGAGATCAAGACTCAAAGGCACAGCAAGATTCCGATCGTTAAGGTTCGTTGGGACTCTAAGCGTGGACCGGAGTTCACGTTGGAAAGAGAGGACCAAATGAAAAGCAAATACCCACACCTCTTTGCAGCTGAGCAGCAAACTAACGATACCAGTAACTAAATTTTTGGGACGAAAATTCTTTCAACATGGGGATGATGTGACAACCTGGAAATTTCTCATACTTTCGCGTACCATTGTTAACTAAATTCTTGTGCATGGCACTTGGGAATCTTTGTGCATGGCACTTGGGAACTTCTTGTAACTTCGCGTACCATCATTAACGAACTAACTCTTTGTGCGTGGCACTCTAAACATGTACGCTGCATGCTAAACCGCGTTTACTCAATTTTCGGGATGAAAATTCTTTCAACATGGGGATAATGTGACATCCTGGTTTTTCGGATAACTTAAACGCAATACTTGTCGAATAAATTATATGCTACGTATTAAACGTGTACAAGTTATTGAATACGTGATGTGCGATTATGTGATTGTTTTAGTTATAAAATAATTATGGTAAATATGTACACGAACCGAACCGAACCGCGACACGAACCAACCTCGATTCCTTGTGACTCTAGGAGTGAACCAAGTTTTAAACCCAAACCTTAAACCCAAACCATGTCGCGATCAAACAACCCAAACCGACCCACCCAAGGCCTCGGCCGCGAGATCAAACCCAAACCGCAACCTATTTCCCTTCTTGATCTTCTTGCGCCTATATATACAAACACATGCATGGGTCTTCTTCACAAAAACAAAAACACAAAACCCTAATACCTAAGAAGCCGACGGCAGCCCTTGTTCATCTCTTCGACCGACAAATAGCCTTCCGCTTGTTCCATTGATCGCGAGCAACCTCTTCCTTCATCATCTTGATCTGATCAGCCCTACATCACCTTCTCGGTCGCGAGCAGCTTGTTCCTTTCATCCTCTCGGCCGCAACTATCCTTGATCATCGGTTCCTCATCTACTCATGGTTCATTAAGCTTGATATTAAAGGTTAGGATTTATAATTGCTTGCAAGACCATATTCGGATTATATGTGTTTGAATGCAGTGAGTATGTTGTTAATCGGCTGAATTATCAAAGTGTTGCATGTATGATTGTTTTCGGAACTCATAGTTTGCAGGTGTGTTTTGTTTATAAAAACTAGAGATATTGATTAGGGTTGCATGGATATGATATATGTATTGATCTATGATTAGAAAATCGGTTCTTGATCGCCTAGGTTAATTATATTGACGGTTTATGCGAATTAGTGGTAACAAAATGCTGAAACAGGTTGCTGAGTGATAGTTACAGCCGACTTCAACTGGCTGTAACTCGGTCGTTAGTTGTCGAAAAACGGATTTTCTGAAGTCTAAAACGTAGAGATTTGAATAACGAATCTAATGGCTCTGGATTCATATTTTTCTGAAGTCGTTTGATATTTTTAAATGGCCAAATAAGTTCAGTAACTAAAGCTGTGAAAATCCTGAAATTTTGCTAGTTGTTTATCGAGTTGGATTTTATAATCAGTAGGGATTCGAATCATGAAATTTGTACAGAAACTAGGTATGGAAATTTGCGGGCAACTCCAACTGGAATTTTGTTAATTGGACGATTAGTGATTTTTAAATAAATTCTTTCGTGGACTGCAGTCAGAAAGCGACGAATCTGACTGCAGCCTAGTATATTAATATTTATGGTTAAATGGTAAAGAATTAGGACTTGAAAAATTTATATAAATTTCTACAATATAGTTGTCACCGGCTGTAAAATAATTGGAATTTTTGGAATGTTGGAACTATTTTATAAAAATCCTAGAAAACAGCTGAATTATGAGTATGTAAGCTGAAATTTGATAACTTGTGATTGTGTGCACCAAAGTGTTGCATGGATTTGATTATGTTCATGATAAATTGTTTTGATTACTATGTTCACATGAGGATACTTGCATGCATGTTTGAGTGTTAGGTATTTTGTTGTGCGTATCACTTTGTGCGTAAATTACGTGTAGAATTTGTATTGGTGTGTTCACACACTGACTTGAAATCAATTGGTTTGTTAGGACGCAATTAGCGGTCCCATCCCTTACAACTTCTTTGCTACACTAACCGAGCAACTAAAGGTGAGTTCACGGCCCCTAATTTTATCCGGTTTTAAACAACAGGGGGAGAAACATGTATACACTCTTCAACTCAATCTCTTTACGTTATATGAAATTAACGTCACATAACTATTCGGTAACTAAGTTAATGTTAATGTAACGTTATGGTCACTAAGCAGCTATATCACTTAAGTCCTCGTCAATCTCTCGGATCGTTATTATTGGGTTTTAATAGCGGGGGAATTATAAGTAGTACTACTGGGCCCGACAAGCCCCATCCGAGCTAGTCGCGCTAGCCGACTGGGTATGGTCAACGGGTGAATAATTTGGCCTAACTTCGCCATGGTCAGTGATAGGCCTGGCAACACGGAGGCACAACAGTCAGCTTCGATCGCTAACACTTACGTGACATGACTTTAGGCTAGCTACCTATATATGTTAACATTGAACTTAATTACGAATCAACTATATTATCCCGGGTTAGGGATAATGGAAACAACAACTTTATTATTCCGGGTTTGGAATAATGGAACCAACATTATTATTATTCCGGGTTGGGAATAATGGAACTAAACCGTTATCCCGGGTTAGGGATAACGGGGGAAACAACTCATAACCGAACAAACGAATTTGTGAAAACCTGTGAACTCACTCATCTTTAATGTTGACACTTGTTTCTTTACATGTTTCTCAGGACGCTAGGAGGTCTAGGTGCACTCACACGCATTGAACAAGACATCTTTTATCGAGTCTCATTTATAAACATTGTTTTGGGTTTTTCATTTGTTTTGGCGTTTATGTTGGCGCCCGTTTCACTACTTATTTTATGCTTCCGCTCAACCATAAAAACTAATGCTTCCGCTAAACATTGGTAACTAACTAAGACAATATAAAATCTATGATGAATGGTTAAACAAATGATTTTGGAAAACGTATCATCAAATCATATAGAGTCGTTCGACGTACTAGAGTTTCAGATTCTTGTTTGTTCATACGCCTCGCGGTAAAACTCTGCAAGTGGAAATTGAGGGTGTGACACCTTGTCGACGGAATACAACTCAAGATGCCGAAATGGCAGCTATGATCGCTCAGCAAATTATTGTTGTACTCCCAAACCTAGTGACCCAGATAAACCAAGCAAACAATAACAACAATAACAACAACAATGCACCCGCACCGTGCGACTACAAACATTTTAACTCGGCTAAACCACTCAGGTTTACTGGGTCCGAAGGAGCTACTGGACTCCTACAGTGGTTTGAGAGTCTCGAAAGCACATTTCGTCATGTTCAATGCCTCATGAGCGAAAATTCGAGTTTGCATCGAGTGTATTCCAGAAAAGAGCACTTACATGGTGGAATGGTGTGATGAGATATAGGGGTGCCGATGTGGCAATGGCACAAACGTGGGAAGAGCTTCGAGCTCTAATGATGAGGGAATTCTGCCCACGTCATGAACAACGGGCACTAGAAGATGAATTCCACAATCTTAAACAAGATAGTGGAGAGCATCATGCCTACACTAACCGTTGCTAAGAATTGAGCTTGTTGTGTCCCGCCATGGTCACCCTGTTGGATAAAGCAATCGAGAGGTACATCGAGGGCCTGTCTGACCCCGTTCGGGACATTGTTACTGGTAGCAACCCAACCACTGTTCGACAGGCTATTGAATTAGCTGCTACCCTGACTGAGTCTCAGGTCAAGAAGAGGAAACTGTTTCGCAAGGACGACAAGAAACAGGCAGCTAAGACCACTCAAGAGAAAACAAAGGAGAACAAAGCTGAGTCTTCCAAGAAGTCGAGGAAGCGTAAGGCTTCACAGAACTTTGCAGTTGTTGCACAACCCAACCAGAAGACTCAAAGCCAGCCACCACAACCTCCTACGAGGAAACCCTATACTGTTACTGCATCGTTGTGCAACCGGTGCAATGGTCATCCATCAAGCTCACCTACCATGTCGCCAATGCACCTCGTGTGGAAGATTCGGTCACATAGCCAATGTTTGTCGTTCGGTCCCAAAACAAGCTATTCAGAACCCTGTTCAATCCCAAGCCAACCCTGCTAGACCCTTGTTCCCACCTGGTTCTTGCTACAACTATGGCGAGATGGGTCACTTTAGAAACAACTGCCCAAAATTGGTAAATGCGAATCCAAATCCAGCATGTGGACGCGCATTCAACATCGATGCCAACGAGGCTCGTGCTGATAACGAAGTCATTAATGGTACGTTCCTTGTTAACGATCATCCTACTTCAATTCTTTTCGATTCGATAGAAGCTTTGTATCACTAGCCTTTGAACCTTTGCTTTTGATGCCTAGAACTAAACTAGGAAAACCCTTAACAGTGGAATAGCTAGTGGTGAACCCATTGTGCTCGACTATGTCATTCGTAGTTGCCAATTGAACCTTGATAACCACCTTTTTCCCGTTGACCTCACACTAATGCAACTCAGGAGTTTTGACATCATCATAGGAATGGATTGGTTAACCAAACACCATGCTGAGGTGATCTGTTTCGACAAGGTTGTTCGTATACCTCTTTCATCTTGCGAAACCTTAGAAGTTCACGGAGAGAAACCCTCTAGTAGCCTACAACTCATGACCTGTACCCATGCCCAAAAATACCTATGAAAGAATTTTGTAGCCGTCTTGGCACATATCATAGAGGAAAAAGGCAAGGGAAAAACTGTTCAGGATATCCCGTAAATCGGGAATATCCTGAGGTGTTTCCTGAAGATCTACCCGGTTTACCTCTAATTCATCAAGTTGAGTTTCGTATTGATCTTGTACCTGGTGCGAACCCAATTGCCAAATCTCCTTACCGTCTTGCACCGTATGAAAGGCAAGAGTTGTCAAAGCAACTCCAAGAACTTTCAGACAAGGGATTCATTTGTCCGAGCTTTTCACCTTGGGGCGCTCCTGTCCTATTCGTGTAAAAGAAGGATGGATCCTTCCGTATGTGTATCAATTATCATGAGCTCAACAAACTCACAATCAAAAATCGATCTTCCCTACCTCGCGTTGATGATCTCTTTGATCAGCTACATGGTGCGACCTGCTTTTCAAAGATTGATCTGCGTTCTGGGTATCATCAACTTCATGTAACTGCTTTTCGCACTCGATACGGTCATTACGAGTTCACTATCATGCCTTTTGGTTTGACGAATGCTCCTGCCGTCTTAATGGACTTAATGAATAGGCTTTGTAAACCTTATTTAGACAAGTTCATCATTGTTTTCATCGACAACATCCTCATTTATTCTAAGTCTCGAGTAGATCACGAACAACATCTCCGTCTAACGATGGAACTCCTAAAGAAAGAAAAACTTTATGCCAAATTCTCCAAGCGTGAATTTTGGCTAAAAGAAGTTCAATTTTGGAACACATTGTTAACGAACAAGGTATACGTGGATCCCGCCAAAATCAGTGCGATTAGGGATTGGAGTACACCTACTACTCCTACCGAAGTTCGTTCATTTGTTGGTCTTGCTGGATACTATCGACGATTCATCGTGAACTTTTCAAAGATCGCAGTTCCCCTCACCACTTTGACTCAGAAGAATATACCTCTCGAGTGGGGACCCAAACTGTAACATCAAGCCTTTAAAACATTGAAACAAAAACTCTTTGATGCTCCTGTTTTATCTTTACCCGACGACAACGACGATTTTGTTGTCTATTGTGACGCATCAAACCTAGGCCTTGATTGTGTTCTCATGCAAAGAGACAAAGTTATAGCCTATGCGTCAAGACAATTGAAAATCTACAAGAAGAACTACACAACTCATGATCTTGAGTTAGGAGCTGTAGTTTTTGCACTAAAAATTTGGAGACACTACCTTTACGGTACGAAATGTTTGGTTTTCACTGACCACAAAAGTCTCCAACACATATTCAATCAAAAGGAGCTAAACATGAGATAACGACGTTGGGTCGAACTTTTGAACGACTACGACTCCGAGATTCGCTACCATCCTAGTATGGAAAATGTTGTGGCTGATGCACTTAGTCCTAAGGAACGTGTCAAACTTCATTATGTTCGAGTTCAATCTGATATCCAGACGCGTGTCTTTCAAGCACAACATACATGTGTGACCCAAAGCTCGTTGAAAAATGAGCTGCCACAAAATCTCAAACTTTAACTCGAAATAAAAGACAACGGATTACTCTACTACAAGAACCGTTTGTTCCTAGTCAAGACAATCTCCACACCATATTGATGAACGGAACTCATAAGTCTTGTTATTCAATCCATCCGAGTGAAGACAAAATGTATAAGGATCTCCGTACCCAGTATTGGTGGTCGGGTATGAAGAAGGACATTGCCTTGTATGTGTCTACAATGCCTAACTTGTCTTAAAGTTAAGGCAGAACATCAGTGCCCATCTAGTTTACTGGAACAACCAGAAATACCGGTATGGAAGTGGGAGAACATTGCAATGGATCTCATCACTAAACTACCGAGCACACCATGATGCCATTTGGGTAATCATCGATTGTCTAACAAAGTCAACACACTTTTTGCACTTCGTGAGGATCTATCTGCTGACGAACTCGCCAATATCTACGTTGATGAGATTGTATCTCGTCATGGTGCTCCTTTGAACATCATATCAATCGAGATGCTCGATTCTCATCTCACTTTTGGAAGACCATGCAATCTGTCATGGGAACCAAACTCAATTTGAGCACTGCCTATCATCCTCAAACGGATGGACAATCTGAAAGAACAATTCAGACACTGGAGGATATGCTTAAAGCATGTGTGATCGACTTTGGTGGTAGTTGGGATTCGCATCTACCATTGGTCGAATTCTCCTACAACAATAGTTATCATGCCAGCATCAATATGGCGCCTTTCGAAGCTCTATACGGTCGAAAATGTCATTCACTTGTTTGCTGGAACGAGGTCGGTGAAGCTCAGCTCACTGGATCTGAAATCATTCACGACACAACAGACAAAGTTAAGAAAATTCACGATAACCTTCTGACAGCTAGAAGCCGTCAAAAGAGTTATGCAGACAAACGACGCAAGCCCTTGGAATTCCAAGTTGGTGATCACGTCCTTGTCAAGGTATCCCCTTGGAAAGGTGTGATTAGATTTAGAAAGAAAGGAAAAATTGCACCACGATATATTGGACCATTCAAGATCGTTGAGAGAATCGGAAAGGTGGCCTACCGACGTGAGCTACCTCCTAAACTTGGGACTATTCACCCAACATTCCACGTGTGCAATTTGAAAAATTGTTTAGCCGATTCAAACCTCCACATTCCCCTCGACGAAATTCACGTTGATGACACTATGCACTTTGTCGAGAAACCTATGGAGATATTGGACCGTGAAGTCAAGAAACTCAAGTGTAGACGTATATCGATAGTTAAAGTTTGCAGGGAATCCAAATGTGGCCCAGAATTTACTTGGGAATGAGAGGATCAGATGAAAGCGAAATATCCAGATCTGTTTTCACAAAGTTTCCTCTAGTTAAATTTCGGGACAAAATTTCTAAAAGTTGGGGAGACTGTGACATTTGTGCCTTTTCAATTATTGTATAATTACAAACAATTTCATATTCAATGAAACCATGTGTTTTTTATGAAATTTATCTAAGACATTTTGTACAATTTCAATTTCTTGCACGATTTCGAACCCTCAAAAATTTTTGTGGAATTCGTTAACTGACATTCAAACGCAATCAGTTTAACAAGATGTACACTCTGAAACAAGTACATAAGCTACACATACCCTAAATACCCTTTACATAACTTAGATATAAGTTTTGAAGGGTTAGATATGACAAAAACACGCTTATACAAGTCCAGGGACTATTTTTGTCAAAAATACGAAAGTCTGTTGGTCTGTATTCAAGGTACGAACAATGTGTATCAATCCAAATATTTTTGTATTCAATAAAATCATGTATTTTATTAATGAGAATTCAAAAAATATCAATCGTTGCACAATTTCGATCATTTTCGTGTACGTTAAAGTGTTTTATGCATTTTTGCGAAACGCGTAACTGTACAACCGAACGAACCGACATCCACGACATTTTCGGGCATAATCCAAGTTACACATGTCTTAACACCTTTATATAACCTAAATATTAGGTTAAAGGGGTTAAAAATGCCAAACAAGTGAAAATACAAGTCCACGGACCAAAAATGTCAAAAAAATAATTATTATTTTTGCTTCTTCACCAAGTTTGCCACATATCTCCAATTTTTGACACTTAGCACTCATTTTGCCACACTTAATTTGGTGTTGACACATGTTAGGACACTAATCCACACGTGAGGACACTTGTCATCACCACCTTAATCCTAAAATACTATAAATACCCCATGATTCATCCATTTTTTTTCACACAACTTCAAAACACTTCAAAACAAAGTGTGAAGTTTTTCTTTCTATCCTTCTTGGAGCTTGTTTCCAGCCTTTGGAAGCCTCCTTCTTGAGTTCCGAAAGTGTTCTTCAACACGAGTAAGTATCTTCCTAGTTCTTTCATTATTTTAGCTATTTTGAGCTAAAAGTCGAACAGTTTGGCTTCCTGATTGACTTTTGGTTCTGACCATATTTGGTCAAGTCAAAGTTCAATTGAACTTTGCAACGTGATCGTAATCATGAAGGTTATAATCCCTAACAATTTCACCTTCTGATTACCACGTTTACTAGTCGAAGTGACGAGTCAAAGTTTCAGTTAAAATGCGCATGATGTGCATTTTACGAAGAAACTATTTTTGGGTATCTAAACACCAAGTTTTGATACCAAATTAGTTTTATAAACTTAGTTAGACATATTTTGACATGTCTAACTCGTCACGTATAGCTTAGTGCGTATTTAGGGTCGTAAGTCGATTGGTCTTGACCATCGCTTTGATTTTCGAATCCGACCCGTTTGGTCTTCCTTAGGATCCGACCAAACACATATTTGTGACCATAGTTGTATAGGGAAGAACCTACTGAGGTTATACCTTATGGTCATGTCGTTTGGTTAGTGTTATGATAAGTTATTTCTATGTTCTTAAACAAAGTGATGACCAAAATGCCCTTTTGTGCATAAATCCATCTTAAACACATGTAACCAAATTTTTGACATATAAACTGTTGATATAAAAATTTCAAACATATTTAAGACTTATCATAGGACATGTTTAACCATTCGATCACGCGTTTACGCTAATGACCCGTTAAAGTAGAATAAACTATCTTAATGAGCCATAACGGGTCAAAAGTACTTAGGATGCTTTCCAAATCAGAATGTTAAGCTTGTTAAACCATATCACATGAGTTCCAACACTCGTATGATTTATAAGACTTCATTCTATCTGATCTCCCGTTTGTAGTCCCGACACGCTAACATATTTATCTAAAACATTATGACACGTTTGAGCTTTGTTTATTCCGTTGATCAAGAATACTTTGGCAATCCCAAGTTAGTACATAGTTCCCCTCTTTTATGTTTTGCAAATGTTTTGGGGCGACTCATATGTGCTAAATCATTTTCAAGTTGTCAAAAACAATGTCTATGGTTTATGTATAAAACAATATGATTTCAATAATGTGAACAACTTGTTGATGCATTTTCCATAACACTAATGACATTCATTAGCTTTGGCCGAGCCAACCAGTAGTTTGTTACCATAGGACTGAAAATCCCATTACCGGACTATTTACTGGATTTGGTGGAAGTTTGGGTAGTGACAAAAACTGTTTCTGATTAAGAAAATATTTGTTGATTTGTTATTCTAGTTAAGGAGACCCTTTGGTGGTCTATTAAAGATACCCTTTGGTGTTGAGTCAACACAGGTTTGAATGTGTTCATTAAAGAACGATCAAAAGTTTTCACAAATAAAAACACGTACAATTTGTTTGTGACATGGATAATTGGTTTATCACATGGACGATTGATTTATAACACGAACGAATGGTTTATAACACAGACAAATGGTTTATAACACGAACAAATGGTTTTGAACAATGTCACACAATGATTTTCACTTAAAAGTTTAAACCATACGAAGTTTTCTTTTGAATCAATTTATTACAATGTTTTTACAAAAGAAACATTTTGGTCAAGTTTCATGGCTATAAGGTTTTCACAACTCTAACCAACTTGTTTAAGTTGGTTAATTGTGTTGCAATGTCAAACACTTTTGATACGAGGTTTTCACTTAACGACTCTTGTAATCGGACAAGGTGTTGCAATATTTATACAAAGCTACAAATTTGACACACTCACAAAACCTATGTACTCGCCGTCATTTTTATGCTAACTCTCTTTTCACATATGTTTCAGGAGTTAATGCTTGATAATATGATGCATGCTTCACGTAGGAATGGACGCGGGCCTTAGTGACTTAAAACATGAAAGACAATTTTTTATGTAATGTTTCTGTTTATTCCAAGACAATGTAAACATTTAACTTAATAAAACAAACTTTTAAATTCCATGAGTTGTGAAACAATAGTTCTGTGACATTGTATTGCAATATCAAACACTTCTATTTATCCCAAGACAATGTAAACAATAGTTCGTGGGAAAATTGTCGTTTATTGGCTCATCCCGCACATCCTTAGAATCTCCACACTCAAGCCTCGAGAGATGATTGGCTGCAACATTCAACGCACCCTTCTTGTCCTAGATCTCGATATCAAACTCTTATAGCAACAGAATCCACCTAAATGGACATGGTTTCACGTCCTGCTTGCTGAAAAGATATCTAATAGCCGCGTGATCCGTATATACAATCATCTTGGACAACACGAGATATGATCTGAACTTGTCAAATGCAAAAACTACAGCCAAAAGCTCCTTCTCTGTGGTAGTGTAGTTCTCTTGAGCATCATGCAAGGTCTTGCTGGCGTAGTATATCGGGTGGAAGTGCTTGTCCTTCCGCTGTCCCAAGAATGCCCCTATCCCAAAAATCGCTCATGTAGCACATAATCTCAAACGACAACGCCCAATCTGGTGCTACCAAAATAGAGGCTTTGATAAGCCTTCGCTTCAACAAGTTGAATGGCTCCAAGGATTCATCCGAAAACACAAACGGAGCGTCCTTCTCCAACAAACGGGTCATTGGTCTCGTGATTTTTGAAAAATCTTTAATGAATCTCCTGTAGAACCCGGCATGACCAAGGAAACTCCTAATTGCTCTAACTGAGGTCGGGGGTGGAAGTTTAGAAATGACATCCACTTTGGTTGGATTAACCTCTAACCCCGCTTGCGAGATTTTATGCCCTAGAACTACCATTTCTTTCACCATGAAGTGGCATTTCTCCTAGTTGAGCATAAGATTGGTCTCTTCACACCTTATTAACATCTTTTTCAGATTTTTAAGACAATGATCAAATGAACTCCCAAAAACAAAAAAATCATCCATGAACACCTCCATCGAGTCCTCAATCATGTCATGAAAAATAGCAACCATGCAGCGCAGAATTGTCGTCGGTGCATTGCATAACCCGAAAGGTATACACCGGTAGGCGAATGTACTGAAGGGGCAAGTAAAAGTAGTCTTCTCCTGATCCTCGGGAGCGATCGGAATTTGAAAGTAACCAGAGAACCCATCCAGAAAACAGTTAAACAACTTCCCCGACAGACGTTCCAACATCTGATCGATGAATGGAAGCGAGAAGTGGTCCTTGCGGGTGGCGTCATTAAGTTTGCGGTAGTCAATGCAAACTCGCCATCCGGTGACGGTACGAGTCGGAATTCACTCATTCCTATCGTTTAAGACTACACTCATGCCTCCTTTCTTAGGTACAACTTGCACAGGGCACACCCAAACCGAATCACAGATAGGATATATTAACCCTTCATCTAGCAACTTAATCACTTCCTTCTTCATGACGTCTTGCATATTCAGGTTCAACCGCCTCTAAGGCTGCGCACACGGCTTGTAGTCATCCTCCATCAGAATTTTGTGAGTGCAAAAGGAAGGATTGATGCCCTTGATATCCATAATCTTCCAAGCCATGACTTTCTAATGAAGTTTTAGAATCTCGAGAAGTTTTCTCTTTTCCTCTTCCTCCAAGGATGATGAAATGATGGCCGAAAGGCAACATTCCTCTTCTAGGAATGCATACTCGAGATGTGGTAGGAGATCTTTCAATTCCAATGACGGTGGTTCCTCAACTGAAGGCTTCGACTTTTCTTCAACTTCACGACTAATCTCCATAAATCTATCCGGACTCTGGGAACCATCGTCACCGATTTTATAAACCGGACGCTCAACTCCGTGGCCCTCCTGCGTAGTGCCATCTAGGTTCCCACACAATACGTGTGTGTCCGAATCGATCTCCTTAATCGTGCCTTGGAAATGATAGCTCACAAAAGTATCAACAATGTCGACATAATAGAGCGTATCGTCCTGACTTTGCGGATGCTGCATCGACCGCTTAATGTCGAAGGTCACATGCTCGTCATTAACCCGGAGCATGATCTGGCCAGCGGCCATATCAACAATCGTCCTTGCAGTGTTGAGAAACGTACGTCCGAGTATCAAAGGCACTTTTAAGTCTTCATCCATATCCAGAATAACAAAATCCACGGAAAATATGAATTTGTCGATCTTAACAAGCATATTTTCAACGAACCTGCGCTGATATTTGATTGAACGATCAGCAAGTCGAATGCTCATCCTCGTGAGTGACGGCTCACCTAGATCCAGTTTAGTAAAAACCTTATATGGCATAAAGTTTATGCTTGCTCCCAAATCAGCCAATGCGTGGCTGACAGACATGCTGCCAATAAGAGAAGGAAGGGTAAATTTGCCTGGATCTCCCATCTTCTCAGGTAGACAATTTTGGAGAATAGCTGAGCAATTTTTGTTCATCAACACACAAGACACGACCTCGAGCTTTTGTTTGTTTGTGAGGATGTCCTTCAAGAACTTCGTGTACTTAGGCATTTGAGCTAATGCTTTAACAAATGGTATGTTTATATGCAATTGCTTAAACATCTCAAGAAACTTACCATATTGTTCTTCGTTCCTTTACTTCTTCAGCCTGCCCGGGTATGGAACTGGAGGAGTATAATCTGTAGCTGGCTTCTGGAGCTGTGCTGTACTTGCTGGGACTCGCCTAGCGTGCACCTCGTCCGAAGCATCAGCATGGACCGTCTCAATGATCGGTGGTGAGTCCGATATGTTAGGTCCCGTGGCTTTACCACTCCTTGTCATCACTGCATTAACATGCCCCCTTAGGTTTGGCTCTGTATTACCTAGAAGACCGCCTTGAGGCCACTCAGATAACATCTTAGCCAACTGGCCAACTTGATTCTCAATGGCCTGGATGGAGGCTTTCTGGCTTCTCATCTCCCCTTCTTGGGCCATGAAACGCTCCTCGTGCTACTGATAGCGCATTTCAGCTAACTGATTCGCATTGTTAGAATTGCTTAAAAGCTGTGCCATCATTTCCTCCAGCTTATAGTTATTTTGAGGGATTTGTTGCTGGGAACTGCTCCTGGCACCCTGATTATGGTACATATTTGAATGCGGCTGGTAGGAGTGACTATGAGACTGAAAAGACTAACCATAGGATTGCTGTGGCGCGGGAGCGCACTGAGCATATCCGAGTTGGTTTTGGTTACCTGAACCACCCTTCCACCCAAAGTTTTGGTGATTCCTCCATCCCAGATTGTACGTGTGACTATAAGGGTTATTTTGAGGTCTAGTTTGGTTTCCCAGGTAATCCACCACCTCGTGTCCTGTAAACATAACACCCTGCTCACACGCACCTAGCTCGTGTGAGATCACACATTGCTCACATGAAGATTGAACCCGTGAAACATTAAGGGCTTGATCAATTTTTGAAGCAAGGGCTTCAATCTGTGCAGTAAGAGCCGTATATGTATCAACAGCATGCACCCCTGAACGAGATGATGTCCTAGCTCTCTCTCTCTGCTTGACAAGAACTCGACTTCAAAGCACCTTTCTCAATAATCGCGTAGGCTTCATTTGGTGTCTTGTTACAAGATCACTCCCTGCGTCCACGTCTAAACGCTCCTGTAAATCATAGTTGAGTCCTTGGTAGAAAGTCAATACCAGCTGTCTCTTGGATAACCCATGGTGTGGGACATCAATAAGAAGATCTCTAAACCTTTCCCAAGCCGTGTGTAAGGATTCTCCATCATCCTGTCGGAATGTCATGATACAGTTCTTTAACTTGCTTGTTTTTTTCTGGAGGAAAGTACTTCTGCATAAACAGCTCTGCTATCTCATTCCAGGTGGTAATGGATCCTGCGAGAAGTGATAAAAGCCAAGCTCTGGCTTTGTCTTGTATTGAGAACGGGAAGAGTCACAACTGAATCGCGTCATCAGAAATGTCTCGTATCTTGAAAGTAGAGCACACCTCAAGAAATCCAGCAATGTGTCGACCAGGGTCCTCGTGATCCTTTCCATTAAACTGCACCGAATTTTGCAACATGTTGATGATGCTGGATTTGATCTCGAAATTTGGTGCCACCACATTAGGTCAGGCGATGCTAGGCTGCAGGCCTTCGCCTCCTGGACGGCCGATCTCATTCAACGGCCAGTCATCGTCTGCCATGGTGCTCCCCCACTCGACCTCTGTGCTCTTGCTCTCAGTAGGTATCCCTGGCTCGTCAACTGCAGCTGAGATTAGTTGTGCAACAACGCAGGACCTCTCTCAAAGTCTCCTACTCCTCCTCAGGTCACGTTCTTGATCATCAGACGTCTCAGCAGCAGCGGGCGGGGGGGGGGTGGAGGACATAACCTGTAAGGAAGGGATAAACATGTCCTGAAACAAAGAGATATAATATAATATAATAATTTTTTTATTGTTTAATTTTTTTAAAAAATAGCCAATCAATTAATTCGAATTCGAGCAAGCAAATAAATAAATAATATTGCAACTATATATATACAAATAAATGAACAAATAAACAAGTATGAACAAATATTCACAGGCATGTACACCGGTAGAAAAATAACTCGGGTCGTTCCAAAAGCTCGCCGCAGTCCCTGGCAACGGTGCCAAAAACCTGACGTGCGCGTATATATACATATTTTTACAATGAATTTTACACACGAACTCAGTTTTAGTATTTATAAAAATGATTTATACCTTAACATTAAAACACACACAAAAGGACAAGTGTACCCAATCGTATATGTAGTAAAGTATGGGTAAGAACCAGATGTCGATCCATGGACGCGGGCAGGCGCTTATGTACTAAACCGTTGTCATTTATCTACCGCTACAAAGATATGTGAAAAGGTTTTTAACTATATTATCTAAAATTGTATTCTAAAACACAAAAGACTCCAAATACAAAAATATTTTTTTTTTCTTTTGTCTTGTTTTATAAACAACCTAAGCATGTTAACTAAGTCAGAAATGTCGCAAAGGCACTTGATCAATCCTCCAATTGTAAACACAATTAGTATCCCTTTCAGGAATCCTAACACGATAATCCTTCGAAAAGTTAATGCGATAAACACACTTTAACCACCTAAAATTATTCATTAATGAGCTATTGATATATTTTCATGAGAATCTTCTAAAAATAAGTTAGTCATCCTTTAAGAGTTTTCTAACCCCACTTTATCAAGGAAAGTAATACCGATAACACAGTACAACCACCAAGATAAGCATAACATAGATCATATCACAAACCTATCCATTTTGCAAGTCTTGAACACAAATCTACTAAGTTAGCCATTTTAACCAAAAACACTAAACAAAGATTATGAACCATGTCAAGAACTCGCAACAACACCATCTAACCCGCTAGAGTCCTTACGTGAAAGAACGCATTCTTGAAAATCAGATTTATCTTTTATTAAACCAATACCCATTTCTAGTTTCATGGTGTAAACACATTAACAAGTTAACAGTTTACTAACAAAGAATCCAACATCAATGAACCAAGTTTGCCATATGATCATCAAGATTCAAACATGAAAGAGTTGCCAGAGCTTCATTCAAACAAGATTACAAACTAAAGATTGTTCTTAAAACAAGTATTCTTAATACCATTACAATAATACATAAAACATCAGATCAGTGCTTGCAAATATGCTCAAAATGCATGTTAAGAACAAGAAATCAAACCATAAACAAGCAAGGATTTGATGGATTGGATGATGGATGAGCATCTTGCAACTTTGAGGCTTGAAATCGTCCCAACCAGGAAGCTCTCGGACCTCAGTAGCGTCTGCCCTGTTTTATAGAGAAATTCATATCCGCACAACCGTGCACTTTATGTGCACGCCCATGCAATCCTCAGCTTGACGTCAGCTACAGGGTATGGGCTAGACAAGTGGAAGTTTGGGGGGCAAAATCTTCAGATGTCCACCGTCGTGCACATTGGTTGCACGACCGTGCAGGGTCTTCATACATCCTGTTGATCAGTGTTCAGCTAGTGCACGGGAGTGCACCCGGGTCGCACGGCCGTGCGTGCCGAGAAATCAGCTGCACTGCCATGTGCACTGCCAGTGCTCCCGAGGTCGAGAGTCGTGCAAGGTCATGCCGATAGTTTGCACGGCTGTGCAAGAGCTGTAACTTCAACAGTTTCTGCAGAATTCATCTGGAACGTTTGTAAATCCCACTTTATCTCCAACTTTGTCTGTGGCACGCCATTTAAGACCTGAAAATATAAAAGTGACCGATTAAGTACCTAAACAACAAAGTTTCAGTAAAAAACGCATAAAACAGGAGTAAAATTGGGGACTTAAGTATGTATAATTTGACGTATATCATCGGACGAGGTGTTCCAATATTTATACAAAGCTACAAATTTGACACACTCACAAAACCTATGTACTCGCCGTCATTTTTATGCTGACTCTCTTTTCACATATGTTTCAGGAGTTAATGCTTGATAATATGATGCATGCTTCACGTAGGAATGGACGCGGGCCTTAGTGACTTAAAACATGAAAGACAATTTATTTATGTGGTGTTTTTGTTTATCCCAAGACAATGTAAACATTTAACTTAATAAAACAAAATTTTAAATTCGATGAGTTGTGAAACAATAGTTTCGTGACATGACTCCCTGACGTTTCCACAGCAGTTCGTAGTTTTACGCAGTCGGGGTGTTATAGAAAGATTGGTATCAGAACTTATGTTTATAGGTAATTAGGTTATTAGTAATGATTTGACCTAGACTATAACCTTCCTAGGAACCTAACGCGAGTTATCTTGCGTTTAGATTCTTAAAACACTATGATCTAAGAAACATTCTTCCACAATGAAATTCACATTCTTCTTCTTCTTCAGTCATGACAACAGATGTATAGCCTTCTCCGTTAGTCCCAACAACAACTTAATCAACGAACATTATCATTCCCTAGCGGTTAGTCGGAAAAACAAATCATCGGTTTGAAGATTAACCAATCTGACACTTTAAACTATCATAGAACTATCATGTATCTAATATCTTGAAAGCACTATGATATCTTGTAAGTATCGGAACTACTGATGCATCCTCCTTAAGCTAATCCTGCTAACTGGCTTGTATGAAGACTCGGGACTCAAACCCTCAGACATCAATCTTATCACGGTCTAAAGAATCCAAATTTACTAAGATCACGGACTAAAGCATCCAAGATCCTATGCATCCCCAGACAACTTTTAAGTCGGAACCACTCGAATATGTTGCATGTCTGAATTTCCAAAAATGTTCCAATATTAGATAAATTTTATTCCCTCTCCTTTTCCGCAAATTCTGACCTTAAACTAGGCAAATTCAGCCCTCTCTATTCTTTTAAAACTCAACTATGTGGAATATGTTTTGGCTCCACAAAAGTCTATTTTTCATCAATGCGAATTTTCTTTTAGGTCCATTAATAGTCACTACATCAAATGACAATCACTCTTCATAGGTATCCGTGACTACGCCATTAACTTCAATAATCTGTGATCTCATCATCGTAACCATTCTCCGAAGCCTCTAAAAATTTCCCCAAACAGCTCGTATTTAACATTAAAATATCGAAAATATTTCAATCACTAAATTTTCAAGAAACTCGTCTCGTCACCACGATAAAAAATGCCTTTTTTAGACATTTTTTACTTATTCGCGCGGATGAGAAATGTTCATTATGATGAAATGATTTTGGAACTAATTAGGCTGGTTCGTGCGGATGAGTTCTTGTTCGTGCGAATAAATGCTTATCCGTGCGGATGAGGCTGATTCGTGCGAATGAATTACTAGTTCATGCGGATGAGCTCCATTATTCAAACGGATCAGGCTTATTCATGCGGATGAATGACTCCTTCGCACGAACATTGCACTCATGTGCACGAAACTCACTCGTCCGTTTGAAACGTCGATGTTCACATTTTCCGATCTAAAATCTTTATTTCTTATAATTATGATTCTTCCATAGAAATGGTCGAAATTCATTGTTAATCATTTCTATGGTTTCAATTTTACTTTTATTCTAAGTTAACCTTAAATTTGATGATTTACATCTAAAAACCCATAATTCATGAGCGTAGGTGATTCAATCAACTGTTAGATCTATTGAATCGGTACAGTAGCTCTGATACCAATTGAAAGCTCTAGTTCTGGTGGGTTTGGATGGAAGTTAGGATAGAATAGTGCTAATTCGGTAGAAATATCGTAAGAATAAGTACAACGTTTCCATTTGTTGGTGCATATTTGTGACAACAACTTTTAAATTTGGTCTTTGGATATTTTGTAGTTGGTAGAACGATAAACGGTTAGCGGGTTTAGCTTTGTATTAGTGAATTAGGAGTGATTGGGCCAAACCAAATCCACATATGGGGAATGGGGAAATAGGCCTAGCCCATGTGATGGAACCCTAGCCCATGTTGCAACCCGATGTTATATAAACAAGACTTTGCATTAGGGTTTGAGGTTAGTCACCATAATCACTTTAGAGAGGGTTCAATGAGGCTTGGACGAATTGGAGATCTTGATTGATTGTAATCGATTGATAGATAATCAATGAAGATCGGGTTTGTTGGTGATTTCTGTTTCTACTCGTTTTCTGTGATTAATCTAATCTAGAGGATTCCGCACTCTAGGTTGGATAGACGATTCTGTGCATGATCCATGGACTAGGGGACCTACTATTGGTGCATAGTTGTGACAACAGATTAGATTTGGTCTTTGGATATCTTGTAATTAGTAAAATGATAAACAGTTAGCGGGTTTAGTTTTGTAATAGTTAATTAGAAGTAATTGGGCTAATCTAGACACCATATTGCATATGGTAGGCGAATTGGGCCTAGACCTAATAGTAGTCCATGTGGTGAAACCCTAGCCCAGTTGCATAACCTATCTCTATATAAAGGGAGGTTGTCATTAGGGTTTAGGTTGTAGTTTTAGTTGCTTGTTCAGTTACTGAGATAAGTACTTCGGAGAGAGTTGAGAGAGAGTCTTAAATTGATTGTAAACCATTGTGTTGGATAATCAATAGAAGACAGTTTGAAAGTAATTGTGTTCGTGTTCGTGTTCTTGTTTCTGGGAAATCTGATCTAGGGGATTCCGCACTCTAGATTGGATAGGCGATTCTGTGACGATCTATACGGATTAGGGGACCTACAATTGGTATCAGAGTAGTTGGCTATTGATTTTGCTCGGTTCAGAATCGTAACAGCAGAAAAAGTTGGGTTTTTGGACGTTTTTGGAGGCTGGTTTGAAGTTTTGACGGCTGTTTTAGGGTTTCGGCTGCTGTTCTAGGGTTTTGCAGCGATTTCGGATTAGCAGCAAAGCATTTCAGATTGAAGACTTGAATTTTAGATCAGAAACCTGCATTTCGGATTCAGGCCAGAAAAGTGCAATTCAGATCATCAGAGTTGCATTTCGGATTAGAAAAACCTACCTCGGATTCCATCTCAGATTAAATTTCAGATCATCACTGTATTCTGGATTCCATCTCGGATCATAATAAGTCTATTCCGGATTCCATCTCGGATCAGAATAGTCTATTCTGGATTCCATCTCGGATCAGAATAGTCTATTCCGGATTCCATTTCGGATCAGAACAGTACATTCCGGATTCCATCTCGGATCACTATTCCGAAACACCATCTCGAATTAGCAATTCGGTACTGTTCCGAGTTCTGTACTGTTCCAAGTTCTATACAAAAAACGTGGAAAGTTAATCTGCTCATGTAACCGGAGTTAAACGTTTTAGGACATAGAATTTGATCCACAGACACTCTTTACAAAACGATTCCACATTTAGACTCGTGTGATTTTTAGGACAAAAAAACATTAGGACAATATACATCATTAGATTCGTATCGTCGAGACGAGTCTAACAGTATAATTTGGTGACCACTCATTTCGGACAAGTTTTAACGTTTTTAACGAGCCGGTTTGATAAAAATGTCGAATATGTCTAACCTAAATGAACTGTTAAGAATGGACACGAGGCTAGCATGACTAACAAACCTCCAAAAATGCTGAAAGTAGAAAATTATCTTACTTGGAAGGATAGGTTTCAATCGTTCATTGAATACAAGGACACACGGATGTGGATCTGTATTCAAGACGAATACGCTAACCCAACGCATGACTTTGAGGGCAGACAACATGTTACTGCTTATGTGAACATTTCAGAAGCTGAAAAAGGATGTATGAGTATGAGAAGAAAGCCTTAGCTGCTATAAAGATGTCATTACCTCATGGCATCAAACATACATTCAAGCGTTATACTACGTCGCAGGAGATTTAGGATGCCCTAGAGAAGAGGTATGAGGGCAATACTGATGTGAAGAAGAACAAGCTTGATCTGCTGAAGAAACAGTTTGCTACGTTTAAAGACATGAGGAATGAATCCCTTGAAGATATTATCACGAGGTATTATCATCTGATGTCAGAAATGGATAATTATGACATAGAGGGATACACGAATGTGGAGATAAACGATAAGTTGCTAGATGCTTTACCTGCAAAGTGGGATATTTATACTTTGATGATAAAGGGTGAAGCAGAGTACGAAACTAAAGACTTGGAAGAGGTTGTTGGGAAACTGAGAGCTTATGAGCTCAACATGAAGAAGAAGGAAACTAGATATGATCAGGTTCAAGATCCAGGGATTTATAAAGGGCTTACACCTTTATCTTCCAACAATGCTTCAAGTGATACTTCAACTGCGTTTCTTTCATGTGAAAATGAGCAAATTGTGACCAATGCTGAGGGTGAAGTATGTTTTGTTACTGCTTTAGGAGGATCGCCAGGGGCAAAGAGACAACAATCAAGTAATAGTAACAGTAGTACTAGGTCTATGCCTCTGCGTGTCAAAAGTGCTGAAGATCATCTGGCATTGCTTGCTTCTTTCGTTGCTTCCTACGAGAACTATATTTAGGGAAGAATATCTCTAGAAGAGTGAAGAGGTTCATGAACAGAACGGGCAGGAAGTTCGTTGGAAAGAGTGTTGGTTTTGACAAGTCAAAAGTGAAGTGTTACAATTGTCAAAACTACGGACATTTTGCTAGAGAATGTCAACGACCAAAAACTGAATCTCGTTCTAACTCATCCTTTCAAAATTCTCCTGGTCATGGTTCAAGCAACAGGAATGCGTCAACCAACACTGGATCAAAGGCCTTGATCTCTACTGCTAGAGAGGGTTCTTATGATTAGAGTGTTCATCTGGATGGTGATAACAATGCTTCAAAGGCGTTCATGGCTGAGATAGCCCCAGTTGTTGATGAAGAATTGTAAGTTGATGATGAGGCAGAGTGAGAGAAGGTAGCTGGAAAAGCTGATGGAGAACAGAATGCTGTAGTGAAGAAGATGGTTGCTGATTTTGCTGCTTTCATGGCCGATTTAAGAAAATCAACAGGAGAGGTACATTCTAACTCTGGTAGTTCTGTTTGTTTAAAATGTCGTGAACTGCAAAATGAAGTTGACACGTTCACAAAACAAAACCAAAGTCTGGTAAATGAGCTCTCAAACCTAAAAGAATCAAACTTTTTCGTAAAACGAAATGAGTCATTATATTTGAAGAAAATTAAAGGTTATGAAGAAGAAATCAATATTCCAACCTGTAAGCTTAATGAAAAGCTTAAAATTATTGACTTAGCTCATGATACGATGAGTGAGAAAACAAAAGAAATTTCTTAAAAATGCAAATAGTTGTCTGAAGCACAACTTAAAATTTGTGAGCTTGAAAAGAAATTAAATCAATTTAGAGATTCATCTTTTGTTATGAAACACATGATGAATGGCCTGAAGAAGAGTAATGAGAAGACA
Source organism: Scalesia atractyloides (assembly GCA_947069175.1). NCBI lineage: Eukaryota > Viridiplantae > Streptophyta > Magnoliopsida > Asterales > Asteraceae > Scalesia > Scalesia atractyloides. Next base: position 48,606,113 of record CAMTDV010000020.1, read on the forward strand.
TGTGTGGGCTTCAAAGGTTTAAATGAAGTTCCACCACCTCTTGGTCACGACTAGTCTTTCTTACCAGATGAAGAAGAGCTTACAGACTTTGTGTCAACTACACCTGGTAGTTCCACATCAGAGGATGTTGATGGTTCTGAGAATGCCAAGAAGGATAATAACAGAGACACAATTTTGAAAACAAAGAATACACACCCTAAGAATCAAAAGCAAGTTTTTGTTAAAAATATTGATTTTGTTAAAGGGAGTGATATGAATGAAGAGGTCACTGTTATTACAAAAGAGTCTAATATGCAGTTTGCTAAGAATAAAAATAAAGAAAAATCAGAAATTAAGCAAACTAAACAAGATCAATCTAAAGCATCACCATCATCATCATCGACTGATGATTCTAAGCAAGAGACTTCAGTTAAGAAGCTTCGGCTAGAAAATCGTGCTTTAAATGTCAATAATAGGGACATGTAGCTAGTTGTTGTCCTTTCAAAAAGAATGAAGCACAGGTGAGTGAGAGACAGAGAGAAAAATCACCAGAAAAACTTGGTGATGGTGAGAAGAAGGTTCATAATTCACCAAAGATATCTGCTACCAAGCAACAAAGTGTTGTTGTTGGTGTAGATAAGGCTGAAAAAGGAACTCACCAAGTTCCTAGTTTTCAAAGAAATTAACAAAGATTTCAGCCTGAATCTACATCAGACAGATATGTGAGACCTAGAAGTAGTTCACAAAGAATGAATAACTTTAATGGTCAATCAAATAATTTCAAAAGTCAAGGTCAATATCAAACTCGATACCAGAATGTTGGTAGTCGAAATTTTTATAACAATGGCTTTAGAAATTAATACATCAAAATTCATGGAACCAAAACTAAAATTTCCAAAGGTCACAAAGTCCAAACATGTGTAGGAAACCTCAGGACTAGAGACCTAGTGGAAATCAAAAACCATTTCCATCAATAGGTCTAAGATCCAAGACTCCTGTTAGGAGTGATGGATATTAGATGGATGTTCCTGTGGTTGATGAATCTAGAAGACCCAAGACCATTAAGGCTTGGGTCCCCCAATCTAACTAATTTTGTTGGGTTGTGCAGGAGCTACTAAGGAGGATTATCAACTTGTGGTATGTTGATAGTGGCTTCTCCAGGCACATGACAGGGGATGCGAGGCTGTTGACTGAGTTTGAGAATACAGATGGTGGTTATGTTAATTTTGCAAGTGCTAAAGGAGGGCACATTACAGGTCAAGGAAAAGTGACCAACGGAAGATCACACTGGACAAAGTGAACTATGTTAAACAGCTGAAGCACAATCTGATGAGCGTGTCTCAAGTCTGCGACAAGGGTCACTCGGTCAACTTTACCAAGTCTGAAGCTTTGGTGTTGAAACCTGGTTTGGTGATACCAGATGATTGGATAGTGATGAGAGCGCCAAGGAGAAACGACACTTATGTCATGGACATGGGTGCTAAGGATGGCCCACATCCACTACCAAAAAATGAATTATATTATTAAAAACGGTTTAGTGGAAGGGGTGCCAGTGCAGAGGTTTGACTGGAAGATAAATGTCTTTCATGTCAAAAGGAAAACAACATAAGAAACCTCACAAGTCTAAAACAATAAATTCCATAGATGCTTCTTATGAATTACTTCATATGAATCTATTTGGTCCGGTGAACGTAAGGAGCATAGGTGGAAAGTACTATTGTTTAGTTGTCACAGATGATTACTCACGATATTCGTGGGTTTTCTTTTTAGGAACAAAAGATGAGACATCGGAGATGCTGATAGATCTTTTTACAAAATTGAAAAATGTCCATGATGCACGGATCAAGAGGATAAGGAGTGATAATGGCACGGAGTTCAAGAATCAGATTCTGGATCTTTATTGTCTTCACAAAGGAATTGAACATCAATTTTCTGCTCCTTATATACCTTAACAGAATGGAGTCGCTGAAAGGAAAAACAGGACGTTGATTGAAGCAGCAAGGACTATGCTATCTGATTCAAAGCTTCCAGTTCTCTTCTGGGGAGAAGTTGTGAACAAAACTTGCTATGTCCTGAACAAAGTTTTGACGGTCAAACGGTTTAACAAAACAAGTCATGAAGTATTGTATAACTGAAAACCAAACTTAAAAGGCTTTGAACCATTTGGATTACCCTGCACCATTGTGCGAAACAAAGATAAGCAAAAATTCAGTGAGGTAGCTGATGAGGGTTAGTTTCTAGGCTATATGCCTGGAACACCGAATAAAAGGGTTTTTAATCTAAAAACTGGTAAAATTGAGGTTGTGTTTAACATGGAAATCACTAGTTACTCACCTCAACAATCAACGAGTGGTCCTCCTATATTATATGATTATGACAATGTTTTTAAATCATTTAATATTCCTGATTTTTCCAATGCAGATGAATCTCAAGTGATCCAAACTATGATCAGTGAAGATGGAAAGGGTGACTTCATGCCTAGATCGAGTATATCAATGACAAATGCTCCAAAAACTTCTTCCAGTGCAGCTCCACAGGACTCCAGTGATAGTGAGTCTGAACCTATTCATGGGGAGGATTTCACTAATCTGGTTGCTAATAGTACCATTCAGGGGGAGATTAGATCGAATCTGGGAGATAATCCGGTTGTTGACACCATTGCTACCTCACATGTACACAGAGATCATCCAGTTGAAAACATCATCGGGGATGCTACTGCAGGTGTTCAGACAAGAAGAGGTGTAATCGAAGGTTCCTGTTTGTTTACTTCGATTCAGAAGACTGGGTTGATTCATGAGTGTTTGTATAGCTGCTTTATTGCCCAAGAGGAGCCAAAAAATGTTCATATGGCTCTAAAAGACAACTGTTGGGTTGAAGCTATGCAAGAGGAACTAGCTCAGTTTAAGAAGTTGAAAGTTTGGGAGCTAGTTGACTTGCCTAAAGGAGAGAAGGAAATAGGCACCAAGTGGGTGTTTAAGTGCAAGAAGGACGACTGAGGGATTGTGATAAGGAATAAGGCATGGTTGGTGGTGAAAGGGTTCAATCAGCAAGAAGGGATTGATTACAATGAGGTGTTTGCACCAGTAGCAAGGTTGGAAGCAATTTGTTTGTTCCTAGCTTTTGCTTCATTTAAGGGCTTCAAAGTTTACCAACTTGATATGAAGAGTGCGTTTCTTTACGGGAAAGTCCAAGAAGTTGTGTATGTCTCACAACCATATGGGTTTACTGATCCAGACTATCCAGATCGAGTCTATCGACTTGATAAGGCATTGTATGGATTGCATCAGGCACCTAGGGCGTGGTATAAGACACTGTCAGCACATTTGTTAAAGAATGGCTTTGAAAGAGGTCAGATTGACAGTACACTTTTCATTAAAAGGAAGAAGGAAGACTTTCTGCTGGTACAGGTATACATAGATGACATCATTTTTGGGTCATCTGATGAGAACATGTGTCATGAATTCGAGGAGGTAATGAAGAAAAAGTTTGAGATGAGTGCGATGGGTGAACTGTCCTACTTTCTAGGTTTACAAGTTGAACAGAAGAAGGATGGGATGTTTATATATCAGACGAAATATGTGTATGATATTTTATCTCATATCAAAATGGAAGATTGCGCTACTTTCAATACACCTATCTGTGAGAATTACAATCTTGGTCCAGATCATGAGAGTGTGGAGGATGTTGATCCAATTCAATACAGGGCAATGATTGGTTCTCTGATGTACTTGACTGCTTCAAGACCAGACATTATGTTCGCAGTATGTCTTTGTGCCAGATATCAAGCGAATCCAAAAGAGTCCCACGTGAAAGCGGTGAAGTGGATTCTTCATTACTTGAAGGGGAAACCTAAACTTGGGTTATGGTATCCAGCTGCTAGTGATTTGAAGTTTGTTGCTTTCACTGATTCAGACTTTGGAGGATGCAAATCAACAAGGAAGTCTACCACAGGTGGTTGTCAGTTCTTATGAGGGACGATAATGTCATGGCAATGCAAGAAGCAGTCTTGCGTGTCTACCTCGACGTGTGAAGCTGAATATATTGCTGCGGGTAGCTGTTGCTCTCAGGTTCTCTGGATCCAACAGCAGATGCGCGATTACGGTTTGAATTTCACTCGTACTCCTATTATGATAGACAATAATGCCACTATTTCAATCACCAGCAATCCCATAAAACACAGTCGCACAAAACATATTGACATTCGTCATCATTTTATACGGGATTGTGCTGAAAAGAAATTAATTGAACTGCATCGAGTCGATACACTTGATAACCTAGCAGATCTTTACACAAAAGCTTTTGACAGGGCTCGTTTTGAACACTTAGTCAAACTCAACGGGATGAGGAATCCTGAATCATCATTTTTCCATAAAAATATTTTGTAAATAATTTACTGCTTTTCAAAAATCAAAAACATAAAAAAATAGAAAATAAAAAATGAGTTTTCACTGTGTGGAAAAGAAGAAATGATAGTACATTAGCAAGTTAGACTGTGACACACATATTTAAAACTAAATTGCTTAAGTGTGATAGCAGCGTTGATGTACCAGTGGGCAAAAGGCATGAAATAATCAACTTACCTTTGTGATACACATATAATAAACTGTGTATGAGTGGGTAACATATAAGTGGCGTATGGTGTTATACCTTATAATTTGCGTTGATAGATTGCCAAAATCTGAGGTTTTAGGTCTTTATATTGTTATTTCATCCGGGGTATCAAGGTTGTCCTTCTGCTGCATCCAGATATATGCTGACCTAGGCACAACCAGTTAATCTTAAAAGAGCTAAAATGCCAAATCCCAAAATTGAAGAAGCTCTCCTAGAGAGTCATTCAAATATGCAAATTGCATTATTCATACCAAAATTTGGTATTTGCCCTAACCCTCATTGGATATTGGTCTCTTTGCTGTATGAAAATAGTGACTTGATCACCAATTATCTAACGTTGTAATTCAAAAGGATATATTTCGGTATACTCACCTACTACGAGGAATTTTTGTGCATACCTTGATTGTGGGGGTATGTCCTGATGTGGGACACATTAGTATATCAGTATAAATTATCTAATCCTATCACTAGGTAATGGTACTTGAAATGTTCATGTATTTTGTTTAAGTGGATAAACAATACTTGAAATCATCTTGAACTGTTTTTCATGAATATTGCATATAGAATTATCAAATAGTGTGAAAAAAGTTTGGTGTTGCTGATATGATCTTCTTATCGGTGAATTTCACAAAACAGAGTGTTTATTATTTTGTTATTTATTTGCTTTCAGAAAATTTAAAAATCCAAAAAGATTTCATTTTCTTGTAAATTATTAATGTACGGATATTGGTTTTTCATCGAGGTGTGATTACCGATAGGGGGAGACAATGTTAGAAGATGAGTTTTAGATTTTAAAATCTTGCAGGTTCTGTGTTCTTAAAATTTTGAGTTTATGGTTTGGGTTGAGAAGTGCTTAATCTGTGGTACAGTTTTACTATCCCTTGAATAATAATAGTTTGTTTAACTTGTGTTGAAAAATTCTTATGGTTTCTCGAGATGTTTCTTTTATAATATACAGATTGTAGCAGTATGTTGCTGAGAAGTTTAGTGAAGAGGAGTTTGCTTGGATGCATGGAGAACCTCCTTTCTACATTGAAAACAAAGTTGAAGAGTTTGAAGATTGCTACGCAAGGACGAAACTGGAGTTTACTCAATCGCTAACGATTTAGAAGATTTGGTGATTGGATACATCAGCTTAGGGGGAGTCAGTTGTTGACAAGAAGCTATGAAAGCTGAAGCTATCCAAAGACCAACTTTTTTCAAAGATGTTGAAGATTGCAAGAAGACTGAAGACAAAGTTATTTTATGAAGCTATTGTCAAGGGGCCCTACTGTTGGTGCATAGTTGTGACAATAGCTTAGATTTGGTCTTTGGATCATCACTAAAGCATTTTAGATAAAAACTGTTTATTTCGGATCAACAGTGAAGGATCTCGGATAAACAGTGTGCATTTCGGATCATCCGTGTTGCATTTCAGATAAACAGTGCTACATTTCAGATCATAAGTGTTGATTTCGGAACATTTTGGATAAAGCCATTTCAGACCATTTCGAACAGGCTTCATTTCAAAAACCATTTCGGATCAGTATTCCGAATTATATTTCAGATTACTTATTTCGGACCATTTCGGACGCTATTTCGAATCACCATTTCGAATAGTATATCGGATTACCATTTTGGATTACTATTTCGAGTTGGACACTCTTCTAACTTGAATTCGAAAAGGTGGAAAGTTAACCAGCTGACGCATTCAGTTTTAAAAGTATTTAGGTGCTGAATTTGATTCGTAAACAATCTTAGCAAACCGACTGCACGCTTAGACTCTTGTGGTTTTTAGGACAAAATTCCTAAAAAGGTCTCGTGTCACACCCCGACCCGCAGCGGAAAAGGTGATCGGGGCATGATTGGGTTATCATCAAAGCTCATGACATTTATTATAATGTTTCATATTTATTATTTCAATTTAAAAGAGATCATACAATCATATCAAACAAATACAACATGTGCTATTCATCCTTCTAAACTTCATTATTTTTCTTCTAAGGCAATTTCCTATGTTTTCCTTGCTTCATCCTGTTCACCTGTATCATATGTAAAAATGGTTTTTGGATCAACAAAAAGTTGGCGAGTGAACCTTGTTAGAAAACATTTATTATTTACTTCTGGTTGTATTTAATATGGAAAATTTGTGCAATATTCATATATGAACAAACGTAAATAAACATACAATAACAACAATTAGCATACGATATCAAACAACAACAAACAATAAGATACAATAACAAACCAACAGCATACAATCACAAACCATTAGTATACGATATCAAACAACAACAAACAATAACATACATTAACAAACCAACATCATACAATAACATATCAACTTGCATAAATATAACATAAATGAAACTGTACGATCAAGGCTCAATCAAACGGAGCCGATCGTACTGCATGTACTGGAAATGATAAATGTCTGTGCGATCAAGGCTCAATCAAACGGAGCCGATCGTATTGCATGTACTGAAAATGAAAAATGTCTGTGCAATCAAGGCTCAATCAAACGGAGCCGATCGTATGTTGGCACGCCAGGTTCACGCTCATAATGTAATGGGGAACATGCTCAACGCTCATAATGTAATGGGGAGCGGCGGCCTATGAAATTTGCATGTACAGAAAATAATAAATTTAATCTAAACAATAACCACACAAACAGTTTATACAAGCTGAATACACATTTATTCATGATATGATGTATGCACAATGATTTAAATATAATAAATAGTAAGACACATGATACACCCCAAAAACGTGATTTAAACGGGGAATTTGTAGAGATTCACTCACAGTGGGTGCGTTCGGTGAATGATGATGATTGCGCACGAGTTTAGAGGATTGATCGACGAGGAATAACTAACCTAATTAATAATGAAAAAGTAAGGTAAATACATGGATTTTATTAACAACTTTAATAGAATTTTTGGATATATTTTTGTGAGTTTTAGGCTATTTTCTAACCTTAAAAATGTTATTTTTAAGTATTTTTAATTGATTTTTAAATAAAATAATTAAATAAAAATAATAAAAAAAATGTTGACTTTTGACCGTTGACTGTTGACGTTGACCGTTGACCAGTTAGGTCGGTTATATGTGTGCGCTGGGTGAGACTCGAACCGGTGACCTCCGGTAAGCGTGCACGCAGCTCTACCAACTGAGCTACGTGTCTAACCCGAAATATTTCTGTTTTTAATTATATTTATACCCTAAATCAATTAATCCGAAAATTATTTATTTTTAAAAAGGGTTTTAAATGTATCGGACCGGTGTCGTCAACAGGTTTCGAACCCGGGACCTGTGACTTAATGTTACACACAGTCCACCGCTGGACTGTGTGTCTAACTTGGTTAAAATACAGATTTTTATTATACTTAACATCTAACGGAGTTAACCCGGTTCAGTTTAAAAAAAAGGCATTTTATTACAGCGAATGAGGTTGGGACAGGAATCGAACTCGCGACGTGTATGTGTTTATTTGCACACAGTCCACCGCTGGACTGTGTGTCTAACCCGTTTATAATTCCGATTTTAAATAATCTTATAACATAACTACTTCGTCTTCTTCGTTCAAAACTCAGGCAACGGTTATCTAACTGTTACATGATTAATTCGATTAATGAACAAGATGAACAATTGAAAAGTATTGAACCAAAGATTTTGGGGAAAGAAAATACCGAACAGATGTCTTCTTAAGAAGAATCCGGCGAAGCTCTTCGGCTCTGTTCTGGTGACCTTCGGCTGTTAGAGTCAATAATTAGTTTGGATGAATTAAAGGTGAAATTGAATCACTGGGTAATGACTATCAGTAGATTACATGATCATACCGGTTATCAGCATGATTCTGAAACTTTCAGAAATTTTCCGGCGAAAACAGAAAAATCCGGCAATGTCGTCTGAGGTTGATTCTGAGCGATGAAATGGTGTTAGAATTCGTCTTATAATGGAATGAAACAGAAATATCGAGGTAATTACCGTGAATCCCGGTTTTCCGGCGACTTGCAGAGAATTCCGGCGAGTGAAATTTCTTGCGACCGAGATTCTTCATTGGTTTAAGGTGAGTGGGAGTGATGTCAGTACGAGTTCTATGATCTTATTTTTGGGTAAGAAGAAAAGGTGGATTGAATTTGGTTTTCCGAGGAAACTTTCCGGTAATTTTTCAGAGAATTCCGGCGACTTCCGGCGAAGTTTTCTGTGCGAAATGATGAGTGTGAGTTGAATAGATACGTGAGCCTAACTGATGAACAAGGTACAATCCAGAATTTGGATTGTATTTTCGGTTTCAATAGAAATTCAAATCAATGAATGAAATTGATGGTTTTCTTTGGTTATAACAGACCTTACTTGTTAATGTATACGTTATGACCAAAAAGAAACGGCAAACTTTGATGGAATTGCCGGGATTTCCGGCGTGAGCGGATTTGGGCGCGCTGTGCACTGGGTTTTGATTTCCAGATTGATTTATGTATTAATTGGTTCAATATATTAACAAACATCACAAGTGGCAGAGCGGTTGTAGGGATGTGAGTTAAGTCGTTGCTGTATCTGGTTGACCCGGGTTCGAAACCCGGCTTCAGCCAATTATTTTTATTTCATTATTTTCAATACTTTTTCAAATGTAACTTTTATATTCTAATATACTTATTAATTATGTATCGTTTAAAATTAATTGGTCATTAAATACGCAACGAAATTTTTAACTGATTGTTCGGTTGATAAACGGAGCGGGTTTGGTAAATCCGGTTTTTGGCAGATGTTACAGTATCCCCTACTTTTAGAAATTTCGTCCCGAAATTTAAGTAGTGGCATATTTGTCTAGAAAGGATGGTGTTTTAATTTGACAATTACATACTTAGAAGACAGTAAGAGTTTAAATTTTGTTTGAGGCGGTAACGTTCCTTGTAAGGGTTGAATACCCTGCTACAGGAATCGCTTTTTGTTGCCTAAAGTGTAGGAATACGGAACATGGATACACAGAGTTGATTGACTAAGTATGATGTTATGCATATGAGTTTGGGTACGTTTGAAAGATTAGGTTATATCCTAAAACATAACTTTTACTACTAAAAACTACGTGGAACTTCTCATAACCGCCTGACAATGCCTCTGATCCTTTGACAAGAATACTTATATATAGGAAGTACCAGCGACGTATCCACCATATTCTTGTCAAATTTTCATTGGTTTTATCAGTAAGTTATGATTGGTTCTATGATGTGACTCTAGAACATAAATAAACACAACAAAACCAATATCTGAGTCCTAATTCTGATAGCATACATGTTTGATTGATGACACAATCCAATTCCTTTAAAGGATGAGATGATATGAATGCTAAATCAGTGAATATAACACAAACTTCAATCAAGACAATACCAAATCCTACATGGAAACTTCTCATAACCGCCTGATAATGCCTCTGATCCTTTGACAAGAATACTTATATATAGGAAGTACCAGCGGCGTATCCACCATATTCTCGTCAAATTTTCATTGGTTTTATCGGTAAGTTATGATTAGTCCTATGTGACTCTAAAACATAAACAAATACAACAACCAGCGCTTGAGTCCTGAATGATGACAATACCTCTCTCGTTTGTTATGATGGAGAGGTTAGTCTATGTAGAAAATGGAACACAATCCAATTTCTTTAAATGACGAGTTGATATGAATGTTAAATCAGTGAGTGTAAAACAAATTTCAACCAAACATTACTAAATCCTACATGGAACTTCTCATAACCTCTGATAATGCCTCTGATCTTTGACAAGAATACTTATATATAGGAAGTACCAGTGGCGTATCCACCATATTCCTGTCAAATTTTCATTGGCTTTATCCGTAAGTTATGATTAGTTCTATGTGACTCTAAAACATAAATAAACACAACAAACAATGCCTGCGTCATAATTCTGATAGTATACATGTTTGAAAGATGACAGTCCCTCTCTCGTTTGTTATGATGGAGAGGTTAGTCTATGTAGAAGTGAGACACAGCCCAAGTTCTTTAAATAATGAGATTGAAATACGTTGAGATGTATGCTGGTATGAATGTTGAATCATTGAGTATAAAACAAAACTGGATTAATAATTTGCATTAAAATCCTTGATAAATTTCCAATTTAAAATTGAGACACGTGAGAATTGAGATAACATAGAGGAAACATAAAACTAAGCAGTTGGAGTTGAATCTTGATTGTTGGTGAAGGGGACTAGTTGAGTGTTTTCGTTTGGGCCGTCATTTTCTTCAACCGGATTGGCGTTGATGTTGAAAACTCTTCCTCTTGCTGGTGGCCTAGTGGTTGGGTTTTCTTGATTTGCTTGGTTAACTGGGTTTGCTTGAGCTTGGGCGTTTGTGATGTTAACCAATTGAGGGCACGTGTTTCTAAAGTGGGTAGGGTCGCGACAATTGAAACAAGCTCGAACATATGGGAACATGGGGTATTGGGGTTGTTGATATGTTTGGATCATGTTTTGAGTAGGGGGTGAGGTTTGGTTTTGAGAGGTGCGGCAAACTTTGCTCAAATGACCATAGCGTCCACAATTCGCACATAGTCGACAAGGTAAGGTAGATGGATGGTGATAAAAACAGGTGTTACATCGAGGGTGAGGTCCAAGGTAAGGTTTCTTATTTGGGTAGGTTGAGTTGGGTGCTACTTGAGTGATTGGGATAGCTTGGAGGGGTACGGCTTGTAAGGTTGGTTGGTTGCGTTGGGTGACAGCGAAAAGTTGCTCGTCTCGTTTTCTCTTAGAAATGGGTTGAGAAGGGGATTCGGTTTGGGTGTAGTTGGAGGTTTCAGTCGATGCTTTATCCTTCTTCTTCTCCTCCTTGAAGTCTTTATTCCGGATTCGGTTCTCGGTGAGCTCTGTAGCTAACTCCATTGCTGCTTCCAAGGTTGCAGGTGCGGCACTTATTACAGAGTCTTGAATCTTTGAAGGAAGACCTTGAATGTAGTGCTCGATCAAACTGTAGTGGGGAGTGAACAAGTTGGGAACCATTTGATTCAACTCGAGGAATCTCTTGTAGTACGTGGTGTGGTCGCCTTCCTTTTGTTTCAACGAATAGAACTCATCCTCTAATTTCTTGATTTCGCTCCTTGGGCAAAACCGTCTTATCATGATTTCTTTCAACTCTACCCAAGTCAAAGTCATAGCATCTTCAACACCTCGTTTGGCCTTCTCTGTATTCCACCAAGTAAGTGCTATTCCAAATAAACGACCAGTAGCATATCGCACTTTGCGATCATCGGGGCAATCGCAAGTTAGAAAAATGTTTTCCATTTCTTCAAACCAATAGAGAAGAGCGGTGACACCTTCAGTCCCTTCGTATTTTGTAGGGTCGCAGGATTTGAAATGCTTGTAGGTGCATTTAGTGGTATTTGGGGAAGGGTTGATAAGATTTTGATCCTCTTGGTTGACAGGATTAGCGGCAAGGGCTTGTTGGACTTGAATTACAATGTTGGGTATTACGGCAGCCATTTGTTGAGCGATTAAGGCAGCCATGCGCTCAAGGGCCTTTCTTGATCTCATCTTCCTACGAGCAAGGCTAGAAGACATCTACAAGGAATACATATCAAGAGTATGAGTTGGATGCTTTTGGGATCATGTGTCGTATTTAGGAATGAACATTCATAAAATAAACATAGCAAAATAAATCTACTACATCCATAGGATGTCTTGGGCTTTGCTCGTAATTGGGCCTTGCATGCCGCCATACTTCACCTTCGTAATCACGTGGGCCCCCATGGTTACCGGGTTTTTCATATGGTTCGCATGTGTTAGCCTAGTTACGTACACTAAAACCCGGAGAAAATCGAGAAATATGTAACGTATGATATTCGGAATGTGTCCAGGTGTGGACACGGTGACACCTCAAAGTGGGGTTAGTTCGAAGGACGTTTGGTGTGGCATGCTTTGGCCTAATAGGTCCTTCGTACTCTCATCGTTAGTCCTCAGGTAGGCAAACTGGCCCGTTGTATTGGATTTATACGAATGCCAACCTAGACAGGACGTTCCGACTACCGGTACTTGTACCCTTACAGTTACTACATGCCCGTCGCAGAACTCACTTTGATGAGATTTGAAAAATGAAAAATGCGACAAAATCTAGAATAACGGAAGTATGAATATGATTTGAATATGTGAATATTGTAACATGTATGATGAATATGTATGTAAGTATGTATGTTTGACTGCAAGTATAATTCACTATGTATCACAAATTGTAATATTGGAAATGTTTGCATGCATTTGTGTATGTAATAAATATGAAACAAATAAATATCATAAGTTTGCATGTAACCACATAAACAATTAAAATCTAGTCAACTATAGTATAGGCACTAAGGGTCTAATAACCTATCCTATATCCCTATAGTCAAAAGCTCTGATACCAATCTGTCACACCCCGACCCGCAGCGGAAAAGGTGATCGGGGCATGATTGGGTTATCATCAAAGCTCATGACATTTATTATAATGTTTCATATTTATTATTTCAATTTAAAAGAGATCATACAATCATATCAAACAAATACAACATGTTCTATTCATCCTTCTAAACTTCATTATTTTTCTTCTAAGGCAATTTCCTATGTTTTCCTTGCTTCATCCTGTTCACCTGTATCGTATGTAAAAATGGTTTTTGTATCAACAAAAAGTTGGCGAGTGAACCTTGTTTGAAAACATTTATTATTTATTTCTGGTTGTATTTAATATGGAAAATTTGTGCAATATTCATATATGAACAAACGTAAATAAACATACAATAACAACAATTAGCATACGATATCAAACAACAACAAACAATAAGATACATTAACAAACCAACAGCATACAATCACAAACCATTAGTATACGATATCAAACAACAACAAACAATAACATACATTAACAAACCAACAGCATACAATTAAACATATCAATTGACTAAATATAACATAAATGAAACTGTGCGATCAAGGCTCAATCAAACGGAGCCGATCGTATTGCATGTACTGAAAATGATAAATGTCTGTGCGATCAAGGCTCAATCAAACGGAGCCGATCGTATGTTGGCACGCCAGGTTCACGCTCATAATGTAATGGGGAACATGCTCAACGCTCATAATGTAATGGGGAGCGGCGGCCTATGAAATTTGCATGTACAGAAAATAATAAATTTAATCTAAACAATAACCACACAAACAGTTTATACAACACATTTATTCATGATATGATGTATGCACAATGATTTAAATATAATAAATAGTAAGACACATGATACACCCCAAAAACATGATTTAAACGGGGAATTTGTAGAGATTCACTCACAGTGGGTGCGTTCGGTGAATGATGATGATTGCGCACGAGTTTAGAGGATTGATCGACGAGGAATAACTAACCTAATTAATAATGAAAAAGTAAGGTAAATACATGGATTTTATTAACAACTTTAATAGAATTTTTGGATATATTTTTGTGAGTTTTAGGCTATTTTCTAACCTTAAAAATGTTATTTTTAAGTATTTTTTATTGATTTTTAAATAAAATAATTAAATAAAAATAATAAAAAAAATGTTGACTTTTGACCGTTGACTTGTTGACCGTTGACCGGTTAGGTCGGTTATATGTGTGCGCTGGGTGAGACTCGAACCGGTGACCTCCGGTAGCGTGCACGCAGCTCTACCAACTGAGCTACGTGTCTAACCCGAAATATTTCTGTTTTTAATTATATTTATACCCTAAATCAATTAATCCGAAAATTATTTATTTTTAAAAAGGGTTTTAAATGTATCGGACCGGTGTCGTCAACAGGTTTCGAACCCGGGACCTGTGACTTAATGTTACACACAGTCCACGCTGGACTGTGTGTCTAACTTGGTTAAAATACAGATTTTTATTATACTTAACATCTAACGGAGTTAACCCGGTTCAGTTTAAAAAAAGGCATTTTATTACAGCGAATGAGGTTGGGACAGGAATCGAACTCGCGACGTGTATGTGTTTATTTGCACACAGTCCACCGCTGGACTGTGTGTCTAACCCGTTTATAATTCCGATTTTAAATAATCTTATAACATAACTACTTCGTCTTCTTCGTTCAAAACTCAGGCAACGGTTATCTAATTGTTACTTGATTAATTCGATTAATGAACAAGATGAACAATTGTAAAGTATTGAACCGAAGATTTTGGGGAAAGAAAATACCGAACAGATCGTCTTCTTCAGAAAAATCCGGCGAAGCTCTTCGGCTCTGTTCTGGTGACCTTCGGCTGTTAGAGTCAATAATTAGTTTGGATGATTAAAGGTGAAATTGAATCACTGGGTAACGACTATCAGTAGATTACATGATATACCGGTTATCAGCGTGATTCTGAAACTTTCAGAAATTTTCCGGCGAAAACAGAAAAATCCGGCAATGTCGTCTGAGGTTGATTCTGAGCGATGAAATGGTGTTAGAATTCGTCTTATAATGGAATGAAACAGAAACATCGAGGTAATTACCGTGTATATGAGAGTCCCGGTTTTCCGGCGACTTGCAGAGAATTCCGGCGAGTGAAATTTCTTGCGACCGAGATTCTTAAGTGGTTTAAGGTGAGTGGGAGTGATGTCAGTACGAGTTCTATGATCTTATTTTTGGGTAAGAAGAAAAGGTGGATTGAATTCGGTTTTCCGGCGAAACTTTCCGGTAATTTTTCAGAGAATTCCGGCGACTTCCGGCGAAGTTTTCTGTGCGAAATGATGAGTGTGAGTTGAATAGATACGTGAGCCTAACTGATGAACAAGGTACAATCCCGAATTTGGATTGTATTTTCGGTTTCAATAGAAATTCAAAGCAATGAATGAAATTGATGGTTTTCTTCGGTTATAACCGACCTTACTTGTTAATGTATACGTTATGACCAAAAAGAAACGGCAAACTTTGATGGAATTGCCGGGATTTCCGGCGTGAGCGGATTTGGGCGCATTGTGCACTGGGTTTTGATTTCCAGATTGATTTATGTATTAATTGGTTCAATATATTAACAAACATCACAAGTGGCGGAGCGGTTGTAGGGATGTGAATTAAGTCGTTGCTGTATCTGGTTGACCCGGGTTCGAAACCCGGCTTCAGCCATTTATTTTTATTTCATTATTTTCAATACTTTTTCAAATGTAACTTTTATACTCTAATATACTTATTAATTATGTATCGTTTAAAATTAATTTGGGCATTAAATACGCAACGAAATTTTTAACTGATTGTTTGGTTGATAAACGGAGCGGGTTTGGTAAATCCGGTTTTTGGCGGATGTTACATCTCGGATATTATATATCATTTGATTCGTATTGTCAAGATCAGTCTAACGATACATTTTGGCATACATAGTTTTCGGACAGTTTTTAAACATTTTAGCAAGCCGGTTCGGTAAAAATGTCGAATATGTCAAACTTGAACGAATTGTTAAGGATGGAACATGAGGTTGGTATGACTAACAAATCGCCAAAGATGATGAAGGTAGCGAATTATCTTACGTGGAAGGATAGGTTTCAATCGTTTATCGAATATCAGGACACACGGATGTGGATCTTTATTCAAGATGGGTATGTGAATCCAAGTCATGATTTTGAGGGCATACAAAGAGGTCACTGCCTATGTTAACATGACAGAGGCAGAAAAGAGAATGCATGAATCTGAGAAGAAAGCCTTAGCTGCAATAAAAATGTATTTACCTGATGGCATCAAACATACTTTCAAGCCATAT
Organism: Scalesia atractyloides; assembly: GCA_947069175.1. NCBI lineage: Eukaryota > Viridiplantae > Streptophyta > Magnoliopsida > Asterales > Asteraceae > Scalesia > Scalesia atractyloides. Next base: position 48,622,418 of record CAMTDV010000020.1, read on the forward strand.
ACTACCTCGAAGGAGATGTGGGATGCTCAAGAAAAGAGGTATGAGGGAAATACTGATGTGAAGAAGAACAAAGTTGACCTGCTGAAAAAGCAATTTGTTGTTTTCAAATACATGAGAAATGAGTCCCTAGAGGATATCATCACGAGATTATTATCATCTAATGTCTGAAATTGATAACTATGACATAGAAGGATACACTGACGTTGAGATAAGTGACAAGTTGCTTGATGCATAGCCTGCAAAGTGGGATATTTTTACTCTCATGATTAAGGGTGAAGCTAATTACGAGACTAAGGACTTAGAAGAGGTTGTTGGGAAACTGAGAGCTTACGAGCTTAACATGAAGAAGAAGGAAACAAGATATGATCAGGTTAAGATCTGGGAGTTTACAAAGGTATTCCATCTTCTTCTTCCCAAATGCTTCGAGTGATTCAACAATTGCGTTTCTCTCATGTGAAAATAAGCAGGTTATGACTAATGGTGAGGGTGATGTGTGCTTTGTTGCTGCTTCTGGAGGATCATCAAGAGTAAAGAAACAACCAGAACAGCAGACTGGATCGAATAGCAAAATTACCAATTCCATGCCTATAAGTGTGAAATCAGCTGAGAATCAACTGGCTCTACTTACCTCTTTTGTGGCTTCGTATAAGAATTATATACAGGGCAAGATAACTGATCCAGCAGCACTAAATGAAGATTATGAGCATATTGATCCAGACGATTTGGATGAGATGGATATTCAGTGGCAGATGGCTATGATAACCCTCAGGGCCAAAAGGTTCATGAATAGAACGGGAAGAAAGCTCATTGGGAAGAAGGTTGGATTCGATAAATCAAAAGTTTGATGCTTTAAGTGTCAAAATCTTGGACATTTCGCTAGATAATGTCAAATACAAATAGGAGAATCACAACAGTCTTCCACATTTCATAATTCAACTAGTCAAAATTCCTTCTATAGTGCATCACGAGCACTTGTTTCCACTACTTCTGCTGATGGTTGTTATGATTGGAGCATTCATCTGGAAGGTGATGGAAACATCACACAGGCTTTCATGGAAGAGATGCTACAGTTGATGATATAGAAGTATAGGAAGATGCAAAGATAGAGAAGGAGACAGAAGCTGAAAAATTTGATGCTGATAAGATAGAAGTTCATGAGGAAAAGGTGAAGTCTAATGATGAAAAAGACACCGAAGATAAGAAGATGGTCGTTGACTTTACTGCTTTCATGGCCGACTTGAGCAAATCAATAGGAGAGGTAAATTTTAATCATGTTAGTTCTGTTTGTTTAAAATGTCATGAATTACAAGGTGAGGTTGATAGGCTGACAAAGCAAAATCAAAGTCTGGTAAATGAGCTCTCGAGCGTAAAAGAGTCAAACTTTTTCGTAAAAAGAAACGAGTCTTTATACTTGAAGAAAATTAAAGGTTATGAAATTGAAATTGACATTTTAATTAGCATTTAAATGAAAAACTTCAAGTTATAGACTTAGCTCATGATACAATGAGTGAGAAAACAAAAGATATTTTTGAAAAATGCAAAGAGTTGTCTGAAGCACAACTGAAAATTGTTGAACTTTAAAAGAAATTAAATCAATTCAGAGATTCATTTTTTGTAATGAAACACATGATGAGTCGCTTGAAGAAAAGTAATGACAAGAAGAGTGTGGGCTCTCAAGGTTTCAATGAGGTTCCACCGCCCCCTAGTCATGACTATTCCTTCTTGCCAATGAAGTTGATTTATTAGACTTTGTGTCAACTACACCTAGTAGTTCCACATCAGAACGTGGTGATGTTTCTGACTATGATGATGCTAGTGTCAAGAAGGAAAATGACAGGGAACCAGTTTTGAAAAGAAAGAATGAACCTCCTAAAAATAAAAAAAACAAACCTTTGTTAAGAAGGTTAATTTTGTTCAAGGAAGTGACGTGAAAAATGAAACTGTTGTTATTGAAAGTGAATCAAATGTGCAGTTTGCTAAAGATACAAATAAAAATTATCAGAAATTGTGCAAACTAAACCAGATCCTTCTAAGGTATCATCATCATCACCCTGATGGATCTAAACCAGATACTTGAGTTAAGAAGTCTTCGGCAAAAAGATCATGCTTCAAATGTTGTTGGTGCATAATGTCAATTGCCTATGTCTTAGCGTTGTGTCTATATTTTTTAATTGGGTGAAAATGTTAGATTTACGTTGTTTGTATTTAACTTCGCATGAAGGTGAAGTCTACCTTTGCACGAAGGTAGCATGTCTATACATAGCTAGTGAGAGGTGTTAGTGTGTAGAACTTTTGCGACTAAGACGGCGAAGCTCTGTGGATTTCCTGGTCATTTGTAACTGTTAAACATTGAATGAAATCAGTTAATTGATGAAATAATCTTGTTAATTGTCACTAATTAATATGAATTCCACGCGTATAGACTAGATACTCAAATTAGGACCTTTGCTATTGGACAAAACGATCCTACAAGTGGTATCAGAACTTTTCAAATTGTTGTAACTCCTCTTGCATTGCATTTATCCAGCTATCATCAGCAAGCGCTTCCGTATTCGATTTCGGCTCAATCTTCAAAATAAACAACGATGTAAGCATATATCTTGAATTGGTGCATTTTTGGTATAGAACAACTAAGATCCTTTTGCGCGTTTTAACACCAGCGTGCAGTTTTCCGATAATATGCTCTGATGGGTAGGAGGACAAATTCCTTGGCATTACGTCATTAGGAACATTTACTTTGCTCTCCAAATTCGTAATGTTCTGTTCAGCGACCTGATTACTTGTTGAAGCTTCATTCTGATTACTAGGACCTGCAGATTGATTTAGGAGACTTGTTATCTGCTCGGAATCTTCATCGGAGCTAGATTCACCATCTTGATCATATGTCGGCCAAGCGTCAGAATCAGAATCATCAAACTGATCAAAAGTGGGCTCTGTGGTATTCACTACTGGTATGATGACGGGTTCTGTTTAAGTCGTGCTCGGGCTTGCTCCAGAATCATTTGTGCCAATAGATAGTTGATTCACCACTATCGTTCCTGGAACTTGTTCTTGATTAGACGCTTGCTATTGTTGATATAACAACACAAGTTCCTCTTCATTTGGTTCTTCTGGTAGATCAAAAGAATTCCATAAACTATCAAAGTTGAACATCCAGGATTCTCCAGGCTTTTGAGTAGGTATTGTATACTTCTGACAATCAACATGTTGAGCAAGAATAACTCCATTTAAACTTGGCAAATATATTCTTCTCAACTGACTTGCAAAGCCTATGAAAAATCCCTCCAAAGATCTGGCACCAAATTTACCATCCGGGTCAATGACCGTACATGGAGATCCAAAAGGTTCCAAAAACTCTAAGTTCTGCTTTCGTTGGTTATGCAATTCGAAACATGTCTTCTTATGTGCCTTGATGGTTAAAACCCTGTTCAACATGTAACATGAAGAGGCAACGACTTCGCTCCAGAAACTAACAGGTAACTTTGAATCAACGAGCATTGTGTGTGTAGTTTCAATGAGAGTTTGATTCTTACGTTCAGCTACTCCATTTTGTTGTGGAGTATATGGGGCGCTGAATTCGTGAAGATACCTTTGTTGTTATAGAATTCGAGCATTCGATTATTTTTGAACTCATTACCATTATCAGTTCGTATTCGTCTGATTGGAAAATGGTACAAGTTCTCTAACTTTCTAAAGAGAATCATAAAATTATCAAATGCCTCATCTTTACTCTCCTGAAAGATAACCTACGAGAATCTCGAATAGTCGTCTGTCACAACGAGGAAGTATAGATCACTAGATATGCTTTTGACGTTGACTGGCTCGAAAAGATCCATATGAAGCCTCTCTAGTGGTAATTTGATAGAATTCAGAAGTTTTCTCGGGTGTGATTTCTTATGCTGCTTCTCCTTTTTGCAACTAAGACAATCGTTATTGAGACGATAAAACTTTCGAGATTAACACCCTCCACTAGATTGTTGTGCACCAGATAGTTCATTTTTCTCAAATGGATATACCCCATCTTTCGATACCATAAGATCGATTCTTTTTCATTTGCTTTCATGACAAAACATTGTTTCGACTTCGATGCAGTGGATGCAATACTCATGTCTAGGACCAAAAGATCATTTTCTCAAGGAGCGCGCATGAGAATCCACTTCTTAGGGATTTTGAATCCTGGCTTCAGAATTAAGCATTCTTTGTCATTGAAGTGAGTTGTAAACTTCTTATCACAAATCTGTGAGATGCTTAGTAAACTATTCTCTAATTCAGCAATGTAGTTTACTTTTTCGAATGAGACCACACCATTGGAAAGTTTCCCTTCTCCAACAATTCTCCCACCATGATTTCCCGCAAATCCTACATTGTCACACCCTGACCCGCAGCGGAATTGGTAGTCGGGGCATGATTGGGTTTTCATCAAAGCTCATGACATTTACTATAAAGTTTCATATTTATAATTTCCAATTTAAAGGAGAAATTACAATAAACATACAAGCACAACATGTTCTAAACACAACATTCATGAACTCTTTTTCTTCTAAGCAAATTCCTATGTGTTCCTAGCCTCAACTTGTCCACCTGTATCATGTGTAAAAAAATAGGGTTTGGGTCAACAAAAGTTGGCGAGTGAATCTTATTTAAACATTTAAACGAATTAGTTGTATTGGTTTTTTAAATAAAAATGTGCATAAACCAAATTTGAGTATACACATATGTAAATTTAACTACAAACCACATAATATCAAGATCAAGGCTCAATCAAACGGAGCCGATCTAATGAGACACCTGATGCTCAACTCGTATCCCATGAGGAACTGATGGGCCTAATGAATAATTGCACGCAACTGACAAAAATGTAAGCACACAATACAACAAGTAATCTTTACATCACATGATAGATCATATAATGGTAATAGCACAAGTGTTTGAATAAACGAAACAAATGAAACGACACATGATACACCCCAAAACATGAATAAAAAGGGGAAGTTGTAAAGATTCACTCATAGTGGGTGCGTTTCTTTGGATTCATGACGAAGGCGCATGAATTTAGGATTTAACCGACGAAGGAAACTAACTTAAATAATAACGCAATAATTCTATAAATAAATAAGAGTTAATATTTTAATTAATGCTTTTTATTAGATTTTTAGGTTATTTTTCTGGTATTTAATGGAGTTTTTAACCTAAGAAATCTTGTAGTTAAGTGTTTGCAAATGATTTTAGTTAAAATATTAAAGTAAAAGTAATAAATAAAATAATAAAAAAAATTGGGATCTTTGACCGGTTCTTTGTGCGTGGTTTAGGCAGCGTGTGAGGTTCGAACTCGTGACCTCCCGTATACGTGCACGCAGCTCTACCAACTGAGCTACGTGTCTAACCCGAAATAATACTTATTTTAATTATTCTTATACACTAGTTAGAATATTTCAAAATTTTATTTAATTAAAAAGATTTATTTTCTTCAAAATTGCATTCAGCCATATACCCGTTTCGAACTCGTGACCTTCGACATACGTTGCACCCATCCCTACCAACTGGGATGGGTGGCTAACCCGGTTTGAACTATATTTTTATTACTTTTATATACTTACCCAGCTTATTATTTTATTTATTAAAAAAATTGTTTAACGGATCGGACCGCCACATGTAAAGGGACTCGAACCCGGGTATCTCTGTTCGTGTTGCACACAGTCCACCACTGGGCTGTGTGTATAACCCGGTATAAACTTCAATTTTTATTGTACATATATACTATTCCAACTTTATCTTCTACATTGCAGTGACCCAGTACAACAACCCGACTTGTTTTAATCAACGATTTTTAGAATTAAAACGATCTATTACTACTAATCGAGACAATTAAACAAAAAATTTCAAGAATGTATTACCGAACAGGGGTGATCTCCGGCGAGATTCCGGCGACGAAACCAGTTTTTCTGGCGGTGAATTTTGAAGGCGTGGATTGCAGGAAGTTGAGATGAGTGTTGGTGTGTACTAACTGAGCTCTAAAGGTCCTATTTATAGTGCAAGACGAGGCTCGATTTCAGTTTCGGTTTCAATCAAGGATCTTAAATGTCTCGGTGGTTACGGCAGTTGCAAGTTATTGATTCCTCTAATTGAATTCGTGTACATGATTTGGGTCAGTTACGAAGATATAATTCAAAAAGAAAAACGGATTTGCTGTCTTGATGGATCTGGGCGGTTATCTTTTGAATATCATAACAAGTACGTCGAGCATATAACAGATTTTCTTTATAGAGTTTAGCAAGTGTTATGGGTGTGGTGTAATGGTGTGTTTGGTGTATTGTTTCGGTGGAGACCCGGGTTCAATACCCGCGGTCTTCGTTTTTTTATGATTTATTTTTATTATTTCATATTATTTATTAACTTTATTAATTTAGCTTTATTACCTTAATTATTATTAAATACTAATGTTAATATAGTAAGTTTAAAACTCCCAACACAAATGTGCAATGAATATCATACGCATATTAGAATTACAAAATGGAGCGGGTTTTAGACCCGTTTTATGACAAATGTTACGTACATAGCCCCCGTGAATAGACTTAACATCATAGAGTAAGGCCAACATTCCTGTCATGTGATGAGATGCTCCACTGTCCATTATCCATTTTGATATGATTGACCTCGGGAGCCTCTGCACATGTAAATAAGAAATTACTTAAACAGTGAAACCCAAGCCTTCTCGGTCTTGGGTGGGTTCGGAATATCAAACTTTGGAACTTTGACATTAACATCCTGTTTAACTTCAGGTCTAACAGGTGTTTTAATTTCTACAGAAGATGTTTTGGTTTTAACCACCCAAGTTTCTATTTTTAGAATTGCCTTCTTCGAATAAAATTTTGAATCCTTTTTTCTGGTTTTGGTTGAAGTTTCACCGATTTCAAACTTTGAAACATTTGGAATTGTTGGTTTCACAATTTTGTTGGATTGGTTATTTCTTTTTAAGATCTATTTTGGAACAAACTCAGGTTTTTTTTGTTTCACATCTTCAGTGGATTTATTTTGAGTTGCTTTGAGTACATTGTCGTGCAATATGCCTAACTTTGTTACATTTCCAACATGTTCTACTATCCCAATCAGTAGATGAACTCAAATTCTGCTCATGATGTTTCTTTTCTGCATGGAACTCATCGTTTGATTGTTCCTTTCCCAACCTTTCTTTTTCACTTCCAGTGATTGATCTAAACACAAAGTTTACTTTCTTTTGAAAATTTGATTTTTGAAACGTATCATTTTTCTTCTTATCATACTCCAACCCTTTATGCTTGTTTTCAGGATAATTTTTACCTTTGCAATTATTTTACTAAAATTTTTGGGTTTAGAGTAGTAAGACTCAATTAAATTTTCCACTTCAGAAAGATTGATTTTTGTTAGCTTAAACACTTGTTCTACTTCTCATGATTCACATTCTGAATCGGGAATTCTTGATCATAATATAGTTTTTCCGATCCTTTCATGGTATAAGCAACCAAGTAGAATCATCATCCGAACTAGATTCTGATTTACAAGATAATTCTTGTAAAGCTCTCCTCATTTTCAGAAGGTGAACATGAACTAGTTTTCTCCAAATTCGACTCAGCACTTTCATACTCTATACTATCACATTCACTTCCCAAAACCTTTTCAACCAGTGTTTTAACCACATCGGATTCACATTCATTGTCTAATTTAGTGTATGTTACATCAATGTTCTCGACAACTCATTTTTCTTTTCAGTTTTTAAATTTAGATTAAGCGCCTTTTCCACCCCTGACGGTTTCTTTCTAGCATAACTTTCCCACATGGCTGGAGGAACACAGTTGTAACCAAGACTTTTGTTCTTACCTTTCTTATCATCTTTTCTTTTTCAATTTTCAGAAGAATATGATCAATGACATATGAACTGGTGGAATAACTGATTAACAATTTGTTAACCCTTTCAGTTTTGATTTTCATTTTTTCAAGCTCATTTTTAAGTTTCGCAATTTTGTTCAGATGAATGTTAATGCCATTTGTTTGTCCGTAAGAGTTACTTTAAGCATTGACAAAGTTGCACTATCTTCGCTGTTAACTTTTTCATATTGTTTAATTGCTTTAGATAATTTGTCATAAGCTTGTTTAGTTTCGTTATAATCACTTGACAAATTATCTGAAAGTTTTTTGTTAGAATAGTTTTTATCTTTCTCGACCCTTGCAAGATTCTTGGCATCTCTTTCATGTTTTTTCAATCTCAACAACCTTAACTTTGACAACCTCCCTTACTGATTCTTTGACAAATTCAGTCACTGACTCTTCCTTGACTTCATTAGAAACGACCTCTTTAAGGTTTGCAATCATTGCTTTGTTTGTAATTTCTGTCAAATTCTTGGCATTCATTTCTTTTTGCACAACTATCAGTTTCACACATTCAGGTTTTGATTCCTCTACTGCTTGCACTTGATAGCTTGAATCAAAATATTCTGCAAAAGATGCTAACGTATTAGGTGGAATCAGATTTCAAAGAGCATTATGCAATATATTTTCTTCTTCAGCATGTTGTTCATGAACATATCCTTCAAGAACAACTTCCTCAAGAGCTTCATCGAATACTGCTTCAGAATAATCGTATGTTTGAGGTTCAGGCTCTTCAATTATCTTTGTGAGAAGTGCAAGACTTTCATTTTTGGAAATGTACTTGCTCCAGTTAAATCCTTCATCTTCTTGGGCAACTACTAAAGCTTTGTGTTTAGAGTTAGATGGACCGCCTTCTATTTGAATCATTATTGAATTTGATTGTGGTGGTGACGGCTTATGATAGATAACTTTCTTGTAATAATCATCACCAAAAGGACTTTGATTACTGTTAACTTCTCGGTTAGTACATTCCTGTTTGAAATGTCCTTTCTCTCTACATCTGAAACATGTAACCTTTGACTTTTCAAATCCAAGCTTCCCATCCAAATCTCCCAACCTATTTCCTCCCGTAATCTCCTTAAATCTCTGAGCTCTGCGAACTATAGAAGCCATGCACCATTTAATATCAATCAGCTCTAACTCTTTTGAATCGATCTTATCATAATCTTCCTTGGATTTCCTATCTTTCCAGCAACTAGGCTTTCGTAAGATTCAAGAAAAGATGCGAGCAACGACATGTGCTGCTTGGCGGTATGTTCGTTAAAATCTTGTGCATTCTGAAGATTCACAGTTATGTTGCACTATAAAATCCTCTGATTTGAGTTAGACTGACCAGATTGTTATCTTTGGAAACTTTTTTAGCGCTATGAATACTAAGGTGTTCACAGATCTATCAGAATCTATCAGCACTGAAGGCGGTTTGTACTTTCGGACTTTGAGTACCAACAGAACTGCCTTTAAAGTAAAGGTTTCAATCTTGTTGCATTTGAGCACTTTTTGATTTGGCCATCTTTTACATTTCTAGTTCATGACCTTCAAGCTTTTCTACTCATTCTTCTTATTAAGAGCTCAGGGAGATTAATTTGAACATAATTGTTCAAGATTCAGCCAAGAAGACTTCTTATCCTACTCATTATTCTTCTTTTTCACTTTTTAAAATGAAACCATGGTCAAAATGAACTGATTTTCAAGTATAATACGTAAAAACATGTTTAGATATACCCTTGAGAAAATTAGAGCTGAAAACAAACGAATTCATGTCGAAATTGCAAAAAATGTTAAGTTTTGAACCCACCTTCGCACGGACATAACTTTATCTTCGCACGAAGATAATTTTATCTTCGCACGAAGATAATTTTATCTTCGCATGAAGATAAAAGTTGCAAGGGTTTAAAAATCATTTCTCTTTGCATGAAGATAAATCAATTTTTGCCATTTTACCTTAACTCGAACCGAAATCTTAATCGTTTAAGCATTTAACATTGTTTCAGGCTGGTAAAATGGAGAAGAAATTTTACAATGAGTTTGCTACGTCCACTGTTAATGTATTAGCCACAATCGCACAGAACCTGAACTTGGAGAACGAATGGGGATAATGGTGAAACCCCCAAGTTGATGAATTTTGAGGATTATGACAGTTGGAGTGAACAGTTTGTTAACTGGGTGCACGCAAACTATTTCAACTGCTGGTTTCCTATAGAAGAAAAATATACGCACCAATTAGGAAAAATGAATTGGAGAAGATGTTAACTCAGTTCACAACGGCTAAAAAAGAAAAATTTGTCAATGAGAAGAAAATGATGAGCATATTGCAACAATCAATCAAAGAAGATATCTTAGCATTTCTGCAATATGATGATAATTCACAATCATTATGGAATGCATTAAGGTTGAAGTTCCAGTGAAGTTCACAAATGAGGAAGAGCAAAAAGGCACTACTTAGAAAAGAGTTCAATATTTTCAACCTTTTGAAAGGCGAAACTATGAAGCAATTGATCGAGCGTTACTGTCACCTAGTTGTTCAAATGAAGAGGTTGGAAATTCAGAAAACAAATGAGGAGTTAGTCGACAAGTTGGCAGATGCTTTGCCTGAGGGAGAGTGGACTACATACTTGACAATTCTGAAAAATGGTGCAGAGTATAGTGGTTACAGCCTATCAAAGTTCATAGAAAAGCTTGGTGTCTGGAAGCTTGTTGACCTACCAGCCAATCACAAAGCTATAGCTACTAAATGGGTCTTCAAGTGCAAAATAGATGATGAGGGGTAATTGTGTGCAATAAAGCTCGACTGGTTATCAAAGTTTTTCATCAGCAAGAAGGCATATATTATACAGAGGTTTATGTTCCGGTCGCAAGACTCGAAGCAATCCGCATATTCCTGACGTTTCCGTTATGGAAAGGTTTATAAGTGTACCAGTTGGATGTCAAATCAGCTTTTCTTTACGGGATAGTGAAAGAGGAAGTGTAAGTTGGACAACCACTGGGATTTGTCGATCTAGTGCATAAAGACAAGGTTTACTTACTATATAAGGCGTTATACGGGTTCATTAGGCCCCGAGAGCCTGGTATGAGACACTCTCTCAACACCTATTAAACAACGACTTTACAAGAGGCACTGTTGATAGCACATTCTTCACACGGGAAGTAAAAGGACATCTGCTGATCATACAAATCTATGTGGAAGACATCATCTTTGGCTCTATGAACGATGCGCTGTGTAAAGGATTTGAAGAAGTCATGAAAAAGAAATTTGAAATGAGTTCAATGGGAGAGATGAAGTTCTTCTTGGGGCTTCAGGTCGATCAGCTTCCTGATGGTATCTTCATCCATCAGACAAAGTACGTCCATGATATTTTGGAGAAATTTGAAATGTCAGGAACGTCACCATTATCTACCCCATTGGCAACTAATCATGGCATCTGTCCAGATGAACATGGAGTCAAGATAGATGAAACATTATATCAATCGATGATTGGATCACTGATGTATCTTACAGCATCAAGACTAGACATCATGTATCCAACATGCCTTTGCACCCGATATCAATTGAGTCATCGAGTGTCACACCAGATGATAGTCAAACGTATATTCAGATACTTGAAGGGTTGCCCAAGCACCGGCTTATGGTATCCATGAAATGACAACTTTGATCTCGCAGGATATTCAGACTCAAATTTCGGATGCTGCAAACTTAATGCCAAATCTACAACTGCTGGTTACCAGTTCTACGAAGCACGCTTAGTAACGTGGCAATGCAAGAAGCAAACCACGGTCACTCTCTCTACTTGCGAGGCTGAATACATTTCAGCTTCAAGTTGTTGTTCCCAAATCTTGTGGATACAACAACAGATGAGAGACTTTAGGTTGTAGTTTCTTGATAGGCCCATATATGTAGATAACAAGGCTACTAATGATATAACTAAAAACCCTGTTCATCACTCTAAAACTAAACACATTGAAATTCGACATCACTTTATCCGTGATTGTCACAAGAAAAAGTTGATTCGAATAGAAAAGATCCACACTGATGAACAAAAGGCAGATTTTATACCAAACCATTTGATCGAACCAGATTTAAATATCTTTTGAGAATTAATGGTATGAAAAATCTAACATCAGATGGGGAATTAGAGGTTGAATACAGATCGGACGACGATCCTCATCGGTTTGTCACATTTTATATAGTTTTATAATTTCTTTCTTTAAAAAATTTCAAAAAATATGGTTTTGATTTTAGGGGAGAAATGTTGTAGAAAATACAAAAACATTAAAAATGCAAAAATGTACAAAAATATTAAAAGACAAAAAGAGTTTTCATGTGAATAGAGGAAATGATAGTACATCATTGGGCTATCACAATATGCTAAAGAAACGTAGTATCAAAAAGTTTAAACAAGTCTCACTGATGATGTGCCAGTAGGCTTTGCACATTCACTAGATTTTTTCTGAGATATAAACATAAATGAATAACTTCTTAATTAGTGGGTTAACATCTCTCGGATATATGGTCTTAGTACACCGAAATTTCGTTTGAGAGATTGCCGGATTCTGAGATACTAGGTCTTTATAAATAATTGATAACTGGGGTATTATATAAGTTTTATGATTTTGCGTCGGCAATGGACTATAACTTGTAGAATACTTTTGCTTTTAAACCCCAAAAACTGCAGCAAAATGTATGTATAGAAAGATCCAACAATTGAAATTAAAGATTCCAAGTTGGAACACTACTTTCAAGACGAGCCTTCATCTCTTTGTCGGTACGCTGGTACTAACCTGAGTTCTCATGGTCTCGCATTATCCAGATACAGATATCAGTTAGATATATTCATCTCTAGATGAAATCCAGGGAATCTTGATATGGAGTATATTCTGAGGTGGGAAACATGGTTAAGTCAAGTTCCTAAAATTACCTAATGTACTCAGAACAATTGAGAAATGTGTAGAGGTTTATGTGGACAAGAATATAAATAGTGAATTTTTTTAGTACTTAAAGTCTTATAAAGGTCAATGGTACTAATTATATGTCTCAAAAACTGATATGATCCTCTAACACAAACTCACAAAAATATGTCTGTAAATATGTTCGTACATAGTTTATTACATTTCATTTCAGAAAAGCCCAAAAAGATTTTAAGTGTGTTTTAGCATAAAATTTGAAAAAACAAAAAGATTTTATTTCTATCTTAGTTTTGACTACCGATGATGGAAAGCAGATCTTCAAAATCCAGATACATCGAATGCTGAGAATACCTGAAGACAATGGGTTAGAAGCTTATCTGAATTAAGAAAATATTTCAAAAAGATTAAAAAGTTCATTAACTTGAAACTTTACGTTTCCTAAAACATCAGTTTGAGCACATAGTGTTCCACCAAGGTCATTAACTTGACTTGGTAGACAAATCAGTAAATCGGGGTCATTAACTTGGACTTAGTCAACTGAGTGGATAGTTAAAACTGGTTAAAATAAACTAAATGTTAAAAATCACATTTAACTTCGTTCAAATGAATTATCTTCGCACGAAGATAATTATCCTCGTACGAAGATAGTTAGCTATATAAACTATCTTCGCATGAAGATAGTTCATTATCAATGTTGCTTATGCTCTGAGCCAAGATAAAATTGCAAAACATGTAGCGAAGTGTTGCTGAAATTTCTTAGCTTGTAGTGGTCCATTGGCACACCACGAACAATGCCTAAGGTAGTTTGGACCGAATTGAACTCGAATTGAGCTTAAAATCAATGTTTTCGGTAAAACAAGTATAAAAACATAGATCTAGGACAATCTATTGGGGCAAATTTAAAATTGAACATAAAAGCATATTAATCGGCACTTTTAGGTTGTTTTAGTAACATCAATTTCACGAAAATCAAGGAAAAAATATCAAGTGCGTATATGGTTACCTTAACACTAAGGTAAGTTACCTTCGCATGAAGGTAATTTATCTTCGCACGAAGATGAAGTGCAAAATATGTATTTTGGTCATTTAACTTCGTACGAAGGTAAAAGTTCACTTCACACCAGTTACCTTCGCACGAAGGTAAATGGTATTTTTCAAAAAAAATTCTAAGTGTTTTCGTGTTTGTGTTTGTGCAGGACAAGAAAATGAACTTCGACAAGAAACACAACATTTGTTGTGTTCTTGATGAGAGTATTCCAGAAATTGCTCCTTTCAAGTCGATATTGAAGTTTATGAGTGAGTTACTGACTGTTAAAGCGCTTACAGATCCTCACAAGGCCTATCGCTCTCACATAGAGAGATTATGGGAGCATGCAAAGTTTGTACACGAGAAGAAAGTTATACGATCTTTTGTGCAGATTGATAATGAAGATAAAGAGTTATTCATTACTAAAGCCCCGATTCGTAGAGTGTTAGATTTTAAAGATAAAGACAAAGATCCAATAATGTATACTGAACGTATGCGCAAAGGATGCTTCTATAGAATGGGCTATAAGGGGCATGTCAACACTCAGTTCAATAAAGCTTATATCGGAAGGCCTTGCAAGTTTTTTGTACATTCTGTGATATCTACATTAAGCCACAAGAAAGGGGGAGGTGATGCTATAGTTGATTACCAGATGTGCATGATCGCTGCACTTGCGCTGAACAAGCCTTACAACTTCATCAAGATGATATTCGAGCAGATGAAGTTGAACATTGTTAAGGAAAAGTTTCTGCAGTACCCCAGATTTGTGCCGATGATGTTGGATGATCAATTTCCCAATTTAGTGAAAAACAAGAATGATGTGCTGCCGTTGAATCACATGACAGGGTATATTTAGTAAGATTGAATCAGTATCTAAAGCAGACTACAGAGCCCGCAGCCAGAAAGTTCTTTGGAAGATTTAAAGATAAGAGATACACAGCACCTCCGAAGGATAAATGGAGAAATGAAGGCAGTGGTTCTGATGATGAGGCTGCTCAGATGGATGGTTACGAGCCTAAGAGAGGTATGTGGTACGAGAAAGAAGGTGCTAAGAAACAGAGTACTTCAAAACCCAAAGCTCAGAAAAGAAAGAGAGAAATAGTCCTCACATATGAAACTACTGATGAGAATATTGAGGACATGTTGAAGCCGATGTGAATATTGAGGATGAGGTATTTTCTGCTACCTCTGATCATGAAAAAGAAATGGAGCAGCTGGTGATAATGATGAAGCTTCTAATGATTCATTTGATAGAAAGATAAAAAGAAATAGAGATAGTAGAAAGACTAGTACAAGCAAAGAAAAAGAAAGTTGTTGGTGATGTTGATGAAATTTATGTACCATCAAATCCTAAATCCAAAGAAGTTATCGAGAGGCCCACAAAGAAAATACGAAGAGTCAAGAGTAAACCTGATGTACAAGAAAAGACTACTGGGTCTCCCGCAGTAAAGAAAGTTAGAAAGAAATATAGGAGGAGAAAGACAGTAGAGGTTGAAAGTGTTGAACAACCACAGGCGTCACCTATTCACATTTCCCCACCACAAGAGCCACCATCGCCACCACCACAACCATCACCACAACATATCACATCCTTATATTAAACTCCACCACAACCAATATCTCCACAACATCAAACACCTTCACATATTCAAACAACACCCAAACAACCAACACCTAAATCACGATCAACAACTAAATCAGCTCTGAGACAATCACTATCAGATAGATTTCCTACAGACTTTGGGAAGATTCCATTTACAGAAGGACTTGATGAAAATTTTGATGCAGATATGTTCAATGACTCCAAAATAGCAGAGCGGGAAAGCAAGATTAAAGCCTCGGATGATAATAAAGAAGTATTGGAAGGCAGGGTTAAATTTCTTAAAAATGATCAAGAATATATGAAAGCTATGATCGAAAGTCTAGTGACTGATAATGACAGGTTGAGACGAGGTGGTAAATGATTTTGAGGATGAATGTGCTAGGAATAATCAAAGATTTGATTTATTTCATAAGGTATTGGCTAGCAGGTTGGGGATAGACTTTGTTGCTGAATTTGATCATTTAGAAGTTGAAGAAGCAAGGCAAAAAGCAGCTGAACTGGCTAAGAAGGCAGAGGAATATGCTAAAGCTTTAGACAAGGGGAAAGAGAAGATTGATGAGGTTCCTGTGATAGAATAGTCTGCGCTAGAATCTGAGTCTATGTCAGAAATTACTGCTACTAGTGTTGAGAATGAGGAAGAAGTTGACATAGATGTTGATACTGAACCGGTTAATTTTGTACTTGTTGGAGGGCATGTGGATGTTTCTAATAATTCTATGATAGAAAAGATTGCAGTACGTAGGAGATTGTAAGCTGAGATAGATGCAGAGTTAGATGAATTTGATGGCGACGAGGGGGATGATGCTCAAGATAAAGATGTAGGTACAAAAGATAATAAAGATGATGATGATGATGATGATGATAAGGCGACGATGACAATAATACGGAATGTGGAACATGGTTGATCGTCGAAACAACAAAGATTAATGAATTTTTTGATTATGATACTTAACTGAATGATTCTGCTAACCAAGAAGATGACACACAATGCCAGGGGGAGCAGAAAGAGCAAACTCATGATGCAGAACAGTTAGGAATCTTCACAGCTTTACCAATAACAATTGTTTCTGATTTTTATAAGCCCCAAATTTGGTATTTGGAACATGATGTTGAGGAAGGCGAGTTCGTGCACAATTATACAAAAGAGGAGATAGCTATATGCTGGGAGTTGACGAAGAATCGTTCGAGTTTGACTTCGTAGAAGAACTAAACAACATCAGTACTTTCGAGCCAAATGATTATGTTTACAAGCATATACCATATGATACCAGATGTTGATACGTATGATAGGGTTATTATTGAAGATGCATCGGATGATGATGATGTGATCAAGTATTCTGGTGAAGTTACTGATAACTTTCCAACGTTTGAAGAGTTATTTAGTGAAAAGATTGAGGATTTGTTGAAAAGAAGGATTGAAGAAACAGTTACAGAGGGAAGTATTCCTAAATGTCTATCTAAAGAACAAATTGCTGAAGCTAAGAAGATGTGGTTTAAAGAACTGCCAAAAGAAAGGAAGTTCAGGCGACCGTTACCATTCTTCACATGGACAAAGATAAATCTTTGGGTGATATTTTGAGCTGGGTATGGATTCCTGATTTGGATTTCTATGCGATCAAAAGGGAATATGGTGTTCAATATTTCAGATATTTGAATGATTTGAAGATGTTGCCATACTAGGTTATTGAAGAGCTTTTATAGACGAAGAGTATTAACATCCAAATGAAGTGTCATGATAAAAAATTATGGAAGTTAATCAAATACGAAGCAACTTATGGTTTTAACATGTGGAAACCATTGATTCTGAAGAAAAAGATAAAGATTGACAAAGTTACTAAAGAGAAAGATGTCACGCTTGTGATGAAAAGGCATTGTGTGATGAAAAACATGTCATTGATGAAGATTGAACATGATTTCCATGAATTCTTTCAATAGTGGCAAGTGGATTTCGAAACAAGTGAAGTTGTTATTGTTTTGAAAGCTGATGACACCTGGGATATTACTAAAGATTTGAATTCAGAGATGATCAAATGAAAGAGGATATGGGGATTGTGGAGAACTATTCGTATACTAGACCCGATATGGCAAGTTAATTGTTCGAAAGATGATATAAAATATTTATTCTTCAACAAGATATGTTACGTTGTGAAGGAGAAAACGCAAGCGATTCAATACCAAGGCATGATTAATGTTTGTTATGCGCATGGTATTAAATCAGGAAAAATGTGGGAATCAACATGGAGAGAGTCAAAGAAAGAAGAGTTTATGAAAGAGGAACAAAGATTGGAGAGATCAAAGAAAAGTCTAAAGAAGCTCGATTAAGAAGATTTGTTCATGAAGTGGGCTCCTGCGACTTATCAAACGACAATATTGTCTGAAGAGCATAGGAAGCCGCGCAAGAATTTTGGGCTTAACGTCAAATATTTGAAGATTTTGAAGACAGACCAAGACTACGGCAACATCCAAGGGGAAGTTTGTTGGTGCATAATGTCTATTCCGTACGTCTTAAGTTTTATTTGTATTTTATAATAGGGCAAAAATGTTAGATTTACGTTGTTTGTATTTATCTTCGCATGAAGGTGAAGTCTACCTTCGCACGAAGGTAAACCCTCGCACGAAGGTAACATGTCTATATATAGCTAGTGAGAGCTGATGATGGGTAGAACTTTTATGACTAAGACGGCGAAGCTCTGTCGGATTTCCTGGTCATTTGTAACTGTTAAACATTAAATGAAATCAATTAATTGATGAAATAATCTTGTTAACTGTCACTAATTCATATGAATTATGCGCATATGGATTAGATACTTAAAAATAGGACCTTTGTTATTGGACAAAACGATCCTACAAATGTCATACCAAGGGACATGTAGCAAGCTGTTGTTCAAACAAAAAGAGTGAAGCACAAGTGAGTGATACGAAGAGAGAAAAATCAACAGAAAGAAGGGTGATGGTGAGTAGAGTGTGTCTAACTCACCAAAGATGTCTACTCCTAAGCAACAACAGGGTGTTGTTGTTGGTGTAGGTAAGACTGAAATAGGAACTCAACAAGTTCCTCATTTTCAAAGAAATCAACAAAGGTTTCAGCCTGAATCTACATCAGGCAGATATGAGAGACCTAGAAGTAGTTCACCTAGAATGAATAATTTTCATGGTCAATCAAGTGGTTTTAGAAGTCAAGGTCAATATCAAAATCGATACCAAAATAATGGTAGTTGAAATTTTTATAACAATGGCTTTAGAAATTATAACAGTCAAAATTCTTGGAATCAATCTAGGTCGCTAAACCAAAATTTCTAAAGGTCACAAAGTCCAAACTTGTATAGGAATCCTCAGGACCAGAGACCTCGTGGAAATCAAGTCTCATTTCCATCAACAGGTCCTAGATCCAAGACTCAAGTTAGGAGTGATGGATATTGCATGCTTGTTCATGTAGTTGATGAATTTAGAAGACCCAAGACCATTAAGGCTTGGGTCCCCCAATCTAACTGATTTCTGTTGGTTTGTGCAGTAGTTGCTAAGGAGGATTATCAACTTGTGGTATGTTCATACTGGCTACTCCAGGCACATGACAGGGGTTGCGAGATTGTTAACTAAGTTTGAAAATATAAATGGAGGTTATGTGAATTTTGCAGGTGCTAAAGGAGGTCACATTACAGGTCCAGGAAAAGTGACCAATGGGAAGATCACATTGGACAAAGTGAACTATGTCAAGCAACTTAAACACAATCTGATGAGCATGTCACAAGTCTTTGACAAGGGTCACTCGGTCCATTTTACTACGCCTGAAGCTTTGGTGTTGAAACCGGTTTGGTGATACCGAGGAGGAATGACACTTTTGTCATGGACATGGGTGCGAAGGATGCTTCTCTAGTGGTGACGTGTTTATTGTCAAAAGCATCTAGGCTGAGTGAATGTTGTGGCACAGGCGCATGGCCACATTCACTACCGAAAAATGAATTATATTATTAAAAATGGTTTAGTGGAAGGGGTGCCAGTGTAGAGGTTTCATGTGGAAGATAAATGTCTCCCGTGTCAAAAGGGAAAAAAACATAAGAAACCTCACAAATCTAAAACAGTAAAGTCCCATAGATGCCCCTTATGAATTACTTCACATTGATTTATTCGGTCCAGTAAACATAAGGAGCATAGGTGGAAATACTATTGTTTAGTTGTCACAGATGTTTACTCACGATATTCATGGTTTTTCTTTTTAGGTACAAAAGATGAGACAACGGAGCTGTTGGTTGATCTTTTTACAAAATTGGAAAATTGTCCATGATGCATGTATCAAGAGGATAAGGAGTGATAATGGCACGGGGTTCAAGAAGTAGATTCTTGATCTCTATTGTCTTAACAAAGGAATTGAACATCAATATTCTGCTCCTTATACACCTCAACGGAATGGAGTCGCTGAGAGGAAAAACAGGACGTTGATTGAAGGCGTTAGGACTATGCTTTTTTATTTAAAGCTTCCAGTTCTTTTCTTGGGGGAAGCTGTGAACACAGCTTGTTATGTCCTAAACACAGTTATGTTTAAAAACATGTCATGAAATTATGTTTAAAAAGAAACCGAACTTCAAAGGCTTTGAACCATTTGGATTACCCTACACAATTGTGCGAAACAAAGATAAACAAAAATTAGGTGAGGTTGCTGACGAAGGTTATTTCTAGCTTACGTACCTGGAACACCGAATAAAAGAGTTTTTAATCTAAAAACTGATAAAATTGAGGTTGTGTTTAACGTTGAAATCACTACTTATTCATCTCAACAATCAATGAGTGGTCCTGTTACATTATATGATTATGATAGCGTTTTTAAATCATTTACTCTTCCTTAGTTTTCCAATGCAGATGAGTCTCAGTTGAATTTAAATGTGATCAGTGAGGATGAAGATGGTGACTTCATGCCAAGATCAAGTGTTCCGATAATAGATGCTCTAGGAGCTTCCAACAATGCAGTTGAACAAGACTCAAGCGATAGTGAGTCTAAACCCATTCAGGGGGAGGATTTCACTAATCCTTTTGTAGATCAGAATATTCAGGGGGAGGTTGGTTCCAACATGGGTGACAATTTAGTAGTCGACGCCATTGCAACAACACGAGCAATCAGATATCATCTAGTTGAGAACATCTTAGGAGATCCTACAACAGGTGTCAGACAAGAAGATGTTTCCTTGGAGGTTCTTGTTTGTTGGCTTCGATTCGGAAAACTGGAATTATCAATGAGTGTTTGTATAACTGCTTTATTGCCCAAGAGGAGCCAAAGAATGGTCACATGGCTATAAAAGATAATTTATGGGTTGAAGCTATGCAAGAGAAATTAGCTCAGTTCAAGAAGTTGAAGGTTTGGGGGCTAGTTGACTTGCCTGAATGAGAGAAGGAAATAAGCACTAAGTGGGTATTTAAGTGCAAGAAAGTTGACCGAGGGATAGTGATAAGAAACAAGGCTCGATTAGTTGTTAAAGGGTTCAATCAGCAAGAAGGGATTAACTATAATAAAGTGTTTTCACTAATGGCAAGGTTGGAAGTAATTCGTTTTTCCTAGCCTTCGCATCATTCAAGGGCTTTAAAGTTTACCAACTTGACGTGAAGAGTGCGTTTCTTTACGGGAAAGTCCAAGAAGTGGTGTATGTCTCCCTACCAGATGGTTCACTGATCAAGACTATCCAGATCGAATGTATAGACTTGATAAGGTATTATATGGATTGCATCAGGCACCCAGGGCGTGTGTGAGACATTGTAAACACATTTGTTGAAGAATGGTTTTAAAAGAGATCAGATTGACAGTACACTATTCATTAAGCGAAAGAAGGAAGATTTTCTACAAGTACATACATACATGGATGACATCATTTTTGGGTCATCTGATGAGAGCATGTGTCATGAATTTGAACAGTTGATGAAGAGCAAGTTTGAAATGAGTGCGATGGGTGAGTTGTCCTACTTTTTGGATTTACAAGTTGAACAGAAGAAGGATGGGATGTTTATACATTGTATGTGTATGACATTTTGTCTCGTTTCAAAATGAAGGATTGTGATACTTTCAACACACCTATCTGCGAGAATCACAATCTTGGTCCAGATCATGAGAGTGTGGATGATGTTGATCCAACTCAATACAAGGCTATGATTGGTTCGCTAATGTATTTGACTGCTTCAAGACCAGACATCATGTTCGAAGTGTGTCTTTGTGCCAGATATTAAGCAAATCCAAAAGAGTCACATATGAAAGTGGTGAATTGTATTCTTCGTTACTTGAAGGGGAAACCTAAACTTGAGTTGTGGTATCCAGCTAATATTGATTGTAGTTTGTTGCTTATACTGATTCAGAAGGTGGTTGTCAGTTCTTAGGATGGAGGATTGTGTCTTGGCAATGTAGTAAGCAGTCTTGCGTGTCTACCTCTACGTGTGAAGCTGAATATATTGTTGCGGGTAGCTGTTGCTCTTAAGTTCTCTGGATACAACAGCAGATGCGCGATTTCGGTTTGAATTTCACTCCTACTCCTATTATGATAAACAATAATGCCACTATTTTAATCACAAACAATCCCGTAAAACACAGTCCATAAAACATATTGACATTCGTCATAATTTCATACGGGATTATGCTGAAAAGAAATTGATTGAACTTCAACGAGAGGACACACTAGATAACCTGGCAGATCTTTACACAAAAGCAATTGAAAGGGCTCGGTTTGAATATCTAGCCGAACTCAACGGGATGAGGAATCCTGAATAACCAGTTCTCATAAGAATTTTGTAAATAGTTTATTGTTTTCATAAAAATCAAAAACATAAAAACATAAAAAATAAAATCAAAAAATCAAAAAATAAAAAATGAGTTATCACTGTGTGGAAAAGAAGAATCGAGGGTACATCAGAAAGTTAGACTATCACACTGAAATTGAAATTAATTTACTTAAGTGAGATAACAGCTTCATCATATGATGTACCAGTAGGAAAGAAACAAGAAATAATCAACTTACCAAGGTGACATAAACTTAACGAACTATGTATGATTGGGTAACATTTCAGTGGCGTATGGTTTTATAACCTTAAATCTTGCATTGATAGACTGCCAAAATCTAAGGTTTTAGGTCTTTATACTGTTATTTCATCCGGGGATATCAGGGTTGTCTTCTGCTGCATTCAGATTTATGCTGACCTAGGCACAATCAAGATATCTTAAAAGATCTCTAATGCCAAATTCTAGAAATTAAAGAAGCTCTCCTAGAGAGTCATTCAAATGTGCAAAATGCATGAATCGTACCAAAATCTTGGGTATTTGTCTTACCCTCATTGGATATTGGTCTCTTTGTTGTACAAAAGTACTGACCTGATCACAAATTTTCTAACGTTGTAAATCAAAAAGGATGAATTCGGTATACTCACCTACTACGAGGAATCTTTGTGCATACCTTGATCACGGGGGTATGTCCTAAGTGGGACACACTAGTACATTAGTATAATATTACCTACATCGTATCACCATGTAAAGGTACTTGAAATGTTCATGTGTTATGTTTAAGTGGATAAACAAAACTGGTAATCGTCTTGAACTGCTTTTCACAAACATTAAAAGAAAGAATGAAATGAAAGTGTGAAACAGTTTGAAATGGCTGATATGATCTTCTTAACAAGTGATTCTCACAAAAATAGAGTGCTTATTTTCTTGTTAGTTATTTGTTTTCATAAAATATAAAAATCCAAAAAGATTTTCTTTTTCTTTAAAATTCTTAACGTACGGAAAATGGTTGTTTTTGGAGGAATTGTTACCGATAGGGGGAACATGTGTTAGAGTCCGAGTTTAAAATTTTCAAAATTGCAGGTTCTAGTGAGTTAGAAAATTTTTGAGTGTTGGTGTTGAGTTGAAAATTGCTTAATTTGTTATACAGTTTTACCATCTGCTGAATGATAAGAATTTGTTAACTTGTATTGAAAAATTCTTATGGTTTCTCAAGATGTTTGTTTTATAGTATACAGATTAAAGTTGAGTGTTACTGAGAAGTTGATGTGTAGAGATGAGGAATCTGGATACATGGTAGAACCTCCCTGCTACATTACAGACAAAGTTGATGCGAATTAAGATTGCTATGCAAAAGCTGAACTGGAGTTTACTCAAGTGCTAACGATTTTGAAGATTTGTTGATTGGATGCATCAGCTTAGGGGGAGTTTGTCGCTGACAAAAGCTATTGAAGCTGAAGCTATCCAAAGACCAAATACGTTGCATGACGATTGCAAGATGACTGAAGATAAAGTTTTTTGATAAAGCTATTGTCAAGGGGAGTTTGTTGGTGCATATTTGTGACAACAGCTTTTAGTTTTGGTCTTTGCATATTTTGTAATTGGTAGAATGATAAACGGTTATCAGGTTTAGCTTTGTATTAGTGAGTCGGAGTGATTGGGCCAAACCAAACCCACATATGGGGCAGGGGCGAAATGGGCCTCGCCCATGTGATGGAACCCTAGCCCATGTTGCAACCTTATGTTATATAAACAAGGCTTTGCATTAGTGTTTGAGGATAATCACCGTAATCACTTTAGAGAGAGTTTAGAGAGAGAATTTGTAATAGCAATAGGCTTGGACGAATTGGAGATCATGATTGATTGTAATAGGTTGATAGATAATCAATAAAGATCGGGTCGGTTGGTGATTTTGTTTCTACTTGTTTCCTATGATTAATCTGATCTAGAGGATTCGCACTCTAGGTTGGATAGACGATTCTGTGTAAGATCCGTGGATTAGGGGACCTACACAATTCATAAAGAAAGAGCATACATCATTTTACAAGTTGTAGAGAGCATCAGGAAATCTCTCTAGTATTTACCCTAGATTCTCCAAAACTTATAAAATATGAATACATGAGCCCAATTTATTAACATGGTGATTTGGCCAGGATGACCTCATCCGTACGGATGAGTTCTCATCCTCTCCAAAGTCTCATGTTCTCGGATCTAACTCTCAACTATACAATATTCAACACATACTCTATCTAGCATATTCGTATAGTGGCGGACACACAGAATATGCACTAATAGTCTATGATTGGTTCGCTGATGTACTTCACAGCAAGTCGGCTAGACAACATATTTGTTGTCTGCCAATGTGCTCTATATTAGGCTAATCCTAAATCTTCACATCTTACTGCTATGAAAAGAATTTTTAGATAGCTTAAAGGGACTCCATGTTTTTTTCTGAAAGTATATTTAGAGGAACAGATAGAGACATGAAATTAATATCAGCTAGATGCCAATTCTTGGGTGATGGCTTGTCTCTTGGCAATGCAAAAAGTACAAGACTGTCTCACTTTGAACTGTGGAGGCAGAGTATGTCGTAGCCTCTAGTTGTTACTCTCAATTGATATGGATGTAACATTAGCTTTAGGATTACAGTTTGACTTATCTTATGACTACTATATATTATGATTGATGTCGTTATCCTAATTGTTAAAAACCCTAATTTCACTCCAAAACCAAGAACATTGATATCAAAGTTCATTTTATTATATATTGCTATGATAGATGTCTTATCAAACTTGAACCTATCCATACTAATGCGAATACAACGGATTTTTTTACAAAACCTTTCAGCAATTCTAGATTGAAGGTGCATGTGGATCTTCTAAAAATCATACACTTCACTGACTGAGCTTTTGAAAACCCAAAAAGATTTTTGTTTTTTTTATTTTTGTAGGTATATTTGTTCATAAAGTTTTCTATTTGTAGGTAGTTTTTATTTATGCACAAATTTAGGGGGAGAAAATACAAAAACATTTGAAAATCAGAAAAATCCAAAAACATTAAAAAATTGAAAAACCAAAAAGCGTTTATTACATCATATAGGAAATGAAATAAATGTTCGTGTTGAAGGGCTTGACTTACTCATGTAGGTGTTGTAGCTGAAAAGGATAGGTAGTACTGTGATATGTCGATAGGCTTGACACACAAAATGATAAAAGATACTAAGTGATATAAACATTATGAACTATGTTTCATGTGGGTGACAGGTCGTGGCGTATAATTTTATGGTCTTAAATCTTGTGTTGATAGATTGCCAACATCTGAGGTTTTGGGTCTTTATATTCTTGAGCCATCTGGGGTTATCTTGGCTTTCATTCTGTTATATTTAGATATATGCAGACCTAGACAGAGTCAGGATATCTTAAAAAGGCCAAAACCCCAAAGGAAGAAAATCTTAAAATGAAAGAATTCTGTTAGCTTAAATGGTAAATTCATACTTCATACCTAAAGGGTATTTTCCTAACTCTCGCCGTACACAAAACATTCGGTGCTTTGACTGTACGGTGATACATACATGTCACCAATACTCCAACGTTGTAAATCAAAAGAGTAATTAGGCACACGAGTACAACAGTATAATCCATCTTAAGCATATCATGAAGTTGAAAAATTGAAAACGTTAAAGTTTAAGTTGACAAAATATTGGCAATCACTTAGATCAGTCTGATTAAGTTCTTATCGAATTGTCTACCTAAGAATGATTTGATCTCGTATAAATTTTGAGTTTTATTTATTTTTGTAAATACGTGTGATTTTATGTGTGTTTATTTTGTTTGTTTTCACCAAAGGTGCTTAGTCGGTCGGATCATGGAAAGTTCGAAGGTACGTCTGTCAAAATCAAGAGAATTGAAATTGCCCCAAGTTAAAAGGATTGGCAAATTCACACGCTGCTCATGAACCAAAATAAAAGTCGATTTCGATTTTATCTTTCAGCTCAACCAGTGCTTTATGAAGGATTAACCTGATTGATCTATTCTTGCCCCTGCGGGGCCCACCGTAAACTTGATCGGCCACTAGAATGTATCGGTTCCGGTCTAAAATTATGTCTGCTTAGCCGATATCAAAATCATGTGTCAAGGGACTAGGTGTTGATACAGTTTTGTGTCTGTTGCTTGTTCTTAATTATAGTTGTAATTGTACGGTCTTTGCTCAAGTGTCTGTATAGGTTTGGTCATGTTGAATAGATCGAGATATCCTTCTAGCTTGATCTAGTATGACATGTTAGCTTGTCTGTGTTAATCTGTTGCATGTTTGCATACTGATAAGTCTTGTAAACGTCATGTCTACACAAGTTCTCCAAGAATTAAGAATTCTGTGCGAGTCAAGCATTTTGTACAAAACACAGGGTTTCGTACGAAACAAAGAGTATTTCGTATGAAACACTGACTCGTACAAAATCCTGGAGTTGTGACTCGTGTGAAATATTGTGTTCCATATGTCTGGATTTGTGTTTTGTACGCTGACATGCACTACTCACTAAGAGTGGTCTTGCGCGTGAAAGTTGACTAGCTCACCAGACTGACCAGGCTGAAAGAACGAGCTAGCAAACTGATGTTTTGGTGAGATCTCTAAGTTAGCATTTCTGGTGTAGACGAAGACACAAGAATACAGCAAGTTTGTTTGAGTCATACGAGCATTGTGTGTATATGTTTGTACTTGTTCTCAATCATTAATCAAGATAGTGAATCTTTGGTTACCCCGTGTTCTTTACTTTGCTTTGGTTGCATGCACACTTGGATTCCGCACTTGTGTGTGTCATATGAACAAGGAACTGGTTTAACACCATCCGCAGGTGGACCTACAAGTGGTATCAGATCTTTGGCTCTTTCCTTGTTCAAAACCGGGCTTAGTATCTGAGCAAGTTTGAAGATTTCTTAAGCGTTCTTGAGCCTCCAGCAGAAAACTTAAGTTTTGGATAGATAACTAACTTAAAACTTGGTTAAAATCTGTTGCATACAGAAAATTTTATGGTAACATTTTTCTGAAGAACACCCTTAAAGAAGAAATCTGCAAAAAATTGAATCTGATTAGTTTCGTAGGTTTGACATTTTCTGACTTGGATCTGGACTTGGACTGTGGACTGTTAAAATCTGTGTTTTAACTAAAGTGGGTAAGACAACATGTATTTTCGAAAAAGCAGGTTTACACAAGAAAGGAAATTTCTCACCAAACCATTTCTGAAAAGATTCATCTGAAAAACACTGAACTAAATATTTGGTGCGACTGAATTATTTCGTGCGAATCATCTTGACAAGCACGAAACAACCATTTCGCATGAAACATCAGTGTTTCGCACGAAACAGTTGTCTCGCACGAAAGTGTTTTGATTGTTTTTCGTGTTTTTCAAAGCTTTGTGATTTTAAGAATTTGTCGTATTTTCAAAACTTGTTGAATTTTTAAACGGTAATTATAATTTTGAAATTTTAAAATCTTTAAATTTTCATTAAATCAAGAAAATACAAAATGAGTACAAATCCTTGGGATTGGGAGTGTACTGCAAGTCAGAAAACTACCTCATGGGCCAAATCGATGATACCTCCAAACGTGTTTACTGCTGGTCAATGGGCTGTTGTTACAAATCAAAACCAAAGTGTTCAAAACCTCCTTCTTAGTGAAAGTGAAACTGGGAGCAACAACCGTTCACCAAAACTAAATCACATGAATGATTATTCTTCATGGAACAATCGTTTTCATACATATATTCTTGGTCAGAATACAGAATTGTGGACATGTTTTGTTTCTCCATACAGAGAATCTCTCGAAGATGTCGTATCAAATTTTGCATCATTAGCTGAATTAGATGAGAATGATAAGAGGGCCTATGATCTTGAAAAGAAGGCCTTTGAAATTCTTACACAAGCACTTCACAGAGACATTTATCATCAATTCTTGCATTGTACATCTACGAAGAGTTTGTGGGACGCTTTAAAAATAAGAGGAGAAGGAAACGTAGCAACAAGGAAGTTAGACATGATCATTTAAAGAAGGAATTTGAAGGATTTCAATTTATGGAAAATGAAACATTAAATGATATGACAGCTCGTTTCTATCATTTGATGAGTGAGATGCACTCATACAAGGTTCTTGTGTCACAACAGGAGATTGTTACGCGTTTTGCTGATGCCTTACCACCTAAGTGGAATCAATTATAAAATTGTTAAAACATACAGGTGTGATTGATATGATCAGCATTTACGAATTTATTCAGAAACTTGAAAATAAAGATGAAGAAGAAATTCGCAAAGCTAAACGATTTCCGGTTCAGCAAAATCCAGAAATGTATTTTGGTGGCATTAAACCGAGTACAAGTGCAGTTCAACAACCAAAACTTCAAACAACATTCATGTCAAATACAATTCCTTTTTGGGAATGTCCAGTGAAATCTGATCACTCCATTGGTACAAGTGCTCAAACTTATGAATGAACTTTTGATCCAAAGGCTTTTCTTCCTCAACCTCAAGTTGCCACACCTCAAGTTCAACAAAAAGCTTTCTATGGTACAAATTCTCAACCTTCAACTTCAAACACCGTCAGACTAGAAACATCAAACCTTTCCAAGGTAAGTGTGGAAGTTGCACGGGAACATATGGAGCTTCTGAACACATTGGTGAGTTCTTACTGTGGATTAGTAGCTGGTAAAATTGGTAATGTCAACTTAACCAGTGAAGACTATGCGCAAATTGATAAGGAAGAGATGGAGTTAATTGATATCAAATGGGCGTTCGCAAGTGCAGTTCGTAGAGCAAAAGATTTTATGGAGAGAACCGGAAAAACTGATATGGAAAGTAACAAAGATACTCCATACGGTTTTGATAAAAGAAAAGTTACTTGTTTCAACTGCAACGAAAAAGGGCATTTTAAAAGAGAATGCACGAAACCTCCACAACAAGGGAATCAATATCCTTTTACCAGAAATTAAGCTGCCAACAACGAAAGAGCAATGGTTCCCGTAAACAATTCCAACCGAGCATTATGGTTCAAGCTGACGAACATTGTGATTGGTTAATTCAATTGGGAAACATCGGTGAAGGAGGAACTGCATTAAACGCTGAAGTTGCAAAGAACATTAACGATGAAGAATCTTCCAGAAATAACAACAGTTCAGGGGACAGCAGCAGTTCAAATGAAGCAGAATCAACTTCTAGTAGAGAATAATCTGAAGATGAGGTAGTCACGGAGACTGAATCAACATATAGCAGTGAAGAAGATTCAGAGCATGAAACTAAAGAACCATCTGATGAATTTTCCAAGCATCTCTCATCAATTGGATCTTCAACACTTCGTGCAGCTTTCATGACACGCTTGGATTATCAATCTAGTCAGGTAAGTTCCGATAAACCTACTGTGTTTAAATGTTCTAATTGTATATTTTTAAAAGGAAAATACTTAGATCAGGAAGGTAAATTTGATCACATGAAGAAACATCATCAGAGCTTGATTGTAGATCTAACAAAATGCACCGAGGCAAATGCAGCTCTTAAGAAAAAGGATAAAGAATTCAAAACAACAATTGAAATTTTAAAGAAAGATGTTTCTAAATTGTCAAAAAATGTTTCAAGAAAACAAACAGTCATTAACAATTACATTAATATGCTTGAAGAAGCAAAAAAGGAGCTAGCCTGTGCAAAATGTGAACATGACACAATCAAACTCAAGTTGGACAGTTATTCCAACTCAAGATATGTTTTGGATCACATCATCGAAAGTCAAAAGAAGAAAGGTGATGTAAAATGTATAGGTTATCAGGCTTGTCCTCCTCCAGTTAGGCACAATTACACCAAAATGCCCGATGATGAAGATATGCCACATGTTGAACCCACTGTTTCATTAGACTTAGATGAGTTTAAACCTGGTCTAGGGTTCACAAAAGGCACATCTTCAAGTGAAAGCCAACTGGATGATGTCAATGACTCAAAATCTAAGGATAATCAAAATTCTCTCATTATTGGGGATTATGATAGTTCGTATGACGAGTCAGCTGAGGATAAACCTAAACAGTCAAACACGGTAACAAAAGAGGAAAATATACCTCTCGAAAATGACATTCTATGTGAACCTTCAACGAAACCGTGTATGACTGTCAATGTCAAGAATGTTAAAGCTCATGTTGAAAACTGTGAAAACATGAATTTGCTTTATAAGTTGATTGGTTCTGACAAAGTTTACTCAAACCAAGAGTTTCCCATAAAAAATGTCACTCAATCCTTGATTGATAAAGTTTTTGAAGATTCTACTAGTAAGTTTTTGAGAAATACGAGCACAAAAGTTGTAATAACTAAGTGTGCCCCTACCCTAAAAGCTGAAAATAGAAATAAAAACAGAAATCAAAAGAGGAAATCTCAAAACAATCAACGGAAGCAAAATCATGCTAATCAAGGAAAAGAAAAGAGCAAACCAAAGCACAACAAGAAGAAAATCCCAAATGTGAACTTCATGAAATCCAAAGGGACTGATGAAATTGAATCTTTTGTAAACAAATCCAACACGGATTTTGTTAAACAAAGAAAAATTTCAAAGCAAAACAATCAGAACAACCACACACAACACACACATTGTTCTGATGAAGGACCAAGTACCTCAAGATCACGAAGTTCATCATCAAGATGTCAATCTCATCATACTCCTAGGTTTTTTGAGCGGAGATCATGTTTTGAGTGTGGTAAGTATGGACACATCATAAAAAATTGTCCATATCTTACAAAAGGAAAAGCAAAGATTGCTGCACCCCATGGTAAACGTTACCATACAAAATCTGTTTCATCAAAACAGGACCCTCGTCTTGTTAAATAAAGAAAAATAAAACAGAAAAAGAAACAACAGAAGATGGTTGAAAAGGTTTTGAAACCAAAGTTGTCCAAATAAAATCAGATGTTAAAGTTTACAAACAAAAACGGATTTGGAAACCAAAACCGGAAATTGTTTCAGGGGGAGCACAATCCATTCCGAATGATCGGAAAAACAAGGTATAAATCGATGATGTCGGATGACCCAAGTCAGCAATAACTCGGGTCCCCACCTCTAATCTTTGATGAGTGTGCAGGATGTTCCAGGAGGAACTATTAATAGTTTTATGACTGTTGATAGGGGAGCATCCCGGCACAAGATAGGTAACATACGGCCCCAAAATACTGTTAGATTCAGGAGTTGTTGCCCTGGTTGCAGAGAAGAATGAAAGGATAACATTGAAAACTTCGACAAGATGAAAAACAACTAACAAGTTGTTTGTTTAAGGCTTCTATCAGAGCCATAGGATAGATTCAATAGAAATGTATGCACCTGCAGCACAATTGAAGATTATCAAAGAATCATTTCTTATATCTTCCAAAAGAAAGAAAAAGCTTACAAGATGATCGTGCAATATACATTTCTCCAAGGGTGTGATTGAAGAAAATGTGTTTGTTTGAACAAATCAACTGGGTGTGCGGATGCCTTAGCATGCATTGAACAACCGCACACTACTTCTCAATGAGCAAAACAAAGACCTTTGCTCTCCAGACCAAACACATTGATACAAAGTATCACCTCACACGTGATTGTTTCTATATGAAACGTATCAATGTTGTTGATTCACGCCAACTTCCAACATGCCAGCTTTTCACTTCCAAATCTCAATAAACCATTCTTATTAAATTAATTTTTGGTAAATGGCATCAAGGTAAAACATGAGTTAATCCACATCAGAAAATCGTTTTTTCTAAATATTTTTCTTCAAAGACAATCCAAAAAGGTATATTTAACTGTCTAAATCTACTTTTTGCATTGTAGGGGGAGTATATTTCCAGAAAAATATAAAAACATGAGAAAAACAAAAATGAGTTTCCTGGCGAGAAAAAAGAGAAAATGATAGAAATTAGTGGTCTGTCAAAACTTCTTTGAACTTAAAATAAAAAATGATAAGTAGCTCTATATTCAATGTATCGGTAGGCTCACAATCATTTTAAGGTGTGCACAGGGCGATATAAACATAATCGACTGAAGACCAGGTGGGAACCATTCATTGGCATATGGTATTGATACCGAAATTTCATTTGATAGAGTGCCGAGGTTCTGAGATACACGGTCTTTATGCTGGCTTATCATCTGGGTATCATGGTTGAATCTTTTGCCGAAAAATAACGGTGGCGCAAGTCTAGAACTTCCATGATACCATACATATGTGTACATACTGCATACAAACCATCAAATAAGTGATAAAAATATCACATCCAAAAAAAAGTGATAAAATATCACAGTTTTATGCGGGAGCTAAGTTCATCACTTTGTCGGTACGATGGTACTAACCATGTTCACGGACTTACTCCTGTGCCCTCATGCACATGAAAATCAAGTTCCTCATCAATAAGTGATTAAATCACAAAGGGCTTGTTTTCAATAAAAATAAGTGAGTATCTCACATCATTCATATACGTCAAAACAGATGATAAAGCAGTGTACTCACTGGTAAGATTTTCTCTCGTGCATATTTTGATACGGGAATGTGTCGTGAAGTGGATAAACACCGGTCGGTAAGTATAAATCATACATTAATCGTATCCCCTAACCACGATTACATCTGATAAGTTGAGTTTACGTGGATAACAATACCGATAATTGATATAGGATACTTATCTTAATTCTATCTAATCAAACAACAAGTGTGTTTGGACAGAACCGTATACTAATATGATTTTCTTACCCTCGAAATTCGCAAAAAGAATGTCTGTAACTATTTATTTGATGTTTTCCGTCCTTACCTTTAAAAATTTTGCAAAAAGCCAAAAAGATTTTGTTTCTAGTTTATTTTTGATTAACCGATGTTGGAACTCAAGTCTATCCTATCTTAAATCCTGATTATAAGCCGGAAAACAACGACATCTTCATAAATGGTCGAAGTTGACAAGCTTTAAAGTTTAACAATTTAAAAATTAAGCAATCTTAAAAACTTTTAAAGCATTGTCAGTTGGTAGTTGAATAAGAATTAGTCTCATATGTGTCTTTTGCTAATTCTGATTAAAACCAATCCTTTATAAAATTCTCAAGTGAAATTTCTCTAAGGTTGTTTACATCCCTACAGTTGTTCTCATTATGCGTTTAGCCTTGTTGTGTGTGCAGATAAAATATCCAAGCAAGCTAAATACAAAGAGAACAAGTTTGAAGAAAACAAGTTACGGGAGAGAAGACACAACATGAATACAAGTTGTGAATCAAGAAGATCAATTTTTCACAGCTGACCACTTTTCAACACCACAAGATTCATTCAAGAGGGAGTTTGCTGATGCACTTCCTAAGTATGATATGTGAAGACCAAAGACCAAAGACTGAAGACCAAGCAACATCCAAGGGGGAGTTTGTTGATACAGTTTTGTGTCTGTTGCTTGTTCTTAATTACAGTTGTAATTGTACGGTCTTTACTCAAGTGTATGTATAGGTTTGGTCATGTCGAATAGATCGAGATATCCTTCTAGCTTGATCTAGTATGACATGTTAGCTTGTCTGTGTTAATCAGTTGCATGTGTGCATACTGATAAGTCTAGTAAACGTCATGTTTATACAAGTTCTCCAAGAATGAGAATTCTGTGCGAGTCAAGCATTTCGTACAAAACACAGGGTTTCATACGAAACAAAGAGTATTTCGTAGAAACAAGCATTTCATACGAAACACTGACTAGTACAAAATCCTTGAGTTGTGACTCGTGTGAAATATTGTGTTCCATATGTCTGGATTTGTGTTTCGTATGAATCTAGACGGACACTATAAAAGCTGACATGCACTTCTCAGTCCGAGTGGTCTTGTGCGTGAAAGTTGACTAGCTCACCACACTGACCAGACTGAAAGAACGAGCTAGCAAACTGATCTTTTGGTGAGATCTCTAAGTTAGCATTTCTGGTGTAGACGAAGACACAAGAACACAAGAAGTTTGTTTGAGTCATACGAGCATTGTGTGTTTATGTTTGTACTTGTTCTCAATCATTAATCAAGATAGTGAATCTTTGGTTACCCCGTGTTCTTTACTTTGCTTTGGTTTCATGCACACTTGGATTCCGCACTTGTGTGTGTGTCATATGAACAAGGAACTAGTTTAACACCATCCGCAGGTGGACCTACACTAGGCTCACTAGCCCAACCCATGACAAAAGTGTAAAAACGGAAACATGGGTTTTCGTGAACTCGTTCTCAGAACTTCATTCATATATATATATATATATATCCCTTACTCTCTTTCAAAAACCTAGAATACAAGAAATCAGATTACAAAACTTGATAATCATCTCAGTTTTTAAAGAGATTCAAGAAACTTTTAAGGTGATTATGTTTGTATATTGTATTTCAAGATCTTTGCAGGTGAACATGTTGCTTAAGTGATAATGACTGAGTAGTAAAAATTAGGTTTTTGAGATTTTGATTATGATGAAGAACAGTTTCATCAGAGTTGAAATCTTGTTTAATGACTGGTTTAGATGTTCGATTATGGTTTACGATGAGAAATAATCGTTGATTTGTAGGTTGATAATGGTGATTAGGGTTTGTTTTCAAATTGGGGAAAATGATGGACGAGAATCAAGGTAGAATATTTGTTACGATGTTTTTATCTCAAATCCCTGAAGCTTAGGGATTTTGAGCCAGTTCCTTGATTTTAGAGATCTTGAGATCAGAAAACAGAAGAGTCAAAATTTCAAGGGTTCTCGAAACCTCGAATAAAAACCCTCTTTAATTTTCCTTTTAGATGAACTGCCAATTGGACTTCTTACAATCTTAACCTGACCTTGAAAACTCAATATGAACCTTGATTCTATGGCTTGAACTGTTTGACGTAAGTCGAGAACACACCTTGAAAACGCATGAGTTTTTGAAAACTTAGAAATTTGACCAAACTTGTGGTCAAATTGTTAATCGAATGTTGACTTTGATTTACTGTTTGGCCAACTAACTTCCGTTGACCAGTTGACCTTAGTTGATTGTTGACTTTCATTGAATTGGTCAAAGGTTGACAAGTCAAACTTGTTTCGTTGAAATTCTTCTCATTTGGCTTGGTTTGTGTAGATTATGGATGGCTATGTAGGTTATCTGTCAGATCCACCATCAAACTATTATGCAGAATTCATGATCGTAGGGTTAACTATGTGCATGATTGCTCATGCACACCGAGAGAATCCTCTATCTATACCGATGTAATTCAAGAATTCTTAAAGACAACATCCCTTAAGAAGAAAGAAGCTGGTGGTGCAGGTATCATTGAAGCAAAGATTCAAGGGAAGCAAATTATCATCTTAGAAGCCGTGATCATAAATGTTTTGCTATTCGAAGATTCACCAACTCATCCAACTTCTTATTCCAAATAAGCTATAATGGCAGTGTTACCAAAACTGGGCTATGAAGGAACTTATCCACCCCTTTTGAAGAAGATGCTTCATTCGAGTTAGAGATTATTGATGCAGATGTTTTTGTTATGTTTATCCGAGAATAGAATGGGAATGGATTAGTTCAATCAAGTTCAGACAACTGCATATATTTCATTGATTGAAAAATGGGATTACAACTACTAGGGTTTTATATTTGACAACATGAAGAAAAATCAGGATGATGTTCGAAAGGAGATGTTCTTGATGTACCCGCAGTTTATTCAAATGATACTAGATACTCTTTATCCAGACCTGGTGAAGAATATGAACATGTTAGATGTTGGTGCATATTTGTGACAACAGCTTTTAGATTTGGTCTTTGGATATCTTGTAATTGGTTAAACAATAAACGATTAGCGGGTTTATCATTGTAGTAGTTGATTAGGAGTGATTGGGCCAAACTAGACCCACATTATAGGGAGTAGTAGGCTAATTTGGCCTAGCCCAATTTGCAACCTATGTGGTTAAACCCTAGTCTAGTTGCAAATTTGTTTACATATAAACAAAGTTTTGCATTAGCGTTTAGGTTGCTTAGTTAATCACCCTAGAGAGAGGTGTGAGAAATCTACAGAGAGCGGCTGAGAGATTTCTTGTGAGTCTTAAATTGATTGTAGACATTCCAGTTGGATAATCAATAGGAGACCGGTTTAATATAATCATTTTCTACTCATTTTTGGTGTAAATCTGATCTAGAGGATTCCGCACTCTAGATTGGATAGATGATTCTGTGAAGATCACGGATTAGGGACCTACAATTGGTATCAGAGCATTAGGCTCTTGATTTGCTCAATTCAGAATCATTACTGCAGAAAAAGTTGGGTTTTTGGACATTTTGACGGTTGTTCTAGGGTTTTGCTGCTGTTTTCGGATAAACAACAAGCATTTCGAATTATTAGTTAGGCATCTCGGATAGAGGTCTTGCATTTCAGACCATCAGAATTGCATCACGAACTGCATCTCGGATCAAAACAGTGTATCTCGGATAAACTAGGAAGCATCTCAGATCTTTGGTATTGATTTTAGATCATCTCGGAAAATTATCATCTCAGATAACCATGTTTCGGATCATTTCGGACCATCTCGGGTTACTCTTCCAAATTACATCTCGGATACCTCATTTCGGATGAATTTGGATACCATCTCGGATAGCAATTCAGATTACCATCTCGGACTATTATTTCGAATTAGGTATTGTTCCGAGTTGAACTCGAAAAGGTGGAACTTTAACCAGCTAACGTATTCAGTTTTAAACGTATTTAGGTGCAGAGTTTGACCCGTAAACAATCTAAGTTAAACGACTGCATGGTTAGAATCGTGTGATTTTTAGGACAAAAAAGGCACGAAAATCCCGAAATAGGTTTTGGATATTATATATCGTTGGATTCATATCGACGAGACGAGTCTAACGATATAATTTGGTAAAACCAATTTTCAGACAAATTTTTGAACATTTTTAACAATATGATTATGGTAAAACTAAAATTAGGACCAGAAAGAGAGGTTAGATTTGGATTTTGATGTAGGTATACCAAAATCCATATAAACTGTTAAGCTGCGTGTCTAAGATGGTCAGAATGAACAATATAAGTGAGTGTGTTATTAACTGGCCAAAGTTGATAAAGTTGAACAATATGTAGACTGGAAGAAGAATTTGAGGCATTTGTTCAAAGTGAAGATTCTAAGATGTGGAGCTGTATGATTGATGGGTACCTTGCTCCTATACGTCGTGTTGATGGGAGAGTTATAGTTATTTCACATGAGAAGTTGACAGACTCTGAGAAACGTATGTATGATGTTGAGAAATTTGTCCTTGCCATTTGAAATGAAACACATTTGTTATAGGTATGGATCTTCTTGAGAGTTGTGGGAAGCTTTAGGAAAACGTTATTAGAGTACTTCAAGTCAAAGTTCATGTGTGGCTGAGACTGCAGCTGTGAAGATTGGAGAAGCAGCTGCTGAGATTGAAGAGAAGAAGGAAGTTAAGAAGGAGAAAATGGAAATCAAGGGAGCAAGAGCTACAGTGTGCATGGATGATACAGATGAGCTTACAACAGAGGTACAGGTACAATTACAATCTATGAGTCATACTTGTCATAATTGAACTAAGCTACAAGGTAAAGTTGACAGACTATCGGAGCAAAACAAAATTCTGTTAGATGAATTAGAAAAACAGAAAGAGTCAAATGTTCTTTTGAGTAAAAGGGAGTCAAATTGTTTAAATAAACTCAAATCAAATGAACAAGAAATCAACAGTTTGACCAGCAAAGTCAATGAATTGTTACAGATCATTGATTTGGCTCGTGAAACCGTGAAGGATAAGAGTAACAAGCTTTCAAAAAAGTGCACGGAATTGGCTGATGCACAAGCCAAAATTGTTGAACTTCATGGAAAGTTAGACAAATTTGGAAAATCTTCGTTAGTCAGGACTCAAATTCAGAAAGTTTGAAAGAGAGTAGTGATAAAACGGGATTGGGGTTTAGTAAAGCTTCATCATCTAAGGATCAAGATTACTCCTTTTTACCAAATGAAAATAAGCTAACAGATTTTGTGCCTACTACACAAGCTATAGTGGATCCAATAAACGTTGACATACCTAATAGTACATTTTCTTTGAAAGATATGGTTGGGACTAACAATACACCTAATAAAGTGGATGAGGATACTGAAGACAAAACGATTAAAACATTTAAAAAGGGATCTAACAGAAAGAAAGTTTTTAAGAAAAGATCTTGTTTTAAATGCCACAACAAAGGACATGTGGCTAGTTGTTGTCCTTTTAAAAAGGGTAAGAAAGTGGAGGCTGAGGTTGAGGTTATGGATGGGAATCAGGTTGGTTCAAATAACAATATAAACCAAATTGTCAAACAAATAAACCGAGATTTCAATCTAAACCTTTAACATCGGGAAGATTTGATAGTCCAAGAAACTTTTCTCCTAAATCAAGTTATTATAATGGTCAATCAAATTGTTTTCAAAGTAAAAATTTTGGATATCAAGATCGATACTTTCTGGTAATCAGATTTTTCAAAGAAGAAACGAATATAGGGGTTTTAGTAACTCAAATGTTCAAAACAATCCAAAATTTTTTCAAAGTTCAGATTACGATAATGGGAGAAGGTTTCAAGATAAGAATTTTCAAAGGTCGGAAAATCCAAGAGTTTATTGGAACTCTCGCAATCAAAGACCTAGTGGAAATTATAAATCTTGTTCAACAACATGGAAGACATTCAAGATACCAGTAGGGTATGATGGATATTGGACATAATTAAGTTATATTGATATTCATGGTCAACCCAAAACCAGTAGGGTTTGTGTTCTCAAGTCTAACTAAGTTGTTGAGTGAGTGTAGGATGACCAAGAAGGACTGTTGATGTGTTCAATAGTGGTTGTTCCTGTAATGCGTCTAAGGTGAATAGTAGGTTACAAATGGTAACGAATTATTTACTTATGTGATTGATAATATTTATTCAAATTGAAAAACTTTTTGTAGGTTAAAGTGGGAGTCTATTTGTGTTAAAATTTCCCTAAGCCAAAAAGAGTTTTAGTTAGTGCGTGAGTTTAGGGGGAGTAAGTTAAAAAATTTTTAAAAAATCAAAACATAAAAAAATAGAAAATCACAAAAATAAAAAAACAGAAAATCAAAAATGAGTTTTCACCGTATGGAAAAGAAGAAATGATAGTACATCAGCAAGTTAGATTGTCACACTGAAATTAAAATTAATTTGCTAAAGTGTTATAGGAGCTTCATCAAACTGCATGAAATAATCAATTTTGCTTGTGATATAAACATAACGAACTGTGTATGAGTGGGTAACATATAAGTGGCATATGGTTTTATAATCTTAAATCTTACGTTGGTAGATTGCCAAAATCTGAGGTTTTGGGTCTTTATATTGTTATTTCATCCGGGATATCAGGGTTGTCCTTCTGCTGCATCCAGATATATGCTGATTTATGCACAACCAGGATATCTTAAAAGAGCTAAATTGCCAAATAACCCAGAAATTGAAGAAGCTCTCCTAGAGAATCATTCAAATGTGCAAAATGCATAAATCATACCAAAATTTGGTATTTGCCTAACCCTCGTTGGATATTGGTCTCTTTGTTGTACGGAAGTACTGACCTGATCACCAAGCATCTAACATGGTGAATCAAAAGGATGAATTTTGTATACTCACCTACTACAAGGAATCTTTGTGCATACCTTGATCGTGGGGATATGTAAGTGGGACACACTAGTACATCAGTATAATATTACCTTAACGTATCACCAGGTAAAGGTACTTGAAATGTTCATATATTTTGTTTAAGTGGATAAACAATACTGGTAATCGTCTTGAAAATTACATAGAATTATCTAATAGTGTGAAAACAGTTTGATGTTGCTGATATGATCTTCTTACTGGTGATTCTCACAAAAACAGAGTATTTATTATATTTTTATTTATTTGCTTTCAGAAAATATAAAAAATTCAAAAATATTTTCTTTTTCTTGAAAATTCTTAACGTACGAAAAATGGTTGTTCATGGAGGAGTTGTTACCGATAGGGGGAGACTGTGTTAGAAGATGAGTTCAAAATTTTAAGATCTTGCAGGTTCTGTGTGCATAAAAAATTCTGAGTGTGTGGTTTGAGTTGGAAATTGCTTAATCTGTGATATAATCTTACCATCTTGATTAATAATAATTGTTTAACTATGTTGAAAAATTCTTATGGTTTCTTGAGATGTTTGTTTATACTATATATAGCTTATAGTAGTGTGTTGCTGAGAAGTTTAGTGAAGAGGAGTTTGCTTGGATGCATGGCAGAACCTCCTTTCTACATTGTAGACAAAATTGAAGAGTTTGAAGATTGCTATGCAAGTGCTAAACTGGAGTTTACTCAAACGCTAACGATTTAGAAGATTTAGTGATTGGATGCATTAGCTTAGGGGGAGTCTGTTGCTGACATAAGTTATTAAAGCTGAAGTTGTCCAAAGACCAAAGACGTTAAAGATTGCAAGATGACTGAAGACAAAGTTGTTTTATGAAGCGATTGTCAAGGGGGAGTTTGTTGGTGCATATTTGTGACAACAGCTTTTAGATTTGGTCTTTGGATATCTTGTAATTGGTAGAACAATAAACGGTTAGCGGGTTTAGCATTGTAGTATTTGATAAGGAGTGATTGGGCCAAACCAGAATCACAATATAGGGAGCGGTATGCGAATTCGGCCTAGCCCAATTCAAGCCCACGTGGTTAAACCCTAGCCCAGTTGGAAATCTATCTCTATATAAACAGATTTTTGCATTAGGGTTTAGGTTGCTTAGTTAATCACTTTAGAAAGAGGTGTGAGAAATCTACAGAGAGTGGCTAAGAGATTTCTTGTGAGTCTTAAATTGACTATAAACATTCGTGTTGGATAATCAATAGAAGACCGGTTTAATGATAATCCTGTTTCTACTCGTTTTTGTGTAAATCTGATCTAGAGGATTCCGCACTCTAGATTGGATAGACGATTCTGTGAAGATCCATACGGATTAGAGGACCTACATTAGAGTTACAGCCAATGGGACCATGTTGTTTTGGAGCAGTCAAACAAGTAAGACCGACAACGAAAGTCAAGTTTCAAGGAATTCATTCGTTGGTGAAGTATGGTAATCTCGTGGCTCTTGCAGAAGAAATGAATGAACTAGAACCATCATAAAATGCAGTAGTGGCTAAAGAACATGATGTGCAATTTGTTGGAGAGAATGTCACTGAAGCTGAGGCAGAATTTGAGAACCTTGTATTTGATGAGAAAATATTATCAACGAAGCTGATCAACAACAACAACCACCACAAACTGAAGAACATGAGAAGTAGTTACCCATGGTATCTGCTAAAAGACTTGCTGGAATATTACAATCTTTGCAAGGTAGTACTGGGAATCCTCCTCTCATATTACTCTCTACAGCTGAAGAGCAAGTAT
This sequence comes from Scalesia atractyloides, assembly GCA_947069175.1. NCBI lineage: Eukaryota > Viridiplantae > Streptophyta > Magnoliopsida > Asterales > Asteraceae > Scalesia > Scalesia atractyloides. Next base: position 48,663,983 of record CAMTDV010000020.1, read on the forward strand.
CTGATAAAGAAATGTCTTACGCTAGTCTAAATACAAAGAAACGAAAGCGAAGAGATCCTAGACCAGGTGTTTTCGATAATCAAGCCATGTTACAACATAAGAATAATTATCTTAGTCATTGCCCATAGAACCTCAAAGCAAGTGAGAAATAGAACCTGTCAAGAAACATCTATATCACATTATGCTCCTGAAAGTTCAAGTGGGGCTCTTGCTGATGCACAAGAAAGTTCAAGTAGAGTTCCTACTAATCCTTAAGATGATGTTATACATGACGGTGGAAAGATGCATATCTTAGATGACTTCAACGACGATGATGATGTTGATGTGGTTAGATTGAAAAGAAAAGTTGTTGTCCTTGAGAAAGATTCTATTATGAAAGATGCAAAGATAATTGATCTTGAGGACAAGATGGAAGATAAAGATAGAAGAATTGAGCAATTAAAGGGAGATGTTACAATGTTGATCTCCTTGGTGTATGATCTGAAGGTAAACTTAAGAAGAAGTTTCGTGAGGAGTTTGCTAATAAGGGTGTTAGAGAGAGGTATGAAGCAAGAAAAAAAATCACACCTGCAAAAAGGCCTCGGATTGACGCTGCAAGAGAAGTTGCCCTTCAAAAATACATCAAAACTCCTCATGGTAAGAAAAAAGAGCTCGTCCACAGAAGAAGAAGAAGAATAAGAAAGAAGAAGAAGAAGAAGAAGAAGAAGAAAGAGATAGCTATAATGAAGAACCAAAAAAGGAATCCTCTAGATTCTAACTTGGATTCATTAGATCCTAATGAGGTTCCAGAGAAATTCTTAGTTGATTTGGTGAAAGTTTGTACGATAAGGTTGGCAACAAGTCTGAAATTGTGAGCTGGAGATTTGATCATGACAAAGACATGTGGATGATTACCAGAGCTAATCATGAAGTTGAGTACTACAAGACACAAGTTGCATTTGAGTCTCTCGCTCAATCAGATCTGAAAGAATTGATAAGAGCTTTGTATGCTGATAATCACTCTAATGGAACTGGTTAGGCATTCTTTAGGAAGCTGGATCATGAAGTTAAAGCTGGATTTCATATTATGAAGACTGCTCAGACCTATTTGAAGAAAGCTCCTAGAGTTCGTAATCCAGACACTTGTAAACCTTTGAAGACAGTGATGTTGCCTCCAACTAGAAAAGAGAAAACTATTCCACTGCCTAAGAGGTTTCCTAAGGGGTGTATGAAGAAATTCAAGTTCTGGATGTACGATGAGAAGATGGGTGAAGTAGTGCTTGTGTGTGAAGATGCAACTTATAAAATTGCTGACCGGAATGATTTGATAAGCTTTCAAAGAGAAGATCTAGATGTTTTGTTTAGAAGTCAAATCAGGTCTTCCGAACAGTATGAGGTTTGTGCAAAGATGTGGACTAATGTTGTGGCTGGCATTTAAGCATCAAGACTGAGTGTTGGTGAATCAGGACCTAATGCTGCAAGAATGGCTGGTGGCAATGATAATCAAGACTCATCTACTTAGAATCAATAATAACATAAACCTAGGGGGAGATTGTTAGGACCTTATAGTTTATGCAATTATAATTGGGCTTGGTTGTATTAGTTCTCAAGATTATGTCTATAAGATATCGAGATGGGCTTGTTAGTTTTGGGTTTCTGGCTTAGATGTGTGGGCTTGGTTTTGATAGGGTTAGTTAGACATCACCTATATAATTTGACTTAATAAGACATTAGGGAATTTGTGAAGAACTTGTATCAGACGAGTAAAGTTAATTGTATGGAAATTTTGTTTTATCGAATTCTTGGTGTTCATCTTATTGTTTTATGTTTTTCATTTAGTGCTATTGAATCATCTTGTATGTCTTTTTCTTCCATTGAGACAAGATCTTGTTGATATCATATTGTTAGAGATCTAGATTTGGGACTAACGACATATGCAAGTACTAGGGTGGGTGTAAATGAGTCGGGCCAATACCGAGCGTTACTAGGCACGAGCTCGGCTCGTCATGTTTTTATGAAGCTCGAACTCGAGCCCGGCTCGGTTCGAGCCTAGTTATTCGAGCTCGAGCTCGGCTCGCGAGTTAAGCCCAAAGCTCGAGCTTGGCTCTACTTGGCTCGAGCTATTTTGAGAACAACCTCAACATGCTAAAAGCTCGGCTCGAGCTCGATTCAATATCGCTTAAACGAGCCAAAGCTCGACTTGAGCTCGGGTTATCTGTTATTACCATTATTATTATATCATATATTTAAAAAAGTAAAATTTTGTTTGGGCTCGTTTAGGCTTGCGAGCCTAAACGAGCTATGTGTTTCAGGCTCGAGCTTGGGCTCGATAACTACACGAGCTCTATTACAGTTTCGACCTCGGACTCAGGCTTGTTAAAGCTCGACTCGTTTGAGCTTTTAACCGAGTCAATAACCTCTCGAGCCTTTGGGCTTGTTGACACCCCTAGCGAGTACGAACAAGATTGTATGAGAATTAAAGCCAAAAAGTCATATGCGAGAAGTAAAGGTGTTGTGCAAGAAGTTTACCAAATCCCTAGACCAGAGAAATGCACCACAATCGATGATAAGTACGATGAAATAAAAGAGAGGATAACGATTGTGAGCTGCGATTATCTCCGATAAAAACCAGGATGTGTGCTTGTTAAGTATTTCCGATTTATGCTTTGATCAACAGAGAATAGATGAGAAAATCATTGATGAAGTTTGTATGATCCGATTATTAGAATAGGAATCGTCTATTGTGACCGGGAGAAATTGGACTTGTGTGCTCGGTTCCGATTGTAATCACAAATGGAGCTCATGTGCTTGGTTGTATTATTGTTGTGGTAAGAAAACCAAAGCTCTGATACTAAGTTAGATTAATAGAAATTCATTGATCATGATTCTATTGATTGTATGGAATTCATACATGTTATGTTATCAAAGAGGGTGTCTATACCTATTCCAAAGATAAGTATTCTACCGTCAACAAACTATATTTACACAAGTAGCTTAACAGTCAAATGCATATAAGAACACTGATTTAGTTCTTATTTTTTATTGATCCTTCGTCACCGTTTAATGATTAGTACACTAACAAGTCATTAATTAATGGGCCAAATTATGTGCAAGTAAGTTGCTTAGGCTTACAAAAGTCACATTTCGTCATAACATATTTTTATTATTAATGAAAAATGTGGTTATCAATGCACTTATATGTTGTTAGTGAGTGTTATCTTGTGTAGCTAAGTTATTTTAGGTTCACATTAGCCCATAAGAAGTCATGGTGTTGTTATGAGTTATGTACGATGATTAGGACACTTATAGGTCTTTAATGAACCTTATCATGTGTAAGTGTTTTGTTTACATTTCACAATCTTGTATTTAGGTCCTAAGAATTCATTTAGTTGTTAATGATATCAGTACGCTCATAGAGTATGTGAGTTGTTTTAAGTTACAAAAAGTCACGGTATATTATAACAAGTTATTTTGGTATTAAATACTCATGTATTATGATTATTACATTACCAAACCATTACAAAGAACGCATGTGAAAACCATGGAAGTTTAGGAAGATAAAGAATGCATTTGAAAATTAAGGAGGTTCATGCACTAATCATAACAACAATTTCAGATGGACTATTGACGTGATATCCGTTGGCAATGTATCCTCCCCCACAAACTATTCAAAAACCTATGATGAAATGCTATCCAAAATCTTGTTCATAAGTTCTATTGATGAAAGAGCCATTGGTTGAAACTAAGCTCACACAAATCAACCTTCGGTGGCATTTGGGTTTGACTGACAAAAGCTAACCATGTTTGTCGGTGATTATTGATGATTCAATAGTGAATATTCAAAAAAAATGATTTTCTTTTTCTACTATTCGTTGCTGATTACCGACAAGTTCATTAGTTGTAGTAAATGTTCTGTGTAGATAAGAAAAATCCACATCGATCATATCATTTTTGTTATATTGTATTCAAAATATTTTTTGCAATTATTTTCTAAATTTCTGTTTATGAGTTACGATCAACAAAACCTAACAAATAGAATATCTTGACAAAAAAAATCAAATCACAATTATTATAGATTGTTAATATTGGTCATACGATCACAAAAAATAAACCTAAATAAATATAATGGGTGGAGTAAAAATCTCATAACCACATCTATGTGAGCACCAAACGCTCTAATACAACCCTTACGAAAAATATGATAGAAAAAAAATAACGTATTCTTTGTCACATCATGAACGCAAATATAAATAATGATGTTGATTATCAATAATGATTCCACGAAACAATTATTTTAAGATAAATATGAAAGCGAATAAAGTATTGTGGAAATTTATCGTTTCTTTAAAAATGAATCAAAACAAAATAAAAGAAATTGACAAATCCTTAGAAGCCTATTTACACAGTTATAAGATAAAAGAAAGAAAAAAACCCTCTAGAAGGGTCACACACCAGTATGAACTCTGAATTTGCTGTATGTAAGTCTATGTATATTGTCCATAGCTTGTTGTAATCCTCTGAAAATTCTTGTTGTAAGTATCCACACCTTGCTGTCCATGATACAGTTCATGGTTACTTTGATCAATGGTAGACTTCCCCATTAAAAATGGAAGATATTGATCATTCCATTTCATGTAATCTTGTTCTCCTTGTACACCATTAGTTTGGTTTTGAATCTTTATCCCATCACTTAATCCCCATGGATGATACCCATTGTTTGTTTGAAAGAAACCATTGTTATATTCTAGAATCAGCTCAGATGATGACTTGGAATCAGTTTGAAAGAAAAGATCAGTGGGTTCGGGTGCCGGTTGCTGCTGTTGGGTATAACTGAAAGGGAGAAATCCGGCAAGTTGGTGGTGGGAATCCGGTTGCTTGATTGTGGTCTCGTGGCTTGCTACGAATCTGTTGAGGAAGAATTCATGTGTCGCGGGTGGAGAGTTGTCAATGATGGGGTATGATGTTGCCACAGCACTTGGTTGAACTTTTTCATCGAGATTATATGAGTCTTGTGAGTTCTTGTCATTGCTACCGGATGGAGCGATATCATTGAGTTCTGAAAGCGGCTTGTGAGTGTTAGGATCAATCCCTCGTTGTCGTAACTTTTTCTTGATCGATGAGTTCCATAAGTTCTTGATCTCATTGTCTGTTCTTCCAGGTAATTGAGCTGCAATTTGAGACCATCTACCATAAAAACAACAGACACTTAGTCTTCTGGCAACAGGTTCTAAAGATTTAAAAAGAATGATTAAATATAATCCCACAAACCAAAAGTTTGTGTGTTGACGATCATACACCATTTAGAAACAAAAAACAACACCATTCAAAAACAAAAAATTAACATACCCTGTAACGCTTCATAAAACTACAATAAGAAACGACAAAACACATAATATATCCAGTAAAATCACTCTTATAGCAGGGTAAGAGAAACGTTAGAGAAAAACAACAAAACACATACTATATCCAATTATAGAGGCCAGCTCAATTCAAGGTCATACACCATTAAATAAAAGGTACGAAACATAATTCAACAATTACTTACTTGTTTCCAAGAACCGCATGTAATTCAATGATTAGTATCTCTTCTTGTTGAGAGAATGTGCCTCTTTTAAGATCAGGCCTCAAGTAGTTAATCCATCTAAGCCTGCAACTCTTGCCACATCTTTCAAGGCCAGCAAGCTTAGGGACAGAACTCCAGCAGCCATGGCCAAATTTGGTGATGTGTCTGATGAGTTTTTCATCTTCTTCAGGGGACCAGAGGCCTTTTCTTAGCTTTTGTTTATAACAACAAGAATGCCTTCCCATGTCGATGACACAGATTCCACAAAGATTGGTAAAGGGTTTTGTTTTTAAGATTACTTTAGTGTGTGTGAATTGTCACCCAAAAGTAAGGGTTGATAGCTAGTTCACACACTCAAACACACAGTAAGAGAGAGAGAGAGAGAGAGAGAGATAGAGAGAGAGAAGGTTTTGAAATTGGAGGGGCTGACTGGAGGTTGAAGTTTCAAATTAATAGAGGGGAGCCCTCATGAAACTCATTTCACATTTTTTATTTCTTTCATATTCGATTCTTATCATTATTATTTAATTTTAGATTCTTTCATAACGTTATAAATAGTTTATAAATTAGGAGGAAGCGAACGTTTTAATAATCTTGTAATTTTATTTAATTTGGGGGTATTGAATAGTCATAAAAGGTTGAAGTTTCAACCCCTCTTAATCTTATTACTTTTAACCTTTTGTCTTCATTAGGAGTGGATTACAAAGAAAGGTCACATCTAGATATGACAAAGTATGACAATCTCCATATTTTTTCTATGATTTTTAACCAATTAATGAGTCACAACACGAGTGTACGTACATGGTTTGATTAGGTATAACAAGATAGGAGAGGGTGGGAGTTTGAGGCCTAAGTCATACCAATATTGAACTTGACAGTCACTTTATATGTATCATGTGTTTCTAAGCTTAAAATTGACCATAAAAGTTTCCGCATTGATTTATATTTTGCTCTTCGCAAAGAGACATTATAGTGATATTTCCCATTTTGTAGAGAAGATATAGAAATAAGTAAACAATAATATTATGTGCTTAAAACTTTTGTTAACGTCACATCTCACTCGATAATGGAATTAATAGAATTGCTGTCTTTATATAACTAAAGACTAATTAAAGATTTTAATAATAAATTATCTCAACTTCAATAATGTCTAATTATTTTCAGTCGGTACAATCGTATGCAAGTATTTAGTGCTGAGGTTCTGACTCTATGAATGTACAAAATTATCATCATCATGTCATAAATACATTTTCAAAAATTAAACGTACAAGCAACCATATAGCTAAATCTTCTATATACATTCATCTTCATCTAAATATTCACACATTTACTCTCCATTAGATTAAGTATCTCGAATAAGACAGAAAGGCTTAACCCTGTGTTGTTTTAGGTCCGCTATGTGTGGGTCTTTGCAAGAGAAATTTATATTCTAATTGAGGAGTCCAAATTATGTTTTTTGGAATTTTGTATTTTGTATTTTGTATTTGAATTTTAATCTAAAGAGTATGTTCTTTGAGATTGTTTTGTTTTCACTTCCGCTTACCAAAAATGTTCTTCGTGTCCTTAATATCGTTGAGAATCAGGTTTATCTTAAATTTAATTATGTTTATTCTCATTTGGGACTTCAACCCTAGTTTACTCCTATATTTGCTCTTCAAGTCAGTCATATCCTCATTATTTCATTAACTGGGACAAATATGCATGTTTCGACGTACATGTAATTATATCTTAGATTAGATCGAAAAGAAACATAAACAAGTTCAAAGCATCACCTCAAAATCTACATTACAAATATATTATACAATGTTACTGCTTGGACATTCTTTGCGAATGCTTGTTAATTTTGTCTTGCTCTTACACATGTAACACCAATCTCATAACCCGCACATGTAGCATCAATTTTACATTTTCGTATCATGCAATCAAGAGGATACTTATCTTTTTAATGACAAATCATGTGTTATATGTTTCAAGTATGTTTAGATCTTAAACTGTTTATTCTTATCATATTTTGATTTCACACCCTTGTAGATTTTGAACTTGTGTTTTACTTGTTCATCTTTATCTACTACAGTCTTGACTAGTGTATCTCTTTGGAAGGAGCATGATATAGGGAAACATCGATCAAGGGGGACTATCGATCCATGTAAAACATGAAAAGTAATTAGGTATGTCATTTTGAGGACTGACTCTTTTTCTTTGACAAATGGGGATGAGAATATATGTATGCAACATATTGAACATATGTAGTTATATGAAGAAATTTTATTAGATGTTGCCTATTTTTGCTACCATAAAGCAGGAGATTGTTATTGCATGATACTAGGAAATGCAAACGTTATTTTGTTGACAACAAAAATATATACACGTGTAGTCTGTTGTTAAATTATAAGGAAAAAAGTATTATTTATGTTAAAAGAGTTCTACATCAGATTTCTTAAATTTGATTCATATCCATAAAATTATATGAAAATAGACCGTAGAATCTTAAATATACCAATACTTTTAACAATTTCCTTAAAGTTATTATACGGATAATGAATGGGATCTGGGAACTCGGCTTTTAGAAAATAACATACACTTTTGAATAACGATTTTTATTTAACTTATAAAAATAAAGATAAGGAACATGATGTGAATGCTATAAATATTAACTATACGTATTTTAAAATCTTGAATTCTTAAATGATTAATAAGAATGTCCAAATGATTAAATAAACGAAGAAAAAACAAACAAAGTAAATCAATCAACAAAATATTTGGAATAACCATTTACATACCAAGTGCTTTTTTTACGATGCCTATGTTAACATTAAGCCTCTTAGTTAATGTTGATCATATTCAAACTTATTCAAAACTAGCATCATGCTAATAAAGGAAGAAGTTGATAAGTGGTCATGAAATCTAATATAACCTACTCACTCCTACCAACATTTTGACATTATTACATTTAGATTTCCCAAACCCATACATATTTTTTTTAAAGCCAAAACCAAACTTTTATTTCACCAATTAACAATCTGCAAGTAGCAGACTATACAATACATCAGATACACCAAAAAAGCCAAAGCCATAAAACAAAACATACAAAAGCCACAAACAGCCTTCAACCCACCCCAACTAAATCGAACCATTTCCACTTCTCCCACGTCAAACCTGTGTTTCTCCACAGGTTTTTAATCTATAGATAGCTGACCACTTTCATTTCTTCTATCACACTTGCCATCACAGCTGGTTTTCCTTCAAAAACGGTTGCGTTTCGTGCTTTCCAGACGCTCCAAAAAACAGTTTTGACAACCCCATCAAAAATCTTCTTTTGCTTTTTTCACGCGTTATAAACCTTTGCAGCTCCATCAAATCTAATAGCTGAAAAGCGAATATTGGGGGCACCTTACACCAAAGCGAAACAAGCTGCCAAACAGTATCCGAGAACTGGCAACTATTAAACACATGTTCTACTGTCTCTTGTGCATCTCTACACAAGGGGCACTCGTCGGACTGCACAGCTATGTTCCTCCTTCGTAGGAAATCAACTGTTGATAACCTATTAAGGCCAGCCCTCCACACTACTACCCCAACTTTCTTTGGAACCCAGTTATTCCAAGTAAATTGGGGCTGGTTCGGAACAATCAATTGTTGCTGTAAATGTTTCTTAATACTGGCCCAAATCCATTATCAGTAGTAGACGGCTCGATATTTACAGCTTGTAACATTTGACACAACTCGTTAAGCTTCTGAACTCAACGCCACTCAACAGGTGCATTCGCCAAGCCCAGTTAAAGACGATTCCCCTGCACCTATTCTGACGCTATCCATGACACAACACCATTTGATATTTTCAAGCTCGAATAGATTCGGAAACCTTGAAGCCAACGAATCTTGACCCACCTTGACATCTAGCCAAAAGAAAATGCCAGATCCACACCCCAATTTCCCTTTAATGACTTTTTTCAAATCAACACCCACTCTGCCAAGATCCACATATATATATTAGTGATTGTTTTCCACAGACCCGAACTAGACACTTTAGTCGGAATAGTATTCCATGCTCGAGATGAACTATGGTTTGTCCAAATCACCTTACGCCACAAACTCTCCCCATCTTCTTTGAACCTCCACCACCACTTAGCTAACATGGATAAATTCATGTCTTTTAACGAGCCAACCCCAAGACCACCTCCTTCTATTGGACCTATAATTTTCTGCCATGCTACCCAATTTAGTTTCGCCTTCTTAATGCAGCCTACTCAAAAGAAGACCCTCCTCATCTGATCAAGACACTCTAGGACCTTAACTAGCACCCGATATATGGAAAAGTAATAGGCTGGTAAAGCATTAAGCATGGACTTTAAAAGAGTTATCCGCCCTCCATATGATAAATTTCTCGCCTTCGATAGTGACAACCTCTTCATATTTGCCCCAACGGGGTGGCCAAGATGTGTAAACGGAAAAGATCCCAACCTACACCGAAGTAAAGTAGCAATCTCAATCGACTCCGCATCACTAACCCCAATGGCATAAAGGCTACATTTGGATAAGTTGATTTTTAACCAAGACACCAGATAGAAACCCCTTAAAATTCGCTTCAAATTACTAGCATTCGAACCCGACCACTCCCATAAAAAAATCACATCATCCGCATATAAGAAATGGTTAAGAACTAAACCATTAGCGTTACATTTAAGATCTCGAAACAAACCAACCGTTGCCGCTCGTTTCATTATTCCGGTTAAAGCCTCCGTTGCTATAAATGGGGATAAGGATCGCCTTACCTTAATCCACAGGAACAATCAAATTCCCGAGTAGGCGACCCGTTTAATAACACCGACGCACGAGCGGACGAAATAAGAGACATAATCCACCTTCTCCATTTTAGATGAAAATTCATTTGGATCATAATATCTTCCACAAAAGCCCAGTTCAACGAATCATAAGCCTTTTCAATGTCTGCTAACCTTGTCTCTTGTTTTGCTTCATCAATGAAATCACTTCGTTTAAAATAAGTGGCCCATCCAAAATACTTCTTCTCGCCACAAAAGCTGTTTGCTCCTCCGAAACCAATTTAGCAATGACACCCTTTAATCGATTTGCCAAAACTTTCGACAAAATCTTATTAATGCAACCCACCAAACTGATTGGTCTAAACTCCTACACTCTCATAGGGTCTCTAACCTTTTGAAATTAAGGCTATAAAGGATGAAAAAACACCCATGATTCAAAGAGCCACTAACAAAAAAATTCATCAAAAAGCCTTTTTAAAATCGTGTTCCAGCCCACCCCAAAACTTCTTCAAGAACTTAAAGTTGAACCCATCGGGACTTGGAGCACAGTCCCCTTCACACTCCCACAGCGACTCCTTTATTTCCTCCATTGTAAACGGTACAACCAAGTTACCCGAATCAGTGTGCGAAAGAGCGAATAAATTAGGACACAAGATTCTTGGACGGGCCTGTAATGCTTCAGAAAATTTCTGGTTGAAGAAACTTGCCATGTCTCCTTAAGAATTAGAGGATTCACAACCCAATTCCCATCAACGAGCTATCCATTAATACAGTTATTCCCAGTATGTGCATTGTTCACACCGTGAAAGAACGAGCTATTTTTGTCACTGTCAATTGCCCACCTAATCCGCGACTTTTTCTTGGCATCCATTGACCGTAGTCCTTAAGCTTTAATCAAAATCTTCTTTGCCTCGATTCTTGACCCTAGCTCGTCCTCCATTAATTGTCTTGATTCCGCGATGGTTTCAAGACTACAAATTTTTTGTTTCAACTCCACTACAGTTTCGTCCCTCTTTATTTTGTCCGCATATATCCACAGTTTAATCCAATTTTTCATCCACTTCAATTTAGTAGCCAACGCCAAATCTGCAGGACCAAAAAACACAAAGCTTCTACACAAGGTGTTAACATAATCCTTAAAACCCAGGATCTTGAGCCACGAACTAAACACCTTGAAGGGAATATGACTGAAATCGGATGGGATCGTGTTCAAAATAATAGGACAATGGTCTGAATGCTCCCTGTCCAAAGCCACCAAAGACGCCTCCGGCCACAAACTAAGGAAATCTCGACAAACTAAGAACCGGTCAAGTTTGCTTAATTTGTCACCTGAGTCCGAAATATACGTGAACAATGGCCACCCATATTATACTCTACAAGATCCGCCTCGCGTATAAAGTCATTAAAGTGCCCCGAATGAGACGCCACAAACTCTGAGTTCATCTGTTCATTCGGACCACTAACGTCATTAAGATCACCCATGAAAGTCCAAAGACCTTGAACCGAATGACTGTAATGCAACAACTCCTCCCAGAATCTTCTACGATCTGAAGCATCATTAGGCGCATAACATTTACAATATTTAACTCTAACCAGAAGTTACAATCACCCTAGAGATTACCAAACAGTGCCTCGACCTGATGACACTGCTCTTCCTGAAGACGCTCAAATTCCACGTAACCATAATCCACCCGAACTCCCTACCGGATTCACAAACTCATAATCACTGATAGCTCTACCCCAATAATTCCCAAGGACCCAGATTGGCGGATTGGACATCCGCGGTTCTTGCACGCACACAAAAGAGTCCTCGTGACTCGATTTCAAACCCCGGACCCAAGCTGCTTTACGTGTGCTACCCACCCCCTAATATTCACCGAAACAAAATTCATTGTGGAACAAGGCTATCCCCTTCTCCACAAATCTCCATGCTGACCTCATCCCAAAATCATCTAACTGGATTCCAACAAGACCATTTACCTGGACCGTCGCTGAAACCTCCTGCTCAACTACTGGATCTCGCCTTTGATCTAAGAAGTCTCACCATTTATATTCACAGCCTCATCGTCCACACTACCTTGATCCTCGGGCCCATTGTGCCTCGTTTTCATCCCTACATCATCCATCGCAACCCCTCTATGTCGATCCCCTCCCCAACCACGGAATTTTGACACTAAGCATTCAAATCTGCGAACTTATTTGCAGCCGTAAACTCCTTTGTACTATTTGGTCCCTCAATTGAACTAGAAGAATAAGGGCTTGAACACCTTCTTAACCTTTTTTTGTTTATCTTTGGTGACATGGAACCCATAACAAACACACTAGGCCCACAGTCATGTTGGTCCAATACCTTTTTAGACACCCTTTTGGCATGCCCCACCTTTGGACGCCGACTTTCTGACTTAAAGTTGGATTCCCTTTCCTAACCAAAGTCAGGAACCTCCCCATGCATCGTTCCAAAACCCGATGCAACATTATCTTCCCCATACATCGTTCCATTACCAGCTTCCACTCGAAAACCGATTGGTCTTCCCGGTTACCGGTGTTCTTTTCCGACGTAGCACGGAGAAGGAACTCACCCTCCTCCAAGTCCTCATGACCACTCCCGACCTCATCAATGACTGACATCCTCCTCTTCGAATCCTCGACTATCCAGATTCTAAACTATCTCCCTTTCCACTTTAACTCAATCTCTTCATCGATTAAACCCATGAGTTGAGTAAGAACCGTAACTCTCGCAAAGGCATTGTTCATCTCCTACCAAGAAAACTCTGATCGACCAACTACATCTCCATAATGGTCGTCGAGGTCATCAAACACCTTCCCGCCCTGTAGTGAAACTGGCACCCCAAACACATTTAGACAAGTAACTCATTCCACCGGAAGGACTTGACCAACCCATAACTCAACATTCTTCAAGCAGTTCTCCCATGCTGTGGATTTAGATTCCAGAAATGTCACACCCTAACCAATGGCGGAAATATCAGAGTGAGACGGATAGATTGCTCAAAGCATCATAATATTAATTGTGATAATATTTAATTAAACATCTCATTTCATTTCAAATCACCAAATTGTCAAATACAATACAATTCAAATACGAAACAACAACATATGAGGCATGTTCAACAAAAACATATTAAATAACTTAGTATTCTAAGTGTGTTTCTATGCCGATCCTACTAAGTTTCGTCATGTCAATCTCATCAACCTGCAACATGTTAAAAGGTATAGTTCAATAACAAAGTATTGGCAAGTACACAAGTTTGCTATCATTGCATAGGTAGTAAAAACGTTTAAACAAATCCACATGATAAGCTAGTATAAGAGAATAAAGTAAACATGGTATGTGAACTACAAGTCAATCTTCAAGTGTACCGCATAATAGATTAAAAGAATAGTTAACATTGACCACAAGAATACGGGCGTTGCGTTACTCCTATAGCGCTATACATGTTAAGGGAGGTTTGATCGAAGTTAATGACATTTAGTATCACATAAGAATGTACCAAGTAAACATTTCAAGTATCACATAACTATAGCATGTATGATGGATTGTTTGTGTGATTTCATATAATAAAAGTGTGATTTAGTGTGTTTAAGATAAATTAACATATTACACCCACAAGTGTAAAGCATAAAAAGGGTGTTCGAGTGTACTCACGGTTTTGCAAAGTTAATTTCGTGAAAGCGTTTAGGTTGATTAGGGGGACGAACACCAAGTTATCCTACACAAGGAAACGTAGGTGTGTAAGTATTGGAATAACGGTGGAGTTTGGTAATTTTTAGGAATTTAAAGTACGCGAAAGTATGCATATTCGAAAGTATTTATCTAGACGTTAAAGCTCGTTTTTGACACTATAAGCCCCGAAGGGTGTTTGTGTTTTTATGGGTCATATCTAATAGAATCGTAACGATGGTTAGGTCTTAGATAAAATAACCTAATATTAGGACAAGTAACCATATGGTCATCGTCAAAGGTTCGGTTATATTTATTAGTTACATATATAGTTTACATATATTATCACAAGTTCATCATAGATTTCATATAACTCATGGATATCATATAAGTCATAGAAGTCATGCATGGAGGTAGGAGGATAACCATCCTAAACCTCTTTCGTAAGATTCAACATTACACAAATTGTCAAAAGGACAATCCAGATGGTCAAGGAATATAATACTTCACTAAGTTACGTTTCGAACCGAATAAGCAAGCTAGGTGTGTGCATCCCGAACATGGCAACATTTGGGGACGTGTCGTAGCCTTGTTACTCTAGTGAAAGTGAACCGTAGCTTAATGGATGGAAATCAGCAAGTGAAGGGTGGATTGAATAGTTAGATAGCTAAGGCTTCCAGGGAATCACACCTACACCATACACAAACTTTTAAACTTGGATGGCTCAACACTTGTGGGTTAGAAACCCTAGTAAAAACCACAAGTTTAAAGGTATGTTATACCTCTAGATTTTGTATGAACAAGTCTAGCTAGCTCACTAACCATAAACTTGATTAGAGGCACAAGTAGCATAGAGTTGTTATGGTTAAAACAAGTTTAAGAAAAGTTTATAAGTTTAACTTCCAAAACAAAAAGTTTGGCCCTAAAAATGGTATTGTTCCACCTTGGTTTTCCATGAAAAACCTATGGTAACATCCCATGGGCTTAGCAAACATTGTTGAGGAAGAAAACCTAAAGAAAACTTTGAAATTTTTAAAGTTTGAAAAGATAAAAGTGGGCAGAAAGTTTAACACACTTTTGGACCTCAAAATGGTGGGGTTTCACCTTAGTTTGCCTAAGCAAACTTGTGAGAACCTTCCTAGAGGTTATTCAAGGGTGTTATAAGAAGAAACAAGGTTTAAAGGAAGAAGGAAGTAAGTTGAAACTCACTTGCAAGCTGAAGTGTTTTAGCAGAAAGTTTTGAACTTTGTAGAGATGTTTGGAGTTTTTGGAGGCTTGAAAAAGTGGGAAAGGGATTGGGGAATGCTTGTTTATATAGAGAAGGGATTAGGGTTTAAGTTAGGGTTGCATTAACGAGGATTTAGTGGGTTTTGGAATTATAAAAAGGGGGAAACACCTAGGCAGCTTGCGGCCACAAGCTGCTAGGGTTTTATATATTTATTGGTTTGTTTGTTATTTAGTTAATGTATTTTATATATAAGCAAGTTTGGTGTGTTTTTGAAGATTATAACATGGATTAAGGTGTCACATAAACCCTAAACATAACTTGCAAGTGTTCACATTGATGTAACATGATTTAAGATATCAAATAATCTTAGTATTTTGAGTTTATCTTACTAGTTGTTTGCTTGAATTGAAACATTTAACTTTCGTGAATATGTAATAAGAATACGCAAGTTGATTCGAAGTTATAAAGTGCTTAACGAATGCATGTATAATCATAGATGTGAATGCGTATAAAGATTGTGAATTGCATATAATCGTTCAATTTGATTACAATCAAAGCCTTGGATTTACAATTTTTCGAAAGTGAAATACGATTACAAGGTTTGGTCTTTCCAAAAATAGAAACATGATGCAAACTTACTAAAACGGAAAGTTACAAATGCGAAGTGTTACAGTCTCCCCTCTTTTCGGGAATTTCGTCCCAAAATTTAGGAAGATGCAACGAACAAATGTGGATACTTAGTTTTCATGTCGCTTTGAAGTTCCCAAGTAAACTCAGCACCACGTTTTCCTTCCCATCGAATCTTCACCATAGGAATTCGACTGTGCCTTAGTTGCTTGGTGCCTCGGTCCTTGATTTCGATTGGCTTCTCCACGAAATGTAAGGTCTCTTTGATTTGAAGATCTTCAAGTGGAACTTGGAGTCCTTCCACGGCGAGACATCTCTTCAAGTTTGAGACGTGGAAGGTAGGATGAACGTTGTTGAGCTCTTGTGGTACGTCCAGTCGGTATGCTACCTTGCCAATCCTTTCGAGAATCTTGAAAGGACCCACATAACGAGGAGCGAGCTTTCCCTTTTTTCCCGAAACGAACCACACCCTTCCAAGAGGATACCTTGAGAAGTACAAAGTCACCAACGTTGAATTCCAAAGGCTTGCGTCTTTTATCTGCATAACTCTTTTGTCAGCTTCTGGCTTTGAGCAAGTTGTCCCGAATCTGCAAAATCTTGTCTGTCATCTGTTGTATAAGCTCGGGCATGCTGATTTGAGCTTCCCCGATCTCGTGCCAACAAATAGGCGATCGACACTTGCGTCCATACAATGCCTCGAACTGTGCCATTTGAATACTCGCGTGGTAACTGTTATTGTACAAGAATTCAACCAAAGGCAAGTGCATGTCCAAGTTGCCACCAAAATTGATTACACAAGAACGAAGCATGTCCTCTAGAGTTTGGATAGTACGCTTGGTTTGGCCATCAGACTGAGGATGGTAAGTAGTACGGAGATTGAGGTGAGTACCAAGAGCTTTTTGAAACGTTTTCCAAAGACGGGAAGTGAAACGACCATCACGATCTGAAATAATATCAATGGGGACACCGTGACGACAAATGACTTCATCCGTGTAGATACGAGCCAATTTCTCAACTCCATAGTCTTCACGTATGAAAGGAAATGAGTGAACTTGGTCAGACGTGTAACATCTGTCGAAAAACGGGTTTCCAAAACCCGCTTCGTTTATTAATCAAATATCCAGTTATAATTTTTCGTTGCATATTTATTGCTCAAATTAATTTTAAACGATACATAATTAATAACTATATTAGAATTTAAAAACCATATTTTATAAATAATCGTAAATAGTGAGAAAAAAATAAAATGGGGACGCAGGGTTTCGAACCCGGGTCGCCCACAAACTCAAACACACAACACACCGCTCCGCCACAAGCCTGATTTGTGAATATACTGAAACAAATAATACTTAAAATAAAACTCGAATTTAAAACCGGACCTCAGCGCGGCAGAACTCGCAATCACCGGAAAATCCGGCAATCCGCGAGTTTAGCCATTTTCCTTTTGACTAAAACGCTATAACCGACTTCGACATCGGTTATAACCGATGTCTAACCCTCAAATTCAGTCGTAACCGCCGGAAAAACTTTGACCACGAATTCAAGACCAAATTCAGACCCAATACATCCTGTTCTACCCTATAAATACCCCCCTCAACCTTCCGAGAATCCTTTCGCTCAAGACTGAACACTTTTTCGTAGTTGAAGTTCTCAGAAGCTCGTCGCCGGAGATTTCCAATTTCGCCGGAACATCGCTGGATATCCTTGATCAGAAAACCGTATTCGTTCCTCAACCGGTATATCTATCTAAAACTTCTCTGCTATCTCTTAATTCATACTTAAATCGTTCAAATCAATAATCAAAACTGCTAAACAGATCATATAGCCGAACATCGCAAATAGGAGCCGACGACACTTGCCGGAAAAACCGAAGCAAACCCGTTGTTCTGGTACACCATATCATTTAATTTCTCTGTTCATTTCAATCAAGTTTAAATCGTGAACGACCAAACAAGAACAGTCGGAATTCACTGTTCTGTGTTCTTTAACGAAGAAGATGAAGTCGCATATAAGTATAAGTATAATTAAAATCAGATATTCGAATGGGTTAGACACACAGTCCAGCGGTGGACTGTGTGCACAAACAATGCACACGTCCCAGGTTCGAATCGCACACGTTACCGAATTTCAGAAATAAAACAAATCCTTTTTAAACATATTCAGATCACCTTTCAACATGTATATAAATATAATATAATTTAGTAATTAAACAGGTTAAGCACACAGCCCAACTGGTTGGGCTGTGCGTACTCGAACCGAACGTCTCGAGTTCGACTCCGGGTCACTGAGGTCGGTTCGGCCATATTAAATCCTTTTGAAATAAACTGAATAAAATAACAGTTAATTAGTATATATATATAATTAAAACAGAGAATATTTCGGGTTAGACACGTAGCTCAGTTGGTAGAGCTGCGTGCACGTAAACGAGAGGTCCCGAGTTCGAACCTCACTCAGCGCATAATTAAACACAATCCGGCCGGTCAACGGTCAACGATCAACGGTCAAAAAAGTCAAATTTTTATTTCTTTTTATTTATTTATTTTATTTAAAAATCAATTAAAAACACTTAAAAATAATATTTTTAAAGTTAGAAAATGTCCTTAAACTCACAAAAATAAATATAAAAATTCCATTAAGAACACTAATTAAAAACATTAATTCCAAAAAAATTTATCTATTTACCGGATCGTCTCGTTATTATTTTAGGTTAGTTTTTCCCTCGTCGATCAAATCCTAGTATTCGTGCGCATTCATCGTCGTCAAGGAACGCACCCACTGTGAGTGAATCCTTACGAATTCCCCTTTTTTATTCATGTTTTGGGGTGTATCATGTCTCGCTTTAATTATTTCATTTATTCAAACTCGTGCTATTACTATTATATGATCTAAACTCGAGATGTAAATATTGTTTGTTGTGATGTGTGTTTAAATTTTGTTAAGTTGCGAGCAAATCATTCATTAGGCCCATCAGTTCCTCGTTGGAGACGGGTTGAGCATCAGGTGCCTCATTGTTCATCATTTGGTGTGTGCTTGTGCATTAATTGAGATTATGTGATTATGCTGTTTGTTGTGATATGTGTTTACATTCTTGTCAAGTTGTGTGCAAATCATGCATTAGGCCCATCAGTTCCTCGTGGGAGACGAGTTGAGCATCAGGTGCCTCATTAGATCGGCTCCGTTTGATTGAGCCTTGATCTCATTGTTCATCATTTGGTGTGTGTGCTTGTGCATTTATTGATATTATGTGTTTTGTGATTAAATTTACATTTACGTTTATTCATATTTGGTTATGCACAATTTTATTCAAATAAACAATATAACTAATCCTTTCAAATATTTAAATAAGATTCACTCGCCAACTTTTGTTGACCCAAAACCCTATTTTACACATGATACAGGTGATCCGGTTGAGAAAAGAAACATATAGGATGGCCTAGAAGAATAAACAAGTTAATGCCTTGGAATGAACGTTTAGTTTTGTTTTTCTTTGTTATTGTACTCTAGTTGTAATTTGAATGAAAATGTATTTGAACATGTTATGTTTGTATGTTTATTGTAACTTCTTCTTTAAAGAGAAATAATAAATATGAAACTTTATAGTAAATGTCACGAGCTTTGATGAAAACCCAATCATGTCCCGATCACCATTTCCGCTGCGGGTCGGGGTGTGACAGATTGGTATCAGAGCTTTTGACTATAGGGATATAGGATAGGTTATTAGACCCTTAGAGCCTATACTATAGTTGATTAGATTTTAATTGTTTATGTGGTTATATGCAAACTCATGATGTTTATTTGTTTCGTATTTATTACACACACAAATGCATGCAAACACTTCCACTATCATATTGTGTGATATTTAACGAGTTATACTTATTGTCAAACATAACATGCTAACATATACATTCATCACGCATATTTCCATGTTCACATATTCAAATCATCCTCATATTTCCTTTATTCAAGATTTTGTCGCAATTTTCGTTTTTCAATCTCATCAAAGTGAGTTCTACGACGGGCATGTAGTAACTGTAAGGGTACAAGTACCGGTAGTCGGAACGTCCTGTCTAGGTTGGCATTCGTATAAATCCAATATAACGGACCAGTTTGCCTACCTGGGGACTAACGATGAGAGTACGAAGGACCTATTAGGCCAAAGCATGCCACCCAAACGTCATTCGAACTAACCCCACTTTGAGGTGTCACCGTGTCCACACCTGGATGCACTCCGAATTTCATACGTTACATTCATATTTCTCGATTTTCTCCGGGTTTTAGTGTACGTTACCAGGCTAACACATGCGAACCATATGAAAGCCCGGTAATCATGGGGGCCCACATGATTACGAAGGTGAAGTATGGCGGCATGCAAGGCCCAATTACGAGCAAAGCCCAAGACATCCTATGGATGTAGTAAATTTATTATTCTTTATTTGTTTTATGAATGTTCATTTCTAAATACGACACATGACACCTAAAACGTCAAACTCATACTCTTGATACGTATTCCTTGTAGATGTCTTCTAGTCTCTCTCGTAGAAAAATGAGATCAGGAAAAACCAGCGAGCGCATGGCTGCCCAAATCGCTCAACAAATGGCTGCTGTAATACCCAACATCGTAGTTCAAGTTCAACAAGCCCTTACCGCTAATCCCGTCAACCCAATCAATCAAGAAGATCAAAATGTTGTCAACCCTCCCCCAAATACCACTAAATGCACCTTCAAGCATTTCAAATCCTGCGACCCTCCAAAATACGAAGGGACTGAAGGTGTCACCGCTATCCTCCATTGGTTTGAGGAGATGGAAAACACTTTTCTCAATTGCGACTGTCCCGATGATCGCAAGGTGCGACATGCTACCGGTCGTTTGTTTGGAGTAGCACTTACATGGTGGAATACAGAGAAGGCCAAGCGAGGTACTGAGAAGCTATGACTTTGACTTGGGAAGAGTTGAAGGAAATCATGACAAGACGTTTCTGTCCAAGAAGCGAAATCAAGAAATTGGAAGATGTGTTCTATTCTTTGAAACAAAAGGAGGGCGACCACACCACATACAGCAAGAGATTCCTTGAGTTAAATCAGATGGTCCCCAACTTGTTCACTCCCCTCTACCGTTTGATCGAGCACTACATTCGAGGTCTTCCTTAAAAAATTCAAGACCCTGTAATAAGTACCACACCTGCAACTTTGGAAGCAGCAATGGAGTTAGCTACAGAGCTCACCGAAAACCGCATACGAAATAAAGACTTCACGGAGGAGAAGAAGAAGGATAAAGCATCAACCGAAACCTCCAACCCAACCCAGACCGAATCCTCTTCTCAACCTACTTCTAAGAGAAAACGAAATGGGCAAATTTTCGCTGTCACTCAACACAATCAAACAGCTTCACAAGTTGTACCCCTCCAAGCTATCCCAATCACTCAAGTAGCACCCAACTCTACTTACCCAAATAAGAAACCTTACATTGGACCTCACCCTCAATGCAACACCTGTTTTATCACCATCCATCTACCGTACCTTGTCGACTGTGTGCAAATTGTGGGCGTTATGGTCACTGGAGCAAAACTTGTCATGCCCCTCGAAACCTAGCCTCACCCCCTACTCAAAACATGATCCAAACATATCAACAACCCCAATACCCCATGTTTCCATATGTCCGAGCTTGTTTTAATTGTGGCGACCCTACCCACTTTAGAAACACATGCCCTCGATTGGTTAACATCATAAACGGCCAAGCTCAAGCAAACCCAGTTAACCAAGCAAATCAAGCAAACCCAGTTCCACCGCCAGCAAGAGGAAGAGCTTACAACATCAACGCCAATCCTGTTGAAGATAATAACGGCCCAAACGAACCACCCAACTAGCCTTCCTTCACCAAGAATCAAGACTCAACTCCAACCATTTAGTTTTTATGTTTTCTTACGTTATCTCAATCTTTACGTATCTCAGTTATAAATTGGAAATTCATGTATCCAAGAATCTTAATGCGAATTACTATTTCAGTTTTGTTTTATACTCACTGATTTAACATTTATATCATCATACATCTTGACGTATCTCGATCTCATCATTTAAAGAAGTTGGGTTGTGTCTCACTTTTACATAGACTGACCCCTTCATCATAACAAACGAGAGAGGTACTGTCATCATTCAGTCATGTATCCTTTCAGATTTGAGACTCAAACTTTGGCTGTTGTGTTTGTTTTGTAAATTTTAGAGTCACATAGAACTAATTATAACTTACTGACAAAGCCAATGAAAATTTGACAAGAATATGGTGGATACACCGCCGGTACTTCCTATATATAAGTGTTCTTGTCAAAGGATCAAAAGCATTGTCAGGCGATTATGAAAAGTTCCGTGTAGGTTTTAGTATCGTCATGGTTGAAGTTTTGTTTTATGATATAACCTTATCTTTCCAAACGTATCAAAATCCCTAAAAACTCTTATGCATGAAATCATACCTAGTCAATCAACTCTGTTTATCCATGTTCCGCATTCTTATACTTTAGGCATCAAAAAGTGATTCCTGTAGCAGGGTATTCACCCCTTACTAGGAACGTTACCGCCTCAAACAAAATTTAAACTCTCACCCTCTTCTAATTATGTAATTGTCAAATTAAAGCACCCCCTTCAAGTCAAACATACCATTACTGCTTAAATTTCGGGACGAAATTTCTAAAAGTAAGGGATACTGTAACATCCGTCGAAAAACGGGTTTCCAAAACCCGCTTCGTTTATTAATCAAATATCCAGTTATAATTTTTTGTTGCATATTTATTGCTCAAATTAATTTTAAACGATACATAATTAATAACTATATTAGAATTTAAAAACCATATTTTATAAATAATCGTAAATAGTGAGAAAAAAATAAAATGGGGACGTCGGGTTTCGAACCCGGGTCGCCCACAAACTCAAACACACAACACACCGCTCCGCCACAAGCCTGATTTGTGAATATACTGAAACAAATAATACTTAAAATAAAACTCGAATTCAAAACCGGACCTCAGCGCGACAGAACTCGCAATCACCGGAAAATCCGGCAATCCGCGAGTTTAGCCATTTTCCTTTTGACTAAAATGCTATAACTGACTTCGACATCGGTTATAACCGATGTCTAACCCTCAAATTCAGTCGTAACCGCCGGAAAAACTTTGACCGCGAATTCAAGACCAAATTCAGACCCAATACATCCTGTTCTACCCTATAAATACCCCCTCAACCTTCCGGGAATCCTTTCGCTCAAGACCGCACACTTTTTCGTAGTTGAAGTTCTCAGAAGCTCGTCGCCGGAGATTTCCAATTTCGCCGGAACATTGCCGGAAATCCTTGATCAGAAAACCGTATTCATTCCTCAACCGGTATATCTATCTAAAACTTCTCTGCTATCTCTTAATTCATACTTAAATCATTCAAATCAATAATAAAACTGCTAAACAGTTCATACAGCCGAACATCGCAAATCGGAGCCGGCGACACTTGCCGGAAAACCGAAGTAAACCCGCTGTTCTGGTACACCATATCATTTAATTTCTCTGTTCATTTCAATCAAGTTTAAATCGTGAACGACCAAACAAGAACAGTCGGAATTCACTATTCTGTGTTATTTAACGAAGAAGATGAAGTCGCATATAAGTATAAGTATAATTAAAATCAGATATTCGAACGGGTTAGACACACAGTCCAACGGTGGACTGTGTGCACAAACAATGCACACGTCCAAGGTTCGAATCGCACACGTTACCGAATTTCAGAAATAAAACAAATCCTTTTTAAACATATTCAGATCACCTTTCAACATGTATATAAATATAATATAATTTAGTAATTAAACAGGTTAAGCACACAGCCCAACTGGTTGGGCTGTGCGTACTCGAACCGAACGTCTCGAGTTCGACTCCGGGTCACTGAGGTCGGTTCGGCCATATTAAATTCTTTTGAAATAAACTGAATAAAATAACAGTTAATTAGTATATATATATAATTAAAACAGAGAATATTTCGGGTTAGACACGTAGCTCAGTTGGTAGAGCTGCGTGCACGTAAACGAGAGGTCCCGAGTTCGAACCTCACTCAGCGCATAATTAAACACAATCCGACCGGTCAACGGTCAACGATCAACGGTCAAAAAAGTCAAATTTTTATTTTCTTTTTATTTATTTATTTTATTTAAAAATCAATTAAAAACACTTAAAAATAATATTTTTAAAGTTAGAAAATGTCCTTAAACTCACAAAAATAAATCTAAAAATTCCATTAAGAACACTAATTAAAAACATTAATTCCAAATAAAATTTATCTATTTACCGGATCGTCTCGTTATTATTTTAGGTTAGTTTTTCCCTCGTCGATCAAATCCTAGTATTCGTGCGCATTCATCGTCGTCAAGGAACGCACCCACTGTGAGTGAATCCTTACGAATTCCTCTTTTTTATTCATGTTTTGGGGTGTATCATGTCTCGCTTTAATTATTTCATTTATTCAAACTCGTGCTATTACCATTATATGATCTAAACTCGAGATGTAAATATTGTTTGTTGTGATGTGTGTTTAAATTTTGTCAAGTTGCGTGCAAATCATTCATTAGGCCCATCAGTTCCTCGTTGGAGACGGGTTGAGCATCAGGTGCCTCATTGTTCATCATTTGGTGTGTGCTTGTGCATTAATTGAGATTATGTGATTATGCTGTTTGTTGTGATACGTGTTTACATTCTTGTCAAGTTGTGTGCAAATCATGCATTAGGCCCATCAGTTCCTCGTGGGAGACGAGTTGAGCATCAGGTGCCTCATTAGATCGGCTCCGTTTGATTGAGCCTTGATCTCATTGTTCATCATTTGGTGTGTGTGCTTGTGCATTTATTGATATTATGTGTTTTGTGATTAAATTTACATTTACGTTTATTCATATTTGGTTATGCACAATTTTATTCAAATAACCAATATAACTAATCCTTTCAAATATTTAAATAAGATTCACTCGCCAACTTTTGTTGACCCAAAACCCTATTTTACAATGATACAGGTGATCCGGTTGAGAAAGAAACATATAGGATGGCCTAGAAGAATAAACAAGTTAATGCCTTGGAATGAACGTTTAGTTTTGTTTTTCTTTGTTATTGTACTCTAGTTGTAATTTGAATGAAAATGTATTTGAACATGTTGTGTTTGTATGTTTATTGTAACTTCTTCTTTAAAGAGAAATAATAAATATGAAACTTTATAGTAAATGTCATGAGCTTTGATGAAAACCCAATCATGTCCCGATCACCATTTCCGCTGCGAGTCGGGGTGTGACAAGACGTTCGACGATTACCCAAATACTATCGTAACCAGATGATGTTCGAGGGAGTTTGGTAATGAAATCCATAGCAACACTCTCCCATTTCCAAACAGGAATTTCCGGTTGCTCGAGTAAGCCAGAGGACGTTGATGTTCGACCTTTACTTTTGAACAAGTAAGGCACTTTGAAACGTAACGGGCGATATCTTTCTTTATTCCTGGCCACCAATATGACGCACGAAGGTCATGATACATATTATCGGCTCTAGGATGAATAGAATACCGAGACTTATGAGCTTCACTCATCAAGAGGTCACAAGATTATCACGGTTATGAATCCAAATACGGTCAAGATAGCACATGATGCCATTGGATTTGGTCACAAGTTGGTTTTCAGCACCACACTTCAACTCATTATCTAGGTTACCCTCATTAACGGTCGAGTATTGTGCCTCACTAATCATCTCTTGAAGCTTTTCCAAAGTTCGGTAACAACGTACACTCTCAACATGAGTTTTCCGACTAAGTGCGTCGGCTACAACATTCTCTTTACAAGGTAGTAGCGGATGTCGCAGTCGTAGTCATTTAATAATTCCACCCAACGACGCCGACGCATGTTGAGTTTTTTTTTATTAAAGATGTGCTGGAGGCTCTTATGGTCGATGAAGACCGTACACTTTGTACAATGAAGGTAGTGTCGCCATATATTCAATGCAAAAATAACTGCACCAAGTTCGATGTCATGCGTAGTATAGTTCTTCTCATGAATCTTGAGTTGTCGTGACGCGTAAGCGATGACCTTGTCTCGTTGCATAAGGACGCAACCAAGACCTTGCCTTGAGGCATCACAATACACGACAAAGTTGTCGGTACCATCGGGAAGGGCTACGATAGGGGTATTGTAAAGCATGTCCTTGAGCGTTTGAAAAGACTCCTCTTATTCGGAACTTCAAACAAAAGGCTTATCCTTTTGAGTCAAGGAAGTGTGAGGCACGACAATTTTAGAGAAATTTGAAATAAATCGACGGTAATAACCGGCTAAGCCGAGAAACGAATGAATTTCGGGCAGAGTCTTAGGAGCAATCCAATTTTTCACCGCCTTGATTTTTGCCGGGTCAACGTGAATACCAAGTTTGTTGACGACATGAACAAGAAATTTAACCTCCTCTAGCCAAAATTCACACTTGTAAAACTTGGCGTAAAGATGTTCGGTACGCAAAAGCTGAAGGATTAGACGCAAGTGTCGCTCATGCTCTTCTCGCGTCTTGAATACATCAGGATATCGTCAATGAAAACGATTACGAATCGGTCGAGATAGGGCTTACACACGCGATTCATTAAATCCATAAACACGGCGAGTACGTTGGTTAAACCAAATGGCATGACCATGAACTCGTAGTGCCCATAACGTGTGTGAAACACGGTTTTGGGTATATCTTCTTCGAGGACCCGAAGTTGATGATATCTAGAGTGAATGTCGATTTTTGAGAAACAAGTAGCACCTTGAAGCTAATCGAAAAGGTCTTCGATGAGAGGAAGAGGGTATCGGTTCTTGACTGTAAGCTTGTTGAGCTCACGATAGTCAATGCATAAACATTGTTAACGAGAAACGTACCCGAAATGACATCATTGGCGTTTTGAGCTTGTGCGGCTGTGATGCTAAAGGCTCGACCGCGAGCTTACTGCTGCTGATTGTTGTTGTTATTGCGCTGCGGGCAGTTGTTGGCGAAGTGATTTGGATCTCCGCATCTGAAGCAGGCATGAACGGTAGGTGAAAGTGATCGGTTTTGGTTGGCGGTAGGGTTTTGGGGTGCGGTTATGGCTCGGGCTTGGTTGGTAGGGGCTTGCGGAGCACTTCGACATTGTTGGGCGAAGTGTCCATACCTATTGCAGAAAGTGCATAGGCGGCAAGGGGTAGTAACCGGATGGTGGAAAGGACAGGTTACACTTGGGATGTGGCCTAGTGTATGTTTTCTTGATGGGTTCGGGAGAGGTTAAGGCTAGCTGTTGAGGGTTTTAGCGGGTTGACTACTGCGCAGTTCTGGCTCGAAGCCTTCCGCTTCTTGCCTTTGGTGTTGCTTCTCAGGGGTTTGGGCGAGGTAGGCTCGGTGAGGACTTTGATGGTGGCTTGATGGGCTTTCCTTAATGAAGCCTTAGAGGCTTCATGAAGGACGTGGTTGTTGTTCAGTCGGGCATATAGGCGAAAAGCTTCCTCAAGGGTTTTGGGTGAGGTGGTGTCGACAAGGTCCGTTAGGTGAGGAGGGAGGCAGCGTATGTACTTGGCAACTGCCTCTTCGGTCGTGTCGAATTGGCTAGGACAAATCACACTTAGCTGCTTAAAACGGGCCGTGACGCCGGCGTTGTCATTCCCCTCCTTTTTAAGGTTCCAAAACTCGTTCTCGAGTCGTTGGCGTTCGTGGGGAGGACATAATTCATTCTCCATCAGCTTTTTAAGCTCGATCCACGGGAGGGCGTGAGCTGCATCGTTACCACGAGCGGTACGCTCGGAAGTCCACCAATCGAGAGCCCTCGATCGGAATACTCCCGTAGCGTTCATGGTACACATGTGATCGGGACAACCACTTTGGAGAAAAGTAACCTCAATGGCGTCAAACCATTGGAGTAATTTGGTGGCGTCCCCTTCGCGGGTGAAAGGCTGGTTGTTGCAAGAGTAAAACTACTTATGGGTGAAGGTTGATTTAGGTGGTTCCGCCTTGGAGTTGACGGAGGTGTGAGGTGATCGGCATTGGGTGGGGGTTGAATCTTGCTGACGATCCCGGGTATGACCTTAGCCATATGCTCGGCCATTTGTTCGGCCATGAATTTCATGCATTCCTTCTTGGACATCGAATCGGAATAGGACCTTGATTTGGACTTCTTCTTGCCCATAACGCTTTGAGAGGAAGAGATCTAAAGGGTTTGACAATAGAAGAGAGATTAAGGCTTTGATCATAATGCGTTTTTATAAAAAGAAATCACTTTTGAGCATATAAGTATCATGTAACACGTATGAATTTATATAGATAGCATGGGCATGCAAGCATTCAAAACAATAACACGTATGATTTGCGTAAAGAGTATAAATTTTGTTGGTTCACAGAGTTATTATTATTGTTTTTGGTTACGAAAGGTGTACCATGAACGCTACGGGAGTATTCCGATCGAGAGCCCTCGATCGGAATACTCCCGTAGCGTTCATGGTACACATGTGATCGGGACAACCACTTTGGAGAAAAGTAACCTCAATGGCGTCAAACCATTGGAGTAAATTGGTGGCGTCCCCTTCGCGGGTGAAAGGCTTGTTGTTGCAAGAGTAAAACTACTTATGGGTGAAGGTTGATTTAGGTGGTTCCGCCTTGGAGTTGACGGAGGTGTGAGGTGATCGGCATTGGGTGGGGGTTGAATCTTGCTAACGATCCCGGGTATGACCTTAGCCATATGCTCGGCCATTTGTTCGGCCATGAATTTCATGCATTCCTTCTTGGACATCGAATCGGAATAGGACCTTGATTTGGACTTCTTCTTGCCCATAACGCTTTGCGAGGAAGAGATCTAAAGGGTTTGACAATAGAAGAGAGATTAAGGCTTTGATCATAATGCGTTTTTATAAAAAGAAATCACTTTTGAGCATATAAGTATCATGTAACACGTATGAATTTATATAGATAGCATGGGCATGCAAGCATTCAAAACAATAACACGTATGATTTGCGTAAAGAGTATAAATTTTGTTGGTTCACGAGAGTTATGGCTCTGATACCAATCTGTCACACCCCAACCGATGGTGAAAACATAAGAGTGAGACGAACGAGATTGATCGAAGCATCATAACGTTAATTGTGACATTATTTAATTAAACATCTCATTTCATTTCAAATCACCAAATTGTCAAATACAATACAATTCAAATTCGAAACAACAACATATGAGGCATGTTCAACAAAAACATATTAAATAACTTAGTATTCTAAGCGTGTTTCTATGCCAATCCTACTAAGTTTCGTCATGTCAATCTCATCAACATGCAACATGTTAAAAGGTATAGTTCAATAACAAAGTATTGGTGAGTACACAAGTTTGATATCATAGCATAGGTAGTAAAAACTTTTAAACAAATCCACATGATAAGCTAGTATAAGAGAAAAAAGTAAACATGGCATGTGAACTACAAGTCAATCCTTAAGTGTACCGCATAATAGATTAAAAGAATAGTTAACGTTGACCACAAGAATACTGGCGTTGCGTTACTCCTATAGCGCTATACATGTTAAGGGAGGCTTGATCGAAGTTAATGAAATTTAATATCACATAAGAATGTACCAAGGAAACATTTCAAGTATCACATAACTATAGCATGTATGATGTATTGTTTGTGTGATTTCATAGAATAAAAGTTTGATTTAGTGTGTTTAAGATAAATTAACATATTGCACCCAAAAGTGTAAAGCATAAAAAGGGTGTTCGAGTGTACTCAAGGTTTTGCAAAGTTAATTCCGTGAAAGCGTTTAGGTTGATTAGGGGGGCGAACACCAAGTTATCCTACACAAGGAAACGTAGGTGTGTAAGTATTGGAATGATGGTGGAGTTTTGTAATTTTTAAGAATATAAAGTACGCGAAAGTATGTATAGTCGAAAGTATTTATCTAGACGTTAACGCTCATTTTTGATACTATAAGCCCCGAAGGGTGTTTGTGTTTTTATGGGTCATGCCCAATAGAATCGTAACGATGGTTAGGTCTTAGATAAAATAACCTAATATTATGACAAGTAACCATATGGTCATCGTCAAAGGTTCGGTTATATTTATTATTTACATATATAGTTTACATATATTATCACAAGTTCATCATAGATTTCATATAAGTCATAGAAGTCATGCATGGAGGTAGGAGGATAACCGTCCTAAACTTCTTTCGTAAGATTCACCATTACACAAATTGTCACAAGGACAATCCAGATGGTCAAGAATATAATACTTCACTAAGCTACGCTTCGAACCGAATAAGCAAGCTAGGTGCATGCATCCCAAACATGGCAACGTTTGGGGACGTGTCGTAGCCTTGTTACTCTAGTGAAAGTGAACCGTAGCTTAATGGATGGAAATCATCAAGTGAGGGTGGATTGAATAGTTAGATAGCCAAGGCCTCCAGGTAATCACACCTACACCATACACAAACTTTTAAGCTTGGATGGCTCAACACTTGTGGGTTAGAAACCCTAGCAAAAACCACAAGTTTAGAGGTATGTTATACCTCTTGATTTTGTATGAACAAGTCTAGCTAGCTCACTAACCATAAACTTGATTAGAGGCACAAGTAGCATAGAGTTGTTATGGTTAAAACAAGTTTAAGAAAAGTTTATAAGTTTAACTTCTAAAACAGAAAGTTTGGCCATAAAAATGGTATTGTTCCACCTTGGTTTTCATGAAAAACCTATGGTAACATCCCATGGGGCTTAGCAAACATTGTTGAGGAAGAAAACCTAAAGAAAACTTTGAAATTTTAAAGTTTGAAAAGATAAAAGTGGGAAGAAAGTTTAACAAACTTTTGGACCTCAAAATGGTGGGTTTCACCTTAGTTTGCCTAAGCAAACTTGTTAGAACCTTCCTAGAGGTTATCCAAGGGTGTTAGAAGAAGAAACAAGGTTTAAAGGAAGAAGGAAGTGAGTTGAACTCACTTGCAAGCTGAAGTGTTTTAGTAGAAAGTTTTGAACTTTGAAGAGATGTTTGGAGTGTTTGGAGGCTTGAAAAAGTGGGAAAGAGATGGGGGAATGCTTGTTTATATATAGGAGGGATTAGGGTTTAAGTTAGGGTTGCATTAATGAGGATTAGGTGGATTTTTGAATTAAAAAAAAGGGGAAACACTTTGGCAGCTTGTGGCCGCAAGCTGCTAGGGTTTTATTTATTTATTTATTTACTTGTTCTTTAATTTATATAATTGGTTTGTTTGTTATTTAGTTAATGTATTTTATATATAAGCAAGTGTGGTGCGTTTTTGGAAGATTATAACATGGATTAAGGTGTCACATAAACCCTAAACGTAACTTGCAAGTGTTCACATATATGTAACATGATTCAAGATATCAAATAGTCTTAGTATTTTGAGTTTATCTTACTAGTTGTTTGCTTGAATTGAAACATTTAACTTTCGTGAATATGTAATAACAATACGCTAGTTGATTCGAAGTTATATAGTGCATAACGAATGCATGTATGATCATAGATGTGAATGCGTATAAAGATTGCGAATTGCGTATAATCATTCAATTTGATTACAATCAAAGCCTTGGATTTACAATGATTCGAAAGTGAAATACGATTAGTGAAATACGATTACAAGGTTTGGACTTTCCAAAAATAGAAACACGATGCAAACTTACTAAAAACGGAAAGTTACAAATGCGAAGCGTTATAAGAAACTTAGTTGTTTCTTCTACATTAGTACCCCCAATGTAGGATACAAGTACTTCATCGAAACTAGTCGAAGCTAACATCTTCCTTAAACCTTGCAGGCAAGCCACTTCGGCAGCTTTGCCAACAACCGAACGACCATCACAGATGTTAGGAAATTGGGGACCATCATACTCCACACTAACGGTCTTCACCAGTAACCACTCACCTGGTTTTTGATTAACCAGCACTTTCGCAAAAGACCAACCATCCATCTTGACCTGAGAATCTGATGGACCAATGCCTTCATGTACCGGAACACTTTTAGGTGCCCCCATTGGTCCTCTGTTATTAGCACCTTGGTCTGCGAATCTTTTGTGAAACCTGTCATACTTCGCCAAGGAAACACTGAGTTGAGCTTCATAAATCTTCACGTTATTCATCCTGGCCAGCTGTTCATCCAGGTTACCCACCTTTACAGTCTAACGAACCCAAAAAAATTACCCATCGCGTCCTTCTTCTTAGGAACAAAAGCATCCCTCACAATCCTAAATGGTTGGAATGCCTTCCACAAGAGTGAACGGGATATTGTGTCTGGTAAATTCGTAACAAAGAAGGTGATGAGGTCTGGGAACTACTCGAAACTCTATTGTTGCCGGAACCGATAGTCTGGTCTGCCGAAGTTGCCTCCTCGTCTACTCCGCATAGTCATCTTCGCAATCCACACTGGAGCTATTTATTTTGTTGCTTTCCTGCCTCTTCCCCCTTTTTTAAAAACGATATATATAAAACAAATAAATTATACATAAGTCTGATAGACTGAAATATCCCACAAATTGTGTGATAATAGATGATAATACACAAAACCAACCACCAAATTATAGATGATTATGCAGGATTTTGGTTATCTTCTTCATGTAAATCTAGAGTTCACTGAAAATACATTCTAGATAATAAAAGGTAATTTTATGCTAACTTTTGGTAATCCTAAAATATTTAAAACATCAATTTGTTTCATATATTTCATTAGCAAGTTGGAATCTAGGTCAATCTAAGGTTGCTAGAACATCACATAATACTTTAGAAATGTCACAATATGGTCAGTGGATGCCTCACATAATCCGTGAAAGGTTGGAGATGAGTCCTTATACAGTTATGTTTAAGTATTTCTATCTTCAATGGCTTGCGATGAAGCCCTAAAATGCGGTTGTCACTAGAAACAATGGCTGACGATAGCATGCAGTTCACTGTAAAGAGCTCCGTGGGTTCAAATATCGGCACGACTGGATGCGTGATGCTTTGTGGGACATCTTAAGAAGAGCTGGGATTTTGGCTAAGAAAGAGGCCCCTGTGAATTTCCTCACGGACTCTATGGAAGGGAGATCTACTCTGCGACCAACGGTTCTGCCCGTCTTTGGCTGGGCTGGGGGAAACATGCTTGTGTAGACCTCACGGGGGTTTCCCCTTTGGTTGGTTTAAGGGAAAACGGGTTTGTAGCTGGACAAGCGGCAAGAAAGGCAGAATCAAAGAAAGTAGATAAGCACGCTAAAGCTTGCGCAAAGAACCAGCATGTCTTTTTCTCTTTTGCTTTTGATACTTTTGGCTCCCTAGCGCCAGAAGCTATCCACTTCTTAACGAGGGTTCAACGGGTCGTCTACAGCAATTGTTCAACCCCAGGGGGCAGGGGTTTGTATTTGGAAGATTAGGGTTTGCAATTCAGAAAGGATTGCCGGTGCAGCTTGTTGCCCGGCTACCTTCTGTTTTGATGTAACTTGGCAAGTTTTCTGAATTTAAAATAAATATAATAGGCAAATAAGTTAAAAATAACTTTTTTACTCTTTTATTAATTTCCATAAGTTAAACCTGTTTAAGTTTACTTATTTTCCCCCACCCAATCTATTCAAAAAATTAATTAAAAGAACATTTTTATCTAAAGTTTTCACGTTATTTCTAAAATTTAGGTAATGTATTTCTTCATGGGACTTTTCAACGGTGTTTTCTTTTCAAGCTACCTATTATAAGAAACAATTCTACAAACATTACCTACGGCTGTGACACGTCCCATCTTGTTGTTTGTAAAATTCGTCCAAATTATGCAAAAAGAAGCAAGTGGAGTTGCATGAAATTTGTGCAAGGAGCGAAAGTGTTTAGAACCAAAAACAAAGGGGTTAAGAGTGAAATTCGCAAGAAGTGGGCAATGTCTTTGGGTGAAATATTTAGGAATCATTGAGTTGTGATTTGTGACTTGTGACAGCAGTGGTTGGTTTTGGGGTTGGGAACAGGACAGATATATTTTTTTTATTTGGTAAATACCGACAGGGACTCAAGGAACAAATGGTTTTCCCTTACGGTCCATGTCAATAAAGGCTTCACATGAATACATAATTCATATATTTTATTTCTACTATAAATAAGAAAAATAAAAAATATCACATAAAACCGACATCAAACAACTTTTGTACTTGCACAACTGTAGTTTCTTCACAACTACAACAATATATGACAGTGGGATTTTCGTGTGATTCGTTTTGGGTCTTTGATCATTATCATTTTGGTTTATTATAGTACCAGTATAATACCGGCAATCGGCATAACAATCGTTGCTAATCGGCACGTGTTTGACATCGATTGAAAACAATAAAAACGAATACCTATACCGGTACCAGTGTTGTTCAGTTGCTATCGGTCAATTACGATATCAGTATCGTACAAATACTCGATATAGCTTATCATACCAAAAAATACTTTATTGCAAATATAACTCCGTGTTCAATGAATTTTATACACCACGTCGGGAAAACTATAAAACCGAATACGGTACCATTATCAATGTTGTTTGGTCGGTCTATGTTCGGATTGTGATGATAAAAAAACTATATTATAACACCTCGTAAAATTCACGTCTGGTATTATACCGACACATGTAAGTACCCTTAGATGATGCCTCAAATAAGTTAGCAACTCAACTCTTCAAATGTGTCCAAAAAAAAAATTAAACCTGACCGTAGCTTACGGTCCATGACCATAAGCTACGGTCCAGGCTCACTGCTTTGATTTTAAAACTAACCGTAAGCTACGGTCTGATGACCGTAGCGTAGCCTCTAGAACTCCTCTTTTTCATTATTTTAACTTTCAACTAATAACCCAAAGACCCTAGACTTTATTATTTCGTTTTCTTGCATAAGCAAGCCATATTTCGGCCCGAACGACTCCCGGTTGAAGTGATATCTTTTGATTCACCATCCTCGAGTATTCCACGCGATCATCGAAGCTTTAACTTTAATAATTTAGGTAAATTAACCTTTAAAACCATAAGGATCCGTATTTATCGTATTCTAAGCTGGTAACTACAAATAAGTCACAAAAGCACCTTGTGTGACACTCGTTAACGTTCGGTTATTCACACTCTTCTTCAACACATCACGTGTTGAACGAAAAAGACTAAGTTGTGTCATTATGTTATTGAATATAAGTCAAGGGACAATTCATGACAATCCATAAAACTATTTTTGAGGTGCTAAATGTGTCAAAACCCCAAATTTTTTTCAAGATGCCACCTCTCCTGCAAATTGCCACACTCTTGCAGCTCTTGACACCTAATTAGACACTTGTGATGATCCTACAACACCTCTAACACCTGGTTTCATCTTCACACACCCTCTTGCACTATAAATAGGCCATCAAGCTCACTCTATTCTTTGCTCATTCCCTCTTCTTCTCTCTAATACACTCTTGGAAGTTCCAGGTCATCTAGGAGCATCCCTTTGAGTTCTAAACTTTTCTTGGATCACTTGTAAAGGTTCCATCTCTGCTCTTTTCTTTTTATAGGCTTTCAATAGCCAAAAGTCAAGCATTTCGAAAAATGCCTTGACTTTCGGTTAAGACCATTATGGTCTAGCCATTGTTTAAGTTGAACACGGCTAAGTGATCGTAATTAGGTAGATATAATCCCTTAAAAGGGCAAAGGATCACGTTTACTTGGTCAATTGACGGGTCAAAGTTTATGTTTTAAAAAGTCAAACGGGTCAGATTTATAAAAAAAAAATTGTAATATGAGTTTATACATGTTATAAATATGTTTTCAACACTTAAACAATTTGATAATAATTATTAGAACATGTGGGAACATGTTCGATCCGTCATTTTCAGTCCTAGGATCGGTTCGCAACTGAAAGTGACGAAGTTTGACTTCTGCTTTGACTTTCGATTTTGACCCGATTTAGATTACTTTGCTACTGATTTATGGTCACATTATGATCGTAATACAATGTAGCATAACCCTCTGAGGTTATATTACATGATCATAATTATAATCTGAGTTTATGCACAAGTTCCGCTAAATGTCAATCTTTGACTAAAATGTCCTTTTTACATAAAACAAGGTTTTAATCAACAATGAACTTGCAAATGAATTACCTACTGATATGTTAATCTAATTAACATGTTATGATGTTATTATTCTAATGATAAACTAAGTTTTAATATAATATCGTAAATTTTAATTTTAAAGGACCAAAATGCCCTTTCGGTGCATAGTTTGGTCCTACACCATAAATCATACTTATGTGTGCTATCTTACTGA
This sequence comes from Scalesia atractyloides, assembly GCA_947069175.1. Lineage (NCBI taxonomy): Eukaryota > Viridiplantae > Streptophyta > Magnoliopsida > Asterales > Asteraceae > Scalesia > Scalesia atractyloides. The sequence continues at coordinate 48,700,095 of CAMTDV010000020.1, forward strand.
TAATATATTCCAAATTAAGTATTTTTTCAAAGTGTTTATGATCATAACATCGGAATATATGCAAGTTCCTTTTATACGACATATAATGGTCAAAACGTCTTATAAGGCATAGTTTCCTTTTAAACCCTCAACGGGCATATAAGTTGATATCCTACTGATATTACAAATTATTTTAAGTATAATTACATATAGAACTTGTTCATGACTCATACGGTTACCCGATATCGCTTATATGCGTACAGTTAAGTATATGTAACTATTTTACGAAAATTAACCAAAAGGGGTTCAACCTTATCCTTTTAATCTCAAATTCCAAAATGTTACTTGTTTACCCATGACATACAAGTTTTAAGTACTTGTTGGGTTTTAAATACATTCTATCCGGTCATCGCTTAATTTAGCGTATTGTACCGTTTTGATCCTTTAAGCTAGTCGGTCTAAGTCTATGACTTAAATAGGACCGTTAGCATTCTAATTCGTTTGCTTATGCCATTATTCCAAACTAAAGCCTTCCAGTAAATGCTATCTGCACTTATCTAATTGATTAAATGGCTAAGTTAATATAAACTTGCATTTAAATCAAGTGCTAGCTCAGGTCAATACTCTTGACTTATTTTCCCGGGCTTGGGTTACGGTAAATTATTACCGTATGGTCGGAAATAGGATCAATCGAAATGCCGGATTGCGGCTAGTAAATCCGCATATTCCGTTTTGATCAGTTTTGTTTGATAACTTAAACATTGGGGGTTAACAACCGTGTCCTGGATATCCTCGGCTTATTTAAGTTATTAATGGCCACGACCAAAGCACGGAGTGTAGGCATACACCTGACAGATGCGAATGCTAAAATATTTTTACCCATAAGTTGGGGATAACTTCTTTGTGGGTTCATAAGTGGTGTGTCAGTTCTCTCGGTCTATGTACTGGACCCCATATGTATTGACAAACATGTGAATCTGTATACAAGGTTAAAAGCTTAACTTTCCTAAGTTATAAAAGATTTTAATGTGCCCTGTGCACTTAAATCAATTTTTGAAATGTTTTCGAAACGAGTCAGTTGATTCTATTTACTAGCGAAAGCTGACGTATTTTCAAAAGATTGAGTTGCAGGTACAATACGAAATACGTTGGAAGCTGCTTGGTATTATTATAAGAGAATCTTGCAAATCCTTAGATCTGCCTAAAGTCTGATGTTCATCTTTTGTACATTTTACGATCCGCCTGTGGATCTTAGTTAAACACCATCTGTATATTATTTTCGAACTTTGGACATTGTGGTTTGTAATAGTATTTTAAACTCCAACACTTCCGTTGTGCTGTGTTAATTGACTATGATGATATCAACTTACGTCATAATATTCCGCACTCGGGCCCACCGAGGTTTGGTTGGAAAGCCGGAGTGTCACATATATATGGCCCGTTCGAATAGAACTGTTATCGAATCGTACAAACTAATAAGCACATGATGACACTAATAATAAGAAAGCCTATACTGATTTTATATGATACAATACTGGTGTTGTTCAGACAACATCAATAATATTAGAAAAAAGAAAATTCAAACTTAACATCAAAGAAATATATTTAAGCTTAAAAGTAAGCATAATAGTAACTTATTGAATATTGAAATGATTAATGTATAAAAAAATATAATATAATAATATTAATAATCTATTATATATACTATATATTGAAATAATAATAATAAAATTGAAAAGAACCATACCTTAGAAAAAAGAAAATTAAAAGTTAACATAAAAGAAATATATTTAAGCTTAAAAGTAAGCATAACAGTAACCTATTTAATATTGAAATGATTAATATATAAAAAAATTTATAATAATAATATTAATAATCTATTATATATACTATATATTGAAATTGAAATGATAATAATAAAATTGAAAAGAACTATACATTGTTTAAAAATAAAACTACTATTCATACTCACTTTATATTGAATATATTAAATATATATTAAATAAATAGAAAAAGTTTAACATATTTATACTTTAAGTTTACATTATCTTAAATTTTCTTTTTTAGAATGACCAACTCTTATATTCCATAATCCGATAACTAAAGCTGTTTTTTGTCTATTATAGGATTAGAACCTTCAACTTCGTAACGAAGATATCATAATTTCTAACAATTTGGTACCAATAGGCTATAAACTATTAGGTTATATCATCTTAGAGAGTTGAGATTCTCTTCCTTAAGCATTTTCTTTCCCACCATTAATTGTCAATGTTCACTATTTTGTGTGGTTTATCATCAATGGGTAAAAGTTTTTATGCTAGTTTCTATTAAAAAAGTCAGAATAACTAATGTTTAGTGGATGAAAAGGACTAAGAGGGGTCGTGATTCATGCAGAGAAACAAACATTCATTCATCAACTGTTATGTCAAAACAAATTTACACATGCATATATATATAGATATATACATGTCGATTTGTATGCCCGTGAAACAAATGATTGGCAAGTTAGAATAATCCACCTTTTATAATTTACATATTGCGATTAGTCTGCCAATAATATATTGTGTTAACGTACAGTGGGTACAAGATTGAGTTACAAATGGGAGTTTTTCTTTATAACTTGCTATTGTTTTTTAGACAACATGCGATTTTGACATTAATCAACATGCAATTTTTTTGTAACACAACATGCGATTTGTGTTTCTATACAATCATGCGACTTTTTTTATAACATGCGATTGAAGTTTATAATGTGCGAACTTCAAATCTCGTACTCTTGTACGATATGTCATATTATACATTAAACTTTCAATAATGCATGAAGGAAGAGCATTTTAATATACCCAAAAAATAAGAAAATTTCCTTTTAATTTATAAATAGACCACTAAAATGAGGGTAAATTGTTATTTTTAAACAATAATTATTTTAGTCCCCCATCTTATTACATTTAGATCCCTGAGTTTTAACATAATTATAGGTAATTAATTACACTTTTCCCCTACAGAACAAACTTATAATTCTTTTACGTATTTTGTCATATCTTATAAACTATAGTATTTTTAAAAACATCCAAAAGTACCGTAACGAGCTACTCATTTTGTTGACGTTTCGATAGTTGTCTTAGTCAATATTGACGTGTGAATTAAAAGGTACAAGTACCTTAGTGTACAAGTGATTAAAACCCAACGTGCTTAGAATGTCAAGTGATTAAATACCGTCAGTTTTATCCTCTCATCTAGATTATACTTTAATCTCACATCCTTAACAAAATTATAGATAATTAGTTAGTAGTTCCATATTATATTCTTATGAAAAACTACGCCTCTCACGATTTTTAAATGATCATAACTTTTTGGTAAGTTTATGTTTCTTTTTTAAATTACACCATATAAACGTGTATTTTATTCTTTTTAATGTGGGTATAGTATTACTATAGTTTTTTTAATTAAAAAAATTGATACGCTACGTGATTAATAGTGTCTAAGGGTGAGTAATAACTAAATAGTTAACTGAAATCAACAAAACACTGATTTACCGAAACTCGAATTAACCAAAAACGGTTATCGAATTTCTTTATACCCTCAGTTAATCAACATTAATTGAACAGAACCATTCATATCTTCCTATATATTTCTAGCTTTTATATATTCAGTTCATTTATTTCATACTTATACCCCCATTTTAGTATTTGTACCTCGATTTCATGTACCTATATGTCACACCCCGACCCGCAGCGGAATAAGAGTCGGGGCATAATTGGGTTATCACCAAAGCTCATGATGTTTACTAAAATGTTTCATATTTGTTAAATTCAAATTACAACTTAAATATTCAAATCAAAATTCATACAATTACAAGGAAATGAAACTATGTAAATAATCCAAAGCTTAAACTGGTTTATTCTTCTAGGCCTTCCTATGTGTTTCTTGCCTCAGCTGGATCACCTGTATCATGTGTAAAACGGGGGATATTTTGGGTCAACAAAAGTTGGCGAGTGAACCTTGAATAAACATTGTTATCAATTTCTTGTTTTATTTAATATGGAAAATTTGTGCAATAATCACATGTGAACAAACATATATAAATAAACAAACACAAACCACTTTAGATGAGTATATGATATGAATGATGATGAATGTGAGATCAAGGCTCAATCAAACGGAGCCGATCTTATGAGGCACCTGATGCTCAACCCGTCTCCCACGGGGAACTGATGGGCCTAATGAAATGCGTGCACTGAAAATGATAAATCCAAACTACATATAATCCACACAACAATTGATACACATTTGATACACATTTGATCACGGATATGATGTATGCACAAGTGTTTAAATATAATAAAGAATTAAACGACACATGATACACCCCAAAACATGATTAAAACGAGGAATTGATAGAGATTCACTCACAATGGGTGCGTTCTTTGATGATGATGAAGGCGCACGAATTTATGATTCGATTGACGAGGGAAGAATTAACCTAGATAATAACAAAATGGTTTGATAAATAAATAAATTTTGGTTGAGATTAATATTTTTAATTAGTGTTTTTAAATGGGATTTTTAGAATTATTTTTGTGAGTTTAAGGAAGTTTTCTAACCTTAATAATCTTATTTTTAAGTATTTTTAAATAATTTTCTAATTAAATAAATAACTAAAAAGAAATAAATAAAATAAAAAAAATTGACTTTTGGCCGTTGGCCGTTGATCGGTCAGACTGTGTTTTCTATGTGCTGAGTGAGGTTCGAACTCGGACCTCTCGTATACGTGCACGCAGCTCTACCAACTGAGCTACGTGTCTAACCTGAAATATTCTCTGTTTTAATTATATTTATATACTAAATAATTTTAAACTTATTTGGTTATTTTAAAAATGATTTATATGGCCGAACCGGTTGCAGGGACCCGGAGTCGAACTCGGTCCTTCGGTTCGAGTGCGCACAGCCCAACCAGTTGGGCTGTGTGTCTAATCTGTTTAACAAATGGATTATATTACTCTTATAAATATCCTGTGACTTGTTCTGATTCAGTTCTAAAAATGTTGGTTTTAATTCTGAAAGTCGGTTCGTGTGCGATTCGAACTTGGGACGTGCATATTGTATTTGCACACAGTCCACCGCTGGACTGTTGGTCTAACCCGGTTTAATATCCGTTTTAGTTATACTAATACACATGTTTTAACTTCATCTTCTTCACTTATCGAATTACCGAACAGTGAAACCGACTGTTTGTTTAATTGACCAACTACGCTTATGATTGATTGAATTGAAGTAGAAAAAGGAAATTAAGGAATAAGATGTACCAATGACAGAGTGTCTTCTTCAGATTTTCCGGCAAAATTCGTCGGTTCTGTTTTGCGGATTCCGGCTAAGTGAACTGTTTTAACAGTTTTGATCATTGGTTTGAACAATTAAAGTATAAATCAAAAGATAGTAGAGAAGTTTAGACAGTTATACCGTCTGATGAACGAATACGGTTTTCTGTTCAACGATTCCGGCGATGTTCCGACGAAATTGGAAATCTCCGGCGACGAGCTTTTGAGGAAATGCAACTTCGGAAAGAAAGTGCAGTTGAGAGTGAAAGGTTTACGAGATGTTTGAGTGAGTATTTATAGGGATGAACGGCTGGATTGGGTTTGAATCGAGGTCAAGGTTCGCGGTCAAGGTTTTCCGGCGGTTACAACCAAAATTGACTGCCGGCAACGGTTATAACTGATTGCAGATTTGACTTTTCGGTTTTATTATAAATCCTATTTGTTTCCGTGTTTATTACAAAAACAATGTGTGGCGGAGCGGTGTGTTGTGTGTTAGGATTTGTGGGTGACCCGGTTCGAAACCTGGCGTCTCCATTTATTTTTTTATTCATTATTTATTAGTAATTATAAATTATGGTTTTTAAATTCTAGTATATTTATTAATTATGTATTGTTTAAAATTAATATCAACCATAAATACACAACGAAATTTATAACTGGATATTTGATTGATAAACGAAACGGGTTTTGAAAACCCGTTTTTCGACGAATGTTACAGTATCCTCTACTTTTAGAAATTTCGTCCCGAAATTTAAGTAGTAGTGGTAACAGGAAAAAGATGCGGGTATTTCTCGCGCATTGAGTCTTCACGTTCCCAAGTAAACTCAGGTCCTCGTTTTGACTCCCAACGCACCCTGACTGTAACATCCGTCAAAAACGGATTTACCAAACCCGCTCCGTTTATCAACCGAACAGTCAGTCAAAATTTTCGTTGCGAATTAAATGCCCAAAATATTTTTAAACGATCCGTAATCAATTATTATACGGGAATATATATTTAGTTTTTGAAAAACTGTCAAAAATCGCAAAATAAAAATGAAATGATTCAGCCGGGTTTCGAACCCGGGTCTGTACCGAGTCAGTCAACAACTTATCTCTCAACACACAAACCACTGCGCCGCGGATTTGTTTCGTTACATATTGAAATCATTTAATTGATAAAGTGTCTTTACGAATTCAAAACCGGCGCCCAAACGATTCAGTCGTCGGAATTCCGGTAAACTCGCGAGTCTTAACTACGATTTACGTTATAACGTAAACCATTAACCACATATCGGTTATAACCGATGTTTGAAGTCCGCGACACTTTTCAAAACCGCCGGAAAATTTAAATCGACGAACCCAGTCCGAAATCAGACCAAATACATTTCGTTTCTCTCCTATAAATTGACCCACAACCGACGACAAACACTTTCGCTCAAAAATCACATCTTTTCACGGCGTAATTCCACTCGCCGGAATAAACCTGTTCGTCGCCGGAAAACCGAGTTTTAATCTCTGAGCTTTACTGAATCCCCTAAACCTTTACCGAAGTCACCCTTACCTTTTTCCAAGTTTTCCGGAGACTAGCTGCTACAAGGAACACGTCGCCGGAGTTGAATTCTGTCGCCGGAGTTTCTGCCGGAAAACAGAGAGTCCAGTCGGTATATTTCTCCGCTCAGTTTCCTTTCCTTTTCACTTTTATCTTACCTTAATCGACGGTAAAACACTAATGAAACTCGAATACAAACTCGAACCAGTCAGACCTTAAATCTGGTTAACACCTGACGAAGAAGATGATGTATTCGTTAACATATAAGTATAATATTAATCAAGAAATTAATCGGGTTAGACACACAGTCCAGCGGTGGACTGTGTGCACATAAAACGTTAAACATGCAAAGGTCTCGAGTTCGAATCCCGTCTCACACACGCTGCCTTAATAAAATCCATTTTTTTTTGTTTACTGAACCGGATCGCCTCAGATATATGTTAAATATATTGTTAACCGGATTATAACCAAGTTAGACACACAGTCCAGCGGTGGACTGTGTGTTTGTTTATATCACAGGTCACGAGTTCGAGTCCGGTCTTCAGCACCGACTCGGACAATTATCTTTTCTTTTTAAATAAGGCAGAAAAGGAAATAACTAATTAGTATTTAAGTATAATAAAAATCGAGTTATATAACATGTAGAACACACAGTCCAGCGGTGGACTGTGTGTTAGATTAAACCACAGGTCCCGAGTTCGAGACCTGTGGAGTGCAAAACCGGTCCGCTTAAACTGTTTTTAAAATAAAAATGATTTTCTGTTAATTCTAATTAATGTATATATGTAATTAAAATCGGATATATTACGGGTTAGACACGTAGCTCAGTTGGTAGAGCTGCGTGCACGCGTACGGGAGGTCTCGGGTTCGAGCCTCACCGAGCGCACAACAATATGCCTCGAACCGGTCAACGACCAGTCAAAGTCAACAGGTCAAAGTCACTGTAGCAGAAAAAAAAAAATATATTTTTATATTTTTATTTAATTATTTTAATTAAAAATCAATTATAAATACTTAAAAATAACATTTTTAAGATTAGAAAATAGCCTCAAACTCACAAAAATACACCCAATAATCCTACTAAAATAGTTTAATAAAATCCGTTTACTTACCAAACCATAATGCGATTTATCTAGGTTAAATCTCACTCGTGGTTAAAACCATTCGCGTACTTTCAACGTCATCAACCGAACGCACCCACTGTGAGTGAATCTTACAATTCCCCTTTTTAAATTACACGTTTTGGGGTGTGTCATGTGTTATGAAATAATTAATTTGTTTATTTAAACTTGTGCCATACCACATCATGACTTAAACTTAGATTGATTTATTGTTGTGATTTACTTATATTCCGTTTGTCAAATTACATGAAACTCATACATTAAGCCCATCAGTTCCTCGTGGGAAACGAGTAGAACATCGCGTGCTTCAATTCAAATTTATTATTGTTTATGTGTGTTTTTATTGAGTTTACATTGTTTGTAGTTGTGTCATTCATATTATCATGTTTATGCAATTCATTCATCAGGCCCCTCAGTTCCTCGTGAGAGACGAGTTGAGCATCGCGTGCCTTTAATTGTTCCATTATTATTTATGAGTGTTTCATTTAACATATTATGATTGTTGATCAAGTTACATCTAATTTTATTCATGTTTGGTTGTGCACATATTTCATAATCAATTTAAATAAATTGTTCAAATGTTTTCTATAGGATTCACTCGCCAACATTATGTTGATCCAAAAACCTTTTTACACATGATACAGGTGAACAGGTTGAAGCAAGGAAAACATAGGATATGCCTTAGAAGAGAACAAAGAAGTTTAGATTGTAGTTAGATCATGTTGTAGCAATCATTGTAAATTTCCATTTAAATTGTATTAATGAATATGAAACGTTTAATAAATGTCATGAGCTTTGATGATAACCCAATCATGCCCCGATCACCTTATCCGCTGCGGGTCGGGGTGTGACAGATTGGTATCAGAGCCATGACTATAGGGATATAGGATAGGTTATTAGACCCTTAGAGCCTATACTATAGTCTGCCTAAATTTTAAATTGATTAGGTGGTTACATACAAACTTGTGATATTTATTTGTTTCATATTTGTTTACATTCCAGTCAAACATACATGCTCATATACATATTCATTATACATATATACATATTCATTATACATATATCGATGTTCATGTATTCAATTTATTTTCATACTCTCATTATCCAAAGATTTTGTGCAATTTTCAATTCTCATCAAAGTAAGTTCTGCGACGGGCATGTAGTAACTGGAAGGGTACAAGTACCGGTAGTCGGAACGTCCTGTCTAGGCTGGCATTCGTATAAATCCAATATAACGGACCAGTTTGCCTACCTGGGGACCAGCGATGAGAGTACGAAGGACCTATTAGGCCAAAGCATGCCACACCAAACGTCGTTCGGACTAACCCTACTTTGAGGTGTCACCGTGTCTACACCTGGACACATTCCGAATATCACACGTTGTATACATATTTCTCGATTTTCTCCGGGTTTTTTTGTGTACGCAACCAGGCAGAAACCGTGCGAACCATATGAAAAACCGGTATTCATGGGGGCCCACATGATTACACAGGTAAAGTATGGCGGCATGACGGGCCTAACAGCGAGCAAAGCCCAAGACATCCTATGGATGTAGTATTTTTCTATAATTATTTTATGAATGTTCATTCTTGAATGCGACCCATGATCTCAAAAGCATCCAACTCATACTTTGTCATGTAATCCTTGTAGATGTCTTCTAACCTCGCCCGTAGGAAGACGAGAGCAAGAAAAGCCCGCGAACGCATGGCTGCCTTAATCGCTCAACAAATGGCTGCCGTAATACCCAACATTGTAACCCAAGTTCAACAAGCACTTACCAATAATCCTGTCAATCAAGCAAACCAAAACATTTTCAACTCTCCCTCAAATACCACTAAATGTACCTACAAGCACTTCAAATCATGCGACCCTCCGAAATACAAAGGGACTGAAGGTGTCACCGCACTCCTCCATTGGTTTGAAGAAATGGAGAATACTTTTCTAAATTGCGATTGCCCTAATGATCGCAAAGTGCGTTATGCTACCGGTCGACTATATGGGATAGCACTTACTTGGTGGAATACAGAGAAGGCCAAACGAGGTGTTGAAGATGCTATGTCCTTAACTTGGAACGAATTGAAGGAAATCATGACCAGACGATTTTGTCCAAGGAGCGAAATCAAGAAATTAGAAGATGAATTTTACTCATTGAAGCAAATGGAAGGAGACCACACCACCTACAACAAAAGGTTCCTCGAATTACATCAAATGGTTCCCAACATGTTTACTCCCCTCTACCGTTTGATCGAGCACTACATTCGTGGTCTTCCGTCAAAGACTCAAGACCCTGTGATAAGTACCAAGCCTGCAACTTTGGAAGCAGCAATGGAGCTAGCAACAGAGCTCACCGAGAACCGAATCCGAAACAAAGACTTCAAGGAGGAGAAGAAGAAGGATAAAGAATCGACTGAAACCTCCGACTCCACCCAAACCGAACCCCCTTCTCAACCCAATCCTAAGAGAAGAAGAGTCGGGCGACTTTTCGCTGCTACTCAACGAAATCAACCCGTTTTTCATGCCATACCCATCCGAGCTATCCCAATCACCCAAGTGGCACCCAACTCAGCTTACCCAAATAAGAAACCATATCTTGGACCTCACCCTCGATGCAACGACTGTTTTTATCACCATCCCCTTACTTTACCTTGCCGGCTATGTACAACTTGTGGACGCTATGGTCATTTGAGCAATGTTTGTCGCACCTTTCAAGACCAAACCTTTTCCCCTACTCAAAACATGGCCCAAACTTATCACCAACCCCAATACCCCATGTTCCCATATGCGCGAGCCTGTTTCAATTGTGGCGACCCTACCCACCTTAGAAACACATGCCCTCAATTGGTTAACGTTATCAACACTCAAGCCCAATCAAACCCAGTTAACCAAGTAAACCAAGAAAACCCAACCACTATGCCACCAGCAAGAGGAAGAGTCTTCAATATCAACGCCAATCCTGTCGAAGATAATGACGGCCCAAACGAAGATACTCAGCTAGTCCTCTTCGCCGAAGATCCAGATTCAACTCCTATTGTTTAGTCTTATGTTTTTCTTTATCACATGTGTAGACTGTTAGGGAAATTATTGGATATTATATATTATATATTGTTTTCAGTATATGCTTTTGCCGAGGCCGTAGCTCCCCATCCATCGAGGTTGAGTTTGATCCCCATTTTATTATGGGTTGATCAGGGCGTGCCCGCATGATCGGCTCCGTTTGTTAGAGCCTTGATCGGTTATTTATTTTACATTTCAATACATGCAATACGCTCGGCTCCGTTTGATTGAGCCTTGAGCGCACATTTCAATTTACATTTCCAGTTCATGCAATACGTTCGGCTCCGTTTGATTGAGCCTTGAGCGCACAGACAATTTCACTATCAATATCTTGTGGTTGTGGTGTTTGTAGTAGAGTCGCATCGAACTAACCATAACTTGCGGATAAAGTCAACGAAAATTTGACAAGGATATGGTGGATACGCCGATGGTACTTCCTATATATAAGTATTCTTGTCAAATGATCGGAGGCATTATCAGGCGGTTATGAGAGGTTCCTGCATAGGCTGATTGTGTGATGGTTGTTTAGATTAAGTTGTTCAATTTCAGTACATTCAATACGTTCGGCTCCGTTTGATTGAGCCTTGAGCGCACATACAATTTCATTCAATACGTTCGGCTCCGTTTGATTGAGCCTTGAGCGCACAGACAATTTCATTATCAGTATCTTGTGGTTGTGGTGTTTGTAGTAGAGTCGCATCGAACTAACCATAACTTGCGGATAAAGTCAATGAAAATTTGACAAGGATATGGTGGATACGCCGATGGTACTTCCTATATATAAGTATTCTTGTCAAATGATCGGAGGCATTATCAGGCGGTTATGAGAGGTTCCATGCATAGGATGTTTGTATGGTTAAGTTATTCATATTCAGTACATGCAATACGCTCGGCTCCGTTTGATTGAGCCTTGAGCACACAATTTCAATTTCAGTACATTCAATATGTTCGGCTCCGTTTGATTGAGCCTTGAGCACACAATTTCAATTTCAGTACATTCAATACGTTCGGCTCCGTTTGATTGAGCCTTGAGCGCGCATCCATTTCATTTTCAGTACATGCAATACGATCGGCTCCGTTCGATTGAGCCTTGATCGCACAGATATATTTCATTTCAGTAATTTATGTTTGTTGTATTGATTGTAGAGTTATAGGACTAATCATAATTCACTGATAAAACTAATGAAAATTTGGCAAGAATATGGTGGATACGCCGCTGGTACTTCCTATATATAAGTATTCTTGTCAAAGGATCAGAGGCATTATCGGACGGTTATGAGAAGTTCTATGTAGGATTTATTAGTTTCTTGGTAACCAATCATAACTTGTGGATAAAACTAATGAAAATTTGGCAAGAATATGGTGGATACGCCGCTGGTACTTCCTATATATAAGTATTCTTGCCAAAGGATCAGAGGCATTATCAGGCGGTTATGAGAAGTTCCATGTAGGATTTAGTATTGCCTTGGTTGGAATTTGTGTTACATTTATATCATCATGTTATTTAAAGAGATTGGATTGTGTTCCATTTCTACATAAACTAACCTCTCCATCATAACAAACGAGAGAGGAACTTCCACCATTCAAACATATATGCTATCAGAATGTGGAATCAAATATTTGCTGTTGTGTTTATTCATGTTCAAATATTCGCTGATGTGTCTATTCATGTTCAAATATTTGCTGTTGTGTTTATTCATGTTCAAATATTTGCTGATGTGTTCATTCATGTTTAAATATTAGCTGTTGTGCTTACTTATGTTCAAATATCAGCTGTTGTGTTTTTATTTATGTTCCATGTAGATTGTAGTGTTAGAAGTTTTGCCTTAGGATGTAACCATATTTTCCCAAACATATCTAAACTCTTATGCATGATATCATTTTAGCAAATCATTTTTGCTTAGCAATACTTATACAGTAGGCAACAAAAAGCGATTCCTGAATAAGGTACATAACCCTTACAAGGAACGTTACCGCCTCGAACAAAAACTTAAACCTTTATTTTTTTCTTTTTTTCTAAGCATACAACTGTCAAACAAAACGTCATCATCCCTTTTAGTCAAAATATATCATTATTTAAATTTCGGGATGAAATTTCTAAAAAGCAGGGGATACTGTAACATCCGTCAAAAACGGATTTACCAAACCCGCTCCGTTTATCAACCGAACAGTCAGTCAAAATTTTCGTTGCGAATTAAATGCCCAAAATATTTTTAAACGATCCGTAATCAATTATTATACGGGAATATATATTTAGTTTTTGAAAAACTGTCAAAAATCGCAAAATAAAAATGAAATGATTCAGCCGGGTTTCGAACCCGGGTCTGTACCGAGTCAGTCAACAACTTATCTCTCAACACACAAACCACTGCGCCGCGGATTTTGTTTGTTACATATTGAAATCATTTAATTGATAAAGTGTCTTTACGAATTCAAAACCGGCGCCCAAACGATTCAGTCGTCGGAATTCCGGTAAACTCGCGAGTCTTAACTACGATTTACGTTATAACGTAAACCATTAACCACATATCGGTTATAACCGATGTTTGAAGTCCGCGACACTTTTCAAAACCGCCGGAAAATTTAAATCGACGAACCCAGTCCGAAATCAGACCAAATACATTTCGTTTCTCTCCTATAAATTGACCCACAACCGACGACAAACACTTTCGCTCAAAAATCACATCTTTTCACGGCGTAATTCCACTCGCCGGAATAAACCTGTTCGTCGCCGGAAAACCGAGTTTTAATCTCTGAGCTTTACTGAATCCCCTAAACCTTTACCGAAGTCACCCTTACCTTTTTCCAAGTTTTTCGGAGACTAGCTGCTACAAGGAACTCGTCGCCGGAGTTGAATTCTGTCGCCGGAGTTTCTGCCGGAAAACAGAGAGCAGTCGGTATATTTCTCCGCTCAGTTTCCTTTCCTTTTCACTTTTATCTTACCTTAATCGACGGTAAAACACTAATGAAACTCGAATACAAACTCGAACCAGTCAGACCTTAAATCTGGTTAACACCTGACGAAGAAGATGATGTATTCGTTAACATATAAGTATAATATTAATCAAGAAATTAATCGGGTTAGACACACAGTCCAGCGGTGGACTGTGTGCACATAAAACGTTAAACATGCAAAGGTCTCGAGTTCGAATCCCGTCTCACACACGCTGCCTTAATAAAATCCATTTTTTTTTGTTTACTGAACCGGATCGCCTCAGATATATGTTAAATATATTGTTAACCGGATTAATAACCAAGTTAGACACACAGTCCAGCGGTGGACTGTGTGTTTGTTTATATCACAGGTCACGAGTTCGAGTCCGGTCTTCAGCACCGACTCGGACAATTATCTTTTCTTTTTAAATAAGGCAGAAAAGGAAATTAACTAATTAGTATTTAAGTATAATAAAAATCGAGTTATATAACATGTAGAACACACAGTCCAGCGGTGGACTGTGTGTTAGATTAAACCACAGGTCCCGAGTTCGAGACCTGTGGAGTGCAAAACCGGTCCGCTTAAACTGTTTTTAAAATAAAAATGATTTTCTGTTAATTCTAATTAATGTATATATGTAATTAAAATCGGATATATAACGGGTTAGACACGTAGCTCAGTTGGTAGAGCTGCGTGCACGCGTACGGGAGGTCTCGGGTTCGAGCCTCACCGAGCGCACAACAATATGCCTCGAACCGGTCAACGACCAGTCAAAGTCAACAGGTCAAAGTCACTGTAGCAGAAAAAAAAAAAATTTTTTTATTATTTTTATTTAATTATTTTAATTAAAAATCAATTATAAATACTTAAAAATAACATTTTTAAGATTAGAAAATAGCCTCAAACTCACAAAAATACACCCAATAATCCTACTAAAATAGTTTAATAAAATCCGTTTACTTACCAAACCATAATGCGATTTATCTAGGTTAAATCTCACTCGTGGTTAAAACCACTTCGCGTACTTTCAACGTCATCAACCGAACGCACCCACTGTGAGTGAATCTTACAATTCCCCTTTTTAAATTACACGTTTTGGGGTGTGTCATGTGTTATGAAATAATTAATTTGTTTATTTAAACTTGTGCCATACCACATCATGACTTAAACTTAGATTGATTTATTGTTGTGATTTACTTATATTCCGTTTGTCAAATTACATGAAACTCATACATTAAGCCCATCAGTTCCTCGTGGGAAACGAGTAGAACATCGCGTGCTTCAATTCAAATTCATTATTGTTTATGTGTGTTTTCATTGAGTTTACATTGTTTGTAGTTGTGTCATTCATATTATCATGTTTATGCAATTCATTCATCAGGCCCCTCAGTTCCTCGTGAGAGACGAGTTGAGCATCGCGTGCCTTTAATTGTTCCATTATTATTCATGAGTGTTTCATTTAACATATTATGATTGTTGATCAAGTTACATCTAATTTTATTCATGTTTGGTTGTGCACATATTTCATAATCAATTTAAATAAATTGTTCAAATGTTTTCCATAGGATTCACTCGCCAACATTATGTTGATCCAAAAACCTTTTTACACATGATACAGGTGAACAGGTTGAAGCAAGGAAAACATAGGATATGCCTTAGAAGAGAGCAAAGAAGTTTAGATTGTAGTTAGATCATGTTGTAGCAATCATTGTAAATTTCCATTTAAATTGTATTAATGAATATGAAACGTTTAATAAATGTCATGAGCTTTGATGATAACCCAATCATGCCCCGATCACCTTATCCGCTGCGGGTCGGGGTGTGACACTGACAATTGGAATACGACTTCGTCTTAAACGCTTCTCTCCGAAGTCCATGATTTCTACTGGTCTTTCAATGAAGTGCATAGATTCATCGATCTGAATGTCTTCTAGAGGAATATGGAGGTTTTCATCGGCGAGTCACTTCTTCAAGTTTGATACGTGGAATGTGGGATGAATTCTTTTGAGCTTTTCTGGTAGGTCAAGCTTGTATGCTACAGGACCTACTCTTTCGAGTATCTTGAAAGGTCCTACGTAGCGTGGTGCTAGCTTGCCCTTCTGGCCAAAACGAACCACTCCCTTCCACGGTGATACTTTTAAAAGTACTTGATCCCCAATGTCAAACTCCAAGGGCTTTCGTCGTTTGTCTTCATAACTCTTTTGACGACTTTGAGCCGCTAGAAGATTGTTTCGAATTTGAATGACCTTGTCGGTTGTTTCTTGAAATTAACTCTGGACCGTTGATTTGTGATTCCCCAATTTCATGCCAACATACTGGAGATCGGCACTTACGACCATATAAAGCTTCGAAAGGAGCCATGCCGATACTTGAATGATAGCTATTATTGTACGAAAATTCAACTAATGGTAGATGAGCGTCCCAATTCCCTTTTAAGTCTATGACACATGCTCGAAGCATGTCTTCAAGAGTTTGGATGGTGCGTTCAGATTGTCCATCAGTTTGAGGATGAAAAGCGGTACTGAGGTCTAATCGTGTACCCAAGGCGGTTTGTCCGGCTCGCCATGTTCGTGAAGTGAAATGACCATCACCGGTCTGAAATGATGCTTAGTGGTATACCATGACGGCTTACGATCTCGCTGATGTAGATACGAGCTAACTTCTCGTTCTTGAAGTCCTCACGGATTGGAATGAAGTGAGCTGACTTTGTAAGGCGATCGATTATTACCCATATGGTGTCATACCCACTGGAGGTGCGAGGTAACCTGGTAATGAAATCCATGGTTATGTTTTCCCACTTCCATACAGGTATTTCGGGTTGGACTAGAAGTCCTGAGGGTCTTTGATGTTCAGCTTTTACTTTGGAACAGGCAAGGCACTTGGAAACAAAAACAGCGATCTCCTTTTTCATGCTCCACATGACAGCTCATCGCGTACGTCATTTTCTGTTACAGAAACATGTTGAGCTGCTCGGATTCGATCTTTGATGTCGGTTATGATTTGCGAACAGAGAAGACGAATGGAGTTCGCATAACCTTTTCGACTGAGTGCATCAGCCACCACGTTTGCCTTGCCAGGATGATACCGAATTTCACAGTCGTAGTCGTTAAGAAGTTCGACCCATCTTCGTTGCCTCATATTCAACTCCTTTTGGTTGAAGATATGTTGGAGACTTTTGTGGTCAGTGTATATTTCACACTTGGTACCGTAGAGGTAATGTCTCCATATCTTGAGAGCGAACACAACGGCTCCAAGTTCCAGGTCGTGGGTGGTGTAATTCTTCTCATGAACTTTGAGTTGCCTAGAAGCATAGGCTATCACTTTTCATCTTTGCATTAATACACAGCCTAGCCCTTGCCCTGATGCGTCGCAATATACTACAAAGCCATCGCAACCTTCAGGGAGTGTGAGGATAGGTGCGTCTCAAAGTTTTTGCTTTAGAGTTTGGAAGGCTTCTTCTTGTTTAGGTCCCCATATGAAGGGTTTTCCTTTATGAGTCAAAGCCGTGAGTGGTACCGCAATACGGGAAAAATTGGCAATGAAGCGTCGATAGTAACCAGCCAAACAAAGAAATGACCTTACCTCGGTAGGGGTACGTGGCGCTTGCCATTCCTGCACTGCCTTGATTTTTGAAGGATCAACATGAATTCCCTTGTCGTTGACGACATGTCCAAGGAATTGTACTTCTCCTAACCAGAATTCGCATTTTGAGAACTTAGCGTAGAGCTTTTCAGTCCTTAAGAGTGTAAGGATGAGTCGAAGGTGTCGTTCATGATCGGATTTAGACTTGGAGTAGATAAGGATGTCGTCGATGAAGACTTTGACAAAACGGTCGAGGTAGGGTTTGCATACCCTATTCATTAGATCCATGAAGACAGCGGGGGTGTTGGTTAAACCGAATGGCATGACCATGAATTCGTAATGACCATAACGAGTCCGGAAAGCGGTCTTTGGGATATCTTCTTCATGTACTCTGAGTTGATGATAACCAGAACGAAGGTCGATTTTTGAAAAGCAGGTGGCGCCTTGAAGTTGGTCTAGGAGGTCATCGATGCGAGGTAGTGGATAGCGATTTTTAACCGTTAGATTGTTGAGTTCTCTATAATCAATGCACATGCGAAACGTTCCATCTTTCTTTTTCACAAAGAGAACAGGTGCACCCCAAGGCGAGGAGCTAGGACGTATAAATCCTTTGTCAGTCAGCTCTTGCAGTTGACTGGCCAGCTCTTGCATTTATGATGGGGCTAACCTATAAGGAGATTTTGCGATTGGTGTAGCGCCAGGTACAAGATCGATGCGGAATTCGACTTCTCTCACAGGAGGGAGTCCTGAAATGTCATCGGGAAAGACTTGTGGAAATTCTTTCACAACTGGGATATCTTCGAGTTTCCTTTCCTTGTTTCCCCTTTTGACGACGTGAGTTAGGAATGCGACATAGTTCTTGCGGAGATATCTTCGGGCTTGAAGGCAGGACATTAATTTGAGTCCTTTTGAAGGGGTTTCTCCAAAAATACGGAGGGTCTGACCGTCTGCAAGAGGAATGCGAATGAACTTCTCGCGGCACACTACTTCAGCGTGATGCTGGCTGAGCCAGTCCATACGGATTATAACATCGAAACTTCCCAACTTCATAGGAATGAGGTCAACTGGAAAATCGTGATCGTTTAGAGTGAGGGTACAATCGCGTATAACAGAATTTAATGATACGGGTTTTCCGTCAGCAACTTCCACCGTTAGAGATTCCATGAGATTAACACGAGTTTGGTTGAGGATAGGTTCAAATCTAAGGACACAAAACTCTTATCCGCACCAGTATCGAACAATATGGATGCATAACTACCATTGATGAGAAATGTACCGTTAAGCACTTGTTGTCAGCCCTAGCTTGGTTGGCATTGATGTTAAAAGCTCTTCCTCTGGCAGGTGGAGGAGCTTGGTTGGCTTGATTTACTGGGTTCGCTTGGGCTTGAGCATGGATGATGTTCACCTAGCGTGGACATGTGTTCCTGAAGTGGTTTGGGTCCCCACAGTTGTAACAAGCTCGCATGGGTTGCATCATGGGGTAGTTGGGTTGGTAGTAAGTTTGGGATGCGTGTGGTGCAGGTGGTAGAAGTAAGGGTTGTTGGGCTTGACCCACTATCTGATGGTGGGTTTGGATTGGGGGTTGATTGCGGTTCATTCGTTGAATAGTGCGGCAGGTTTGGATGGTGTGACCTGCACGGCCACAGCTTGTGCAATGTTGGCAAAGAGTTTCGGTGGGTGATGGTATTGACAACGGTTGCATTTTGGGTGTGGGCCGGTGTATGGCTTTTAAAATGGTGCAGCTGAGGGAGCAATTTGGGTGATCGGTGCAGCGGTGATAGGAGGGTTGGTTTGAGTGACAGCAAAATTCTTACTGTTTCGTTTCCTCTTACCAGTAAACTTTGAGGAGGAGACTGAGTGGTTTGTAGTTGAGGTCTCTATGGGTGCTTTCTTCTTTTCATCTTTGAACTTGCCGTTTCGAATGCGATTTTCAGTGAGTTCTGTAGCTAACTCCATCGCGGCTTCAGGTATTGCAGGCGAAGTGCTTAAAACTGAGTCTTGAATTTTCGAGGGAAGACCTCGAATGTAATGTTCAACCAGGCGGTACACGGGGGTGAACAAATTTGGGATCATTTGGTTCAGCCCGAGAAATCGTTTATTATAGGAGGTGTGATCTCCTTCCCTTTGTTTGAGCGCGTGGAATTCATCTTCCAACTTTTTGATTTCGCTTCTTGGACAGAAGCGTCTTGTCATGAGTCCCCTTAACTCTTCCCATGTTAAGGCCATGGCGTCTTCAATTCCTCGTTTACCCTTTTCCGTGTTCCACCAGGTAAGGGCTACCCCAAACAGTCTTCCAGTTGCATAACGTACCTTGCGATCCTCGGGACAATCGCAATTGAGGAAAGTGTTCTCCATTTCTTCAAACCAGTGAAGGAGAGAAGTAACACCTTCGGTCCCTTCATACTTTGGGGGATCGCAAGATTTGAAGTGTTTGTAGGAGCACTTTTTGGAGGGAGGGTTTGCGACGCTCTGGTCTTCTTGATTGGGAGGGTTGATGGGATTTGCGGTGAGAGCTTGTTGAATTTGAATTACGATGTCAGGAAGCACTGCAGCCATTTGTTTAGCAATTTGTGTGGCCAAGCGTTCATTGGATCTTCCTGACTTTCTGTAACATCCGTCAAAAAACGGTTTTCCAAAACCCGCTTCGTTTATTAACCGAACATCCAGTTAAAATTTTTGTTGCATGTTTAGAGCTCAAACTAATTTTAAACAATACATAATTAATAAACATTTTAGAATTTAAAAACTATAATTATTAAAAAGTAAAAATTAGTGTAAAACAAATAATAACAAGCTGCCGGGTTTCGAACCCGGGTCAGCTAGTTCACCAAACAAACACTTTACCGCTCCGCCACTTGACTTCTTGGTTATTATATCGAAACAAATAAATCTTATGATGAAATCCGAATTCAAACCGGACTTCCAGCGCGGCTGAACTCGCAATCACCGGAAAATCTGGCGAACCGCGAGTTTAGCAATTTTCCTTTTGACTACAATGTTATAACCGACGTCTACATCGGTTATAACCGACGTCTGACCCCCAATCCAAGTCGTAACCGCCGGAGAAACCTTGACCACGAATCAAGACCCAATTCAGACTAAATTCAACCTGTTCTACCCTATAAATACCCCCCTCAACCTTCTAGGAATCCTTTCGCTCAAGACCGCACACTTTTTCGTAGTTGAAGTGCTCAGAAACTCGTCGCCGGTGATTTCCAATTTCGCCGGAATAGGTCACCGGAAAACCGAACCCATTTCACTTCTTTGCCTTACTCTAAAAAAAGAACTTCTAGAGCTCAGACAGAAAGCACCGCACTCACCTCAAACTTCCTGTAGATCCTCTGTCGCAAGTTACAATTCGCCGGAAAAGTTTCAGTCACCGGAAATTCGTCGGAAATCACACCTGTTCGGTACAACATCCTTAAAACCTTTCTGTTTAAATTAATTTCATTAATCAGTATACTCAATCAACTAATTCAACAAGAATTATTGATTAAACAGTTGAGTTGATTCTCTGGTTTCATAAACTGAAGAAGATGAAGTTTGTAATGTGTTTAAAGGAAATTGAAAACGGAAATTATACCGGGTTAGACACACAGTCCAGTGGTGGACTGTGTGCATATTTAAATCATGGTCTCGGGTTCGACTCTGTCCTTGTTCCGATTCGTCACAATATTCAAACCTTTTTATAAAACCCAAATTCGGAACTTGACAATAAGTGTATAAGAGAATAAAAATCATAATATAAACGGGTTAGTCACCCAGCCCAGTTGGTAGGGCTGGGTGCGTTGCAAGACCTAGGTCTCGAGTTCGAAACGCATACTGCACAGCGGTTCGATCAGTTAAAACCCTTTTTAAATAAATTAATTTATGAATTAATCTAATTAATATATAAATATAATTAAAATCAGATTTATTTCGGGTTAGACACGTAGCTCAGTTGGTAGAGCTGCGTGCACGCGTACGGGAGGTCACAAGTTCAAACCTCACTTAGCGCACATGATAAACACAATCAGACCGGTCAACGGTCAAAGTCAACGGTCAACATTTTTTATTTATTTATTTATTTAATCAGAAAATTATTTAAAGATACCTAAAAATAATATTTTTAAAGTTAGAAAATGTCCTTAAACTCACAAAAATAAATCTAGAAATCCTATTAAGGTTATGAATTAAAATTATTAATCTCAAATAAAATCCATTTATTTACCGAACCATTATGTTATTATTTAGGTTAGTTTCTCTCGTGGTTAAATCCAAATTCGTGCGCATTCATCATCAATCCAAGGAAACGCAACCACTGTGAGTGAATTCTTACAAATTCCCATTTTTATTCATGTTTTGGGGTGTATCATGTGTCGCTTAAATTAATTCGCTTATTCAAACTCGTGCTATACCATTATATGATCTAAACTTAGAATGTAAATATTGTTTGTTGTGATGTATTACATATTGTCAAGTTGTATGCAAATTATTTATTAGGCCCATCAGTTCCTCGTGGGAGACGAGTTGAACAACGCGTGCCTCAAAAACATTCATTAGGCCCATCAGTTCGTTGAACAACGCGTGCATCAAAACTCATTCATTAGGCCCATCAGTTCCTCGTGGGAGACGAGTTGAACAACACGTGCCTCAAAACAATCATTTGTTGTATGTGTGTGCAATATTTAATATTATGTGTTTGTGAATAAATTTACATCTACATTTACTCATATGTGATTATGCACTTTATTTTATAATCAATACAATAAACACGTTTAAATGTTTTCATAGGATTCACTCGCCAACTTTTTGTTGACCCAAAAACCATTTTTACACATGATACAGGTGGACAGGATGAAGCAAGGAACACATAGGAAATTGCCTTAGAAGAAAAATAATGAAGAGAAAGATGTATAGAACATGTTGTACTTGTATGATTTGATTGTATGATCTCCTTTAAATTGTAATAATAAATATGAAACATTATAATAAATGTCATGAGCTTTGATGAAAACCCAATCATGCCCGGATCACCTTTTTCCGCTGCGGGTCGGGGTGTGACAGATTGGTATCAGAGCTTTTGACTATAGGGATATAGGATAGGTTATTACACCCTTGGAGCCTATACTATAGTTGATTAGATTTTAATAGTTTATGTGGTTACATGCAAACTCATGATGTTTATTTATTTCATATTTATTACATACACAAATGCATGCAAACACTTCCAATATTATATTTTGTGTGATACTTAATGAGCTATACTTATAGTCAAACATAACATGCTTACATATACATTCGTCACGCATATTTCAATGTTCACATATTTAAATCATCTTCATACTTCCGTTATTCAAGATTTTGTCGCATTTTTCGTTTTTCAATCTCATCAAAGTAAGTTCTACGACGGGCATGTAGTAACTGTAAGGGTACGAGTACTGGTAGTCGGAACGTCCTGTCTAGGTTGGCATTCGTATAAATCCAATATAACGGACCAGTTTGCCTACCTGGGGACCAACGATGAGAGTACGAAGGACCTATTAGGCCAAAGCATGCCACACCAAACGTCGTTCGAACTAACCCCACTTTGAGTTGTCACCGTGTCCACACCTGGATGCACTCCGAATCTCATACGTTACATACATATTTCTCGATTTTCTCCGGGTTTTAGTGTACGTTACCAGGCTAAACCATGCGAACCATATGAAAGACCCGGTAATCATGGGGGCCCACATGATTACGAAGGTGAAGTATGGCGGCATGCAAGGCCCAATTACGAGCAAAGCCCAAGACATCCTATGGATGTAGTAGATTTATTATTCTATATTTATTTTATGAATGTTCATTCCTAAATACGACACATGACCCCTAAAACGTCCAACTCATACTCTTGATACGTATTCCTTGTAGATGTCTTCTAGTCTCGCTCGTAGGAAGAAGAGATCAGGAAAAGCCCGCGAGCGCATGGCTGCCCAAATCGCTCAACAAATGGCTGCCGTAATACCCAACATTGTAGTTCAAGTTCAACAAGCCCTTACC
The DNA here is from genome assembly GCA_947069175.1 of Scalesia atractyloides. Lineage (NCBI taxonomy): Eukaryota > Viridiplantae > Streptophyta > Magnoliopsida > Asterales > Asteraceae > Scalesia > Scalesia atractyloides. Next base: position 48,723,636 of record CAMTDV010000020.1, read on the forward strand.
GCTAATCCCGTCAATCAAGAAGATCAAAACGTTGTCAACCCTCCCCCAAATACCACTAAATGCACCTTCAAGCATTTCAAATCCTGCGACCCTCCAAAATACGAAGGGACTGAAGGTGTCACCGCTCTCCTCCATTGGTTTGAGGAAATGGAAAACACTTTAATGCGATTGCCTCGATGATCGCAAGGTGCGATATGCTACCGGTCGTTTACTTGGAATAGCACTTACATGGTGGAATACAGATGCTATGACTTTGACTTGGGAAGAGTTGAAGGAAATTATGATAAAACGGTTTTGTCCAAGAAGCGAAATCAAGAAATTGGAAGATGAGTTCTATTCTTTGAAACAAAAGGAGGGCGACCACACCACATACAACAAGAGATTCCTTGAGTTAAATCAAATGGTCCCCAACTTGTTCACTCCTCTCTACCGTTTGATCGAGCACTACATTCGAGGTCTTCCTTCAAAAATTAAAGACCCTATAATAAGTACCACACCTGCAACTTTGGAAGCAGCTATGGAGTTAGCTACAGAGCTCACCGGGAACCGCATACGAAATAAGGACTTCAAGGAAGAGAAGAAGAAGGATAAAGCATCAACTGAAACCTCAAACTCCACCCAAATCGAATCCCCTTCTCAACCATTTCTAAGAGAAAACGAGATGGGCAAATTTTCGCTGTCACCCAACGCAATCAACCAGCCTCACAAGCCGTACCCCTTCAAGCTATCCCAATCACTCAAGTAGCACCCAACGCAACTTACCCAAATAAGAAACCTTACTTTGGACCTCACCCTCAATGCAACACCTGTTTTCATCACCATCCATCTACCTTACCTTGTCGACTATGTGCGAATTGTGGACGCTATGGTCATTTGAGCAAGGTTTGCCGCACCCCTCAAAACCAAACCTCACCCCCTACTCAAAACATGATCCAAACATATCAACAACCCTAATACCCCATGTTTCCATATGTTCGAGCTTGTTTTAATTGTGGCGACCCTACCCACTTTAGAAACATGTGCCCTCGATTGGTTAACATCATAAACGCCCAAGCTCAAGCAAACCCAGTTAACCAAGCAAATCAAGAAAACCTAACCACTAGGCCACCAGCAAGAGGAAGAGCTTACAACATTAACGCCAATCCTGTTGAAAATAATAACGGCCCAAACGAACCACCCAACTAGTTTTCTTCACCAAAAATCAAGATTCAACTCCAACCGCTTAGTTTTTATGTTTTCTTTATGTTATCTCAATCCTCGCGTATTTCAATTATAAAATGGAAATTTATCCAAGAATCTTAATGCGAATTACTCTTTCAGTTTTGTTTTATACTCATTGATTTAACATTCATATCATCATACATCTCGACGTATCTCAATCTCATCATTCAAAGGAGTTGGGTTGTGTCTCACTTTTACCTAGACTAACCCCTTCATCATAACAAACGAGAGAGGTACTGTCATCATTCAATCATGTATACCTTCAGATTTGAGACTCAAGTTTTGGTTGTTGTGTTTGTTTATGTTTTAGAGTCACATAGAACTAATCATAACTTACTGATAAAGCCAATGAAAATTTGACAAGAATATGGTGGATACGCCGCTGGTACTTCCTATATATAAGTATTCTTGCCAAAGGATCAGAGGCATTGTCAGGCGGTTATGAGAAGTTCCATGTAGGATTAGTAATGTCATGGTTGAAGTTTGTTTTATACTCACTGATTTAGCATTCATATCATCATACATCTCAACGTATTTCAATCTCATCATTCAAAGAAGTTGGGTTGTGTCTCACTTCTACATAGACTAACCTCTTCATCATAACAAACGAGAGAGGTACTGTCATCATTCAAACATGTATACTTTCAGAATTAAGACTCAAGCTTTGTTTGTTGTGTTTGTTTATGTTCTAGAGTCACATAGAACTAATCATAACTTACTGATAAAGCCAATGAAAATTTGACAAGAATATGGTGGATACGCCGCTGGTACTTCCTATATATAAGTATTCTTGCCAAAGGATCAGAGGCATTGTCAGGCGGTTATGAGAGGTTCCATGTAGGTTTTAGTGGTAGAAGTTTTGTTATATGATATAACCTTATCTTTCCAAACGTATCAAATCTCTCAAAAACTCATATGCATAAAATCATACTTAGTCAATCAACTCTGTTTATCCATGTTCCGTATTTTTACACTTTAGGCATCAAAAAGCGATTCCTGTAGCAGGGTATTCAACCCTTACTAGGAACGTTACCGCCTCAAATAAAATTTAAACTCTAACCCCCTTCTAAGTATGTAATTGACAAAACCACCCTCCTTTCGAGTCAAACATACCACTACTTAAATTTCGGGACGAAATTTCTAAAAGTAGGGGATACTGTAACATCCGTCAAAAAACGGTTTTCCAAAACCCGCTTCGTTTATTAACCGAACATCCAGTTAAAATTTTGTTGCATGTTTAGAGCTCAAACTAATTTTAAACAATACATAATTAATAAACATTTTAGAATTTAAAAACTATAATTATTAAAAAGTAAAAATTAGTGTAAAAAAAATAATAACAAGCTGCCGGGTTTCGAACCCGGGTCAGCTAGTTCACCAAACAAACACTCCGCCACTTGACTTCTTGGTTATTATATCGAAACAAATAAATCTTATGATGAAATCCGAATTCAAACCGGACTTCCAGCGCGGCTGAACTCGCAATCACCGGAAAATCCGGCGATCCGCGAGTTTAGCCATTTTCCTTTTGACTATAACGTTATAACCGACGTCTACATCGGTTATAACCGACGTCTGACCCCCAATCCAAGTCGTAACAGCCGGAGAAACCTTGATCACGAATCAAGATCCAATTCAGACTAAATTCAACCTGTTCTACCCTATAAATACCCCCCTCAACCTTCCAGGAATCCTTTCGCTCAAGACCGCACACTTTTTCGTAGTTGAAGTGCTCAGAAACTCGTCGCCGGAGATTTCCAATTTCGCCGGAATAGGTCACCGGAAAACCGAACCCATTTCACTTCTTTGCCTTACTCTAAAAAAAGAACTTCTAGAGCTCAGACGAAAGCACCGCACTCACCTCAAACTTCCTGTAGATCCTCTGTCGCAAGTTACACGTCGCCGGAAAAGTTTCAGTCACCGAAAATTCGTCGGAAATCACACCTGTTCGGTACAACATCCTTAAAACCTTTCTGTTTAAATTAATTTCATTAATCAGTATACTCAATCAACTAATTCAACAAGAATTATTGATTAAACAGTTGAGTTGATTCTCTGGTTTCATAAACTGAAGAAGATGAAGTTTGTAATGTGTTTAATGGAAATTGAAAACGGAAATTATACCGGGTTAGACACATAGTCCAGTGTGGACTGTGTGCATATTTAAATCATGGTCCCAGGTTCGACTCTGTCCTTGTTCCGATTCGTCACAATATTCAAACTTTTTATAAAACCCAAATTCGGAACTTGACAATAAGTGTATAAGAGAATAAAAATCATAATATAAACGGGTTAGTCACCCAGCCCAGTTGGTAAGACTGGGTGCGTTGCAAGACCAAGGTCTCGATTTCGAAACGCATACTGCACAGCGGTTCGATCAGTTAAAACCCTTTTTAAATAAATTAATTTCTGAATTAATCTAATTAATATATAAATATAATTAAAATCAGATTTATTTCGGGTTAGACACGTAGCTCAGTTGGTAGAGCTGCGTGCACGCGTACGGGAGGTCACAAGTTCGAACCTCACTCAGCGCATATGATAAACACAATCAGACTGGTCAACGGTCAAAGTCAACGGTCAACATTTTTTATTTATTTATTTATTTAATCAGAAAATTATTTAAAGATACTTAAAAATAATATTTTTAAAGTTAGAAAATGTCCTTAAACTCACAAAAATAAATCTAGAAATCCTATTAAGGTTATGAATTAAAATTATTAATCTCAAATAAAATCCATTTCTTTACCGAACCATTATGTTATTATTTAGGTTAGTTTCTCTCGTGGTTAAATCCAAATTCGTGCACATTCATCATCAATCCAAGGAAACGCAACCACTGTGAGTGAATTCTTACAAATTCCCCTTTTTATTCATGTTTTGGGTGTATCATGTGTCGCTTAAATTAATTCGCTTATTCAAACTCGTGCTATACCATTATATGATCTAAACTTAGAATGTAAATATTGTTTGTTGTGATGTATTACATATTGTCAAGTTGTATGCAAATTATTTATTAGGCCCATCAGTTCCTCGTGGGAGACGAGTTGAACAACGCATGCCTCAAAAACATTCATTAGGCCCATCAGTTCGTTGAACAACGCGTGCCTCAAAACTCATTCATTAGGCCCATCAGTTACTCGTGGGAGACGAGTTGAACAACACGTGCCTCAAAACAATCATTTATTGTATGTGTGTGCAATATTAATATTATGTGTTTTGTGAATAAATTTACATCTACATTAACTCATATGTGGTTATGCACTTTATTTTATAATCAATACAATAAACACGTTTAAATGTTTTCATAGGATTCACTCGCCAACTTTTTGTTGACCCAAAAACCATTTTTACACATGATACAGGTGGACAGGATGAAGCAAGGAACACATAGGAAATTGCCTTAGAAGAAAAATAATGAAGTCTAGAAAGATGTATAGAACATGTTGTACTTGTATGATTTGATTGTATGATCTCCTTTAAATTGTAATAATAAATATGAAACATTATAATAAATGTCATGAGCTTTGATGAAAACCCAATCATGCCCCGATCACCTTTTTCCGCTGCAGGTCGGGGTGTGACACTTTCTACTCCACGTAGTTGCTTAGCCGACATCTATAGGAACATACATAGGAAGATTGTGAGTTTAAGAAGTTTCTAGGTGTCATGTGTCGTTAAAAGAATAAAAATAACATAACTAACAATAATGCAACTACATCCATAGGATGTCTTGGGTTTGCTCATGTTTGGGCCTCCAATGTCCCCCATACCATCGCCTGTGTAGTCATGTGGGCCCCCATGACTATTGGGCTTGGTAGGATTCACATTGGTGTTGGCGGATTAACACTCGCATCACCCGAATGAAAACCGTAAAATATGATTGCGAGATGTATGGTAGGAGGGTGTCCAGGTGTAGACACAATGACAACTCAAAGTGGGGTTAGCTCACACGACGTTTGGTATAGCATGATTTGGCCTAATAGGTCCTTCGTACTCTCATCATTAGTCCCCAGGTAGGCAAACTGGTCCTTTATTTTGGATTTATACGAATGCCAAGCCTAGACAGGACGTTCCGACTACCGGTACTTGTACCCTTCCAGTTACTACATGCCCGTCATGAGAACTCACTTTGATGTGATTTGAAAATACAAAAATCATTGCAAAAATCATGGTAATCGTGAGGTGTGTGCTCTCATGGATATGATATGTTATGAGGATATGATTCATGATGAGCATTGTATAATATTATGTATTTGTGAACATGCTTGCATAACATTGAGTGTAACAATAAACATAAAGCATATAAACATCATGAATTTTGTATGTAACGCATAAACAATTTAAAATTTTAATCAACTATAGTATAGGCTCTAAGGGTCTAATAACATATCCTATATCCCTATAGTCATGGCTCTAATACCAATCTGTCACACCCCGACCCGCAGCGGAATAAGTGTCGGGGCATAATTGGGTTATCACCAAAGCTCATGATGTTTACTAAAATGTTCGATATTTGTTAAATTCAAATTACAACTTAAATATTCAAATCAAAATTCATACAATTACAAGGAAATGAAACTATATAATAATCCAAAGCTTAAACTGGTTTATTCTTCTAGGCCTTCCTATGTGTTTCTTGACTCATCTGGATCACCTGTATCATGTGTAAAACGGGGGATATTTTGGGTCAACAAAAGTTGGCGAGTGAACCTTGAATAATCATTGTTATCAATTTCTTGTTTTATTTAATATGGAAAATTTGTGCAATAATCACATGTGAACAAACATATATAAATAAACAAACACAAACCACTTTGGATGAGTATATGATATGAATGATGATGAATGTGAGATCAAGGCTCAATCAAACGGAGCCGATCTTATGAGGCACCTGATGCTCAACCCGTCTCCCACGGGGAACTGATGGGCCTAATGAAATGCGTGCACTGAAAATGATAAATCAAACTACATATAATCCACACAAACAATTGATACACATTTGATACACATTTGATCACGGGTATGATGTATGCACAAGTGTTTAAATATAATAAAGAATTAAACGACACATGATACACCCTAAAATATGATTAAAACGGGGAATTGATAGAGATTCAGTCACAATGGGTGCGTTCTTTGATGATGATGAAGGCGCACGAATTTATGATTCGATTGACGAGAGAAGAACTAACCTAGATAATAACAAAATGATTTGATAAATAAATAAATTTTGGTTGAGATTAATATTTTTAATTAGTGTCTTAAATGGGATTTTTAGAATTATTTTTGTGAGTTTAAGGAAGTTTTCTAACCTTAATAATCTTATTTTTAAGTATTTTTAAATAATTTTCTAATTAAATAAATAACTAAAAAGAAATAGATAAAATAAAAAAATTGACTTTTGGCCGTTGACCGTTGACCGTTGACCGTCAACTGTGTTTTCTATGCGCTGAGTGAGGTTCGACTCGGGACCTCTCGTATACGTGCACGCAGCTCTACCAACTGAGCTACGTGTCTAACCTGAAATATTCTCTGTTTTAATTATATTTATGTACTAAATAATTTTAAACTTATTTGGTTTTATTAAAAATAATTTATATGGCCGAACCGGTTGCAGGGACCCGGAGTCGAACTCGGGTCCTTCGGTTCGAGTGCGCACAACCCAACCAGTTGGGCTGTGTGTCTAATCTGTTTAACAAATGGATTATATTACTCTTATAAATATCCTGTGACTTGTTCTGATTCAGTTCTTAAAATGTTGGTTTTAATTCTGAAAGTCGGTACGTGTGCGATTCGAACTCGGGACGTGCATATTGTATTTGCACACAGTCCACCGCTGGACTGTGTGTCTAACCCGGTTTAATATCCGTTTTTAATTATACTAATACACATGTTTTAACTTCATCTTCTTCACTTATCGAATTACCGAACAGTGAAACCGACTGTTTGTAATTCACCAACTACGCTTATGATTGATTGAATTGAAGTAGAAAAAGGAAATTAAGAAATAAGATGTACCAATCACAGAGTGTCTTCTTCAGATTTTCCGGCAAAATTTGTCGGTTCTGTTTTGCGGATTCCGGCTAAGTGAACTGTTTTAACAGTTTTGATCATTGGTTTGAACAATTAAAGTATAAATCAAAAGATAGTAGAGAAGTTTAGACAGTTATACCGTCTTATGAACGAATACGGTTTTCTGATCAACGATTCCGGCGATGTTCCAGCGAAATTGGAAATCTCCGGCGATGAGCTTTTGAGGAAATGCAACTTCGGAAAGAAAGTGCAGTTGAGAGCGAAAGGTTTACGAGATGTTTGAGTGAGTATCTATAGGGATGAATGGCTGGATTAGGTTTGAATCGAGGTCAAGGTTCGCGGTCAAGGTTTTCCGGCGGTTACGACCGAAATTGACTGCCGGCAACGGTTATAACTGGCGTCGAGATAAAATTGTGCGTTTCAGTCAAAGGAAAGGTAGCCAAAATCGCGGAACGTCGGTTTTTCCGGTGAGTGCGAGTTCTGGGCGCGCTGATTGCAGATTTGACTTTTCGGTTTTATTCTAAATCCTATTTGTTTCCGTGTTTATTACAAAAACAATGTGTGGCGGAGCGGTGTGTTGTGTGTTTGGATTTGTGGGTGACCCTGGTTCGAAACCCGGCGTCTCCATTTATTTTTTATTCATTATTTATTAGTAATTATAAATTATGGTTTTTAAATTCTAATATATTTATTAATTATGTATTGTTTAAAATTAATATCAACTATAAATACACAACGAAATTTATAACTGGATATTTGATTGATAAACGAAGCGGGTTTTGAAAACCCGTTTTTCGACGACTGTTACACTATACATCTATTTCATGTATTTATACCTAAATTTCATGCATCTCTAATCAAAAGTTTTAGCCCAGGTTAGGTTTTGGCTATTAACCGAAATAAATGAATCAAAACAAAAATCGTCAATCTAATTGAATAAATTAAACCGATTAATTGAATACGTTTGGTTAATAAAATAGACTAATTGGTGACCTCGATTTAGATTGAGGATAATAATCTAACCCGCCGAACAATGCATACCATGGCAATGTCTGTTTTCCCAACATAACGCGCGCAACTATTGGTTATTAACCAAAACCGGTTGTCGGTAAGCAATAACTAAATCGTTAACCTAAACCAAACCAAAAATGGACATAACCGAACTTATATCAACAAAAACTGAATTAACTGAAAACTAAAAACCGAATTAACCAAAAATTGGTTATCAATTTTTTAACCAAAATTAGCTGAACCGAACCGAATTATTCATATTTTCATATTTCTATAGCTTTTATACCTACGTTTCATATATTTGATATTTTATATCTCCATTTCATATATTTATACTTTCATTTCATGTATTTATACCTTAATTCATATATTTCGAAACAAAAGTTTTAGCATAAGTTTGATTTTTGCTATTAACTAAAGTTAAATGAATCAAACAAAAAAACCATCAATCTAATCGAATAAACAAAATGATTAACCGAAAAGCGATTGGTTAATAAAATAGACTAATTGGTGACCTTGGTTTCGGCTTCGGTCGAGGATAATAGCCAAATCGACCGAACCATGCACAACACACTGAAATGGATTACCCGATTACTTCGCTTTTGATATATATCTATCACAATGATTCTACAATAAATATTATATGAATAAGAAAACTACAAAAAACTTGAATCGCAATACGATGTGTCACTCCCGCCGCATCACACAGGCCTTCTGCTAATGTGTGTATATATATATAATAGATTCAAGTACTTAGTTTTTATAGTCACATATCTCCTAAAAGTGTCTTTTCCTCTTCTACATAATTCATGATACGTTAACGAGGTTTGAGAATATATAGTTTATAGTAATAAACTCATTATTCATGTACTATTATGAGAGTATAAAAATATCTTTTGGCTTGTGATCATATATGTAGCTTTGTTCTAATAAAATCATTGATTTATAATACATTAATAGAAATAGTAACTTATTTTCTGTATCACATAACAAGATACTTTGAACCCAAATTGGGTTCCAAGACACAATCAGCCAAAAGATTCGGAGTGTTTCCCTGGTGATAAGAATGCATATAAGTCTTCATAAATAAAAAAAAGTAAATTACACAAGTGGTCCTTATAATAAACCAAAGTTTCATTTTAGTTAATTTGTACTACATTATGCATATGGTCATAATTAAAATTCATTCCGGCGAAATAACCAAATTCGTACTACATTATGCATATTAGTTAGTAAAATAACCAAATTTGTGACTGGAACGGTTGACCCAATATTTATTTTTCTTGGATGCGTTAAGAGGGTTTAACCATATTTTTGAAAGTACGATCAAGATTTTTTTTATAAATAATACACAATATTTAAAGTAGACACCCACCACCACACAAAACATAGTAGACCTGCCCCTGCATGTCTAAATCATATTTACAATTTCTGAAAATATATGTTTTTTTGTCAAATTTTCACTACCAAAGGACGACCGATGATTTATGAAGCTCGAGCTTAGCTCTTCATGTTTTTATGAAGTTTGAGCTCGAGCTCGACTTTGTTCGAGCCTACTTATTTGAGTTTGAGCTCGGCTTGAGTGTAAAACTCAAAGCTTGAGTTGTTTTGAGAACAACCTCAAACGAGCCAAAAGCTTGGCGAGCTCTCTTCAATATCGCTTAAACAAGAAAAAGCTCGGCTTGAGCTCGGATCACTAATGTTTTCATCATTAATATTAAATTATACATAAAAATAAAAAACTTTGTTTGGCCTTGCGTAGGCACGCGAGCCTAAACGAGCTTTGTATTTCAGACTCGAGCTCGGGCTCGATAACTAAACGAGCTTTATTTCAATCTCAAGCTTGGGCTCATTAAGATTCAACACGTTCGAGCTTTTAACCGAGCTGATCATGAGTAGCTCTCGAGCTTCTCGACTTGTTTATGCTTCTAACCATCATGTAATTTAGGGGTTGCTTGTTTACCTCTCAATGAGGCTTTTAATGGTTCAGGCATCTTACTAGTTCACCACTTAATGGTTCAGACTATTTGTTTCGCGAGGAGGTGTCTGAATGGTTCAGACATTTACCTCTGAATGGTTAAGCATTATACATAGTCCGAATGGTTAAACCCTCTAATCTGAATTGGTTAGACATTTGACTCTGAATGGTTAAACTTATACTGCTCTTAATGATTTAGACCTATTACTAGTTCACCACTAAATGGTTCAAACTTTTACTATTTCAACATTTAATCATTTAAAAGTTATAAAACAGCCCTTCAATAGAAAAAACTAAATTGAAAATTTAATGATTAATATTAATATTTTAATTGGCACATTCTCTGACAGCCTGCCAGACTTTTTCCATTGGTAACTTCTATTCTGAAACATCAATTAATGAACTATTGTACTGTACTACCATTTTTTTAATAGATGAACTTTATGATAGACGGTTAATTTACACTTGCTAGTTGTGGGTCCGTCATCCCACTATTACCAAGGACTATGTTGTCTATACCGGGTTCACGCCTTGGTCGAATGTGGCATGGCTATCCCCGAGAAAATTTCCAGCCCCTTGTCACTTGACATGAGTTGCACCATCCACAAGAGTCGACCCTATTGTAAAACCCAACTCTGTGGAGTAAATGCGCTGTAATAGAAAACTTGGAGTGGCTCCCAGATTTCGAATTTGTGATCAAGCCTCTACCTGTTTATTGCCATGATCACTTGGCTGTGAACCCAGGGTCACTACTACCATTGATGCATGCTTACCATATCTTGACTTTTCATTTAAGACATTGAAGCCAGAATATTTAAGCATCTAAAATATGATCCTTTTAATCAGCAAGTAATGATTGTATAGATAATTTTGTTGTTTTAAACTCAAATGAAAGGGTTCTGATTCTACCAACTTCCCCCAGATGATTCCTATTGTCTTTCTTTGGCTTCATACAATTATAAAAACTAATCACTTTACACAATGATTAAAAGTACTTTATTTTTTTATTTGTTGAGAGAAGACTTATTACTTTTATTTATATCATTTATATAAAATGGAAAAGATTAATGATAGACCGAACGATGAGAAAATATTGAGACGGGGTAACAAAAAGTAAATTAAGAATGTTTCCTCACGTTCTCTTCCTAAAGGTAAATATTAACCATTATATTATGAAGATGATAATAATTATATTAAATAACATAATATTCAGTGACATCCTTAACAATAACAATTTTACTGCTTAAAACAAATTTTGAGATTCAGATGAATGGAGGATATTATTACATATATCGATCATAAGTATTGTGTCCAAATTTGAAGGAACACTTGTACGGAAACAGTTAGTACCTTACATGTATTCAACATGGCTGTCCAAGATTAGCTTTAGGTTCACCATAGGTCCATTTGGACCGCCATAACCGTGTGATAGAAGGGAAAAGTTTACACTTTCCGACGAAGCCCTCATAGCACATTTACAATACATAGGCTAAAGGGTATGGGGCATGGGTTGGGTCATGAATCTCACGTATGATCATTAGTGGATTGCTACAACACCCTTTTGCCTCATCCACCATGGTTGGCGTGGATTAAACCATGTCAACCATGGGCCTCCTTTCCTTTTTCCCTATTTCGTTTTCCTTTTCACTAAAATAATTAAAATAAAAGAATAGTGGTTTGGGTTATAACTACACCCTTATTGTAGTGGTTTTAAATTATTTTCTATATTTGCAGTAGTAATTTAGTTCCTGAAAACTAATATACAGATTTGACGTTGCTAATGTGTGTATGTGATTTATATTTTCATGTTAATACCCAAAAAATGAGGAGGAGGAATTGTCGAGCCTCAGGATGGATAAGTAGGGCTGCAAACGAACCGAACGAACATGATCAAGGTCTTGTTCGTGTTCGTTTGTTAAGAAATATATGCGTTCACGAACTATTTTTGAACATTTACCAAACGACATTTATGTTTCTGTTCGTTTGTTAAAGAAATGAACTTGTTCCTATTCGTTTGTGTTGGTTTTTTTCATTTTGACAACAAACGTTGATTAACACAAATGAGCACAAACTATTATTCATGAAACAAATGGAAACAAAAGAACAGAAACAACGTTCATGAACAAAATATATAATACACTGCCACTTATTAAATATTTTATTTGTCGAAATTTTAAAGTATTTAAATAAATTATAAAATCTGAAAACACTAATGAACTATCGAACACAAACAAACACGTTACCAAACATTCGCAAACATAAATAAACGATTGCGACCTTTGTTCATGTTCGTTCTTTTAACTAAACGAATGAAATTTATTGTTTGTGTTCGTTTGTTTATTAAACGAACCAACACAAACAAACTTTCCGCCGAACAGTTCATGAAGTGTTCGCCTAACGTTTGGTTTGTTTGCAGCCTTATGAATAAGTTTGAATGCTTAGTAGCTCAATTTTGTATTCTTGCGATGAGAAACTATAATTTGTGTCAACTTATACAACATATACTTATGTTTAAAAGTAATTGTTTTGGGTCGATATGTAAACTTTTTTATGTTTTGCACTACGGATTTAATTTTAAATTTCATGACATCATTTTTTGGATAGATATTATGTTTTGGGTTGTTTTGGCAAGAAAAATACCAAACATAACAATTTAAAACACGATCCAATGTATTATAGGCATGAAATTTAAACGTGACTAAAACACATTGTTTAAGACTTAAAACACAGGACTTAACGTTCTTGACACGTTGTTTTAAGTTTTAAGCCTAGAATTCATTACATTCTATCTTAAGTTGTTATCTTTGGTGTTTATCTTGCCAAAACAACCAAACATCATGCTTAATTCCTAAACATAATGCTTACATATCAATTCCTATGCTTTTCTCACACTTCTCATTAAAATTGTCATTTTATAGGAACTTAAACCTAGGGTGAGATTCCTGTAAAAACATGACCTTTTCATAAGAAGTGTGAGAAGACATAGGAATTGACATGTAAGCATCAGATTTTGGACTTAGGCATGATGTTTTGGGTTGTTTTGACAAGAAAACATCAAACATAACCATTAAAAACACAATGCAATGTATTATATGCATGAAATAAAAAAACATCTAAAACACACTGCTTAACACTTAAAACACCCTACGTAATGTTCTTGGCATGCTGTTTAAGTTTTAAGCCTAAAATTCATTGTATTGTGTCTTTAGTTGTGATGTTTGGTGTTTTTCTTGCCATAACAACTCAAAACATCATGCCTAAGTCCAAAACATGATGCATACATGTCAATTCTTATGCATTTTCACACTTTTCTGAAAAGGGTCCTTTTTATAGGAACCTAAACCACTAAACCTATATATATATGGTAGGTTTGGTCATTTTATACAATTTTAAAGGAAACGTATATTTATGCACAAGATACAACCTCATTATGCTTTTAAGCATCAATTGGGTGGCCAAATTCTCAATCCAAAATTTTGGGTGGCCAAATTCCCGATCCAAAATTTTGAATTCCAGCAGTGCCTAATTCCTTATACACCATCCGTTATTGTCTTGTTTTCATTTCATTTGCAAAAGGAGAGCGAAATAGAGAAAGAAGGGAAAAAGAGAGTCAAAAGTGAAATTGAGAGAGAGAAGGATCAAGGTCTCCGATAGTTGTGCTTGTGTGTAACCCCCACCAAAATTTCGAGTCTATAAAAATTTTTCATATCTCTTTCGTAAATATCATTAACCGATATTTGGACAAAATGATTTTAATATAACGTACATAGTTAGATAAAAATATAAGTTAAACATGCCTTTATACCATTCATGTAGCTTAAGTAATAAGTTAGAATTGTTAAAAATGACAAAAACGTGAAAATACAAGTCCACGGGCTAAAATATAAAAAAGCAAAAATCTGTCCTCCAGGAGGCCTTATGGATCGTAAGGCCAAGTGATTACCGTCCGGTCCGTAGGGGACCCCCAAATGCAAATTTTTGCTTGATCACCAAGCATTGCCACATATCTTCAATTCTTGACATCTAGCATAAACTTTTCCACCTATAATCTTGTTAGAACACTAAGCTTCATCATAATATACTTGCCATAAACTCCTTGATACAAGATTAGTATAAATAGGCTCCCTGTTCTTCTATTTTCTTCACACAACCCTTTTCTTTCTCACTTACACACTTTTGAAGCTTGCTTCTACATTGATGCCTCCATTACTTAGTTCTAAACATTCTTCCAAACACAAGTAAGTGCTTCTCCTAGTCTATTTAAATTACTTAGCTAGTTATGAGCCAAAAGTCAAGCAAAATTGACTTTTGCTTTGACTTGTGGTTCCGATCTTTACGATTAAGTTAAGTTTAAAATGAACTTTGGTACGTCATCGTAATAATGAAGGTGTTAATTCCTCACGATTACATCCTCTGATCATCACGTCTAATAAGCGAAATGAATAGGCAAACATTTATCAAATAAAAGTCAAAAAACACATAAAATTTTCATTTTACGATGAATGAGTTTTCAAGTATTAACATAAAATTTTTGACACAAATTAGTTTGTATAACATTATTAGACATGTCTTAACACATCTAACTCAATATTTCTAGTTTAGAGCTCAATTCTTAGTCTTAAGTCAAGCAGTTTGACTTTTACTTTAACTTTCGTATCTGACTCACTTGGTCAACCTTAGGACCCGACCAAGCCTAACAATATGACCATAGTAATTAATAGAATATCCTCTAAGGTTATACCTTATGGTCATATCTTGTTTGATAGGCTTAATGATGAGTCAACTATATGCATTTTTTAAATGTCAAAATAGCCCTTATAGCATAAAATAGTTTTTAAACTTATATGATCTATGTTCTTGCTTCAATACTGGTCATTTGATATCATGAAACTTGTTTTGACATGTTGAACTCGTCATAAGATCCATTCGACCATCTGGGCCAGTGTTTGCGCATACGACTAGTTAATTAGCGTAAACTAGCCGTAACGGGTCAAAACACTTCGAAACACTTTCCAATCAGAATTTTAGGTTTAACTAACCATGTTCCATGAGATCCCTTGCTTATATGGTTATAAACCACATTCTATTCACTGTTACGTCAAATTCGTATTATGCGCATTTAATAAACTTTTGATGGAAACTTCCTGTTTAGATAGATTCTCTGTTGTTACTTTAACCAAGCATAAATTGGTTCAAACTTAACCGAACAAAGTAAACTATTACATTTTGATTAATTTCATTGAAATACTATTTCAACAATGTATGATGCATCAACAAACACCTCTGTTTGGACCCCCAAATGTCTAAAACCAAACATAAGGTCAAAACTGGACAATTTGTAAAGATCAATAGTTTTGAGTATTTTCCAGGAACCAAACAGAAAATCTTTATAATGAAAGTTGTAGAACACAATTTGAGCTAGTAAACTGGAAATTTTTATAATTTTTGACAACGTTTCCTATTTTTAAAGTATTTTACAATAAAACACAAAGGTTGCCAAAACTCCTATTTAAAAAAAACATCTAAACTTCTTCAAAAGTTATAATGTTTACATAACTCAAATTCATCCATAACCATTATCACAACAAAACCCTTGACGAACAAATCCTTATTGCTAGGAAACACTTGAGCTTTGCGAGCACGTGTAGGAACATCATCTAAGCAACATGTGAGTACATAGTTCCCCACTTTTACTTTTTCAAATGCTTTGGGGTGATTCATATGTGCTTATTATTTTTTTTCAAGATTTCAAAACAATATATATAGTTTATATGTACAATATGTTTTTCAATTGGTGTGTCGAAAATGACAACCATACATTTAATAACTTAGGCCAAAGCCGATTGATAGTATATTATAGCGCTATAGGATGATAATCCCATTACCAAATTTCCCGGGGTATGTGTGGAAGTTTGGGGAACAATAGCAATTGTAAAACACAATTGATAAACCCTTTGTTGGTTTGTCCGAAGAGTCAACAAAGGCTTGAATGTATTCGCTAGAAAACCATACTAGTGCTATACAAAAGAAAGACGATTGGTTTAAAACAAAACCAAGTCGACTGGTTCATACAAAACAAGAACTATTGGTTTACACAAAACAAAGTCGATTAGTTTATATAAAACAAGGACGATTGGTTTATACAAAATAAAGACGATTGGTTTATACAAAGATGACTGGTTTAAACAAAACAAAACAATTTTTTTAGACAAAGTCACAAATGGTTTTCAAACATATATAAACCATACAA
This sequence comes from Scalesia atractyloides, assembly GCA_947069175.1. Lineage (NCBI taxonomy): Eukaryota > Viridiplantae > Streptophyta > Magnoliopsida > Asterales > Asteraceae > Scalesia > Scalesia atractyloides. The sequence continues at coordinate 48,740,132 of CAMTDV010000020.1, forward strand.
ATATTATCTTTACCAACTGGTTATTCACACGATTTTTCACTAGTAATGATTTTGTCAAGATTCATGTCGACAGAGATTTATTTAAAATATTAACTCTTGTAATTGGTTAAACATATTTCAGTACAAATTTGTAGCCATAGATTTGACCACAAAACCTATGTTACTCACCAACTTTATTGTTGATATTATTTTCACATATGTTATAGGTGCAAATGTGTGATGATTTTTCAAGTATGCTAGGAATGGACTCGGGCCTTAGTTCACTTTAATCTAAAAACAATTATTTGTATCTTTTGTGGTTGAAAAGCAATAATATATAATGAAACTTTAGTACCATGTGTTATGAGCAATTTGTAACGTGACTCCCTGACGTTTCCACGGCGGGTTGTATTCGTGGTTGGGATGTTACAGATTGGTATCAGAGAACTGGTTATAGGGAATTAGGTTATGAGAATGCTTTTTGACCTAGACTATAACCTTCCTAGGGACCCAAACATGTGTTTTCTTAGGATCTCTATCGTAATCCTCATCCTCATCCCCATCCTTAACCTATCATTATCCTTGCTATAGTTACTCTATAAATCATCTAGCCTTAGATGTTTTATCTTAGATCCATAGGCGTTATGCCTCAAATGTTTTGAAAATCTTGTCAAATCCTGAGTTTTAATAATGTGAACACATGCAATCTAGAAGGGTGGACGCTCGTACTATGAGTTTTTAGTCTAAGGGTAGAGTGTTCATACAAATCCACATAAGCGGACCAATCACTCTTACCTGGGAACTCTTGGAGTGAGTGTTCACTTATAGGCTAAAGCATGTCTTCCAAAAACATTATAAATACCCATTTACATTGAGTAGTCGAACGTTTCCAAATCATTACGATCCTTGAGACGTTGTTTCGACAAGTTACCCTCGGCGACATGCTTATTATTCAAACTTTTTGTACTAATACATGTCAGCTTGCAACACTTTGTACCTATATTGTGTTTTCAAGTACTCTCCTATGTTTACTCCCTCCATATCTATAAAATTTTTAACGTTCGGACGAAAATTTTAAAGTTTCCTACTTACCTATTTTCTTTATTTAAATGATTCAATTAAATATACTTTATCTTATAAAATTTTAAAATAAAGGATTGATAAATTACACAAACCATTAACTTGGTTTGTATTTCCTCATCCAAACTTTTATAATAAAAAACTCAGCTATCAAGCATTCCTTCTTTCAAAACAAATTTGCAACCCTGTTTAGCTAAATCAAGATTTTTAACTTATACAAATTAAATTGTTCACTTCATTACCTTATTCCTTTTTAAATTATGATTTTACCAATACCTCGTGGATCTCACTCTTTTATTTTTCATTTGTATCTTTTTTTAAAGGATGCCTCCTCTGTAGGTCCACCTGAGGATCAAGTTAAACCTATTCCTTGTTCATATAATATACACACAAGTGCGGAATCCAAGTGCGCATGCAACCAAAGCAAAGTAAAGAACACGGTGTACCAAAGATTCACTATCTTGATTAATGATTGAGAACAAGTACAAACATATACACACAATGCTCGTATGACTCAAACAAATTTGCTGTGTTCTTGTGTCTTCGTCTTGACCAGAAATGCGAGCAGAGAGATCTCACCAAAAGATCAGTTTGCTAACTCGTTCTTTCAACTGACTGGTCAGTCTCGTGAGTAACCTTGACTGAGAAGTGCATGTCTGCTTATATAGTGTCTGTCTAGGCATTCGTACGAAACACGCCAATCTAGACATACGGAACACACTATTTCACACGAGACACATCTCTAGAATATTTGGTACGAGTCAACTGTTTCGTACGAAATACTTAATTCGTATGAAATACTCATTTATTCGTATGAAACATGTGATTCGTACGAATCCTCTGACTCGTACAGAATCCTTATTCTTGGAGAACGTGTGCAGACATGACGTACACAAGACTTATCAGTATGCACACATGCAACTGATTAACACAGACAAGCTAAGATTTCGTACTAGATCAAGATAGAAGGATATCTCGATCTATTCGACACGACCAAACCTATATGGACACTTGAGCAAAGACCTTACAATTACCAGTGTAATTAAGAACAAGCGACAGACACAAAAGTGTATCAACAAACTCCCCCTTGGATGTTGCTTGGTCTTCGGTCTTGACATTGAATGTTTTGGAGTATCAACAAACTCCCCCTGAGGATCTGCACATTGCATAAACAAGATTAGTTTGAGATGGGAACCCAAGCCTTAGTGGTCTTGGGTCATCCCTTATCATCGAGAAATGTAATCTCAATTTCTTGATGATTAACAAACTGAGAACCTCCTTTTGAACCATTACCGGTCTTCTGTTTCCATGATCCTTGTTTATTACCAGATTTATTATTATTATTTATAGTTTTAACAGTGTCTAGTTTTGTTGACTTTGAAGATCTTTGATCCTTTTTCGAAGAATCCGATTTAAAGCTTTCTCAATTGCTTTTACTTGTTTACTTTTTTGTTTCTCTTTTTGATCTTTAACAATTCGTTTATCTTGTGTTGGAGAAACAGATTTACGTTTGTAAGTTGGTTCATGAAGGGTTTTCTCTATACATCTTGATTTGGCTGGATTTTGACAATCCTTTATAACCAAATTCTCCACATTTGAAACAAGTTCTCCTTTCAACATAACTAAGAGATCGTGTTTCTTGGCTTGACGTTGAACTTGTGGGTTTTGAGGTCTAGGTTCATTTTCATTACATCCATCAGTGTGTTGGGTGTAATTGTTTTGACTATTTCTTTTCAAAATCTTAACTTTCTTCACAAAATCAACATTAGATTTTCCTTGAAAAGTTTCGACTTTATCGGTACCTTTAGAACTCACAAATTTAACAGTTTTGGCCTTTTTCTGGTAGCGAGAGCCTTTTGCTTCAACCTTCGGTTGAGAAACTGTAGGCTTTTCAACTCGCTTCCATTGTTTTTCTTTTGAAGCGGATAATGGTTGTGATTTGGTGGGCTTTTTCTTCTCTAAAGGTTTCGTTGTTGACTTTTCAAAAACCTGATCTATAGAGATTGGATTTACGTTTTTAATTGGAAAATGTTTGTTTGAATAGATTTTCTTATCTCCAACCAAGGTATACAACACATTATCTACTTCTTGTGTAGACACACTTGTCTTCACAGATTTCTTAGGAGCGGTCTCTTGATTCTCAACAGATTGAGTACTAGGAGTAGCAGAAGACTCTACTCTTTTCCTCTCATCAAGAGGCTGATCCTGTTCATCATTTCTTGATTCATCATTTGATGTATTATCCTCCTCCTAAAAACAGATGGAGTTTGAGCAACATCAGATGTTGAATTTTCTGGCTTGCATGGTTCTTGAGAGGATTTGTCTAATTTGAACCCTAACCCTGCTGTGAATTCCTCAGCATTCAAAGGTACAGAGGGTTCAAAACGAGGCATCTCCTCTTCATCGGGCATTTTGGTATAGTTGTATTTCATTGGGGGTGGACACGAATTACACCCTATGCATTGAACATCTCCCTTTAGTTTTTGAACTTCAATGATATGATCAAGCACATATTGGGAGTTAGAATAACTTTCCAATTTGCATTTGATCGAATCATATTCGCATTTGGCGATGGCTTACTCTTTCTTGGTTTCTTCTAGGAGATTAATGTAGTTATTAATTCCTGTTTGTTTATTCAAAACTGTTTTTGTCAATTCAGAAACACTTTTCTTAAGAGTTTCTATTACAGATTTGAATTCTTTTTCATTTCTAGTTAGTGCCAAATTCGCCTCTTTGCATTTTGATAGTTCAACAACTAAATTCTGATTATGACTGTTCACGGTTTCATATTTTATTTTCAACTCAACACAATCATTGCAAACAGTAGGAGGGTCAAAATTTACCTGTTTTGAAGAACTTTCCACATTTGCCATAAAGGCAGTGTGATGAGGAAAAGCTGCACCATCTGTAGAGAGTGCCTCTGTCTCTTTTTCTGCAGCTTCTGCATTCCTCGTCATACCCACCTTTTCACTCTTCAATAACTCAGCTTCACTTAGCAACTTTTCAGCCTCAGCATTACTTCCTTTCTTCACACCAGAATCAGATTCATAACCATCTGAACTAGAACATTCTTCATCAGAACTACCAGCATCCCCAAATGTATCATCATTATTTGGAGTATTGATGCTGTGATCATGCTTGATTTATTCCACGATCTTCGCATAGCATGCAGTTCTTCTGTTGTTCTCAGTTCCCAACTGTACTGACCAATCACATCCTTAATCAGATTGAACTACCAAAGCTCTATGCGTGTGTGAAGGTCCTGATTGATTGGTATTGTTAGAGTTGCCAACAGCTACTATTCTTCTTTCATTGTTGTACTGTGCTGTGTTGGATGGTTGAGACTGATTGCAAAAGGGTTGTGATTTCCTTCCTTGCTGGGTCTTGTGCATTCCCGTTTGAAGTGACCTCTTTCTCCAAAATTGAAGCAAGTAACAGCGGTTTTGTCACAGCCGTATTTTGTATCCTTCTTGCTTTCCAAACTGGTTCTACCCGTTCTTCTCATATAATCCTTCGATCTTCTCATAGCGCTTGCAAATGCCCACTTGATGTCCATAAGCTCCATTTCATCTCGGTCAATTTGTTCATAGTCTTCGTTTGTCAAATTGATGTTCCCTATTTGACCTACAACTAAACCACAATACACACTGACCATGGCGTTTAGAAGTTCCGCATGTTCCTGTGCAACTTCTACATTGATTTTGGAGAGATTTGACGTGTCAAGTTTGACAGTGTTGGAATTTGTAGATTGATTGTTGCTTCCATAGAAAGCTTGTTGAGGAGCTTTATGCGCTAAATACCTTGGCTGTGGAAGGAATCATTTTGGATCAAAAGCTTGTCCATAGGCTTGATTACTTGAACCTGTAGACTGACTTGATTGGACAGGCTGGGGTAGGAAAGGTTTCATGTTTGACACAAACGCGGTTTGCAGCTTCGGTTGCTGACTTGAGCTTGTACCTGCATTTATACCTCCAAAATTCATTTCAGGGTTTTGTGTAACATTGACTCATTGTGCCTTCCGGAGCTCTTCTTTATTCTTGTTCTCCAGTTTCTGCACAAATTCATAAATACTTATTGAGTCCAAAACACATGTATGTTTTAAAAGATCAATAAATTGACCCCATTTCGGTGGTAAAGCACCAACAAATCGCATAGCAATTTCTTGTGGTGCTACTAACACTTTATACGAGTACATTTTGCTGAGAAGATGATAAAACCGAGTGGTCATATCATTCAAAGTTTCGTTCTCCATGAACATGAAACCTTCAAACTCTTTCTTGAGTAGATCATGCCGAATCTTCCTGGTAGCAGCATTACCTTCACCTCTTGCTTCCAAAGTGTCCCATAAATTTTTCGTTGTAGTACAATACACAAACTGATGATAAATGTCTTTATGAAGAGCTTGTGTGAGGATAGCAAACGCCTTCTTCTCTAGATCATAAGCTTTCTTGTCACTTTCGTCTAGATTGGCCAATGAGGTTGGATTTGATCCAGCTTCTTCAAGTGATTCCTTGTAGGGTGTAGTAAAACACGTCCACAATTCTGTGTTCTGTCCAAGAACGTATGTATGAAAACGACTTTTCCAAGAAGGATAATCGTTCATATGATTTAGCTTGGGTGGACGATTGTTACTCCCTGTTTCACTTTCTCTCATTAACATAGTTTGGATGCTTGGATTCTGATTAGCAACACACGCCCATTGATTTGCAGAGATCATTGCTGTATGTTGAGGCATCAAAGATTTTACCCATGATGTTGCAGAGCTTTGCAAAGATTCCTGATTTGAGCTTGAACAACTCCAATCCACGGGTTAGAACTCATTATATTTTCTTGTTTAATGAAAATTTAAAGGTTTTAAAGTTTCACAATTATAATTACCTTTTAAAATTAACAGATCTGAAAATATGACAAATTCTGAAAATCACAAAGCTTTGAAAAACACGAAAAACAAACAATAACAAAAGTTATTCGTACGAATCAAGTTCGTGCGGATGAATAACTCTTTCGTGCGAAACAAGGATGTTTCATGCAAGACAGTTGTTTCATGCGAAACAAGAATGTTTCGTGCAGGACAGTTGTTTCGTACGAATTAACTCAGTCGCACAAACTGTTTTGTCAGCGTTTTTCAGAGGAATCTTTTCAGAAATGGTTTGATGAGAAATTTCCTTTCTTGTGTAGACCTGCTTTTTCGAAAATACCTGTTGTCTTACCTAGTTTTAGTTAAAACACATATTTTTAACAGTCAGCAGTCCAAGTCCAGATCCAAGTCAGAAAATGTCAACCCTACCAAAACTAATCAGATTCAAATTTTTTTCAGATTTCTTCTTCAAGGGTGTTCTTCAGAAAAATTTTACCATAAAATTTTCTGCATGCAACAGATTTTAATCAAGTTTTAAGTTAGTTAACTATCTAAAACTTATGTTTTCTGCTGGAGATTCAAGAATACTTCAGAAATCTTCAAACTAGCTCAGACACAACTAAGCCCGGTTTTGAACAAGGAAAAAGCCAAAGCTCTGATGCCACTTGCATGTCCACCTGAGGATCAAGTTAAACCTATTCCTTGTTCATATAATATACACACAAGTGCGGAATCCAAGTGTGCATGCAACCAAAGCAAAGTAAAGAACACGGTGTAACCAAAGATTCACTATCTTGATTAATGATTGCGAACAAGTACAAACATATACACACCAATGCTCGTATGACTCAAACAAACTTGTTGTGTTCTTGTGTTTTCGTCTTGACCAGAAATGCTAGCAGAGAGATCTCACCAAAAGATCAGTTTGCTAACTCGTTCTTTCAACTTGGTGACTGGTCAGTCTCGTGAGTAACCTTGACTGAGAAGTGCATGTCTGCTTGTATAGTGTCTGTCTAGGCATTCGTACGAAACACGCCAATCTAAACATACGGAACACACTATTTCACACGAGACACATCTCCAGAATATTTGGTACGAGTCAACTGTTTTGTACGAAATACTTCATTCGTACGAAATACTCATTTATTCGTATGAAACATGTGATTCGTACGAATCCTCTTACTCGCACAGAATCCTTATTCTTGGAGAACGTGTGCAGACATGACGTACACAAGACTTATCAGTATGCACACATGCAACTGATTAACACAGACAAGCTAAGATTTCATACTAGATCAAGATAGAAGGATATCTCGATCTATTCGACACGACCAAACTTATACAGACACTTGAGCAAAAACCGTACAATTACCACTGTAATTAAGAACAAGCGACAGACACAAAAGTGTATCAACTCCTCGACATAATGACCAAAGAAATGCCCAATATTCCAAACTTGCTACCACGATCGACCAACATATGGTTATCATACTCAGTAGGGCCACGTTAAGAAAGGAAACCTTCATTAAGGAAGGAAAAGAAAAATTATTGAGGCTACTCTTAAGGTACTGAAGGAACTAAAAGCTGAACCTTCCAAAAATTCTAAAAAGCGTAAAGTTTTAAAGAATTTTACAAATATTGCCCCAACCTCAAATAATCAGGGGGCCCCACTAGCCGCGAGGAAACATTACAGAGGAAGAGCACCTGTGTGCAACCATTACAACTATCACCACCAAGCTCACTTTCCATGCCATCAGTGCACTATTATGGTCTTTTAGGCCACTAAGCCGCCACTTGTCATGTTACCTCAATCCAAAACCAACCATGCTCAACTTGTTGCACCTCCTCCTCATGCGTTACCTGTTTGTCCTCATTACCCTTTTGGAACCTGCTTTAAATGGTGATCCTAATCACTTCAAATACAATTGCCTTAGGCTTGCAAATGACAACCCAACCCATGGACACGAGCTTAACATTTGCAATAACGAGGCTCGTGTCAATGTCAATGCAATGATAAACATTTAAACCTTTACATTTTCCGTTTGTCATCCAAAAATCGTGAACACTTCTCGGTTATTTTGTACTGATATTAGTATTCCTAATTCATTTACAATATCCAATGTGACTTCATGTATGTGTAATGAACATCTATAAACAGACTCTATGGATTCTATCCTTGCAAATTAAACTACTCTCGTCATTTCTCCCATTTATTATCGCACCTAGTGAAGCCACACATTCTCTACAAATCTAATGTACTCTTTTTTTTCTAAGAAACAAGTACTTCCACAAGTTCTTGGTTGATTTCTATGTTAAGTGTTTATGTGCAATGTAGTTTGGTAAACAAAGTATAAATCATAAGTTCGATACTTCTTGGATACTCAAACTACTATTTTAAATCCTTGATTAGATTTCTAAGAGTACTTTCACAAGTTCTTGGTTGGTCTTTATGCAATTTGTTTATATGCAACTTATGTGAAAAAACAAAGTACGAGTGATTATGTGTTTGTGTGGTGTTATAATATAGAATCTAGAGTGATTTAAATAACTAGACAAGTGTAATATGATAAGGGCATGGTGGATACGCTACTGGTACTTTCCTATATATAAGTGTTCTTATTGTATTACTCATCATAGCTGTTTTGGTCAAAAATCTGATTAAGGATAATGCAACCAACTTTGTAAAGTGAGGCAGATTGCTTAGGTAATGGACAATGATATAATGAATGCTAGAAGAATAAGATGATGAACACGATGATTTATATGAGGAAAAGCCCTTGATCACTAGTAGATCGCTGCATAAAAACCTCAGATAGTGAAACTATCACTATCAACTATATTGCACAATGAATAAGATTACAACTTCGGATGTTGATCAAGTATGGTACAATTGAATGCTAAGTGTATTGTGAGAGCTCTGGTTTGCAACGTATGCGAATGTGTGTGTGTTCGTAATTATGTTAACTAACATTTGATCAACCCCTTTTGAATCAACTTAACAACTAAGTCCGATTTTCTTGGAAGACCACGTTCAACCCTCCATGACCGTTTATGGAATTAACACGTGCGGCTTCTTGAATGAATTATGGCCGAGATTCCAGCTGAGACTCAGTCCACATCGTTCGTAACCTGCACATGAACATTAGAAAACATAGTGAGCAATTGTTAGAAACCATAAGTAATGATAAGGATCCTTGATCCTCTGAGTCTCTGGATCATCCACTAAGGATAATTGATCTAGGCAACATCTCAGGATACATGATCCACAATTAATAAAACCTATGGCCTAACAATTGTTGAACATGCTTTCCATGAGTTCTTCAAATGGTGGCAATACAACATAGAAACGGGTGAAGCGGTGATAGTGCTTAAGTCTGAAGGTATTTGGAAGGTTATACGAATAATAAACCCAATGTGGCTAGTGAATTGTTTAGAGAAAGAGGTTGAATGTTTATTCTACAACAAGATATGCTATAAAGCTAAGGATAAGGTTCAGGAGATGCGATACCAAGGTGTGATCAACATTTGCTATGCACATGGTATTAATTCGGGAAAGATGTGGAAGTCGCATTGGCGTGAGCTGGAAGGGAAAGAATTTTGGAAGCATATGCGCAGAGAAGAAAAGATTGATGAAAAGATCAAGAAAGCTTCAATCAAGAGATTTCAGTTTTTGAAATGGGCTCCAGCAACAAATCAAACACCAATACCGAGTGAAGATCGATAAAAGCCAAGGAAGAATTTCTTCAAGATATAAAGCTTAATGTTATGAAGATTTTGAACACTGACCAAGACTGCGGCAATATCCAAGGGGGTGTTTTGCATATTATGTCCGTCACTATGCGAATAGGCTAGATAGAGCGTGTGTTGAATATTGTATAGATTAGATACGAACACACGACTTAAGTGCGAATACGAGTGGTGTATAAGTGTCACTTCGCACTTCGTACGAAGGTAACTCACTTCATACGAAGATAAATGGTCAATTTGCACGAGGGTAGTATGTCTATAAATAATGTCATGTGTTCATAGTTTTGTAAGTTTTGGAGTTCCTAGAGGGGAAACGCTGGCAAAACATCTCAGCTTGACAAATACTCTTTTGGTATGAATGAACGAATCACTAGACTTCTGCTTCTACTATGTTCTTAATAACTTTCTACCGAATTAGTTATATTTTACCTAAACTTTCGTCTAGAACCACCGGATCCCGGACTCTCAACAATTGCCCCCAATATGGCAGTTGTGATAAGGATTCACAGCTGTCATATTGCCATCAAATACGGACTAGCCGTTACTGTGTATAACTAGTTGTTACAAAGTCTGACGTAAGTGATGAGACTAACTATGAGCATCATTGTGCTATATAGGGTAGATATTACTCTTCAAATCCCTTCAAAGATCAAAAGATCCTCTCTTACATCTTCATTTCATAGTTAATTCAGGTATTACTCTTTCTCTCTCTATTCTTTTTTACAAAATCCTTCATCTCCCTTTCTTTGATCATGACGAAGATGGCCACTTGATCCTCACCCGGTAAAAGCTTGGAGAAGGATAAGGTCCTCCAAAGTCAGAACCTTTTGATGAATCCTTTGTCAAAAGTGTACAAGTTCACTGACCCGAGATAGAGAGTCTGTCACCATGTTTTTCACTGGACACTGTCTTCCAACTGTTCGATTATTTTGTTAGAAATGATGCCATTTCACCAATTTGGGTGTGTTTTCCAGCTTTTCCGTTGCTTCTTGGTTATTCCTACCCTTTACCACAGGAGGTTCTTTACTCTCACCGGCATTAGCTACAACCAGGTATGTCTATGCTCTGGAGGGTCTTGTATAGCATTGAAGAAATCATCAAAACTGAAGGCCTTGACTTTAATCTTTCTGAGCTTTCCTATCTCTACTCTTTCGTTACCCATGGCTCTCATCACTTCCTTTTCAAGGTCAAAGCTCATCAGCCTCTTCCCATCCTCAAGACCATACAAAATAACTCCACATTGAAGAACCAGTTCTTCTTTGTAAGAAGGGATTCTATTACTCATGGAGATAGTTTACCTAAGAAGTGGTTCTTGAAGGGTAGGATATAGGATCCTTAAATAACCAATTTAGAGATTGTTATTATTATTATTATTGTTGTTGTTGTTGTTGACTTATCCTTTTTCTTGTTTGTATGTAGTAACCAACTTCGCTTATCTCATCAATCTTCCTAGAACTGAAGAGAGGATTGCAGCTTTCCGGGCACTTGACTCGACTGTTAGAACTTTCAGGCTTAGGATTAAGGATTCTGAAGAGGAACACCTCCGCATCCTATATAATGTCAAGTAAGTAATTTTGCATATTTGTATAAAGCAATTTTGAATTTAATAAAATGTATGAAACAAAAATACTTATCTATTTGTTTCTAGAACATGCACTCAAATATCCGCTAGCAAGTCAGCCTCAGAGTTTGGTTTGGATAATATTGATAACATGATCTCTCCATGCTCCATCAAGAAGGAGCTGGCCAAAGGCCAAAGCCTCCTTGAGCCCAAGGTTGTGACTACCCAGGTTGAAAGGAAAATCCACGAGTTTGTCACCGAGGTAAGGATCCTTGATCCATCATTGGTAGTCTTGCATGTAGTATAGGATCCTTGATTCTGATTTTTTGTGTTGTGAATTATAGAAGTTCACCGGCTTGATGGCCCACCATGACAAGAGCCTTGCTGAAGCAAAGGAGAACCTGGATGGCCTGCGATCCATTGCTGCTAGAAAGGACAAGACCATTTCCAAACTAGAGAAGGATGTCAAAGGCTTGGAGAAGAAAATCCTAGTGGCTGAGATGCAGGCTAACAAGGCTGTGATGGAGGCGACTGATGAGCCCAAGATTTGTGCAGCCCGCGCCATTCTCCATGCTAGGATCAAGATGGCTCAAGAGGTTGTCAATCCTAACTTTGACAGGTCAGCCTAGGATGTAGCCTCCTGGAAGCAGACCCTTCTAAAGCTTGGTGGAAAGGTTGAGCCGGAGTCGGTCAAAGTAGGAGAAGCTGGGTCAAGCGGGGTCAAGGAGGCGGCTAATAGAGCTGGAGGTGAAGGTGGTGATGCAGCGGTTGAGACCACACCAGTGGGCAATGAAGGATAGTGTTGCAAAGGCCTGAGCCTAGTTTTTATGGTTTTTTGTTGATGTTTTTATTGAACAATGGTCTGTAATATCTCTTGAACAATAGTTTTTAGGGTAAGGATCCATGATCCTTCAGACAATATGGAGGGTGAAAAGGTGGATGGGTCCTTCTTTTTGTGGAGGATGAAGCCTTTAACACCCTTCGCTTTAACTTTCCTACAATCATGAACAATTAGTAACACCCTGCATCAACCCAAGTGGCTGGGCCATAGTTTGCTGGGGAAGCTCGGGTTGAGAATTTTGGTAACCTTAGAAGGGTTTAAATAAAATTTTAATCTTTTGACTATATCTCGTGTAACTTATTTGTTTCAAGGCTTTACTTGGTATGTTTGTGTTTCCAAATTCAAATAGATATTTGCCAAAATGATCAACTTTGTTTCATAAAAACATAGGAAAATTTTGGTTGTTTTAAAGATTTAACAACTCTTGCACATAATATTTTAGAAAGATTTGATTATGTATATCAACATGAGTCACATATCCTTAATTGAAAGATGTAGGGTGAAGTTAACAAATAATAGTAAAGATAAGACATACTAGAAAATCCCTTTAGGATTTTGTACCCTTGAGCATTACCATTGTATAAACAAACTATTCACCATTAGATATACTTTAAGGATTCAGGATCCTCTTTGAAAGAATTGTGAGTCTACAAAGCCCTAAAACCTGTTGAAATCAACTTGGGACTAAGCCAAACAAACTAGAGACAAGCACATAAAACTGGGGATAAGCCCGTGATAACTTGTGACTAGCCCAAACTAGGGACAAGCCCATAAGATACTGGGTCTGGCCTAAACTAGGGACAAGCCCATAAAATACTGGGTCTGGCCTAAACTAGGGACAAGCCCAACTTAAATGACATGAGAATGCCAAAACCTTAGCTAATGTGAAAACATTACGAACCCTTAGGATAACGGATGTATGGTACGTCTATCATTATACTTGAGATCCTACATATGGCCAACAACAATGAAATTGTCAGCCACTAAGCGTGTACTGGTCCCATTGCCTCGAACCATCTTTGGATAATCATACGCTACTAGCGGGGTGTCAAAACCCAATTCATATGAAAGGTGAAAACCTTTAAACCTTAGAAGGTATTAGATACCTTAAACGTGGGAGAGAGGTAGCCAACCCTTAGATCTCTGTTGATCTAAATGATGTCAAAGATTTCTGTAAAAATATAAAACTTGGTGAAAATGGATGTTAAATAACCTAACATCTTTTTCTTATAACAAATAAAATATAAAGTAGAGAAAATTTTGAAGTAAAAGTTACCGATGTAAGGATCCTAGATCCATTAAAGATCCTCAATCCTTATTACATAAAATATTTCTTGAGATGGATAGCATTCTAGGCCCTTGGTAAGAGATCACCTTCCATGGTTAACAGACAGTATGCCCCCTTTCCAGCCTTTGCTTCTATCAGATAAGGGCCTTCCCACTTAGGTGCCAACTTGCCATTAGCTGGGTTTGTAGTGTTCTGAAATGCTTTCCTTAACACCAAGTCTCCAACTTGAAATCTTCTGATCCTGATGTTCTTATAGTATGCCCTAGCCATCCTTTGCTGATAACTGGCCATTCTTATCTTTGCTAGGTCTTTAAGCTCATCCACAGTATCTAGGTCGTGCATCAGATTTTCATTATTCTTCTAAGGATCACGGATGCTTGTTCTGGCTATAGGAACCCCCATCTCTGTAGGATCACTGCCTCAGTTCTAAAGACTAGAGAAAATGAAGTTTGGCTTTTGGCATTCTTTGTAGTTGTCTTATCAGCCCAAAGGACTTACGGCAGCTCTTCAGCCCATTTTCCTTTCTTAGATCCTAATTTCTTCTTCAAGCTGTTGATGATAATTTTGTTGCTTGACTTTTCTTGGCCATTAGCTTGTGGATGAACTAGTGTAGATGTTATTATCTTGATTCCCCAAGTATCACAAAAATTAGTAGTTCTATTCCCAATAAATTGGGATCCATTGTCGCATATAATTTTAGGAGGAATTCCAAATGTAGTGATAGTGTTTCTTTTGATAAGGATATAACTTAATTTTCTTTAACTTGAACACAAGCATCTGCTTCTATCCATCTGGAGAAGTAGTCGGTCATGGCGAGCATAAAGACTTTTCCACCTAGTGCCTTTGGAAGTTTGCCTACTATATCCATTCCCCACTTCATGAATGGCCAAGAGGAAATTATGGAATATAAAGGCTCTACTGGCTGGTGTAAGATATTGTTGTGTCTTTGGCAAGCATCACACTTCGTTGCATAGTCTACTGCGTCTTTCTTCATAGTGGGCCAGAAGTACCCTGTCCTAAGGATGCTAGAGAATAATGCTTCACCCCCTGTGTGATTTCCGTAGTCTCCTTCATGGAAATCCTTTAACACCTGTTGGTTTTAAGGATCCTCAATGCATCGCAAATAGGGACCTGCAAGAGACCTTTTATATAAAATTTTATCTAGTATAATAAACTGAGATACCTTGACCCTTAAGGCTCTAGGATTCTCTCCTATGGGGATTTCTCCATTCTTAATAAACTTCATAATCGGAAGGATCCATGATCCTAAACTCGAATATGAATCATTGGATGCTGGTGTAGTACCCTTCACTACCTCCATTACATCATTCTCCTCTATTGTAGGAAAGAGAATGTGAATAATAGGTATTTTTATGTCTTATGGAATTTTTATGGTTGATCCTAAGTTTGCCAAAGCATCTACCCCTGTATTTTCCTCTCTGGGTACCTGTGTTATGTTAAAATAATCGAAAGCATTTGCTAGTTTTTTTACAATTTCTAAATATTTGATTAGTTTCTCACCTTTTACAGTATATGAGCCATTAAAGTGGTTAGTAATTAGCAATGAATCTATATAAACTTGAAGATACCTGATCCTCATTTGTTTAGCTATCTGCAAACCTACAATTAAAGCTTCATATTCGGCTTCGTTGTTAGTGGTTTGAAATTCCAGGCGATGGACTGGGGTATTATGTCCCCTTGTGACGATTTTAGTAGTATTCCTATTCAACTTCCTTTGACATTTGAGGCTCCATTTGCAAAGAGTACCCAAGGATCCTTGGTTTCTCCAAGGTGTTGAACCTCCAATTCAGCTTCTCTATGTAGATCACTACTGAAATCCACCCAAAAGTCTACCAGTGCTTGGGATTTGATAGTAGTCCTGGGCTCATATTTTATATCATATGCACTAAGC
This sequence comes from Scalesia atractyloides, assembly GCA_947069175.1. Classification (NCBI taxonomy): domain Eukaryota; kingdom Viridiplantae; phylum Streptophyta; class Magnoliopsida; order Asterales; family Asteraceae; genus Scalesia; species Scalesia atractyloides. The sequence goes on from CAMTDV010000020.1 coordinate 48,755,398, forward strand.
TTAACTGCCCATTTTGGCATCCTGCCTGACATTTCTAGTTTCGTGTGAACATTCTTAATTGAAAAATTAGTTTTCACAATACTAGTATGAGTTTCAAAATAGTGTCTTAGTTTGGTTGAAGCCATGATTAATACAAGAATTAATTTTTCTAAATGTGAATACTTGGCTTTAGCATCAAGAAGGCTTTTACTTACATAATATACATGGTGTTGTTGGCCTTCATGATCCTTAACTAATACTGCACTTATGACATTGCCTGAGATATCCAAGTTCAAGGATAATGGTTCACCATCCGCTGGTTTCATCAGAGGTGGAGCTGAGGATAGATAATCCTTAAGAGCTTTTAGTGCAGCTTCATGTTTCTCTGTCCACTCAAATTTCTTGTTCTTCCTCAGGATGTCATAAATATCCTTGCGCTTTTCTAAGGACTTTGAAATGAACCTGTTCAAAGTTGCGATCCAACCTGTTAACCTTTGGATGTCTTTTGCACTGGTAGGAGATTTTAAGTTCATAGTCGCCTTTATTTGCTAAGGACTGGCTTCAATTCCTCTTTTTTATCACCATGTAACCTAAGAACTTTCCAGCTTTTACACCAAAGTAACATTTCGAAGGATTCAGCTTCATGTTATAGCGATCAAGTATATTGAATGAAACCTCTAGATGTTTAAGATGATCCTCCGCCTTCTTAGACTTCACTATCATATCATCACTGTAGACTTCCATGGTATCACCAATTTGGTAATTTGAACATCATGTTGACAAGTCTTTGGTATGTTGCACCTGCATTTCTTAGCCGAAACGCATAGCAATATAACAATATATACCAGTAGGAGTCAAGAATGTGGTATCCTCTTGGTCAGATGGTTCCATATGTATTTGTTGAAATCCAGATGAAGCATCCATAAAGGTCAGCAATTCATGACCGGCGATAGCATCCACCATGGAGTCAATGTGTGGCAGTGGGAGAGGATTCTTGGGACATGCCTTTTTTAAGTCAGTAAAATCGACACATACCCTCCACTTTCCAATTTTCTTTTGAAGTACCACAACATTGGCTAAACTACCTAGGATATTTTACTTCCCTAATCATACCTGCTTTTAAGAGTTTGTTTACCTCTTCTTGTATAATGGCATTCCTTCCAGGCACGAATTTCCTCATTTTCTGGTGAATAGGCCTGAAAGATTTGTCTATACCTAGCTTATGTGTAATTATGTCTTTGGAAATACCTTTCGTGTCTTTGTGCCTCCATGCAAAGGTTGATTTCTTTCTTTTGAAGAAGGATATTAAATCCTCTTCAATAAAAGGAAGGATCAATGATCCTATAAATACCTTGATGTCAGGATCCTCAGGTTCCAATATTACTTCCATGATATCCTGTTCCTTGCCTCCATTACAGCTCTTGGAGGTTTCTTTAATTGCTATGTTCTCTTGTCATTAAAGCAGGCTTCATTAAAGAGGTATAGAAATTCTTAGCTTCCTGTTGGTCACTATCTATCTTCACCACTCCCAAAGGAGTTGGGAGTTTTATACACTGGTGATATGTTGAGGGAACAACCTTCATCTCGTGGATCCAAGGCCTGCCAATAATCAAATTACAACAAGACAAGCTGTCAATAACACAAAATTTTTGGATAGAGTTTAATCCCTATATATATATATCGGTAATTGATGTCCCCTAATGTATTCTTGGTTTCACCACTGAAGCCAACTAGTACTAAGGATCTTGGTATAATCTCAGTCTTTGGGATATTCATTTTCTTGAGCACATGAAACTACACAATATTCATAGAGCTTCCTTCGTCTATGAGAATCCTATGAACAAAATGGTTAACAATAAATAGTGTTATGACTAGACCGTCATGGTGAGGAATTTGGATGTTGACTCTATCATCCTCGTCAAAGGATATTATGTTCTGATCCGTCAATATGGAAGTCCTGACGGGTCTATCACCATTTTCCAATTTGGTTTCCTTTGCATGTCTCTTAGCTATCGAGAAGGAAGTGCCACAAATGTCTGATCCTCCTGAAATGATGTTAATCACTTGGGCGTCAGTTGGAGGTGGAACACTCTTTCTAGGATATTCTCAAGATTATGGGTCGTTGGTTTTTTTCTGCCCAACAATTCTTTCAAATGCCCCTTGATGAGAAGATAGCCTATTTCATTCCTTAATGCAATGCATTCATCTGTCAAATGCCCAAAATCATCATGGTATGTGTTGATACATATGTCTACTACCTGTGTCTATGAGTCGTGTCGAGTTTGTAACAACATTCAATGTTATATTATTTTGATATTGTGTTTGTAAGTACCTCCTTACGAAGGTACTACTCCGTATAGAGGTAACTGTTAGTCCGTATGGAGTATGGAGGTACAATCCTTAGTCCATACGGAGGTAGTTGTGTATAAATAGGTGTTTGGACTTTGGGTTAGTAAGTTGGTTTTGCGGATTAGATCACGAAGCTTTGTCCGTGTGTTTTCTGAATTATAAACGTCTGGATATTGAATGAAATCAAGTAATTTGGTAAACTTATTATTGTCTCCTAACTAAAATTGGATTCCGCACGCTATATGGACTAGGTTAACAAATATTGACCTGAGCTATCAATGGATAAACGGTCCTCACAAGTGGTATTAGAGCTTGGAGACTAATATATGAAGATAGTCGATATATGGACTAGGTTAACAAATTCAACAATCTAAGACTTCTCTTCTACTCATTTTTCTCATTTTTTATCATTCCTCACAGATTTAACCGTCAAGATGGACTGAATTTTTGAGAAATACATAAAATACGTTTTTAACAAAACTTATGAAAAATTGGACCAAAATTCAATCAGAATCATGATAAAAACATTGAAAAACGAGAAAATTTGAATTTTCATCATCGCATAAAGGAATACATTCGTAGGAACTAAGTACCTTCGCACGAACTTAGTTCAGAATTTAAATCTAGATAACGAAATGGGGATGATGACGAAGCCACCAAAACTAATGAACATGGAAAATTTTAAAGGGTGGAATGAAAGGTTCAGAAATTGCGTTCAAGCCAATTATTTAGATTACAGATATTTAATCGAAGAAAAATATACTGCTCCCATTGGAGAGAATCGACTTGAGAAAAATTTAATTCAATTCACTCCAGTTGAAAAAAAAACTTATCAGAGAAAAGAAGATATTAAACCTTCTGCAACAAGCGATAAAAGAAGACATTTTCACGCTGCTTCCGTGACCAAGGAGATGCACAATCTATTTGGAATGCGTTGAAAGTCAAATTCCAAGGTAGTTTGTCAATGATCAAAAGTAAAAAGGCTTTAATCAAGAAAGAGTTTGATATATTCACAGCCTTGAAAGGTGAATCAATGAAGCAGCTTGTTGAAAGGTACTTTCATTTGGTCACGGAGATGAAACGATTGAATATACACAAGGAAGATGAAGAGTGGGTAGACATGGGTAGACAAGTTAGCCGACGCATTGCCATAGGGTGAATGGTCGACTTACTTCATCATTTTGAAGAATAGCCAAGAGTATAGTAGTTTGAATCTGGGGAGGTTTATCTAAAAGCTTGAAGGGCGTGAGCTTCAACTCCGAAATATGGCTAAAATGAAGAGTGTAGATATCCAACAAGATGTGGATCTTTACTTCAAAGGTAGCAGTGTGGCTAGTGCTCAAAGTCTGAAAATCCAATCTGCTTTCTGTGCAGATAATTCTTCTTCAAATAGTTCAAACAATGGAAGTAGGTTCTCATCATATCTAAGCTTCAAGCCAAATACCCCGACACAGATTCCTCAGTCATCACAAAGCTCAAACAACTATAACAGTCGGAAAAACTCCATCAACACATCCTATAATGTAACATCACAGTAAATCTTCAAAACGCTCAAGACTTCACAAAAACGACAGCCAAAGAACACATGGGGTTACTTGCTCCTGTCTTGGAGTCTTAGGAGAGTTTAGTAGCAGGAAGGATCGGGAATCCCAACATGACGAAAGAGGATTACGGTCAAATTGACCCAGAGGAGTTATAGCTAATTGATATAAAATGGTGTATGATGAGTATAGTTTGAAGAGTTCAATGCTTTATGGAAATTACTGGTAGGAACAGTCTCAGAGGTCTTGATTCGAAGCTGGGATTTGATAAATCCAAAGTAATCTGTTTCAAGTGTAAAGAAAAGGGCCATTTTAAAAGAGAATGTCCGAATAGAGAGGTTCATGGGAATTAAAATCGTTTTGGAGATGATTATTACAAAAAGACAATCTATAACAGAACTTCCCAACAACCTCAGAACACGTCAAGATCTATTCAAATTGAAGATGGTTCGATAAAATCATAAGACAAGGTTCTGGTCGTTACATAGGAAGACGAAGGCTTTAACCAGAATAACTATATTCCTAAGACTGAAAGTCTTGCTCTTCTAGCTGAAATTTTTGAGGAATCTGAACCAACTATGGTAGAAGTGATTGTCAAAGAAGCCATTAGTGAAGACTGTGTTGAGATCGTATTCGATGAAACTCTAGACAATTCTGATGACTATTATGATTCTGGAGCATCTGAAGATATTTTTCATAGTGTATTTAAATCAATCATACCTCCTGACGTGTTTAATTCTTTTGTAAGATTCTTCGGTGAAGAAAGCAGTTACAAAAGCGCACAATGCGAAGAAGAGAAGAAACAACTTGTCGAAGAAATTATAGACATAACAAAAGAGATGAATGCTGAAAATCTCAACAAAATTGCAGAGAAAGCCATGATGGCACAGTTAAAAGAGGTAGTTGAAATCTCTCAGGAAGTCATGGTTGAGTCAGTCAAGGAAGAGGTTAAGAGTGAGAAGATAGAAACAGAAAAACAATGCCCAAAATGCTTAGAATCGTGCAAAGCTTGTTTTGAAAAAGATGAGAAGTATAAAGAACTGAAAAAAACACAGATAACCTAACAAGTGATTTGAAAGAAACAAAAGAACTTAGGGTAAACAGAGCAAAATTATCAACCAATACCGTGATGATAGTAAAGTAGATAATGCTACGCTTTATATGCTCAAAACGACTGTCATGGATAAACAAATTGCAATAAATAATCACATTGACATGATCGCCAAATTAAAATAAGACTTAGAAACCATTAGGATCGAAAGGGAACAGGCTTATAAGAAGCTGACCAGTTATTCAACAAGATCTTATGTGTTGGATCACATCCTCCCTAAACCAAATGGAAAATATGAAGTTGGGGATGATGGGCATGGTTATCAAAATAAAGGTTTGGGTTATCATCGAGTTCCACCCCCGATGTGGAATAGTTATTCGAGGAAAAAGCCTGACGAGGTAGAGAAGGCGCTAAATTTACAATTGAAAACCGAAAAGAAAGATGAGCTGCCTGAAAACCTCGAGATAACGAATACCAAGTCTGAGAACGAGTGTGAATTAGAAATTGTAAAAATGTTGTTGACAAGGCTTTGGAAAACGACAGTGATAGTATCGATTTTGAAAGTGCTCAATCGAATTTTGAGAAAATCAGTTCATGTTTTTCATAAAAAATACATTTCAAAATCAGATAATAGTTTGAATGATGATTCGAATGTTGTGATGTATAAAATGTACTGGTGTGACAACCTACACTCTGATGATGAGTTTCCAATTCAGAACTTGAACATGAACAAAGTTGAAAAAGTGTTCAAGTTAGTAGAAGTTGAGATGTCTGAGATTGAGAATTTAACAAAAGGACTAAAATATTTAAACTTTAAACGAGATAAATCTTATTATTCTAAACCGAAAAACTACTATTCTAATCATAATCAAAAAAATTATTATTCTGGGAGAAACGTTCAGGATACGGTAAGAGAAAAAATGACAGGTTTGGAAATTCAAATTTTTTTACAAAAATGACATTTCTTTCTAGATCAAGCTTGAAAAGTGAAAAAGAGAGCCAGTTTGCAAACAGTCAAATGAAGAATTTTTTACTCAACAAAAACAAAATGTACAGGTTGATAGTTCATCTGTTGTAATAGACAAAAGGACTTGATTTCGATGCAATCAAGTTGGACATATCGCTAGTCGGTGTCCACAAAATAAACCTAAACCTGTTTACGATATTAAAAAGTCTCAAGAAGACCTGAAACAGAAATCACCGATGTTTGTACCAACTCATATTTTGAACCGAAACAATGAATCTACCAACCAAGTGAAATCAGTCAACACTAAAATTTCAATTGAAAAAGCTGGTGAATCTTCAAACAAAATGGAACAAAAAGATTCAAAATATTACACCAAAAATGCAATTTTGAAAAGTCAAACTTGGGTGATTAAACAAAAAGAATATTCTAAAGAGACTAAAACATTTGTTTCAACAATGATTGATGAAAAAGTTGAATAGAAATATAAGCAAATGAGTGATAGTGTGCATGATCCTATCTTTGTGAACCCACCCAAGACCGGTAACGCTTAGGTCTCGCTATTTAAGTAATTGTTTTCAGTGAACGTGTAGGGGCTCCCAAGATCTGTCATTTCAAAGTGGATCATGGATAGCGGAGCGTCTTAGCACATGACGGAGATGTGGGCTAACCTGTATGATGTCAAATCAATCAAAGGAGGCTATGTTAAGTTTGTAGGGAACCAGAGAGGTAGAATTGTAAGTGAAGGGATTTTAATAAATGGTGTGGTGTCATTCGACAAGGTCAACTACATTAGCAGAGTAAGAGAACAACTTACTTAGTATATCTCAGATTTGTGATAAGAATTTCACTACACACTTTACTGATAAAGAGTGTTCTGAAGCTAGGGTTCAAGATACCGGAAGAGTGGATCTTAATGCCGCTCCCCGTGAAAACGATCTATATCTCTTTGACATGAGCGTTGCAACCACAACAACAAAAACCGCACAGTTTTTTCTCAAAGGCGACAGAGAAGAAGTGAATAACGTGGCATAGAAAAATGGGACACATCATCTTTGGAAGATGAACTTCTTGGTACACAACGATCTAGTGGAAGGTGTCAAACTAAAGAGCTTTCACTTGAATGATGACTACATAAGCTGTAAAAAAGGAAAGCAACACAACACGTCTCATCAAAGGAAGCTTTTGAACTTGATAACTACACAATGGATCTCTTTAACCCAGTCAATGTTGGAAGTATCTCAGAAGACCTGTACTGTCTAGTTGTTACCGATGACTACTCAAGGTTCTCGTGGGTATTGTTCCTAGAAAGGAAAGATGAAACATTCGACAGTCTGATGATCTTGTTCAGAAATCTAGAGAATCTATATGATTTGCCGATTAGACGCATTTGAAGTGACAATGGAACATAATTCAAGAATAATCAGGATATTCAAGTTTTGCAATGAGAAAGGAATTCTCGCATGAATTCAGTGCACCGTACACCCCACAATAAAACGGTGTAGCTGAGAGAAAGAACAGAATGCTTATAGAGACAGCACGCGCCATGCTCGCTGATTCAAAACTGCCAGCTAGTTTTTGGACCAAAGTTGTGGCTTCTGCGTGTTATACTTTGAATAGAGTATTGATGGTCAACTCACATAAGAAGATGTGTTTCGAGTTGCTTAACCAACAAAAGCCGAATCTGAAGTATTTAGAACCTTTTGGAATAACGTGTACGGTAATCGACGCGGATGGTAAATTTGGGCTAAATCACTAGAAGGGTTCTTTGTGGGATATGCTAGTCCGCTTAAAAGTGTTTATCTTCCAAGTATGAACCGGGTTATTAAGGCTCAGCACGTAGATTGTCAAAGATACACATCTCCAACACCGAAACAGGAGATCCTTGGCGGTTCAATGATGAAAGTCTCTAGAATTCCTTCGAGTTGCCAGCAGAACCACCAGAAGAGAAACTTGTTGTGCTTTATCAACAACAACAATTTTTTTCACAAGATCAAGTTCCAAGACCAATCATTGTGACTCAGACGCACGTTGGTACACATGACGGTGAAGCATACCCGAGTTCTCAACATCTTGAATCACAGACTACTTGAACAAGGGAACCTACAGCTGAACCAGAGATGAATGATACAACTCCTACGCCTGATCAATCTGATGACTCTGACTCTGAAGCTGAACCAACATATGACCACAACGTATCTACCTTTGATGATGCTGAAGTTCAGATTGAAAGTTTATTCAACAATCAAACTGAGAGAACGAGTGCCCAGAATGAAACATCTGCTTTTAATCAGAACATTGAACAAAATATTACAAATCTAGGACATGAAGTGAGCGTATCCCAATGAAGTTATGCCAAGGACATTGTTTTCCACCCACCAGAGTTTATTATCGGAGACTTACAAGTGGGGTTAAAACACGACACCAAATCAATCAGGATTTTAGTTGTCTTTATTCTAATGTAGCATCTTTACAACATAGGATCTCATACAGTTGTTTTATTTCGTAAGTAGAGCCTAAAGCTCTAAGAGGGTAAACGTCATGCTGGAGGAACTCTCTCAATTCAAAAAAACTTGGTGTGTGGAAACTCGTCGATCTGCTAGACGACCATAAGAAGATAAATACAAAATAGATCTTCAAGTGCAAAAGGAATGATAGAGGAGTAATTGTGCGTAACAAAGTTCGACTCGTTGTTCAAGTATTTTGCCAACAAGAGGGAATAGACTACACTGAAGTCTGTGCTCCCATAGCCAGATTGGAAGCAATCCGCATCTTCCTCACAATCGCATCTTGGAAGGGATTCAAAGTGTACCAGTTAGATGTTAAATCTGCATTCCTCTACGGAAAGGTGAGAGAGGAGGTGTACGTCATCCGATCACCGGGGTTCACCGATCCGATACACAAAGACAAGGTTTACCTACTGGATAAGGCATTGTACGGTTTACATCAGGCCTCGATATTGATACAGTTTTGTGTCTGTCGCTTGTTCTTAGTTACAGTTGTAATTGTACGGTCTTTGCTCAAGTGTCTGTATAGGTTTGGTCGTGTCGAATAGATCGAGATATCCTTCTATCTTGATCTAGTATGACATCTTAGCTTGTCTGTGTTAATCAGTTGCATGTGTGCATACCGACGAGTCTTGTAAACGTCATATCTACACACGTTCTCCAAGAATAAAGATTCTGTGCGAGTCAGAGTTTCCGTTCGAATCCGATGATTCGTATGAACCATTGAGTAGTTTCGTACGAAAAAAAACATTTCCTACAAAACAGTTGACTCGCCCCAAAATTCTGGAGATGTGTTTCGTGTGAAATAGTGTGTTCCGTATGTCTAGTATCGTAACTCGTACGAAAATCTAGACGGACACTATATAAGCAGACATTCACCTCTTAGTTAGGTCTGGTTGAGCGGGTTAGCTAGTTGGTCTAAGTGAGCCTTTTAGCATTCTCTCTGAAGACAAAGACACAAGAACACAGCAAGTTTGTTTGAGTCATACGAGCATTGTGTGAATATGTTTGTACTTGTTCTCAATCATTAATCAAGATATTGAATCTTTGGTTACCCCGTGTTTACTTTGCTGTGGTTGCATGTACACTTGGATTCCGTACTTGTGTGTATGTTATATGAACAAGGAATAGGTTTGACATCAGCAGGTGGACCTACAAGTGGTATCAGAGCTTGTGCTCTTTTCCTTGTTCAAAACCAGACTTAGTTGTGTCTGAGCTAGTTTGAAGATTTCTGAAGTGTTTTTGAGCCTCTAGCAGAAAACTTAAGTTTTGAAGAGTTAACTAACTTAAAACTTGGTTAAAATCTGTTGAATGCAGAAAATTTTATGGTAAAATTTTTCTTAAGAATACCCAAAAAGAAGAAATCTGCAAAAATTTGAATCTGATTAGTTTTGGTAGGGTTGACATTTTCTGACTTGGATCTGGAATTGGACCATGGACCGTTAAAAATCTGTGTTTAACTAAAAGTGGGTAAGACAACAGGTATTTTCGAAAAAGCAGGTCTACACAAGAAAGGAAATTTTTCACCAAACCATTTCTGAAAAGATTCCACTGAAAAACGCTGAACAAAACAATTTGTGCGACTGAAAAGTTTCGTGCGAATCATCTGACCCGAACGAAACATCCTGTCTTGCACTAAACATCATGTTTCGCACGAAACAGTTATTGTTTGTTTTTCTTGTTTTTCAAAGCTTTGTGATTTTAAGAATTTTTCATATTTTCAGATCTGTGAATTTTAAAAAGCTAATTATAATTGTGAAACTTTAAAACCTTTAAATTTTTCATAAAACAAGAAAATATAATGAGTTCTAACCCGTAGGATTTGAGTTGTTCAAGCTCAAATCAGGAATCTTCGCAAAGCTCCGCAACATCATGGGTAAAATCTTTGATGCCTCAACATAGAGCAATGATCTCTGCAAATCAATGGGCGTGTGTTGCGAATCAGAATCAAAACATCCAAACTCTGTTAATGAGCGAAACTGAAATAGGGAGTAATAACCGACCGCCGAAGTTAAATCACATGAACGATTATCCTTCATGGAAAAGTCGCTTTCATACATATGTTCTCGGTCAAAACACGGAATTGTGGACGTGTTTCACTACCACCTACAATGAAGCACTTGAAGAAGCTGGATCAAATCCAACCACATTGGCCAATCTAGTCAAAAGTGACAAGAAAGCTTACGATCTAGAGAAAAAGGCATTTGCTATCCTCACACAAGCTCTGCATAAAGACATTTATTATCATTTTGTGTATTGTACTACAACGAAAAATTTGTGGGACACTTTGGAAGCAAGAGGTGAAGGTAACGCCGCTACCAGGAAGATTCGACATGATCTACTCAAGAAAGAGTTTGAAGGTTTCATGTTCATGGAGAACGAAACCTTGAATGATATGACCACTCAGTTTTATCATCTTCTCAGCAAAATGTACTCATATAAAGTGTTAGCAGCACCACAAGAAATTGTGATGCGATTTGCTGATGCTTTACCACCAAAATGGGGTCAATTTTTTGATATTTTGAAACATACAGGTGTTTTGGACTCAATTAGTATTTATGAATTTGTGCAGAAACTGGAGAACAAGAATGAAGAAGAACTCCAGAAGGCACAACGAGTCTCTGCTCCACAAAACCATGAAATGTATTTTGGAGGTATAAATGAAGGTACAAGCTCAAATAAGCAACCGAAGCTGCAGACCGCGTTTGTGTCAAACGTGAACCCTTTTCTACCCCAACCAGGTCAATCAAGTCAGTCTACAGGTTCGAGTAATCCAGCCTATGGACAAGCTTTTGATCCAAAAGCCTTCCTTCCATAGCCAGGGGATTTAGCGCATAAAGCTCCACAGCAAGCTCCTCAACAAGCTTTCTATGGAAGCAACAGTCAATCTGCAAATCCCAACACTGTCAAACTTGACACGGCAAATCTCTCCAAAATCAATGTAGAAGTTGCACAGGAACATGCAGAACTTCTAAATACCATGGTCAGTGCATATTGTGGTTTAGTTGCAGGTCAATTAGGGAACATCAATTTGACAAACGAAGACTACGAACAAATTGACCGAGATGAATGGAGCTGATGGACATCAAGTGGGCATTTGCAAGTGCTATGAGAAGAGCGAAGGATTATATGAGAAGAACGGGTAGAACCAGTTTGGAAAGCAAGAAGGATACAAAATACGGCTTTGACAAAACCGCCGTTACTTGCTTTAACTGCGGAGAAAGAGGTCACTTCAAGCAGGAATGCACAAGACCCAGCAAGGAAGGAAATCACAACTCCTTTTGAAATCAGTCTTAACTATCCAACACAGCACAGTACAACAACGAAAGAAGAATAGTAGCTGTGGCAACTCTAACAATACCAATCAATCAGGACCTTCAAACACGCACAGAGCTTTGGTAGTTCAGTCTGATGAAGGATGCGATTGGTCAGTACAGTTGGGAACTGAGAACAACGGAAGAACTGCATGCTATGCGAGGATCGTGGATCAAATCAAGCATGATCACAACATCAACACTCCAAATAACGATGATACATCTGGGGATGTTAGCAGTTCTGATGAATAATGTTCAAGTTCAGATGGTTATGGATCTGATTCTGATGTGAAGAAAGGAAGTGAGTTGAGGTTGAAGAGTTGCTGAGTGAAGCTGAGATGTTCAAATCTGAAAGGTAGGTATGACAAGGAATGAAGAAGCTGCGGTGAATGAGACAGAGACACTCTCTACAGATGGTGCAGCTTTTCCTCATCACACTGCCTTTATGGCAAATGTTGAAGGTTCTTCAAAACAGGTAAATTCTGACCCTCCTAGTGTTTGCAATGACTGTGTTGAATTGAAAATAAAGTATGAAATCGTCAACAGTCATAATTAAAATTTAGTTCTTGAACTATCAAAATGCAAAGAGGCGAATTTAGCGCTAACTAGAAATGAAAAAGAGTTCAAATCTGTAGAAACCCTTAAGAAAAGTGTTTCTGAATTGACAAAAACAGTTTTGAATAAACAGACAGGAATTAATAACTACATTAATCTCCTAGAAGAAACAAAGAAAGAGTTAGCCATCGCCAGATGCGAATATGATTCGATCAAATGCAAATTGGAAAGTTATTCTAACTCCCAATATGTGCTTGATCATATTATTGAAGTTCAAAAACTAAAGGGAGATGCTCAATGCATAGGGTATAAGTCGTGTCCACCCCCAATGAAACACAACTATACCAAAATTCCTGATGAAGAGGAGATGCCTCGTTTTGAACCCTCTGTACCTTTGAATCCTAAGGAATTCGTAACAGGGTTAGGGTTCAAACTAGGCAATTCCTCTCAAGAACTAAGCAAGCTAGAAAGTTCATCGTCTGATGAAGAAGAGGATGATGTATCAGATGATGAATCAAGAAATGATGATCAGGATCAGCCTCTTGATGAGAGGAAAAGAGTAGAATCTTCTGCTACTCCAAGTACTTAATCTGTTGAGAATCAAGAGACTGTTCCCAAGAAATCTATGAAGACAAGTGTGTCTACACAAGAAGTAGATAATGTGTTGTACACTTTGGTTGGAGATAAGAAAATCTATTCAAACAAAGATTTTCCAATTAAAAACGTAAATCTAATCTCTATAGATCAGGTGTTTGAAAAGTCAAAAACCAAACCTTTAGAGAAGAAAAAGTCCACCAAATCACAACCATTATCCGCTTCAAAAGAAAAACAATGGAAGCGAGTTGAAAAGCCTACAATTTCTCAACCGAAGGTTGAACCAAAAGGCTCTCGTTACCAGAAAAATGCTAAAACTGTTATATTTATGAGTTCTAAAGGTACCGATAAAGTCAAAACTTTTCAAGGAAAATCTAATGTTGATTTTGTATAGAAAGTTAAGATTTTGAAAAGAAACAGTCAAAACAATTACACCCAACACACTGATGGATATAATGAACCCAGTACCTCAAGACCCACAAATTCAACATCAAGCCGAGAAACACGATCTCCTAGTTTTGTTCAGAGGAGAACAAGTTTCAAATGTGGAGAATTTGGCCACATTATAAAGGATTGTCAAAATCCAGCCAAATCAAGATATATAGAGAAAACCCCTCATGAACCAACTTGCAAACGTAAATATGTTTCTCCGACACAAGATAAACGAGTTATTAAAGATCAAAAAGAGAAACAAAAACGTAAACAAGTAAAAGCAGTTGAGAAAGCTTTAAAATTGGAATCTTCAGAAAAGGATCAAAGATCTTCAAGGTTAATAAAACAAGACACTGTTAAATCTTTAAATAATAGTAAACCTGGTAATAAACAAGGATCCTGGAAACAGAAGACCGGTAATGGTTCAAAGGAGGTTCTCAGTTTGTTAATCATCAAGAAATTGGTCGATGATAAGGGACGACCCAAGACCACTATGGCTTGGGTCCCTATCTCAAACTATTTTTTGTGCAATGTGCAGTGTGTTCCAGGAGGAACTGTAAACAATCATTGGATTGTTGACAGTGGAGCATCAAGGCACATGACAGGCGACTTGCGGCTCCTATATGATGTGAAAAGCATAAGGGTTGGTTCTGTTGCTTTTGCTGGTGACAAAGGTGGATACATAACTTGAGAAGGAATGGTCTCCAATGGTGTTGTGAGCTTCGACAAGATCAATTATGTGCGGCAAATTGATCACAATCTTCTTAACGTTTCTCAAATCTGTGACAAGAAGTTCATGGTACATTTTGATGATGCTGGATGTTATGTGCTGAAGCCTGGATTCAAGATCCCCAAGGAATGGATTCTCCTGTCGGCTCCAAGAATTAATGATTTGTATATTCTTGATATGAGCCAAGCTAGTACAACATCTACACAAGTCACATGTTTTGTCTCTAAAGCCACTGAAAAGGAATCAATCTCTTGGCACAGACGTATGGGACACATTCACCTGAGAAAAATGAACTATTTGGTGAAGAACAATCTAGTGAATGGTGTACCAGTGAAGAATTTTCATCTTCAGGACGTTTGTGTATCATGCCAGAAAGGGAAGCAAGCAAGAAAATCCCATCCCGTGAAAAAGATCAACACTGTGAATATGCCACTGGAACGTCTTCATATGGATCTCTTTGGACCTATGAACACAAGAAAACCTTTGGTGATTCTTATTGTCTGGTGGTCACTGATGACTATTCCAGATTTTATTGGGTAAACATGTTGGCACACAAGAGTGAAGTTTCTACTATCCTCAAGAATCTCCTGACTCTGTTAGAAATTCTCTATAATCTGAAAGTAAGAAGAATCAGAAGCGACAAGCACCGAATTCAAGAATCAAGTTATGGATGATTACTGTTCCTCAAAGGGTATTCTGCATGAGTACAGTTCTCGATACACTCCACAACAAAATGGCGTCGTTGAGAGAAAAATCGAACTCTTATTGAAACTGCAAGAACCATGTTAGTAGAATCAGAACTTCCCGTTCAATTTTGGGGAGAAGCTGTTGGTACTGCGTGCTACACGATGAATAGAGTTCTGACGGTGAAGAGACATGGGAAGACATGCTTTGAGTTGTTACATAAAAGGAAACCGGATGTTTCTTTCTTAGAAACTTTTGGAGCTCCATGCACTATGATTGACCCACATGGAAAGTTTGGTCCCAAGGCTATCAAAGGTTTCTTTCTTGGATACGCTACTCCTAATTTCTGGGTCTGGAATTTGTCTTCGAAGAAGATTGAAAAATGGGGTTAAGTTAAAGTTCAGAGATATACAGAAGCGGTTAGAGCTCCGGGTGCTCCTTGGATGTTCGACTACGATGGGCTATTTGACTCCTTTAATCTGCAAACTTTTGATGATGCAACAGCTGCTGCTCAGATGTTATTGGAAAGTGATACTGCAGTAGACTCGTCATTAATTCGACCAATTATTTTTAACCCTCAAGTATCCACTTCCGTTAACAATCTTGTTCAAAATGAGGAATTCGAAGACGCTGCGGATTATAACGTTTCACCAGAAGAAGATGAGTTTCATGATGCAAATGAAGCTACCTCTGGTGCGGTTCCTGGAATTTCAGATGGTATGTCAAATCTTCAACCTCAAGGAACTACTGAAGGTCAGGCATCTACAACGTCATCAAATCCAGCTCTCAATTTACCTGTTGATCTGAATATCAACAATTTTGGTATAAATTCTCGAGTTCCTGATGTGCTAAAAACTCGAATTCATAATATCCATCCTCAGCAGAATATTATTGGAGATGTCCAAAGTGGTGTGCAGACTCGTAATCAGCTTCGAAATAACCAGATGTTGGATTGTATTCGGAAATCAGCGAATCTGGTGGTCTGAATGATTGGTCTTTTGCCTGCTATGTGTGCCAAGTAGAACCAAAATCTTGGAAGGAGGCAATGATAGAAGACTCGTGGGTTAAAGCCATGCAGGAAGAACTTCAGCAGTTTCAGAAGTTAGGCGTCTGGAAATTGGTTGACAGGCCTGACGGCTACAAGAAGATTGGTACACGATGGGTGTACAAGTGCAAGAAGGATTACCGAGGTGTTGTTGTGAGAAAAAGCGCGATTGGTTGTTCAAGGTTTTAATCAGGTCAAAGGGATCAATTACAATGAAGTTTATGCACCGGTTGCAAGACTTGAGGCCATAAGAATCTTTTTGGCTTATGCGTCCTACAAGAAGTTCACCGTTTATCAGATGGATGTGAAGAGTGCATTTCTTCATGGTGTGGTAGAAGAGGAAGTATATGTTGAGCAACTGCCAGGTTTTGAAGATCCACTCCACCCATACAAGGTTTGGCTTGTCAACAAGGCGTTATATGGTCTTCATCAAGCTCCGAGGGCTTGGTATGAAACGCTGTCTACCTATCTGTTGAAGAATTGTTTTTTACAAGGCCTGATTGGCTGTACTCTCTTCATCAAGGAACGGGACGAGGATTTGCTGCTAGTACAGGTTTATGTTGATGATATTATATTTGGGTCTACAAACACTCGAATGTGCAAAGAATTCAAACAGGTTATGCAGGAGAAGTTCGAGATGAGCGCAATGGGAGAAATGGCTTTCTTTTTAGGTTTGCAGGTTCAGCAATCAAAGGAAGGGAGTTTTATCCATCAAACCAAGTACGTCGGAGATATTCTCAAACGATTTCAGATGGACGACTCAAAGCCTATAGGAACTCCATTAGCTCAAAATCATGGGATTACCCAGACGGAATGGTTGAACATGTAGAACCATCTCTCTATTGTGCTATGATCGGATCTTTCATGTATCTTACTGTTTCAAGACCCGACATAATGTACCCAACATGCCTTCTGGCGCGCTATCAGTCTAGTCCGGAAGTTTCTCACTTGATGGCTGTGAAAAGGATCTTTCGTTATTTAAAGGGTCGTCCAGACACTAGTCTATGGTACCCTAAGGATGATAACTTTGATCTGACAGCATTCAGTGATTCTGATCATGGCGTTTTTGAAAATCGATGCAAAGTCAACAACAGCAGGATGTTAGTTCTTGGAAATCGCCTAGTCACGTGGCAATGTAAAAAAGCAGACTTGTGTAGCTACGTCAACATGTGAGGCTGAGTATATATCAGCTTCTACTTGCTGCTCTCAAGTTCTATGGATTCAACAGCAAATGCGCAACTACTCCTATTTTTGTTGATAATGAAGCTGCTTTACAGATCACTCGGAATCCTGTACAACATTCAAAAACAAAACACATTGAGATTAAGTATCATTTCATACGAGATTGTTATGAAAAGAGACTTATCGATGTTGTTAAAATCCACATTGATCACCAAACGTGTCGACCTTTTTACCAAAGCCTTTGATAAATCACGTTTTGATTATCTACTTTTGGTCAATGGCATCAAGGTGAAGCCTGAGTAACTCAACCATGGCTAACTATTTTTGTAAATGCTTTTCTAAAAATCTAAAACTACAAAAAGAATTTCAGTTTTATATTTT
The DNA here is from genome assembly GCA_947069175.1 of Scalesia atractyloides. Taxonomy (NCBI): domain Eukaryota; kingdom Viridiplantae; phylum Streptophyta; class Magnoliopsida; order Asterales; family Asteraceae; genus Scalesia; species Scalesia atractyloides. Next base: position 48,772,706 of record CAMTDV010000020.1, read on the forward strand.
AGGGGGAGTAAATTTCAAGAAAATACAAAAATATGTCTTTATTTACCTTCTTTGTTTAAGGGGGAGAAAACTCAGAAAAATACAAAAACAATAGAAAACCCAAAAATGATGTTTCTTGGATAAGTTGAAGATGATGAAATTCACCGGTAAATCTGTCAGAAATGGTTAAAAGCATAGAAAGAAGATTGATAAGTAGTTTTCACTTATGATGTATCGGTAGGCTCACAATCAGACTAAAATGTGCAGGTTGATATAAACCTAACAGACAGAACGCAGGTGGGAACCATTCATTGGCATATGGTCTTGGTACCGAAATTTCGTTTGATAGAGTGCCGAGGTTCTGAGATATACGGTCTTTATGCTGGCTTATCATCTTGGTATCATGGTTGAATCTTTTGCTGAAAAATAACGGTGGCGCAAGTCTAGAACTTCCATGATATCATACATACGTGTACATACTGCATTCGACCATCAAATAAGTGATAAAATATGACATCCCCAAAATAAGTGATAAAATATCACAGCTTTATGCGGGAGCTAAGTTTGTCTCTTTGTCGGTACGATGGTACTAACCTGTTCACGGACTTACTCCTGTGCCCTGCATGCATATGAAAATCAAGTTCCTCATCATAAGTGATTAAATCACAAAGGGCTTGTTTTCAATCAAAAATAAGTGAGTATCTCACATCATTCATATACGTCAAAACAGATGATAAAGCAGTATACTCACCAGTAAGATTTCTCTCGTGCATATCTTGATACGGGAATGTGTCGTGATGTGGTTGAACACTCGCTAGTAAGTAAAATTCATACCTTAATCATATCTCCTAATCATGATTACATCTGATAAGTCTGAGCTTACGTGGACAACAATACTAATAATCATAGGTGAATACTTATCTGTTTAATTTTGAAGTTTAAACCAAATATCGTTTTTGACAAAGATTAAAATGCTGGTATGATTTCTTTACCTTGAAACTCGAAAAAGACTGTTCAATAGATGTATAGTTTATCTGTATATTTTGATTTTAAGTCTAGTTTACTTAGTTTCTTATGTAATTACTTTTGAAAGTTAGCCAAAAGTTGATACTCGAAAGTTTTCTACCAAGATACGCCTGAAAACCATTTGGTTGATATTGCAACTTCATAAAGTAATGTCTTGCAACAAGTAACTCATCAAAAGAAATCAAAGATCTGAAATTCGTTTGAGTGTGTGTATCTCATACGAATGAACTTAGTCATTTAATTGACTTGGTCACTTGTTTTCTCAAATCTGCTGCTGGAATTCATACGAGTGTGTGTATCTCGTTCAGGGAATACAATCATACGAAGAATTTATGATATGTCTTTTGTGTGTATTCCTGAGAAAGTTGTGTTCTAATTATATTTGTCTATTGAGTACAGATTGATACAAAAGAACATAAACAAAGACCAGCAACGTAGAACTGTGACAAGTCAGAAGAGGAAACAAGAAAGATTTGAAGTTTCTTAGAAGTTCAAAGACCTGATGCTCTAATAATTGGATAACAGATCTATCAATGGATAGCAGATCTTAGGGGGAGTTGTTGATACTCCAAACCATTCAATGTGAAGACCAACATATGAAGACCAAAGACCAAAGACCGAAGACCAAGCAACATCCAAGGGGGAGTTTGTTGATACAGTTTTGTGTCTGTCGCTTGTTCTTAGTTACAGTTGTAATTGTACGGTCTTTGCTCAAGTGTATGTATAGGTTTGGTCGTGTCAAATAGATCAAGATATCCTTCTATCTTGATCTAGTATGACATCTTAGCTTGTCTGTGTTAATCGGTTGCATGTGTGCATATCGATGAGTCTTGTAAACGTCATGTCTACACACGTTCTCCAAGAATAAAGATTTGGTGCGAGTCAGAGTTTTCGTACGAATCAGATGATTCGTACGAACCATTGAGTACTTTCGTACGAAACAGTTAACTCACCCCAAAATTCTGGAGATGTGTTTTATGTGAAATAGTGTGTTCCATATGTCTAGTATTATGACTCGTACGAAAATCTAGACGGACACTATATAAGCAGACATGTACCTCTCGGTTAGGTCTGGTTGAGCGGGTTAGCTAGTTGGTCTAAGTGAGCCTCTCAGCATTCTCTCTGAAGACGAAGACACAAGAATACAACAAGTTTGTTTGAGTCATACAAGCATTGTGTGTATATGTTTGTACTTGTTCTCAATCATTAATCAAGATAGTGAATCTTTGGTTGCCCTGTGTTCTTTACTTTGCTTTGGTTGCATGTACACTTGGATTCCGCACTTGTGTGTGTGTTATATGAACAAGGAATAGGTTTGACATCCGCAGGTAGACCTACACTCGAGAGCCTAGTATGAGACTCTTTCTCAGCATCTCCTAGACAACCGTGTTATCAGAGGAACAATAGATAGCTCCCTCTTCATGTGGGAAGTGGACGGACATATCCTAATTCAACAAATCTATGTGGATGATATCATATTTGGTTCGACGAATGATGCGCTATGGAAAGATTTTGAAAGAGTCATGAATAAAAAGTCTTAAGATGAATTCTATGGGGGAGATGAAGTTCTTTCTCGGACTTAAGGTCGATCAATTGCCTGATGGAATCTTTATACATTAGACGAAGTATGTGAACGATGTTTTGGTGAAATTCATGAAGTCTAACGCATCAACAATGTCCACTCCATTAGCTCAGAATCACGGTATCGGACCGGACTCAACTGGAGAGAAGATCGATGAAACTCTCTATCCTTCGATGATTGGATCTTTGATGTATAGCATCACAACCGGATATCATGTATCCAACATGCCTTTACACACACTACCAATCAAGTCCTAGAGTATCTCACTTGATGATCGTTAAAAGGGTCCTTCGATACTTTAAGGGCTGTCCAAGCACTGGCTTGTGGTACCCTCGCACTGATGACTTCAACCTTGTAGGATACTCCGACTCTGACATTGGGTGTTGCAAACTCAACGCTAAATCTACAACTGCTGGAAACCAGTCCTTTGGCACACGTTTAGTAACATGGCAGTGTAAGAATCAAACAAAGTCGCTCTCTCGACTTATGAAGCAAAATACGTTTTAGCTTCCAGTTGTTCGCAAATCTTGTGGATACAAAATCAGAAGAGAGACTATGGTTTACAGTTTCTTAAAAGGCCTATATATGTAGATAACGAGGCTGCCATTAACATAACAAAAACTCTGGTTCAACTCTCTAAAACAAAGCACATTGAGATACGACATACTTTATCCGTGACAGCAGTTGTTTCATATCGAAAAGTAGATTTTTATATAAAACTATTTGACTGAACAAAATTTGAATATCTTTTGAAATTAAACGGGATGAAAAATTTGTCATTTGAGGGGAATAAAGAGTGTGAAGCAGAAATGGATGACGATTTGACGTAATCCTTATCGGTTTGTCAAAGTTTTTATTTTCAAGTTCTTTGTTTAAAACCAAAATCCAAAAATAGGTTTTTATTTTAGGGGGAGAAATATATTGTGAAAACTAAAAAAACATATAAAAAATTTGGAAAAGTGCAAGAAAATTTGAAAAAGACACAAAGAGTTTTGGTGTATAAAAGAGGAAATGATAGTATATCAATGGATTATCACAACACGCTTAAGAAATGTAGTGTCAAAAAGTGTTTAAACAGGTCTTACCAATGATGTGCCAGTAGATTTTTCACATTCAATACTTGTTTTCGAGATATAAACTTAGATAAAAACTTCTTAATTAGTGGGTTAACATCTCTCGTATATATGGCTTAATACACCGAAATTTCGTTTGAGAGATTGTCAGATTCTGAGATACTAAGTCTTTATAGATAATTGATATCTGGGGTATTATACAAGTTCTTCTAATTTGCATAAGCAATGGCCTAGAACTTGTAGAATACTTTTGCTTTAAAAACCCTAAACTGCATCAAAATTGAAAGTATCGAAAGATCTGACAATTGCAGTCAAAAGCTTCCAAAATATGGAACATCACTTTTAAGTCGACCTTCATATCTTTGTTTGTATGGTGGTACTAACCTGAGCTCTCAAGACCTCGCACAACCCAGATACATATATCAGTTAGATATATTTATCTGTAGGATGAAATCCTGGGAATCTTGATACGGGAGTACGTTCTGAGGTGGGAAACACAATTAAGTAAAGTTCTAAGACATCTAACAACCGTATCTTGAAACAATTGATCAAAGTGTATAGGTTTGCGTGGACAAAAATACTAACAATCTAAGTGAATTTGTTTTAAACTTAAAGTTTACTCAGATCAACATTGCTAGGGATATGTCTCAAAAACTGATATGATCCTCTTACACAAACTCACAAAAATAGTCTGTAATGTGTTTGTACATAGCTATTTCCTTTTAGAAAACTCAAAAAGATTTTCAGTATGTTTTAGCATAAACTTTGAAAAAAACCAAAAGATTTTATTTCATCTTATTTTCGACTACCGATGATGAAATGTTGATCTTCGAAATCTGAAGCTGCTGAATAAAATCTAAAGAACAAGGGGTTGGGAGCTTATCTAAAATAAGAAAGTGTTTTGAAATGATCAAAATTTCATTAATTTGAAAGTGAAAATTACAGAAAACATCAGTTTGTTCATAAAGTGTTCAACCAATGTCCTTAACTTGGACTTGGTAGACAAATCAGCTGACCAGGGTCATTAACTTGGACTTGGTTAACTGAGTGGGTTGTTAAAACTGGTAAAATGTTTGAAAAATTGAAAAATCTAAAAACATAGGTTACCTTCGCACAAAGGAACAACCATCTTCGCACGATGGAAGATTACCCTCACGCGTAGGTAAAACAGTGTGAGCTATATAAAGGTTCCTTCGCACAAGGTAACCTCATTCGCACAATAGAACTCTTCCTCTGCACGAACTAACTTTAAGAGAAAAGTTTTCCAAACAATGAAGTGCTTTCCAAATCAAATCTAGGAGTGTTGATTAGCAAACACTTTCAATGGAGAAGGTAGATTTGAGACCAATTGGACCTAATTTGAACATATCCCTTCATAAATAGACAAAAACTTAGATCTAGGAAAATTGGACCGTGAAAAGTTAAAAGTGAACATATATACATGTAAAGCGGCCCTTTAGATGTTAATACAACCTTCAATTTGTACAAAACATGCAAAATCTAACATGTGATCTTACCTGTTTCATATGGAGATAAGTACCTCCGTACAAAGGTAATCAAATACCTTCGCACGAAGGTAAACTATGTTTGGTAAAATTGTTTTATCATACGTTCGTACGAAGGTGAATATGGTACCTTCGAATGTACACCTTCACACAAAAGTTGAAATTTTGAAATTTTGTCTAAGTGTTAATTTCTCGTGTTTGTACCTTTGAACCAAAGCATAATATATGATGTGTGCTGAATAAAGAGTTGACAAAAATGAAGCCATTCGAATGAATTCTTGAATTTATGGAATGGATACGAATAAAAAAGGTGTTAACGGATCAACACAAAACATATCGATCTCACGTTGAACGTTTCTAGGAGCATGCTAAATTTATTCCAGATCCTCTAGCAATTTGTTCGTTTGTTAAAGTCAGAGATGAGGATAAAGAAGTATTCATTACTGAAGCATTGGTAAGAGGAAGGTTTTGAATTTCGACGATAAAGATGATGATCCAGCGGGTTACCAAGAAAGAATGGCTAAAGGTTCTTTTTTATTGGATGGGCTATATTGGTCACGTCAATGATACAAATTTCTCGAAATGAACCTCTCAAAGCCCTACAAGTTCTTCATTCATTCGTTGATTCACGCGATGGGGCATAGAAAGGGTAGTTTTAATGTGCTTATAGATTATCAGATGTGTATGATTGCTGCATTAGTTCTAAACCTGCCGTATAACTTTTTAAGATTAATTTTTGAACAAATGAAGGCAAACATCATGAAAGAAAAGTTTCTACGGTATCCAAGAGTTATTCAAATGATGCTGGATGACTTAGTTCCAAATCTGAAGAAGGTATTGTCTGGTGAGCTGCCTCTTGAACATATGACAAATCAATCATTGGATCGAATCAATAAATACTTTTCGAAAATGATTCCTCCATTCAAGAAGTTTTTCGGATCCATCAAAGATAAAGATTATGTTGCACCACCGAAGGAAAAATGGAGAAATGATGATAGTAGTTCTGAGATGATGAAAAAGACCGATTAAAAGGTTTTGTTCCAAAGAGAAGTAAATGCTATGAGAAAGAGGATGAAAAGAAAAACAAGAGGAAAGAAGTTTGAAAGAGAAGTCAACAGAGAAAGGAAGACCATGTGAATGTAAATGTTGAAGATGAAGTAATTTATGCTATGTCTGATCGTGATCCAACTAAAAAGAGCATTGTAGATACAACTAATATTGCAGATGATATTTATAAACAAGCTTTTGAAGGTGGAGATGATGCTTATTCTGAGGAGACTAAAAATGATCACGATAATCCATTCACTAAAAAGCTTTGCATGATCCTAGAGAAATGGCTGAACAAAAAGATACTAAGAGAAATAAAAAGGCAACTGAAGATGATGTTGAGCCTTATGTACCTCCGAAGAGAGTTAAGAGCAAGGTCGTTGATTTGACAAAGAAAAAGACTGGGTCTCCATAGCAAAAAGATCACGAAGGAAATATTTGAAACCTTCAAAAAAAAACAACTACTGGTGCTGAACAGTAGTTACAGAAAAAGAGACGTCGATAGTGGAAGCTTAAGTTGAAATAGATGTAATTCCTATTTAAACCCCACTGACAACTTCGGCAACTTCTCATCAAACACCATCACCACAACAGCAACAACCAACATCACCACTCAGACAACAACAGTCAACTCCGACAGTCAACTCCAAAATATCAATCATCACAACAACAACAACCTCATCCAACCAGTCCTGCATTCGAGATAGTTTGAAGAGGGTCTGTTATTTCCAGAAGGTGTAAATTTGGAATTCTTGAACGATCCACTTGATGAAAGAGTTAAGTTGTTGGAAGATAGAGTCATGTTTTTGGAAAATGATCGTGTACATATGGAAGAAGTGTTTGCAAGTCTAGTTTCTAAGAATGAAAGGCTGTGAAAAATACTGACTAATTTAGAAGCAGATAAGAAAGTCAAGGTTCGAAAGATAGATATTCTATACAAAGTGCTGGAAAAGAGAATGGGAATAGATTTTGAAGCCGAAATCTGTCAGATCAAGATATATGAAGCAAAAGAAAGGGCTGCTGAACGAGCGAGAAAAGCTGTTGGTTAAGTTAAGGTTGCTAGTACAAACAAAAGGAAGGAAAAGATTGATGATGTTCACATCATTACACCTGAGCCCGAGAAAGAGATAGAGCCGAAAATTCATATTTCTAAGTTTGTTCTGATTAGACCTGTCAATAATGTTCCTTATCATAAAGAAAAAGAACCAGAGATTGAGAAAGAGGTAGATGAGAAAGAAGATGATGAAGATTTAGATGTTGATAGTCTTGATCGTGATGATGATAAAGGTGATGATGATGATAATAACCAGGGTGGTACAGGGTTGGTTGTATTTCATAGTAGATCTGTGTTACTAGTGATTATGATGATTTCCTGAATGATAATGCTAATCAAGAAGATGATTCTTATCGAGAAATGGAGATAGATGATATTATACACCATGCAGAGACTTTAGGAATCTTCACAGACGATACCCCACTAACGGTTGTTCCTACAATACAACATAGAGCGGTGTTTCTTGAACATGGAGTTGGGGAAGGTGAATTTGTTCACAACTATTCTAAGGAAGAGATAGCAAAGATGATGGGCATTGATGAAAATTCATTCTAATTTGATTTTGAAGAAGAACTGAACAACATCAACATCGCAAAGCCTGATGATTACGTATTCATATATATTGAGGATGCTGATAATTACGATAATGTTGTCGTGGAGGAAATGATAACTTCCCAACATTTAAAGATTTGTTCAATGAAGAGACAAATGATTTGTTAAAGAGAAAGATTGAGGAGACAGTTAAAGATGGAAAGATTCCGAGGCTTAGCAAAGAAGAAATTAGAGAAGCTCGGAAATCTTGGTTTAAAGATTTGCCAAAAGAATGAAACTTGAGACGACCTCTAGCGTTTTCACAAGAAATAAAGATCAATCGCTAGGAGATATTATTAGCTGTGGCTGGTTACCGAAATTGAACATTTAGGGGATGAATAGAGAATTTGGTGCGCAATACTTTAGGTATTTGCAAGATATTCAAAATTTGCCATGGTGGGATATGCAAAAGTAATGGCTAAATGAAGTTGATAAATTTTCAGATGAAGCTAGGTGAGCAGAAATTGTGGTAGCTGATAAGATTTGAAGCAAATCCTAACTTTCCTAACTTGAAACCTCATTATCTGATGAAGATCAATAAGATTGATATAGTAACAAAAGTACCTGATGTTAGGTTGATCGTGAAATGTCCAAGTGTGATGAAGAATATGCCATTGATGAAAATGGAGCAAGAATTCTACAAAGATTTTAAGTGGTGGGAATATGATAAAAAGACGGGTGAAGAGGTGATTGCATTAAAGTCTAATGGTTTGTGGGGAGCTATACGGATTTTAGATCCAATGTGGTTAGTGAATTTGTCTAAAAAAGATGTGGAGTGTTTGTTTTAGAACAAGATATGCTATCAAGTATAGGAAAAGGTACAAGGATGCAGTATCAAAATGTCACTAATATCTACTATGCTCACGAAGTCAATTCTGGAAAGATGTGGAAGACTAAGTGGAGAGAGTTGGAACGAAAAGAGTTTATGAAAGAAGTTGGAAAAGAAGAGCCAATTGATGAAAAGATAAAGAAAACTTCGATCTCAAGATTCAAATTCATGAAATGGGCTCCTACAACTAATCAAACGCCGATAACAAGTGAAGAAAGACGTAGAAAGTCATTTAGAAAGCACTTGTTTGGGCGTTAAAGTTAAAGTTATGAAGTTTTGAAGACCAATCGAGACTGCAGCAATATCCAAGAGGAAGTTTGTTAATACATGTCTACTGCCTGCGTCTACGAGTTGTGTCGAGTCTGTAATAGGATTTAATGTTAGAAAATTTTGATATTGTGTTTGTAAGTACCTTCGTACGAAGGTACTACTCCGTATGGAGGTAACTTTATCGTACGGAGGTACATTCCTTAGTCCGCACGTAGGTAGTTGTAGTATAAACAAGTTTTGGACTTTGGTTTAGTAAGTTGGTTTTACGTATTAGACGACGAAGCTCTGTCTGTGTGTTTTCTGAATTGTAAACATTTGAACATTGAATAAAAACAAATAATTTGATAAACTTGTTATTGCCACCTAACTAAAATTGGATTCTGCACAATATACGGACTATGTTAACATATATTGACCTGAGTTATCAATGGATAAACGATCCTCACAGTATGCACATCATTAGGACTTATCCTTAAAGGAGTTTGACTTCTCATTTTTCATTGGCCACCTTGTTTTCTCACCTAAGTTCAATAAAGCAAGCATTAGGTCACTATTATCGACAAACAAAAAAATTCAGATATCCTAGGATATTCTTCCTCATCTTCATCGTGTTCCACCTAGTGGACATTTTGATTATCAGGTTTCAAGTATGGCTTGGATTTTTTATTCTTATAGAAATATCCCTGCTTCTTGTCATAATTTTCATGCTTGGTGGAACCTCCGAGCTGTCTTGAATTCTTATGTCATCCTCTAGTCTGATGAATCTCAATGCCTTGTTTCTAACTTCGTCCAAAGTCCAGCATGGGGTCATGACAAGGTCATCATAAAAGGGAGAATCCTTTTGCAATCCCATTTTAAATGCCTCAACAGTAGTGGCAACAACTAGATTTGGGATCTCTAAGGATTCTCTTCCAAATTTCATGACATAATCCGTTAGGGATTCATTACGAGCCTAAGTTGTCCTATATAAGTTAGTAGTTAACTTTCAAGTGTTCTACTACATGAAAATTGGTTATTAAACTGGTTAACTAAATGTGAAAATGAAGTTATAGAATAGGAGGAAGACTTAGCAGACATTTTAATGCTGATCCAATGAGTGTGGACTCAAAGCCTTTGCACAAGCAAGCCTCTTTCAGCCTTTTAGGAATTGGGTTTAGCTCCATTTTTTCCTTGTATTATGCCACATGCTCTTCTGGATTGGTTGTGCCATCATACAACTTCATGTTGGGGGTTTGGAAGTGCTTGGATATCTCTTCATTGCCTTTGATGGTGCAAAAAGAGATATCTTGTGGCTTCCTTCTAGAATTTCAGGAATAGGTTTGACTTTTCCTGGGATGCTGGATATCATATACTTGAGCTTTTACAACTCCTTGGTCATAGCATGACTGATCCCTTCATCTTGCATAAAACCATAATTAGTGTCCTAAGATGTATTATGGAAATTGATACCTTTTGTTTGATTTGAAGGTGGTACTCCAGAAGTGTATTTGGGATAAGACAAGTTTGCTATTATAGTTGGGCCTAAGGAAGCAATAGTATGCATGGGGATGAAATTCCCATCAGCTTCTCAGTGGTTGTCTCCCTGAGGATCCTTGATTCTGAAGGATATTGGTGCCATGATAGGTTTGTGTCGAAGGTCTTGGTGGGTAATCCATGGATCCTTGAACTCGAGCTATGGATCCTTGTTGATGGAAGTAGGATCCTTGAGGCTGGAAAATTTCTTGTTATCCTCCAGGTTGATAGAAGGATCCTTGAGACTGAGTCATCGCTAGTGGTCCTTTTGAATAGATAAAGGATCCTTGAGGCTAGACAGTGGATCCTCTACACAGCTGAGTTGTTGATACCGGAGTGACAAAGTCTAACATCCTAGGCATCAATGGAGACTGATCCTATGCTGGCCTCTTCTATTTCTTGATGTCTTCAATCTCACGCAAGATCTTCTGGTTAGTCTTGTTCTGCTGCTCCACGTCGTTTTTCATCTGTGAATACAAAACAGAAAGTTCATTGTTAGTATTAGTAGAGGATGAAGTAGCAGAAGTTTTGGGTCCTTGGAAGACAGATAGTGTCCTGTACTGAGCATTTTCAGCATTCTTCTTGAATAGTGGGGAATGGGAGGTAACGACATAGAGCTCTGAGATGAGGTCACCGTTGGCATGGTAGTTGAAGTGGATTTCCCTTGATAGGCCATGGTATTATGAAATTGATGAGAATGCGTAGAAATGGGTGAAAATTTTAGAATTGAAGCACCATTTGCCCCATGGTGGGCACCAAATTGTTTTGGTCAAAAATCTTATTAAGGATAACGTAACCAAATTTGTATAGTGAGGTTGAGTGCTTAGGTGATGAACAACGATATAATGAATGCTAGATGAATAAGATGATGAACACGGTGATTTATACGAGGAAACGCCCTTGATCACTAGTAGATCATCGGCATAAAGACCACGGATAGTGAGAACTATCACTATCAACTATATTGCACAATGAATAAATTACAACTTCGGATGTAGATGTAGTGTGGTACAATTGAATGCTAAGTGTATTGTGAGAGTTCTGGTTTGCAACTTATGTGAATGTGTGTATGTTTGTAATTATGTTAACTAACACTTGATCAACCCCTTTTGAATAAACCTAACAACTAAGTCCGATTTTTTTGGAAGATCATGTTTAAGCCTCCATGACCATTTGTGGAATTAACATGTGCGGCATCTTGAACGAATTATGCCCGAGATTCCAACTGAGACTCGGTCCACATCGTTCATAACCTACACATGAACATTAGAAAACATAGAGAACAATTGTTAGACACATAAGTAATGATAAGGATCCTTGATCCTTTGAGTCCCTGCATCATCCGCTAAGGATAATTGATCCAGGAAATATCTCAGGATACATGTTCAACAATTAATAAAAACCTATGCCCAAACACTAGCATTATTCAAATCACTTGAAGATTCTATGTTTTGGTGAAACAAAATACAAGTCCCAAATCCTTGTTGGGTCTTTCTATGCAAATAGTTAGACCCTTGGATCCCAAAGTACTAATCTAAATCCTTGTTGGGCCTTTCTATGCAAATAGTTAGACCGTTGGATCCTAAAGTACTATTCTAAATCCTTGTTGTGGCTTTCTGTGCAAATAGTTAGACCCTTGTATCCCAAAGTACTATCCCAAATCATTATTTGATTCCTATGCTTAATGTTTAAATTCTTTCTATTGTTTTTCCCCCACACACATCACCAGATGAACTATGCGAACTATGCAACAAATTGAGTAATTATGGGTGTACACATAATTATAAAATTCAGTGCATAGAAATCATAGGAAGTTTTGTTATGTGTGATTATATGGAACCTATAGTGATAAAGATAACGAAACATATGCAATATAATAAGGGCATGGTACATGTTAGTGCATATTCTGTGTGTCTGCCACTGTACAAATAGGCTAGATAGAGCATGTGTTGAATATTGTATAGTGTAGAGTGAAATACGAACACATGATACTTTCGAGAAGACAACACTTTCTGAGAGGACGAGTACTCATCCTCACGAATGACTCATCCTCTTCAAAGCCCATGTCTATAAATAGGTGTCATATGTTCATAGGTGTTAAGTTTGGGGGGAAAGACTAGAGAGACCTCGGATTTCTCTTCAGCTTGTCAGTGATGTATGCTCTTTCGGTATTAATGGAGGCTTTCTACTTTTGCTTATTCTTATGAGATTTCTACCGAATTAGCTTTATCTTATCCAAAATTCCGTCTAAACCCACTGGATCCAGAACTTTCAATTGGTATTAGAGCTAGGGTACCGATTCATTATGGGTTATTAGACGTAAAACATCAAATTAACGATCACTTCACGAATGGAATTTGAAATTGAAGGCATCATTACATTTCAGAATTGGTTTTCGTTAATGTCTGTGAAAGATTCATCATGAAATTAAATAAATGAAGATTTTAGATCGAAAAATGTGAAAAGTCAGTTTCGCATGAATGAGTCCGTTTCGCACGGATGAACCATTTACGTGTAGGTGAGTCAGTTTCAAACAGAAGAGACTCATCCTCATGAAGTGACTCGTCCCGACGAAGGCCTCGTCCTCACGAATAATTCATCCTCCGAAGGAGTCATCGTCTCGAAGAGTCATCCTCTCGAAGGAGTCATTCTCACGAAGAGTCATTTGCCCGAGGACTCTTACGTGTGAAAGAGACTGTTTGATGAATTCACAGACATAATGTTGATAGCGAGTGACGTAGTCACAGAGGCCTATTCATAATGATTATCATCTGGTGAAGCGACTATTAATGGGCCAAAATTGTTAAATCCGCAAGAAACCTGAATTTGCCTATTTTGACGGGGAAATTCACTGATGAGTTTAGAGAAGTCAGAATTTGCCAAAAAGGAGGGGGGATAAAATGTTTCAAATATTATAACATTTTTGGAAATTAAGAGGAATGTGCAACAGTATTCGGGTGGTTCTGACTAAAAATTGTCTAGGGATGTAGAATATCTTGATACTTTAGTTTGTGCTCATAGGAAGTTTGGACTCTTAAGTTCGTGATCAGATTTATGTCTTTATCTTCCTACAAGTCGGTTAGCAGGATTAGCATCAAAGGAGTGATGCATCAGTATTGCTGATAATTAAAAGATGTCAGAGAGTTTTCAAGATATTTGATAAATGACAGCTTTATGATAGTCTAAAGTATCAAAATGGTTAATCTTAAAGTAAATGAGTTGTTTTCTGGAATAACCACTAGGGAATGAGTATGTTTGTAGATTAAGTTGCTACCAGGACTAATGGAGAAGGCTATACATCTGTTATCATGACTGAAGTGGAAGAATGTGAATTTAATCGTGGAAGAATGCTTCTTAGATCACAATGTGTTACAAGATGATTTATTATCCGTTGAAGATTTGCTGATTGTAGAGATTACCGTTAGAACTAGTCAATCATTCAAGTTGGGCATAAAGATGATTACGTAAGACAGGATTTCAGATTTTCGTGGGTGTTCACAGACTTGAAGGTTACCCGTATAGTGATCGAAGTTTCTATCAATTTTCGGTTGGGTTTTTGAAGATTAAGAGTTTGAGCTTTGATATCTAGTTCAAAAACCAAACGCGGATGTGGTTAACGTTGAAATGAAGATGCTACATAGATTAATTTCAAGTTGGTGATTATTCGTGAAGATTGCATTTAAGCAAATCAGAGGAGGTCAGGAACTGTGCAAAAAAAGAACTGAAGTATCATTCTAGGGGGAATCATTTTAAGGGGAATATGCTTTTTCAAATGAAAGCCCAATTCAATGAATCAAGGGGTAATTATTTTATCATCAATTACTTGATTGAAGTTGCAAATTATTCAAACACGGCTTTGATTTTTGAATATCAAGATTCGACAGTGACGTACAAGGGGGAAATTGTTAGTACATATTATGTGTGTCCGCCACTGTACAATAGGCTAGATAGAGTGTGTGCTGAATATTGTATATTGTAGAGTGAAATACGAAAACATGACACTTTCGAGAGGACGACACCCTTTGAGATGACGACACCTATTGAGAGGACGACACCTTTCGTGAGGATGACACATTTTGAGAGGACGAGTACTCATCGTCACCAATAACTCATCCACACGAATGACTCACCTCTCCACACCCATGTCTATAAATATGCATCATGTGTTCATAGTTGTTAAGTTTTGGGGGAAAGGCTGGAGAGACCTCAGATTTCTCTCCAGCTTGTTAATGATGTATGCTCTTTAGGTATTAATGGAAGCTTTCTACTTTTTCTTATTCTTACAAGATTTCTACCGAGTTAGCTTTATCTTATCCAAACTTCCATCTAAACTAGTGGCAGATCCAGACTTTTTTACAGGGGGCACAAATTTACAGGATTAAAACAACACAGGTTCAAACAAGTTGGGTCAAAATTACTCGAGTAAAATCAATTAAGTAAAACCAAAATGGATCGTAGTACAATATTTTTGGCATGGTATGATATTTTTATCAAATAAAAAAATACGTATAATAAAAAAATTATAAAATTGAATTAGAAAAATAGGTATAGTAAAAGAAATTATAAAGTTGGTTAAATAATACAATAACAGATTGCTTTTAACTTTGTTGTTTTTTATTGTTGTTGTTGTACTTTCAAATTAATAGAAAAAGAGAAAAGAAAAGGCCTTGTTTGAAATGACGGGAAAGGAACGACAGGCGTCCAGCTTTTTTGAGGTTATTTAGAACCCACTATACTATATCCATTTTTTCTATCACCATTCCCATTAATCTCATATGCTTGCCGCTGCAACAGTTTAACCAGCCGGAAAAAATTCCGTGAATTTTCTCACATTCTACTTCTTATTAACTACATTTCACTTCATCTGGTCTTTGATTTGTAATTTTCGGTGAAAGTTTTTTCTTTTCTTTTTTTTTTAATTCGGAGGCACCATATTATGAATGAGGCGGCAAGTCTATGGCGGGCATGTGCCCACCATCTCCATAAGGTAAATCCACCACTAGTCTAAACCCACTAGATCCGGAACTTTAGTGGATACGCCGCTAGTAATTCCTATATATAAATGTTCCTTCTTATATTATAAACGTGGTGCTATTTAAGTCACTTGAAGTTCTTGGCATTGACCAATGTTATTAGAATCTATTATCTAGTGATACTCATTCAACATGGTTCCAAACCAATGATAAGCAATCAACTTAATTCCAATACCAAACGATGCCCTCATCAATGTAAACTAAACCATACATAGATAACACTAGCAAAGCCTTCCTACCAAATTTTATTCTATATTCTCCGTCTTCAACTTTGGACACACACATAAGTTTCTTATACAAATAGTTGTAAGGGCATTGTCTAATAGGTTTATGTTTGTCTTGTATTGGTTATGGGTTTTGGTTGATATCTATAGGGTATTCGGTTTGGGCTTGGCCCGGTTTTGTATCTAGGTTGCCCTTATCATCGATATTGTACCAGACAAACCTTGGTATTGTTAGGTTTGTTGGTTAATTTGCAACTTGAATGATATTGTACCAGACAAACCATAGTGTTTGTGTGCAATCTTAATAACAATAGACTTCTTGTTCTACACTTTCAATTATTTTCCGCATTTTGATTGTGTTTGTGATATCCAATTGATAGTTCCTGCACTTACAATTGGTATCAGAGCCTAATAAGACTTATGAAAGGCTCGGTTTTACTTGGATATTACACGAAGAACAAGGTTCAAGAGCTTTTGCAACTTCTTCAATTCGAAAGGTTGAGATTCTGCTTTGGTTTCCGTTTTGATTATTATTGATTAACTATTTATTTGTGCTTCTGTTCTGAACAGGTTTAATTAGGGTGGTATACAAAAACTTTCGAAATAAATCAATAACAATTTTTCCTTGAAGAACAGTTCGAAGATTAAAAATTGTTTTGAAACTTCTTGTAATTTGATCTGTTTTGGGTAGGTAAACATTGTGTATCCCATTTGAACAATTTTTTACATGAAATGAACTAACATTCACTAATTATATAATCTTACAATTTCTAGTTGGGTGATGGTGATTTAGTTGATTTGTTTTTTAGTAATAACAAGTATTTGTTTTCTTTTAACTTTTAATAGTATTTTTTTATTCGATTAGATTTTTAGCAATAACATGCATACGTTAACTTTAAAAATAATAATAAAGAAAACTTTAAATTAAAAAGAAGAAAATAAAATAATAAAAAAAATTAGTAAAGTAAAATAAAACAATAACACTAAAATAGTAATGCATCGTTAATAATAGTAAAATAAAATATATTTAAATATATTACTGTTCACCTTATTTCCAAATGTAAAAAAAAAGTAATAATTATAATAATAAAGAAAACTTTAAATTAAAAGAAGAAAAAAAAATAAAAAAAGGGGGTTTTACAGAGCTGTTATTGAACAAAATCTCTAAATTTTGGTTACAAATTGTTTTCAACTTTATCAGGAATTAGTTGCTGAAAGATCATAAAAAAATCATGTACGTGAACCTGTGTGCGAGTTGGAGTATGCGACAGGTTCAGTGTTCGGGCTGGTGTACTTTTAACTAGCCTGAACTAAGTGGCGGTTTAAGAGACAGTAAGAAAGTGTGCGGCCTAATTGAAGAAGTGTGCGGCCCAAATTATTGTAGTGTGCGGTCTAACAAGAAAGTGTGCGGTTCACAAACTGGTGTGTGGCTACTCAATAATTCAGTGTCACTGAGTGTTTGGGGCCAACTAAGTGTGCGGCCCAAACCTAAGAGTGTGCGGCCCAACTTCTAAGTGGTGTGCGGTCTAGTTAAGTAGTGTGCGGTTTAAGAGACAGTGTGCAACCATTTGACCTGTGCGATAGTTTGAACTGTTTGAAAAGTGAACATGGACTAGAACTTATTTGGATTGTGCGATCTCTTTCTTGTGGACTAGTTTATCTAATTGGACTATGCGACCTGGTTTTAGTAGACCGGTTTGATTATTTGGACTGGAGACCGAGAATAATATTGAAAATTATACACTCTTAAGCACTATTTTTAATTAATTTGTTGATGCAGAATGTCTATAGCCTATGTTTTGGGTCATGTTGAGTCATTGTAATAGGGCTACGAATGTTAGATTTGCATTTTTTGATGTTTTATGGGTCACTTCGCATGAAGTGATGTTCACTTAATATGATGTCAGTCCACCTTGTACGAAGTAGCAAGGCCAACTCGTGCGATCTGGAAAGTCTATATAGTTGGAGTTGTGGTCTTGTGTCTGTAATAGTTTGCTGAGTGGTACGTCGAACCCCTGCCCAGTTTGTTTCAGGATTGTACATATTTACTACATTAATGAAACAATAAACTTTAAACAGTAATCTTGATATTGTCGCTTGTTATAAAATGGATTCCACATGTTATAAGTAGTTAATCAGATTAGGTCCTATGCTTATTGGATAAGAAGTTCCTACAAGTGGTATCAAAGCTACGGATGGCCTGATTTGAAGACTTGATCAAGATTCTACACTTCTATTCTACTCATACTTCTCATTTTTTTGTTTTTCAATAATTTCATGGATAAAATGGATTGATTTTTTTAGTATAATACGTAAAATCCATTATAATAAAACCCTTGAAAAGTTCAGAGTTTAAAACAACCAAAAACATGAAAAAAGTTGCAAAAAACATGAAATTTTAAACTCACTTCGCACGATCTTATACCCTCACTTCGCACGAAGTGAAGTTTTATTAATATTGAAACTTGCACTTTGCACGAGGTGACATACCAATTCACACGAAGTGAACTTTAATCAGTGTTGTTGTTGTTTGATGTTTCAGATCGCACGAAGTGTTACTTCGCACAAAGTAACTTTTGACCAATTTTCTCGACAAAATGGAAAACTAATTCTTCAACGCGTTTGCAACCTCCACCGTTACAAATTTCGCAATACAAACATGAATTTTAAAAATGAAAGGTGGACAATGACAAAGCCCCCGAAACTGATGTGCTTAGAAGATTATCACAGCTGGAGTGAAGGATTTGTAAACTGGGTACAAGCGAATTCTCTGAATTGCTGGTACGCCGTTGAGGAAAAATATGCTACACCAATGGGAAAGAATGGGTTAGAAAAGAAACTCACGCAGTTTACAGCAACAGAGAAGGAGAAGTTCATAAAAGAAAAAAAATGTTAAACAATCTTCAACAAGCTGTTAAAGAAGATACTCTGCCTCTTTTACAACAAGATGGTGATGCTCAATCACTTTGGAATGCTTTAAGAGTTAAATTCCAAGGAAGAACCTCAAATGATAAAGAGAAAAAAGGCGTCATTAAAGAAAGAATTTGATATCTTCAATCTTCTGAAAGTGAAAGCATGAAACAGCTGATCGAGATATTCTGTGATCTTGTGGTCGAGATGAAAAGGTTGGGCATACAGAAAGAAAATGAAGAGTTGGTAGACAAACTTGCTGATGCACTACCCGAAGGTGAATGGTCTACCTATCTCACGATTTTGTAAAAACAACCCAGAATACAGTACAATCAACTTGTCAAGATTTATCGAAAAGTTAGAAGGTCGAGTAAAAGATGCAGAAAATGGCAAAACTAAAGGTTCGCATATTCAACAAGACATAAACTTGTATTACAAAGGCAGTTCTATAGCAAACACTCAAAGTCCAAAGACACAGACAGCCTTCAGTGCAGGTAATTCTTCAAGTCCACTTTCAAACCAATCTAGAGGTTTTCAGTTATTTCCATCATACGAACCTAATTCTCCTTAAACACCGCAATCCTTGCAACGCTTGAACAGCTTTAAGAGCGTCCAAAGCACTCAAGCCAATTCAAACCAGTGGATTTTACAATGCAACATTGTTGTGAATCATGAAAACGCAAAAGATTTCAACAAACAAACTGCTAAGCAGCACATGGTAAGGCTTGCATCCATTCTAGAATCGTATGAAAGTTGGGTGGCTGGAAAGATAGGAACCTAGATATGACGAAAGAAGACTACGATCAAATTGATTCAGAAGAATTGGAATTAATGAATATAAAGTGGTGCATGGTGTCAATCGTTCAAAGGGCACAACGCTTTATGGAGATCACAGGCAGAAGCAGTTTGGGAGCACTCGATAGCAAACTTGGTTTTGATAAATCGAAGGTTACTTGTTTCAAATGCCGGGAGAAGGGGCATTTCAAAAGATAATGTCCAAACCATGAAGTGAATGGCAATGAAAATCCTTTTGCAGATGATTACTATATGAAAGCTATATATCATCGACTGCAACCTCAAACAAATTCTAGGATGATTCAGATTGAAGATGGTCCCTCGAGTTTGAAAGATAAATCCCTAGTGGTTGCTCAAGAGGATGAAGGGTTTCAATTGGAACAAATACATCTCGAAGAATGAAAGTCTCGCGTTGTTAGCAGAGATAATTGAGGAACCAAAACCTGAAGAAGACTGTTCTGAAACAATCTTTGTTGAAGCTATAATTGAAGAATACTATCACGAGCAACATTCTGAAGAAGAAAATCTTTTACGCAGTGCTTTTAGACATTTAAATTCAATTGACATGTTTCCAGCTTTTGAAGGTTACTTCGATCCAAGCTACAAAGCACAATGTGAGGAAGAGACAAAGTCTGAAGTAGTGGAGCGAATAGATGTGAACAAAGAAATGACTACCAAGAATCTAACTAAGATAGCCAACAAGGCTATGATGGCTATTTGAAAGAGGTAGTTTCTGAGGAAGTCCAGGAGGATAAAGTTGAGTCAGTGGAAGAGTTTGTAATGGAGTTGGTAAAGGAAGTGGTTAAAGTTAAAATGCTTGAAATTGTAAAACCTTGCAAGAAGTGCGTAGAGCCTTGCAATGAGTGTTTTGGAAAGGATAAAAAATACAAAGATTTGAAAAAACTTTATGATAATTCGTCAAGTGATTAGAAAGAAACTAAAGAAGCATATAACAAATTAAGAAGAACTATTAGACAATATGAACAAGCTAATAGGGAAGAAGGTGCCACACTTTCGATGCTCAAGGCAACTGTCATGGACAAGCAAATGGCCATAAATATTTATCTAAATACGATTGCCGACCTAAAAAGTGAATTGGTAAAAATGAAAATTGAAACTCAAAGGGTTAACAAATTGTTAATCAGTTATTCCACCAGTTCTTATGTCAATGATCATATTCTTCCGAAAATTGAGAAGGAGGAAGACGATAAGAATGGTAAGAACAAAAGTGCATGTTACAGTCAAGTTCCACCACCCACGTGGGAAAGATATTCAAGGAAAAAACCATCTAGAGTGGAAAAGGCGCTAAATTTAAAACTGAAAACTAAAAGCTGAAAAGAACAACGAGCTGCCTGAGACATCGATGTAACATACACTAAATCAGAAAATGATTATGAATCTGATGCGGTAAAAAATGTGGTTGAAGAGGTTTTAAGAAGTGAGAGTGATAGCACATAATTGGAGAGTGCTCAGTCAAAATTGGAGAAAACCAGTTCAAGTTCACCTTGTGAAAATGAAGAAGTTTTTATAACTATATTGGAAATCAGAATCTAGTTTGAATGATGATCCTAGTTTGGTTGCTTACAAAATCAAAGGATCGGATAAACAATATTCTGATCAAGAATTTCGATTCGGAATATGAATCTTGAAAGGTCGAGCAATTGTTTAAAATGATTGAAGTAAGTCTCTCAGAGCTTGAAAATTTAAATGCAACTTACTACTCTAAACCCAAAATTTCTTATAACAACAATTACAAAGGTAAAAATTTTCCTGAAAACAAAAGGAAAGGGTTGGGGTATGTAAAGAAGCAGAATGATGAATTTTGAAAACCAAAATTTAAAAGAAAAGTACACTTTGTTTTCGAAACAAGCTTGGAAAGCGAGAAAGAGAGTTTGGCGAAGGAACAGTCAAACGACGAGTTCTACGCTGAGAAAAAGCGTCGTGAGCAGGTTCAGAAATCCTCTGCCATAAGTGTAACGAAGTCGGACATATTGCTAGACACTGTCCTAATTCAAAACCTGTTTACCATGCTAAGAAGTCATTAGAGGGTGTGAATAACAAATATCCGAAGATTGTCCCAACACAGATTTTGAAAAGAAAAACTGAATCTAACAATAATGAGAAACTAGTAATTGTTGGTGCATAATGTCTATTGCCTACATCTTAGGGTTGTGTCTGTATTTTCTAATAGGGCGAAAATGTTAGATTTACGTTGTTTGTAATTAACTTCTCACGAAGGTGAAATATACCTTCGCACGAAGGTAAATTACCTTTGTGCGAAAATAAACTACCCTCGCACGAAGGTAGCATATTTATATATAGCTAGTGTGAGGTGTTAGTGTGTAGAACTTTTGTAACTGAGATGGCGAAGCTCTGTCGGATTTCCTGATAATTTGTCATTGTTAAACATTAAAAAGATTAGTTAATTGATAAAATAATCTTGTTAATTGTAACTAATTCATATGAATTCCGCGCGTATATTACTCAAATTAGGACCTTTGCTATTGGATAAAATGATCCTACAAGTGGTATGAGAGCTCAGGGAGCTTTGCTATTGTTCAAGACTCAGCCTAGAAAACTTCTTATTCTACTCATTCTTCTTATTTTCACTTTTTAAATTTACCATGGTCAAAATTAACTGATTTTCAAGTATAATACATAAAAACATGGTTAGATAAACCTTTGAGAAAATCAAAGCTGAAAACAAATGAATTCATATTGAAAATTATAAAAATGTCAAGTTTTGAACCAACCTTCGCACGAACATAACTTTACCTTCGCACGAAGATAAAAATTGTAAAGGTTTAAATATCATTTACCTTCGCACGATGATAAATCTATCTTCGCACGAAGATAAATCAATTTATGACATTTTTACTTCAATCAAACTGATATCTTAAGCGTTTTAGCATTTAACGTTGTTTCAGGCTGGTAAAGTGGGAACGAATTTTACAACGCGTTTGCTATGTCAATTGTCAACGTATCAGCTGCAGCCGCACAGAATCTGAATTTGGAGAATGAAATGGGGAAAATGGTCAAACCCCCAAAATTGATGAATTTGGAGGATTATTAAAGTTTGAGTGAACGGTTTGTTTCAGACAATTGTTCAAGATTTAGCCTAGAAGACTTCTTAAAATGAATCCATGGCCAAAATGAACTGATTTTCAAGTATAATATGTAAAAACATGTTTAGATAAACCTTTGAGAAAACCAGAGCTGAAAACAAATGAATTCATGTTGAAAGTTTTGAACCTACCTTCGCTAAAAGGTTTAAAAATCATTTATCTTCGCACGAAGATAAATCAGCTTTGACATTTTTACTTCACTCGAACCGAAATCTTAATCGTTTTAGCATTTAACGTTGTTTCAGGCTGGTAAAATGGGAACGAATTTTACAATGCGTTTGCTATGTCAACTATTAACGTATCGACTGCATCCGCACATAATCTGAATTTGGAGAATGAAATTGGGACAATGGTGAAACCCCCAAAGTTGATGAATTTGGAGGATTATGAAAGTTGGAGTGAATGGTTTGTTAATTGGGTGCAAGCAAACCATTTTAACTGCTGGTTTACTATAGAAGAAAAATATACCACACCAATTGGGGAAAATGAAATGAAGAAGAAAATGATAAGCATATTGCAACAATTAATAAAAATAGATATCTTAGCATTGCTACAACATATGATAACTCACAATCATTATGGAATGCATTGAGGTTGAAGTTCCAGGGAAGTTCACAAATGAGGAAGAGCAAAAAGGCACTACTTAGAAAAGAGTTCAATATTTTCATTCTTTTGAAAGATGAAACTATGAAGCAGATGATCGAGCGTTATTGTCACCTAGTTATTCAAATGAAGAGGTTGGGAATTCAGAAAACAAATGAGGAGTTAGTCGACAAGTTAGCAGATGCTTTGCCTGAGGGAGAATAGACTACGTACTTGACAATTCTGAAAAATGGTGTAGAGTATAGTGGTTACAGCCTATCAAAGTTCATAGAAAAGTTAGAAGGACATGAACTAGAAATGCAGAGGATGGCCAAATCAAAAGGTGCTCAAATGCAACAACATGTAAACCTTTACTTTAAAGGCAATACAGCTGGTACTCAAAGTCCGAAAGTACAAACCGCCTTCAGTGCTGATAGTTCTGCAAGCCCATCTTCTAAACAATCCGGTTTTCAATCTTTTCCAGGTTTGAACCAAATTCACCCAAAACACCTCAGTGTTCACAAAGCTCAAACAGTTTCCAAAGTCAACAATCTGGTCAATCTAACTCAAACTAGAGGTTTTTACCGTGTAACATAGCCGTGAATCTCCAAAACGAACAAGATTTTAATGAACATACTGCCAAGCAACACATGTCGTTGCATGCACCTGTTCTTGAATCTTAGGAAAGCTTGGTTGATGGGAAGATAGGAAATCCAGATATGACCAAGGAAGATTTTGATCAGATGGATTCAGAAGAGTTAGAGTTGATCGATATTAAATGGTGCATGGCTTCTATAGTCCGTAGAGCTTAGAGATTTATGGAGTTTATGAGAAGAAATAGCTTGCGTGGTTTGGATGGGAAGCTTGGATTCGAATAATCAAAAGTTACCTGTTTCAGATGTAGAGAGAAAGGACATTTCAAACAGGAATGTACTAACCGAGAAGTCAACAGTAATCAAAGTCCTTTTGGTGATGATTACTACAAGAAAACTACCTATCATAAGCCGTCACAACCACAATCAAATTCAAGGATGAGTCAGATAGAAGACGGTCCATCAATGCTAAAGACAAACCTTTAGTAGTCGTCCAAGAAACAAAAGATTTAATTGGAGCAAGTACATTTCTAAAATTGAAAGTCTTGCACTTCTCATAGAGTTAATCGAAGAGCCAGAACCTGAAACAGAAGATTATTCTGAAGGAGTTTTCGATGAAGCTCTTGAGGAAGTTATTCTTGAAGGATATATTCATGAACAACATGCTGAAGAAGAGAATATATTGCATAATGCTTTTAGAAATTTGATTCCACGTAATATTTTTCCATCTTTTGCAGGATATTTTGATTCAAGCTATCAAGTGCAAGAGGAAGAGGAATCAAAGTCTGAATGTTTGGAATTGATAGATGTGGAAAAAGCGATGAATGTCGAGAATTTGACAGAGATTGCAAACAAAGCAATGACGGCAAACCTTAAAGAGGTAGTTTCTAATGAAGTCAAGGAAGAGTCAGTGATTGAATTTGTTAAAGAGTCAGTAAGGGAGGTTGTCAAAGTTCAGGTTGTTGAGGTTCAAAAGCCATGCAAGAGATGCCAAGAACCTTGCAAGGAATGTGTCGAGAAAGAGAAAAACTAGTCTAAACTGAAAAAACTTTCAGATAATTTGTCAAGTGATTATAATGAAACTAAATAAGCCTATGACAGATTATCTAAAGCAATTAAACATTACGAAAAGGTTAATAGTGAAGATAGTGCAACTTTGTCGACGCTTAAGCAACTCTTCTGGACAAACAAATGGCAATTAACATTCATCTGAACAAAGTTGTTGAACCTAAAAATGAGCTTGAAAAATGAAAATCGAAACAGAAAGGCTTAACAAATTGTTAATCAGTTATTCCACCAGTTCATATGTCATTGATCATATTCTTCCGAAAAATTGAAAAGGAAGAAAATGATAAGAATGGTAAAAACAAAAGTTTTGGTTACAACCGTGTTCCACCACCCATGTGGGAAAGCTATGCTAGAAAGAAACCATCAGGGGTGGAAAAGGCGCTCAATCTAAATTTGAAAACTGAAAAGAAAAATGAGTTGCCTAAGAACATTGATGTAACATACACTAGATCAGACAATGACTATGAATCTGATGCGGTTAAAACGGTGGTTTAAGAGGTTTTAGGAAGTGAAAGTGATAGCACAGAGTATGAAAGTGCTAAGTCAAATTTGGAGAAAACTAAGTTCACCATCTGAAAATAAGGAGAGCTTTCACAAGAATTATCTTGATAAATTGGAATCTAGTTCGGATGATGATTCTACATTGGTTGCTTATACATGAAAGGATTGGACAAACTATATTGTAATCAAGAATTTCCAATTCAGAATGTGAATCTTGGGAAAGTAGAACATGAGTTTAAGTTAACAGAAATCAATCTTTCTGAAGTGGAAAATTTAATTGAGTCTTACTAATCTAAACACAAAGATTTAGTAAAAATAATCACAAAGGTAAAAATTATCTTGAAAACAACCATAAAGGGTTGGGGTATGTTAAGAAGAACAATGATAAGTTTCAAAAATCAAATTTTCAAAAGAAAGTTAACTTTGTGTCTGGATCAAGCACAGTATGTGAAAAAGAAAGGTTGGGAAATGAACAATCAAACTACTACTTCCATGCAGAAAAGAAATGTCGTGAGTAGAATTTGAGTTCATATACTGATTGTGATATATGGCCTTAGTACAACGAAATTTCGTTTTAGAGATTGCTGTATTCTAAGATTCTAGGTATTATAAGTAATTGATATCCAGGGTATTATTCAAGTTCTTATGATTTTGTGTCAGCAATGGACTAGAACTTGTAGAATAATTGTGCTTTTAAACCCAAAACAACAGCAAATTGTAAGTATCGAAAGATCCAACAATTGAAGTAAAAGGTTCCACATTGGAACACTACTTTTAAGACGAGCCTTCATCTCTTTGTCGGTACGGTGGTACTAACCTGAGCTCTCAAGGTCTCGCACTACCTAGATACATATATTAGTTAGATATAGTCACCTATAAGATCAAATCTAGGGAATCTTGATATGGGAGTATATTCTGAGGTGTGGAACACGGTTAAGTCAAGTTCCTAAAATTGCCTAATGTATCTCGGAACAATTGAGAAATGCGCAGCGGTTTAAGAGGACAAGTATAATGACAATCTAAGTGAATCTGTTTATAACTTAAAGTCTTATAAAGGTCAACAGTACTTTTGATGTGTCTCAAAAACTAATATGTTCCTCTAATAAAACTCACAAAAATAAGTCTGTAAATATGCTTGTACATGCTTCTTTAGATTTCATTTCAGAAAAAACCTAAAAATATTTTCAGTGTGTTTTAGCATAAACATATGCTATTGTTGATTCTCTCTGAGCGAAGATAGACTTTTGTGTTCCAAGCGACGTAGTGCTGTCCAAATCATAGCTTGTAGTGGTTGATTAGCATACCACGAAAAATGCCTAAGGTAGTTTGGACTTGATTGAACTCAAATTGAATGTTAAATTGATGGTTTCGGTAATTTGAACATAAAAACTTAGATCTAGGACAATCTGATAGGCCAAAATTAAAATTGAACATACCCTTGTGTTAATCGGCGCTAATAGGTTGTTTTAGAACCATCAATTGTATGAAAAACGAAGAAAAAATTTCATGTGTTCTTGAGGTTATCTTCGCACAAAGATAAATTACCTTCACGTGAAGATAATTTATCTTTGCACAAAGATAAAGTGCGAAACTGTAAAATAGTCATTTACCTTCGCACGAAGTAAAATGGTCACTTCGTACCAAGTTCACTTCGCACGAAGATGAAAGGTAAAATTTTCAAAATTTTTCTAAGAGTTCGGGTTTGACTTTTTGTAGGATAAAAAGTCTAACTTTGACAAGAAACACATCATTTGTTGTGTTCTTGATGAGAAAATACCAAAGATCGCTTCATTCAAGTCGATTCTAAAGTTTATGAGTGAACAACCGATAGCTAAAGCTCTTACTGATCCTCACAAAGCCTATCGTTCACGTTGAGAGATTTTGGGAGCATGTGAAGTATGTACCAGAACGCAAAGCTATACGATCTTTTGTATGAATCAAGAATGAAGATAAGGAGGTGTATATTACAGAAGCATTGATTCGCCGAGTGTTAGATTTTAAAGACAAAGACGATGATACGATGATGTACACTGAGTGTATGTGTAAAGGGTGTTTTTACAGGATGGGCTACAGGGTCACGTCAACACATAGTTCAACAAAGCCTATCTCAGAAGACAATATAAGTTCTTCATGCACTCTGTCATTTCTACACTGAGTCACAAGAATGGGGGATATGATGCTATTGTAGATTACCAAATGTGCATGATTGTTGCACTTGTGCTAAACAAGCCGAATAACTTCACAGAGATGATCTTTGAGCAGATGAAGTTGAATATCAACAAAGAGAAATTTCTGCAGTACCCAGATTTATGCCGATGATGTTGGATGACCAATTTCCAAACTTGGCGAAAGACAAGAAACATGTGCTGCCACTTGATCATATGACAAGCTTGTCACTGGTTAGATTGAATCAGTATTTGAAACAAACAACATTACTAGTTGCAAGGAAATTCTTTGGAAGATTTAAAGACAAGAATTACAAAGCACCTCCGAAAGATAAGTGGAGAAATGATGGTAGCAGTTCTAACAATGAAGCCACGCAGATGGAAGGTTATGAAACCAAGAGGGGTGTGTGGTATGATAAAGAAGACTCTAAGAAAAAGGAAACTCCAAAAGCTAAAGCTCAGAAGAGAAAGATTGAAACGGTTCTCAGGAATGAAACTACTAATGAAGAGGTGGAGATAGAGCAAAACTTAGAACAGAATGTTGAAACAGAGGTAAATGTTGAGGATAGGGTGTTTTCTACTACCTCAGATCTAGAAAAAAAAGAGAAAGGAACAGCCGGTGATGATGAAGAAGCTTCAGATGATAGTTTTGATATTGAGATACAAAAAGCAGAGCAACAAGAAAAGGAAGCTATGATTCAAGGAAAAGTGGTTGGTGAAGACGATGATGTTTATGTTCTGTCTGATCCAGAATCTAAAGATGAAGCTAAAAGTGTGTATTCTATCAAGAGGGAGTTTGGAATGCAATACTTCCGATACCTCTTTGATATTAAGACATTACCGTATTGGGATGTGGAAGAGCTTGTACATACTAAGATGATCAGTTTTCTGATGAAATTTCATTATCAACGCTTATGGAAGCTTATAAAGTACGAAGCAGATCACGAATTCAATCACTGGAAACCGCATAGTCCAAAGAAACGCATAAAGATTGATCCGGCTACTAAAGAAAAAGATGTAACGCTGATTATGAGACGTCCACATATGATGAAGAACATGCCACTTATGCCAATCGAACAAGAGTTTCATGCATACTTCAAGTGGTGGCAGTATGATATTGAAACTTGTGAAGCGGTGAATGTATTGAAGGATGATAATATTTGGAGGATGATTCGTGTGCTAGACCTGATGTAGCTAGTTAACAAGATTCGCTATGTAGTGTTAGAGAGGACAAAAGCGATGCAGTTCAGGGTGTGATCAATGTTTGCTATGCAAACTTTACTAATTCGGGAAAAATGTGGAAATCAAAGTGGTGGGAGCTTGAACGTAAAGAATTCATGAGACAGATAAGGAATGAAGAGCGTATAGAAGAAATGTCAAAGGAAGCACGCCTTAGAAGATTCCATTTTATCAAATGGGCTCCTACGACTAATCAAACACCAATTCCGTCTGAAGAGAGAAGAAAACCGAGAAAGAACTTCTTTGGGTGCTAAAGTTGAATGATTGAAGATTTTGAGGACATGCCAAGACTACGGCAACATCCAAGGGAGAGTTTGTTGGTGCATTATGTCTATTGCCTACATCTTAGGGTTGTGTCTGTGTATGTAATAAGGCTGAGCTGTTAAAGTTGAAATTGTCATGTTTGTATTTAAGTTTGCAAGAAGGTAGATTTACCTTCGTACGAAGGTAACTTACCTTTGTACAAAGAGAAAATTACCCTCGCCCGAAGGTAGATTTCATGTCTATATATAGTCGTGTTGAGGTGTGAGTATGTAGAACTTTTGCTGACTATTACGGCGAAGCCCTGTCAGATTTGACGGTGATTTCTAACTGTTAAACGATCAATGAAATCAGTAAATTGATAAATAATTTTGTAATTGTCACTAGTTAATATGGATTCCGCACATATGGACTAGATATTCAAATTAGGACCTTTGTTATTGGACAAAACGATCTTACACTGAGCGATAAGCAGCGCCAACTCCTCAGGTGTGGTAGGTAATCCAGTATCGTCAGTAGAGGGACCATGTCTCGCTTTTGGTGGCATATTGTCGTTTCTATTATTGTAAAAATAGTAACAACATAAGACAATGTTTAAATAATTCAATCATTATATACTAGTGGACTAATCAATACGCATGTAACCTTAACCACATAATAATGAGAATAATTTAATCCAAAAACCCAATTATATTGATATTTTATCGTAGAAATTACACTCCTGGTTTGTAGTACAAAGACTAACCAAAATTTGATGTGAACAAAAACAAACACCATTAACAAGTCTTGATGAATTTCCTCCTAAAATATCTAACTTGGCACACAAGCCTGAATAGGGTTACCAAAAGAGACAAACAAACAAAACAAACAACCAACAATCACTTAAAACCCAAGAAGTCCAAAAGCTTCCTAACTAGCTCCTCAAGCTCCGCTATCCTCCAGTGCATCTGATCCATGGCACTATCATCCAAATCCTGAATCTCATTGTACCAATCCATCTATCCCTCAAGATCCTTCATTTTGGCCTTAGTCGTCTCCAGGTCTCCGCGAAGAGTGGCGATCTGACGATCATAAAGAGAACACCGGTCGACCCAAACTCCTTTCTACTTCTTCAAAGCAGACTCAATAGCGACGCTAGAGGTTGATGTGATATCTCCAGCGGGTTGAGTTCTCTTCCTACGACGAGTATAGACCAGCAGAGGTGTAGTAGAGACTCGTGAATCGGGTTGCGGAACGGATGACTCTGATGTGACTGGCGGAGGGATCTCAGGTGTAAGCTCACTAGTAACGGAAGGCAGGACTACTAAGGGCTCTAAAGGTCGAGCTGTGACAGTAGTGGCGTCCACCACTTCTACTATCCAGGTCATAGGGACACCTCTTTCCAGGTCATCAACAACAGGCGCAGTACAAGATGACTGCGTTATCTCAAAAATCGAGAGAGGAACAAAATCATCTTCGCCAATCCAACAGTCACTCGTATGAGAGTAAAGAGTGTCAACCTGACCAGAAAACATAGTGGGGCCGACATAGAATGACGAGGTAAAACCGGCCATGTCAACAATCTACGAGGTAGTGTGTGCTATGTCTGGCAGGACTGAGGTCGGTGAGATATCGAATTCATGCTCGCTCTCTGAGTCGTGAATCTCGATAACCTCATGTGTGTGCGACATCTGTGACACAATGTAACTGTACTAAGTAAGTGTGTGTTCAAATGAAAAATAACACATAAGGCATAAATAAAAAGATTAACACGTATGCACACAAAACTCTTTATAGTTTTCACACATGATCAAAATCCATGTTTATTTTAAATTATGGCTTCGCGAATTTTGGTTGAAGTCTAGAGTTTTCCCCAAAAAACATGTAGTTCGCTAACAACCATTGGCTCTGATACCAACTTCTATCACACCCCAAAAATGTCGCAGCATAAATACAAATGTAGTGGTGACGGAAGTTGGTGCCCATAAGTATCTTGGTGAACGATGCATCATTAATTTTGGACATTCAACTTAATTAAAACATAATTTAAAGTTTAAAGTTTAATAGCAAACCACTAACATAACATAGTTAAGTTGTCTTGATCCTTATGGATCTTAATACAATTGGTCCCAAACAGTTTTAAATGTTGTCCAGAACATTATTAAATATGACATTGCATCACTACCACAAGATACGCCAAAATCCAAAGCCGAACTCATGTATCTGAAGAACACGTTAAAATCAAGTGTCAACACAAAAAAAGGGTGAGTTCACGTATTCAAATTATAAATAATTTGATCCTAGAAAAACTTTCTTATTATGTGTTTTATAATGAAACATCCATATAATATAAGAAAGCCAATTTTATTTCCTTTAGAAAAATCCGAGGGTCAGTCATTGTAACCATTTTCCAAAAAACTTCGATATTAAGACATTTTCCCAAGGTTATATATTAATTTCTAGCATCAAATGTTAAGATTCGTAAGTTTGCAATACTGTATGAGCTATATATTAACAATAAGGTTATAATCAAAGCTAGACAATACATAATATAAATTTGTCGCTTGACTTGACACGGAGCTACCGGTCACGACGGGGTGGTTAACCCAAAAGATCTATCAACAATTCCACGCATACAGTATTAGTGATTAAACGACAAAATTTGCGCAAGTACCCAAAATGGGCTACTTATAATGACTGTCTCATGAACAATATACATATCTTACTAAAATGATAAATTTAATATTTTGTGTTGTATGAATTTCCGGAAGTCCCCACTGAAATGTAAGCCAATACTAATACTTACTCTCTTGAGATCGATCAAATTCGTCAAAACTTAGATTTAAACATTTTTAAATCTACATGGTTGTTTTACCCCGAACACCGTAATCCTTCCCGTTTCTCCCCGAAACGTATATATTCAATCAAACCCGTTTCTCCCCGAAACTATATATTCAACCACATTTCCAAAACTATGTTTTTCCGTAAAAACATAACATGTCATTTCCAAAACTATATTTTCATGAAATTATATTAATAATTTGTTTAAAGGCATATTTTATATAAAAACGTATAATTATCATTTTAAAGTGTGTTCTTCCCCAAAACATGTATAAAATAGTAAAAAGAGGGGTTAGTGACACTCACCTTTGGGTGTATTTTTATATTAGCGCAATCCCACAAAATGATCTACACATCCTAATTTAAGTAGGAACGATTTAATAACCACTATTCCACAAAATACATAAGTTTCTTCAATACTTAAAATTTTCACATAACTTTGAGATTTTCTCAAAAAACTATTTATTTTTTATTATGTTGGTGTACTTATATCTATGCATTTATATTTATATATTTTAAGATTTTTTGCGACTTGAACGATTTTATTGGTGACCTTCATTATGTTATATCCCTTATCACACCAGTTTTATAAGCAATGTATCTACTATTTGCACTTCGTAATGTATATATATACATAAACGTGAACATATTATCGAATATCGTAATACACGTATTTTGTCAACTTATATATTTTATCATTTTAAAGCATTTATACACGAAATAACTCATCAAGTTAACCTATATATTATTTTCATGCTCGACAAATAAGTTACATACTTAACGCGCCTTTTTTGTAATGTTACCGTTTCAACTGAACAAGTGTACATTCATAGTCTTAAATCCTAGTATCATGCCATCACTTAACATATCATATTTCACATATTTATATTCACATATCACATCATATAATACAAAGTTCACTCTTGAACAACCCATTTTCGTGTACATTGAAATATGCGTATTTTGACGTTTCGGTAACGTTTTCGGGCGTCGGAAGTCACGCATGACTAGCTAATCACCAAGGATACTTAGTATAAATTAAAATAATTATATTTATATAAAAAATATCAGTTTATATTATGATCTAAAACAGTTTTATAAAAATCACTTTTAAAGCCGATTTTTACCGTCTTTTACGCATAGTCTTGTACCGAACTTTACTATTATCATCCCAAATCTTAACGACTTGATATTTTAACATAACATATGTTATTTACTAAATAAAATGGTACTTATACTCATGTTAATGCAGATTTGATGTAAGTCACATAAATAATGCAATTTCACTCATTTTACTTCTTTTTAAGCTACATGTACAACATGCAAAGCTACCAAGCTTACGACATAAATTCATATTATCATAACACATCATATAATATCATTTTTTATGATTATATTCTGATTTCATTCATTTTTATCATACCATTACAATTTCACCATTTTATGATCATTTAACCATTATGCATGCTTATGTACAACTATCTAATACATGATTATTATATCATCTTCATCCAAGGCTTAAATGCATCTTACATACATTTATTTCATATTATCCAAATATCATTTTAATTAAAGCATCATCAAATCATTCATAACACTAATGCATGTAACATCCTAATGTTGTTATGAACGAACAAATAAAACCCACATGCATGCATGCATATATATATATATATATATATATACATGACACACACACAAGTGCACATATACTTCCAAAAACCCTTTTATATGTTCATCTTTAATCATATGGACTTTTATAAAAATTCCTTTTAATCATGCATACATTCACTTTTCAACAATCATGGCAATCAAGAATCAACCAAAATCGAAACACATTCTCTAACTCATATATACACATACTCACGGCTACACATATATACATATATACTTCCATTTTTATTTTCTTTAAAAACCCATTTGTTATTAGTTTCAAGTTTGTGAAAAACTCCAAAATTAAGAGAAACCTTCCAATATCATCATCATCATCAAGAATCAAGAACTTAATATAAAAAGTAAGTTTTATACCTTCAAGATTTTGGTGGGTTTTTGATAAAGTTTGATGATATGGAGCTTGTTCTTCTTTGGAATCACCTTGAAATCACTCTTGGATCTTCAAAATAACTTGGAAACACCTTGAAATGGACTTGGACATTCAAGATTAAGTTTGAAATTCAAAAATGGAGATGGATATGGGTGTGTCCGGCCGAGTTTTAGAGATAGGAAGAAGTGAGTGATTTTGTTTCTTGAAAAATGGTAGATTTATTATGTTGGTGGAGTTTTAGTCATCACTTGTAATACAAAGATCCAACACTTGGCTTAAGTAGGAAAAAGATGGGCATTCCTAGCCGCCACCTATACCACCACACACACACTTCTCTTATACATACATACATATATATATTCATATATATATATTATTATGTTAAAAACATGTATTTAACTAGCTACCGGGTATTTTATCTCGCGTTTTATGGCGTTTTAAATTATTGTTTATCATAGTATAAAAATAAACTCGACGTAATATTGCTGAAATATATATTAATTGCCTAGACTTGTTGCGTTGTCTGTTTTTTTACAAAATACGCGTGGTATCGCGAAGTACACGCTTAAACTCGCAAAATAGAGTTTTTAACTGTTTTAATTACTTTTTCCTCACGAATATGAATAAAATAGCATTTTAATCATAATGGAATATTTTTAGGATTTTAACATTAATCGGGTGGTCACCAACGTTCGTTTCGCATTTCGTTGGTTACACGATAAGCGTTTATCTTATTATTACCAACATAATTTCTAACAAAGTTTGGATTTACCAACACATCAAATACCATATATTAACACCAAATTCAATAAAATATTGCCTTTATTTATTCATATCATTCGTCACGCTTGTACAGTACCGACTCAAAATAGTCGGGTGTCACATATATCGTGTTTTATAAATTTAAAGCGTGAATAAATAGTGAAAAGTACTTAAAATATATCTAAAAATTATACACACTCCACTCAAGTCAAGTGTGTGTTAAAATCGAAAGCATTCCGTTAATCGGAAACTGCTTCGTTTAATGTGTTTGCTATAGGTTAAGGCCACAAAATCCCTATGTTATAGTCTAAAGATTAGGTTTACGTAAATCTGTGCCCCGAAATCATTTACGACACATAGGGTTTCGTTTCATTAGTCGTGCAAACATAGTGTTTCCTTTAAGGGTTTACCTTGGTGTTCTCGAATGTTACAGTGATTCCGAGAACAAACACGATGCTAACGTAAGTTAGATGCATTTGACAACAGTAACGCCTAAGAATAGTGCACCAAGCAAGTAACGCTTGACTACAGTATCAAATATCAACCAATTCAATAACAGTAACAATACCACGCATGACCAAGTTCCATGTCATCATCTTCTACTCAATAAACTACATGTGCCAAAATTAATACAGTGTCGCTAGATTCAAGAACCGGTGTCGCCAAACCTGCTGATAAACAACCCATTTCCAAGAACTACACAAAAATCACATAAATCAGTCTAAAAACCCAACCAACTGCTCAAATAGATCAACAAAACACTTTGAAATCATTTTCTTAAATGTTTTCACCAAAAAAATCAAACAATTTAACTGTTTAGATCCGAAATTTGTATTTTATTAACTTTTTGAAACCTTTTCAAAAACCCATAAACTAAAACAATCAAGAGGATCAAAGCTCTGATACCAAATTGTAAGTTCAAAATCCTAGAAATATTGATACTAATGATGTTTCTCAACAACAATCAAATCTAATACATTAATTGCAAGTAACGCTTGACAACAGTATCAAATATCAACCAATTCAATAACGGTAACAATACACGCATGACCAAGTTCCATGTCATCATCTTCTACTCAATAAACAACCTGTGCCAAAATTAATATAGTGTCGCCAAACCTGCTGATAAACAACCCATTTCCAAGAACTACACAAAAATCACACAAATCAGTCTAAAAACCCAACCAACTGCTCAAATACATCAACAAAACACTTTGAAATCATTTTCTTAAATGTTTTTCACCAAAAAAATCAAACAATTTAACTGTTTAGATCCGAAATTTGTATTTTATTAACTTTTTGAAACCTTTTCAAAAACCCATAAAGTAAAACAATCAAGAGGATCAAAGCTCTGATACCAAATTGTAAGTTCAAAATCCTAGAAATATTGATACTAATGATGTTTCTCAACAACAATCAAATCTAATACATTAATTGGTTTGATGTTTTGACCCAAAAATGATAGAAAACTAATAAACCGAATTATGAACAAAATATAACAAAGTAGAATGAGAATAATACAACGATTAAGATTTGATAATAGTCGGAAATGTTTCAATGTTAACTGGACTTTGCTAAATCAGCACAAAACAAACACTTAATAGTGGATTGGATAAATCAAAGCCTAACCTCATCAAAGAAATCACTAGTCTATTTATAGGCAAGTAACTAGGGATTTAGACGTCACATTAACAGTGCACAGCCGCGACTAAACCCTAGTGACGCAATGTGTATCTGCCGCAATTGCATCGCCGTCACAAAGCGATGGCTACAACTATCTCACAAAGATAATGGACACCAGAAACTTAATCTTATACAAAGATCTTCAGGCGCCATTTAAGTGATGACTCGAGTGGCGCCTAGACAAACATCTTGTAATCTTCATATATTTTGCTTTACTCAAATATACGGTATGCTACAGTCATTTCAGTTCCAACACCTATTGCAGACGATCACTATTCCCCAGGTTGGTTCGTCATGGTAGCAAGGGGAAAATGCTAAAAGATAAAATACTAAAAGGAATAAAAGTGAAGGGACTAAACATGTATACTACCAAGTTAAAAATATAGAGACTAAGCATACATTTACAAAAAGTTAACCAATACAAAGAATTTTTTTATTAGAATACACGGTTTAGAAACGTATAATTAGCGAAGGTTTAAGGTTTAAAACTAAAATTGAAAATAGTTTTTTTAAAGCTACGGCCAATGAGAAGATGTCAGAGAACTGTCTGACACTATTTCCGATTTTTTATAGACGTAGGTATTTTGATTTTCGTTAGATAAAGAAATCACTGAAGAGGAAAAAAGTAAAAGTAATTATTATATATTGAAAAATATATATAATCATTATAACACGTTATCGTGTTAGTACTGCTATCGATGTAGACCACTAATAAGAAATGGATCAAGAGAAGAAGTATGTGTTATTTACTATAAAAATGATAAAATCAATCATTTACAAGAATCTTATCAAAGAATCGAATCCATACATTAATGAAAGAAAATCGCCAATTCTCAGGGATGTAATACTATAATAAAAATAATAAATTATTAAAAGATACCATCGAGCTCTGTCTACATTCAAATTCAAATAAAAACACAAATATGCACATTATTTAAATAGAAATGATACACAATTCTGCCGACAATCGTAATAATAATGCAGCTGTCTTCTCTAGAATTCCACACACAGACCATCTATATACACATACATATACATATAGTGTAAGGTTCATTACGTAACAGTGCATTTACAATATAAAATGTACCTTATAAAATCAATTCAATATATTAAAAATTATTTTTTTCGAGGATTTTTTTATAAAAATAGGCGGAAACTATTTCAATAAAACAATTATTTTTTAAAAAAAAAGAAAAATTTTTAGCCTTTTTCTAACTAGTTTTTAAACATTTTTTTCTAAATTTTTAGTTTTTGATTTTTTTAATTAAAAATGCTTCTACATGTATTTACAAAGAAAAACGTCGATTTAAAAAAAAAAAATCGATTTTTAACATATTAAGTTGAATTTTTAAGATATATTTAACACTTTAAATGTATTGTACCCCGGTTTCACACTTTTGTAGTATTCCCCAATAAACCCTCCTCTTTATATATATATATATATATATATTGTGTGGGGTGTGTGTGTGTGTGTATTATGGGATGGGTTAAAACTGTAACTAACTTTAGATGCGAGAACCGTAGGAACCATTATAACCCTAGATCTCTCATGAATAAGTGATTGAGATTATGTTGTTTATGTTTGATTTGTCTTGTCTTGTAGTGATTTTATTGATTAAAAAAAATAAGTAGTACCAGAAGGGTAATTTGAAAATTTTGACTTGTGTAATATTTATGTCAATTTGTCAAACTAATAACCAAACATCATACAGTACATCACTCTTAATGTCAACATTAGTTACGTTTATCGATTAAAAAAAGAATTATTTATAACCCATGATTTTTATACAAAAAATTACACTACATGTATAAAAAGAAAACGTCTTCAATATTTGATCGTGATCTTCATTTTTTGTTCGTTATCCTCGTCATTTGAATGTAAAAGCCCCAACACCTACGAAAATTAAAGGAAAAAAATTAAGCGTTTACATTCCACAAACTTTTACAGAAGCTCGGGCCGGCGATCAGGGGCGTAAAAAAACATTTTTTATCGTGTGTAATAAAAAACATTTTTTACATTCGACACCGTGCGTAAATTTTTTTACTTTCGAAAACGTACAGCTAACAATTTTTCAAACGAATATAAAAAAATAAACATTTACGCGTGTCGATTTTACATACTTTTGAAAAATAGATTTACGTGTGACGTTTAAAGGAGCTCGGACAAACAATAAGGGGTGTAAAAAACAGCTTTTTTTGTTCAACACTGTGCGAAAAAAATATATTTTACATTCGACAAGTTACGTAAAAATATTTTTCAAACGTACGTAAAAACTATTTATGCATTCCATTTTTACATATATTTAGAATTAGATTTACACGTGACATTTAGAGGAGCTTGGGTCAGTGATCTGGGCGTAAGAAAACTTTTTTACGCACGCTGTCAAAACATTTTTTTATTTATTCCTCATACTATGTTCGTGTAAATGCTTACGCAAATTGTCAAAACTTTTTTTACGCACGTTGTCAAAAAAAATTTCACGCACATTGTCGAATGTTTTTTTTTAAATTTGTAGCGCAAAGTTATCAAACGTTAACGAATGAAATAGAAAATCTTAATAAACATATAAGACAAAAATAGATTGCATTTTATAAACAACATCATGTCAGGATTAAGGAAAATAGAGTTAAAAGAAATAGATATCATTTTCGATAATTTTATATTTTCTAATACACATATAAGACAAATATAGCTTGCATTTTATAAAGAACATTATGTCATAATTATGGAAAAGAGAGCAAAAAGAAATAGATATCCTTGTCGATATTATTGTATTTTCTAAAGTACGTAATACTCTTGATGTTTGAATTTAAATCCTAAGATATTTTTTCAAAATTTGAAGTATAAAAAGTATAAAAGAGATGAAGGGAGAGAGATAATGTTATATCAGGCATATGGAGATAAAAGAGAGGGGATGTGACATTGAGAGAAAAACTAAAATACCATTTTGAATTAAATTGATTATAGGTGATGTGTTAAAAATTTTACTGGATGGGGGGAGTTCTCATGGTTTCGCAACTATTATTGGTTTCTAATTGAATCGAATCATGTATATATATATATATATATATATATATACATAATATGGTGAAAATCATTTAAGAACCATCATTTATGGTGAGAACCAATGCAAACACAATCAAAACTACTTAAAAAGTACGCACTTTTAATTAATAAGAACTTTTTTGTTTTTTATTATAAAATATTGCAATTTAACTATAAATAAATAAAAACATTTTTACCATTTAGTTTTGGGATTTAGTTTTTAATATTATGCTTAGGGTGGGTGGGGGTTTAGGTTTTTTAGGGGTGAGGGTGGATAGTTCATTGTTTGTTTTGGAATAATTTTTGTTGTTTTCACATAAATTCTACGCTATGTATAAGTGTGTATATAGGGTGAGGATCCGTTAGGAACTTGCATTTATGGGGAAGCACGAGAACTAGTGTGAACACAACCCAAACTACCTAAAAAAGCTTAGAAACAAACATTTTTTTTTATTTTCCAATTAATATTCTACTTTTTTTATTAATAATAAAAATTTTGAACTTTTTATTAATAAAACATGCTATTTTAATGTAAAAGTTTAAAAAAGAATATCTATATTTTTTAGCATTTAGTTTTAGGGTTTAGTTTTTAACATTTTGCTTGGATAGGGTGGTTTGGGGGGGGGGGGGGGGGTTTCAAGTTTTAGGGGGGTGGGGGTTTATTGTTTTTTAGGTTTTTGGTGGTGGGGTTGGGGTTTAGTTATTTTTTTAATGTTTTTTGAGGCTGGGGGTTTAGGCTTTTGGGAATGGGGGTTTAGGTTTTTGGGTGTTGGTGTTTTCGTTTTGGGTTTATAGTTCTCTCTTTAAAGGTTGTTTTCAAAATGAATGTGTTTTCAAGTTTTATTTTGCATAAATCTTTAAAAAATCACTATTCAAAGTAAAATTTTAGTTTTTGTTGATTTGCTGGTGTAAATGTTGATTTTAGCAGCTTTTTATAGTACTATGCGTAAAAAAGGCTAAAACAATGCTTGGATTTTTTTACAACTATGTTTGTATTCATCAACGTGTGAGCAATAATTTATGAGAAAATTTGCAGGGGAAGTCAGAGTTCCCTAAGTTCTCATAACTTGGGGGAGGAGGTTCTTGATATGAAGCATATATAAGTGTGTGTGGGGGTGTGGTTCTAGTAAAAAAATATTTAAGAGTAAACTTCTATTTACAACCCTGTGGTTAGACCTCCTTACATTTTAGACGCCCATAACAAACCTTTGTACATTTACATAATTGTCGTTTTGAATTTTCTACACTTTACAACCTTCTCATAGTTCACCAGAACATTGAACGTTTGAAATGTAGTGAAATTAAATGACCTTTTTGCCCCTTGTCCTTATTATTATTATTATTGTTGTTGTTGTTGCCAAAATCGTCCCTAAGGGTTTTGACATGTTTGCAAGTTTCATCCAAAACAACTTTTTTATATTGCCCTCCACTTTTGGGAAATTTTGTCATTTTCATCCTAACGTCTAACTTTTTTGCAAAAATCATCCCTGGATTTGGATTTTTTGCCATTTTCATCCAAATGTTTGATAGAAAAAATAAAGTAAATTTAACATTTTGATGAAAATGGCAAAAGGTCTCAAAAGTACGGGCAATATGGAACAAAAAATTGTTTTGGTTGAAATTAGCAAACATACCCAATATGATGATGATGAAGGCACTCCTGATGCGCCTCCTATCAAAACAACCACCACTACCACATCTCTACCATTCACCACCACAACCACTGACTGCACTCGCCATTT
This sequence comes from Scalesia atractyloides, assembly GCA_947069175.1. Classification (NCBI taxonomy): domain Eukaryota; kingdom Viridiplantae; phylum Streptophyta; class Magnoliopsida; order Asterales; family Asteraceae; genus Scalesia; species Scalesia atractyloides. The sequence goes on from CAMTDV010000020.1 coordinate 48,813,767, forward strand.
CTTCACGACCCACAAAACCTTCACTTGACCCACTTTAGTTTGAAAATGTATCACAAGGGATACAATCCTTCTACTCCACAACTGACATCAGCCAACTTACTTTTACTTCCCTCAAAATATATCAAAAGGGTAAAAAATGTACTAGAGTACCTAGAGCTAAAACTTATGTAGGCTGAAAAGATAGTTGCTTTCAAAAGCAAAAGGAAAAATGATAAGAATGTGGTGCATATTTGTGACAACAGCTTAGATTTGGTCTTTGGATATCTTGTAATTAGTAAAATGATAAACGGTTAGCGGGTTTAGTTTTGTAATAGTTAATTAGAAGTAATTGGGCTAAACCAGACACCAGATTGTGAATGGTAGGCGAATTGGGCCTAGACCCATTAGCAGTCCATATGGTGAAACGCTAGCCCAAGAGCAAATATGTCTCTATATAAAGAGAGCTTTGCATTAGGGTTAAGGTTGCTCATTCAGTTGATCAGTGGATTAGTTGCTCAGATAATTACTTCAGAGAGAGTTGAAAGAGAGAGTCTTGAATTGATTGTAAACACTTGTGTTAGATAATCAATAGAAGACGGATTGAAAGTGTGTGAAGTGTGTGTTCGTCTGCTGGTTCTTGTTCTTGTTCGGTTTTCTGTGAAATCTGATATAGGAGATTCCGCACTCTAGATTGGATAGACGGTTTTGTGACGATCCATACGGATTAGGGGACCTACAATTGGTATCAGAGCATTCGACTCATGTTTTTGCTCAGTTCAGAATCGTAACAGCAGAAAAAGTTGGGTTTTTGGACGTTTTGGAGGCTGTTCTGAAGTTGTGACGGCTGTTCTAAGGTTTCTGCTGCTGTTCTAGGGTTTTGCAGCTATTTCAGATTAATAGCAAAGCATTTCGGATAGAAGGAAGGCATCTCAGATCAAAAGTGAAGCATTTTTTATTGAAAAACTTGCTTTTCGGATAAGAAAAGTTGCATCTCGGATCAGAGAACTTGCATTTCAGATCAGAGTAGTCCATCTCGGATTGCATTTCGGATCAGCACAGTCTATCTCAAATTCCATCTTGGATTAGAATAGTCTATTCTGGATTCCATCTCGGATCAGAATAGTACATTCCGGATTCCATCTCGGATCACTATTCCGAATCACCGTCTCGGATAAGCATCTCAGATTACTGTTTCGCGTTTTCATCTCGTATTATCAATCCGAGTTACTGTTCTGAATTTGGTACTGTTCTGAGTTCTATACAAAATGTGAAAAGTTAATCAGCTGACGTAACTGAAGTTAAACGTTTTCGGACATAGAACTTAATCCATAAACAATCTTGACAAACCGATTGCACGGTTAGACTCGTGTGATTTTTAGGACAAAAAAATAAAATAAAAAAAAATTGGTGACCACCCATTTCAGAAATTTTTTTAATGTTTTTATCGAACCGGTTCGGTCAAAATGTCAAATATGTCTAACTTAAAACTGTTAATAATGGAGCACGAGGCAGGCACGACTAACAAACCTCCAAAAATGATGAAAGTAGAGAATTACCTTACTTGGAAGGATAGGTTTCAGTCGTTCATTGAATATTAGGACACACGGATGTGGATCTATATTCAAGATGGGTACGCTAACCCCACTCATGACTTTGAGGGCAGACAACGTGTCACTGCTTATGTGAATATGTCAGAAGCTGAAAAGAGAATGTATGAGTCGGAGAAGAAAGCCTTAGCTGCTATAAAGATGCCATTACTTAATGGCATCAAACATACATTCAAGCGTTATACTACATCGAAAGAGATTGGGGATGCCCTAGAGAAGAGGTATGAGGGCAATCCTGATTTGAAGAAGAACAAGGTTGATCTGCTGAAGAAACAATTTGTTGTGTTTAAAGGCATGAGGAATGAGTCTTTTGAAGATATTATCACGAGATACTATCATCTGATGTCAGAAATGGACAATTATGACGTAGAGGGATACACAGTTTTTGAGATAAACGATAAGTTGCTTGATGCTTTACCTGCAAAGTGGGATATTTATACTTTGATGATAAATGTTGGTGCATATTTGTGACAACAACTTAGATTTGGTTTTTGGATATCTTGTAATTAGTAAAATGATAAATGGATAGCGGGTTTAGTTTTGTAATAGTGAATTAGAAGTAATTGGGCTGAACTAGACAAAATATAACACATGGTAGGCGAATTGGGCTTTAAACCCATTAGCATTCCATGTAGGAAACCCTAGCCCATGAGCATAACCTATCTCTATATAAAGGGTGGTTGTGATTAGGGTTAAGGTTGCTCAGTTAGTTGTTCAGTTGCTGAAAGAATTGCTTCAGAGAGTTTAGAGAGAGAGTCTTGAATTGGTTGTAAATACTTTGTGTTAGATAATCAATAGAAGACTGTTTGAAGGAATTTGTTCTTGTTTCTGTGAATTCTGATCTAGGGGATTCACTGTAGATTAGATAGACGATTCTCTCAAGATCCATAAGGACTAGGGGACCTACAATTAGTATCAGAGCATTCGGCTTTTGATTTTGCTCAGTTCAGAATCGTAACAACAAAAAAAGTTGGAATTTTGGACATTTTTGGGGGCTGGTTCGAATTTTTTGATGGCTATTCTAGGGTTTGCTGTTGTTTCGGATAAACTCCAGGTATTTTGTATAGAAGACTTGCATTTCGGATCAAAAAGGAAGCATTTCGGATTGAAAGCTTGCATTTCGGATCAGAAAAGGTTGAATTTCGGATCAGAAAAGTGCATTTCGGATCATCAGAGTTGCATTTCGGATCAGAACAGTCCATCTCGGATTGCATTTCGGATTCAAGCAGTTCATTTCGGATTGCATTTCGGATTCTAGCAGTCCATCTCGGATCAGAACAGTCCATTTCGGATTGAATTTCGGATGAGAAGCCATTTCGGATGAGAAGCCATTTCGGATTGATTTTTGGATCAGAAGCTATTCAGATTTCATCTCGGATCAGAACTATTCCGGATTCCATTTCGGATCAGAATAGTCTCTTCCGGATTTCCATTTCAGATTAGAACAGTGCATTCCGGATTTCATCTCGGATCACTATTCCGGATCACCATTTCGGATTAGCAATTCGGATTATTGTTCCGGATTTTCATCTTAGATTGTCAATCCGAGTTACTGTTCCGGATTTGACACTGTTCCGAGTTAGGATTAAGAAGGTGGAAAGTTAACCAGCTGACGTAACCAGAGTTAAACGTTTCCGGACACAGAATTTCATCGATAAACATTCTTGACAAATCGTTTGCACGGTTAGGCTCGTGTGATTTTTAGGACAAAAAAACAAAGGTACAAAAATTCCTAAAATCACTATCGGACAATTTACATCATTGGATTCGTATCGTCGAGACGAGTTTAACGGTACAATTTGGTAAAAACACTTTTCGGACAAATTTTTGAACGTTTTTAACGGTACGGTTACAGTAATACACGAAGAAGGACCAGAAGAGAGGTTAGATTTGGATTTTGACACAGGTATACCAAAATCCATTTAAACTGTTAGCTGCGTGTTAAAGATGGTCAAATTGAACAATATAAGTGAGGGTGGTAAAAACTGGCCAAAGCTGATAAATGCTGAACAGTATGTAGACTGGAAGAAGTTTGAGGCTTCGGTTCTAAGTGAAGATACTAAGATGTGGAATTGTATGATTGATGGGTACATTGCTCCCACACGACGAGCTAACGGGAGAATTATGGTACTCTCATATGAGAAGATGGAAGATTATGAGAAACGTATATATGATGCTGAGAAGAAGGCTTTAGCAACGATAAAGATGTCCTTGCCATTTGATATGAAAAACATTTGTAATAGGTATGGATCGTCTAGAGAGCTGTGGGAAGCTTTAGAAAAAGGTTATCAGAGTACTTCAAGACAAAGAACATGTGTGAGTGAGACTGCAGCTGTGAAGATTGGTGAAGAAGCTACTAAGATAGAAGAGAAGAAGGAAGCTGAGAAAGAGAGAGTGGAAGTCAAGGATGCAAAAGCTACAGTGTGCATGGATGATACAGATGAGCTTACAGCAAAGGTATAGGTACAATTTCAATCTGTAAGTCATATTTGTCAAAATTCCACTGAACGACATGGTCAAGTCGACAAACTATCGGAGCAAAACAAAATTCTGTTAGCTGAATTAGAAAATCTGAAAGAGTCAAACGTTCTTTTGAGTAAAAGTGAGTCAAATAGTTTAAATAAACTTAAATCAAATGAACAAGAAATCAACAGTTTGACAAGCAAAGTCAATGAGCTGTTACAGATCATTGGGTTAGCTCGTGAAACTGTGAAAGATAAGACTAACGAGCTTTCAAAAAGGTGCTCAGAATTGGCTGGTGCACAAGCCAAAATTGTTGAACTTCAAGAAAAGTTAGACAAATTTGGAAAATCCTTGTTAGTCAATACTCAAATTCAGAAAGGTTTGAAAAGGAGTAGTGATAAAATAGGAGTGGGGTTTAGTAAAGCTTCTTCTTCTGAGGATCAGGATTACTCCTTTTTACCAAATAAAAATGAGCTAACAGATTTTGTGTCTACTACACCAGATGTAGTGGTTCCGATAACAGTTGACATACCTAATAGTCCAGGTTCTTTGAAAGAATCAGTTAGGTCTAACAATACACTTCATAAAGTGGATGAGGATACTAAAGACAAAATGGTCAAATCATTTAAAAAGGGATCTAACAGACAAAAAATTTTTAAGAAGAGATTCTGTTTTAAATGTCACAACAAAGGGCATGTGGCTAGTTGTTGTCCTTTTAAAAAAGGGTAAGCAAGTGGAGAATGAGGTTGAGGTTAAGGATGGAAATCAGGTTGGGTCAAATAAGAATATTAAACCAAGTTCTCAGACAAATCAACCAAGATTTCAACCTAAATCTTCAACATCAAGAAGATTTGATAGTCGAAGAAAATGTTCTCCTAAAGCAAGTCATGTTAATGGACAATCAAATTGTTTTACAAAGAAAAATTTTGGGTATCAAAATCGATACCAGTCTTCTTGTAATCGAAACTTTCAAAGAAGAAACGAATATATGGGTTTTTGTGACTCAAATATTACAACAATCCAAAAATTTTTCAACGATCCGAATATGATAATGGGAGAAGAAGGTTTCGAGATAATAATTTTCCAAGGTCGGAAAATCCAAGAGTTTATTGGAATTCTCGTGATCATAGGTCTCGTGTAAATTATAAATCTTGTTCAACAGCTTGGAAGACATCCAAGACACCTGTAGGGTGTGATGGATACTAGATGGATGTTTTAGTGGTTGATGAATCTAGACGACCCAAGACCTTTAAGGCTTGGGTCCCCCAGTCTAACTAAGTTGTTGAGTGTGTGCAGAATGATCAAGAAGGACTGTTGATGTGTTCAATAGTGGTTATTCCTGTAAATCATTTGAGGTAAATAGTAGGTTACCCAGAGTAACGAATTATTTACTTCTGTGATAGAAAATGTTTTTTAACAGTGAAAAATCTTTTTGTCAGGTTGAAGTGGGAGTCTGTTTGTATTTAAATTTCTGTTTTTACTACCTTACTCCATAAAATAAAAAATTTAGGGGGAGAACTTTCCCTAAGCCAAAAAGAGTTTCAGTTAGTGCGTGAGATTAGGGGGAGTAAGTTGAAAAGTTTAAAGTTTTCCATAAAACTTTCTGTAAATAGATTGACTGCTTTTCAAAAGTAAAAAACATAAAAAATAGAAAATCAAAAAAGAGTTTTTTCATTGTGTGAAAAAGAAGAAATGATAGTACATCAGCAAGTTAGACTGTCACACTGAAATTAAAATTAAAATTAAAATTGCTTAAGTCTGATAGCAGCTTCATCGTATGATGTACCAGTAGGCAAAGAGCATGAAATAATCAACTTACCTTTGTGATACAAAAGATAATAAACCGTGTATGAGTGGGTAACATATCTGTGGCGTATGGTTTTATAACCTTAAATCTTGCATTGATAGATTGCCAAAATCTGAGGTTTAGGTCTTTATATTGTTATTTCATCGGGGGTATCAAGGTTGTCCTTCTGCTGCATCCAGATATATGCTGGCCTAGGCCCAACCAGGATATCTTAAAAGATCAAAAATGCCAAATCCCAAAAATTAAAGAAGCTTTCCTAGAGAGTCATTCAAATGTGCAAATTGCATTATTCGTACCAAAATTTGGTATTTGCCCTAACCCTCGTTGGATATTGGTCTCTTTGCTGTACGGAAGTACTAACCTGATCACCAATTATCTAACGTTGTAATTCAAAAGGATGAATTTCGGTATACTCACCTATTACAATGACTTTTTGTGCATACCTTGATCGCGGGGGTATGTCCTGAAGTGGGACACACTAGTATATCAGTATAAATTATCTAAACAAAGCACGAGGTAATGATACTTGAAATGTTCATGTATTTTGTTTAAGTGGATAAACAATACTGGTAATCATCTTGAACTGCTTTTCCTGAATATTTCATATAGAATTATCAAATAGTATGAAAATAGTTTGATGTTGCTTATATGATATTCTTACCGGTGAATCTCACAAAAACAGAGTGTTTATTATTTCGTTATTTATTTGCTTTCAGAAAATATAAAAATCCAAAAATATTTAAGTTTCTTGTAAATTCTTATTGTACGGATATTGGTTGTTCATGGGGAGTTGTTACCGATAGGAGGAGACAGTGTTAGAAGATGAGTTCAAATTCGTATGATCTTGCAGGTTATGTGTGCTTAAAATTTTGAGTTAGAAGTGCTTAATCTGTGATACAGTTTTACTATCTCTTGAATAATAATAATTTATTTAACTTGTGTTGAAAAATTCTTATGGTTTCTCGAGATGTTTGTTTTATAGTATACAGATTGTAGCAGTGTGTTGCTGAGAAGTTTGGTGAAGAGTAGTTTGCTTGGATGCATGGTAGAACCACCTTTCCACATTGCAGACAAAGTTGAAGAGTTTAGAAGATTGCTCTGCAAGGACTAAACTGGAGTTTACTCAAACGCTAACGTTTTAGAAGATTTGGTGATTGGATACATCAGCTTAGGGGGAGTCTGTTGCTGACAGAAGCTATTAAAGCTGAAGCTATCCAAAGACCAACGTTTTTCAAAGATGTTGAAGATTGCAAGACGTCTAAAGACAAAGTCATTTTATGAAGCTATTGTCAAGGGGGAGTTTGTTGGTGCATATTGTGACAACAGCTTAGATTTGGTCTTTGGATATCTTGTAATTAGTAAAATGATAAATGGTTAGCGGGTTTAGTTTTGTAATAGTGAATTAGAAGTAATTGGGCTGAACTAGACAAAATATAACACATGGTAGGCGAATTGGGCTTAGACCCATTAGCAGTCCATGTAGGAAACCCTAGCCATGAGCATAACCTATCTCTATATAAAGGGTGGTTGTGATTAGGGTTAAGGTTGCTCAGTTAGTTGTTAAGTTGTTTAAAGAATTGCTTCAGAGAGTTTAGAGAGAGAGTCTTGAATTGGTTGTAAACACTTTGTGTTAGATAATCAATTGAAGACTGTTTGAAGGAATTTGTTCTTGTTTCTGTGAAATCTGATATAGGGGATTCCTCACTCTAGATTAGATAGACAATTCTGTTAAGATCCATAAGGACTAGGGGACCTACAATAAAGGGTGAAGCTGACTATGAAAATAAAGACTTAGAAGAGGTTGTTGGGAAATTAAGAGCTCAATATGAAGAAGAAGGAGACTAGATATGATCAGGTTCAAGATCCAGGGATTTATAAAGATCTTACCCCTTCATCTACCTACAATGCTTCAAGTGATACTGTAATTTCGTTTCTTTCATGTGAAAATGAGCAGATTGTGACAAATGATGAGGGTGAAGTATGTTTTGTTGCTGCTTCAGGAGGCTTGTCAGGGGTAAAGAGACAACAATCAAGTAATAACAACAGTACTAGGTCTATGCCTTTGAGTGTCAAAAGTGCTGAAGATCATCTGGCATTGCTTGCTTCTTTCGTTGCTTCCTACGAGAACTACATTCAGGGAAGAATATCTGATCCTACTATGTTTGATGAAGATTATGATTAGATCGACCCTGATGACCTTGAGGTGATGGATTTTCAATGGCAGATGGCCATGATCTCTAGAAGAGTAAAGAGGTTCATGAACAGAACGGGCAGGAAGTTCATTGGAAATAGTGTGGGTTTTGACAAGTCTAAAGTGAAGTGTTACAATTGTCAAAACTACGGAGATTTTGCTAGAGAATGTCAACGACCAAAAACTGAATCTCGTTCTAACTCATCCTTTCAAGATTCTCCTAGTCATGGTTCAAGCAAGAGGATTGCGTCAACCAACATTGGAACAAAGGCCCTGATCTCTATTGCTAGAGAGGGTTCTTATGATTGGAGTGTTCATCTGGAGGGTGATAACAATGCCTCACAGGCGTTGTTATGATGAAGAGTGAAAGCTGATGCTGATGCAGAGGGAGAGACGGTAGCTGAAAAAGCTGATGGAGAACAGAATGCTGCAAAGAAGAAGATGGCTGCTGATTTTGCTACATTAATGGCCGATCTAAGCAAATCAACAGGAGATATACATTCTAACTCTGGTAGTTCCGTTTGCTTAATTAAAATGTCGTGAACTGCAAAGTGAGGTTGACAAGTTAGCAAAACAAAACCAAAGTCTAGTTAATGAGCTCTCAAACCTAAAAGAATCAAACTTTTTCATAAAATGAAATGAGTCATTATATTTGAATAAAATTAAAGGTTATGAAGAAGAAATCAATATTCTAACCTGTAAGTTTAATGAAAAGCTTCAAATAATTGACTTAGCTCATGATACGATGAGTGAGAAAACAAAAGAAATTTCTGAAAATGCAAAGGGTTGTCTGAAGCACAACTTAAAATTTGTGAACTTGAAAAGAAATTAAATCAATTCAGAGATTCATCTTTTGTTATGAAACACATGATGAATGACCTAAAAAAGAGTAATGACAAGACATGTGTGGGATTCAAAGGTTTAAATGAAGTTCCACCACCTCTTGGTCATGACTATCCTTTCTTGCCAGATGAAGATAACATCAGGTAGTTCCACATCAGGTAATGTTGATGGTTTTGAGAATGCCAAGAAGGATAATAATAGAGACACTGTTTTTAAAACAAAGAATACACACCCTAAGAATTAAAAGCAAGTTTTTATTAAAAAGGTTGACTTTGTTTAAGGGGGTGATATCAAATGTGCAGTTTGCTAAGAATAAAAACAAAGAAAATTCAGAAATTAAGCAAACGAAACAAGATCCTTCAAAGGCATCATCATTATCATCATCGACTGATGAATCTAAACTAGAAACTTCAATTAAGAAGTCTTCAGCAAGAAAATCGTGTTTCAAATGTCACGAAAAAGGACATGTAGTTATCTGCTGTCCTAACAAAAGGAGTGAAACACATGTGAGTGAGAGGCAGAGAGAAATCACCAGAGAAAATTGGTGATGGTGAGCAGAAGGTTACTAACTCACCAAAGATATCTGCTACCAGACAACAGAGTGTTTCAAAGGGTGTAGATAAGGCTGAAAAAGGAACTCACAAAGTTCCTCATTTTCAAAGATACCAACAAAAATTTTAGCCTGAATCTACAAGGCAGATATGTAAGACCTAGAAGTAGTTCACCAAGAATGAATAACTTTAATGGGAAATCAAATAATTTCAGAAGTCAATGTCAATATCAAACTCGATACCAGAATGTTGGTAGTCGAAATTTTTATACAATGGCCTTAGAAATTATTTTCATCAAAATTCATGGAACCAAAACCAAAATTTCCAAAGGTCACAAAGTCCAAACATGTTTAGGAAACCTAAGGACCAGAGACCTAGTGGAAATCAAAAACCATTTCCATCAACAGGTCTGAGATCCAAGACTCCTGTTAGGAGTGATGGATATTGGGTGGATGTTCCCGTGGTTATGAATCTGGAAGACCCAAGACCATTAAGGCTTGGGTCCCCCAATCTAAGTAATTTTGTTGGGTTGTGAAGGAGCTGCTAAGGAGGATTATCAACTTGTGGTATGTTGATAGTGGCTACTCCAGGCACATGACGGGGATGCGAGGTTATTGACTGTGTTCGCGAATATAGATGGTGGTTATGTGAACTTTGCAGGTGCTAAAGGAGGGCACATTACAAGTCGATGAAAAGTGACCAACGGGAGGATCACATTGGGCAAAGTGAACTATGTTGAGCAGCTGAAGCACAATCTGATGAGCGTGGAACGTGAGGAGCATAGGTGGAAAGTACTATTGTTTAGTTGTCACAGATGATTACTCACGATATTCATGTGTTTTCTTTTTAGGTACAAAAGATGAGACAGCCGAGATGCTGATTGATCTTTTTACAAAACTGGAAAATGTCCATGATGCACGGATTAAGAGGATAAGGAATGATAATGGCACGGAGTTCAAGAATCAGATTCTGGATCTCTATTGTCTTCGCAATGGAGTTGAACATCAATATTCTGCTCCTTATCCACCTCAACCGAATGGAGTCGCTGAGAGGAAAAACAGGAAGTTGATTGAAGCTTCAAGGACTATGCTTTCTGATTCAATGCTTCCAGTTCTTTTCTGGGGAGAAGTTGTGAACACAACTTGTTATGTCCTGAACATATTTTTGATGGTTAAACTGTTTAACAAAACACGTCATGAACTATCATTTAACCGAAAACCAAACTTAAAAGGCTTTTAACCATTTGGATTACCATGCACCATTGTGCGAAATAAAGATAAGCAAAAATTTGGTGAGGTAGCTGATGAGGGTTACTTTCTAGGCTATATGCCTGGAACACCGAATAAAAGTGTTTTTAATCTAAAGACTAGTAAAATTGAGGTGGTGTTTAACATGGAAATCACTAGTTATTCACCTCAACAATCAACGAGTGGTCCTGCTATATTATATGATTATGATAGCATTTTTAAATCATTTAATATTCCTGATTTTTCCAATGTAGATGAGTCTCAAGTTATCCAAACTGTGACCAGTGTAGATGAAGAGGGTGACTTCATGCCTGGATCGAGTATATCGATGACAGATGCTCCAGAAACTTCTTCCAGTGCAGCTCCACAAGACTCCAGTGGTAGTGAGTCTGAACCTATTAAGGGGGAGGACTTCACTAATCCGTTTGCTAATACAAACATTCTAGGGGAGGTTGGATCTAATTTGGGAGATAATCTAGTTGTTGACACCATTGCTACAACACGTGTAAACAGAGATCATCCAATTGAGAACATCATTGGTATGCTGCTACAGGTGTTCAGATAAGAAGAGGTATGATCGAAGGTTCCTATTTATTTACTTCAATTCAGAAGACAGGGATGCTAAATGAGTGTTTGTATAGCTGCTTTATTGCCCAAGAGGAGCCGAAAAATGTTCACATGGCTCTAAAAGATAATTGTTGGGTTGAAGCTATGTAAGAGGAACTAGCTCAGTTCAAGAAGTTGAAGGTTTGGGAGCTAGTTGACTTACCTGAAGGAGAGAAGGAAATAGGCACTATGTGGGTGTTCAAGTGCAAGAAAGACGACAGAGGGATCGTAATAAGGAATAAGGCTTGGTTGGTAGTGAAAGGGTTCAATCAGCAAGAGGGGATTGATTACAATGAAGTGTTTGCACCAGTAGCAAGGTTGGAAGCAATTCGTTTGTTCCTAGCTTTTGCTTCATTCAAGGGTTTCAAAGTTTACTAACTTGACGCGAAGAGTGCGTTTCTTTACGGGAAAGTCCAAGAAGTGGTGTATGTCTCACAACCAGACGGGTTTACTGATCCAGATTATCCAGATCAAGTCTATCGACTTGATAAAGCATTGTATGGATTGCATCAGGTACCTAGGGCATGGTATGAGACACTGTCAGCACATTTGTTAAAGAACGATTTGAAAGAGGACAGATTGACAGTACAATTTTCTTTAAAAGGAAGAAGGAAGACTTTCTGTTGCTACAGGTATACATAGATGACATCATTTTTGGGTCATCTGATGAGAACATGTGTCATGATTTCGAGGAGGTAATGAAGAGAAAGTTTGAGATGAGTGAGGTGGGTGAATTATCCTACTTTCTGGGTTTAGAAGTTGAACAGAAGAAGGATGGGATGTTTATACATCAGACGAAGTATGTGTATGACATTTTGTCTCATTTCAAAATGGAGGATTGCGTTACTTTCAACACACCTATTTGTGAGAATCACAATCTTGGTACAGATCATGAGAGTGTGGAGGATGTTGATTCAACTCAATACAGGGCAATGATTGGTTCTCTAATGTACTTGACTGCTTCAAGACCAGACATCATGTTCGTAGTATGTCTTTGTGCCAGATATCAAGCAAATCCAAAGGAGTCACACATGAAAGCGGTGAAGCGGATTCTTCGTTACTTGAAGGGGAAACGTAAACTCGGGTTATGGTATCCAGCTGCTAGTGATTTGAAGTTTGTTGCTTTCACGGATTCGGACTTTGGAGGATACAAATCAACAAGAAAGTCAGGTGGTTGTCAGTTCTTAGGAGGAAAGCTCATGTCATGGCAATGCAAGAAGCAGTCTTGCGTGTCTACCTCGACGTGTGAAGCTAATGATTGGTTCTCTAATGTACTTGACTGCTTCAAATCAGACATCATGTTCGTAGTATGTCTTTGTGCCAGATATCAAGCAAATCCAAAGGAGTCACACATGAAAGCGGTGAAGCGGATTCTTCGTTACTTGAAGGGGAAACATAAACTCGGGTTATGGTATCCAGCTGCTAGTGATTTGAAGTTTGTTGCTTTCACTGATTCGGACTTTGGAGGATGCAAATCAACAAGAAAGTCTACCACAGGTGGTTGTCAGTTCTTAGGAGGAAAGCTCATGTCATGGCAATGCAAGAAGCAGTCTTGCGTGTCTACCTCGACGTGTGAAGCTGAATATATTGTTGAGGGTAGCTGTTGCTCTCAGGTTCTCTGGATCCAACAGCAGATGCACGAATACGGTTTGAATTTCACTCGTACTCCTATTATGATAGACAATAATGCCACTATATCAATCACCAACAATCCCGTAAAACACATTCGCACAAAACATATTGACATTCGTCATCATTTTATACGGGATGTGTTGAAAAGAAATTAATTGAACTACATCGAGTCGACACACTAGATAACCTAGCAGATCTTTACACAAAAGCATTTGACAGGGCTCGTTTTGAACATTTAGTTGAACTCAACAGGATGAGGAATCCTGAATAACCAAATTTTCCATAAAATATTTTGTAAATAATTTACTGGTTTTCAATAATAAAAAAATAGAAAATTAAAAATGAGTCTTTACTATGTGGAAAAGAAGAAATGATAGTACATCAGCAAGTTTGACTGTCACACTATTATTTAAAACGAAATTTCTTAAGTGTGATAGCAGCTTCATCATATGATGTACGAGTAGGTAAAGAGCATGAAATAATCAACTTACCTTTGTGATATAAATTTAATAAACTATGTATGAGTGGGTAACATATCAGTAGTGTACGGTTTTCCAACCTTGAATCTTGCGTTGATAGATTGCCAAAATATGAGGTTTTAGGTCTTTATATCGTTATTTCATCCGGGGTATCAAGGTTGTCCTTCTGCTGCATCCAGGTATATGCTGCCTAGGCACATCCAGGATATCTTAAAAGAGCTAAAATGCCAAATCCCAGAAATTGAAGAAGCTCTCCTAGAGAGTCATTCAAAAGTGCAAATTGCATTCATCGTACCAAAATTTAGCATTTGCCCTAACCCTCGTTGGATATTGGTCTCTTTGCTGTACAAAAGTACTGACCTGATCACCAATTATCTAACGTTGTAATTCAAAAGGAAGAATTTCGGTATACTCACCTACTATGAGGAATCTTTGTGCATACCTTGATCGTGGGGTACGTCCTGAAGTGGGACACACTAGTATATCAGTAAAAACTATCTAAACATATCTCTAGGTAATGGTACTTGAAATGTTCATGTATTTTGTTTAAGTGGATAAACAATACTGGTAATCGTCTTGAACTGCTTTTCATGAAAATTGCATATAGAATTATCAAATAGTGTGAAAACAGTTTGGTGTTGCTGATATGATCTTCTTACTGGTGATTCTCACAAAAACAAAGTGTTTATTATTTTGTTATTTATTTGCTTTCAGAAAATATAAAAATCCAAAAAGATTTCATTTTCTTGTATATTCTTAAAGTACGGAATATGGTTGTTCATGGAGGAGTTCTTAGCGATAGAGGGAGACGGTGTTAGGAGATGAGTTCAAATTTTTTTTTAATATCTTGCAGGTTCTGTGTGATTAAAAATTTTAAGTATGTGGTTTGAGTTGAGAAGTGCTTAATATGTGATACAGTTTTACTATCTCTTGAATAATAATAATTTGTTTAACTTGTTTGAAAAATTCTTATGGTTTCTCGAGATGTTTGTTTTATAGTATACAGATTGTAGTAGTGTGTTGCTGAGAAGTTTGGTGAAGAGGAGTTTGCTTGGATGCATGGTAGAACCTCCTTTCTACATTGCAGACAAAGTTAAAGAGTTTTGAAGATTGCTATGCAAGTACTAAACTGGAGTTTACTCAAACGCTAATGATTTAGAAGATTTGGTAATTGGATACATCAACGTAGGGGGAGTCTGTTGCTGACAGAAGCTATTAAAGCTGAAGATATCCAAAGACCAATGATTTTCAAAGATGTTAAAGATTGCAAGATGACTGAAGACAAAGTTGTTTAATGAACCTATTGTCAAGGGGGAGTTTGTTGGTGTATATTTGTGACAACAACTTAGATTTGGTCTTTAGATATCTTGTAATTAGTAAAATGATAAACAGTTAGCGGGTTTAGTTTTGTAATGGTTAATTAGAAGTAATTGGGCTAAATCAGACACCAGATAGTGAATGGTAGGCGAATTGGGCCTAGAGCCATTAGTAGTCCATATGGTGAAACCATAGCCCAAGAGCAAATATGTCTCTATATAAAGAGAGCTTTGCATTATTGTTAAGGTTGCTCATTCAGTTGATCAGTGGATTAGTTGCTCAGATAATTACTTCAGAGAGAGTTGAAGGAGAGAGTCTTGAATTGATTGTAAACACTTATGTTAGATAATCAATGGAAGAGTATCTGGATTTTACCATGAATAATAAGCCTTATAGAGCATCAAAAGCTCAATCCAATGGTTAGACTACAAAAGCCCATCTGGAAGAAATAGCAAGGATTGAGATGTTAAAGCTCAATCCAGACATCAAGCCCACTACTCACAACTGGGTAGTAGGAAGAAAACCTGCTAGTAAAAATTAGGTGAGTTGAGAAGAACGAAGGAAGAAATGGTTGATGGAAAGAATGGAACAATGCAATCTATGGCTAGGTGGGATAAGCCAACAATCAGGGAAACTTACAAGAAATTAGAAGCTTTAAGAGCCCAGGATCCCTCAGTCCCCAAAAATCCTAAATATGAAGACCTACCCATCAATTCTAAGGCTAACACATCTAAACTTCCATCTACATAACAAGTCTCTTCAATGGTAGGAAGCCATTTCAGAAGACAAAAGGATATGTCTTTGGAAGATTCAAAAAGATATGAAGATGATATCATATAGGAAGGGATCAAAAATGTGATAATGTATGGGCATCCTAATGCTAATCCAGCAGAACTATTAAAGAAAGTCTTGGCAATCGATATTCTTCACCTCTTCCAATAACATCACTCCTAGTAACCTCATCAGCCTCTAAAATTAAAACATGGTCCTCAGACAAAGCCAACCATGAATTGACAATAGTCATGGCTAATGGGAAAGTGGAAAAGACTTCAATGAATAGTGTGATGAGCTTAAAAATTGAAGATCTGAAGGATCTACTAAATCTTCCACTCGAAAGTGATGCTGATGACATGCTTTCTAAAAGATTTGAGAAGCAATTTAAAGCTCAAATCAGAAGCATGATGAAGAGAAATAAAGGTTAATCAGATAAACATTGTTTTGGTATTATCTGTTCTGGGGGGATATTGTTGGACCTACAATAGAATAGATTATATCCACAAGCCAAAGCATGATCCTCTGATCAAGAAATAAACAAAATCTTCAACCAGATTCTACCCAAATATAATGAATCTTGAACACCTAATCAGAACATCTATTGAAGATAAAGCAAACATCTGTTCAAGCCTTGGAACCACTATTCAAGAAGAAACTAAATCTGTTGAAAGCTAATGTCTATTGAAGCCAAATGTCTGATGAAAAAGACCAAACATTTTCTTGTAAAATAGAGGATAGTCTAGACAATGGTTTTCCAAAGTAACCGTACTCATCCTGTAACAGTGTCTAGACTAGTTAGAATAGATGATAAGATTTGCGAAGATGTTTGCAACATCCGTGGAATCTTTTCTATTAGAAAGATATCACTATCAAGGTGATGTCAGCCAATCACCCAACAACGCTTTCGTAGTTAGTATAAGTAGACCACACCTGTTACATTACACACATCACCTTTTCTCTTGTACGAACTGAATTGTTAAGTGGCCGGCTGAGGGGGAGTCTGTAGAGTCAACTTTTGTAAAATATATTGTAATCTTTTGAATTATAGTTTAAAAACAATCTTAATGATGACTTTCTACCTTTGATCTATATTGTGATAATCAATATTTTATAACAAGGATTAAAATTCAATTCTAACAAACATCATGCACTAGTGCATGGATAGGTTCCATGAGTTTCTAGGAGATCTTGTTTAAGTTGACGACCTTCTTTGAAAAGCATATCCCAAGCTGTGTCACCAAGAACTGCCATAGATTGGTGAACCCCGACTTTGCTATTTGCCTTGTTAGATCATGTACTCTATATCCCATGTTCCGTAGAGTATTTTCCAGCTCAACATGAGGGAAGGAGGCCACGTCAGTGTCATCGTTGAAGTGGAGGACTTCCCTTATAGTTAACTCATTGAGAATAATGAGTTTGCCCATCACCTAGCCGACAATGGTGGTAAGTCTCCCATCCTCAAGTATGAGTTTGGCAGAGTACCAGAAATCTTACAGAATATCCCAGTGTACCAAGATGTAGGTAGTTAGTGCAAGAGCTAAGGGTTGTTCATGATCAGTGCCAAGATGATACTACACCTCTCCCAAGCTTCTCTGGTAATATCCATCCGGACTCTTAGGTTGTGTCGTGGGACGTAGGTTAATGGAAAGTGGTCGGGTTTAATGTGTTCCATGGTATGATCAAGATGAAGATGAAGAGTTAGGGTTAGGGTTTCTAAAGAAAGAGAGAGATGAAAGTGACCTTCGATGAAAGTGAATGATCCAAGTGGTTGTTATTTATAAGTGCAAGTGCATATGCCATAAATGTATTTACCAACTTAGATATTGTAGCCCTATACTCCTCATTGCGAAGATCTATTATCAGAAAAATAAAGGGATGTATAGACTGACTTCACCTTCTCATTTACGATTTAGGCAACTTGAAACTGTCAGAAATAGATCATTTAATGTCCAGGTGTCGCCCATTTTCTCTTTAAGCATGGATGAGTAAGCAATGAATGTGATGAGAGAGAGTGGACACAAATTAGATTTCTGATCCGAATATTTGCTTGATGATGTAAGAAAAATCTCAAAAATAGCGCTTATACGTTGATATACTTATATTTATACATATTAAAGATAGAAAAAAAGAAATATGAAGTATAAAAAATGCATATGTAATAAATATGGTATGCATACATGTAAATATAGTTGGAGTTGACCATTTCTGATGACTCAACAGAGATTTCCTTAATGGGTATCAGATTTTAATACATTGTCGAATTTCTGATATGTTATCAGAATTTTAACACTTTGATAAAATGTCTGATAATCCTTTAGGTTACTAGATTTCTTTTCATTGTTAGAAATATCTATGGTTATTGTTTCTTCATGCCTCATCTTGACTATTCCCAATTCGCTGATTAAGTAGTTATGTCTTTTCTCATCAAGAGGTTTTGTAAAGATATCATCAATTTGATTTTCTGTTGGTACAAAATACATTTCTATATTATCTTTTTCCATGTGATCTTTTATGAAGTGATATCTGACATCAAAGTGATTGGTTCTTGAGTTGTTGAATGGATTTTATGTTATTGCATTGGCACTCTTTGAATCATAAAGTATTGGTATTTTTCTTAGATTTACTCCATAATCTCTCAGCTGAGTTTGCATCCATAGAATTTATGAACAATAGCTTACTACAGCTACATAGTTTGATTCTGCTATGGAAGTTAATCCACAGTTTTACTTCTTACTTGTCCAACATACCAATTTTTTCACAGAGCATCTAACATGCACCAGATGTGCTTTTTCTTTCAAGTTTGCAACTTGCATGATCTGCATATGTATATGTAATAAGATCTAAACTTGTACCCTTAGGATACCTCAAACCAAGGTTAGATGTTCCTTTGAGATATTTGAATTCTCTTTTTACAGCTTTTAAATGAGACTCTTTAGGATTGCATTGATATCATTGTTGAAAAAAAGTTGAAAACACTATGTCTGGTCTACTAGAAGTTAGAAATAACAATAATCCTATCAAACCTCTGTAGGTCTTAATTTCAACATTTGTACCATCAGGATCAGAATCCAATTTGTTTCGTGTGGCCATAAGAATTTTTGAAGATGAGCAGCATTCTAGAGAATATGTCTTTAAAATTGTTTTGACATATTTTGATTGACTTAGAAATATACCATCAACTTGTTGTTTTGCTTGAAGTCCTAAAAAGAAACTTAACTAACCTATCATACTCATTTCAAGATGACTAGTCATCAGATTTTAAAACTTTTGCAAAATTTACGGTTTGTTGATCCAAATATAATATAATCAACGTATATCTGAACCAACAAAATATGCCCTTCATGTGTTTTGAGAAACAAAGTTGTATCAATTATACCTACGGTGAAGCCAGGTTTGATTAAGAAGTGTGAGAGAGTTTTATACAAGGCTCTTGGAGCTCGTTCAAACCATACAAGGCTTTTGTTTAGTTGTAAACAAGTTTGGAAATTTTGGATTAACAATGTCAGACCCTCGGTTTCGACAAGCGACATTTTACAGCGAGGCGTGTGACTAACCAGGATCTAGCCACTAATCATGTCGAACCAACACAATTAAAGTCATAAGAGCATCACTATCAACATGATTAGCGATAAGGTTTTAACTCGTTTATAAGTCAGTTTATAATCCAACAGAAAATAAAGTTAAAAACCAATAGAAACTAAAACCACAAGTTAAATAAATGCTTAAAAAACATAAAGTTTTTAGCAAACCACCCATTCTAGCTGATTGCAACGCCCATCGTTAGTTGCACCTACTAAGTATGTGTCAACAATAAAGTTGGCAAATTCACAAAATTTGAATTTAGTAAAAGTGAAGGTTACAATGTTTTGATTTAAGTATGACTCGGGTAGCTAATCCTCATCATATGACAAATCTGTGCACCAAATGCTGACGTTTCATTTGTGTCCTCATTAATGTGTATCAACATTAATGCAAGAATGAAGGTTAGAAGTTCACGCTCGGCCTCCAACATGGTTTGAGGTTTGTCAAACCTAATAGCGCTATGGTATGCCCACCCGGCAATTTAATCGGTAAAATACAGGGACTTCATGATAGAGTTTTTCGTTTAGTCTAATTGTACTACGGTAAAAAAAAGTATTATCCAAACTAGGACGCATGCTTTTTGGAAAATGATTGTGAACTAACCTTCGTTTTCTCGGTTGTAAACTCGAAAGGTAATCAGGAAAGTCAATCTCTTCCTGATATGTTTACCGTTTTAATTAGTTTAATTTATGAATTCCTACACGTAGGCTAACACATACTCATCGAATCATGTTGTCATGCAATTAGACGTTTAAGTAAGTTAGGGTAGGTGATCGTCTAGTTTCATATAACACAATCATAGACACCCCTTAACGTTTCTAATAACATATTACACTTTGTTACAACATGTAAGCATATTTTAAACATTCACAAAAACTTTAACCTCATTGTAGTTTTTGTCGGTTTTTAGGTTGTTTTCCGGAATTTATTTAAAACACTAAACGAACTCATAAATTATGATGTTTTAACAAAACATGTCATCTAGTTCCCGAATATGTGAGTATTTTTTTTCATGACCTGAATCTTTATACAAAAATCACTAAAAATTATTCTTTACACCTTGGTCTAATTTATAACTTTCTGATGACAGTTTATGCAAAAAATCATTAAAAATTCCCGTTTCTTTTTTTTATGAAATTCAAGTATGAGATTATCGCTACCTCCTGGAAGTAATAACAATAAAAATTTTAGATCAGAACATAATTCCTACATTGAGTTATAACATTTGTAATGGCTACAAAATTCTAATGAAAAGCCCGGACCTTTGACATGAAATAAATCATTTAAGATAGCAAATGATGTTGAAAAATGCGATTCTAGTTGGGTTTGGAAGGGTTTTCCTAGAAGTTCATGTTAGACTAAAGAAACATCAGTTTTGAAAAAAAATTGACCCAGTTACAGCCGATTTAAGTCGGCTGTAACGTTCTGGACAGAACTCATTTTATCATAAATTATATCATGTAGCAACTAGTTTATCACTAACCACCCTGTTAAACTCGTAAACCACACCGAGAGACATATCCGAACCGGTGATTCACCCATAACACATCACGATGCAATTTCTACTAACTCTATGTCATATGTAGTCATTAAAATGACAATTATTACTATCATAACAGAAAACGCAGCCATGAGACTTAGTAACGATCACGCGAGAACATTTATAATCGTCACCAAACCCAAGTTTTAACCCGTATAGAAAACCCTAGTGACTTAACCGAACACACAACCATCCGAATTTGATAAACACATTATATCTAGCATCTAGTACCTCATATAATCATCATATCATGATACTATCATACAATCACAGCCAAAATATTTAGCATCATATAAAACAATTCATTTATAACATAAAACTACCAAGTTATACGATTGCGAGGAGTCGTAGGGACGTGAAACTAACGAGAAACCATTGTGGGGCTGCTTTGCATCCGTAGAGAAAAAAGGAGAGGGATCGCAAGTTCCGAGATCGTAGTCTAGGGTTTCTTTTTTTATGTAGTTATCTTATAAGAAGAATCAAAAGAGTTGGGCGGTTTAGGTGTAAAGGGCCGCAAGTGAATAAAAAGTTTGGGCTGTGGTGAGTGGCTGCATACATGGAAGTCAAAGATGGCAGCCATCATTTGTTATATATATATATATACATACATATATTTCTATCGATTTATGTTTACATAACAATACATATATATAATTTCTTTTTCTAACAATAATAATCAACCAATTCTGTTTACATAATTATACATTTATATATTTTTCTAACTATAACAATCAACCAATTATAAGAGATAATATATAAGTATAATACATATTCATTCAGATGCGGTACGATATGCCACATAGAACGTAAAGATAACGTAAATAAAATGCTCGACGCAATGAGCGGTTTATACCTCGAAAATACGGTTTATCACATTCTCCTCAACTTGAAAGAAATTTCGTCCTGAAATTTTAAAAAGTCGTTGAAAAAGCTAGTGCTAGTTAAGCGTTTTCATGGGGTGTTACATCATCCCCAAGTTGGTTTAGAATGTCATCCCGAAATTCAATAGCAATTTCAGCTTTGGACGCATCATTTTTGAACATTGAGGATACTTCCGCATCATCTGATCTTCCGTTCCAAGGTGAACTCTGGGCCATGTCTTGAGTTCCAACGAACCCGAACAATAGGAATTTTTCTGCGTTTAAGCGTTTTAACCTCCCGATCTATGATTTCAACTGGTTCTTCAATGAAATGACAATCTTGAGTTCCTTGAATGGAACTTCGAGTGTTTCACCGGATTGAGCTTGGCCTGTTTCCCAAAATGAACAACACCCTTCCAAGGTGAGACTTTTAACAAAACCCAGTCGCCAACTAGGAATTCCAACGGTTTCCTATGCTTATCGGCGTAGCTCTTCTGATGGTCACGAGTTGCCATCATTCGGTTTCTAATCTGAATGATTTTTTATGATGTTTCAAGCACGAGTTCAGGGCAAGTGATTTGACTGTCTCCAACTTTAGCCCAACAAAGAGGTGATCGGCATATCCGTCCGTACAACACTTCGAACGGTGTGGCCTGTATGCTCGAGTGATATATGTTGTTATAAGAGAATTCCACTAGGGGTAGGTGTCTTTCCCAACCTTTACTGAAATCAATGACACATGCTCGTAGCATGTCTTAGAGAGTTTGGATGGTGCTTTCGATTTAACCATCGATTTGTGGGTGATTGGTCGTGCTCATGTCTAGATACGAGCCGAATGATTTATGCATAGATTGCCATAGATAGACGCAAAGCGAGGGTCTCGATCAGAGGTAATAGAGGTGGGCACTCCATGCCGCAAAACTACTTCCTTCAAGTATAGATTGGTAAGAGTGTCATAATTGCCGTTTCCTTTATTGTGAGGAAGTGAGAAGATTTAGTCTGGCGGTCCACCATCACCAAGATGGTGTCATTTCCGCTTTGAGTTCAGGATAGCTTGGTAACGATATCCATGGAAATATGTTGCCATTTTCATGTTGGTAGTTTTGATTCTTGAAGTAACCCAGACGGCTTTTGATGCTCGGTCTTGACCCTAGCGTAGGTCAAGCACTTGCTGACATACTTCGCTATATCTACCTTCATGTTAGGCCAAAAGTACAGTGCCTTTCGATCGTGATACATCTTGTCAGAACAAGGATGTATCGAGTATTTATTCTTATGCCTTTGTCCATCACAAGCTCTCGCAAGTTTCCGTAGAACGGAACCCATATGTGCTCCATGAAGTAGTGAATACCATCAGCTTTGAGTTCAAGTTGTTTGTCAATGCCCCGCATGGATTCAGCTAGCAGGTTCTCCTCCTTTAGTGCTTCAACTTGACCGTTGTGAATTTGATCGAGAAGGTTCAAATGGATTGTAAGTTTCAACGCACAAATTCTTTTAGGCTTGGTTTCTTTTCGGATGAGGGCATTGACTACAACATCATGTTTGCCCAGATGATATTTGACAGCTCACTTATAATCATTTAGAATTCAACCCATCGGCGTTGTCGCATGTTCAACTCTTTTTGGCCGAGTATGTGCTAGAGACTCTTGTGATCGGTGTAAATTGTGCACTTGGTACCATACAAGTAATGTCTCCATATCTTGAGTGCAAAGACTACAACTCCCAGCTCAAGGTCGTGGGTAGAGTAGTTCTTTTCATGCACCTTAAGTTGTCGATACGCGTAAGCAATGACTTTCTCGAGTTGCATCAACACACAACCGAGTTCTTGAATGGATCCGTCGTAGTAGACAATGAAATCATCAGTGCCTTCAGGTAGAGATAACATAGGTGCGCTACAGATTTTCTCTTTCAGATGTTGAAACCCAGATTTCTGAGCATCACCCCACTTGTAGGTGACACCCTTTTGAGATAGAGAGGTAAGGGGTTGTGCGATCTTCGTGAATCCCTCGATGAATCTAACCTTCAAGTCCAAGGAATCAACAGATTTCATTAGAGTTTTATGTTAACACACCGACCGTGTAAAACAACAAACCGCGGCGGAAACGTCGGGGAGTCATGTCACATAACTTTTGTTTCATAACACATGGTACATAAAGTTTTGTATTATTGAATTTAATTGTTTACATTGTCTTGGGGGAATGAAATCGAAAACATAACAATTGTCTTGCAAATTTTAAAGTCACTAAGGCCCAAGTCCGCCCTATGTGAAGCATGCTCAAAGTCAAACATTAGCTCCTGAAACATATGTGAAAATTAAACGTCAGCATAAAAATGTCTATGAGTAACATAGGTTTTGTGAGGAAGATTCATGGCTTTGAAAGTTAAAAGAAAGTTCACTATTACAAAAGTAGCCATGATTCGTTATAAAAATGTTTCTTTTCTAAAATCATATGAAAATCAAAAGATTTAAAAGACATGAGGCATGGTTAACTTAATAACCAAAATAACCCATGCCCTGTATAAAATATGTCATGTCTTGTATTTTGTTTGAAGTGGTTTAGATAACACTATAATGAAAGCACTTATATATAGGAAGTACCAGCGGCGTATCCACCATGCTTTTATCATATTACACATGTCTCGTCATTTAAATCACTTACCATGAGCCAACAATTGAGATGCCTTGTTTAAACCAATGCCATGTATAAACCAAATGTCTTTTATAAACAAATGTCTATGTATAAACCAATGTCTTGTATGGCAAACAAAAGTCTTGTTTAAACCATAAAATAAATGTCTTGTATAAAATAAGGAAAATGTCTTGTCTCGTCAAAATGTCTTGTATAAAACACGTGTTTTGAATAAACAATGGTCTTGTTTAAACAAAAACTCTTGTCTTATAAATCAATTGCTTTTATTGTGTAGGCACATATATATGGATTGTTGGTGCATACATTCAAACCTTCTTGACTGTCGAATAAACCCTTATAAAGACAAAGGTTTATCAAATGTTCATCAGATTCTGTCATTCCCTAAAGTGCTTTGACTCGTTACGACTTGTTAAAATGGTTTACACCACTTTAACGGGTTGCAAGCGTAACTATGGGTTTGGATGGTTAAATAAGTCCTATGATGAGTCTTATATGTCAAAACAAGTTTTATTATGTTAGAATATCTGTTTAGATCTCAAACCTGTCTTACATGTTTAAAACCGTTTTATGCGCCAAAAGGGTGTTGTTGGCATTTTAAAAACACATAAAAGCGACTCATCATATAACTAACCAAACTATATGACTATAAGGTATAAACTCAGAGGGTTATTCTCTAAATTACTATGGTCATAAAAATGGGTTTGGTCGAATCCTAAGATTGACCAAACGGGTCAGATTCGAAAGTCAAAGCGGTAGTAAAACTGCTCGACTTACGACCAAAAAAATAAACACTAAACTAGAAATGACGAGTTAGACATGCCTGAACATATCTAATAATGTTATAAAACTGATTTGGTGTCAAAACCTTAACTTTTAATAACCAAAAACGTTTTTGTCGTAAAATGCATTATATATATATATATATATACTACATTTAACTCGTAACACTTTGACTCGTCATCTCGCCTACTAAACATGGTAATCAGAAGGTGCAATTGCAAGAGATTAGTACCTTCGTGATTACGATCACGTTGCAAAGTTCAATATGAACCTTGACTTGACCAAAATGGTCAGAACCGAAAGTCAAACAGGAAGCTAAACTATTTGACTTTTAGCTCAAAATAGTTAAATAATAAAAGAACTAGGAAGAGTACTTACTTGTGTTGAAAACCACTTTCAGGACTCAAGATAGGAGGCTTCCAAAGGCTAAAACAAGCTCTAAGAAAGATAGAAAGAAATTCACACTTTGCTTTGAAGTGTTTTGAAGTGGTGTGAAAAAAATGGATGAATCAAAGGGTATTTATAGTGTTTTAGGATCAAGGAGGTGGTGACAAGTGTTACCAAGTGTGGATTAGTGTCCTAACATGTGTCAACACCAAATTAAGTGTGGCAAAGTGAGTGCAAGGTGTCAAAATTGGAGATAAGTGGCAAGCTTGGTGATAAAGCAAACTTTGTTTTGACAATTTTGGCGCTAGGCTTGTATTGTCGTGTTTTGTCTTTTTTAACCCCTCTTAACCTAATATTTAGGTTATATAAAGGTTTTAAGGCATGTGTAACTTGGATTTTGTCCGGAAATGTCGTGGATGTCGGTTCGTTAGATTGTACGGTTACACGTTTCGTAAATAAAGTATAAAACCTTTATCGAACATGGAAAATGACCAAATTTGTTTAATGATTGACATTTTTGCATTCTTAACAATAAAATGCAAGATTTTATTGAATAAAAATGTCCAGGATTGTAATGATTGATAAATGTACATTCTCGCAAATAAAACACAAGATTTTATTAAATACAAAAATGTTTCGGAATTGTTCATGACTAAAAATGTATAAATGTCACAGTCTCCCCTACTTTGTACCATAGAGGTAATGTCTTTGTAGGTCCACTTGGAGGATCAAGATAACCTACTTCCTTGTTGTTTAATACACACACGAGTGCAGAATCCAAGTGTATATGCAAACCAAAGCAAAGTATAACAAACAAAAGTAACCAAAGATTCACCATCTTTTGATTAACTGAAGAGAGCTAGTACAAACACATACACACAATGTTCATACAGACTCAAGGTATTCTATCTGTGCTCTCTTACTTGAACTGTGAAGTGCATATTTGTATATATAGGCCTACCACCCAGTCACATCACGAAGAATACAGCTGGGCCACGAAGAAGTACAAATCCCACAAAGAACAGGTTCTTCATGGACTATTCTCATGAACAACTAGTTGCTGTGAAGAACTATTCTTCATGAAAGGTTACTTATACGAAGAAGCAATGGCTCGTACGAACATGAAACTTCTTCGTACGAACAAGTAAAGTTTCTTGAATGGTCACTCATACAAACAAGTAAATGACTAGCATGAACAAGCAATGGCTCGTACGAGCAAGCAACTTGCTCATACGAAGCACAATTTACTTGCACGAATAAGTGGTTCTTCGGAGAACCCTGCTAACAGACATGCTGCACAGACAGCAAGATCAGACACACAAAACTTAACAGTATGCACACATGCAACTGTTTAACAACACAAACAAACTAAACGTCATACTAAATCAAGATAGGAGGAAATCTTAATTTGGTCAACACGACCAAAACATTACAGACGCAACAAACAACAACCGTACAATTACTAACGTAACTAATAACACGCGACAAATGTCACACCCTAGTCGTAGCGGAAGTGCAAGTATGTGACTATGAGGTAATTATCGCATCCAATTAAGTAAACAAGTACAAATCAACAACGATGCCATACTAATATAAAGTTGCATTCCAATATTTACAACCAACCAAAAGTGATTTCATAGTTTTAATTGTTTTCAACTTGTCATCATAAACATAATATAAAGTACATTACTTCAAAATAAGATATTGTTTTCATCATAAATGCGTAATAAGGTTTTGACCCCTATATACCCATACTTGGTTGGGATATAAGAGGCAAACCCTCCAAAAGAGGGCACTCGTTGTCTTCACATTTTCTCACAACCCGAAGTATATCACAAGCTCATGCCTTGTGTCCTGAAATACATGTAATTTTAAAATTCAACAAAAGTTGGCGAGTTCATGTAGTTAATGTTTTCGTATAAATGTCATTGTTGTAATCCAGTAATGAAATACGAGTATGTTATTAGCAATCATGGAATTTAAGGATCTATTAGTGTGTCGCGAGTACCCTGACATATGTATGCCATAAATAAGTAACCAAACCGAGATAACTTTGACATCATTGGGATCACAAAAGCACTCCGAAGGGTATACCAACCAGGAGTGGAGCGCGTCTCAAATTCAATAGATCTATACCTTTTGCACCTTGGTCACTACGTGATTAATGATTACTATTGTCATCATCCTACTTGTTAATGCACTTTATATTCGTCACTGTGAGAATAGGCTAGAAAGAGTGTTTATTGAATATTGTATAGGTTAGATACGAACACACGACACAACTATGAAAAGAACTGGCTCGTACGAGTGAAAATGTCACTCGTACGAGTGACAATGTGCCTCATACGAGTGACAAACATTTCACTCGTGAGCAAGCTTATGTGGTTTGTACGAGTGACTTCTTGTCACTCGTACGAGTAAGCTTTCGCACGAGCTGCTCATGTCTACATATAGGTGTTATGTGTTCATTGTTTTTAAGTTTTAGAAGTTCCCTGAGGGGAAACGCTGGCGGATTCTCTCCAGGAACTCCGCCAGCCAGATAAGATGTATACTCTTTCGGTATGAATAAATGAATGAACGCTTTCGCTGATTCTGTTCCTACTCCCTTCTTAATAACGTTCTATCGAATAAGTATTATCATTCGCCCAGACTTCCGTCTAGAACCGCTACCACCGGGACCACAACTGGTATCAGAGCTACAGTATCGATTCATTCAATCTAACAGTTGATGAATCACCTACGCTCATGTATTTTGGACGTATGAGGGATTTTAGATGTAAAACATGAAATAATCAGACAATCCACGGACATAATGTAAAATTGAAACCATAGGATTGTTAGAGACTGATTTTCGAATAGATCTGTGCAAAACTCATGTTGAAATTCAAAGAAATGAAGATTCTGGATCGAAAAGATGTAATCCGTTTCGTTCGTATGAGTGAGCCTCAGTGGCTCGTACGAGTGAAAATTGGTCACTCGTACGAAGCTCCACTCCTACGAAGCACCACTCTTACAAAGTCCAACTCGTACGAAGTGGTGACAAAAAAAAATTGCAGTTTTGATCAAATGCTGATTTAACGTTAAAGCCCATTAATAGTCACTGATACCTGCACATAACGTTGATCATCTGATCTAGTGACTATTAATGGGCCTTAACGTTAAATTAGCATTTGATCAAAACTTGAATTTTGGGAAATTTTCTTCAAAATTTGAGTCCCTTATGCTGTAGTCACGCTATAATTTTCATCCCCATAAGAACTCAAGACGTCAGAATTTGCAAAAATGAGGGG
Organism: Scalesia atractyloides; assembly: GCA_947069175.1. NCBI lineage: Eukaryota > Viridiplantae > Streptophyta > Magnoliopsida > Asterales > Asteraceae > Scalesia > Scalesia atractyloides. The sequence goes on from CAMTDV010000020.1 coordinate 48,842,353, forward strand.
GAATAAAAATTTTCACATATATGTTAAAATTCCGGCATTTTTGAAATTCATGACGATGCAACTGTATCCGGGTGGTTCCGACCAAAGATTATCTGGGAACACAGAGGATCGAAGATTCATTATTTAGAATTTTCAGATCATGATACGGATTGATGCTCAATGGTTAAATGCCTGATCCCTGATGTGGAATTGGAAGCACATACGACTGCTTATCTTTAACTCTACAAGGCAAAGGAATTGTTTTTCGGACTAACCACCAGGAAACAAGGATGTCTTGTAGTTTCAGTTGCCCCATTCCAGCGGAGATAGCTATACATCTGTTTTCATGACTAAAAAAAGAAGAATGTGATTCTGATTGCGGCATAATGTGTGATTGAAGAATGTTCAGAATTTTCAGATTATGTTTCAGATTGATACCAAGGGTTAAATGCCTAATCCCCAATTTGGAAGTGGAAGCACCTACGACTGCTTATCTTTAACTCTACAAGGAAAATGAACTGTTTTTCTGACTAACCGCGAGGAAACAAGGATGTCTTGTAGTTTAAGTTGCCCCATTCCAGCGGAGATAGCTATACATCTGTTATTGAAACTGTAAAGGAAGAATGTGATTCTGATTGCTGAAGAATGTTTCTCTGATTCGATGTGTTACCAGATACTATGATTCCAATAATGATTTGCTGACTGAGAAGATTACCGATTTGTCGGGATTTCAGATTTTTGCGGATATTCATTGATTTGAAGTTTTGAAGATTAGAGGATCGAGCATTGAAAGAGTGCGCTAAACCGAACGCGGATGTGGTTAACGTCGAAACGGAGAAGTTGCGTTTTTTAATTTCAAGTTGGTGATTATTCGAGAAAATTTCTAGATCAAGCAAATCAGAGGAGGTCTTGAACCGTGCAAACAAAAGACCTGAAGATTAATCTCTGGAGAAAATTATTTTAGGGAGAATGTTGCTTAAAGTAGATAATGCAAACTCGGATCGTTAATCAAGGGGGAATTTGTTGATGCGTTCTACGACATCGACAAATACCTGATTGAAGTTGCAAAATATTTAAACACAACTCTCAGATTTCAAGATCAAGATCAAACTTCGACAGTGACGTCCAAGGGGGAATTTGTTGATGCACTTTATGTCTGTCACTGGGCAAATAGGCTAGAAAGAGTGTGTATTGAATATTGTATAGATTAGATATGAACACGCTACACAAGTGCGAAAACAACTCGCTCGTACGAGTGAAAATGTCACTCGTACGAGTGACGAACATCTCACTCGTACGAGCAAGCTTATGTGGTTCGTACGAGTGACATCTAGTCACTTGTACGAGCAACCATTCGCATGAGCTGCTCATGTCAATATATAGGTGTTGTGTGTTTATTGTTTGTAAGTTTTAGAAGTTCCCTGAGGGGAAACGCTGGCGGATTCTTTCTAGGAACTCCGCGAGCAAGATAAGATGTATACTCTTTCGGTATGAATGAATGAATGAATGCTTCCGCTGATTCTCTTCCTACTCCCTTCTTAATAACATTCTACAAAATCGGTACTATTCGCCCAGACTTCCGTCTAGAACCGCCGCCACCGGGACCCAAACTACTTATGCAAATTTGATCGTGTTATCATCTAAACCCAAAGCTAACATACTGTTTGTTATGACATGTATTTCCCCTCCATAGTTTTAAAACAAAACTTTGAAATAATTGAAAGTAGGGACCCGAACTCACAGTTTGCGTTCCGTACGTCGTACTTATCAAAATTCGGTGTCTGTACAGTTGTGTAACCAACATGTGTATTAACTTCATTAGACACCCTAGGTCTCGTTGGACTACGTATAGTTGTTTATCTTGAATTCTTGTTATGTATATGTTTATCACATTAGAAAACTTTTAATGTTATCATAGTGTTGGTAGTTCGTTTGTTTGATTAATATTTTTTATACATATATATATATATATATATATATATATATTGTTATTCTTAGATCGTGTGTGAACGGGCCTCGCCCTTCACATGTCCTCATGCCTTGCACGCGTGTCATTGGGCCTAGCCCATGTCATTTATGTCATGGGCCTAGCCCATGTCCTTATGTGAATGGGCCTAGCCTATGTAATTTATGTCATTGGGCCTAGCCCATGTCTTTATGTGATTGGGCCTAGCCCATATCTTTAAGTGATTGGGCCTAGCCTATGTAATTTATGACATTCGGCCTAGCCCATGTCTTTATGTGATTGGGCCTAGCCATTGTAATTTATGACATTGGGCCTAGCCTATGTCTTTATGTGATTGGGCTAGCCCATGTAATCTATATCTTGGGCCTAGCCCATGTATTATATGTTTGGGCCTAGCCCATGTATTTTATAACCGTAGGCTTAACCCATATATTTTATGTCTTTGGGCTTAGCCCATGTCTTTTGTATAATGGGCCTAGCCCAATTCATTTTCAAGAGTCCAATATTTATAAGTCTTATACTTATAATTTTTGCTAAGTATAGATTTTTAAATATATATTTATATACTTTTATAAAACTAGTTAGTAAGTGTTTATACATTTTAACTTTCCGGATTTTGATATTGTTAACATATATATATATATATATATATATATATGTGTGTGTGTGTGTGTGTGTTAAGTGGCTAAAATATATTATTTTGGACGTGTCGTCGTTGTCATTTAATTTGTACTTTTTTGCGTCGACAATCGCCTATCATCATAGTAACTCTTCGCGTCGACGATTTGTTCGTTGGTCGATGACGCGACGGTGTATCGCGTATGTTCGCCCATCGTTCGTATTGCTCCGTTTGTCCGATCATTGTTTCTACATATTGTAAAAATGTATGTGTTTGTGTCATCTACACTAGGTAATATTTTCAAGTTTTTGTAGTATTTGTGATTACTTGGGTATTTTTTGGTATATACCCAAACTTCTATATACATACACATACGTTCACATGTATTTACACATAATTTTTTGTGACAAAATATGCATATACATATGTTTTTATTTCTCACAAGTATTTATATATATATGTAAGAATTACTTATTTTTAACTTGTACAAAAAATATATATATATATATACACACTTGTTAAAAATTGTGTGTTTAGGGTTTAACCCTTGTCGTTAAAATTTCCTTAATGACGGTTTAGGTCACTAATCGCGTTTAGTCCCGTTAGTCACCCCGTTAATCATACTTTAATCGTGATTAGATTTTTAGAAAATTTCGTCATAGTTTCCCCTAAACTATGGCGTTTTTCCATATTTTAGAAACACATTTAAACCACGTTTAAACCCATAATCAAGATCAACTGTCAATTTAAGATCAGATACTATTTTGTTTACAACTTATGCAAATCATCATCCATGGTTTTTGGTAATAGAGTTTTAGAAACACATTTAAACCACGTTTAAACCCATATTCTTACAACCTTTCTCAAAAATAATAAGATTTCAATATATGTAATAGAGTTTCTAAGCCACCACTTTTGTAATATCTTTAAATAAGTCTTCCAAAATAAACCCCTTTATTTACTACACTTTTTAAGATGATCACATCCTAAATCATGGTGTTTATTCTTTATAAAAATCATTCATATGTAGTAAATCACTTTTAAGTTGTAGTAATCTTCATGGATGATGAGGTCAATGAAGTTGTTTAGATTTAAACATCACCATGTTTAAATCATCATTTTTATTATTATTCATACAAGATCATCTACTTTAAACACCTTACTTTATCATAATCAACATCATCATGCTAACTAGTTAACATTTAAGCACATAATCAACACATAATAACTAAATTTAGTGTTATTTTTATTGTGAGGTTTAGGGTTTTTGAGTTATATTTTCTTCACTTTCAATATGATCAACTTGTAGTTCCTTAAACTAGACTTTGTAAGAAGCTAAAATATGAATGAATTTATCTTACAATGTTTGTACCTGAAGGTTATGTACTTTTTATGTGTTCCCATATCAATGTTTTCATAAATATATGGACTCAATTACGGAATTAGCATGTCGTCATTCGTTTTCTATTTCGTTTTAGCGGTTTTGTTGACACGAATAGTGCAACCGCAAATAGTGCGCACAACACTTTCTACCAACACTTTTAGGGCATTGTTTGGTTTGTTCCGCGTCGTAATGGAACCCAGTATATGTTATGATCTGATTTACTTGTCCTAATACTTATGATATGACGTACGACTCAGTTATGCAATTAAATTACGATAATATGCATGAGCTTATGAAATAGAAATAGTGATTAGATTGTACGGAATTACCGGTTATTTGTCATTTGTCACATACTGCCCCTGTTAAAAATAATTTCGTCTCGAAATTCACTTTGAGGCATCCTCTGAAGGAGTCTTCTTGAACAGGTGGGGGTACTTTGCCTTGATCTGATCTTCACGTTCCCATGTGTACTCAGGACCATGACGTGAGTTCTAGCGCACTTTTACTAGTTTGATTTGACTTCTTCTCGTGTTTTGAGCTTTCCAGTCCATGACTTCAACGGGTTCTTCTGTAAATTGAAGTTTGTCATCAACATGAATCTCATCAACTGGAATGATAACTGTGTCATTAGTCGGGCTTTTCTTTAGATTAGACACATGAAATGTGTCGTGTACATTGTTGAGTTCCTCTGGCGGTTTCAACTTGTAAGCCACTGTACCGATCTTTACCGATCTTTACCAGAATTATGAATCTACTTGTAAGGCCCAATGTATCTCGCGTTTAGTTTTCCGCGCTTCCAGAATCTAGTTACGCCTTTCAAAGGTGTGACCTTTAGTAACACTTTGTCTCCGACCTCGAAGGATAATGGTTTGCGTCTCCGATCTGCGTAGCTCTTTTGTCTATCTCGGGCCGCTTTGATACACTCGCGGATCTTGAATATTTGTCTGTGGTCTCTTGTACTAGTTCGGGACCAATGAGTTGTCTGCCACTAACTTTCGCCCAACATAGCGGAGATCGGCACTTTTGTCCATATAGTGCTTCGAACGGCGCGACCTTGATACTGGTGTGATAACTGTTATTGTAGGAAAACTGTACCAACGGTAAATGAGTATCCCAGTTTCTGCCTAAATCCATCACACGGGCCAGAAAGCATGTCGTCCAATGTTTGGATGGTTCGCTCGCTTTGACCATAGGTCTGGGGTGAAAAGTTGTGGTTAAATCTAAGGGAGAACCAAACAATGTTTGAAATGATTGCTAGATATGCGACACAAATCGACATCTCTATCAGAGATTATCAAGATTGGCACTTCATGACGTGCCATGATTTCTTTAAGATATATTTCAGTGAACTTCTCGATCAATGATAACCCAGATCATGTCATGACCTCGAGAGGTCCGTGGTAGTTTTGTAATAAAATCCAATGAGATTTGTTCCCACTTCCAAACAGAGATCTCGGTTTGTTGTAATAAACAGATGGTTTTTGGTATCCGGCCTTGACCTTTGCACAAGTTAGGCATTTCCTAACATAGGTCGCAATATCTCCCTTGAGATTAGGCTACCAATAATACTCTTTTAAATCCTGATACATTTTATCAGATCCTGGGTGTATCGAGTATTTGGACTTGTTGCTTAATCCAGCACCCAGTCTCGCAAATCGCAGAAATAAGGAATCCAGATCCTTCCCATGAAATATAGAGTTCCATCCTTGTGCGGTTCCATTTTTTTTCCATTCCTCGTAATGATTCCACTGGAATGTTTTCTTGTTTTAGAGCTTCTTATTATGCATCGTGCACTCGAGCTGTAAAGTTCGCCTGGATCATCATTTCTAAAGCTTGTACCCGTAATGTTTTGACTTGTTCCTTCCTGTTCAAAGCATCTGCTACATCATTTGCCTTGCCCGAATGATACTTGATCTCACAGTCAAAATCATTCAACAGTTCTACCCAACGTCGTTGGCACATATTCAGTTCCTTTTGGTTGTATATACGTTGAAGACTCTTATGATCTGTGAATATGGTACACTTAGTGGCATATAAATAATGACTCCAGATCTTTAAAGCAAATACCACTGCGCCTAATTCTAGGTCATGCGTGGTATAATTCCTTTCGTGAACTTTCAGCTGCCGCGACGTGTACGCGATGGCTTTTACGCGTTGCATTAACACGCAACCCAAGCCTTGATGCGATGCATCACAGTACACCACAAAATCATCAGTACCGTCTGGGAGTGATAATATCGGTGCCTTACATAATTTTTCTTTTAATACTTGAAATGCCCATTCTTTTTTTACTCCCCAATCAAACTTTTTGTCCTTTTTTGTAAGCGAGGTTAGCGGCTGAGCAACTTTTGAGAAGTTCTCAATAAACCTCCTATAATATCTCGCTAAGCCTAGAAATTATCGTATTTCCATGGAGGTTTTTGGCATGGTCCAATTCTTTATAGCCTCGATTTTCATGGGGTCAACATGTATTTCGTTCTCATTCACCACGTGAGCGAGAAATTGAACCTCGCAAATCCAAAATTCGCATTTCGAGAACTTGGCATATAATTGCTCCTTCTTTAGATATTCCAGTATAGTCCTCAAGTGTTGCTCATGTTCTTCCTTGGTTCGTGAGTATTTCAATATGTCATCTATAAAAATGATCACGAACTTATCAAGGTATGGCTTACATACCTGGTTCATCAAATCCATAAATACCGCAGGGGCGTTTGTTAGACGAAAAGGCATAACAAGGAACTCATAATGACCGTAGCGAGTCCTAAACGTCGTCTTAGGAATACTTTCCTCTTGCATTCTCAGCTGATGATACCCGGATCTTAAATCAAACTTTGAGTAAAAACTCGACCCTTGCAACTGATCGAACAGGTCGTCGATCCTTGGTAATGGGTACCGATTCTTGATGGTTAACTTGTTTAGTTCCCAGTAGTCGATGCACATTCGGAAGGTTTCGTCCTTCTTTTTCACAAACAACACTGGAGCTCCCCAAGGCGAGAAACTCGGTATTATGAAACCTTTGTCAAGCAACTCTTGCAACTCAGTAGATAATTCCTGCATCTCCGAGCGCTAGTCGGTATGGGACCTTCACCACAGGTGCAACTCCTTGCAATAAATCAATACGGAACTCGACTTGTCATTGTAGTTGTAGTCCAGGCAAGTCTTCTGGAAAGACCTCGGGGTATTCCTTTACTACTGGTATGTCCTCCACCTTTCGCTCCTCGGCCTTTTTATCCACCACGTTGGCAAGAAAGGTGATGCATCCTTTCCTCAAACATTTTTAAGCTTTAATGCAGTTTATGATTCGTAGTGGCGTGTCATGTGGCTCCCGTGAATCATCAAATGCTCTCCATCGGGTAGGGGGATGCGAATGATTTTCTCGTGTCATATGACTTCGGCTCGTTTATCGGATAGCCAATCCATACCAATAACGACATCGAAACTACCAAGTTGAACTGGTAATAATAAATCTATATCGAACTTCCGTTCACCCAGTTCTAAAGTACACTTCTTTGTAATTTCTCCCGACTCTACCAATATCCCGTTAGCTAGCTCAATCGAGTATGGAACATCTAACTTACTCGACTCTACCCTAAGTACATTTCTAAATTTTTCAGAAATAAAACTAAAATCTGCTCGGATATAAAAAAGAATAGATGCAAAGTGATCGTTGATAGGGAACGTACAGGTGACCACATTTGGGTCCTTGAGAGCATCCTTAGCTCCAATAACGAACGCTCTTCCCCGAGCTTGGTTTTCTATAGGGTAATCTTTCTTGAATTTGTCTACGCATACAAAACATCCTTGATCTCTAACATATGTTCCCCGGCATGCATCAGTGCGGTGTCCAAACCTACCACATTTGCCGCACTTGGGGCCTTGACATTTCCTGTAGTGGTGGAAATGGCATTTGGGGATTTTGGTGCTCCCCAGTATGAGATTTCTTAACAATAGTGTTTATGGTAGTGTTAACATATGCCTTCGTTTCTTTGACTTCTTTCGTGGCTTGCTTCCTGTTACTTTTATTATTACCTCAAGAGCCTTTCTTGAAAAGGGAGAATTTTCTTTATTGGAGTCTGTAGTCTCCTCAGTAGTCTCCTTTTTGTTCACACCACTCTTAGGTAGCTTCCCTTGATGTACAGCCTCCTCAGTAAGGCTGATAGCTAAATCAATTGCTTCTCCAATTTCAATGGGTTTTGAATAGGTAACAAGACTTAGAATTTTGGGGGCAAGTCCCCAGATGTACCTCTCAATCCTCTTAAATTCGGGTTCCACCAAGTATGGCACCACTCGAGACAAATCATGAAATCGCTGCATGTACCCGACAATATCTGAACCAACCATCTTTAAATTCCTGAACTCCGTTTCCAACTTCTGAATTTCTGACCTCGAGCAATACTTCTTTCTCATCATTTCTTTAAGTTCTTCCTAGGTCGCGTATGCAGCATCGTCGACCTTTGTTTGGACTTGGAGCTTCCACCACGATAATGCTCCATCTACAAAGAGTCTAGTAACATAAGTGACTCTTTGTTCAGCAGGGAACTTGCTCATCCGAATGACCGAGTCGGTCTTCTCAGTCCAACGTACGAAGGCTACAGCACCTCCGGTACCGTCATAATTCAGATGTTTGTAGTCTAGAAACTACTTGCTAGTGCAACCGTAAATCATTGGATACACCATTTAAGTACGAGTAACCAAAAGCACGAATAGAATAAATGAGAGTATTGTGCAGTTTTATAAATGATCGTGTATTACCAGTTGGAGGGTTGCCTCCGGTTGAACCTCCGTTGTCACCGCTATGTACGGAGCGGTTAACTTCGTACTGTGCGATTGCCTGAGAAATGCGTTCATCTAACTCCTCCTGTGTTGTCGGTATTGCGTTATTGTTGGAACTCCTTCGGTGGGGCGACATCGTCTTACCAATCATCAACATAAACACGTAACTCATCGCATAGATAGTCGCCACGTCACAAGACATAAATCACAGTATCACCACGACATAATACCTCAATTGTAATATCACCACATCATGATACTAACAACCATAGCATAAAAGAGATACAATGTGAAATAGAGAAAATACACTTTTATACAATGACAACTTGTTACATTTTGTTCATGAAGATCAAAAGGACTAGGGATACATAACCCTAGTCAGTACAAGTTTTACATTACAAAAGTAAGATTTCCTTCTACATTGCTTCTTAATGTCATCAAGTTATCTTCTAAAAGTCAGGATCTTCGAAGCTGAGTCTTCATGAGCTAGATCATCAAAATTAAGTATGATCCCCAAAAGATAGTCATATACATACTACTGCGATAGAGGGGGTGGTGGAGATGGTGATCGGTGGAGCAAACCGCGATGGTATGCCACCCCCTCCTCTGGGCCAAAATGCGCCTAGTGGCATCAGTCTAAAACTGCTCTAACTCACACACTCGCGCCTCAGATGGGTAGGACGGGTGGTGAAATGGACAGTAAAAGGGTGGGGTCGGTGGTGGTGATAGTGGTAGTGGTGGTGGTGATGGTGGTGGGAATGATCGTCAGGGTGGTAGTGGCGATGATGGTAATGGGGTTGTGGCTCTAACAGCGGCCTGTGCAGTACGCTGGGTCTCTAGTTCCCAGATCCTTTGAAAGATTAAGGAGAGCTGATGGTCATGCGACATCACCCTCTCCTCCACAGGAATCGGAGGGAAGTGTGAGGGGTGGTAGGGGTCAGTAGGGCTCATGCCTAGTGGGGGTATCGGGGTAGACATACCTGCAGTAGCTGGTATGGGGCGTGTGGCACACATGGGAGGTGGTTCAGCTGACAAAGAGGGTCCAGCCATGTGGGAGGGTCCAACTGCAAATGGTTCGTATATAGGATGATAAGTGGACATCCTAGAGAAAAAATAAGGGTAGCTGCTCAGGGGCACGCGGGGTATCGCTCAGTGAGTAGTGTCGTGCGGGTCCAGAATAAAAAGCGGGTAAATATACGAAGTGGGTCCATGAGTAGGGGTACTAGCAAGAAAAGAGCTAACATGGACATGTGAGGCTGCAGGGGGTGAGTGCATCAGTACGGGTGAATATGGGGTGGCGGAAGAGGCATCATCTGCCACATGCTCACTCTGGGTGGCAGCAGAGGATGACGAGATATCGACAACTAATATGACAGGGGATGGTATCTCAAGTATGGCTATGTCATCGAAAACCTTGCCATCTCCGAGCTCATCCTCCATATGGTCGACGTGAAACACCGGGATGTCATCATCATCATCATCATCTTCTAGATCTATGACTAGAGGAACCGTGGCTAGAGGTATGGCCAAGTGTACTATTACGTGCTCATCCTCCGGATGACCATAAACAATAACTTCGTGTGGAGGCTGCGGAACGGCTAACACGTCATCTGCCTGTGGGGCATCATCCTCCATAGGGTCAATAGAGCAAATGGCTGAAAATCATCAAGATCCTCGTCGTCAGGGACCTCGTGGTCGGCTCCATCCTCATGAGCTAGGGCCTTAGCATCGGGCCGTATCCATCATTGGACACGTACTTCATAGGATCCTCCTCGGAGCTTGACGAAGAAGACATAGTCCTGGCAAATAATCCGTACAATGCATATATACGTGTTAGCAATTTATTATTACTTATGATATATTTTCATATTAATCACCACTTCTCATGCAAAACTTGTTATTTGTTTTCATGTGTAATCTTAATGTTTTGTGTCTATCCGTTATAGACTAATCATGTATTGATCCTTGCTCGTTACTTATAGTTGAGCTCGTGTGATAGATCCTCATGTTATCGTGACACAATGAAAACCGTTTGTAATTTTTGTCATAATTCCGAAAACATTTCAGTTATGTTTTAAACTTTGTTTTCATGTGTGAGCCCTTAGTGATTCTAGACCAAACTTTATTAAAATTTTCTCTACGGTTCATTACAATCGGAGCTCTAATACGAACTTGTCACACCCTAGTCGTAGCGGAAGCGCAAGTGTGTGACTATGAGGTAATCATTGCATCCAATTAAGTAAACAAGTACAAATCAACAACGATGCCATGCTGATATAAATTTGCATTCCAATATTTACAACCAACCAAAAGTGATTTCATAGTTTTAACTGTTTTCAATTTGTCATCATAAACAAAATTTAAAGTACAATAGTTCAAAATAAGATATTGTTTTCATCACAAATGCATAATGAGGTTTTGACCCCTATATACCCATACTAGGTTGGGATATAAGAGGCAAACCCTCCAAAAGATGACACTCGTTATCTTGACATTTTTCCATAACACGAAGTGCATCACCAGCTCATGCCTTGCGTCCTGAAATACTGTAATTTTTAAAAGTCAACATAAGTTGGCGAGTTCATGTAGTTAATGTTTTCGTAAAATGTCATCCTTGTAATCCAGTAATGAAAAATGAGTATGTTATTAGCAATCATGGAGTTTAAGGATCTATTAGTGTGTTGCAAGCAACCTGACATATGTGTGCAATAAGTAAGCAACCAAACCGAGACAACTTTGACATCATTGGGATCACAAAAACACTCCGAAGGGTATACCAACTAGGAGTGGAGCGTGTCTCACACTCAATAGATCTATACCTTTTGCACCTTGGTCACTACGTGATTAATGGTTACTATTGTCATCAACCTACTTATGCACATTTGATCGTGTTATCATCTAAACCCATAGCTAACATACTGTTTGTTATGACATGTATTTCCCCTCGATAGTTTTAAAACAAAACTTTGAACTAATTGAAAGTAGGGACATGAACTCACAGTTTGCGTGCCGTACGTCGTACTTATCAAAATTCGGTGTCCGTACACGTCTGTAACCTACATGTGTATTAACTTCATTAGACATCTAGGTCTCGTTGGACCTCGTACTAGTTCTTCATCTTGAATTCTTGTTATGTATATGTTTATCACATTAGAACAACTTTTAATGTTATCATAGTGTTGATAGTTCATTTGTTCGATTAATATTTTTTATACATATAGTTCTCCAATATATATATATATATATATATTGTTATTCTTAGATCGTGTGTGAATGGGCCTCGCCCTTCACATGTCCTCGTGCCTTGCACGCGTGTCATGGGCCTAGCCCATGTCATTTATGTCATTGGGCCTAGCCCATGTCTTTGTGTGATTGGGTCTAGCCTATGTAATTTATGTCATTGAGCCTAGCCCATGTCTTTATGTGATTGGGCCTAGCCCATGTAATTTATGCCATTTGGCCTAGCCCTTATCTTTATGTGATTGGGCCTAGCCCATGTAATTTATATGTTTGGGCCTAGCCCATGTATTATATGTTTGGGCCTAGCCCATGTATTTTATACCTTTGGCCTTAACCCATATATTTTACGTCTTTGGGCTTAGCCCATGTTTTTACATGTTTTATGTAATTGGGCCTTGCCCATGTCTTTTGTATAATGGGCCTAGCCCAATTCATTTTCAAGAGTCCAATATTTAAAAGTCTTATACTTATAAATTTTACTAAGTATAGATTTTTAAGTATATATTTATATACTTTAATAAAACCACTTAGTAAATGTTTATACATTTTAACTTTCCGGATTTTGATATCGTTAACATATATATATGTTAAGTGTCTAAAATATATTATTTTGGACGTGTCGTCGTTGTCGTTTAATATATACTTTTTTTTGTGTCGACAATCGCCTATCGTCATAGCAACTCTTCGCGTCGGCGATTTGTTCGTTGGTTGACGACGCGACGGTGTATCGCGTACGTTCACCCATTGTTCGTATTGCTCCATTTGTCCGATCATTGTTTCGACGTATTGTAAATGTATGTGTTTATGTCATCTTGGTAATATTTTCAAGTGTTTGTAGTATATGTGTATAGTTGGGTATTTTGTGGTATATACCCTAAACTTCAAGATTCATACACATACATTCACTTGTATTTACACATAATTTTTGGTGACAAAATATGCATATACATATGTTTTTATCTCTCACAAGTATTTATATATATATGTGTAAGAATTACTTATTTTTAACTTGTATATATATATATATATATATATACACTTGTTAAACACTTGGGTGTTTAGGGTTTAACCCTTGTCATTAAAACTTCCTTAATGACGGTTTAGGTCACTAATCGCGTTTAGTCCCGTTAATCACCCCGTTAATCATACTTTAATCGAGATTAAATTTTTAGAAAATTTTGCCATAGTTTCCCCTAAACTATGGCGTTTTTCCACGTTTTAGAAACGTATTTAAACCACGTTTAAACCCATAATCAAGATCAACTGTCAATTTAAGATCACATACTTTTTTGTTTACAACTTATGTGTGATATCCCGGGTTTTTCAGATAACTTACACGTGACACTTGTCGAATAAGATGTGTGCTAAGTATTAAACGTGCATGGATTAAAGACGTGTTGTGTGTTGTGTGATTGTCTTAAGTGATTGAATAATTAGATTTGATAGGTGCACAAACTGAACCGAACCCTTTGTGAAACTAGGAAACTTGGAACCCAAGTCTTCGGCCAAAAGAGAACAAGAATCAAAGATCAAACCTAAACTTAAAACTCATTCCAATACTTGGCCGCAAGATCAAACTCGAAACCGCAAGATCAAAACCCAAATCAAATTAACTCACCCTAGTCTCTCGGCACTCTAACTATTCGGCCACAATACACAAGCCCAACCGTAACCTTAATCTCTCGGCCGCAAGACCCAAACCAAACAACTCAAAATTCTCGGCCACAATACACAAACCCAACCTTATCCCTTGACCGCAAGACCCAAACCCAAACCGCAACCCTCACCCCTTGTGCTATATATATATACATACTCATGCATGTTGCATACACAAAAACACAAACCCTAGAAGGAAAAACTGCCGTCGGCAGCTTGTTCACAGCCCTTGCGACTGCAAACAGCCTTCATCAGATCAGCCTTTGTTCTGTCCCTACAATCGCAAACCAGCCTCCTTCTCGGTCACGGGTCTTCTCGGCTGCAAGCAGTCTTTGATCACCGGATTACTTAGCTTAAGCACGGTTCGTTTACCTTATCATATAAGACCATATTCGGATACATGTGTGTAACTTTGTTGTGTTCGAGTTGTATGATTGTATTGCTTCGGTTAGATATATGTTTAAATGTCTAGTTGTGTCGGCTAAATATATGTTTGAATGTCTAGTTGTTTCGGCTAAGTATATGATTATATTGCTTCGGATATATACACATACTTGAATGAATCGAGTTATTGTTTCGGATATATATACACATACTTGAATGAATTGAGTTATTGCTTCGGATATACACGTACTTGAATGAAGTGATTTGCTTGTTCGGATTATGGGTGTTTAATGTAATCGGCTGAGTTGGTATAAACATAATGGTATTCGGAAATCATAAGTTAGCAAGTGTGTCTTGATTGTTGATGATTCTCAGATCGCATGTCGGTATAGTTCGGATTGTTAATACAAGATTGAGAGTTTGCATGTTATTTGAAAACTGAGTATGTAGGCTGTGATTCGTTATAAAGACAAAAGTTATTGAGTAGGGTTTGTATGGATAGGTTATTAGTATTAATCTAGGACTAGAAATCAGAGCTAGATCGCTTAGGGTAATCGCATGAACGGGATTGCACGAGTTCATAATAATAACATGCTGAAACAGGATGCTGAGTGAAAGTTTCAGCCGACTTCATCAGGCTGTAACTTGGTCGTTAGTTGTCGAAAAACGGATTTTCTGATATCTAGAACGTAGAGATTTGAATAAGGAATCCAATGGCGCTGGATTCATAATTTTCTGAAGTCGTTTGATATTTTTAAAGGGCTAAACAAGTTCAGTAGCTAAAGCCGTTAAAATTCTGGAATTTTGCTAGTTGTTTATCAAGCTAGATTTTAAAATCAGTAGAGAGTTGAGTCATGATTTTTGTACAGCTACTAGGTATAGAAATTTCCGGGCAACTCCAACTGGAATTTTGTTAATCGGACGATCAGTGATTTTTAAATAAATTCTTCCGTGAACTACGGTCAGAAAGCGGTAAATCTGACTGCAGCTTAATGAATTAATATTTATGGCTAATTGGTAAAGATTTAGGACTTGGAAAAATTATATAAATTTCTATGGTATAAATGTCACCTACTGTAAAAATATGGGAATTTTTAGAATGCTGGAACTATTTTATAAAAATCCTAGAAAACAGCTGAATAATTAAGTGTTAAGCAGAAAGTTGTTAGCTTGTGATTTTATGCATTAAAGTGTTGTATGGATTTGGAATGTGTTCATGATAAGTTGTTTGATTACTATGATTATATGAGAATACTTGCATGCATGTTTGAGTGTTAGATAT
Source organism: Scalesia atractyloides (assembly GCA_947069175.1). Lineage (NCBI taxonomy): Eukaryota > Viridiplantae > Streptophyta > Magnoliopsida > Asterales > Asteraceae > Scalesia > Scalesia atractyloides. The sequence goes on from CAMTDV010000020.1 coordinate 48,857,636, forward strand.
GTTGTTTGTGTGTATCACTTTGTGAGTAAATTGCGTGTGGAATTTGTATTGGTGTGATTTCACACTGACGTGGAATTAATTGGTTTGTTAGGACGCAACTAGCGGTCCCATCTCTTATAACATCTTTGCCACACTAACCGAGCAAATAAAGGTGAGTTCACGGCCCCTAACTTTATCCGGTTTTTAAACAACAGGGGGAGAAACATGTATACACTCTCAAACTCAATCTCTTTACGTTATACGAATTTAACGTCATGCAACTATACGGTAACTAAGTTAATGTTAATGTAATGTTATGGGCACTAAGCAGCTTTATCACTTAAGTCCTCGACAATCTCCTCGGATCGTTAGTATTTGGGTTAAATAGCGGGGGAATTATAAGTAGTACTACTGGGTCTGACGAGCCCCATCCGAGCTAGTCGCGCTAGCCGACCGGGTATGGTCAACGGATGTATGATTGGCCTAACACCGCCATGGTCATGTGATAGGCCTGGCAAAACGGAGGCACACAGTCAGCTTCGATCGCGAACACTTAGTGACATGACTTTAGGCTAGCTACCTATATACATTAATATTGAACTTAATTACGGAACAACTTAATATTCCGGGTTTGGAATATTGGAAACATCAACTTATTATCCCGGGTTGGGGATAATGGAAACAACAACTTAATATTCCGGTTTGGGAATATTGGAAGCAACAACTTATTATTCCGGGATTGGAATAATGGAACTGATTAGTTATCCCGGGTTGGGGATAACGGAGTAACAAACTAAAACCGAACAACGAATTTATGAAAACCTGTGAACTCACTCATCTTTAATGTTGACACTTGTTTCTTTACATGTTTCTCAGGACGCTAGGAGCTCTAGGTGCACGCACATGCATTGAACAAGACATCATTATCGAGTCTCATTTATTAATATTGTTTTGGGATTTTTCCTTTGTTTTGGCGTTTGTGTTGGCGCCCGCATCATTACTTATTATTGCTTCCGCTCAAACTTTAAAAACTGATACTCATGCTAAATATTGGTAATCTAAAATTTACAACAAATGATTTTGGAAAACGTATTATCAAATCATATAGAGTCGTTCGACGTACTAGTGTCTTAGATTCTGGTTTGTTCACACGTCTCGCGGTAGAACTCCGCAAGTGGAAATTGAGGGTGTGACAGATTGGTATCAGAGCCACTAGCTATAGAGAACCAGGTTTGCATTAGAAGTAGACCTAAACTATAGCTGATATCACGACACTAGACTTAGTTTGGCACTGAATTATTATATCTTGTTATGCAATATGCTACAAACGTGTTTGGTAGGTTATACCTTCATAATAAGAATGAAAACAACTCGTAACTAACTACACGACCTAATAGGCAATGTTTATCATCCTCATCGTCCGACAGACTTACGCCACCAAGAGCACCAGGAAAGGCACCAATGGTGGAACCCATACCACCTTATGGCGTGGAGACACGCTCAGCAACGAGGAAAAGGCTCGCTCTGGGGGAGGAGTCGTCGTTGCGCCCAACTATTGCTGTACCGGTTGAACCGGTTAATCCTGTAGAAATAGGACTTGATATGCTTAGAATCCTGGTACATACACAACAAAAACAGTTAGAAAGAATGCAGGAAACCATCTTAGCACAAGGATGGATGATCCGACACCTTACGGGAAAGACCGACTCGCTCGAGGAAGAGCATCGTATGAGTAAGATAGCTCGTAACACCATAGCCAGAGATCTGCGTGCGGAGCAGAGAAGAGCTGACTGGCTTGAGGACAGAGTCCTGGAAAATAGTTGGAACATTCAGGAACTGCAAAATCAAGCACTTGAACCAGCACCGGCCCCTCCAGTGCCGGTAGAGGAGGATCCTGGAGAGGATCTGGAGGAGGACCCAGCTGAAGAAGCTGGAAATGCCGCACAGGATGATGGCAACGACAACAACTTGGGAGATGGAGACGTAGAGGACTAACTCGTCTCGCCAATCCCCGTTTGTTTTCTTTAGTTTATTTGAAATGGCAACTGGACGTCGCGGAAACCTCAACATGTCAACGAAGAATTGGCCGCAACAATCCAAGAACACGTGAACGCTGCTCTGGCAGGTGTTCAAAACCCACCAGCAGCAGGAGGGGGCTCTAAACCCTACAAGATGTTCCTTGACGCAAAGCCTAGCAAATTCTCGGGGGCGGAAGGACCCATTGGACTGGTCCACTGGATCGAAAAATCGGAATCTGTTTTTGAAATGTGCAACTGCCTCGAGGCCAACAAGGTCAAATATGCAGCCTCAACACTGGAAGATGGGGCACTGACATGGTGGAATGCCCAAGTCCAAACACGTGGACTGTTAGCTGCAAATGCTATGGCATGGACTGAGTTCAAGGCCCTGATTAAAGAGGAGTACTGTCCACGAGACAGAGTGCAACAGTTAGAGCAAGCTTTGTGGAACCACAAGATGGTGGGATCGGAAATTGAAGTTTACACCGCAAAACATCATGATTTGGTATTTCTGTGTCCCGAATTGGCCAACACGGTGGAGAAAAGACTCGAGTTCTATCTCGGGGGTCTGGTTCCGGAAATTCAGGGTATGGTGATGTCTAGTAACCCTGTAACAGAACATCAAGCTATCCGATTGGCTCACAAACTCACCGATAAAGCGGTGGAACAGAAGAAACTACCAGCATGGGGTACCACTGAAGTTGCCCCAGATAACAAAAGAAAGTTTGAAGACTCCACCATTCGACAGTCTTCGTCATCACATCCACAGCAAGGGAACCAGAAATGGTTCAATCACTACCACAGCCACCGGGGTCATCAAAATCGTTCCAACAACAACAGCAACTACAACAACAACTACAACAACAACAACAACCAGAATGCAGGCGGTTATGTAGGTCGAAAGCCGCAGTGCAACCGCTGTAATCTCCATCATAACGGCCCTTGTGCCGGAATTCGCTGCCAAAGATGTGGCAAGATGGGCATGCGGCAAAGGATTGTCGTGGGGAAACCATGCCCCGACAAAATCAGAATCAGCCTCAGGGTCAGCAGCAGGGTATAAACCGGGGATGCTATCAGTGTGGTAGCACTACTCATTTCAGAAAAGACTGCCCACAGTTGCGCAACAACAACAATAATGGTGGAAACAACCACAACAACCGCAACAATAATAACAACAACAATAATGGGAACGGTGGCACAGGAGGTGCCAAGGGTCGCGCATTTACATTGGGCCGCGGAGAGGCCAGAAACGACACGAACGTGGTCACCGGTAAGTTTCCCCTTAATGAACATTTTGCTTCTGTGCTTTTTGATACGGATGCGGATAGGAGCTTTATATCTGAGTCCTTTAGGAAGAACCTAAATCTCACGCTTAAACCATAGAGACCCCTTATGTGATAGAATTAGCCAATGGTAAATCGGTAGATGTGACCCAAATCGTATCCGGTTGTCAACTCAAACTCGCGGGCCACACTTTTACCATTGATCTGATGACAACTACCCTGGGTAGTTTTGACGTGGTAGTCGGAATGGACTGGCTATCCGACGTCCGGGCTGAAGTTCTCTGCTTCGAAAAGTCTATCCGTATTCCACTCACGAATGACGAAATCCTGACAGTACAAGGCGACAAGGCAAGCGCCGTCACCAACATTAACTCATTTATGCAAGCGCAGAAGTATCTTCGGAAAAAGAATTCCTTCGCTTTACTCGCACTAATTACCGAACCGCCTAAGGACGAGAAACGTATAGAAGACATCCCTGTCGTCCGTGATTTTTCGATGTATTCCCAGAAGAACTACCTGGTCTTCCACCACATCGACAATTGGAGTTTGAAATCGAATTGGCAAGCAATGCAACTCCCATCGCCAAAGCTCCATACCGCCTAGCTCCAGCCGAGCTGCAGGAGCTGTCTACTCAACTTCAAGAGCTGCTAGGAAAAGGATTTATCCGACCAAGCGTTTCGCCATGGGGAGCTCCAGTCCTGTTTGTCAAGAAGAAGGACGGGACTTTCCGCATGTGCATCGACTATAGGGAACTCAACAAGGTTATAGTCAAGAACCGATACCCGTTACCTCGCATCGACGATCTATTCGACCAACTGCAAGGGTCAAGTTACTACTCTAAGATTGATTTACGGTCCGGTTATCATCAGCTACGCGTCAGGGAGGAGGATATCGCTAAGACAGCATTTCGCACTCGGTATGGCCGTTACGAGTTCTTGGTTATGCCATTCGGTCTCACTAACGCACCTGCGGTATTCATGGACCTCATGAACCGCGTGTGTAAACCATACCTCGACAAATTTGTCATCGTGTTCATCGATGACATACTCATCTACTCCAAAAGTGCAGAAGAGCATGCCGAGCATCTACGATTACTGCTAGGGTTACTTCAACAGGAAAAGCTATACGCCAAGCTTTCGAAGTGTGATTTCTGGATCCGAGAAGTTCAGTTTCTCGGGCACGTCGTGAATGAAAAGGGTATCCACGTAGACCCTGCCAAGATTGAAGCCATCAAAAACTGGGAAGCACCTAAGACACACCGACGGAAATCCGCCAATTCTTAGGATTGGCTGGTTACTACAGACACTTCATCGAGGGTTTTCAAAGATTGCACAACCGCTTACTACCCTCACCCAGAAAGGTATCAAGTATAATTGGGGTGACAAGCAAGAAGCAGCATTTCAACTGCTGAAGCAGAAACTTTGCAGTGCACCCATTCTGTCCTTGCCGGAAGGGACAGATGACTTAGTAGTGTATTGTGATGCTTCCATTCAAGGATTGGGATGCGTACTCATGCAACGCGATAAAGTCATCGCGTATGCGTCACGACAGCTGAAAGTTCACGAGAAGAACTACACGACGCATGACCTAGAATTGGGAGCAGTAGTGTTTGCACTTAAGATTTGGAGACACTACCTTTATGGAACGAAGTGCACAATCTTCACTGACCACAAAAGCCTCCAGCACATCTTTGATCAGAAGGAGTTGAACATGCGACAGCGTCGCTGGGTCGAACTCTTGAACGATTATGAGTGTGCCATTCGGTATCACCCGGGCAAAGCTAACGTGGTAGCTGATGCCCTCAGCAGGAAGGAACACTTGAAACCTCGTCGTGTACGAGCACTACAACTCACTATTCATTCGGGCTACCCGATCAAATACGCGACGCCCAGTTAGAAGCAGTTAAGGAGGAAAACATCAAAGCCGAATCAGTGGGAAAAATGGAACGCGATTGGGAGGTAAAGCCCAATGGAGCCCGGTATTTCATGAATCGCATATGGGTACCTCTCTACGGGAACCTTAGAGAGCTAGTCATGGATGAAGCTCACAAATCTCGATACTCTGTCCATCTGGGTTCGGATAAGATGTATCAAGACCTTAAAGCTGCGTATTGGTGGCCCAACATGAAAGCCGGTATAGCCACCTATGTGAGTAAATGTTTGACTTGTGCAAAAGTCAAGGTGGAGTATCAAAAGCCATCGGGGCTACTCCAACAACCTGAGATCCCAGTGTGGAAATGGGATCAGATCTCCATGGATTTTATCACTAAACTCCCGCGAACCTTGGGTGGTTGCGACACCATCTGGGTGATTGTGGATCGTTTAACTAAGTCCGCACACTTCCTAGCTATCAAAGAAACGGATAAGATGGAGAAGTTGACTCGCATCTACATTAAGGAAGTAGTTTCTCGGCACGGAGTGCCAACGTCCATCATCTCAGATAGGGATGCTCGTTTCACGTCAAACTTCTGGCAGTCACTCCAGAAAGCGTTGGGAACACGCTTGGATATGAGCACAGCTTATCACCCTCAGACTGATGGTCAAAGCGAAAGGACCATACAAACCTTGGAAGACATGCTTAGAGCATGCGTAGGTGACTTCGGAAATAATTGGGAAATTCACCTGCCTTAGTAGAATTCTCATATAACAACAGCTATCACACGAGTATTTCGGCAGCACCATTTGAGGCATTATATGGTCGTAAATGTAGATCACCGGTCTGCTGGGCAGAAGTCGGTGACAGTCAACTCACAGGCCCTGAGTTAATACTTGAGGCTACTGAAAAGATTGTACAAATCAGAAACCGCATGGCGGCGGCACGAGATCGACAGAAAAGCTACGCTGATCAACGACGCAAACTGCTCGAATTCAAGTAGGCGATCGCGTCCTACTAAAGGTGTCACCCTGGAAGGGTGTAATCCGTTTTGGAAAACGGGGCAAACTAACCCACGGTACGTAGGCCCGTTTGAAATCTTGAAACGAATATGGACCCGTAGCATACCATTAGACCTCCTCCGAACTCAGTGGAGTTCACAACGTATTTCACGTATCAAATCTGAAGAAGTGTCTATCAGATGAAACTTTAGTTATTCCATTGGATGAGATCCAAGTGGATGAACAACTACACTTCATGGAAAAGCCTATTGAGATCATGGATCGTGAGATCAAGACTCGAAGGCACAGCAAAATTCAATCGTTAAAGTTCGTTGGGACTCTAAGCGTGGACCGGAGTTCACGTGGGAAAGAGAGGATCAAATGAAAAGCAAATACCCACACCTCTTCGCAACTGAGCAGCAAACTAACGATACCAGTAACTAAATTTTCGGGACGAAAATTCTTTCAACAAGGGGATGATGTGACAACCTGGAAATTTTCTCATACTTTCGTGTACTATTGTTGACTAAATTCTTGTGCATAGCACTTGGAAATCTTTGTGTATGACACTTGGGAACTTCTTGTAACGTTGCGTACTATCATTAACAAACTAACTCTTTGTGCGTGGCACTCTGAACATGTACGTTACATGCTAAACCGCGTTTACTCAATTTTCGGGACGAAAATTCTTTCAACATGGGGATAATGTGATATCCCGGGTTTTTCAGATAACTTACACGTGACACTTGTCGAATAAGATGTGTGCTAAGTATTAAACGTGCATGGATTAAAGACGTGTTGTGTGTTGTGTGATTGTCTTAAGTGATTGAATAATTAGATTTGATAGGTGCACAAACTGAACCGAACCCTTTGTGAAACTAGGAAACTTGGAACCCAAGTCTTCGGCCAAAGAGAAACAAGAATCAAAGATCAAACCTAAACTTAAAACTCATTCCAATACTTGGCCGCAAGATCAAACTCGAAACCGCAAGATCAAAACCCAAATCAAATTAACTCACCCTAGTCTCTCGGCACTCTAACTATTCGGCCACAATACACAAGCCCAACCGTAACCTTAATCTCTCGGCCGCAAGACCCAAACCAAACAACTCAAAATTCTCGGCCACAATACACAAACCCAACCCTATCCCTTGACCGCAAGACCCAAACCCAAACCGCAACCCTCACCCCTTGTGCTATATATATACACATACTCATGCATGTTGCATACACAAAAACACAAACCCTAGAAGGAAAAACTGCCGTCGGCAGCTTGTTCACAGCCCTTGCGACCGCAAACAGCCTTCATCAGATCAGCCTTTGTTCAGTCCCTACAATCGCAAACCAGCCTCCTTCTCGGTCACGGGTCTTCTCGGCTGCAAGCAGTCTTTGACACCGGATTCCTTAGCTTAAGCACGGTTCGTTTACCTTATCATATAAGACCATATTCGGATACATGTGTGTAACTTTGTTGTGTTCGAGTTGTATGATTGTATTGCTTCGGTTAGATATATGTTTAAATGTCTAGTTGTGTCGGCTAAATATATGTTTGAATGTCTAGTTGTTTCGGCTAAGTATATGATTATATTGCTTCGGATATATACACATACTTGAATGAATCGAGTTATTGTTTCGGATATATATACACATACTTGAATGAATTGAGTTATTGCTTCGGATATACACGTACTTGAATGAAGTGATTTGCTTGTTCGGATTATGGGTGTTTAATGTAATCGGCTGAGTTGGTATAAACATAATGGTATTCGGAAATCATAAGTTAGCAAGTGTGTCTTGATTGTTGATGATTCTCAGATCGCATGTCGGTATAGTTCGGATTGTTAATACAAGATTGAGAGTTTGCATGTTATTTGAAAACTGAGTATGTAGGCTGTGATTCGTTATAAAGACAAAAGTTATTGAGTAGGGTTTGTATGGATAGGTTATTAGTATTAATCTAGGACTAGAAATCAGAGCTAGATCGCTTAGGGTAATCGCATGAACGGGATTGCACGAGTTCATAATAATAACATGCTGAAACAGGATGCTGAGTGAAAGTTTCAGCCGACTTCATCAGGCTGTAACTTGGTCGTTAGTTGTCGAAAAACGGATTTTCTGATGTCTAGAACGTAGAGATTTGAATAAGGAATCCAATGGCGCTGGATTCATAATTTTCTGAAGTCGTTTGGTATTTTTAAAGGGCTAAACAAGTTCAGTAGCTAAAGCTGTTAAAATTCTGGAATTTTGCTAGTTGTTTATCAAGCTAGATTTTAAAATCAGTAGAGAGTTGAGTCATGATTTTTGTACAGCTACTAGGTATAGAAATTTCCGGGCAACTCCAACTGGAATTTTGTTAATCGTACGATCAGTGATTTTTAAATAAATTCTTCCGTGAACTGCGGTCAGAAAGCGGTAAATCTGACTGCAGCTTAATGAATTAATATTTATGGCTAATTGGTAAAGATTTAGGACTTGGAAAAATTATATAAATTTCTATGGTATAAATGTCACCTACTGTAAAAATATGGGAATTTTTAGAATGCTGGAACTATTTTATAAAAATCCTAGAAAACAGCTGAATAATTAAGTGTTAAGCAGAAAGTTGTTAGCTTGTGATTTTATGCATTAAAGTGTTGTATGGATTTGGAATGTGTTCATGATAAGTTGTTTGATTACTATGATTATATGAGAATACTTGCATGCATGTTTGAGTGTTAGATATGTTGTTTGTGTGTATCACTTTGTGAGTAAATTGCGTGTGGAATTTGTATTGGTGTGATTTCACACTGACGTGGAATTAATTGGTTTGTTAGGACGCAACTAGCGGTCCCATCTCTTATAACATCTTTGCCACACTAACCGAGCAAATAAAGGTGAGTTCACGGCCCCTAACTTTATCCGGTTTTTAAACAACAGGGGGAGAAACATGTATACACTCTCAAACTCAATCTCTTTACGTTATACGAATTTAACGTCACGCAACTATACGGTAACTAAGTTAATGTTAATGTAATGTTATGGGCACTAAGCAGCTTTATCACTTAAGTCCTCGACAATCTCCTCGGATCGTTAGTATTTGGGTTAAATAGCGGGGAATTATAAGTAGTACTACTGGGTCTGACGAGCCCCATCCGAGCTAGTCGCGCTAGCCGACCGGGTATGGTCAACGGATGTATATTGGCCTAACACCGCCATGGTCATGTGATAGGCCTGGCAAAACGGAGGCACACAGTCAGCTTCGATCGCGAACACTTAGTGACATGACTTTAGGCTAGCTACCTATATACATTAATATTGAACTTAATTACGGAACAACTTAATATTCCGGGTTTGGAATATTGGAAACATCAACTTATTATCCCGGGTTGGGGATAATGGAAACAACAACTTAATATTCCGGTTTGGGAATATTGGAAGCAACAACTTATTATTCCGGGATTGGAATAATGGAACTGATTAGTTATCCCGGGTTGGGGATAACGGAGTAACAAACTAAAACCGAACAACGAATTTATGAAAACCTGTGAACTCACTCATCTTTAATGTTGACACTTGTTTCTTTACATGTTTCTCAGGACACTAGGAGCTCTAGGTGCACGCACATGCATTGAACAAGACATCATTATCGAGTCTCATTTATTAATATTGTTTTGGAATTTTTCCTTTGTTTTGGCGTTTGTGTTGGCGCCCGCATCATTACTTATTATTGCTTCCGCTCAAACATTAAAAACTGATACTCATGCTAAATATTGGTAATCTAAAATTTACAACAAATGATTTTGGAAAACGTATTATCAAATCATATAGAGTCGTTCGACGTACTAGTGTCTTAGATTCTGGTTTGTTCACACGTCTCGCGGTAGAACTCCGCAAGTGGAAATTGAGGGTGTGACATTATGCACATCATCATCCACGGTTTTTGGTAGTTATATTCTTACTACCTTCATAAAAAATAATAAGATTTCAATATATTTATTAGAGTTTCTAAGCCACCACTTTTGTTATATTTTTAAATCAAGTCGTCCATTCTAATCCCCCTTTGTTTGCTACACCTTTTAAGATTATCACATCCTAAATCACGGTGTTTATTCCTTATGAAAATCTTTCATATGTAGTAAATCACTTTCAAGTTGTAGTAATCTTCATGGATGATGAGGTTGATGATCTTGTTTAGATTTAAACATCACCATGTTTAAATCATCATTTATATTATTATTATTATTCATACAAGATCATCTACTTTAAACACCTTACTTTATCATAATCAACATCATCATGCTAACTAGTTAACATTTAAGCACTTAATCAACACATAATAACTATATTTAGTGTTATTATTATTGTGAGGTTTAGGGTTTCTGAGTTATATTTTCTTCACTTTCAATATGATCAACTTATACTTCCTTAAAATAAACATTGGTAGAAGCTAAAATATGAAGGAATTTGTCTTACAATGTTTGTAGAAGATTATTGAAGATTTAGGAAGAAAATAAAGCTCCAAGAAAGCCCTAATGATCCTCCATCTTTGCTAGCACATTGGATGATCTTGAAATGGCTTTAAAGTGTGTGAAATGAGGTGTTTAATGGTGGACTTGTGGTGGTGTAGTGGTGGTGTTATGGCTGTGGGGTATGAGGGAGAAGGAGGAGGTTGTTTAATTTTTTTTTTTTTGTGAGAAATGATGGAAGACATGAAGTGATGTCTTGTTTATAATTACCTTATCAAAAATTACATCCATACTTTTCATCATACTCCTAATCTTGCAATTTCAACACAATTCAAGTGGGTGTGAGACCCACTTGAATCCGCCATTTGGAAGGGGGGTTAAAGTGTAATTTTTTTTGTAACATGTGACTATTTATTAGATATATAGGTAATTAACTTAAGTTTTATGATTAGGGGGGTTGATCTTCTATCATTAGCAAGTAATTAGGGTTTAGGGTGTTAATCCATGTTAATTAGTCCTCTTGACTAATTGGTATAAGTTTCAGATAACGAAAACGTCACTAGTTCACTCATCGACAAAATATCGATTAATTACGAACTTTATTATTTAGTACCGGAAGCTTTAGTTTTTGACCACCACACATGTCATGGCGTTTATTTAGGGCACTTCTGATCTAGAAATATTCTTAACTAGTTCGCAACCGAATATGTTGAATTAGGATTGCCGAAAAGCCTTTCGTTTAATCGTTTGCTCGATACCGGCACTTATATATTTTGCTGTCGAACTTTTCCGGAAGTTATGTTTTCGTGACCTCAAGATAGTTGAAAGGACTCTGAGTCCCAAATGAGGCTTAGCTAGTTCTCTAGATGGATGCTTGAGGCTATCGGCCACTAAAATGTTCGTCGGTTCGACAAACAGTCGCTTTTCGGTCGAGTTGTGCACTGTTTGCCGTATGACTGGAAACAATGTCGTTTATGTATTTCTGCTATTCTGATATTGTTTTAAGATGTTTAAAATTGTTTTATTATAATTCTGGAATACGGAAAATACCGAATTAATATTGCGGACAAACTGAAATTGTCGCCTTTTTGGTCGAAACAGACAATTTTGCAAATTGGGCGTTGTACCGGAAGGTTATGTATTTTTGTAATATGTGTTCCCATATCAATGTTTTCATAAATACATGGACTCAATTACAACATTAGCATGTCGTTATTCGTTGTTCTGTTTCATTTTAGCGGTTTTGTTGACACGAATAGTGCAACCGCAAATAGTGCGCCCAATACTTTCTACCAACATTTTTATGACATTTTTTGGTTTGTTCCGTGTCGTAACGGAATCCAATATATGTTATGATCCGATTTACTTGTCCTAATACTTATGATATGACGTACGACTCAGTTACGCAATTAAATTACGATAATATGCATGAGATTATCAAATAAAAATAGTGATTAGATTGTGCGGAATTACCAGTTATTTGCCATTTGTCACAACAGACATAAAAGTGTATCAACAAACTCCCCCTTGACTGTTGCTTGGTCTTCGGTCTTCATTTCTAATGGCCTGCTGCACCCACATTCACTGAAACACTTTCAACCAATGTTGACTGAAGACCGTCTTCAACACTCTCCAAAACATCAAACCTTTCCGGTTTCCTCTTGACTACCACCTGAGGCAACTTGATCGGCCATGATTTGCTATGCACTAGACTCTACCACTGGAGTTGCAGTAGAACCCTCTGGTTGCGTGGATGAAGATGGAGCATCATGATTACCAAGGTCTTCACTATCGTGATCACGCTTACGCTGGATCTCCTGTGCTTTGAATCTTTCATTCCATAGAATGTTCACCCGCTTTCGGCTCATTTCAAATTCCTCTTTAATACTATTAAAGCCTTCAACCAGTGTAGTATTACGAGAATGATACCATTCTCTCATGTCGTCATGTTTAGCGGCTAGTGTTTTGGTAGATCGTTTTACAGTCGCGCTACGTTCTTTCAGCCTATTCATTTCAATCCCACGAGTGTTATCAGCCGCTCGCATCTATTGTAACTGAGCTGCCCTTTCAGCATCCACAGCTCTCAACCGTTCATTCTTCTCTCTCAACTGCGTAATCTCGGCAGCTTGCTTTCCAACATTTTCTTTCAAAGAATTTATCTCGAACTGTTGCTTAATAACTGTATTCTAATTTGAAGACATAAACTCTAAATGCCTGTTGATCTGAGTTGCCGCAGCTTGCAGCTGTGAGAATAGAAAATCCACCTTCTTATCCTGTTCCATTTCAGAGAATAAATGACTGCGTCGTTCTGTACTTTGTTAATGAGTTGCAGACCCGGATTGTTGAGCTGAAGTAGTTGTAGGTTGTGGTTGAAAAGGAGAACTCGCAACTAAAGGTGTTTCAGCTGCTGTGGTAGCTGTAGGTTGTGGTTTAGAGGTTGTAGTGAGGTTCGACATTAAAGATTCAGCCTCCTCCACTGTGAAGGCAAACTGAGCTTCTGCACTTGGTTTTAGTACGGTTTCGGGTTGTGTGTTGTTGGTTGTGAGGTTTCATGTTGTGCTGATGAGGTTCCCATAGACTTTTTGCTCTTTTTCTTTTACAAACCGCAACTTTCTTCTTGCGTGCTCGTTCAGTCTCAGCATCGGATGGAGCATAATCAGCATCTAGATCTGTTGGAATCCGTCTAATCTGCCTAACCCACGCTCATCAACATAGAGTTCATACCCAAGCTCAAGCAGATTGAAATCAGAATCCATTCCTCATCCGGTTGTTTACCCTTATCACCACTTGTAGTACCTACACCATTCATACCACTATCACCGTCATCATCACTGTCATCATCATCACCTTTAACCTTTCCCTTTTGATGACCAAACTTATCTTCGATCATCTTCTTCAAAGTTGGTTCTTCATTATCCGACTGATTTGATCATGGCGCCACTTATCATTTTCTGGTGCAACACATTCATCATTTGCCAGAAAACCAAACAGCTGATGAGGAGGTGTGCTTTCCTTGTAACGTTTTGCTGCTACACCTCTAAATATCTTAAAGAATGTTCCATCATAACTTAAATTTTTGGAACATCGTTGTCGTTCTTTGGAAGATTCAGATGTTGTAAATTCAAGATAATCTAGAGAAAACGAGGATACATCCAAAACTTGTTTCCACCAAATCCGGTTCTTTTCAGGTTTTCCTTGATGTTTGCAAAAATATACTTTGAAACACTGAACGATTTGTTCAATGTCAAAGCTACCATCATCCCAACTAAGTCGTTATTCGCTAACTACTTCGTGGGTTGCTTAAACACTGAATTAAAACATGTAGAAAGAACTTTTATCAGAGCCGCAACCTTGCTTTGTTTAGTTGTCCGCCAAGAATATCTCCAACACATCTCATTCGAAGCAAACATCCACGTTGACACTTCAACGGAACTGAGTATGGAGCTTCAGGATCATCGCCAAGTTGTAATGCTGAGATGATTACTTCAATGGAAATATCTATGTCTAAGCTAGTTACTCTTCCACGGATAAGCTCCTTTCCATTCACTTCAACAACATTAGCTGAATCCCAAATTTCCTTGATCAACGTCTTGTATACTGTAGTTTTATGCGTGATTACATAATGTATCCTTGAGTCATGCAGAAACTTCATTATACCGTTGTACTCAGCAAGTTTATCTTTTGGATCTAAGTAGGCAACCATGTTGTGTCTCGGTTTTGACATATTTTCCACTTTGACTTGTCAGTTTTCTTCATTGCAGGCTTTCTTTGCTGTTCTTTTGGCGCCATCCTTTACACAAAAGATAACCAGAATAAGAAGAAACATAAATACACAAGGGAGCATACTAAAAAATGTTCACTGTGAACTTTCTGTAAGAATACAGCCCCTTCACAAAGAACTACTGACTCGTATGAATAACAACTGCATGCACGAAGAACAAATGACTCGTACAAGCAAGCGATTGCTCGTATGAACAAGCAGGTTGCTCGTACGAACAAGCAAAAGGTTTGAACAAACAAGAAATTGGCTCGTATGAACAACAAGTTACTCGTACGAGGGACAATTCACTCGTACGAAGAAGAATTGACTTGTTCGCACGAAGAACTTCAAGTGTAGCTTCTTCATGAAGAACTTGTTTTTCGTCAACACAGGTTCTTCGCCTGTTGGAAATCAACGAAGAACAGTTCTTCATCTTGCCTAGGTTCTTCGCCGAAAATTTGTTGTTCGTGTCAGACATTGACAAATAGTCAGTTAATGTTCAATCTGTTCATCTTCAAGATCTATCAACATTGTCAAACATACCTTAAAAATATCACAAACAACTAAACTAAAAGGGAGTGAAAGGTTGGACAGATGATGTTTCTTCTTAGTGAGGAAGAAGATGAATAGTGAGAGGATGAAGTGAAAAAGGTGAAAATGAAGTTGCACTGATGACCCTCTTCACCTTTTATAC
The DNA here is from genome assembly GCA_947069175.1 of Scalesia atractyloides. Classification (NCBI taxonomy): domain Eukaryota; kingdom Viridiplantae; phylum Streptophyta; class Magnoliopsida; order Asterales; family Asteraceae; genus Scalesia; species Scalesia atractyloides. Next base: position 48,872,688 of record CAMTDV010000020.1, read on the forward strand.
CCCTTACCTCGCCTCGCACGAAGAACCCTAGTTTGCACAAAGAACCGCCAGTCGCATGAAGAACTGTCTTGTACAAAGAACCAGTGACTCATTCGCACGAAGAACTACCATTCGCACGAGGAACCATTGACTCATTCGCACGAATAACTATCATTCACAAAAGGAACCTCTGACTCACTCGCATGAAGAACTATCATTCACACGAGGAACCTCTGATTCGTACGATCAACTACTGATTCTTATGAATCCAGGTTCTTCTTGACTGAAACATCGGTTCTTCGTGGACCTTTGGTTTTTCGTTGACCTGTCTAGGTCTTCGCACATATCCACAGTGATCACAAGTTAGAAAATTTTCACATTGAACAGATTTTGCTCTTTGTTATGAGTTTACCCAGTTGCAAAAAGATACTTTATGAAGTTATGATAGCAAAACAATTGATTTTTCGGGCGTATCTTGGTAGAAAACATTTCAGCTTCAACTTTGGCTAATCAGAAATAATAAAAATAATTTAAAAATAGATTAAACTAAAGTAAATTCTAACAGATAAGAACAAACTGTACATTAACTAGCAATCTTTTACTGAGTTTCAAGGTAAGAGAATCATACCAGCTTTTAATCTTCCCAAAAATGAATTTTGAAAAAAATTAAAATTAAATAAATATCTACCACAATTATCGGTATTGTTGTCCACATAAGCTCAGCTTATCATATATAATCATGATTAGATTATATGATTAATGTATGAATTATACTTACTAACCGGTGTTCAACCACTTCACGACACATTCCCGTATTAAGACATGCACGAGAGAAAATCTTATTGGTGAGTATACTACTTATCATCTGTTTTGACGTATAGATTGTGAGATACTCACTTATTTTACATAAAACAAGACCTATGTGATTAAATCACTTATTCATGAGGAACTTGATTCTCAGATGCATGCAGGGCACATGAGTAAGTCCGTGAACAGGTTAGTACCAACATACCGAGAAAGAGATGAACTTAACTCCCGCATAAATCTGTGATATATTATCACTTATGTATTGGGTGGATGCAATATGTTTATCACTTATTGATGGTCGTATGTAGTATTTACACGTATGTATGGTATCATGGAAGTTCTAGACTTGTGTCCCCGTTATTTTCCAGTAAAAGATTCAACCATGATACCCAGATGATAAGCAAGCATAAAGACCGCATATCTCAGAACCTCGGCATACTATTAAATGAAATTTCGGTACCAAGACCATATGCCAATGAATGGTTCCCACCTGGCTTTCAGTCCGTTATGTTTATATCAACCTCACATTTTAATCTGATTGTGAGCCTACCGATACATCATTAGTAGAGCTACTTATCATTTTTTGTTTTATGCTTTTGATCGTATTTGACAGATCACCGGTGTATCATCACCTTCTCTTATCTTTCCAAGAAACTCATTTTTGATTTTTGGGTTGTCTATTGTTTTTGTATTTTTCTGAAATTCCCCCCTTAAATGCAGAAACTAAATAAATAAAGACATAAATAAATAAAAGACATATTTTTGTATTTTTGCATTTTTCTCATGTTTTTGTATTTTTCTTGAAATACTCCCAAAAATATAAAAAGTAAAAAAAATGGAAAATCTTTTTGTATTTTGAGTTTTGAAGAAAATATTTACAAAAACGATTAGCCAATGATGATTTACTCTGGTTTCACCTTGATGCCATTGACCAAAAGAAGATAATCAAAACGTGATTTATCAAAAGCTTTTGTAAACAGGTAGGCACGTTGGTGATCGGTGTGGATTCTAGCAACATTGATAAGTTTCTTTTCATAACAATCTCATATGAAATGATACTTAATGTCAATGTGTTTGGTTTTTGAGTGCTGTATAGTATTACGAGTGATCTGTAAAGTAGCTTCATTATCAACATAAATAAGAGTAGTTAGAAATTCAAAACCGTAGTCGTGCATTTGCTATTGGATCCATAAAACCAGAGAGCAGCAACTAGAAGCCAAAATATACTCAACCTCACATGTCTGCTTTTTTGCATTGCCACGTGACTAGGCGATTTCCCAAGAACTGACATCCTGCTGATGTTGACTTTGCATCAATCTTGCAGCCACCATGATCAGAATCACTGAATGCTGTCAAATCAAACCTATCATCCTTAGGGTACAATAGACAAGTGTCCGGACGACCCTTCAAATAAGGAAAGATTCTTTTTACAGCCACTAAATGAGAAACATTTGGACTTGACTGGTAGTGAGCTAGAAGACATGTTGGATACATTCTATAGGGTCTTGACATATTAAGATACATAAGAGATCCGATCATAGCACGATAAAGTGATGGTTCCACATGTTCACCCATTCCATCAGGAGTAATCTCATGATTTTGAGATAATAGAGTTCGCAAAGGCTTCGAGTCTTCCATTTG